>CM055680.1:12386998-14786998 GCA_029448645.1 Andrena camellia
GGTGTGGAATTTGAATATTATATTGGTTTTTAGTATTACACGTATTTAACGCGTACTATTTTTAGAAGCTGGATGATGTATCTGCTCAGTTCAAGCGTCTAACTGAGAGTGAAAGGGAACATTATGATGCTGTGACTAACAAATGTGAGAATATTAATGGAATTTGTAACAAAGTTAACGATTGCTCGACACATGCTTCTGGTGCAATCAGCAAAATGAGAAGTAACTTAAAGGAACAGATAGACAATGATTTGAAAAAAGTTGAAGCCACTGTTACAGTTAGAACAGAGAAGGTGATATCTACACTTAATTTCCTAAGTTTAAGCGTAAAAGCCTGTTTTGAGATAAGAAGAATTTTTCTACATATCAAAAGCTTCATGTTGTTATGCTTCGATAATAGATTGAAGAGTTATCAAATAGAACCGAAAAGAGAAGGAAGATTCTGCTAGATGAATTGGACTCGCGTATAAATACAAGCTACAATGCATCGAAACAGTATCAGGATCTGATTAAATGCAATCTTACAGAAATGCACCAGTCAATGGATGTGGATAAGAATGAATACCTTACCGTAATCAATGTAAATTTAATGATACTTTAAACCTAATTATTAATAACATTTGAAAGTATTTATGACTGAAATTTCATCTTTATAGGATATGAGTAACGCAATTACAAATGTAAGCGAAGAACAAGTGACAGTCGTAAAAGATCAAGAAACCAAAACTTCTAATACTTTCGAGAAAATATCCAGTGAATTCGAAAATCGAATTGCAGAATCAAATGCATGGAGCAATAAGGTTGTTGAAAAATTAGATGCAACAGTGTCCGAAATTGACAAATTTCTTGATGAAGATGTACAATCGTGACGTACCGACAGGTATATAATATGCAAACTAGAAAACTAAAAGGAGGCTAAGGTTACATCGTTGTGCTTATCTACTTTCAGGAGAAACGCCTGCCAAAAAAGAATTTTCCTATCCTTGTGAATTTACGGTAACATCTCCGCATAAACGAATTCTTCAAAGGTTTAGAGAAGTGAGGCAACTTGTTGAAACAGCAGAAGATGAAGTAAATGAATCATAATGTATATCATTAGGATACATACTAATTGTAAGACAATTATGTAAATTCTTTTTTATATATATATAGAATAAGACGTAAAAGAAAATTTAATGAACCAGGAATAAACTTAAGACTTAATGATTAAATATATATCTATATGTTTCGGTGCAATTTTTTTAACTTTGCGATACGTCTGATATTATTGGTGGATTTTTCTGAAATGGCGAAAGTTTATACGCAATAAGTCTTTAATTGCCCTTTCCATAAATTTGCAGCATTGATTGTGGCCAGTGAAACAAGCTCCGAACGATACCGATGTTCCCGTGATGAGGGGTAATATCGTTACCAGCCTGGCAGGACTTTTACGTATTCGTTACTAGCGGGGTTACAAGTATTGTCCAGTTACGCCCCTATAATAACTATAGGCGTTGCTGCTAGCTAATTTCATTTCTTACACTTGTAATTTATAATAAATTGAGAAATATCAATTTTTTCTACAAATAAGAACATTTTGCTCCTACCACTACTGCAATATCGCCTTTTTTTTAAGACTGCCGTCTCATTTTTGTTATGGTTCGAATCGATCGAAGCGTCCCTTGTAAACAGACGGACCCTAATGAAACTACTGCGGTCGATAAAAAGAACTTTTACAGAGAGTGACATCTCCAGGTATTCTATGTAGACGAATTTTTTACGCATAGTTGCTACATTTTCTGTTCTTTCCGTCTCTGCCGCGCTGTTGCCATAGCTCTTTTTATCGAGAAGTTTTGAAGGAATACGGCTCGAGAGCTGCGTCTAGCGCCAGAGCCTCGCTGAACGTAAAGGAGGATAGCAATAATGAAAGATAGAGAGGTTGGGTAGTGAAGTTAGGAAACATGTCAATGAAACAATATTAATTTGCGTATCAATAGTTTTTATTTATACGTAGAAAGATGTAATATTTTGTATAATCAATGTGCAATTTCAAAGCATACAATTTGAATAAGGTACATCACCGAAGTGTGACACGCCGATCGTAATGAAATTTATGAAAGCTATAATTCTTTTAAAAACATATGACGCTTTCTCTTTTTTATCTAACTCATACATCAAATTATCTTTTATATCAACAAGAATTGTCTGTTGTTTAAATACAAATTTAATAACGTAATCATTTATTTAAAACATCAATTTGGACAAAAAGTATATTTCAATTTAATACTTTTGTACATGCTTTTCTTCGGAATTGTTATTCCACGGTTGTAAAACTTTATCAATATAAACTAGAGATCAGTACTAACAATACGTATATTTTGGAATGTCTCATTAAACGATTTTATTCAGCTACGATCCACTGTTTGTTTGTATGTTTGATTCAAATCTGGAAACTCAATTTTATTCCACTTCCAACCATCCAATTGTCTTGAAACTTTGCAGGGTGCGTAGTTAGGATGACAATACAAAATTATGAAAAAAACTCCGAGGGGTGAAAAAATTACCCAGTCACCAATAAATAATAACCCATAACCATAAATCCAATCGATTTAAAATCAACCATTTTCTACGTTACCGTTCTTTACGAACTTTTAGCACTGTAGCACAGACGAGGTATAGGATAGACCTATCAACCAATGTACTTTTCTGTCTCCGGTTTGGGGGTTCCTAAGACCCCCTTACCATTTTAGTGTCGCATACAACGTTACCGGTCAAGTCTCGAAACAGATTGTACCGCTAGGCGTGGTAGGAACTAGAATTCAGCACAGGTAAAAGTAGGTAATTTTTGAGAGTCGGAGCCCGCGATTTACAAATGTTTCTGTTAGAGTAACAATTTAAAGATCGTCTTATGAACACAAAAGAGGATGAAAATAAAACGATGTCACATTCGCCTTTTAACCTTTCTGTCCTATTCCGGTTTATTTATCTATACCTCGTCTGTGACAATAATTACACTACTCACGGAAAAGCGCTTGGCGTCTCCCATACGATTCCTCTTGCTCCGATGCGTCTCGACAGGAGCAAACACTTGACCTGACTCAAGCCGTTTTACGCGGAGATTGGGTAATCGGCCCGGGTGACTTACGCAGGCAGTGTACGAAAAGGTACACCCCCTACGCCCGAAACTTTTCCCTTTCGACCAGAACACCAGGGGATCAAAAACTGATCCACCCATACTAATTCCATGCTCAGTCACTTGCTTCCGGAAACGGAAGCAGCGGCCACCTCCTCACCGGAGATGAGGAGCCAGCAAACGAGCAACAAAGCTAATAAAATTCAGTGACTACTGGGCGATTTTACATGGGGCCTTAAATACTTTATGGTATAATAAATTAACCTACGTTTCCTTAAATGTCTTCTACCACTACCACTTTTCACCATCACTTGTCACTCGTTTCGATTTAAATATATTATTTCATCAACTCCCTTCCCCGCGAAACGGTAAACCTGAAAAGCTGAAACAGTCAACTACTGAGAGCTGAAAATGGAAACAGATCGATGAGATGCATGACAAGGGCACCGAGTCATACAAAACCATCGAAGAAATACCTACCCGAAACAGAATAAAATTCTGATTAGCTACCGAGACCGAACCAAAGTCACTGAACGTAAGTTTGGCTCGATCTGGGCCCCTTAACCTAGATCGTAGGCTTCAGTCTTTGATTGCGTTTCGCAAGTCGCAATGCTTGGGAAACGTTACCAATTGTCCGGGCACACCAACATGGAGGTACCTACGAAAGTGACCCATTTCTACGAAATATATTTCTGGTCCATGTTCGACCACTGATTTGCGCATTTTTGAAAATTTGGAAAAAGTCTTACGACTAAAGTTCTTAAGCTAAGACTTATTGCTAGAACTATGGCTAGTTGAACCTAAGCACGCAGACATGTTCTTCCGCGATGTATAAAACTTTAGGTTTAGTAGCATAAAGTCATTTTAATGCTTGGGAGAAAAAAAAGTTAAGTTTAAACACCAGCCACTTTGGCAGCTGTCATTTATTATTATACTATTATTTTATAAAGGCACCATGTGAGGTCCAGATACGAGGAGGTAATAGTGTCATTTTTTATTTCTCGTAACATTGCCACTAGTGTTTTTAATGTCGGTGCATTATGATTTTAATATTGTACGGAGAGAGAAAAGTAGAAGTAGCGAGCATAGTGACCAAGTAGTACAAATATCAACTGTCAATCTTAGTTATTATTATTTGTATGAGAAAGAACTTTAACTTATATAATTGAAAATCCGTAATAAATTAATGCTTTCCATTCACGTTTTATTAAGAGAATCTAATGACTCGAATGTAATTAAACTTGAGAAGTGTAACTTGTAGAAAAAATGTGTGTCGTGACGTGCTTTACAACACTATATTTTTTAAAATATAGTTTAACAACATTTAATTTTCCAATATTTCTGCGCGTTTGGACAATTCTTTTTTCGCATTTTCGAGCGCTAGTTCCCTTATTGCATCCGAGCCCTCAATTTAGCTAACTCCAAGCTTGTCTTATATGGGTACCCGGATACCCCGGTTATCCAACAAGCGTGTATATAAGTTTGAAGTTTTACTATTTAAAATTTTATGAATACATTTTTATTTTTAAAACGTAAATCGACGTAAAAATGTCTACAGAATGGGGAGCCGAAGCGGTTTGTCGATATTTTTACAAGAACATTAAAAATTGTGAAAGGAAACATAGAAATGAGTACCCGGGTATCCGGTTGCGTACATAAGGGTTAAGTATGTATTCGTGGTCACTATGCTCGCTACAGCAATCATTTTATTCGATGGCATGCAGAAAGATTGAAAGAATGAAAACGTAGGTATCACTCACCGTTCGTTGCACAGTCTCACTGATTCCATGCAGACAAGCATACCCCTTCAGCAGTAGCTATTCGATCTGCAGGCCAATGTCCCGCAGCTGCAGTGTCAGTACCGAATAGAACGTGTCACACTCACAAATATGTCGCATTAATTTTGCGATGAAGAAGCAATAAGAGCACCGGTGCTCTGAATGAGTTCCAAATGCGTTAAAACACTGATTCTATGGTCGCGTTCACGTTACTAACACGCAGGGCCACTGTGCACTACGAAATACTTTATCGCGAAATAAGCACTGACTCTACAATCGCATCGCACACGATTACAAAAGCACTTCACGCTTTTAAACATCTCTCAACACTGGAAAGATGTGTTCGGACTCGAGTAAAGTGTTTCCAAAATAGTCCTCTAGACACTGAGTGTAATGTAGTAGAATTTTGTTAAAGGGCCTTCCACATAGTCCCGTAATCGATGGAATTGATGCAGCAATTTGTGAAATCACGAAATAATATCCACTGTGGCTGCACAGATATTTAGTGATCCGATCACCGTCGCGGACAACGTCGAACTGTAAGGGCACACCGTTCGGCGATGTAGTGACTTTGGTAGAGGTTGTTGATGTTTTTGTCGCGCTCGGCCGACTCCCAGCTAACTTGAAATTCGTCAAGGCCAGAAATAATATTATATAGCAATGTCCATTGCTGGACAAAATTTTATTTCACAATGCGTGTTTGAAAAGTAACTCGATTTGCAGTTGCATCTAAGCACCCCACGACAGTCATGCATTATGCAACTTTCTGCGAGGCTTTTAAGAATTACAAATCGAATCCAATTACTTCACTAGACTGATTAAACAGTGCATTAGAAATTTTCGAGAATGTGAGTAACAGCTTCAATTTTTAATACTTTGCGGGGTACGATACGTGAAAGGGTTCTACTACACGCAAAGTGCTAATAAACAATGTCATCTTGCAATTTATAGCTCGCACGAGCTTTGAAGAAATATCATTTTTGAGCGCCATAGTGTCTTGATCCCGAAATGGATTTTCGGAGAGACATCCGCGTGAGTCGTTGACAAACCGAGATAAAGTATAGCGTAACAAAAGCCTGCCTTCTATGTCAAACACTCACTCTAAACGAGTCACACGTATACAAACTGGACACACCTTTCAGCATTTCACACATTTCAAAGTAATTGCTGAGTTGGACGCTGTTCATGAGCAGATGCGACTACATTCAGTCCTCAAATTATGGGTCGGTAACACAGTTTGGGTTGTGACACGATCATCCATAAGGTGATAGGTCTATCCTATACCTCGTCTGTGACTGTAGGGTTCAAGCAAACTGTTAAACTGCATGCAGCAATAAAAGATATTTGTAAAGAAGTTTGAGCTGTGAAATGTAAATCCACAAACACTAAAAACTAGAAAATAAAAAAAATATATAAAAAAATTTATAATAAACGATTTTATTAAAAACGCATTAAAAACTAAAAAATAATTATTTTCTTATACTACAATTTTGATGGTGATATACTACGAACGCCTGCAACCGATTTCAATAATTTTTTTTTAAAATACTCCTAAAGGACTCAGCAATAACGGAGCACTGCAGTAAAACCTGTATCAGTTGGTCTAATCTATAAAAAACATTATTTAGAATAACATAACATACAAACGTAAACTTTAGAGATTAAAGATATTAAATTAATTTATTTTTTTGTAAATTTATCATTAGCCATAAAATAAAAATTTACTTCAAATTTACAAAATTTATGTTTTAAATAAACTATAAGTATAGCTGATTTAAATCTTATATTTTTAAATGATATTTCAATTTTATTAGTTTTGATTTTATTTCTAATATATAATTTTTTTTAAGTAATTGAAATTAGAATAAAATTTTTTGTGGTAACTAATTTTATAATAAGTTGTTTATATGAATTATATGTGATATGTTACATGCATTGAAATGTTATGCATGAAATGTTACATGCATTGTGGTTTATTTTATAACATTTTTCCAGTTTCAACCGTTAAGGGTTTAACTTTTTTATTTTCCTTTCAGTCCGAGAGAGCTAATTGAGGGATCTGATGAGATTAAAGAGATACTGTAAAATATCTTTGTTAGTCATTTGCATGTCGCATATTCTGTTATGTTTAGCTCGGGCTTTACGAAAAATTTTATTATTTCCTTCTTGGGGTTCTTCTGATAGCCAGCCAAACGGCTATCAGAACGGCTATCAAATGATTTGGTAATGTCGCTTCCATGAAGCGACATATAATTCATATAAACAACTTATTATAAAATTAGTTACCACAAAAAATTTTATTCTAATTTCAATTACTTAAAAAAAATTATATATTAGAAATAAAATCAAAACTAATAAAATTGAAATATCATTTAAAAATATAAGATTTAAATCAGCTATACTTATAGTTTATTTAAAACATAAATTTTGTAAATTTGAAGTAAATTTTTATTTTATGGCTAATGATAAATTTACAAAAAAATAAATTAATTTAATATCTTTAATCTCTAAAGTTTACGTTTGTATGTTATGTTATTCTAAATAATGTTTTTTATAGATTAGACCAACTGATACAGGTTTTACTGCAGTGCTCCGTTATTGCTGAGTCCTTTAGGAGTATTTTAAAAAAAAATTATTGAAATCGGTTGCAGGCGTTCGTAGTATATCACCATCAAAATTGTAGTATAAGAAAATAATTATTTTTTAGTTTTTAATGCGTTTTTAATAAAATCGTTTATTATAAATTTTTTTATATATTTTTTTTATTTTCTAGTTTTTAGTGTTTGTGGATTTACATTTCACAGCTCAAACTTCTTTACAAATATCTTTTATTGCTGCATGCAGTTTAACAGTTTGCTTGAACCCTACAGTCACAGACGAGGTATAGGATAGACCTATCACCTTATGGATGATCGTGTCGCCACCCAAACTGTGTTACCGACCCATAATTTGAGGACTGAATGTAGTGGCATCTGCTCATGAACAGCGTCCAACTCAGCAATTACTTTGAAATGTGTGAAATGCTGAAAGGTGTGTCCAGTTTGTATACGTGTGACTCGTTTAGAGTGAGTGTTTGACATAGAAGGCAGGCTTTTGTTACGCTATACTTTATCTCGGTTTGTCAACGACTCACGCGGATGTCTCTCCGAAAATCCATTTCGGGGATCAAGACACTATGGCGCTCAAAAATGATATTTCTTCAAAGCTCGTGCGAGCTATAAATTGCAAGATGACATTGTTTATTAGCACTTTGCGTGTAGTAGAACCCTTTCACGTATCGTACCCCGCAAAGTATTAAAAATTGAAGCTGTTACTCACATTCTCGAAAATTTCTAATGCACTGTTTAATCAGTCTAGTGAAGTAATTGGATTCTATTTGTAATTCTTAAAGGCCTCGCAGAAAGTTGCATAATGCATGAGTGTCGTGGGGTGCTTAGATGCAACTGCAAATCGAGTTACTTTTCAAACACGCATTGTGAAATAAAATTTTGTCCAGCAATGGACATTGCTATATAATATTATTTCTGGCCTTGACGAATTTCAAGTTAGCTGGGAGTCGGCCGAGCGCGACGAAAACATCAACAACCTCTACCAAAGTCACTACATCGCCGAACGGTGTGCCCTTACAGTTCGACGTTGTCCGCGACGGTGATCGGATCACTAAATATCTGTGCAGCCACAGTGGATATTATTTCGTGATTTCACAAATTGCTGCATCAATTCCATCGATTACGGGACTATGTGGAAGGCCCTTTAACAAAATTCTACTACATTACACTCAGTGTCTAGAGGACTATTTTGGAAACACTTTACTCGAGTCCGAACACATCTTTCCATTGTTGAGAGATGTTTAAAAGCGTGAAGTGCTTTTGTAATCGTGTGCAATGCGATTGTAGAGTCAGTGCTTATTTCGCGATAAAGTATTTCGTAGTGCACAGTGGCCCTGCGTGTTAGTAACGTGAACGCGACCATAGAATCAGTGTTTTAACGCATTTGGAACTCATTCAGAGCACCGGTGCTCTTATTGCTTCTTCATCGCAAAATTAATGCGACATATTTGTGAGTGTGACACGTTCTATTCGGTACTGACACTGCAGCTGCGGGACATTGGCCTGCAGATCGAATAGCTACTGCTGAAGGGGTATGCTTGTCTGCATGGAATCAGTGAGACTGTGCAACGAACGGTGAGTGATACCTACGTTTTCATTCTTTCAATCTTTCTGCATGCCATCAAATAAAATGATTGCTGTAGCGAGCATAGTGACCACGAGTACTAAGTATGTACGCAACCGGATACCCGGGTACTCATTTCTATGTTTCCTTTCACAATTTTTAATGTTCTTGTAAAAATATCGACAAACCGCTTCGGCTCCCCATTCTGTAGACATTTTTACGTCGATTTACGTTTTAAAAATAAAAATGTATTCATAAAATTTTAAATAGTAAAACTTCAAACTTATATACACGCTTGTTGGATAACCGGGGTATCCGGGTACCCATATAAGACAAGCTTGGAGTTAGCTAAATTGAGGGCTCGGATGCAATAAGGGAACTAGCGCTCGAAAATGCGAAAAAGAATTGTCCAAACGCGCAGAAATATTGGAAAATTAAATGTTGTTAAACTATATTTTAAAAAATATAGTGTTGTAAAGCACGTCACGACACACATTTTTTCTACAAGTTACACTTCTCAAGTTTAATTACATTCGAGTCATTAGATTCTCTTAATAAAACGTGAATGGAAAGCATTAATTTATTACGGATTTTCAATTATATAAGTTAAAGTTCTTTCTCATACAAATAATAATAACTAAGATTGACAGTTGATATTTGTACTACTTGGTCACTATGCTCGCTACTTCTACTTTTCTCTCTCCATACAATATTAAAATCATAATGCACCGACATTAAAAACACTAGTGGCAATGTTACGAGAAATAAAAAATGACACTATTACCTCCTCGTATCTGGACCTCACATGGTGCCTTTATAAAATAATAGTATAATAATAAATGACAGCTGCCAAAGTGGCTGGTGTTTAAACTTAACTTTCTTTCTCCCAAGCATTAAAATGACTTTATGCTACTAAACCTAAAGTTTTATACATCGGGGAAGAACATGTCTGCGTGCTTAGGTTCAACTAGCCATAGTTCTAGCAATAAGTCTTAGCTTAAGAACTTTAGTCGTAAGACTTTTTCCAAATTTTCAAAAATGCGCAAATCAGTGGTCGAACATGGACCAGAAATATATTTCGTAGAAATGGGTCACTTTCGTAGGTACCTCCATGTTGGTGTGCCCGGACAATTGGTAACGTTTCCCAAGCATTGCGACTTGCGAAACGCAATCAAAGACTGAAGCCTACGATCTAGGTTAAGGGCCCAGATCGAGCCAAACTTACGTTCAGTGACTTTGGTTCGGTCTCGGTAGCTAATCAGAATTTTATTCTGTTTCGGGTAGGTATTTCTTCGATGGTTTTGTATGACTCGGTGCCCTTGTCATGCATCTCATCGATCTGTTTCCATTTTCAGCTCTCAGTAGTTGACTGTTTCAGCTTTTCAGGTTTACCGTTTCGCGGGGAAGGGAGTTGATGAAATAATATATTTAAATCGAAACGAGTGACAAGTGATGGTGAAAAGTGGTAGTGGTAGAAGACATTTAAGGAAACGTAGGTTAATTTATTATACCATAAAGTATTTAAGGCCCCATGTAAAATCGCCCAGTAGTCACTGAATTTTATTAGCTTTGTTGCTCGTTTGCTGGCTCCTCATCTCCGGTGAGGAGGTGGCCGCTGCTTCCGTTTCCGGAAGCAAGTGACTGAGCATGGAATTAGTATGGGTGGATCAGTTTTTGATCCCCTGGTGTTCTGGTCGAAAGGGAAAAGTTTCGGGCGTAGGGGGTGTACCTTTTCGTACACTGCCTGCGTAAGTCACCCGGGCCGATTACCCAATCTCCGCGTAAAACGGCTTGAGTCAGGTCAAGTGTTTGCTCCTGTCGAGACGCATCGGAGCAAGAGGAATCGTATGGGAGACGCCAAGCGCTTTTCCGTGAGTAGTGTAATTATTGTCACAGACGAGGTATAGATAAATAAACCGGAATAGGACAGAAAGGTTAAAAGGCGAATGTGACATCGTTTTATTTTCATCCTCTTTTGTGTTCATAAGACGATCTTTAAATTGTTACTCTAACAGAAACATTTGTAAATCGCGGGCTCCGACTCTCAAAAAATTACCTACTTTTACCTGTGCTGAATTCTAGTTCCTACCACGCGTAGCGGTACAATCTGTTTCGAGACTTGACCGGTAACGTTGTATGCGACACTAAAATGGTAAGGGGGTCTTAGGAACCCCCAAACCGGTGACAGAAAAGTACATTGGTTGATAGGTCTATCCTATACCTCGTCTGTGCTACAGTGCTAAAAGTTCGGAAAGAACGGTAACGTAGAAAATGGTTGATTTTAAATCGATTGGATTTATGGTTATGGGTTATTATTTATTGGTGACTGGGTAATTTTTTCACCCCCTCGGAGTTTTTTTTTCATAATTTTGTATTGTCATCCTAACTACGCACCCTGCAAAGTTTCAAGACAATTGGATGGTTGGAAGTGGAATAAAATTGAGTTTCCAGATTTGAATCAAACATACAAACAAACAGTGGATCGTAGCTGAATAAAATCGTTTAATGAGACATTCCAAAATATACGTATTGTTAGTACTGATCTCTAGTTTATATTGATAAAGTTTTACAACCGTGGAATAACAATTCCGAAGAAAAGCATGTACAAAAGTATTAAATTGAAATATACTTTTTGTCCAAATTGATGTTTTAAATAAATGATTACGTTATTAAATTTGTATTTAAACAACAGACAATTCTTGTTGATATAAAAGATAATTTGATGTATAGTTAGATAAAAAAAGAAAGCGTCATATGTTTTTAAAAGAATTATAGCTTTCATAAATTTCATTACGATCGGCGTGTCACACTTCGGTGATGTACCTTATTCAAATTGTATGCTTTGAAATTGCACATTGATTATACAAAATATTACATCTTTCTACGTATAAATAAAAACTATTGATACGCAAATTAATATTGTTTCATTGACATGTTTCCTAACTTCACTACCCAACCTCTCTATCTTTCATTATTGCTATCCTCCTTTACGTTCAGCGAGGCTCTGGCGCTAGACGCAGCTCTCGAGCCGTATTCCTTCAAAACTTCTCGATAAAAAGAGCTATGGCAACAGCGCGGCAGAGACGGAAAGAACAGAAAATGTAGCAACTATGCGTAAAAAATTCGTCTACATAGAATACCTGGAGATGTCACCTCTGTAAAAGTTCTTTTTATCGACCGCAGTAGTTTCATTAGGGTCCGTCTGTTTACAAGGGACGCTTCGATCGATTCGAACCATAACAAAAATGAGACGGCAGTCTTAAAAAAAAGGCGATATTGCAGTAGTGGTAGGAGCAAAATGTTCTTATTTGTAGAAAAAATTGATATTTCTCAATTTATTATAAATTACAAGTGTAAGAAATGAAATTAGCTAGCAGCAACGCCTATAGTTATTATAGGGGCGTAACTGGACAATACTTGTAACCCCGCTAGTAACGAATACGTAAAAGTCCTGCCAGGCTGGTAACGATATTACCCCTCATCACGGGAACATCGGTATCGTTCGGAGCTTGTTTCACTGGCCACAATCAATGCTGCAAATTTATGGAAAGGGCAATTAAAGACTTATTGCGTATAAACTTTCGCCATTTCAGAAAAATCCACCAATAATATCAGACGTATCGCAAAGTTAAAAAAATTGCACCGAAACATATAGATATATATTTAATCATTAAGTCTTAAGTTTATTCCTGGTTCATTAAATTTTCTTTTACGTCTTATTCTATATATATATATAAAAAAGAATTTACATAATTGTCTTACAATTAGTATGTATCCTAATGATATACATTATGATTCATTTACTTCATCTTCTGCTGTTTCAACAAGTTGCCTCACTTCTCTAAACCTTTGAAGAATTCGTTTATGCGGAGATGTTACCGTAAATTCACAAGGATAGGAAAATTCTTTTTTGGCAGGCGTTTCTCCTGAAAGTAGATAAGCACAACGATGTAACCTTAGCCTCCTTTTAGTTTTCTAGTTTGCATATTATATACCTGTCGGTACGTCACGTTGTACATCTTCATCAAGAAATTTGTCAATTTCGGACACTGTTGCATCTAATTTTTCAACAACCTTATTGCTCCATGCATTTGATTCTGCAATTCGATTTTCGAATTCACTGGATATTTTCTCGAAAGTATTAGAAGTTTTGGTTTCTTGATCTTTTACGACTGTCACTTGTTCTTCGCTTACATTTGTAATTGCGTTACTCATATCCTATAAAGATGAAATTTCAGTCATAAATACTTTCAAATGTTATTAATAATTAGGTTTAAAGTATCATTAAATTTACATTGATTACGGTAAGGTATTCATTCTTATCCACATCCATTGACTGGTGCATTTCTGTAAGATTGCATTTAATCAGATCCTGATACTGTTTCGATGCATTGTAGCTTGTATTTATACGCGAGTCCAATTCATCTAGCAGAATCTTCCCTTCTCTTTCGGTTCTATTTGATAACTCTTCAATCTATTATCGAAGCATAACAACATGAAGCTTTTGATATGTAGAAAAATTCTTCTTATCTCAAAACAGGCTTTTACGCTTAAACTTAGGAAATTAAGTGTAGATATCACCTTCTCTGTTCTAACTGTAACAGTGGCTTCAACTTTTTTCAAATCATTGTCTATCTGTTCCTTTAAGTTACTTCTCATTTTGCTGATTGCACCAGAAGCATGTGTCGAGCAATCGTTAACTTTGTTACAAATTCCATTAATATTCTCACATTTGTTAGTCACAGCATCATAATGTTCCCTTTCACTCTCAGTTAGACGCTTGAACTGAGCAGATACATCATCCAGCTTCTAAAAAATAGTACGCGTTAAATACGTGTAATACTAAAAACCAATATAATATTCAAATTCCACACCAAATCGATCACTTTTCTCCCTCGATGTCTCGGATTTTTTTTTAAAACTTGAGTATGTTGTAGTCCTCGTGGAATTAGGGAGGGTTTAAGTCATCATTTTGTCGATTTCGAGTCTCTTTAAAAAATACAGGGCCTTGAATTTTGCGATTTTTGCCTATTTTCGTGAAAATGGGTTGTACTTATGAATTTTTATCTCGGAAACTATTTGTCGGATTTAGTTGATTCTTACGACATTTTAATGTGGAAAGATCGGCCTTTCTGAATAATTTTTTTCCAGATCGAAAAATTAATTTTGCAACATTGAAAATTATAAACAAATTTTTATTTTGCAAATTCGGGCTCGAGGTCGCGATTTTAAAAATCCGAAAAAATACTATCATATTCCTTGAAGTTTTTTCTACAAAATAAGCCTATCCCTATCGGTGGTGCGGCTCCTATTAACGTCGCAGTGGGGTGGTAAATACGGCGGTTCGCGCCGAATCAGGTAAGTGGACCGGGCGTCGCGCGGACGCTCCGCTATTACGGTCCACTGACCATACCGTTACCATGCCATATTACTTCAATGAGGTCTAAAAACAATATCGATGGATCCCGTACTCGTCTGAATGGTGCAATTTATGCCTGCAGAAGAACTTTACTAACCCACTCTTGGCCAATGACTTTTTTTATAATAATCAGATTTCTAAGTATCAACTTGTCCTGTTATTATTTGTTAAAAAATTGTCATTGCTAAATGGAAATCACGGGATGGTGGTGGGCTGCTTCCATCAGGGAGGGGGATAAGGATGGGTCAAGAATGATGGCATGGATAAGGATCATTTCGAAGGAGATGGGCTGGGGGGTTAAGGGTTGCGAATAAGAAATCGGTCGAAACTATTTCATTATGCTGAACACAGTACCATTTTCATCAGACGAAAAAGTTTTACATAAAATTTTGTTTTGTGATATTGGCGTAAAGCTATGGAAGCTTCTGGTGCCAGTGATAGCAAGTGCTGCAACAAAGCGAGCTTCTAAGCTAGCGGCATGGTTTTTCTGTTCATCCTGTTTTACGTAATCAAACGTAATGTTTGGAAAAGATGTTCTTGCCCATTCATATAAAGCTACGGGTGTAAGAATTTGATTATCCACTGGTCTTTGTAAGCTAGTGCGCATTGCAAGTCTTTTCGTGGCACCTCCAATCCCGTCACATGGTCCTTTACCGTGTGCCGTTGCAAAAAAATGCCACTCAGCAGCAACACCGAAATCGCTAATATGATGTGTCAAATTTATGAAATTTTTTCTAATTTTATACTGTGCAGCCGCTCCATCGGAAAAATATATTCTTTTTTTTACGTTTCTTACAAATTTATCTGCAAGGTGTTTTAGTAAGCGTTTTTGAAATAGGTGAACAGCAGCTGTATTACGACCTAAACCTTCAGAAATTATAACAAAATTGTGATGAGCTCTATCTTTACTATATATTACAAAAGGATGAATAGTTACTTGTTGATGACTCCAATGGTAATTCTGGATTTCATCTTGCACTACGAAACTGTAATTTTCAGCAAAATCGCCAATGACTTCGAATTCGCAATTATCTATCGAATCTTTAATTTTATTTAAATACAAACTCTGCATTTTAGCAATGTAATCGTGTATCTGCAAAATGACAATCTTTTCGCTCAAGCGTTGTAGGAATTCGTCACAAGAAGATGTAACCGTAAGTAATGAAGATCTATCAGTGTGGGTCCAACTTTTAAAAGTGATATTTGTTATGTAATTATTATCAAAAAGGTTTCAAATTCTGAATAAATATTATCAAACCTGGGACAAGAACTACACTTTCGAAAATGACACGAAGGAGTTGGTAATTCACATATAATTGATTTAAAAATATCTTTATAATTTGTTAAAACGTTATTTGATTCGGTGCGATGTGTACCTACCGCTGTTTTAATCGCAGATAACATTAATTTCACATTCCGATGGATTATGCAAACACAAACGGAGTGCGTACCACTAGCCCCAGCTAAAATGTACTCCTGCGGACGTAAACTCGCAAATGTACTAAAACCTACATTTTCTATGGGATGTTTCTTTAAAAGATAAATAAATTTCTCTAAAATTACTTAAAACTAATCGTTTTTGAATATTTGTTCTGGACCCATTTCTTATTACAGAAACAACATCTTTTTTCCCGGGCATTACCCTACTTAAATCATCACTACGGTAAAAATCTTCTATTAGTGACTTCGTACTTTCTGGTAACTGACGACCATCTTTGGGATTTGAAGTTGACATCGCTCCGTGCTCAACTTGCAATCGCTTTGCTTGTCTTGCCATGTGGTATGAACTCTTAAATTCTCTGCAAATTTTTCTAATGCTCCACGATTTCGGTAAAATTGTAAGAATACGAATTTTTTCACTGTTATCAGGTTCTGTACTAAATTTATGTTTTAACTGTTCAATTACCTCGTTATTATTTTCCGCAACACTACTTGAACTACTTTCTGCATCTACTAAACTTGATTTTATGATATTATGGACACGATCTAATTTTTCTAATGTTTTTCTATGGGACCTTAAAGTTGTACTTGTTAACGGAGACTCTCCTACAGATGACATTAATATATTGGTGGAACTCACCACATCAGATGGATCAAGTACACAAAAATTGGTACTTGAACTGTGACCACTCTGCATACGCGACAGTCCAGAAGGCCCTGGTTCAGCAAATGCAGTTTCGGCCTGTTCCTTACTTTTTCCCGATACAACCGTACACGACAAGTTGTACAAATGAATATTCCTTCAATAACAATTGGATATGAACGAACCACTCCCAATGAAACTTTTCGGAGTCCTTTTGTACAACGAGTATGTCCCGTTCGGTTGAAGGGATTGCAACACCACTGACGCACCATTTTCGGAATTCTACTAACAGATTTTCAGGCTTGGAAAGATTTGAAAACTTGGAAGGCCAATACCTATGTAGCGGTAGCACTCGCGAGCAAGCGAGACACCGTTACGCCGTAAGCAGGCGGAAACGGCCGAGCCCGACCGAGGCCTCAGGCGTGAGTCGCGCGACGGCAAGGCACGAAGACGGCCGAGCGCGGCCGATATTCGAACGCGATCGCGACGCGCTGATCCCCGAACGGCGGCGACGCCCGGTCCGCTTACCTGATTCGACGCGAACCGCCGTATTTACCACCCCACTGCGACGTTAATAGGAGCCGCACCACCGATAGGGATAGGCTTATTTTGTAGAAAAAACTTCAAGGAATATGATAGTATTTTTTCGGATTTTTAAAATCGCGACCTCGAGCCCGAATTTGCAAAATAAAAATTTGTTTATAATTTTCAATGTTGCAAAATTAATTTTTCGATCTGGAAAAAAATTATTCAGAAAGGCCGATCTTTCCACATTAAAATGTCGTAAGAATCAACTAAATCCGACAAATAGTTTCCGAGATAAAAATTCATAAGTACAACCCATTTTCACGAAAATAGGCAAAAATCGCAAAATTCAAGGCCCTGTATTTTTTAAAGAGACTCGAAATCGACAAAATGATGACTTAAACCCTCCCTAATTCCACGAGGACTACAACATACTCAAGTTTTAAAAAAAAATCCGAGACATCGAGGGAGAAAAGTGATCGATTTGGCGTGGAATGACCCAAGTAGAGATTTCTTTGTCGATACCTTTGCAAACGAACGTTGCTTGTGTGTGAATTGTTGCTGCTTTCCACCAAGCTCTCCGACGGCTACTTTAATACTATTGATGTTGGTTTTCATACGATTGCAAGATTCCAGGTGACGATTACAAGCAGAATTTACGATTTCGTTCATTTGAACTGAAGCCCGTTTTAACTTTTCAGACAAGTTATTTCGTACAATTTGCATATTCTGAGCGACTCCAATTTTAATTAAATTGTCGATATCTTGGGCCAATTTCATAGAAATAGTATTTAATAATTCGTCTTTATGTTTCATCGTCCCATGAGCACCTTCCATTTCGCCTTTTATCAAGTTTTGATAACGTTGATACTAGAATATTTCGAGACATATTAATATTTAAAGCGGCATAAGAATGAAAAAATTGTTTTTACATATTTCATATTATATACATACACATTCATGTATACTTTTCGTTAAATTATTTGCAATTATTGAATGTTGATCGGTAAGATTCTTTGACATTTCTGGTACCCCAGTGTCGATACTTGCGCACCCACTTTGGCTCACAAGTGCACCTAATGGTGATAGAAATGTAAATCAATATTGGTAAGAATTTATATTTTATGCTAGATTATATTACCGATATCATTTTTCATAGATCCGCAAAACTGCTTCAATGCTTCTCCGTGTAAAGAAATCTCTTTTTCAATGCCTTGCTTGCACTCACGAATATTACGCTTGAACTGTTCTCCAAGAACTTCAAACATTTGTTCTGCATTGCTATAAAAATAGTATTTTTGAGTTCACTCTATGAATATAAGACACATGAAAAAGTACTAATTACTATATCTAAATTAAGGGAGACGCATATCAGTCCCATAAATCGATACTATGTAATACGTATATTCCAAACGAAGAGTATTCCAACGTTACATTAGTATCGTAATTCTAGATTTCATCGGAGCCTGAGAATGTATCAAAGAACGTAGTAGTTGTTGGGCATCCAATACCAAGTGAATGGGTATTTTGGATCAGTTGGGTTCTGTAATATTTGGCAAACGATACATCTGGCAGTTTGTATCTTCAAATGGATCGCTCTACACGCGCGAGCGTTGAACGTGCCTCAAATCGTTGTATCTATTCCACATACTGCGATATGTGACTGATGCTAGCTATGTCAGGTACCCTCGGACACTTGATGCGAAGCTTTTGCACGCCTGAGGTAACGTCAGAACACTATTCGAAAAAGATATTCGCGAACTTTAAATAGTATCGACTTAAAAACTAATGACTGTTTGGTTATTTAGACAAACTCTCCAGTTACTCCAGAGAAGTAACAGAAAAGGGTAGACTAATAATAATCAATGCCTGGACAAAGAATCTGACCGTGTACATGTACAATTATCTTACGTTTTGCGGTCAATTTTTTCATGTAATTTCAGGGAATCTGTAGTTGCTGTATCTGCAACATTTAACAGAGTATGACCGTGAGACAATAAAACTTTCTCTGTAGAAAGATGCTTCTCTACTAGATACTTCTGTTCATCACATTCTTGTGATGTCACTTTTAATCGATAATTTGTTGATTTTAGAGCATCGGTAGTAGTATCTAGTTTCGCTTTAGCTTCATGCAACTCTTCCATTTGAGCATTATTTTCTAATTCAAGTTCGGAAAGTATTTTCTAAAACCAATAACATTAAAATTAATAAACAGTTACACTGGTAAAAATAATTAATAAGAAATGTACCTCTTTCTCTTGCATAGTTTCTTCCAGTGCTTTTATATAATTAATCTTTTCTTCTATTTCTTTAGTCTGTCGCGAAATTGTAGCCTGCATTTCATTGTAATTTTCATCTGCAAGATAAACACCATTCCTTTCACGCGTTGCCAATAAATCTTTTCTCAATCGTTCAATTTCTTCTGTATATTGATTAAGAAATTCTTTCTTCGTAAGCTTTTGATTTATTTCTGGACGATTAGTAACATTTTTTGCACGATGTGCGTAATCTAATGTCGACATCGTCTCTTCAAGATTAATACTACCAGGAGATACAGTAGCGATGATCGAGGTTTTTGTACGACCACCTAGTGACTCTTGTAGCAATCTTGTAAGTTTGGATTCTCTACGGGATATAAGAAATAAGAAATAAGGAAATAAAACAGAGTATTTCTCTGCTCCACAATGCAAAAGTAAAATATTTCTACTACCTATACGGAATGTGAGGTGCTCTTTCAACAAGAGCTGTTATAACTCTGCCAAGGGCTAACAGAGACTGATTAACGCTACCGGCTTCTCTTGCTCTTTTGTCAATAGCACCAGATCGTCCAACATTTTCACTACCTGCTAGATCGACCAAGTTTAGTTTTCCCGTTTTCAAAACTTCTTCTCCCTCAATGGTATTCTCTTTCATATGTACAGTAATTGAGAATAATGTATGGGATCGGCTGGTAATCATTTTCGCATAATTAATAATAATGTATACACATAAAATGATAAATTTAGTATTATGATAATCACCTTGAGTGAGCATTCAGCAATGTTGCAGCAGTTTGTCTTCTTTCTGACCCTTTTTCGAGAAGTTTAGAAACCTCGCTTTTATTATGTATCGTTACTTCTTCCAATCCATGAATGACTATCGCTCCTTTCTTCGAGGCATCCTCGTATAATCTGCTCGACAAGTATTTATTTTCACAATTTTATACAAGTTTATTCAAGCAAACTGTTAGATTAAGAAAATACACAGATAAATATATATAATTTATACAATTAGTTTTGATATACCTTATTTTAGATCCATCATCATTAACTGATAGAAGATCAAATAATTCTTCATTGTAGAGTTCTAGAAAACTAACTCTGACTGTGTACTCCTGTGATTCTATTAATTGCAATTTATCGAATAAATGGCTTAAAGAACGTGGAATCATTCCAGCAGATGAATCCTAAATAGTATATTGTTCCAGATAAATCTTAGTAATGCTTTGTTTTGTATATTACTTTATATCATAAGCATGCATTTATTGTTTTTTATTTTATGCCTGATATAATCGATAATGCAGACACTTATTATATGTGCTGCATTTATTCTTCACTGACACAAAGAATATAGTAAAGGAATAAAAATGAACACACGGCATGTCATTATTATTTATCTTGAATGCCCATAAAAATAAAGAAAAAACATGTTTGTAAGAAACACTTTGTTAGTTGGGAATATACAGTATGCAAGTAGTAGTTATATTTTTAATGTGTAGCATCGTTTTAAATACTGCAATTTATTTATTGCGATGTTAGATTCATTAAGAAGAAATTCATTTAACATCACAGTCCTACATAGCTATGACCTTTCCTTGTAAATACATATAAATGCAACATGCATAATAATTCTTAATAATTTCATTTGTGTAGTTTTTATATCGAATAAGGTGATTGTATAAATAAGTATCTTACACTCTGCCAATGCAAAGTTGGATCGTTGTTGATTCCTTCCATTGTGAAAGTCTTTCCTGTACCTGTTTGCCCATATGCAAATACTGTACAATTATATCCATCCAAAACTTGTTCCAATAATGGACTAACGACAGCATTATAAACATCGATCTATCAATTAAAAAATACATATGTAATAAAGATTTTGTATAAACACCATTTATGCATACTAAAAAGTATATACCTGCTTCGAAGAAGGTCCGAATACACTATCGAATTTAAATTTCTTCGCAACTTTATCTTGTTGTCTTTCATGTACTATCACTTCTTTACCATTGGGTGGTGTTTCTATTACACTTTTCGATTTTCGTTTCATTTCGATGTTACTTAGGGGCCTACGAAAAGTAAAGAAATTTATAACGATACAGGAATCTTAAAATATTACTATCGATAATGTTTTATATTGGGATCATATAACATTTAGCAATTTCAACATATCGCTCATTTGCTGCAACAATGACACAACTCAAAATTTGCAGTTTTATAGTTATTAGTATAGAAAAAGCAGTTGTTGCTTAACAAAACTTTTAACCCATTTCCCCAAAAGTCGTGAATTTTGAGTTATATTGTTGTTACAGCAAATAAGCAATATACTTTAATAAAATATTTTTTCTTGTTTCAGAATAAAGTAGGTAGATCTGGTACTATTAAAACCCATTTTGATATTCTCTACAAGATTCTAAAAAAAAAAAAAAAAAAAAAAAAAAAACTGTAGTTCTATACATTATACAAGATACATAGCATAGAAATTCATAGGTCATAATGCTAGAGGTCTTTGAATTTGTCTTTGCAATAGAGACGAGGCTGTGCAATAAGAAGTATTATGACTGTAATTGGTTGAGCATGCGAAACAGCTACAGTTTTGTACACGATAATATTTTTTTATCGGTTTGTAACAATTGACTCAGAAATCCTATGAGCACTTTATGACCATTTTTCAAATTATGAATATTTTCTTACAGTACTAGCAAAACATAAATTATTTTAGCAATACAAGAAACAATTTTAAGTGTATAAAGTAGTTATCTACTGAAAATCTTGCTTACAAAAAAATGGAGTCAAAGTTCATAAATTGCGACTAACTGATAAACGGAACAGTAGCAAATTTAGATTTTGGAAAAAGGACTTCAGCAGTATACTTGAAGCAAATAGAGAAGATTGGTAGCAATCTGTTTAACCCTCGCATGACAGACCATAAAAGCCAATACCCGGTCGTTCGTGACCCGTAATATACACACGCCGATTCACTTCTAAAAGTAAGACAATCGCGGCTTTACCGCTACGAATGTAAAGAGTCAACAATGCACGGATGTCCGGTGACCTGGCCATCGCTTTACCACCCGCATACATACAAGATGGAAATAAAGTAAGAGAAAACACAATGTACAACTTGACCTCTAAGTGCGTTAAGACATCTGATTTTTAAAATAAAATTGATATCACGCAATTCATCTTGATACGAGCTTCACAACAGCGTGTAATAATCATAGCATCCTCTAATTTCAACTGAGTGTCTAGACTTAACTTTATCCTTCTTTAGCGAAATAATGTTTACGTAAATAAATAATGAGTAGCAATCTCTAAGTATTAAGCTCCTGTGATATTGATAAATAATAATAATTGTTAAAGAAATCGCATTTAAAATAATATCTATAAAGAACATAAGTGCCAATAGAAGTTCAAACACACGGACCTCTCAGTCTCAAGTCAATATGCAGTCAGTGTAAAAAGTATGTGTACAGTGATAATTTATTACAAAAACTGTGGGACAATTATGGGATAAACTTTTTAAATCAGGTAATCAAGGTACGCAACCAGTTTGCTAAAAAGCTTGGCCTGGTTTGGAAATTTTGAAATATTTTTGTCGATAATCTGTTTACTTTCATTTTCAATTCACTGGAAGTTTAATTGGAATAAGCAACACCATTGGTACGACCACTATGTGTAAGTATATCGTGAAAATTATGTGATAACCCTTATTTATTATGGTAAAAAAGCTTAACAAAGTTCATTACGATAATCATTGTTGAACATTGATATATTTAACTTCACTGAATCATTAGTTACTTACCTAACACGAAGAAATACTTGTATATGCTGATATTTTTCCTTTTTCCGAATCTGAGTATCATTCATATTGCTCATGATTATGTTGCTCACTGAACCTGGAACTTGCTTGAACCACTCAACCACCACCAAATTCGTTCAGATTCGTTAGACCGGTTAGGCGTTACAGTTTGAATTGAGGGAATTTAAAATGTATTATACCTGTGATGACCAGTAGGTGCGCTGTATTGCATTCATTATGCGTAGTTTATATGAATCCCAATGTAAAAGATGCGTTTACATGAGAATGGTTGAGAACGCGTGTATTGTGTTGCGATCCTCGCCCTAGCGACGTTTAGCGCAAGCTCTTAAAGCGCGAAGTTTGAACAGAAAAGAGTTAAAGATTAACTGTACATCATTAGAAATTTGTCTTCGCCTCCTTCCTTCCTTATCGCTCGCAAACGTTGCATTAATAAAAAGAGGAACGTACGAAGAAGCTTGTTTCTTCGCCTCGCATTCCATCACCGACGTTGTTACAGTCCGACGTGTTCCAATAAACCCAGCTTTGATCAATCCTAAAACATCTTTGTTCTGTTTCCTAAATAGTTCGGAATCGTTTGACGATTTAATTTAGTTCAGTTTAATAAGTTTTATTGAGTTCTGAGTTATTCGTTACAAGACATTTCGTTCATTTAACTTCACACGTTTCGCGAGCAGAGCCCTTCAGGGCTCCACGGACACCGAACCACATAGAAATTCCCTCAAGCCATCAGAATTTCCAGCCAGCCCCGCAACAATTGTAATAGCGAAATCGGTATCTCGCACTGGCTCTGAGCTGGTGTCAGAAGATGATTTGGTTGATTCTTATAGAGCTATAATAAAATGATAAAATACCGCGTAGCGTTACAATCTGTTTCGAGACTTCACCGGTACCCAGATAGTACAAGAGGTGTATGGCCGGTATTCATAGTCGCTACTTATTCTTAAGTAAATGCTTAAGCATTCGGTTAAGCATTTGCTTAAGAATAAGTAGTGACTATGAATACCGGCCTATAAGCCGTCTTTCAGACTTTCAAGACGTCTTATAGATGTCGTGTGCTATCTGGGTAATGTTGCATGTGACATCAAGGGTGCGTTCCACTTACGCCCAAATCGCCCGTGATTTCCATTACATGTCGCGACCGTGCGGGCGATTTGGGCGTTACCCAGATAGCACAAGGCGTCTTAAAGACGTCCAGGCCAGGTGTTCAGAACGTCTTAAAGACGTTCACGAACATCCAGAAGACACCTTAGAAAGGTCTTAAAAACGTCCATTTTCACAAAACAGTACGTCTTTAAGACGTCCAGAAGACGTCTTGGTTAGGTCCGAAACAGGCGTTTTTAAGACGTTCGTCGGTACTAGTTCGATTTAATAAAAATTTAAGGAAGTAAATGGTTTTCAAAATGAGATCAAACTCGATAACAATTCATTTCATTTATTTAATTCAGAAATAATGCAGAATATATGCACTTACAATAGATACAAGAACATGTTAGTACGAGGTCGAATATACAAACTGCTAAATTATACAAAGTATAATTGTTTATTCATCGAATGCAGTAATCTTACTTTATCTGCAATCGTCTCTAAAGTGTGCTGCTGTCTGAAAATAAAAAGAGGTGTGAAATTAACTAAAACCCTATACGAACAAGTAAATAAAGGCATGTGTAAAGACTCCTTGTAGTGTTACTCGCTTTGTTAAAATATCTTTGGCTGTGACGTTTCCCTATCGCAAGCTCTTTTTAGCCAGGTTTGTATGGATAGCTCTGTATTTTTTCTATTCTCTGCCATTTCCCTGTGTTCTGCTGCACCTTAAAGAGGAATTTCGAAGAAGCATTACATTGAATTTTACAGTAATCTGTAATACTGAAACAAATATACAAAAACTGTACAAAAACGTTATGAAAGCTGTATAAAAACTGTATGAAAACAATATAAAAACTGTATAAAACCGGTTTACAAACATTCGGCCAGAAACATTTAAACAAATGCCTCTGTGTTTTTGGTTTTCCATTGTTTCTTTGAGCAAATGTTCATAAAGATTTATATGTACCAGTATGTACTTATGTATATATATGTATGTATGTAGATCTAATTAGGCTTTACCTGTGCGATCTATCCATATTTCGTGGATGGTTTGGGTTAGAGAGCCGTTACGATCCCTGATTTCCTTGAACTAATGTATCCTAATCTATCCACATTTCTCAGATAGCGCACAGCCTCTTTTGAATGCCTGTTTCGGACGTAACCAAGGCGTGTTCTGGATGTTTTAAAGACGTCAGCAAAATACGTCTTTAAGACATCTTCTGGACGTTTTCTGGACGTCTTAAAGACGTCCATTTTTACAAATCAAACCGACAGGCGTTCGGACCTAAAATGGACGTAAAATGGACGTCTTTAAGACGTCCTGTGCTATCTGGGTAGTGGAACGCACCCCAAAATGGTAATGGTGTCCTGGAACCTAACAAACATTGGCGTACCTAGGATTTTTGTCGGGAGGGGCGAGGTCCCATCTCCCCCCCACCCGCCGGCCACTAATCTGTTCTCTCTTTTTTTATAGGTAGAGGAAATCTTTATATACATACATATTTTATAACAATCATTTACCTAAATATTTATTTAACACTAAAACAAAGATTAAACTGAATAAAAAATTATTGATTATTTAACAGACGAATGTTTTTTACTTATTTCGGTAGTTTCTAGGGAGGGGTCATTCCGCGTTTTGGGGGGGGGCCCCAATCCACATTTTGGGGGGTTCTCTAACTAGTTACGCCAATGCCCAATACTGGGGACAGAGAAATGCATTGGTTGGTAGGTCTATCCGTGGGTCTATCCCAGGGCTCTCCAGCGTACACGGAAAAGGGTCACCGTCAGAAACGATGCTAGGCCAGCACCGTTCCTAACGGTCCCAGATAGCACACGATGTCTATAAGCCGTCTTTAAGACGTCTTCAGACGTCTTGAAAGTCTGAAAGACATTTTAAAGACGGCTTATAGACGTCGTGTGCTATCTGGGGTGCTGAGCACCGTAAAAACCGGTACTGGGCTCCATTCACGGCGCTGTTCTGCACCGAAAAACACCGTTGTGAATGGGCTCAGCACCGATATTTTCGCCCATTCACAACGGTGTTTTTCGGTGCTGAACAGCGCCGTGAATGGGGCCCAGCACCGGTTTTTACGGTGCTGAGCACTGTTGGGAACAGTGCTCTCTTACCACTGGCACGACGGAACGGTATTGACACGGAAGTGACAAGTGTGTTTAGACCTTTAGGGTAGATTCATCGTAGGTATATCTTCAGATAAGATATTTCTCTCAGTTTATCGACCTTCCGCTTCCTGCTGCATAATTGTATAGTGACATTCAAACATCAGGTTTTTAAGGAATACCTAAATATAACTGTTGTTAAGATAGTTTGAAAGTCAGGAATCAGTTGTTTGAGGCATATAAAAATGGGAATAGGTAAAAGTCAGTTTACCGATGATGAACTGCAAGATTACCAGGTAGTTAATTGAAGTGTAGTGTGGGATATTTCAACTTTGTTTAATGGTATTGTATGTTATAGGATTTGACATACTTTACAAAGAAGGAACTTTTGCAGTAAGCATATTTAAAATAATTCATAGCTTACGTAGAAGCCTGTTTTACTTTGGTATCATTTTCGTTTCATAATTAGATTTGACAATTCAGGTTCTTTTTTTGGATCCACTTGTATGTAAAAGCAATTGCTTGTGTCTGACAGCGTGCATCAGAAATTTAAGATTCTCGCGCCAGAAAAAGTTGGTCACAATAGGAATGCAAAGCTTCCGATGTCCAAAATCTTACAATATCCTGAACTGAGGGTGAATCCTTTCGGAGATAGGATTTGTAAAGTCTTTAGTTCTAGCCAAGATGGGGATTGTACTTTTGAGGATTTCTTGGATATGATGTCCGTCTTTAGCGATGCAGCACCCAAAGTTGTGAAAGCAGAACATGCTTTCAGAATATTCGGTAATGTCTTATATGTAACTGTACATGTTACCCATTCACCATTCTGCGAACCCTCTCTACCGACTGACGTACGTTATGTATGTACAGATTTCGATGGTGACGATATGCTTGGCATAGGAGATTTGAGACAAGTTGTAGATAGACTCACTGCTCCAAAAAGATTGAACGAAACAGATATGGGACAAGTTTTGCAATATATACTCGACGAAGCAGACTTAGACGATGATGGTGCACTAAGTTTTGCAGAATTTGAACATATTATCGAAAAGAGCAGTGATTTCTCAGAGTAAGAATCACTTTAATCCTATGGTTACTTGATTTGTTACAATAGAATTCTACATGTACTTTAATATACCTAATACTTGTTTGTAGGAGTTTTCGTATATGTTTATGAAATACAAAACATTCTACATTCAATATTAAATAATGAACCTAAGACTGAGTGTTACATTAACGTTAAATCATTTTAGTATAATCAACGGGCCTAATATTTCTTAGTATTAAGTGAAAAATGAAATCTAGGAAACATATGCTGACATTTGTATAAGGTCTATTAATAATATCGACTGAAAGTATCATATTTAAACGTATATATACTGAAACAGATAATAAAATAAATAAATGAAAAATAATTCGTAATTTTCATGTAGTCAAAATCTAAAAACAGATCTTGTCCCCCTGCACTCGACTATAAAAACTCTACATTTGATTCCTTAATTTTTAATTCTTATTCTCGAATCGTTGATAGGTATCGTTTACTAAAACACCATTACGCGGTGTTTCAAAGCATCTGCAAGCTGCCATTCATGCAAGTTTGATGTACCGAATGTCGCGAACGCATTTGAAAAGTTTTTTATTCTCAACCGCTAAGACGCGTTATTCAAATGTTAGGCAGCCGGACTTGCACTAGCAGTAAGGACTGGTAAGTGCTTACATACGTTATCTAAAATTAGCCGCAGATCCAGAGGCCTCCCCCCCCTAACAAGGGAAAAATATTTATGTATTTTAATTTGTTAATAGTATTATTTTATAGAAAGCTTTGATTTGTTCGGTTTTAATAGCAAATTGATTTTTTTCGTGAAAGTGACCTTACTGCCTTTAGGAGGTTAATTGTAAAATATCAACGATCGATTTTTCTGAACTCTGAGAAGTCTCAAGACTTGGATGAGATCAAGGATGGCAGAAAATTGGTTGACCGGACTTGCTTTATTATACATATGTACATACATAAGTACATCGCGATATTAATGTAAAACTTGAGTTTGTAGTGTATGTACGTAAGTAGGTTAGAATTCGACAACAACCGATTTAATTGTAATACTAATAGTACGCTATTATTAGGACAAATATATCACTTCAAAATGGTATAATATGGTATGTAATGTTAAAGAAAATTTAAAAAGATATAAAAACAATAAAAATGAATCAAAGACATGGATTTACGTTTTTGAAAATTTTTCCGGATAAATCTCCATAGTTTATCTCATAATGAACTTAGCAATACTAGGGGAAATATGATAAATTGTTACTAAAAAGCACTTTTTCATTTAAGAGGAAGATATTGAAGAGGTCCCTGGTTTAGTCCCCATATTTACGCCACCCCCCCCCCGCCCCCACGCGAAAATCCTTGACCCCTGTCTAAAATACCATAGAAAGATTTTATTGCATTAAATAAATTAATTTTCAATTTTAAACAATTTCCAATACAATTAAATTGTAAGTCAAGTAAAATAACTACTGGTAATGATTGTATAAATTTATTATTACAATTATATTAGAATGTACATATCGTAAGGTTAAACTGTGTATAACAAAATATTAACATTTTTTGTTATAATAATAAATTTATTTAGCCAGTGAAAATTCTAATTTCAATCTCCTCATGATTTCCTCCCGTTGATACATCACTTCTCTATAACACAGTACCGAAAATGCGAACGGACATTCGTATTGTACAGTTTCGATACATCTCGTATCGTTAGTTCCGTCTCGGTCAAATCTGAATTGCGAGATAGACTCCACTGAAACCCGAATTAGAATTTAAGATTGAGATTAAAGTTTCATCGGTTTATCGGTATTAGTTTCGAATCTTATGAGAGACGTTTCCCTTTTCAATAAAAATTCCAACTTACAACATCCAAATTTGGAGAAAAAGCATGTATGATGTTTCGAAGTGATCAAGTAACCGTTCTTATCTTGTCGCACGGCGAAATGTCCGTGTGCTGTATTTCGAATAATTGGTATGTGACTCAAATGTTCTGTATATTCAACCGAATATTTCCAGTGATCGTAATTGCCGCTTTCCGCGATAACATTAAAATCTTCTCTAAAAATTAGCAAATAAATATTTTTTATCGAATAATTTTTCCGTGATAAATAAAACAATTATACTTAAATATTCATTATTTCACGCACATTGTCGGATTTAATTTCTTCATATTACTAAAATCGGCCACGAATTCCCATATATGCATGGGATTTGAGTCATGAATTGTATCTTCGAACATTACTTGATGTTTTTTCTTATACACGAAAAGCACATAAAAAATAAAGAATGCCAGCGTAGAGTATAAGACGTTTCTGGTTTTCCACTTCATCGGATTGATACCCATTTCTAAACAAAAAAGTGTTGCTCGGCGCTAATTATACGAAAGCAATCCGTATAAAAGCAGAGAAGAATCTATATCTATATGCTCGCCCGGCGACAATCTCGTTATAAATATTTAGAATAGATTAAATATTTTATATTACCCGTTAGATTAATTTTTTCGTAAAGTTCTAAAAAAATATTCCTCACTTACTTGTATCAAATATTAAAATCAAAGCGAAAACAATCTTTGCTCTAATGGCTCCCTTAGAAATTTAAATACAATATTTAACAAATTATACTTTTTGTATCATTTGACTTTTAGGAGATTTATGTTTGTGTTGTGTACTTCCGCCGGTGATAAATTGTAACAGCGATACTGCTTTCGTTTCAAATATCAGCCCAAGGACTTTGATGTCGAACTACGTTATGTGGCACCACAATTCGCTACGAAATGTTATTTCCCTCCATCGTCTACGCTTGTGCACGCTGTTCGTCGAATTGTATATACATACAGTGTATGCATAAGACCAGCGTAGTGGGGAAACGGCTCTGGCCTGTGCACAGTGGGGGAAGTACGCACGTCCACGCATGCGCGTAATGACGCCGTTACGTCAAACCAATCAACGCCTAGGTAAATGGGAAACGAACCGACACCAGCGCCAAGCCAAGCGTAGACATATATAGACGGAGCAGAAGCTGTGACTATCGGCGAGGGGAAGGCAAGGTTGGAGGGGAAAAGGTAGAGGTTCAGGTACAGGCACGTCGGTTAGCTTCGGAAGCATTCGGCATGCATAACCACTGTGTTACCTGATTTACTCGTATCGCTCCCCTACCGCGAACCTTGCCACCCCCCGCAGCTTGCGCTCCGTCTATATATGCTATGAAGCCAAGTGACGCCACGCATTCGAATCGTATGATACTTTTGTAGACGCCACGCGAGACGTTTGTAAATTGTGCCTTTTTTTAGAGTCTCACAGTGTTTTATTAAAGTTGCAGTATGAGTAAGGAATCAGGTAAGACAAATATTTAATACTTTTGCATTAGTATAATTTTAAAAATAATTTCTTAAAAAATTAAAGTATATTTTTTAACAAGGATATGCTGTACATTATGTACATTAATTTCTTCCTTTAGTTTATTCTTTTAAAATTTTGTAGTATGTATTGTTACGATATTAGAAATGTACTAATAATGGATATTTTTATACATAGGTGCTGATGCCAGCATTGCTCGACCTAGCAAAGCCAGTAGTAGCTCAGCCACGGAGGATAAATCAAGTAAGGTTTATCTTTAATTTAACACTTTTTTAAATTATACAAGTACAAAGTGAACATAGTTTCTTTTGCCAATGATTATTTTGTTGAAATTGCTTTTTAATGTTTTATGAATAAAAAGTAGTATTTCTTTGTTGAGTAGGCAGTGATAGCTGCTTTGTCTCCCCCCGCCCCCTGCAAAGAAAGTAAAATGGTCAGCACATCGTCAAGCATTTTGCCAAGCATGGCTCGAGGACTCAAGATTTAAATCCTGGCTTCACGAAGCTGAGGATAAGTACAAAGCAAGATGCGCAGTGTGCTGCAAAAATGTTTGGGCGGGTAAAAGCGAACTACAAAGACACGCAGACTGTCTAACGCATAGGAAGAACATGAATCATAAAAACGAAGCACTTCACATAAAAAGAACCTTTTCAAATAGCGTAAAGATGGCAGAAGTGATGTTTTGTATCGACATAATAGAACATAATAGATCATTTTATTCATACACACACTTCATTAGAATGCTACAAAGGGCACTGCCAGACTCACATATAGTGAAAAGCATTTCTCTTAAAAGAACTAAAATCTCCGGAATTATTAAAAATGTTGTAAACAAAGTGGTTATTTTAGAGACTACAGAAATAGTGCAGGGCAAATTCTTTTCTGTTTTGATTGACGAAACCACAGGCATATCCGATACGAAGATTTTATGTTTTTTAATTCGTTATGTGGAAAAAGATCAGATATATACATATTTATTAGATTTAGTTAGGCTTTTGGATGCTAAAGCAGAAAACTTATACACATGTCTTTTACATTCTTTAAAGAAATACAATTTGTCTCTGAGCAATATGGTTGGGGTGTGCGTTGACAATGCAAATGTCATGGTGGAAGCACACAACTCATTGACCTCCCGTCTGTTAGAAGACAATCCAGAAATGTATGTGTTCCCATGCATCTGTCACTCGATGCATTTGGGGGCATCAGATACGTGCAAATGTTTTCCATCGCTCATAAAGGAATTCTTACATGCAATTTATTTATATTTTGCACGAAGTCCGAAACGACTGTCTCATTTAGAAGAGGTGCAACAGTTCATGAACGTTGAACAACTAAAAGTTCTACAGCCATCAGGAACCAGATGGCTGGCAGTGTCGGATAGTGTTAAAAGAGTTTTAAATCAATGGGGACCTTTATACAGTGCCGGCAATATCTGAAAAGGTGTCTGATCTCGCGGTGAAAATATATGATTTTATAAATTGCCATTTTACTAAGGTGTATTTTGAATTTTTATCTTATGCCTTAGATGCAATTATTAACATCAACAAACTATTTCAGACTTCGAATGTTGTAATTCATTGTCTGCTCTCTGAATGTTATAAATTGTTGAGATTATTGGCAGGCAATTTTATAAAGACACAATATATTGGGCGCTCGGATATACATAAAATAGATGTGGACAATGAAGAAAATTTATTGGCACTGGAAACAATTTATTTAGGAGTAAAGTGCAAAGACACAATAAATGAAATAAGAAATAGGAACTGTGGAGTTGATAATGAAAGAATTATACAATTGTATACACATGCAAAACAATTTTATCAATGCGCTTTCAAAGAAATTCTAAAACGAATGCCGTTTAATGAAACATTTTTATATTCGCTAGATTTTTTACACCCGGATGTAGCTTAAAACCTTAATAGTAATCGGGAGAACCAATTAGACGATATTTTAAATAAATTTAAATCTAAATTTGATCGTGAGGCTGTAGTAAATGAGTGGCATGCATTGGCATCTTATTCGTCAGAGGATGATAAAACAAAATTACTAGCACTCAGTGGTACTGAATTCTGGCATTACATTAGCAGCATTCAAGATGTTTTAGATGAATATACATTCGAAAACATATCAAAACTAGCACAGTTGTGCTTGTCACTGCCCCATTCAAACACTGACGTGGAACGATATTTTTCCCTTGTGACAAGAATGAAAACTACAGACCAAAATAGATTGAACACAGATACGATATCTGCATTGACAAGGGTAAAATTAGATTTAAACAATAAAAAGGCAAACTGCTTCGATTTCGAAATTACAGATACAATGTTATAATTATTTAATGATAAAATGATGCTAACGACGAAACACCAAAAGAGGTCACTGGAACTTTATATGCAGAGGAGCCGGATGAGTGATAACGAGATTGGATATCCAAGCTATGGAGAGTAAATGGAGGGAATAAAGAGGGGGGTTTTTAGTGAGTATTCCCAAAACAACGGAGAGCCCCACATAACCCAGGCAACACTAGGGATGTTCGATTCACTTTAAAAGGACTGTTAGAGACGATCAATTAAAGAACGTGCAACAGGCGATTTCAGCCTCCCGCGAATTGATTGCATTTTGTTTTTCAAACAATTGATCAAGGGAATTAGTTTTCTGGCCGTAACGTAACGTTCCCCCTTAGAGCATATATACACTAGGCGTCAAAACCGGCTTCCCTTCGGAAATTTGGCAACGTTGCCCATCACTAGGCATGACCCAGTGCTTCTAGTGACATGCAACGTTGCCCATCACTAGGCATTGTTACGTCTTTTAGCGGTGATTTTAGAATAAGAACGCGGGTTGGCGCCCGTGGAGCGCTGAACCGCTCTGCTCGTCGGAGTGTGGGAAGTTCAAATTTATATGAGACACAAAGAAAACTATTTATAAGTTAAATGGCATTTATTGAACTATTTCTTTAGCTGGTTATCGACAGACTGATCAGCGTTTCAAAATCTCCTCCGAGGTCCTCGTCGAAGTCGTTGGCTAAATCCTCCTAGTCCTCCCATAGATCCTCGTAGTCCAATCAGGATGCAGGATGCAACAGATCCAAGCGGTAGGCCGTCCTTCGGATGTCCGTACGCCCCCGCGGATCGGCGTCCATCCTTTCCTCCGTCTTCGGGTGGTGGTGGAAAACTCTGTGGAAGCGCGCTTTTCCGTTACACAGCGGGGTGCCCACGTGGGAAGAGAAAGTAGGCTCTACTCCGAGGATCGAGAAAACAACGCTTGAAGGAAATTTATGACTTCCTTAGCGTCGCCAACACTTCAGGAGTCAATCGACACTCCTAAAGACTAACAAAAGACAAGGCCTTCTCAAAAGATTACGTGACTTTAGAAGAAACTCGCGATTCGTTTCGGGGTCTACTAATTGAGACTCTGCCTAAGATCTTTCCCACGCATGCTACCCGCATCGCGTATCCTTAACAATACTCCCCTTCATCGAACGCAAACGTCTGCTTTTAAATTTCGCTCGTAATTCACATATCGATTATATACATTCCCGTAACTACATTCACGTTATCAAGCAACACACCAGCGAGCATCGCAACAACACACGGCTCAAACGATTGTGGCCCGGGAAAGTAAACATAACCGAAGCAATGTAAATTAAATTTTGTGACAGGACCACGTGAACGTGTCTCATATTAAACATCATCCGTTTACTTCACGCTATATCTGTAAAAAATAAATTATGAAGTAACATACAAAATAAGTAGGAAATGGTTCGGATGAGAATTTATGAAAAATAAAAATACTGATGGAAGTGTTTCTTCTTTAATTTTAATAGCTGGAATCCTATTCCCGTTGTTGACATGAAATAACGGATAGCAGATTTTGAAATAAATGCGTATTTCTTTGCTCTACACATTTCCATTCATAATGAGCGTCTTAGATTTTAATCTATGAAGACTGCTACGAATAAAATACCACAAGACTTTATTCATCTCAGTATTCTGGTTTCCTAACCCTTGCTATCTCTACGAAATACATAACATTCGTTTCCATTATTTTCCTTATTATCTCGCCATCCCGCTTTATTTATTTGTGTCTTCCATTATAAATCCGTTGATTTATTTACTTTGGACATTACAAGTTTATCGTTTATAGTGTCAAAATTATTATGATTTTTTAGAGGTTCATTGCAATAAAAGTCATTTGACATTTATTCTTGGTGTCATTTACGCCGATCGCGCAGATTTATATAATTATGACAATCATAGGCAGATGGTGCCACAGTGGTGTTTCAACATGAATTAGAAGTATTCTAGACGGGAACATGTGACTTGGCAGTGCCTTCACCATGTTCATGAAATACTGTAGAATGATAGCGATGTAAAAAAATCGGCCCTAGTAAGCTCGAATACAATCGAATCTCGATCGGCCACAATCGTTTGAGCCGTGTGTACATGGAGATCTCATTGCCTAAGGTTGACTGCCTCGAAACTGTCGCCAACATCACGCGAGAGAGAAAGCCATGTGCGGACACTGATATATATATATATTGTACAAGTCATTTAAGAAGGAACCCACCGACAGACAAGTTCAGACCTGTTCTGCGCATGTTGGCGCTCATTGGCTATAACCCAACCAACGCTCCCTCGGAGCCAATGAGCTCATTCTACATGCGCGAAACGGGTTCCTTCTAAAATTACTTGGAGTATACTATGAATACGAGATTCCCATAAGCCGGCCGTACAGCGGTTGAAACGAATTGAAAGTAACTTTTACATGCCAGCACCGCTACCGTTCGACCGATGTATTAAAGGAAATAGCGCGAAGTTTGAAAAATGTGGTTTATAAAAGACTAAAAGAATAGTGTAATATAATATATTATTATATTATGTACATAATGTAGTATAATCATATAATACGAATTACTTGTATGATGGTTGACATTCAGAAAAGTTAATCAGAGCAAATGAAATTCATGAAAATAGTGAAATAAATTTATAAATGTAATATAAAAAACTGAAGTAATGATTAATAAAGTTCACAAAAAGTGAATTTGAAATATTTGTAAACAGTTTTGTCGTTTCCCACAAAATACGCATTTGCCCATTTTGGAACTTTACTTGCATAAACACAACACACTGCACAATTTAACTATTTTTGCCAAGAAACACTTTTTATATACTTACTCAGCTAAGTACACTCGTTTCGGCGTCGATTGGCGTGGTAAATGGTGGCAACATTAGGCAAAGTAGGGATGCTCTATTGGGTAAAGTGTGGCAAAGTGTAGAGCACTGCGGGTGATCGCGGGGCAAAGGGAAGCAAAGTACATCGGTCGAACGATGGTGGCGCATAATGTCAAAAACCCTTCAAATCGCTTCAAGCATCTCCAATCCATAGTGTATATATATATATATCAGTGTGTGCGAACTGGTGCGAGCGAGAGAAGTATAGATTCTGTTGCGATGCTCGCTGGTGTGTTGCTTGATAACGTGAATGTAGCTACGGGAATGTATATAATCGATATGCGAATTACGAGCGAAATTTAAAAGCAGACGTTTGCGTTCGATGAAGGGGAGTATTGTTAAGGATACGCGATGCGGGTGGCATGCGTGGGAAATATCTAAGGCAGAGTCTCAATTAGTAGACCCCGAAACGAATCGCGAGTTTCTTCTAAAGTCACGTAATCTTTTGAGAAGGCCTTGTCTTTTGTTAGTCTTTAGGAGTGTCGATTGACTCCTGAAGTGTTGGCGACGCTAAGGAAGTCATAAATTCCTTTCAAGCGTTGTTTTCTCGATCCTCGGAGCAGAGCCTACTTTCTCTTCCCACGTGGACACCCCGTCGTGTAACGGAAAAACGCGCTTCCACAGAGTTTCCACCACCACCCGGAATTAGAAGGAAAGATGGACGTCTATTCGCGGGGGCGGACGGACATCCGCGGGACAGCCTACCGCTTGAATCTGACGCATCCTTCGTCCTGATTGGCCAAAGGACTGGGAGGACGCGCAAGGATGGAAGGGGCACCACGTTCGAGGAGGAAAAGTTCAACGACGGAAGACTCCGGAAAAGCAAAATGATTTTGACTCTCGATTGTAAAAGTCCATAACTGTTCTCAGTTATAAAACGATCTTTTAAAAACTTATTAAGAATATATTGAAGTTTTTACCAGTATTCAAGTTCCTTTTATTTAAAACACCCGTGCACTTCGCGAGCAGAGTGCTTTAGCGCTCCACGGGCACCAACCCGCGTTAGAATCAAGAATAATCATTGGAATCGCGCAACAAAATTGGTGACAGCGGTGGGATATTCAAAAGTAATTGAATGACTATTTAGCCAATTAACTTTGCCGGCTCGCGAGTGCATCATTGGTGATAATAAAGACTAATAGTGCGATTGGACGCTTAATTTAAATTAATTATAGTGTGCGCGGAAAAGACGCTGAATTTGAAATAGACGTACTATATGAATAGATATTAATTCTAAAAAGGTGTGTGAACTAAAAATTATGTGAATAAGTACATCCTCTCTCTCAAAGGTTTTTCACGGTTTCCCTGCGAGCAAAGGGCGAATGCCAGAGGTGGGTGGTATTCAGTGGCCGTGTGAAAATTCCCTGAAACCACATGTAGAATTCAATCGGAATTATCCGTTGAATTTCGCACACATCATTTCTCAATAACGAAACGGAAACGAGCTTTTTGGAGCATCCCAAGGATAACGAGGAGCTGCATGGACAAACTACGAGCTGTGCCAAGAAAGAGCTGCAACGTCTTCATTCAACACCAAAAAGGGCAAGCAGATTGGGTGAATTTATCTGGAAACAACGTGTGAGACGTAAAAGACAATCGACAACTTACGTAAGGCGTATATTTATTGGTTTATGCGTTTGCGATTAGATTTAAGGTAGGGTCGATAGTTTATTCTAATCGTAAGTCAGTTATACTATCAAAATGTTGTTCCCTTACGGCATTCATTAAGCAATGTCGGGATGTCGATTCCAGAGTTAAGCTTGCAGACCGCGTAAACCTTCTCACGGTAGCTAGATATAAAATCGAGGGTCATGCGAAATTATTAATAGAAAATCATAAAACCCCGAATACGCTAGATGAGCTCATTAGTTTGCTCAAAACAGTCTTCGAGCAAACCTTCGATGTTGATCGCATTCAGGATGAATCGAAGGGGTTACGTCAGGGACGGAGTGAAACCGTTAGGACTTATGAAGCGCGTGTTTCTGAAATACTTTCTCGTGGTTTAGAGGCCGTTAGGGAGGAATTTAGTGCTGAACAGCTTGCTGGCAATGTAGCTTCATTTGAACGGGCGGCTATTCGGAGCTTTATACGAGGTCTTCGTAGCGAAGTTTTACGACTTTTTGTTTACAAAGAACGAACCGATAATTTAGAAACTGCCGTTAATCTTGCTAGTAGATTGGAGCGGGAAACCAATGAACATTCTGCAGCACATTCATCGTCCCAACCTTTTATTTCAAGCGCCGAGGTTTACTCAAATTTTGTCGGCAATATCAAATGCTTCGAATGTAATCAGATGGGCCATGTTCGTAATAATTATCCTAGTATGAAGGGAAAATTTGCAAACCTTCCAGCTCGCGGTTCTATTAGGTGTAGCTATTGCAGAAAAACAGGTCATCTCGAGTCTCGTTGTTACAAAAAACAAAATGATAGTCTTCCTCAAACCCGTAACGGGCATCCCTCAGTAACGAAGGCCGATAATATAAACTCCAAGGGGACTTCTCAGAGTGCGGCGCGAAGCGAAACCCTGATTGCACACGCCCAGTCTAGCAAGCCTGTTTCAGGATCAATTTAAAAGAAGTTAGTCGGTTGCCCGTGTTTTCTTTGGTGCACAGTAATTTTTGTAACGGGGCAGCTGATTTCCTTATTGATACGGGTTCCCAGCTTAATCTGATAAAACAAGGGCTCGTGATTTCGGATACGAAGATAGATACAAGTGTTATTTATAATCTTACCGGTATAGACTCAGGAAATATTCCCACCAAAGGGGAAACTTTTATATCAATTCACGGTGTTGATGTAGGGTTCCAGATTGTCGATGACAACTTCCCTATCACGGAGATGGGAATTTTAGGAATGCCGTTTCTGGAAAATTAGAAGCAAAATTGATATTCCGGAATACTATACCGAATAGCCTTCAGCTTGGCAATATGGAGTTTCCACTCCGAACGTCGTTTTCGTATATTTTACCTCCATGTGCAAAAACTTTTATTAGTATTCCAGTTAAAACTACGGAAAATAAGACCGCTTATATTAGGAAGTTAGATACAGAACCGGGTGTGTATGTGGGCGAGGTGTTGGTCACACAGGAGAGTGTATTCGTCAGGGTTCTAGCGATTAATACCACTCCTAATCCTGTTACCATTAACGTAGCTCCGGTCGAGTTAGAAGAGTTTATAGAGGCTTTACCTGCATCCCGTTCAGCCCAAACAGGGGATCCCAATGTGGGTCAAGCAAGGGCCGATGCTCGTAGATTAGTTGAATTGTTTAAGATTCTTGATTTAGGTGGCCTTAATGATGCCGATCAAGGTAGTATTCGTGAGATTATAGATGTATTATCCCATAACCCTCCGATTTCCAACAAAGAATTTTTTCCACAATTCCAAGCTTCCGGGACGAATGACATTGACAACTCTCCTTCGAGGCGTTTGCAAAGGGTTGTCGTAGGCGCCAACGACTTACCAATTGCATATTCTGAGAAGGATGAGAATACTGATTTAGACGAATCTATAAGTAATGACACTGAAAAATTGATAGCCGGCGTTTTTGACGTACGGAAAGAATTGCGAACATCAACCTGAGGTCATCCTTGATAAAGTTTGTATTGACGTTAATCTAACTGACAGTGACGGTGACGAATATTACACAGCTGATGAGGATGAAACTCCCCATTCTTGTAAGAGAATATTCTCTGAGAATGTGGGAACTTCTTCTCAGTCTGATAGTAATTTTTCCAAAGACTATGTAATGGCTGGAGAATCGAATTTGAGGGGTACGGAGGATTCGCGTCGACTCGGTAGTCTGTTGGTTATCGGAAAGGCCGATATTAAAGGCACCCCGCTTCAGACACCGTTCGGGGAAGGTTCCGTACCTCGTGAGAATCAGGCTCTGGCTGGTCTGTTGGCTAACGGGAAGGTCTATATGAAAGACTCCGCTCAGATTGCTAACCTGGGGTCCACTGTCCGTGTTGGGACGTTGGCTGAGGAGCCTGTTTTTGAAAGTGTGTGGTACAGGCTGACGAGCCTAGTGTTTTTGAGATTAAGCATGGTGATGCTTTGACACGATCCTCCGTAGGAGCGACCTCAGAGAACGATGATTCACGTGAGAATGGTAGAGTCAAAATATTAGCGACGAATACTTTGTCACCACTTCAAATATCCCATCTCTCATTCCTACCTTCCCTCATTTATATTAAAGATCATCTTCATATGCAGAGGAATAATCTTATCCATTTCATCACTCTCAATTGCCAAATGGTATCGCAAGTCAGTAGGGATTTGTTCAGCCAAGGTAGATTTTCTGTGGGACAAGTTAAACAACAACCCATTAACATTGGCGAGGCAATGGTTTTCCCTGGTGGAAAATATCTAATCTTTCATTTATTTTCTAAGACAGTCCCTGCAGAACAACAAACTATTGCACATTTAAAGCTTTTTATGTTATCCCTTAAGGGGGTAGACACGTCACGTGACCTGGCCGATTTGGCAGGTCGGTATTACAGCAGGTTTTTTCTGCAGAGAAATGGTAATACCCATAGATACACGGCTGCCTGGTGCACGCGAGAGGGAGCTGTTTGCTATTTCCGTATTCTATTCTGAATAAGGAAAGAAATTCTCAGCTGTTGCGTTGTACTTGTAAATATTTAAACGGAAGGTCTGCTGGTAGAGCAAACGTAGAAAATTCATTGTATATTTTAATTACTTAAAATGTGATTATGCTACAATATGCTACGTTGGCAGTAAGGAATTATAAGTGAAAAGGAAAAATAGATGAGGGGATGTCCCTAGAAAATGAAGTTTCTTAGCATTTTTTAATTAGCAAAACACTGAAGCAGAACCTCAAAGTTATATACATATTATAAGCTAATTAAACGTCCTATGCAGAAAGAAGTTATTGAACAAACATTATATATAAAATTGTGTTGGATGTTGAATTGGGCTAGTGAAAATGCGTAGGCTGGATGCGCGTGATTATTATATGGTCCTCTCTTTGAAGTGACAGAAAATATAACGCATGTGCTATACCCGATTTCCTAAAGATACTGTTGCAGCGTAATAATAATGTTTCGGAAGGATGATAAAAATTTCACAAATGTATTGTAAAAGAACGAAATAGCCGCGCAACATTTATTGTTATATAGCATATACATAGGTTTTATTTTCTGCCTCTTCGAGGAGGGGACCACATAATAATCACGCGCATCCAGCCTGCGCCCGGTCGGCGTCATGGAAAGGGTACCTCCTCCACCCTGCATTTCTGATAGATGGGTTTCTGGCATTCTCCCAATTAATTTGACAGACAATAATTTAAATCGGACTATTTTTAACGAAACAGACTATCAATTCTGCAAAAAAATTTTCACGTAATTTCCTTAATTATGGTCTGAATACTTTCTGAACACTTTCTCAAAGATCTGATTAGAAATTGTAGAACTTCAGATTCGTTACTGCTTAGTGTGCAACATTGTATACTCCTGCTGGTTTCGGGCGTCGAAGCTCACGAAACTCAGCGAGACACATGATTGTTGGTGAGCATCGCGTTTGACGACTCTAGCTAGAGAATCACCCCGTATAAATGATAAGAAACGATAGAGTGAAGTAGCGTGCGTTTCAATTGCACATTGGCACTATCGTAGAATCTAGGACCTAGAATATTATCTCCGTATTACGATGTTCTTCACTAGAGCACTGCATTAATGAATTAAAAAATAAATGAATTGGTCAATTAGTTAAAATTAATGAACTCTGCATGATTTTAATGACGCCTAATTTAATTGCACTTACAAACTGAATTACTAGTTGTAATTAAAAGAATACTTTTTAACGTGCAATATGAGGCTGCGCACGCAAATGGTTGGGCTCGGATTATCGGGAAAGACCTACCCACCCCACTGTTTTGCTTTCTCGCTGCCAGCGAGGACCTTCGGGCCCCAGTAGACCACTCGTTGACAGCCGAGAGCAATAAAACCAACGGGCCAGATAAAATGTTCATGTTTTTGATAACTGTTGATGAAAGTATTACCAATGGAGTTTTTAGGGTTTCTCGATGAAAATGATGCCACACATGGAGCAATTCGGTCCAATTTTAGTGAACATAATGTGCGTTCTAATAATGTATTCATAAGAAAAAATAGACCGAATTGCTTCGCGTCTCGACTCATTTTCGTGGACATAAACTCACCAATCCATCAGTGGTAACACTCTTATCAATGTAATGAGAAATATGAACATTTTCATATTCAGCACTGGATGACTCAAGTCGCCGTCGACCGAGGGTCTCTCGCTGGTACACTATTTCACTCGCACTTGGTTTACGTCATTCAGTCTTCTTGTCAAGCGGTTCGGGCGAGGGCCCTGATAAATGTGAATTTATTTGGGAAACCAACGTCGCGTCATTCGTGACACCTATTCGCGAACATATATATGTATGTACGAGAAGAAGCAATGCAATTTCCTGATAACTTGAAGCAACATTTCAATAGGTAAATGCGTGAAACTCTGGGATCAGGAATTCCCAACCAAGTGATGCATATGTAAGAACTGATGAAATTCAATAATAGTTCGTCGTCTAAATTTTACAATTAAAGTATTTATTTGACGTGAATATAAAGTTTGTCAGAAAAGTCTTTTTCGATTTGAGTTCTATAGAAGACTGACTTTCCTTCGCCATGGAAAGTCCCCTCTTGTCCTTCGTGCTGGCAATCATGCGACATCGCTGAGTTTCGTGGGTTTCGACGCTCGAAACCAGCGGGGCCATACAATGTTGCGCACTAAGCAGTGACAAATCTGCAGTTCTGCGTTTATAATCAGATCTTTTCAAAAGTGACGTCAGTCGATCCCTCATGTTTTCTCGATCAAATTGGCCCCAAAAATGATATTATTCGGACCATAATCAAGGAAATTACGTGAAAATTTGTTTGCAGAATTGAAAGCCCATTTCGTTAAAAATAGTCAGATTTAAATTATTTTCTGGCAATTTAATCGGGAGAATGCCAGAAATCCATTTGTGTCACTTTCATATTGATACGATGAAAAATAAACGAATTCTGTTTCTATATAATCGATGACACATCGCCGAGCAACGGCGATCTCGCGCGGCTCGGGCCATAAAGGTTCTCGTCGGTTATTCGAGCTTCTAAGATCGTATTCAGATATATTGGCCGGTGAATTTCGTCACATGTATTCAGCCGGGTCCAGACCTGAATGCGTATACGCTGAGCAGGCTGAGTGCGCACGAATGACGCATACGGAGGGGTCGAAAGTGTCATTGTGTATTTCTTCACCAACTTCTGTGCTTAGCTTAGTCCACTGCACAATCATAAAGATAGTGTGATAGTCAGCTAAATAAACAGACAGCTCAACCCTCCGAGTTATCCTGTTTACCAATGCAGGGCGATTCTCCAGCGACGCCTGTCAAAGAGGTGCCGCCTGATACCCTGTGGCGAGAACAACTCCCCGCGTCCCTCCACGAGGCGTATTGCTGTCCCCCGCGAGTAATATCGTGTGATTTTTTAACACAACAGCGAGTCGGTCAGGCTATATGAATTAAGAACAATGCAGGGTGTAGTGAAGAAAAGAAAGACAAATTATTCCGTAAAATAGAGCTTTAAAGTCTATCATATGGTAATTGCATTATATTTTTAAAAATGTAATTTTTAGATTTTTGATTAATTGTTTATGACAATATTCGCAATGGATTAAATTTGAAGGAATAGGAGTTAACTAGGTTCCCTTATAGAAAATACACAGAAGTTCGAATGTTAGTCTTTATTATTGCGGACAGGATGTTAACCCTTGTTGAGGTGTGGGCGAAGACTGACGTCTGCCGGACGCACAATTTTCCGGCAAGACGCGCACGATCAGCAACACCTCCTAATTGGTTGACCCGTTGTCGGTGTCAACCAATCGGTACTCTTCAGGCCCAAAATCGCGCCACCCATTTCGCGCGTCTTTGACGCGCTTCACCGTAACGGGGGTGAGTCTTTGGTGGGAGAAATACCCCTGGCAATGCAGCGGAATTTCCCCCAGGCCCCGAGGCGCGTGAAGTGGCCAGTCGCAGGCCGCCCGGCCTCGCATCGTGGGCCCTTCGGAAACTCGAGGTTTATGATACCCGCAATAACTATTGAGGTCGTAAACGAAAGTTTCGAAGGAAAACATGCTTTGTTCAAAATTCAATCCCGAAAGTAACGGAAAGCGATTTACTCAAAAATAGTTTTGCTGACGCGCGTGTCATAAACCCTGCCGACCATCTGCACGCCAAATGTTCATACTTGGTCGTGCCGATGGCCGCTACATCACCCCCCTGCCAGTGCAAACGTTATTCTACGAAGTCATGATGCTAGTTACACTAAGTTATCAGCTAAATTACACTAAATTTAAACATGTAAGCTATTTACAAATCTACAACTACTTAACTATATGCACTACAAATTTCCTAGACACCGACTTGTAAACGTGACGGAAATCTCACACGCCTACCGGAACGCGTCCGTACCGGTTATTGTGCGGGAGTCCGTGTAGCGTCGCTGGTACCTGCTTGCAAGGTACGTAATGACGTCTGCACTTGCATCTGAGTTGACTCGTCATTGTTCTCGAATAAGTACGCCGGTTTGAGTCTATCGATCGATATTGTCGTATTTTTTCCTTTAAACCGGACTACGTACGTTTTTTCGGTACGAGAAACGACGGGAAACGGTCCTTCGTAAGGATTTTGTAATGAGCCCCTTACGGCGTCGACACGTACGAACACATGTGAAACGGTAGCTAAATCCTTAAACACGAAAACTCTTTTCTCTCCATGTCGTGAACCCGCAATCGGTCGTAGATCCCGGAACTGTGCACGAAGTTGTCTAACCATTTCTACCGGTTCCGCGTCACCTCTCGTCGAATCGGCGAAGAATTCAGCTGGCAAACGTAAATTCTCGCCATACACTAATTCAGCGGCTGATGCTCCTAAATCTAAACGATACGCCGCTCTAATACCTAATAAAACTACAGGTAGCGCATCGGACCACCGTTCGTCACCGTGACATTTGATCGCTGCTTTCAGCTGTCTATGAAAGCGTTCAACCAAACCATTCGTTGCCGGATGATATGCGGTAGTTCGTAAATGTGTAGTACCCAATAAAACATTAAGTTTCCTAAACAAATGCGACTCAAATTGTCTGCCTTGATCGGTGGTAACACGTAGAGGTGTACCGAAACGTGCAATCCAACTGGCAACGAACGCTTTCGCGACTGTTTCGGCCTCGATATTATCAATCGGAAAAACTTCCGGCCATCGCGTAAAGCGGTCCACGCACGTCAGACAATACCTATTACCTCGCGACATCGGCAATGGACCCACTAGGTCGATATGTACATGCTCGAACCTAGTGGATGGCAACGCAAAATTACCTACAGGACTGGATACATGTTTGCTTACTTTAGCGCGTTGACAATCGAGACAACTACGAGTCCATTCGCGACAATCTTTATCCATGAAAGGCCACACGAAACGTTGTTTAATCAAGTTCACCGTGGCTTTAATTCCGGGATGTGAAAGCTCATGTGTGGACATGAATGCCTGTCGTCGGAAAGGTTTCGTAACAAACGGTCTGACCCTACCTATAGAAATATCGCAATAAATTTCGGTATCACTGTCTGTTTGGGAATGCAAATGGTTCCACGTTCCGCCACACTCACACTCATCGCAGCACCTCGCGGACCGCGATGCAGCGACGCTGATCGATGGGCAAGTCGCCACGCGGCGACTATCGATCGACCAATCATCAAAGATCGATGAGCCAATCAGCGCGCCGCATCAACGATCCAAGAGAACGGAGAAGACGAGCGGGCGGAAGTCCGCCATGATCTCATTGTCGTTTCATGTAGCATCGCTATCAAGTCGTGCAAAACGTATCGCGCTTTTTCTCAAGCATATTTGCATTTCTCAATCAACAAGTTTCGCTCAATTGCAGTGCATACTATCATTGTTTCACTACAATAGTGTTTCTCATCTCAAGTGAACACTCACGCGCCCCCAATTAATATAATTGTGGGGACGCCACGCGGTAGCATTCCTTCTCACGCTCGGTGGGGCCCGCGGTTTTTAATATAAATACTGTGACGCTAAATCTGAGCTAAATCTCTCTTCTCACTGTACGTTTAAATAAATTGACGAGGTTCTTCACCAACACCGCATTGTGTTAACATAACCTGTCTAAGATTCCTCTCAAGCTCATTATCTCACGCTCAAACACTGTCCAATAACTTAACCCGTTTGAGCTGTAATGAAGTACCAGACGCAGTAAGGAGTCCCTTCAACTCCTCGTCCAACTCTTGTGACCGAGCTAAATCATCGTAATTCAGCGATGTGGTTACGGACTCTATTCTAGATAACGCGTCTGCCACTACATTCTCTTTGCCACTAACGTGTCGAATATCAGTCGTGAATTGGCCAATTAAATCTAAATACCTAAATTGCCTCGGTGTACATTTATCCTGCTTTTGTTTAAATGCATACACCAAAGGCTTATGGTCGGTATACACTGTGAATGTTCGACCCTCTATTGCATGTCGAAATTTCTTCACAGCCGAATATATCGCTAACAGTTCCCGGTCGTATGCACTATACTTTCGTTGCGTCTGCGACAAAGATTTCGTATGAAAAGCTAACGGTTGCCACGAATTTTCTTCTCGCTGCTGCAAAGTCGCGCCTAATGCAAAATCCGACGCATCTACCATAATCGCGAGTTGTAACTTGCTTGACGGATGTGCCAATAACGCAGCATCGGTTAACGCGTCTTTTAGTTGCTGCAACGCGGTTTCCGTCTCAATCGACCATTGCAATGGGGCGTCGCCTTTAACTTTCACCCCCTTTAGCATCTGATTAAGCGGCGTTTGTAATTGCGCGGCTTTAGATATGAATCTGCGATAAAAATTTATCATCCCTAAAAACCTGCGAAGTTCCTTAACCGTGCGAGGTTTGGGAAAATCGATTATTGCTCGGACTTTATCGGTAAGTGGTTTCGTACCTTTCGCATTCACAGTGTACCCGAGAAATTTAACCTCCTTCGCGGCGAAAACGCATTTACTTGGTTTAATAATTACACCATATTGGTCTAAGCGGGATAAAAGCTGTTTCACGTGTTCTCTATGTTCAATCTCGTCCTTTGAGGCAACCAAGATATCATCTAAATATGCATAGCAAAAGTCGAGGCCCCTCAAGACAGTATCGATGAACCGCTGAAACGTTTGCGCAGCGTTTCTCAAATCAAATGGCATGACCGTATATTCGAATAAACCGAAGGGTGTCGTCACCGCGGTCTTTGGGATGTCGGCCGGATGTACCGGTATCTGGTGATACGCGCGCACCAGATCTAACGTAGAAAATACTGTTTTCCCATCTAACATACGCGAAAAATCCTCGATATGCGGAATCGGGTAACGGTCCGGTATCGTGCGAGAATTAAGAGGTCGAAAATCACTGACTATCCTCTTTTCATCTTCCCCCTTGTTAACCATATGTAAGGCTGAAGCCCATTGGCTCTTCGAAGGTCGTATGTAGCCGAGGCGAATGAGGATCTCAAATTCCGCTCGCGCGATCTTAAACAATTTCGGAGACAATCTACGCTGTTTACAAAATGTCGGCGCCCCGGGAGTGGTGTTAATATGGTGGACTACCTCGTGCTTAACCTCACGGCCTATCGTTGTCGGCCGCATGACGGATGTGCCAATAACTGCGTCTGGAAACTCCGCCAGCAATTGGTGATAGTATGAATCGCCGGTGATGGTCTTCACCGATTCAATGCTGTCCTTGGCTACTTTTCCAATAGCAAACAGGGACGTAGTCCGGTCCAGAAGGCGTCGAGCTCGCAGGTCCACCAGCAGCCCGTAGTAGCTGAGGAAATCAGCTCCGATGATCGGCTTGGAGACGTCGGCGATTACGAACCTCCAGTTGAAAGCGCGGCGAAGACCCAGGTTCAAGCTGAACGCTCGCACGCCATATGTGCTGATGACGGAGCCGTTAGCCGCAAACATTTCGTATGTTGACTTCGCGACTCGTCCTTTCACGCGCATACGAGGATACACGCAAAGATCCGAGCCAGTATCGATTAAGAACTGTTCCTTCGTTTCTTGATCGACAACGAAGAGGCGACTCGCCATCGGGTCGTCACTGATAGCCGCATTCAGTGCCGATTCTTCTCGTTTCCAGCCGAATATTTGCACCCGGGACGGCACTTCGTTGCTTTGTCTCCGAATATCCGGTGGTACCAGCAGTGTTCCTTTGCTGCTGGCGAAAAAGAACGTCTACCACTACGCGAACCTGACCGCCGGCGAGATCCCCCGTCGAGACGATCGCGCGGCCGTGCTCTAGATAACTCCGCAATCCTGAGTTCCAGACTTTCCAGGCGTTTTAGCAAAGCGTCTGAAACCGTGTCTTGCGCCACACTCGCCACTTGCGTTCGTCCAGCACCTTCATGAATTTTGTCACCGATTTCTGCCAGTTTGTTCAACTCCAGGTCCGGTTGCGCTGTCACGATGGCACGAGTCATGGCGGGTAGTCGGCTGGCCCACAATGTACGCAGAAAATCATCCGATACGGTGGTACCTGCCAGATTCCGCATATGCCGGAGGAACTGAGACGGAGTTCTGTATCCGATCTCCTCTTGCTCCAGGAGCTGCCGAATCCGTGCCGATTGTGATGCAGACAATCGATGGATCAGTTCCCTCTTCAACGTTCCGTACTTGTCGGTCGTCGGGGAAGTGTCGAAAATGTCTTTCACTTCCAACGTGTACTTGGACTCTAACTGCGATATCACATAATAAAACTTTGTGGTATCCGCCGTAACACCATTTATCGCGAACTGAGCCTCTATTTGGTGGAACCACACGCCGGGTTGCTCTGGCCAGAAAGGCGGAACGCGAATACTAACGCGATTCACTACCGGCGTCATGGCGGAAACCGTAGGGCCGGCATTCGTATCGTCGACAAGATCACTACCGGTCGCGGAGGCTGCGTTATTTACGGATGCCATGTTTTATACTTCACCAAGCACTTCCCTTAAAAAAACTCAAAAACTCTTCGAACTTGTGCTTACGTCGAGTGTCACCACTGAAGGAATAGGAGTTAACTAGGTTCCCTTATAGAAAATACACAGAAGTTCGAATGTTAGTCTTTATTATTGCGGACAGGATGTTAACCCTTGTTGAGGTGTGGGCGAAGACTGACGTCTGCCAGACGCACAATTTTCCGACAAGACGCGCACGATCAGCAACACCTCCTAATTGGTTGACCCGTTGCCGGTGTCAACCAATCGGTACTCTTCAGGCCCAAAATCGCGCCACCCATTTCGCGCGTCTTTGACGCGCTTCACCGTAACGGGGGTGAGTCTTTGGTGGGAGAAATACCCCTGGCAATGCAGCGGAATTTCCCCCAGACCCCGAGGCGCGTGACGTGGCCGGTCGCAGGCCGCCCGGCCTCGCATCGTGGGCCCTTCGAAAACTCGAGGTTTATGATACCCGCAATAAGTATTGAGGTCGTAAACGAAAGTCTCGAAGGAAAACATTCTTTGTTCAAAATTCAATCCCGAAAGTAACGGAAAGCGATTTACTCAAAAATAGTTTTGCTGACGCGCGTGTCATAAACCCTGCCGACCATCTGCACGCCAAATGTTCATACTTGGTCGTGCCGATGGCCGCTACAAATTCATTCACATAGATCCATCCTTTATGATTAAAAAAAAAAACGCAAGTCTATACCTTCAATAATTTAGGTCATTAAAATTAATTTCTGTAGGCGGGTTTCGTAAAAATCACCGAAAGCAGGGAACTTTGAAGATTTGTATTCTTTAAACAATTTCGAATCTGCAAAAATGAGAACTTAACCCTCCCTAATTTCATATGGACTACCATATATTTCAATATCATGCAAATCCGAGACATCGAGGATTTTAGAAAAGTATCACATCTGCTTCTATCTTCCACGCTGAACGCAATGCACTCCAAGCTCCCTTTGATGTGTGGAAGAAAACCGACAACGGTCGGCTCAGGCCATGTGCCTTCGTCGGCATTCACGAGTTGGGTCGCATGCGCCGAGTCACCACGAATAACACGTCCACACTAGTATATGCGTTCACCTGTCCACATTAGAATATTCGTGCGCGCACAGCCTGCTCAGCGTATACTCATTCAGCTCTGGACCCGGATTTATCCCACCATAGGTACCGCTTGCCTGCCTCGATGCTCCTTTTCTCAACGTTTTCTGACTCGCTCTCTTTCCATCTCCCTCTCGCCTTCGCAGAACAAGAGTGAGCCAGAAGTGGTGGTGATAGCACTAAGCTTCTGGCATGTATAGGCCAAACCGAGCTGTCAGCGTAGAAATACAAACATCAGAATAGGTGTGCCTTAGCTCCGAAAAAATTCAGGAGCTTTATTGGTCAGAACATTAATTCTTTCTCGATATCATCTTGTATTGGTCTACGCATAGCTTCGTAACGCACACAACTACTACGCTAACAATAAGAATAAATAACAGTCTCACGGCTACATTCAAACGGAGCCGAGCAGCATTCCCGTTACCCCACCGTACCCTTCGGTGGCCAAGGAACTCCAACTGACAAATCCACGATCGTCAGATGGTGGTGGCTGATTTCTCCTCGATCGCTGTTCGCGAAAACGAATCGAACGGCCAATATATCTGAATACGACCTTAGGATAAAGGTACAATGAAAGAGGAAAAATTATTCGGAGCCCAAGATGAAAGGCCTTCGAATATACAAAGGAAACTGATAAATACCCGAAGCTAAATAGAATTTTAGATTTAGGGTACACACACCCTCCCCCAAAACTCGTGTCGATCGGCCACTGGGGCCATTCGGAAGTATATTATTTCATTTAAATAATGTCCATCTCTGCATAGGACCGTAAAGAATTTAAAAAAAAAATCAAGGAGTCAACTGTTGACCGATTTGGAGACTTTTCCTTGTTATATGTTATATACAATAGTCGGAATAATAATAATAAGAGCAATAATTGCAAATAATTGGTATAACTTCCACATTCTGAAAATATGATATTAGTAAATCAATATTTCCAGTATTAGTAAAAAAATTCTAAACTCTCTTTTTTTTATTTTAAATAATGAGGCCATATAATTATAACAAATTTGACAGCGATTTAAAGTGATGTATGTGTTACAGTAAAAGCGTTAATTTAGTAAATGTACACAGTTCCCAGCAGTTCCTAGTCAATGTATGCCTAAAATGCATATAACCTAACCTACAATCGTACGAAAATGCATACACTGACTAATTACATCACGCTTTTACTTTAGCACATGTATCCAGCTAACGCTTCAGTTTCGCTATGATTCCACGTTGGCAGTCCTCCCGAGTAGGCGCCATCTCGTATCCACTAGCTGAACTAAATTTGTCACGTGACTTGCTCTATATTATCGCCAGTATGGCGGAACTCGTATTTGGGAATGCAGTCACGAGAATCATCTTGGCGTTGATTGGTTTATGTCACATGCTTATCCCGCCACTGCTATAAATTGTGGTACTAATCGGTAATTACGTTTGAAGCACGCGGAAATATGTAATATTGATAAGATGTAAAAGAAAACACAAAATAATAATGGAAATATTATTTATTTATGCACTAATTATGCTAAGTTCAAGCAATGTTATAACGTTATGTATGTATAAACGTATTTCTTTATGTAAATAGTACCCTGATAACCAAATCGGGCGGCAGGATCTGCCGGCAGCTGCGGTGCAGTCTGCGTCCGCATTCAGCTACGGTTCTGCCGGCAGAGCCTGCTTGTCAGGGCCTGCCGGCAGATCGACGGCAGATCCTACTGCCCGTCTGCCACATCCAACAGCGCCATCTGAAGGCCACAACTGCCTAACAATTCCTTACGCGTGACGTCACATGGCCTACGCACCAACACAAATGTGCCGTTATTGCTGTAGGTGTGTCCCTACCCTTTCTAGTACGCGTGGAGAAGGAGAATTGATAGGCAGTAGAAACGGAGCAGTGGATTCTACTCACATAACCTGCGAGCAGATTCTGCAGTTTATTACATAATTGTTATGTTTGTTTTTAAAGGTATGTATTTTGTTTTTAATAATAATATAGTAGTATGCGTTTATTTCATATGCCTTTCGGCCTTTGAAAGGGGGTATACATTTCTCTTTACACACCTACAGCAATAACGGCACATTTGTGTTGGTGCGTAGGCCATGTGACGTCACGCGTAAGGAATTGTTAGGCAGTTGTGGCCTTCAGATGGCGTTGTTGGATGTGGCAGACGGGCAGTAGGATCTGCCGTCGATCTGCCGGCAGGCCCTGACAAGCAGGCGCTGCCGGCAGAACCGTAGCTGAATGCGGACGCAGACTGCACCGCAGCTGCCGGCAGATCCTGTCGCCCGATTTGGTTATCAGGGTACTATTTACATAAAGAAATACGTTTATACATACATAACGTTATAACATTGCTTGAACTCAGCATAATTAGTGCATAAATAAATAATATTTCCATTATTATTTTGTGTTTTCTTTTACATCTTATCAATATTACATATTTCCGCGTGCTTCAAACGTAATTACCGATTAGTACCACAATTTATAGCAGTGGCGGGATAAGCATGTGACATAAACCAATCAACGTCAAGATGAGAAACGAAACGACGCCAGTGCCAAGCCAAGTGAGGCCGCAGCCAACCAGCGCTGACAACCGATTCCCCAGCGACGCTGGCAGGCCGCGGCCTCACTTGGCTTGACGGTGGCGCCGTTTCGTTTCCCCTTCTTGGCGTTGATTGGTTCAACGCCGCGGCGTCATTACGCGCATGCGTGGACGTGCGTAACTTTCCCCACTGTGAACAGGCCAGAGCCGTTTCCCCACAACGCTGCATAAGACCCCCACTATACTCCATTGAGATGCTACGCCAACGGTTTCTCACTTCCATACTATTTACACGAGCTCATGCATACACTGCGTTCCACATTAGAGCATACTCGTTTCGCGCAGGGATACACTGTTGATTGGTAGTAAACCGGCAGGGAAAGTGCTACGACCAATCGCAAAAGTGTTACGACCAATCAGGTGTGCCAGATCCGTGATTTAGAGTTTTCATGTAAACTTATAGAAATGAAGGAGACGCTCAGACTTGAATAGAAATGAAGGCGACTCACAGGTTTCGATAGAAATGAAGGGACGATTCGCACTTGTTACTAGTAGTATAGTACAAAATAAGAAGAGGTTTTAAGCATATATTCTATTCTAACTTATAATGCCAATGATTAGAAATATCAAATTTCTGAGTTGAACGTAAACGAACATGTAAACTACAACATTTTGAAAGTCTTCGATAGGCAGTTTGCCTGTGTCAAGTATCAGTGGATGCCACAAGAAGATATTGGATACATAGGAGCATGTTTTAACTCAGTTGTGTTTGATATTTCTAATCTAAAGTTAGAATATGCTTCAACGTGTTGAATTCTAAGTATCCAATATCTTCTTATTGTATTACTTGTTATATACAGTTACGGTCTATGTGCTCTGATACTTAACGTAGGTAAACTGCATATCAAAGAAGACTTTCATAAGGTTGTACTTTACATGTTCGTTTACGTTCAACTAAGATATGTTTGATACTTCTAATCGTTCGTGTTACAAGTTAGAATATGCTTCAACGTGTCGAATATCTTCTTGCTGTATTATTAGTTATAAGTGTGAATTGTTTACAAAATAAAGTTATAATAATACTTTGCAGTTTTCTGTATGTATGATTGAATAATGGAAAGGCTCTTGAACTAATTTTTATAATTTTGCATCATACACTATTTCAACTTTCAACTTTTTTTATTTCAGAATTTCCAATTTGCCATTTGCAATTGAACAATACATATCTTTGTGCTACATGTATGACTTTCTTCTATTATAGGATGCTTGTAATCCGGGTTACAAGTCCAAAGATGTTCAAAAAATCATGAATTTTAATCATGAATGAATTATACTAACGAATAAAGATAACCGGGCTAGAGTAAACGATAATAATAACTCTGCTATGAGTGTATATATATAATCAAACACAATGAAGAAAATCGATATAACTGCTTCCAAACAAATTCTTATTGCAAAATTACATTTGTTCGATCACGATAGTAGTGGAACAACAACGAAAGTGGAGAATTTCTACATCAAAGCAATGCCTACTACTAAAATACAATTGGTAGATCACTGTTATAAACTTAAGGCAGCGATTTTTCACCACGGTAAAAGTATTGCCGATAGTCATTACACGAGTATGGTAAGGGGTAAGGGCACAACGTGGGTATCCGTTGATGATTTACAAGTAGAAAAACAAGCTTGGCCACGAAATGCTAAAAATGCATACATATTTTTCTTCGAAAGGTGTTAATTGTGGTTGTTATTACACTTCGATGTTAAATACGTTCAGCGCCATAAGCTGCTTCGCGCACCATGTATTATACACAAAGTACAGTAATGCCTCGTTAGAATCCTGACGATCGGGGCTGGCGGCAAGACACTAACGCGATGCGGACACTATTCCCTTAGAGTAGTATATGCGCTAAGCCTATTCCGTGCAGCCGATGCCGTGAGTGAGAAAACCCCAGAGCCGAGCGAGAGGGAACGAAACAGTCGACACGAAGTTGCCGTCGTCTCTTTCGTTCTCTCACTCTCGACCGAAGGATTCCAAGAAATGGTGGGGATAGTGAGCGGGATTATAACGCATGGTAAAAACGGGACACTAACGACGAATTACTGTACTATACGTATAATACATATAGATTGGCAATGTGGTGCACATGGTTTCTTTTCGTAGTTGTTAAATTTATGTAGAATGTATCCTTAATTCTGTCCCGTGATAATTTGTAAGTTATAATAATATTAAAAATTATCTGAAGTCATTCCCTAGTATGCAAATTATCTTTGTAAAAAGAAATGAGATCCCCCAAAAAACTTCAAAAAAGTAAAGAAATTACGCCAAGTACATGAAATCAAATAAATCACAAAAAATAGAAGATAAGAATAATAATTACAAAATACAAAAAAAGATGTGAAATCAGAATGAGCTGCAAGTACATAAAGGTGCTTTCCCGCTGCGTGCAAAGACAACACTGTGTAACGCAATGTAAGATTCGGTGCTTTCCAACTGCGCTTAAAAATATTAAGCAGATATATTTTTATACAAATAAATATTTTAATACGAATAAATATTTTATTCAAAATACTTGGTGCTGCGAAACCGAAAAAATGTTAATTGTCTTAGTATATTTAACTCTAATATCATACGTAGCATATGCAAACGCACGCATACACACATTCACGAACGCATGCACAAGAAAGAAAGAAAAAGATTAATGCAATTTATACATATGTATTCAGTTTAGCAACACCAATTCGGTGAGCAGCACCAAGTATTTTGAATAAAATATTTATTCGTATTAAAATATTTATTTGTATAAAAATATATCTGCTTAATATTATTAAGCGCAGTTGGAAAGCACCGAATCTTACATTGCGTTACACAGTGTCATCTTTGCACGCAGCGGGAAAGCACCTTTATGTACTTGCAGCTCATTCTGATTTCACATCTTTTTTTGTATTTTGTAATTATTATTCTTATCTTCTATTTTTTGTGATTTATTTGATTTCATGTACTTGGCGTAATTTCTTTACTTTTTTGAAGTTTTTTGGGGGGATGTACACTAGTCCTAAGGTCCCCTCTTATTTTACCCAGTTTCGAATGTTTATGATTTCGATCAAATTTAAGATGGTTTACGTTTTGGTCAGGCATTTTCATGTTACACAACGTAGCAACGCAATTAAATTATTTTTATTGCATATACTTTTATATATCTCTTTACAAATATTTTAACAAAATTGAATATGTATTAATATTTTATGAAAAATGTTACACAACAGATCGAGTTTTGTGGATGTCCAAAGTATATGATCCATAAATGTGAACTAAATGTTTCAGGTGCTAGAAAATATGTTAGTCTTTCATCTAGCACGATGGTATTTCTCAGTAAAAAAGAAGTATATTGTCTCATTGGGATATAACATTAGTATTTGATTTAATGCAAATGATTTTCTATTAATACACAAGTAAATCTGGATTGCGCATATTACAATAGTTAAGTGTTTCAAAGACCTTTTATTCGTTAACAAATATTTTGAGAATTGTTCTTATGCCTTTCTAAAATGTTTCTAATTAGAAATTTGTACATGTGGTACGAAATATATTACCTTCCCAAATGGTCCAGAATATTTAAAGCATGTTTAATGAAATTCAGATACTTTGTAATATATACATAACATAATAATCCTTATTTAATCATTGGCATTTCAGTCCTTATAAAATATCAACCTAATACGTATAAAATTATAAAAAATAATTTGTTATATATTAACAACAAGCGATCACTATTAATTTCATCAAGCTAGACTTTAGAATTTTATAAATTATGATTTTATATACTAACGATTTTCTTCCGCTGCAACTTTTGCCTTCTTGAGCATACATTGAATGTGTTGAGGTAACCACGTTTTTAATTCACGCGACATGGACATATATTTGAAGCTTAACATTCTTACCAAACCATTTTGGTAGCCAACAGCTAACCACAAGTAACTCCATATATTTGGGTTCCAAGATATCTAGAATTTGTTGCCACACGTTAATATTATACATGTAGAACAAAAATATCAGGGTTGAACAGAGAATCGTAATATTTACCCTATTTACCGACATAAATGGATATTCTTCAACTGGGACTGGCGTTAGCTTTTCCGTATGTAGTGTTTGTTGCACACCACGTCTTCTATTCTTTAAATTCACATAATACATGACGTTAATTTAGAGTTTAGAGATTAAGCGGACTATTAAACGCAACAGAAGATATTACAAAATATGTATTTACTTTCAGATTATCACAGAAGATAATACCAAACCGATCCTTGCACTTGTTATAAGTTTCTGGCATGTAATAATAATCTTTTGGATTCTTTTTGTCCTTGTCAGCCTTGCTATCATTTTCCGAGAAGTCCACTATTTTTACAAATGAACTTAACTACAAGCATGATTTTTTTAATTTTGTAAGAGATGGCTTAGAATGTTAAAAAGCGAAGATATGGAAAGAACACACGATAAGAATACCTTTCTTTTTTTCTGTACGGCCTTGTCAATTTCCTTACTATGTACAAGTTGCTGAGGAAAAATTGTTATTATTTCTCCTGCTAATGTACCATGTGCAATGCTGTTTCCATAATCAGAAACAGCTAAAGCCTGCAATTATTTTAAATCAGTGTTATTCTGTATTTAGAAAGATAGCATAGGAACCCTTTAAAATTACTTACATAAGTCGGGGAATTGGTTGCTAAAATAGGATAATATCTAAATTCATGTTCTCTCAGAGGAATTAAATAGGAATTAGTATGCTTATATCTGTAATAGAATAATATCATAATAATAGATAAATTCCATTATTTATTAACAGTTATTTCGGTGTAATTTCTTACCCAAGAGCATCGTCAAAAGTAATAACAGCACATGGCCAGTGCATCATCCATGCACCATCTACTATAATACCCTTCTGCACACAGTATTGAGGACTATTTGTATTTTCTAGATCCCAAAATTTGTACGATCTGTCTAGACTGGCGGAAGCTAGAAACCTTGCTCCATTATATGGAACTAATGCTACCACTATAAAAGCAATACAATTGTTATGTAAAAATTATGTATCGAACTTCTGTTATATGTTAAATTTGTCTTAAGAAAGAAATATAAATATACTTACTACTCACAGCATTACCATGAGCAAAAAAATGTTGAAATGCATTTATGAAGCACGTATTTTCTCTCTTTTCCATTGATAATGGTGATTTGTATGTGAGATCCCATAATGCGATATAACCGTTTGAAAATCCTGCAGCAATTGTACTAAAGAAAATTTCATAATTTTTATGATTAAAAATTTACAAGGAGAGAACAGAAATGCAATTGAATATTCTTACTTATGTCCGTGTTCTTTGCTCCATGATAATTTAGTGCACTGCCAATTCTGATTGCTGCTATCATACATTGAAATATTTACAACTAGTGTTATCACGGGATCAGTGCAATATATAGGCAATCTATAAAAGTAGTAAATATTAATAATAAGCGATATGAATGTAGAAAAGAATACTAAATATTAAATACTTTTACCAAATTTATTACTCACTCATTTTCTTCAGTTTTCTCAAATTTAAGTTCTTCGGAGAACGGAAGCGAATAAATGTATACATTGCCATCTGAACAAGCGGCTGCAAGCATACCCATCCGTTTTAGATTAGATTGTCCCTCGTTTTCTCTTTTATAATTGTTCAGACTTTCATCTTGGTAACATCCAGATGGACACCATTCTAAACACCATATAGTACCACCATTATGCGCAATTGCGTACGATAAAGCAGGGGATTTTCTATTATTATCAGGTCTGAAAAAAATTGTTTTGAAAGCATCTGTTGTACTTTTACAATGTAGGTGAGTATTTTTTTTTATTACTAACGTATCATTTAAAGGTCCAACATTCCAAATTTGTATGATATTAGCTCCAGAATATGCCTTGCCTACAGTATATTCATCCTCCATAGTCGGATGAGTACTAATCGCGATATATTGTAAAGGTTCTTTAGAATACATTGATGATGGAATGGGTAACCAAGCTAGTGCCCATATCGGGCCACCAACAAAAAATGTTGCTGTACCTGAAAAATTATTGCAATTGTAATGTATAGAGTTGTTCAAACAATTATAGCGTAGAATTATGCATAAGCTGTTACCTTCATCAAAACCACCTTCAAATCTTTTCCATTGTTTCCATGGAATTTCCGCATTGGATGATATCTCAGAACTTGCACTTTCTTTTTTCGTGCACATAGACACTTCCAATTCCGGCAAATATTTAGCAACATCTGCATTTTTTAATAATGTAAAATGATTTGTAGTACAATCGTTAAACAAATGAAATTCGTAATTTTTTTGTTCGCTGTAAGAGAGCACGATATAACTTATTTTATGTTTATAACATTTATTATGAATTATGAAGATCTAAATATTCAAAAAGTATAAATTAATTATTGAAAATACTGATATTTACAATTCCATAGTCCAATGTAGGGTAGGATAATATGGTTCTGCCCACCGAATTTTGGACATTCGCTCTTTGTCCAGAAATTTCATTGTATAAGCAGTTTCTAAAAATAAGAATCGTTAATGAAATTGAGTGATTTAAGATTCATTCTTGTAATAAGATTAAAGGAAGTAAAAGTAGGAATTACTCTGATTTTCATCTGAACTATAATTTTCATCGTCAAAGTCGGAATATTGATCCATGTCTTCTATTGCTGAGTGCTTTTCTTTCACATGCTTTATCATATCTTCATTGCAAGTCGTCGAAAATTTGCATATCTTACATATGTAACACTGAAATAAAGGGGAAACAAAACAATTTAGTGTCGTGAACGGATATTAGGAAAATGATTATATTAATATCGTAAAAGATTATACCTCTTGAGGAATGAAGTTACATTTAGAAGAATGATTGCAAATATCTTCGAACGAAGAACAGGTGTAAGTACAACCAATTTGACGGCAACTTACTTTTCTCTGCGCAGACAATTCTTTTTTCCATATACCTTTCCATACTGCTGGTATAGTTTTCTTGTGTTCAGGGGTTTTTATTACACTTTTCTATAATATCAGTTTCATTTAAATATATATCTATATATAAATATAAATAGGCTTCGTATATTAAATTTTGTAAAAAAAGAAAGCGATTGCAAATTATAACGCACCAAGAATGAAGATTCAGTCTTTAGTTTCATTTCAGTAGGTGGAGGGTCATCTTTAACAAGTTCAGTAAATTCCAAAATTTTTGTTACTGCTCTGAAATCGAAACACTATAATATTAGTATTTTATTTTACTTCATTTATTATTGTATGTACAATTCTTACTTTTCTGCAGCCTTGCGTTTCACTCTTCCAGTATCCTCGGTATAAAGTTCCAATTCTTTTATTTTGCTTTGTTCCGACTGTCTATGAATTCGCTCGTGTATTTCCATAGAAGACGGCATCATAGTAGCTCCACAAACTGGACATTTCATCATCAAAGCTTCCCTTTCCTAATACATTATAAAACATTTAATATTTATTATTTAATTTATTTTACATTTAAATTATGAACTCTTTAATCTGTTTAAATACTTCATCAGATTTCCCACAGAACTGCATATGAGATATAAAACCATTCGCACTCCGTTTTATAGTCCCACATTTTTCGCAAGTCAATTGGCTTTTTCTTTTCTTAAGAGCAGCCATTAATACACTTCTCCATAACTTAATGTCGTTATCAAAATCCTAAAACAAGATATTTTCCAAAAATAAATTATCGTATTAATAAAATTATTACCATGAATGGCTACATCATACTTACAATAGGTTTATCACCTATCCTCCAGCCCATGTTATTGTGTTTAAGCAAGTTATGTGAATTCCATTTCTGTTTCGGCATTTCTGCTTCACATTTGGCACACGTTACTAAGTGTCCCTAAATTAAAAACACAACTATAGAGAAACTGCTCTTCAAAAATAATGTAAGCATCTGAAATTTTATGAAACCTACTTCTGGTTTGCGAAAAATATTGGTTTCATTAGTTGAATTTCCTTCCTTTGCGTTGTCTGTAGTTGGTCCCTTTAATTTTGGTATATACTCGGTATCTAGTGTAGAATATGATGATCCTCTACCCCTACCCCTACCCCTACCCCTACCCCTACCCCTACCTCTGCCTCTACCTGGGGGTCTACCTCTTTTTCTAACAACGAATGGATATTGAGTGTCATCTTCACTACTATTATCATCACTTAAGCCATCATTACTACTAATATTATATGACTTTTCACCATGTCTCTTACTATGAACAACTGTTTCTGCAATAGAAATATTACTTATATCCTGCGAAGCTTCTGCATTATCCTCCGATCCATTCCAAGTGCTTGGAACTGGTTGCTGTATAGGAGTTTTTCTAGGCCTTCCTCTCTTCCGCACCGGTGGTGTAGTTGGAGAAATATCAGCACTGGGGCCTTGACTTACTGGATTTAAAATTAAATGCTTTTGTTTCAACCAGCTCGACACTGCTATAGATGTTAAATCAGTGCTATTTTCAACAGTATCACTAGTATTTACATCTTTTAAATCGGTTTGCTTCGTAACAGTTGGTTCATGTAAAAAAGTATTCATTGATCCCACGTATACTTTATTATCACTCTTATTATTCGGCTCTGTTATATCTTTATCTTTTGCCATTGTACATGCGTCAGTTATTACATCTCTAGAATCTTGTAAATTCTTTACATGGAAATTATCTTCGTCAGCTTTAACACCAGAATAATCTCCAGAACTTCTTTTCGCATTTAAAGGCAGTGATTTCCTGGTTACAGCTGGTGTGACAGAAGTAGAAGCTATATTAGGTTCCACTGTAGTTTCATCATTCTTACCATTCTTACTTTGCATATTTTCGAATATCTCTTTTAGAGATTCTTTATTATTAACCACACCATTTACTTCAGTTGTATTTGATACAGTACTAGGAATTGTTAGTTGTTTTTGCTTTTTATTAGGAGTACATTGTTTTCTTTCATTTGGAATCCTACTTTCTTTTTTAGGTGATTCCTTTTTCTGCGTTATAATATAATCATCAAATTTCGTTTGTTTCCGAATACGCTTAGATCTGCCAAGTACATCTTCATCAATTTTAATTTTACTTATGGTTCGCTTTTGTTTTTCTAATTGTCTACCTAAATTTATTTTACTACTATGCGGCATAGACTCTGCGGCTGCTTTCTGAGATTTTGGTACATCGTTTGAGGTAGTCTGACCATTTCTTACATTATCATTTATATGTTTTATTTTCTGCAAACCCTTCGAACTCTGTGAAGCATTTGTTGCAGACTTATCTATTTTTTCATTTTTCTCTTGCTTTTCTATAACTTGCAAACTACTTTTTGTTTCTATACGACTTACTTTAGATGGTAGTTTTTCTTTATCTTTATTAACTTTAGGCACTTTTGTTACACTTCTTAAGATCTCATTATTTGTATCGCCTGCCACTGTATTTTTATTAGTTTCTGTAACCACAGTTGGTTTCATTACAACTCTTGAATTGGCGGAGTTTTTCATAGATTCAGAAAGCTTAGGAATTTTATATCCTTTGGTGATAAAGTTATTTGAAGTATTATTCTGTTTTATAAGTTTAATGCTAGACGCCATGCTCCCACCTATAATAAAGTTTCAACGGATCATGGAAATCAGATTTTTCTTAACTAAAACTTTTAATGGGACTTAATCGTATATTAACATTAATTAACATTTCCAATAATTATAACAATTACTTTACTTACCTTTCGCAACTGAATCACTAATACGGATATTTTGAAACATATTTGGAGGAAGAATGAACATTTTTGTGCTACCAGTTACAGGATTACTTGTTTTAGCAATCGGTAGATTCGTATTATTGGGAGAAGCATCAGAACCCACAGTCTTTTCGTTCATTATTGATACAATCTAAATGAACATTAAAAATGTTAAACAGTATTTCATTTAAAATATTATATATCATATTTCTCTAGATGCAGAGTTGAGGAGGCTATCAACCAATAATATTTTTCTGTGTCATTCTTAAATAATATATTTAATTCGAAATTTTGCAATTGTTATATTATTTCCACAGAAGATTTTACAATATACATTTTTTTTTACGATTTATTAAAAAGAAATTGATATGAACAGGATTCGAACATACCTAGAATATGCGACGATGGATCAAGGTGTCTGTAATCAGGTCCAAAATCATACGAGAATCGCGCTGTTTTTAAAACTGAACACCAGGAAAATTTTTCTTTATAATACACGAAATATTTATCGAAAAGCTATTGACATTTGTCGTTTTTACTTATAATCAATTTTAATCACCTAGTCTTTCTAGCGAAAAGACAAGGTTAGGTGCATATTACATGTATGAAGTAAGTATACTCATGTAACTTCAATAATCAATATCACAATTTTTATGTAACACGCTTAACAGAATCTATTGATAATTATTTCTCCACGTAAAAAATAATGTTTTATTAAAGATAAAAAATATTCAATGTAAAATTTCTGGCAGAAGATTCGAACGCGCAAACTTCGCATTTGATGGCATTTACACACCTAGCGCACCTCGTTTAATAGAGTGAATAAGACACCACACGTATGCCTACCCAGGATTGCAGCGCATGCGTTTACGTTTCGATGAACTCGACTCACATTCGAGTAAACAATGTGCATATTAATTCGCATGTGTATAGTATTGCTGGACATATATTAAAAAATTGTATACGTACTTTTTGGGGCATTTTCATTGTAACATCTCCGTAGTATTTTGGACAAACTTTTTTACCCTCCTATGTAGCCTTAAAACGATCAGTTTACGGGTACTCCGCATTTCAGAGTATCAAAATTAGAATTTATATTATTTCTTATTATTTCGGTGATATTTCTTCCCATCATTAATAGGTATATAAAATAAATGTATGAATAAAGTGTAACACAAAATAATGTATTGTATTTAAACTTTTATTTGTCAAGTTTCTTATAAATTTAAACCATTCGTCTGAGAAGTTCATTGATTTTATCTTCTCGGTTTCCAAAATCACCACCTTCAACATAGTGGTTAGTCTTCTTGCGCCATCCGCCATTAGGTGTGTTGAGCTAAGGAGAAAGATAAGCAGAGAAAGTTAATATTCTGAAAATTCACATATATATTTAATTTAGAATGTTTGAGTTCAACTTAGGTATGCACCGATACATGCGTACCACGAAAAGAAGCTCGTGTTACTTTGCGACATAGAAGGAGGTTAATAGAATAATAAATATTTCTATAACCATGCCTATGTCGCGCTAAAGAATTTCGAGATTACTATACCTTAAATGGCCACAAGAAATTGCTTGCATATTTGAACTTCGATCCAACTGTGAATATTTCATGGATCAAATCTTCCGTACAGATGATACCAGAGCGGCCTGTAGAAAAAATTATTCCACTTATTATCGTAGCAGTCACTTTGACGAATAAGAGAATTATTTAATATAATTATGAAGTGTACGAATCATTGCAAACCTGAATGTAAAATGTACGGACAGGTTTTTCAAGAATTCTATTGCTCTTTGACAAGATGGAAGGGAGCAGCATAGTAATTAAATACAACCCCAATGGATTTGTCAATGCATCAGAATAATATAATTTTCTGCCAATGACGATAAGAGAAAAGAAACAAATAATTAATACTAACCAAGTTTCTTTTCAATAACAGCATTGCTCGTGATGGGAATACGTTGTCTATTTATTTTGGCAAAGCCCCTTTTGTAGATCAGTTCGCGAACGGATTTGAGATTTGGATATCCCCATGTAATATAAGGTTCGACGATACGGAGCATATTAATCGTTGCCTTGTTCAGTTTCACAAATATACCATTGTTGATCTGCTTCAAACGGAATAACTGAAGTACTTTACGTACTTTTGGCGCAACTTGGTTCACACTGAAATTACAAAATTCCATGATACATTTTCAACAAGTTTCAATTACGAGTTACAAATCACTCTCAACGACAAATTACACTCACCCTCGGATACGAATAACAAACGCAAGACGTGCATCTCCAGGGATGTAATAGTTTCCACGGTTCTTAGCTTGTCTCATTAATCTGATTTCATCCCTCTCTTTCGTTCTGTACTCTTTCACATATTTCTCTGCCCTTTTGAAGATTTCCTTCCTCTTCTTGTAACGATTTGCACGTTGCTGGAAATGAAAAAAAGCAACTCGAATAACAGTTTTTATGAGGAATCATAGAACGCTGGAACAAGTTATAAAAGATGATGAGAAATTACGCAAATTTAAAGAAAAGTACCTTAATGGATATTTGCAGGCGTGCAGCTTTAACCACTTCACGGTTCTTTCTTCTTTTAAGTACCGACTCCGGTACTGCTGGCAGCTTCTTAGCCAGAGGGGCAGTTTCCTTCTGCCTATACATTAGATAAAAAGTATTATAAAATATGTACTGTGTACATATGAAAACAGCGGACAAGTCGCATGGCACAGAAAATTTAGGTTAGGTTAGATCTCTCGAGAAATGTAAAAACATAACAATTATCTTAAATAATAAATATTTCAATTTCGCTCGGCATAAACCGAGAGTGAATGTTTTTATATGAAATTAACACAGCTTTTAGTAATAAAATATTAATTGTATCATATCTCGTGTTAATCAGTGGTACAACTTGTCAGTACGGATGAATTTCTCATTTTTGTGGAAAGTACGAAAACTACAACATATGTCTGGTAGAGGAATTAAAAAGAATTTATATTAATGTATTTTGAAAGTAATATAGGCATATTAGTAAAGGATGTTATTAGATTTCTGTCGGACTCGAACAACACTTACTCGTCCGCCATTCTTCCACTAGGTAAAGAAGTTGTCAACCTTCGATCACTTCAGAGCACTCGAGCGTTTACCCTGAAGCTGGCGGCAAGTCGCTTAATTTATAATTGAGTGGCGGGAAATTTAAAATACATCCACATCTATATTAAGGGGAGGTTCCGGTCTAAAAATCGATTCTTTTTTATTTCATTTTTCGAATATTCAACCTTTTTGGAATATGTGTTTAAAAGCATTTTTTGAAATTCGTAAAATTCCTGAAATTATAGGCATTTGAATAGCGGCAAATGCATGGGTAACACTCGGCACTCACGTAAAACTTTAAACGCGTTTTTCTCGAAACAGTGTTCTCAAAATCGGTGGAACCTGTATCTCTAAAAGTTATTATTCGATTCGACTGAAACTTTTTTATTTTGAAGAATATACTTCTGGCTCGTGGATAGACCAAATTTCAAGTGTCAACAAAATTCATCCAAATCGGCGGAACCTGTAGCCAGTGATGCCAGAATCGTGGTTTTGCGCCCACGGACCCTACCACCACTCCACGACTAAGCGTTACCTCCTCCTAGCGCCTGTACCGCGCACCACACAAGCATACCCGTCCCTCTATCCGTGTGTCGTACGCGCTGTGCCTGGCTGGCGCGCTCTCCGGCGAGAATTCGTTTTCCCGACATCGAAGCGCTTGGGCCGCAAGCAAAAAGTCAAGAGTTCAAATCCCGGTGCGGATATTCTACTTTTTTTCTTTATTTATTCTCTAATTTCTCTTCCTATATTCTCAGAAGACCAAAGACTTGAAAACTATTAATTTACAAAACATTTTCGAAGCTTGATTTGTTGCTAAAGATGCGATCCCCTTCTGGCTTGTACCGCACCACTACAAGTTGTACTTCGAAAATGTTTTGTAAATTAATAGTTTTCAAGTCTTTAGTCTTCTGAGAATATAGGAAGAGAAATTAGAAAATAAATAAAGAAAAAAAGTAGAATATCCGCACTGGGATTAGAACTCCAGACTTTTTGCTTGCGACCCAAGCGTTTCGATGTCGGGAAAACGAATTCTCGCCGAAGAGCGCCGGCCAGGCAGCGCGTACGGCACACGGATGGAGGGACGGGTATGCTTGTGTGGTGCGGTACAGGCGCTAGGAGGGGGTACGCTTGGTCGTGGAGTGGTGGTAGGGTCCGTGGGCGCAAACCCACGGTTCTGGCATCACTGCCTGTAGCACTTAAACCAGGGAAGTCCTGGTGGGCGGTCCGAGGACGCTAGCATCCATAGCGTTTTCTATGTGCTGCGTGGAAGGGGATGCTCGAAACCAATGAAGCGGCGGGCATGCCACGGATAGGGGAAACTCTAGTAGTGTGCGTGTAGGCTCGTATCCTTAATCCTTCGTGGTCACACCTTCTTATAATCACAAGTTGGTCATACAGGGTTCACTGTACCTCAGCGTCATTTTTTGAGTTACCATTTTCGTATTTTTGAATCTTTTAACTTTTCAGTGATAATTGTACATTCGTAATACTTATACAATCATGGTTTAATAGTCTTTTTCTAGAAATGTAAATTTTGATATGATAAAATTAGTAGTCGAAAATGAGCGATTTTCCACGGTTGTGGGAAGAAAGCGATTTTTTTAATTTTTTTTAATTTTTTTTTCTTGCGATAAATCCCCTTTAGAAGTCGTAAAGGCGCTACATTTTAACTCGAAAATTATTCTTGGGGTACAATACACCCTGTGTGACCACGAAAGGTTAAGGTGAAGTTCCACGGCGCGTGGCTCGCCGACTCGCGCTCACCAAGCCGACTCGTCGAACCTGGACTCGACCAGCCACGCGTCGTGGAATTTCACCTTTAGGGCCTGAGGGTACACTACTAGAGTTTTCCATATGCGTTGCATGCCCGCCGCTTCATTGGCTTCGAGCAGCCCATTCCACGCAGCACGTAGAAGACGCTATGGATGCTAGAGTCCTCGGACCGCCCACCAGGAGTTCCCTGGTTTAGGTGCTACAGGTTCCGCCGATTTGGATGAATTTTCAGTGCCGTCTGCAATGATTAATTATAAAAGAAAAAATATATTTCTATAGTGTAAGACATCCTTAATACAATGCAAAAAGTCCCATTAAATTATATGTAGTAGTTTTCCTTTAATTCATTTCTAAAAATCACCTATTTTTATGGGCTCTAGACCGGAACAGCCCCTTAATAATATAATTCTCTCGAAAGTAAGATAATTGTTCAATAATAGTAGATCATGCTTTTAGTATCATTAGAACGAAGTACATTAGTTTAATTATTAACGAATGATAATTTTTTAATTTAAATTTTTCTTGCAAAATAATTAATGGTACATTTCACGGTGGGATAATGAATTTGTGTAAGGATACGTTAATATAATTGTAGATGTATTTTTCAATTTAAATTCACTTTTCAGAGATATGACTCGAATCCATATACATATACGGAGTGTCAACGAAGTCCCTAACTCGATGAAGTATTCAAAAGAACTAGGATCACGTATACGTAATATTGATTAATCTATCTGGAAGTCTGCAAAGAAAAAGATAATGTGTATCATAAAAGAAATGGAAAACCATCACATTTTCTTTTATATAATGCGTCGTTCACACTGTTACATTATTTACAATTGGTAGACGGAAGGGGCACTTAAACAGTTTGGAATTGGTCCAAGGGTTCGTTCTTTATTCCTTATCTGCCTTACTGACAGTCTAGACAGCAATAGGCAATATTATTGGTCGCGCGTACATCCTTACCCTTTCGTCTATTTAGCAGAAGTTAATAATAATCATCTTCGTAGAGGATCCGAAATAAAACGCAGATTAACACAACGATTGTGCTATTCATGTTGAAAAAACGTAATGCACGTGAACCAAAGATGAGTGTACCACATATAAGACCACTGTCAAAATTATCGTGGATAATAGTCAAACTTACATCAACAAGTACGAAAGTCATAGGAGTATAATAATTACAACTACTTGTCGGCAATAATCGACCACTAACATTCCTTAAATTGCAATACTGTATACACGTCGATCCACTTATTTATTCTAAAGCACAGCAAAGATTCTGATGCACGATCTTCTGATCCGATCAACAGTTTAATGTTTAAATAGTTCGATGCAAAGTGTTTGAAGTACGATACGATAATATGTCGTTACAAAGCAATGCAATAAACTGCAGTAAACGGAGTGTCGCAATATAATAAACGCGATAAAAATATAGCAAGCATACAATAATAAATAAGTTTCATGTAGTATGTGATAGCAATTTACGTAAAACACGATGACTCGAGTAGATGTCGAGTACATAATAATTCAAACTATCTATGCGGTGTTCGCCCCACATTATCTAGGCGGTAAATACCTAAACGGTTCTTGCTTCTCTTACATTTGACAGAGGTCTACAGTTCTTTGGGAAGGTCGATGAATTTGGTCCACGTTTACACATATATCGTGCTACGACACCGTCGTCTGTATATTCTCATTGATCGTGTATGGCGAGACTAACGGAGCATGGCACAAAATATATTTTTTTTCGTTCATCGGCTAGAAAAACATGGTGCTCATCGATGCCGCGCAAAACGACAGGTTTCATCGTCGTCCTCGTCGAATCGTCGGGCCTCTGATTGGGGCGTTCGTTCCGGACGAACGGTGTTCATTAGTCGTAATTAAAACAAATCGGAGCAATAACAACGCACATTCGCGCAGCAATAGTCCACGAGTCTGCACTTGCATTTCTTGCATTTCCCGGCGTTCTTTTCACACGAATTCTCACGCCTGCTTTGGATGCGGCGCGGGCGTCGTGGGCTCCGACCGGAAGCATGATAGGAGGAAACCGGTGTACATGGCGAATACGACGGTAATGGCGATCAGCATGTACATGTAGATGTTCAGTTCCGGTTGACGGTACCTATTCTTGCGTAACCATTCCAGCACCTCTTGTTCTTTATGCATGTCGCCTTTTATCGAAAAAAATGTCATTAGTTTTATAGCTGATTAGGAATCAGAGTCCTGCAACGGGCGAGTAGGTATATTGCGAGTCGACCCGTCCGTTACCTGGCCGTCTTTGGATTCACCCGATTCGCCCATGCTCGCGGCGGATAAGTCGGGTCAGCGTTGATTTCTATCCGCCCGAGACACCCGAACGCCCGGGACTCCCGAACGCCCGAGACTCCCGAACGCCCGAGACTCCCGAACGCCCGAGACTCCCGAACACCGGAGACGGCCGAAATGCACGAAGCAGTCACCAGTCATGACGTCACCACACGTATCCGAACCGCTCTTGCCAACACTGTTACTCGCTCTTACCCGTGACTGGTGACTGTTCGGGCGCCTCAGGAGGATATAAATCAACGATGACCTGACTTATCCGCCGCGGGTACGGGCGATCGGATAAACGCTCGAGGGCGTCGGGCGGGTATGGGCGGGTTAGCTACGGGTATCGCGGGTTAATGAAAGTTCGGGTCCAGGCAGTTCGGGCGCATTGAGATACAGTCGGGTAACGGGCGGATCAAACCCGCCCGTTGCAGGGCTCTGTTAAGAATATGTACCTCTTTAAGTTAGCAAGTTAATATTTGAGATAGGAGAGTCTCACCTCGGTAGATACTTGGGAATCTCTTGCGGAAGTAGACGATGGCAGGAAGCTTGGTGACGCCCCATTTTCTGGCATATCTCGGGTCGCCCATTTTCACGAACGTGATATCCAAATTGTCCGTCTCTCCGTCAATGTCCTCCAATTTTTCGTTTACTACTTCGCTCTCTTTGCTGTCGTGTTCGTCTGAAAAGTGTGCAGTCGCCATATTCCCAGTTCATTTATAAAAATTGCGTTAAGAAGACGAGGGCCATTTAGCGTGTACTTACAAAAGAAGACAGCTAGGAATTCATTCTCGTCCAGCAGCTTGTCTAACATCTTCTTGTTCACCTCCTCAATTTCGTTTTTAATCTCGAAAACGTCCTGAGATGTAAGCCATTGGAGAATCTTATCTTCCTGGGTTAGGTCGCCGTCGTAGATCAGAGGCGTCTTTTTACGGAAATAGACGAGCGACGGGATATTTAGAATTCCGAACTTCTCAGCTGCCTCTGCACTAGCGACCTTTACGAAATCGATGCCGAATAAGTCTGCCTCACCGTCGATCTTCTCCAAAGCCTCCATGATCTCGTCGCATTCTGGGCAATCTTCGTCGTCTACGTCACGCAGCAAAACAAAATTTTAATCAGCTTAGTCAAATTTACATCTTAAAGATAATAATTTTACAGAACGTACAGAAGAAAACCGCCAAGAACGGAGATTCATCGAGAAGTCTTTCCAACATCCTATCATTAACGGATTCAATTTCGTCTGCCAATTCCCTATTGTCGTCGTCGATCAACCACTCAAGAACCGACTCTTCGTTTTGCAAATCACCTGGTCAGATACAGCGAATAACTTAGTAGAAGTTGATGCACATTATTAAAAACTGATGAATGCGAATAGAATACCTTCGAATAAAAGAGGATTGCCATTTCTGAAGTAAACGAGGGCTGGGAATGTTTTGATCGAATAACGTTTCGCTAGTTGGGGATCTTGAATTTTTACCAGGTGGATGCCGAACACGTCGCATTCGTCGTCGACCCTTTCCAATCCTTCCAAAATTTCGTCGCATATGTGACAATTTTGCTTGTCTGTGACATGAAAAAAGATTCTATTTTTTTTTACGTACATTAAGACAAACATGATGAAATATGAAGTTATGACTTCGTTGATAATGTAAAATGTCTTCGCCTTACAGAAGTAAACGGCGAGATACTGAGTTTCTTCTACCGACGTTTCCAGCATCACTCTGGTTATCAATTCGATTCGATCCTCCGTTTTCTGGGTGATTAGCCACTGTAAAACTTCTTCTTCAACCGATAATTCGCCTGCATAAAAAAGTATATAAAACACTTCGTAGTACAAAAGAACGTTGTATGAAACTAATGTAGTTGTCACAAACCTTCAAACACGTTAGGCACTTGATTCTCAAAGTATACTAGCACAGGGAAGTCAGTGACGCCATAATCTTCTGCAACCTTGTAGTCCTAGGAAAAATGAGAAGAACCTGGTCACATCTTTATTTCAGGTACATAGTTCTTCAGACGAGTGATCTTTCACACTTACTTGCGTCTTAATGAACGTGATACCGTGTCTGTCGCAGTCATCGTCGATGTTCTCCAGCTCCTCCAGTATCCCCATGCATTGCTCGCAGTCTTCGATATCTAATGAGAAACTATATTGTTATAAAATTCACGAATGCTCGGGAAAAGTCTCTACTAGAAAGACAGCAGTCTATTACAGAGGGATAGTGGGGATATGATGTGGAACAGGCAGAGGCGTTGAGTTTCACGGATGATGATCTACAAATGTGTTCTGTTGTCCTATCTAAAGGGACTAATTCTATCGACAAATGAGATAATTATACAGATCGTGTGAAGAAACTTGCTGTTTCGGTTCATGAACGTACACTACAACTATGCAAACGTGGACGAACAAACAAGATTGGCATGCTGATCAGCAGGATCTCTAGGGCACTATGGTTCTGCTGCTTGGCTTTATGGTTCTCTCCATACATGCTGTTTAATCGTGCAGTTACACCTGTGTAAGAGTGTAATGTCGTGTAACATAGTCGAGAAAAATAATGGTATTTGGATTTTGGGCTCGGCCTGGAAAAACAGTTTTCAGAAAAATCATCTATGTTTAAAAATTGATTAGAGATATAGTCAATAGATTTTTCATTCTGAAAGGTGTCTGCCAAAATTAGACCTCTTGACCTCTGTAACTGTATTAACGAATAAGAATAGTGCGGGCCTTCTCCTCTCAATAAAAGTGTCTATGTATAATATCATTTTTAATATTGAACACACATTGCATCTAAATATGTGTGCAGGAAAGGGTGCTAAAAATCAGATGTGTAGATGTAAAAAACAAAAGTATCTGCAAAATATCGCGAAAATATCCACGTTGGTGACGTATGTCGCATAGTATGCGTATGCATGTGAGTGTGGCTCGTGTTCTGTGTTTGCACACGGAGATGAATTCTGGACAAACTATCTGGAACATATTCTAAAGTATCGGCAAAGAAAAATCGGGTCGGCAAATCAATCTCTTTGTGTGTTCACGTGTACCATCGACTCCCTCGGTTGTCTCGTGGTCGATGTTCTTGCGCTCCTTGTGGCGGGTCTGCTTGCGTTGATATTTTGCCTGACACAAGTCACAAAGCGTTCTGTTCCCTGCGGCATTAGCAGACAACGTGTACAGCCTCGACAATATACACGAGATTATGAGAATAAAAAGGAGGCCAATAGCAACGATTGTGAAGGAACGTATACGCAACGAAAAGGAACACAGCGACGGACAACGAGAAGAGATATCTGGTTAATCATCACGACACATTAAGCCCGACAAATAAGCACAGTGGCAGACAGAACGATGCACCGCGGATATGTACACATGGCTTAGTTTCATACGAGAATTCGCGTACTCATTGCTTCAGCTCGACACCGTTGCTTCCAGAGCAGGAATTAATATACACAAACGAGTTGCTGGCTGCTTTCAGCAGTTAATCTTTTCAGCAATTGGAGAAAAGTGGGCGATAGACGGAAGGAGTAGAGTGAAAGGATTGCCGAAAGAAGGAAAGAAGACAATCTGCTCCATATTTTTAAATACGCCTAATGCTACAATATAGTCACTGACAGTATTTATATAATGATATAAACGATTTATATAAACGAATCGATGAAAACTGAAATCGCAGACTTCTTTCAAATAAGCGTGTTTAACTTTATCAAAAACCAATTGGTCGATAATCGATGAAAGAAAATGATACTAACTTTTTATAATTGAACTTATAGGAGTGTAATGAGCAAGAAGGGCGGAATGGAGCGTGGAGTGTAAATAAATGTAAAAGATATTAAAAGAATGGAAATAATTATAATGCCACGCAACAGGCTAGTGATACATTCCTGCTTGGCAGTTGGCCGCGGCTGAAGGACTGTCAGACTTACAGAAGTACACCGCCAACGAGTCTGATTCCCTTATCAGATTCAGGAGCTCCTCTCCCTCTAAATCTTCGATTACCTCCCCAGAAGGATCTTTCTGTGTCATCAACCACTGTAGAATTTGTTCCTCGTCGTATAGATCGCCTTTGATCAACAGTACAAGAGTCCAATTAGAATTAGAACGGAGTATCGAGTGTTGGGGTCATATCGAATTGATTTCGCTGCTTTGGTACCTGCATAAATGACTGGATCCTTCGAAGACATCTTAAAGAATAAAATCGCGGGCAACGCGAAGACACCGTACTGCTTGGACAATTGTTTGTCGTCGATTTTCACGAACTTTATCCCCGCTCCGTCGGCCTCGTCGTCTATGTGCTCAATTTCTGCTAGCACCCTGCCACATTGTTTGCAGTCGTTGCTGTCTAAACAGACACGCGCCATCGCGTTCGACACGCTCCAAAATCTCATTTTGTATTTTATAAATTAATATAAGATAATATATTTATTGTACCGTTCTTTTTACTTATTTTCTCATAGCAGAAAAAAAAGCTTCTTGAAATTCTCGGACGCCGATGATATTAACCCTAGCATGGGGGGTGCAAGGTCCATTTGGGCCCGTCTTATACAGGACGTTGTTCGGCAACAGGTGTCAGAAACTTTAAGGAGTGATTCTATGTGACAAAATGAGACGAAAATCAAGAGTGACGAAATTGCGTTTGAGGCTTCATTTCCGAGTTATTAATTATTGTTGAAAATACGTGTAAAAAGCGTCTGACGCGAGGGTAGTGTCGTAGTCACCTAGAAAGGTAGTCGAGGTGATGCCAACGATGCAACGCGTGGGTACGGCACTCTCCTCGCCGTGCCACGTGACAGTAGTAGCTTAAGTCCCTCACGTCAGACCTTTTTTACGCGTATTTTTAACATTTAAATAACTCGGAAACGAAGCCACAAACACAATTTCGTTATTCTTGATTTTTGTCTTGTTTTGGCTTGTATAATCACTCCTTACAGTTTCTGACACCTGTTGCTGAACACTCTGTATATCAAACTATTTATGTTATTTATATATATAGTAACAGTTCTTTAGACAGTAAGGATTTCGGACGATAAACAAAATTTAATATAAAAGCTTATCCTAGGATGTATATGAAGGAAATTATGGTATAGTCAAAATGGACCGTGTACCCCTCATGCAGTCGACTGGCATCCGCCGTCTAACGAGAGAAGTTCGCGATCGGGATAACCGATTTCTTTACAAAGCCGGACAGAAAGAAAATATTGGAGCCGATATATATATATATATATATATATAAACAAATTCCAGAATATTAGCTGTGAATGGCTAGCCATTTTTATAAAATATGGCTATGAACATTAAAATTATGAAGTCGTCGGATTGACTTCGTTCTTTTTTTAAATAGTAGATCTTGATGAAAGGAATACAAAAGTGATTTTCAACTGACGTACTAGCCTAGGTACAACCATCTCGAATCACGAGCCAAGAAACTAGGATTCCAGGTCCTGCAAGGGGGTGATGCTTATTTGTTTCTCTTTCCCTTACATTTTCATCATTGCGCGTATTGTGACTATCTCAATAAAAAAGACTTAAATACACGTTACATATATATTTATAATGATGATGATGTATAATTACTATTCACATTATAATACCTACGATATAGGATAAGCCATTAGGGGTACAGTTACAAATATATTTACAATATGTACCAGGTTACAATTTACAGTCAATATTTTTGATAAAAAAGACATTATCAAATCACATTCAATCATACATAACCAGTTATCATCGTCTGTTTTTAAAAAAATAATTCGGTATGCGTAGTACGCATCACAAGTCACACCTCCCGCGGTCGAAAAGCCAAAATTCCGTAATGTTAACGAAATATGTTTTGCATCACATATTGCAATTAAAAATTGTACCTAAGTATATGTACAGTTCTGTAGAATACCATTCTGTTTCCAATGTTTCTATGACAAATGTCGTGGAAATAATTGTTGAGATTCAGTGTTAGAAGAAGAGGAAGAAGAACTGTCAAATATGTAAACTCATTTTATATACAATGATTTCGTAAATTCGTAAATGTATTAGCAGGAAATTATAAATTAGTAAATACTGTAAATATATTTGTAACTGTATCCCTCATTGTTTATCCTATATCGTAGATATTACAATGTGAATAGTAATTATACATCATTATAAATATTCTGATACTCGGTATATGTATAAAATATATATACCGAGTATTCAAATTTTTTTATTGGGCTAATAAACAGAAAATTATGGAATTTTGATTAGTTACAATAGACGCTGTAATCCCTAGTAGCATTTTTGGTTGGCCAACGGTAGCCAACAGTTGGGAATTAGTTGGGATATAGTTAGCGTTTTGCCTACAAATTTCCAACATTGGGCCTACGGCAAAAAACTTACGATAGTTTGCCAACGAATATTCAATGTTGGGCCTACAATTATTTTGGTTGGTTATATAACAAAAAATTACGACAGTTTGCCAACGAATATTCAATGTTGGGCCTACAATTATTATGGTTGGTTAATTAACAAAAAGTTACGACAGTTTGCCTACGAATATTCAATGTTGGGCCTACAATTATTATGGTTGGTTAATTAACAAAAACTTACGACAGTTTGCCTACGAATATTCAATGTTGGGCCTACAATTACTATGGTTGGTTAATTACCAAAAAATTTACAACGATGATTAAATGTCGTCTTACAAACGTCAGAAAATTTGCTACATCCAAAAATCTGTTATTATATTCCAAGTTGTGATTTTTCTTTTCTTATTTATAAATACGTAATGAGGACGTCTGTCTTGAGACGAATGTGAAATTTTAAGAAATGAGTCTAAAGGTCGAATGATGATATTTTGTAGAATATTTCGCGTCAGTGCGCAGTTTTTATAATCAATTAATACTAGTTATGTAACTAGAAATTAGAAGTGTTTACAAGGAAATGTGTTGGGCAAGTGCGATCAGCGGTTGCTTCGTAAGCGGGGAAAGTTTGGGTTCGACGATTCTCCTCACCGCGAATTTTTTTTTCTCCTAAACCAGGCCTGAAAAAGACGTGTTCAAGACGACTTTTGAAGTTCTTCAAGACGCTTTTTGGACGTCTGTAAGACGTCTTTTGGAAAGAAACTGTTGGGTTTATAGAAAAAAACCTTCAGTTGGGCCTATGGAAAGAAACCTTCAGTTGGGCCTGCGTTGGTTACAATCGCTGGCCCATTTAAAAATAGCGCGACACTTCAACAGTTGGCCAACGAATAACACGTCATTGGCCGAACAAACTCCCAGCAAATAAATGCTACTAGGGATGAAAATGAATAGAAAAGAAAAATAATAAAAACCACCCCTTGCAGGATTCGAACTGAAGTTGTTTTGCGAATAGCGATCGAGGGGAAACTGGCCCCCTCCAGTAAGCCTTTACGCGTGTCATGACGTAGTGGGAGAGGGAGCGAGAACGTTAAGAAAAGAAGCGCCGAGGCAGGCATGCGCTGATCGGCCAATACATCTGGCCTCCACTATAGTTTCTTGGTTCGTGATTTGGGATGGTTGAACCTAGGCTAGTACCGCAGTTAAAACTCATTTCTCCACAAGCGTAATTAAGTGACTATACTACAACAAAAAACTGCATTTTCTGGTTGAATTATTGAGCCTATGGCAATAACGTATAAGACTTTTGTATTCCTTTCATCAAGATATACTATTTAAAAAAAGGACGAAGTCGATCCGGCGGTCAATTTTTGAATGTAAAAAGTATCTAATATTTTGGGATTTGTTTTTGCACATCGGCCCAAATATTTTCTACCCCGTTTCGTTAAAAAATTGCCCGTCCCGATCGCGACTCCCCCTTGTAAGGGCTAAACGAATCGTTTGGAATACTGAGATTTTTTAATTATTCATAATCGGAGTTCGTGCAGTTAATACTATTCCAGAGTTTCGAATGTATGTAAGTTATGTTCTTCTGGAAAAGGTTAGCGATCATTTGCCTATAACAGGGTTGACTAACTGGTGGCTCGCGAGCCACCGGAGGCACCTCCGCCTTGCTGCCACGCTGAACGGCCTCCTCCATATCTTCCAAACTCTGACGATCGCAGTCAAAAAGAGAAGGAAAGAAGCAGGCATCCACTGCGATCGTCAGAGTCCGGTCGGTATGGAGAGGGGCTGTTCAGTGTGGCAGCAAGGCGGAGGTGCCCCCGGTGCACAGTGGTCTGGGGATATCTACATTTAGCGGCCAAAATTCTGATCATTCTGAAACTTGGTGATTAAGGGTTTTTGCGGTCGCTGATAACGAATTTGGCACCAAAAATTTAAAATCAAAATGGCGGATTCAATATGGTGCGCATTATGATCTGGAAAGCGGTATTTTATAGCCAAAATTAAAAATCATAGCCGTACTAGAGAAAGAAAGAGAAAAAAGAATCAGACCTAATATTATCTTTGACTTAAAAAAAAAATATTAAAAATTATTATACATATAAAATATATACAATACCTCGAGCGTCATTTCTAAAAGTCTGCATAAAATTGAAGATTGCAGGAGATTGCACTTGAAATTTACATGCTCTTGTTAACAATTGTGTAAGCTTTCATGTAAAAAAAGTCCGATGTTAATCTGGCTTAATCCTTTTTTTATAAGCCTTCTCAAACTTTAAATTCATATAAACATTGCACTATTTGTTCACGGACTAAAAAATGCCTATGACACATATAAATAACTGAAATATACTTCCTTACTTATATACCTGTATGATATAAACACGTATTTTGATGTTCTATAATGAGTAATTAAAACAATTAGATTCACATAAAATTTGATGATTTTGTCTTTGTAATATTATATCTAATCAAAGAGTCATCTGAAAAGAGAAAGCTATGCGGATTTAGAAGCTCTGGAGGGTTGTCAATTCATAAAAAAAAAATGACATTGTAAAGTTGAAGTTGAGAAATTGAATTTTGGCCACCATCCAGACCACTGTGCGGTGGCTCGCGAGCCACCAGTTAGTCAACCCTGGCCTATAACGTAGTTTTGAGGTCTAAGCTTAAGAGGCATAAGGTAATTTTTTATCAAAACTCTAAACCTCGAATACTAAATTACATTTTCTGATTACCATCTACCTGAGTTGCGTCTCGGCTTCTACAGACTCTCGTTGTTCAACCACTTTATTAAATAGTTAGAAGTAAGTTGCCCTAATCAGCAATAATAATTTAGACCATAGTCAGCTGATCAGTTAAAAACTCTGGAGTTCAGTACATTGTTGGCGAAACGCCCAAAACATTTTCCAAGATAACAGAATTTGTGTCTTAATGTGTGAAACAATATTAATTGAACAAGAACTCTAATTATTCAAAATGTAATTCTATTAGGGTTCATATATTTTTCCTAGTTCAAAATTCTACTTCGATCAGATCCGATACTCACAGAAGAATACAGCCAGATAATCTGTCGTCTGTCGTATCTTGTGGAACATTTTTTTATTGATTCGTTCAATGTGATCTGTGAGCTCCATGTTCTCGGGATTAGTCAGCCAATCAAGGATTTCCTCTTCGTCATCGATGTCTCCGTCGTAGTTGATGCTCTTGCCCTTACGGAAGTACGTAATGCCCGGCGGATTACGGAACCCATACTTCTTCGCCATTAGCCGATCTTTCATCCTGACGATCTTTATGCCGTACTCAGCAGCTTCATCGTCGATCAACTCGACGTGCCTGAGTACCCTAGGGCTTTCTGGATCTTCCTCCTTGTCTACGAAAGTCAGATTTCTCTTTTCGCTTCGAGGCAACGCGCTCATATGTAATCCCTTAAGTGTCGAGTCTTTTACTTAAAATTTTAATGACAAAAGTGAAACATGGAATTTAAATGCAGTAGTAAAATATTACTTGGCCATTTAAGGGATACAACTAATTCTGCAATGCGACTACAGACAAGTTTACGTGATACGAGATTAAGTAATGAAACGATAGAACTTTATCACGATTTACTTGGATCAATTTGAAATATTATTGATCATGGAATAGATTCTACTTACCCCCAATAATTAAATTTGAAATAGAGAAGTTGGTAAACTATCGCGCTACGAATTGTGACATTTAGGTATTATGAAAAGTTTGTGACATTCGCGTCATGTCTCTATGAAGAAAATGAATGATATCTTACAGAAAATAACAGCCAAGAATTCTTTCGTCTCGATATACTTAGTGAGGGTGTCACGATCGATCTCTTCAATGCTCTCGTCCGTTTTCTGCTTCACCATCCAATCGAGTACTTCGCTTTCATCGAGCAGATTACCTAAGTTATAAGTATGCTCGAATGTATTTCGATTTTGCTCAAACCTTTCCTATCTCATGAAATATCGTTATATAAAAAAGTTCATTAGAAATAAATACTAACGAAGATCATTGTTTTAGATTTTTGTTAGCATTGCTTATTAAATAAGATTCATTCGTAAATGATCTGGAATGGCTATACGTTTCGTTCTTAACATTGAATGAACGTCGGAGATTTCTGGATCTTGAAGGAGACTTACCCTGCTGCAACCGGGTGCATCGCGCAGTAATCCAAGCAAGAAGGTGCAAAAGAAGTGTATAAAGTATCTTTAAACTGTCACTTGTCTGCTTATAGATAGATCATAGATCACTTACGCTGTCGTATAGACCAGAGAAATCATACTACTATCGAAAACTTCAGAGACCGACTTTGAGAAGCTTCTCCCTTCTTTTCTATGTAAAAAGCAGCGTTGAACGTTGCTGAAAATTATATTCCGAGCCTGACTGTGTGATTCGAGTATCGTGAAAAGTGTTCTTCAAGTACAAGAAATGTTTGATAACAAAATACTAAAGTACATTTTTTAATAAAAGTCTAATTAGCTTGATTCAGGATTCAAGTGTGAAGATAATGAAGCATGAATTTTATTAGTGGACTAGTATTGTTGGAACATGATTTCTATTGTCGAACTCTGCGTATGTTTCGAGAAATTACAGGCGATACGAGGGAACTCGACATCTACCATTAGCAGAAACGGGCGAAGCAAGTACAAAGGATACTAATTGATACTAGGAAACATATTTATTATCGAGTTTATTATCGTACATGTTGCTCTTATGCGATTAACGAGGATGCCGTACGGCGGCTTATGTCGGCAAAGTGCGCAAACGTTTACGATCAATAATAAAATCATGCCAGATAATCCAGATCACAGACACAGCGCGATAATTAAGTCCGTCTTGTTACTTAACAAACTCGTCCGCGAGATTGGCAAAAAGCTTTTCGAAAATCTCTTCAAAATATCCCTGCACATAGGTATTTGAAGTCTAGGTCTTATTCCTAGGTCTTGCTAACAGCGTTACGTTTTATTCATTATTGTCAATTAATTACCGCGCCTAAATCTTGGTGATCATGATACGAGTACAGTGCCAGCGGCAAGTTATCTTGCACCTACGTAGTTTGTACAGATTATCGGCATTCAGTGGTGAAACAGTATGTATAACGAGTACAGAAACCAACAAATAAAGTATTCGTCTAAATAAATAAATAAATAAATAAATAAATAGGTGAGCGTTTCTGATTTCTTTTTCTTTCGTCGGGCCCGCGTAGACCGCGGGCCGTCTCGAAAGAAATGAAAAACAAGAGTTTTCGATTATTTCGTTTTTAATGCTGGCGCTTGAGGCCCAGTAAGCGTTAAAGCGATTAGTGATAGCTAGCATGATAAGAAACGCACGTGTTCCTCGACGTATTACTGTTGAGGAATTGAGGGTATGTTTATATCGTTGCCACGATAAAAGTAGCAGTAGGAGAGAACACAGCATCGTGTATTGATATGGACATATGTTTCGTGCTGTGTTCTGTAGGAGATTGATTACTCCGTATACAAATGAAGGTGTTGTGCTGCATAATTTATGGAGTAGAAATTGAATCTTTTATATTCTATTTCTCTTACGGGGCATGGGCTGTTAGATTCTTCGCAAAGCACACAGTCTGAAATCAAGCAAAAGTTAAGCCTGACCTCGAATTATTCGGACAAAAGTAAGAAACATAATCATTTATTCTAATCAATTACGATCATCGTGATTACCACGTGGCTACAAACCTACTTTGCTCGTGTTGAACTTGACATAAACATACTCTGAGAGATCTGCAGATCGGCTAAGGAATTATAGACAAGAACCCATTTGTTTTAACCCTGGAATCTCATTTAACAGATAAAACAGGTATCTGACGGTCTAAAGCGGGCCACGCGATTGTACAATTTCACAAGGTTCTCCCGTTACGTCTCCTGTAGATAAAAGAGCGATCGTTGCATTCCAGGGTTAAAACTGCCAATTGAAAGTAATGAACTCTTCGAAAGTGTCCGTCGCTACAACCTATACCGCGAAATCTAGGTAGATCACTACAAACCGTTCGGTAACAGCTAATGCTACGTCATCCTCTTATTGCCAGCAAGCAAAGTCCTCCCGAAAAGTTCCACGTCTATAAGTAGGTATGTACTCTTTCGGGCGCGTTACCGATGAAATGCAATGGAACGGCGGTATCTTGTCGTCACGACGTTAACAATAAAAGGTTAACGGTGCACAGAATAAATGGATGAACGACTTTCGATCGTCGAGCGACCGCATTCTTAGATTCACACAGAAATGCATGTGAACTGATTATATTTTAAGCTAACTGGCGGCTAATAGACAAATCAGACGTGCCGTCGATGCCATGCTTCTCGAAATAGGAAACTCTTTTGAGTCAGTTACACTTGCCATTCGAACGTGACACGCGATAATAATGTTGTACGAATTCGCAGGTCCACTTAGTTTACGTTTTACAAAAACTCTAAGAAGGATTCAGTAACTACTTCACATGACATTATTTGGAGCGTGTTTAAAAAAACAAACAGAACTTCGTATAACAGATGCAATAAGGTGAAATGATAGGGGAGCGGGGCGTTTCCCCGTCTTCACGAGATTAGATTTCGTGACGATGAACGTGGAGGAGAAAGATGATTATGCGTCGATGATGATGATGCTTCGATATCGATTACGATAAATGACGATGATACAATGAGCTCAGGAACATAATCATTCGACGAACGAAACTTTTTCTTCAGTTCTTTTCTTCTTTGGTTTATCAGTCGATGGACGGTTACGTCGGTTGGTTCCGCCTTGACATATAGCTTTCGTTCTTCCCGATTTTGATTCATCAGTTTCTCTATTCTTCCTTTTCGTCCTTCACCTCCAGCTCATATGGCTTCTGCTCAATCATTAGACTTTCATGATGTACGGAAGCCCGGCCACAACTGCAACAGGCCACAACCCCGACCCAATTCTCAGTGAGAGATAGAAAAACTGTATCTTCACAATCCTTTCTCATCGCGGCTTTTTTTTTACATCGTTAGTTACGCTCTTGACTTGCACGGTACTTTCTCCCCTTTCTTCTGAGCGGGCGGTACAGTACGGTGAATCGCGCCGTGCAACGTTTAATTATTAACGAATTCGATCGAAGATTACAAGGTTCTTGGATAGATACACACATTGTAGTAGGAAGTAGGAGGGGTGAGTTGGTAGATTTTCTGACGGAGCTATAAAATTTGTTGAACACTTTTGAACTTCAATGCGCGTAGAGTCTCAAGGACACGAATAAAAGTTTTTGCGAATGAAGAAGGCATTTTTTGGTTCCATTTCTGTAAAATGTTAAAAAAGATACAAGTGTCTCTAAATATTCAACTTTAATTACTTCAGTAGGAACAATTAGTTTTGATTATAGCCCCGTCAAGTAGTTTAATAGTTACGTATTTCCGGCGCGAACGCTCGATCATATTTACAATGCTCGATCGAACATGTTATAAAGCTAGAGTCTCGCGAAACAGTTATCCCGACGATTTCGAGGAATCCGAGGACCCAGCCACCGGTTTCCATAGCACGTGTCTTGGATCGTCTTGCTCATCCAGAACTTGCGGCTTGTGATTCTCTTCATGGACCGCGCGACACACCTGTATTCGAGATACGAAGACGGTTTTACGAAGCCGGCCGATTTTCTCATTCATCTGTTCTCCAGCCCCTCTTGAGATCGGCTGTTATTGGCTTTATGACTAACCTTCTATATCTTCCCTAGAATGCTAATTAAATCACTGCCCACCGTTCCGCGTGATCATACTGCCCTCTACATCGACCTCTCATAATCGGCATCGTGGCGCATCTTTTCTCAAGATTTTCTAACACTAGAGAGAATCAGATCCCATATACCAATGATACTTTCCGCATCCCAGAATGGTAAGAAAATATTCCTCCGACAGTTCACGCCCTCTTTCGACAATCGAGGGGGTGGTTACCTCAGTTTTTGATCCTCTGTTGGGCTGAGCGATCGATCACGTATCGTTGTCCGTGCTGCGCATGGGCAGTGATTTAACTCCGCAATTACCACAGCCAGTTGAGATATTTACCGCTTCCAAAGAATCCCCTCTTAGCCTTCTGGTCGCTGCTGGTTTTGCTAATGCTCGATGACACCGTCGCGGTCTTTCTGCTGTCCTTTGCCGTGAGCTTGTTTATCGGCTTCAAGGCTGCCAATCCCAGCTTGTCCGACTTCGCAGAGCCATAGACTTTGCCCTTGTCCTTGATCGGCGGACTGAGTTTCGTGGCCTTGGCGACCTTGGTGCCGTGGGCGACCTTGGCAGGACAGCACTGGTAGGGCTCATAGGAGGGAATCTTGGGTTTCGCGCTTTTACCTCCCATGCCGATGTAGAAACAGCCGTCGCCTGCAGTAAGCAAATATACAACGAGTCAGATACAGAGAGATTCAGATAAAGAGAAAGAGAGAGAATTGGCTAGCCTATGGCTGATTTATTCATTTCTTCACGAGTCAATGGAAGTGTGGGTGAAAAGATAGAAAGAGAGACAGAAGAAATATAGTTGAGAGGAGAATGGGTGGAAATAGAGAAACAGAGAGAGAAAGAAGAATTTAAAAATGACAGAAGAGAAAGAAAAAACAGTGAGAGACAGACAGAGAGAAAAAGAGAAACACAGAATTGAAAGAGAAAGAGAAAGAGAAAGAGAGAAAGAGAGAGAGAGAGAGAGAGCGAGAGAGAGCGAGAGAGAGCGAGAGAGAGAGAGAGAGAGAGAAAGAGAGAGAAAGAGAGAGATAAAATAGATTGACTCGTGAGATTTTGACGTTACTTGTGCAGAGAGAATGTTTCACTCCAACCCCAATTGCGCAGCAAAAGCCAAACGTGCATGTTTTTAACAGACGAGAATATCTCACGGCGAGTCGACGACTCTTTTACGCCAGGCATTTTAGCGTGGACCAGCCTCCACTGAATACTTTATCGTATCCCGTTTAAAGTAGAAGCGAAATCATTGCTACGACGTAAAGTAGAAATTATTTTCACAATAGATAATTACCTTCTCTTGATTCTAGTTAATTGATATTAAACACGACAAGAGTTTATAGTAAAATTATACGAGTCGCAACTTCTTGACACGTTACACCGCACCAGCGGTCGCGAGATATTTCGAAAGAATCCCTACCGTTACGTCACCGCTTTTTTTTCAAGCGGAGGCTAGTCCGATTCTCTTCGACTCGGAACTCGCTGCAGACGACAGCTGTCAACTACAACAGGAACCATCGGCTCGCTTTGGAGAAAACGTTGTTATTATTTGGGTAAAAGTGCGGTCGAAATCTGCTGGAGCTACGTACCATCACGTTTGCAGTATCGTCATTTCATCGAAATCGAACAGATACGAGACGAATACGACAATTTTACTTACCTCCGTATCAAAGAAAAAGAAGAAAAAAAAGAAGAGAAAGTTTAACTACCATCAACGAGAATTAGAATGCCGTATTGATAAACGTTCATATACGTATGTATGGTATGGCACATACTATATAGATGTGCGAATGAATTATACGAAACAGAGACAATGAACTGCATTCCTGGAATGTGACGAGTTGGTCACGTAGCTCCACCGACGAGGGGATATCACAAGGCTGGCATGCAAACTGTGAGAACGGGGTAAATACAAGAAAGAGGTCGACGATAAGTGGAGAAGGAGCCAGGCTGGATGTGTTTGCACATTGTGAGTCGGAGAAAGAAGAAAAAGAAATTAATTGTCATGCAGGTGCGCCCTACGGCCTCCAACTCGACCGAGATCGGTGAATGGGCGGCTACGTTTCATTTGGATAACTTATTACAATCAATCCGAATCGTTCTACTGATATACACATTTCTACGCTTGTATCTGCGGGGATGTCATTGTGGTATTATTGCTTTGTTTTTTCGTTCTTGCGCAACATAAAGCCCGTCACACTTCGATCTCTCACGTGAACTCCTCTTCGGTCTCCTGGGTTGACGTCCGACCTTTACCTTTATCCAGAATTTTCTTCAGTGATTTGTTCAAATTCTTATGTTTCTTTCGGGTCCCATAATCATTATCGTTGTCGTCATCGTCATCATCGTCGTCATCGTCGTCATCGTCATTGCCGCTGTCTTCGTCTTCATCATCGTCATCATCATCATCATCATCATCATCACCATCACTATCATCATCGTCATCATCATCATCATCATCATCATCATCATCATCATCATCATCATCCTCATCATCATCATCATCCTCATCATCATCGTCGTCATCATCATCGTCATCATCATCGTCATCCTCATCATCATCATCATCACCATCATCATCATCATCATCACCTGCGTATTAACAGGGTTATCGGGTAATACTTAGCGCGACCGGAAATGAGAGCGTGTACCTACGTTTTTTGTGATCGATTCGGCCTCGGTCCAAAGGATAGCATGCGTTTATTTTTTTTTTTAGAATGGATGTATTATTGACGCAACACAATGAACATGTACGAATTGTTATCGATATCGCTCCCATATGGATAACCCCAATACGTATATTTAACATATGTATAGGTATTTAATCCCGTATGAATGGAAAGGAACATGAATTCGTGCACATTTTTCGAATTACACACCCGTGAGATTTGTTTTATTTAAAAACGTTCTGTCGCCAGCAATCTTGCGTTCAGCAAAACGAAAAGGAAAGCTAATGACAGCTTTTTTTATGCTAATCTATAACCTTCGCGGTTGATTGTTCAAAGATGTGCTCGTGTCGTGTATTTAGTTTACTGAAGTTTCTTGAAAAAAGCAGTCCCTTATGCTTCTTCGATCTTTCTGCACGTTCAATGGTTGGTTCCCGATTGAACTTGCAAGCGGAACGCGATGAAAGAAAGATCTTCCAGCACAAAAATCGTTAAAAACATCGCGGTCGGTAGCCATAAAGAGAGGAAGCTTTATCAATCTTCAATTCGTTAAAATGGTAGTAGCTATACGCTTTGCAATTGACATATTTCCGTTACATGTTTTATCACGTGAAACTGAATCACCGTACTATCCGCGAGAAATAAACGATCTAAGTTGTCGTAGAGTATTGTATTATTGCATTGAGGTAGCTGTATAATAGCGTGTGGTGACAGTAAAAAAGTAAGAAAAAAGAGAAATACAAAAGAAGAGATAGAGAGAAAGGGAGCCAAAGAAAATGAAAGCTCGCATAATGTGTTTTAAATGCAGTGTGAACGGGTCAGTGGCCAGAGCGATATTGCGCGCGCGCATATTAAAAGCTAGATCATGAACGTTCTTCACCGAGCTTTGTGAGATCTTTCTTATTTTTCCTTTTCTCGTATGTGTCGAATCGAGCAACATTTGATTTGATTTTCGTTCACCACCGATCCTCGTGTAATTTAAACCGACTAACAACCAATGTGTCTATGTATACAAAAAAAGGAAGCGATAGCAATCGAGAGAGTGTTATCGTGTGTTTTGCAGTTGATACGCGATCACGGGGATCGCGGTTGCGGCAGAGTGATCGGGGTGATCACCACGGCACGAGTATTGTACTCGTAGCCCGGTGGTATGGTCACGACCGAGATTAACGTCACAAAGAACAGTACACCAGTAATAATAATCATCATCCTAGAAATCTCCTTACTTTTCTGTTCGATTAGCCATTCCAGAACTCTCTCCTCGTTCTTAAGATTACCTACAAAAGGCACACACGCATATCAGGATCAGCTCAGTTGCCTGGTGTACCAAGATCACATTGTCAGTACGGGTGTTAAATGTTCGGGGTGAGCCAGGTTTTGGTGGCGGGATTCCTCAGGGAAAGGCGCCCGTTGTTCTTCCTTTTAACCCGTTATTTTCTTTTCTCTAAGTGTTCTCAAAGACGTTGCTGTATGTATGCCAGAGCCCTTCAACAGGCGGGTTTCATCCGCCCGTCACCCGATTGTATCTCGATGCGTCCGAACCGCCCGTACGCGAATTTTCACTAACCCGCGATACCCCGCGGCGGATGAGTCGGGTCATCGTTGATTTCTATCCGCCCGAGACGGCTGAGAGTGTTGCATGCGCGTGGTGACGTCATGACCCGTGACTGCTTCGGGAGTCTCGGGCGCCTCGGGCGAACCCGACTCATCCGCCGCGGGCACGGGCGGGTTGGGTGAATCGAAAAACGGCCGGGTAACGGGCAGGTTGACTCGCGATATACCCGCCCGTTGCAGGGCTCTGATGTATGAACGTGATATTCTCTACACATATTTTAGATGTCTGAAGCAACTATATGAACTCTACTCTATCAAGTGAAAATAGGTGTAATGGAACAAGTCTTTGTTAGTAAATAAGTTAATTTACCGAATTTCATTCTGGTTTGTCAACCTTCTCGTAATAACATCTGAAACTAATTCTCGCGTCGTAATCGAAGTTACATATGAAAGAAGAACAATGTAGAAAGGAAGATTTCTGAAAGGAATTATAGTAGACATATCTACGGTCTTTGTTTCCCTCGATGGCTGGGTGTGATTAAGGAACGCGCATGAAAATATTTTACGCAAAGAAACAATTTAACCAAGGGAACGCAGGTCATGATCGTGGTCGAACAAGCCAAGGAAGAAGCATTCGAGACTTACCGTCGTACATGATGGGGACGCCAGTCTCGTAATAAACGAGAGCCGGGAATGAGAACACGCCGATTTCGGCAGCTAACTTTGCATCGTTCGACTTAACGAATTGAATACCGTGTTTGTCGGTGTCGTCGTCAATGGTTTCTAGCTCTTCGAGAATTTCTGGACACGCCTCGCATTTATCATCGTCTGTTAAAAAATATTATCATGAGGGTGCTTCTTGAACATCCAACTCAATTTAACATTGCGCTTATAAAGATAAACTTACAAAAGAATACAGCAAGATGCTCGACGTCGTTGATAAGCACCTGTAGCGTCTTCCTGTCGACGCTTTCAATCACGTCCGGGGTTTGGGTACGAAGCTCCAGGATCCATTCCAGAATCGCTTCCTCGTGCATCATGTCACCAGTATAAACCTGGCGGAATTTGTGTCTGTAGAAGGCCAATGCTGGTAGACCAGGGAGATCGTATTCTTTCTCGATCCCTTCGTCTGAAATTTTTACGAAATCAATGTCCTTCTCTTCGCATTCGTCGTCGATGTTTTCAAGCTCCTGCAGAATCTTCTGGCTCTTCTTGTCACCTTCTTTGTCTGCAATCGAAAGAATCAAAACAGAGTAGGTTAACAATCCTTTATAACCAACGATGACGGATGTGTGACGCGCGAATACTCACAAAAGAAGACGACGATGTAATCGTTTTCTTCAAGTATATTTTCCAGCATTTTGCCATTAACTTCCTCTATCTTCCCTGGAATTTCAAGAGTATTTTCATCAGTGATCCATGACAGTACTTCATCCTCGTCCTCGATGTCACCCTTGTAAATCAGAGGGTCTTTGTTTCTGAAGAAGGCCAACGTGGGGAAGGTTTTGATTCCGTGTTTCTTCGCGAATCCAGTATCTTCTGTGGTAACAAAGATGATGCCTGTTTCGTCTAGCTCGTCGTCAATGTTCTCCAGTTCTTGGAGTACTTTGTCACAATCGTCCCCGTCGTCACAATCTCCGCCTGACAGACAAAGTTGAGCACAGGGATTAGTGTGCGCAATAATAGATGGAAACGTACTGAAGAATATACTTACTGAAGTACGCGACAACGTATTCGTGTTCTTCGATCAGATCTGTCAAGATCTCGTCTGTGACTTCCTCGATGGTGGCGGTGTTCTTCTGTTCGACGAGCCATTCAAGAACTTCGTCCTCGTTCAGAAGATCACCCTCGTAAATGGCCGGGATCTTGTTCTCGAAGTACACCAAGGTTGGGAGATGATCGATACCGTATTCCTTCGCCTCGGCTTCATTGTCCATTCGAACGATGACGATGCCCTCTTTCTCCAGCTCGTCGTCGATGTTCTCCAGCTCGTTCAGGATACGTATATCCTGCTTGTCGTCCTTGTCGTCTACGGAAACAGATCAATTCGTGACTCGTTTTCGCTCGCTCGAGATCAACAGCACCTACCTAACCAGTAACAGTGGAAGAATGCTAAAAGGAGGTAGAAAGACGAATCGATCGCTTACAAAACAGGACTGCCAAGTACGGTGCGGTCTCAATCAGCTTCTCCATCATCTCATCTGTCACTTCGGGTATCTCGGTGTGCTTCTTCTGATGCAGTAGCCAACCAAGCAACTGATCCTCGTTCATCAGGTCGCCTGCGAAGTTCGATCTTCTGTCATTTTACTTGATTCGACCAGCTTTACTTTCGAAATTCACTACTTTTAAACGACTATTCTCTTATTCTGGGATTAATCGGTACGTAAGAAATCCTTAGTTAAGGTGTAAAATTCGATAGTTTGTGTGCAAGTGGTTTTATGTTGAAGTAGACAATAATTGAAGAGTCCTTGTCGAAAACACTCTAAGTGCCAAAAATCAAATTTTTCAGGAGACAGAAAAAACTTCCCTGGCTTTAAACTATTCACGGAATTTGATTTGTTTTGATTTCTAAATATGCTTAAGTATACAATATTTTCTACAGAAATGGCGTTGGACGTAACAGCGGTACCATCTTTTAGCACTATTGGTAACATGTTTATAAAGGAAATTGCATTAAAATTCTATACTATATTATTACCATTGGCACGCTCACTAGAGTATTGCGAATGAATGAAGATACTTGAGGAATAAATACCTTCGTACATATGTGGTATTCTTCTTTCGAAGAGTACCAATGTCGGGAAGTTATCAATACCATATTCCTTGGCTTCCTCCAGATCATGAATCTTCACAAACGCTATATTGTGCTGATCGCAGTCGTCGTCGATGTTCTCCAGTTCGGCTAGGATCTTCTGACTCTTCTTCTGATCCTTGTCGTCTGCCAAACAAGTAATACAGTGTTAAAGCAATCCTTGATACAAATCTTCAAGCGGTGAAATATGCATGAATAAAAGAACAGTTAATCACTGACAAAAGAGGACGGCTACGTGAGGCATCTTCTCGATGACCATGTCGAGCATCTCGTCGGTGATGTCCTCGATCTGATCGCTCTTCTTCTGTTGTTCCAGCCACTTTAGAACCTTCTCCTCGTCCTCAAGGTTTCCCTCGTATAAAGTCGGAATTCCCTTTTCGAAGTAGAGCATGCCAGGCATTTTCTCGATACCGTATTCCTTGGCTTCCTCCGCGTTGTCGATCTTCACGAAAATGACTCCGAGCTGATCGCACTCGTCGTCAATATTCTCCAATTCATTGAGTATCTTTTGAGATTTGCGATCGTTGTTGTCGTCTAACGGATTTCAAACGTTTAATATAAAATGTTTAACATACGTGCAATTATCTAGGATAACTTGTGAAATTGAAACTGGTAGACACGTAGAAACAGAAAAAAAAAACGGAAAGGCTTACAGAACAGCACGGCAAGGGTCTTTCCATCCTTGATCAGACGGTCCAACATTTCATCAGTGACATCCTCGATCTCATCCTTCTCTAATTGCGACAATAACCACTCCAGAATTTCATCCTCGTTCTCCACGTCTCCTGCGATCACAATATTTAATTTTATTTAATCTCTAACAACGAAACTGCTATGTGAATCCTCTCTCGCGCTATTATCCCTAACGGTTCGACCCACCATCGTAAACATTCGGTATTTGCTTCTCAAAATAGACGATCGCCGGGACCGAATCGATTCCAAACTCCTTCGCCGCTTTTTCGTCATCGATCTTCACAAACTGGATCCCGTGTTTATCACAGTCGTCGTCGATCTTTTCTAGCTCGGTCAGTACCTGCATCGAATCCTCATCACCATGATCGTCTAAAGGATTCACAGAAGAGTCGTTCGTATGCGAGAGAAATTACAAAAATAAAGAGATATAATTAGAACCAAGCTACGTACAAAACAACACGACCAAATTGTCAATGTTCCCGATCAGGGTTTGGAGGGTCTTCGCGGTCACGTCTTCGATCACGTCTTCTTCGTCTCCTGTGCTTTTGTTCGCTATTAGCCATTCTAGGACGTCTTCTTCTCTGCTAAGCTCGTCTATGTGAATTTTTGATTTAGTAATAAATGAGATCTTCTCGGTAAGAAGAGGACTGACTCCTTTATTGGGAGCAGTTTAATCCTTTTCTTGGATTCAGTAAAATTTAAATTTATTTCTGGATTTCTCGTAATTCTATCGTCACAAGTTCAAGAGGAAGCGTTGGAATCTTTATCGAGAGATATTTGTCCATACTTAATTCTTAATATTCCTCAATTATTCTTTAGCATCGTAGAATCATTGCGGGTTATTCAAGTTGTAAGACATGGCTTGTTCTACAGTTAGTAATGCTTACGCTCATAAATGATAGGAATTTGGTGCCTATAATAGACCAAAACTGGAAGGGGGCCCAGATTGTACTCATCCGCGAGCTGCTCATCCGCGATCTTCACGAAACCGATACCCAATTGGTCGGCTTCATCGTCGATGTTCTCCAATTCTTGAAGGGCCTTGAGACACTTTTTGCAGTCTGGCTTGTCTGTCCCATTTGAAATAAGAAACAATGTTATTGGGGCATCGCTTTTCGTATTAGAACTGAAAGATCGAGTTGAGTAATTTCGAGCCAAACGTGGGTTAACTTTCCATTTTTCTCTCTTACTATGTTCTGAAACTATTACATTTCATATTTGTAGAAAATTTCGGTAGTTATCTTCACACAGACGTGTAATAGAATAGAAGATCAATAAAACAGTAGAGGGTCGTAGAGATATCGTAAGAATATCGATACATTGAATTCAAATTATTGTTTCACTGTTTTAATTTAGTTCGAAAATTGTCTTGCCAATTAATTGAATACCACTATTTGACATTCTTTTCTACATGTTTTCGGTCTATGAGAAAAGTCACGAAGCCTAAAGGAGAAGACATTTTAGATTAGTATGCAAAATTTCTCTCGGTTATAGTACACATTTACTCTACTCTAGGGAAGATACACAATAATGCATATACTACGATCTACATCATGATATCTTTCAATGCACACACGACACGGAATTAGTAATTGAATAGTTCTCTTCCTTGCTTAATACTTCCAGCTGGGCAACGTGGAATCCCCTTCTATCCAATGAAAAATCCCTTACGAATCCATTACACTCATTTTCTGTCGGCGTTGCTCCACGTTCCCCAGATAGAATTTATTAACGAGCAGCCAAAGGTACTTCAATTACTAATTCAATCGAAAATGCTTGGTAACTCGTTTCATACAAATTCCATGGGAATCCATCATGTGTGTAAGATCGATGAAATATAGATATGCGAAAGACTCTTCTTGCTTCCTTGTCACCTTTTTCCCTCTGGATTCTGATTCCCTCTATTATGGCAGACAGAAACAGAGACAACCGCTGCAAGCGATGCAATGTGCACAGGTGTCAATTAAAACAGGTACTGGTTCATTGTTAAGTACGTGTGTTGGGAGGGTATGTACATACGTATAAGGGAGCATACAGCTGAGTGTCGATGTACGAATCAGATTGTTCAAGAAAACTAAAGGGAACCACCATCTTGGACAAATGTACAACCACACAAGTAAACCTCTTATGAGTTAAAGGAGATGGATAACTTCTGGTAGTCATCTACCAACAAATATTCATGCTTTCATAATCAATTTTTTAAAAAATAAGCTTAATTATTGCTTCTGTCTTCTTAAACATTCCATCCCGCACGTCGCGGTAGGTATGTGTACAAGCGTTGGAAATAAAAGCTATATGACATTTAGAACATTGATTTCTTTTAAATGTGTACTTACTAGAACCGGCGCCAGCACACCGCTGCGTATCAGGACCTATCCATACCAACACACACAAGAACGTTTCACATATATGTATTATTTACAAGTATGTTGTAAGTGATCGAATCGCAAAGTGGACAGAGTCTTTTGAGATACTTATTTGAAAGCACAAGGGGAATCGAAAATCGTGGAAACTTGGGCACGATATTCCTCAAGTTTGCAGAGTAGATTTGACACATTGAGAGAAAAAACAGACTAACCCATGTTAACAAAAATTAATTTTTTCTATTTTATATGATTAGTACAGCCTATTGGAATACATTATTGCTACTAACTCAATTTCGCAAAAAATGTGGGTTAGTACATTTTTGCTCTCAGTGCCTCATTTCGTGTTGTGACCAATCTACTTTGCGATCCGCTAATTTCCCACAACGGACAACGACAAATTTTCACAGTCAATGGAAAAGAGACGAAAACTAACAAGAGAATTGATGAGAATTGATGGAAGGAAGACGAACGAAGGAAAATTTTGGCGATACATTTTCAAGTTATAGATTCAAAAACTCGCATGTCGTATCTTCTCGCGTCACTAATGAAATTAAAATTTTTCTTCGTATCTCAATTAACACAGAGCAGTGAGGCTGGATTGGAGGCATGTAGCATGTACGTAGTTTGTGAGTTTGTAGCGTCGAAAAGAGATAAAAATATTTACAACGTTTATTAAAATGAATTTCAATTTTTTCATTATGTACACGAGGAACCACTTACTGCTATTATTTCGTGTCACCAAATGACTCTTTGGCTATTTTTTGCATTAAAAAGTGATTGAGGAAGAACTTATTTTTGGTGCATAAAAACATTTTCAATGTGAAGATTCATCATTTTTTAAATAGTACTTGTATGATTTCATATAAAATGTAGAAAAGATTATAGTAAATACACAATAAATACCAGATCTTGTACTTCTAAGTAGCTATGCATATGCAAAGTTTACGTTCTGAAAAGCGTAATATTGTTGTACTTTGTTCATTTAATCAACAAACCAATTCAATCCGCATTCCGCAATCCGTTGGTTGTCGTTTTATAATTAAATGTAGGTAATATTTAACATTATTCACGAAGTAAGTGAATAATCTGGAAAAATCTGGTTGATATAAATTTTGGATTACCTACCAATAACAAAAGAAACATTTGCAAAATTGTTGTAAAATATTTATACTACAATTACATTTAAAACAATGGCAGACGCTATTTTTGTATTTCGTAATGCATCACATTTATTCTATGAATACGTATAACATTTTTCTGAACCACATTACGCTACAATTAGTAACATAAGAGTAATTTGTGATGGTAATGTTATTAAGTGGTTCACCCTATATAGTATTATTGCATTAATTGCTCGTCGCTTGCTCAGAGTAAAAATAAAAACAAAGAAATTGCTTAAAACGAGATTTGTTAATATAACCGAATTTGCTGCAAATTTTGTAAAGCCCTGTTAATCTCATGTACACCAACAGTGTCAAACATCTGTTGGCTTCACATAAAGACGTTAGTGAGACAACAAAATAATAATAAAAGTTTGTTTACTATGTACACGGATAGAACGAACAAGAACCATGTACTTTAGCCTTGATAAACAATAAACTATGTACATAACTGGAATACAATATTTGTTCGTGTACGTGAGAACGCTATAGACTTTAGTGTGATAGCTGTGTCACTATTTTCATCGAGAAGAGAGTTGATGTAAATTTGACAAAAGTTTAACGTAAGTCTAATTTCGTTAAGATGGGTAGTATTGCTTAGATTTTATATTTCCCACACTCTTCCTGGTAGAAATGAATCTAACTTCGGATGATAAAGAGATGCACAATTTTGACAGAACATCACATGCGATACCAGAGAAAGAACTCACAGAAAAGGACGGCTACGAATTCCGTGTCCTCCACGATCTTCTCCAGAATCTTTGAGTTTACTTCTTCGATACGATCGGGCAAATCCATTGCTTCTAAACTCGTTAAAAAGTCTAGCACATTTTCTTCGTCCATCAAGTCACCTGAAAGAACCGGTTATACAATATATTGGATGGTTGCAAACGTCTTAAATGACTACTGTCGAAGATTAATTAAGGTCGAAGCCAAATATATTGGCCGGTGAATTCGTTTTCGCGAACAGCGATCGAGGAGAAATCAGCCACCACCATCTGACGATCGTGGATTTGTCAGTTTGAGTTGCGTGGCCCCCGAAGGGTATGGTGAGGTAACGGGAACGTTGCTTGGCTCCGCCTGAACCTAGCCGTTTGGCTGTTATTTTATATTAAGCTATCGAGAAAGAATCAATATCGTGACCAATAAAGCTCCTGAATTTTTTCGGAGCTAACGCACACCTATTCTGATGTGTGTATTTCTACGCTGACAGCTTGGTTTGGCCTACACGCCAGAAGCTTGGCACTATCCCCACCACTTCTGGCTCACTCTTATTCTGCGAAGGCGAGAGCGAGATGGAACAAGAGCGAGACAGAAAACGTTGAGAAAAGGAGCACCGAGGCAGGCAAACTGTGTGGTGGGAGAATGCCCCTCACGAAACTCACCGGCCAATATATATGGTTTCGAGCTTAGGTTACCTCATTTGACCAACTCGACACCAGTTTATTTAACATGTCTACAGTAACAAACCATCATTTCAAAGCAATTCCAAATGGAACACCTTTTCCAAATACCTCCTATACGAAATTCTATTATCACATCAGGATCGTTAATTATGTTTAGCATTAAAATGACAATTAAGTGCTTTTCAAGTAACAACTGAGATTACCATTTTCTCAATAAATAGTATTATTTATTTAAAATACATTTCGCATTCTCGCAATGTGTCAGATATCTTGATATACCTACAACTAGAACTGTTTTTTTTTAGTAATAATGCAAAAATAAGAGAACCATTAAGTTACCATTTTACAGAGACGCGCGAATACTAAAAGTGTTAATAATATATGTCTAATTGCGACTTCCTGCCGTTTCTGTTTACTATCCCGAAGCGTCGAAAATAGACGTCTATCTATTGCGGTACGTTGCATTAGGTACAATGGAAATAGATGCAACTTGTTGTTACATCATCGAAGGAACATTCAGACGGCGTTCCGGTGAAAGTTAATTCAACCGATTCCCAACTACTTTTCTTTTTTACCTTGGACGTACATTCGAGATATTCCGCCCATCGAGTTAATAAATCTACACGATTGCGTTGCCAAATGTGGGCTTTAGTGATCACAATGTAGCGGGATTGATGATCACACTTGTACCACGCTTTACTTCCGCGTTGGCTGTCCAAGTGCGTCCAATATGTGATCTCTTTTTTTAGAAAATAAGATAGCATCTGACTTACCACATTTTTTCTGACTACTTAGTATCATATTTTATTACTTGGTACCTACATATTATTGTTGTATGATGTGTTCTATTAGTGCTGTCAGGAAAATTCAGTTATTTTTCACAGAATCTTAAACTTAATAATCGTTTTACAGACTGAATCTTAATCGCATACACCTATAAACAATTTTGTATATTTTCGAGATCTATTGGTATATTTTCCGTCAAGTTTACGTGTAGAGAATTTTTCAATATCGTTTCGCAGGATTCTAATCAATTAAAGTTTCGTCGCTGAAGAAGTTTTATATAGACCGAAACAGATAATTGGAAGAAACTATTCCAGTTCGATTTATTTAGTTTCCATCTGTCCCGCGAATGCCATATATGTTTTAAGTCATTTTGTAAATCTATGCTCAGATGGCAAAATGTGATATAGCCGCTTTTCGTCAAAATTAAGATATGCGCTTTTCCACGTGTGTCTAGATAATATTTAAATGTTTCCAAAATATGACATCTCTACACCGTGTCGTTTAGAAAAAAGCGAAGCGATAATTCATGATATGGCAAACTTTTTCTCACTCTAATATGGCCTAATGTGATATGTCGAGTTCTACTGGGCATTACTCACTACTAAAAAGGCTGCAGGATTCAACTAACTGGAAGACTTCAGTGGTAAAATTAATGAAGATTTATAAAAAATTAATTTTCATATCTTTGCGTGAAAAATAGTTACTACTATTAATTTCCTTACTTAAGTTACTATTTCCAAGTTGAGTTAATATTTTGATTACAATTTCTTAATAAATGACTAAAAAAGTGAAAATGAATTCTTCACACCTGAGAAAATTTTAAAACTGTTAAAAGTACTGTAAAATTAGAAAAACCGGACATTGCAGATTTTGCTATCTCACCACGGAAATGTTGTATGGAATTATTTATACGTAATACAGATAGTACAGATAGTACTCTAGAGAATATGACATTATTGAAATAATGTATAAAGAAATATAGCATGAAACTCTGTTGTAATGATGAACTCTGAATGGCAGATGTAGATGGACTGTATTTTAATTTGAACATAACCTTTTACGAGAGTTAATATTATATCCCCTCACTGACAATTTTAAACACCCCTTTGGTGATTTTGTATTTTTGACGATTACAAGTCTTGCATATTTATGTTCATTAACAGTATTTGATAAGTCGTTTCAGCTGTTCGCAGTTTTTCTGAATCAATATATTCAAAAAATATATTAACAGAAACACAGGACGCTTTCTTAAGATCAGTTTTGAGAAATTATCGTGATGATTGGAATTTTTCATTCGCTTGTTTTCCAAAATCAAAATAGAAGCGTCTTCAATGTTACACTGTTTCTACATGTCTGATATCCCCTTGAGAGAAAGGGAATCACTTGGAAGATTTACATGTCCTGAGGCAAATTTATTTTATTGATAAATTTTTCCATAAAATTATACAGCATACCGCACAACCGAAAGTTGTAGTTTCATTCTACGAAATGATCTAATCTCTCTTAATAACATATCGATGATCTTGACAATTACGAAAACGAGTAGCATAGAAACAATGCCTTTTCTAAATAAATCGTTGCTTCGAATAGACCAGCTTGTGCATTCAATCTTGATGAGTGCTGTCTTGCATGGTCGGAAATTCAGGGCTGATCATTTCTGTCACGCGTTTCTCGGCTACCGCCGATCGAACCCGGTGCGATCCTGTCGCACTGTAGAAGAATGATTTCATTTCTAGCGAATCGAAGCATCTCTCAATCTAAATGCAGAGAGCTGGATAACCAGTGGCTCAATGAAACCGTAAGATACAGTATACGGCGCATTGCATCCTGTTATTACGTAATACGCGTTCCTTGTACTCTATGAATTTCGCCTGGTCGCTGACAAATTACTGGCTGAGCGAAATTATGCTGCGATACTCGCGACTCCGTCGCGCGATTCTTGCGAAGTAGTTTCCCGCTGTATTGCCGCGATGGAGTTGTATGTCGAACAAAAGTCGAGCACACGGTAGCTGCTGTTTTACAGGCTAACCTCACCAAATACCAAAAGTTGGGCCGGCTGCCAGAAAACGAAGGTGGTCCGACTAGTGCAAAGCGTTACCACTAGCGTCCGCGAAAATCCGAGGTCTACGATTCTTTGTGATTAATACGATCGTCGTGTCTGGTTTCGCCCCTGCTCTGTTTCGACCAAGCCTCAACGTTCCTGGATTGTTGACGAATATCGAGGTGATTTATTTCCTAGTATGTAGATAAAACTCCAGACACCATTAGAAGCAACATCACTTTGCGTCGCTTTTACGGGAAAGCTCTGGGGACACGTGACTTTGTTTGTTTTACTACTTTTATTAGAACATTGAGGACTCGTTAACGACATTGTTACGTTTGCAATATCACAGTTGAATTACCATTTGATGAGTTCTCAGCATCGAGATGAAGGAGAATAAACAGAGCAAAGTGTAGCCAGTGTCTGGCCATGACAGGGCTCTTCTACTGGGGCACATAAAAAATCTGTAAACGACGAAAACTCGAAAATACCAGCGATTGTTTCGCGAATTCTGGGTCAAGTACTATACAGCACCGAGTCTCGAACCTTGTTTCTCATACCTGGCAAGGTTACTGAAATTGCGGCCGGATTCCAATAAAAGTTTGGCGAACTTTCAGCCATTTGGAATCATTACTATCCGCTTTTGTCCGTTATATGGATGCTCTAACGTGTTGTAAATATTTTAGGGATAGCGTTTAATTATCTTTCTTTATCGAACAGAAATCATTGGCTCTTAAGCATTGAACACAGGAGCATTGAATCGCTGACGCGAAGCTACGTGTTGGCGAGTCTAACCTTCGTATATGATCGGCTCCTTCTCACGGAAGTACGAGAGGGCTGGGAAAGTCTTGATGCCATACTGCTTGGCCAATCGTTTGTCGTTGATCTTGACGAAGTCGACCCCGAAGTGGTCGGTGTCATCGTCAATCTTCTCCAGCTCGGCCAGCACCTTATCGCATGTCGTGCAGCTTCTCGCATCTGAAAAGAATGATTACGTCGGGTCATTTAGAGATGCAGTATTCAACTTGGTTACAAGTTACGCATTTTCATAATTGTTTTACGTGGAGGAATGTGATACAAATGGTACACAAAAAACGTCTATTTTAACACCCTCAGGAATGTCATTCAACGTTCAGTTAAAAGCCTCAATATACTGTTAAATATTTTTGTCTAGCTGTTTTAAAGATACCTGTACATTCACATGTAGGTGTCAATATTTTACTGAATCTGCCACTTAAAAAAAAAGAATGATAGAACCGAAAGTATTTTTTTTTATATATGAGTTAAAGACTTATTATAAGAGGTCAAGTAAATGTATCGCTTTGAAAAATTTGACTACCTTCTGCACGTTTTTAGATTCGTTCAAGTTCAACTTCTGCTTCAATATTGAGTCGATTTCTTTTATGTGAGAACTTAGGGCAGTCTAGCAAAATATGTTCCATCTAAATGTCTTATACGTTCTACTGAAAATTCTATTTTAAAGATGATAATAATTGAATCATCTGTTCTAGTTGGTTTAATGTCGTTGAACGAGCAATCTAAGGTCACAATATTCTACTAAATATATTCTTTTAGCAAACAGTTGATTAAGGATATTCTGTTCTTAGGAGTACGTTAGAAATATTTTACTGTTTTAATGCCATCAGAAATCGTTTCCAAGTAGGCGGTGCCCGAAGGGTTAATGGTCATTTTCTCGCGAGCATATTAATCCCTGAAACCGGCTTTGCGTTACAGGAGGAAAGGTAATCCTTCGTGCGGGAATTTTATGCTTATCGCCGGTGACTTGGCAGTTGTGAGCGTTCTTGGCCAGCTCCGTTCTGTTCCGCTCGAGGGTACAGCGGACAAGCTACGCGGGTGTTGGGTTACAATCATTGGATATGGACAGCAAGGTGTCTCGCGAACGTTTCTCGCTGATTTTCCTGCTGCAGGCTTCGAAGTCTCACCTCAACGACACCGACAATAGCTGCCGTGAAAGACACATGAAACCAAGCGGATGAACAAGTGGGTGTCACCATTTTTAGTAGCGACTTCCCCGGAATAGAGTCACGAAAGCTGGGAGAGGCGAGTTCGACGCTCTCTCCCCTTCTTTCTTTACGCCTTTCCCCAACTTCCTTTCTGTTCCTGCTTTCTTAATGCGCACTCGCCCTTTCAATTCCTGCATTCGATTCTATTTCTGTGAAGCTCTCCGAATCATTGAAATATGAAATTACAGTTACTGGTTCAAGTTCATTCGCTATTGGTTACTTTTCCTCTGCTCTCTTATCGTTCCTGCGTAATTTATTTGCTGTATTTGTGCAACTGATTTCACTTGATTACATTTCCTCCTAATGTGCTCTTCTACTGCGCCAACACCACCGAAGCAATAACATACGACCGCAGACACCCCCGCACGCAATCTGGCAGCGCACGCTATGAGCGCGTAGGTTAGAGGAAAAGAGTGATGCCCCGCGGAGGGGAGGGGGAATGAACAGGCGAGCCGTTGAAAAATGTGTGCCAGTTAAATTGGATCGTCTCCATTCGTGGCGTCTGTAATAGTGGAAAGTCGAAAGAAATTGTGCGGCAATGGTTGGTAAGTTATGGAGGAAAATTTGTTTTGGAATGTAAGTGGGAAAATGTTATAAATAAGGACTCCGCGAATTCTTCGTGACATCAAATTCAATCGTTACTATAACAATACCCTATATTTTAGACTGTGAATATAATTTGTCGTAAATATTAAAAGTGTGTAATGCTAGTGGCATTATCATCGTGGCTCATTGCAGGGGTATAAAAGCTATCTTGATTTACGATTTTATATTTCGGAGGGTTTTGCATGTACGATAATGAATCCAAACTTTTCCTTTGTTATTATGTAGCAGCCAATCTGGAGAATAAAGAAATCTACAGAATCTTTCTTAACAGATCAAATTTGCAAGTAGCTTACGGTAACAACAATTGTGTAGAGCTGTTGCTACTCTATTTTAGTGACTGGCGTATATAATAGAGAAATGATGAAAATTTTCGTGAATTTTGAATTTATAAAAATTTCAAGTGTCTATCAATAATTTGCCACTCCCATTGGTCTATTTTTCAAGATCTAAAATATATACTTATATGTAAAGAAAAAACTCCGAAATATTTATTGATTTTAAATTTACATTAACACCAGCGTGGTTTGAAGATTCACGGGCTATGAAAACGATTTCAAACTGATCTTCTCGGTGGAGCAGTGACTCGCAAACAAATATAAATAGAGCGACACAAAACAATTCTATTTTTATTTCCTATCGTATTCACCCACTCCTTCCATTCCTAAACGGACCGAAGCATTGGGAACGAAAAATAAGCGATAAGCTAAAACTCAATCTCACGCCCAACCGATCGTTGCTGTTTAGCGTCATTTTCTACTTTTTTTTCTATGAAATTTAACGATGCTTCCTTGTATTCGATAGTGCTTTCCTGGAAAAGCATTACCCAAAGATAAATATAAATGTATAGTCATTTTATTTCCCATCTGTACAATGAGTACCATAAAAATTAATAAACAAATGAAGTTTATACTCGTATATTTAATTCAACTTTAAAATACTATGGAAATTTTTCCATAATTTTATAAACCATTTTCACCTGATAAATGCAGTATCTGTTGAAAACTTCTAATAGTACTTTTTGCAAGTAAACTCAGACTAATGGTAAACGAAGACATACATGAACTTCATCTACCACTTTCTAGTTTTGAATTCGCCTTGAAGATTCCCACGTATTTCCATTTTCTGAAATGAAAGCTTTCCATCTCCGTTTCATCATTGCCCTATCACGCAAACTTCCAGCTTTCTGTCATCTAATCTAGACGCGAAGGGATCGTTATCATAATCAGATGATCGATGTGCGCTGGAATAGAAAGCTCTCGTCGACAGGAAGTGTCGCGAGAGGAAATACATATGTGCTGGTATCAGGGTGTACCAAGTATACTTGTGGATGGCTGCGATATCTCGCCCTTGCTTCCGCTGGAGACGTTCGATATAATCGGCGGACCCACATGCCACTCTTCTTCGACGTTTCAAGGTGGCGGAATCAAGGCACTTAGATGTGCGCGGCCAAGAAAAGGCAGTTTGTCGGTGTGTTTCTTCGACGTGCGAGAGAAACAGAGACGACGAGATCGAACGACGGCCAGTGCCTAGTTTACGAGCCACTAAAAATACAAGAACGAACGGCCTCGCCGATGCCGTCGACGACGACATTTTACTCTCCGGCGTTCCTCGCGGACGTTTTCGCGGAGGGTGCTCGCCTGATGTTTCGCTGGTTGTGGGCGAAGTGACGATCTACTATGTATGCTCGAACAATATGAAAGAGATAAGAAGGGGACTGTACGCGAGGAACGTGCAGATCGAGTAAAAGAGAAACGTCGGAAAATATAGATAGCGTGATTTTGAAATTCGTAGGTCTGTTGAGAGCAGCATATACCGTCGGAGGAGTAAACTGACTTATGTATGTAGGTTCGATGGCAGAAAGGTCGAGATGGCGAGACGCGCAAGACGTTTACAGTTGCTACAGTTTGCAGCCGTCTTTTTCCCACTAAAGAGCAGAGTTGTCTGGAGTCAGTAGCCTTATTTATACCGGAAAGAAGATTCGAAGCATATCTTCAGGGTCCCAGTCCCGTCTCTAAATATAGTCACTCAATTGACCGTATTTCTTGTCTCGCGTAGACGCTTGGGTTACGATTGTGGCGGTATTGGCGAGCTTTTAAACGTGAACCAACGATTTGGGGCAAGGCGTGGGTGTCTCGGGCTTGTGCTGCTGCTCAGGTAAACCCGTGCGTGCTTTTCAAAGCCCGCCACTGACGGCCATTCCAGCACGTGCAGCGATTAAATAAATAGTTTTCCTCGATACCGCGGAGCGTCTGTCTTCTATTTGCGGGCATCATTACGACTGCCTAATCCAGACTCTATTTGGGTACTAATTACATAACGAAATTATAATATGTATAACGTCGGTGGGTGTTATATAGCTCATATTGTAAATCTAATGTAAAGACAAGTAGAATTGGATCTCTAGACAGCCTTTCGAACTTGGAGCATTCGTTTGCTGAAGCTATATATGTAGATCGTTGATAAACTTTCCTTTGCTTTAATGTTGGACATCTTAAAATATATAGAAATTTAGTAACATTCGGTAGTGATTTTTAAAGCCTGAAAATACGATTTAGTGTATTTCTATTCAATATTTTATTCACACTTTAAGTATTAATAGGCTACGATACAAGAGAAGGATTTTCATTTTGTAATATTACAAGGCAGATATGTGTTGGGTTTAAAATTTAAGTAAAGGAGACATGTTCAGGTAAACATATCGTCTATTTACTGTTAAATACACAACGTATCGTATCGTGTTTAAATGCTCGGAGAAGGCAAATAGTTGGCAGAGCACCAAAACCCCTTATCACTGAATTAGCAATTTTCTCATTCTGCGTTTTTCCTGGCAAGCTGATAATTAAATTAAGTCTCGCTGCGCACAGGTGGTCTAACGCTATATATTCCTCAAGATGGCTCCTTACAATCGTTGAACAATCATTCTACGTTCTCTCACATTTGGTACTTTGAAATAATTGAGTTATAAATTTTGTGAATCAAAATTGGATCATAATCTTGTTTCACGTAAACATAATTTTCTTTCTATTTCTACACTCATACTACTTCCTTTTTTCTATTAAGCTCTTGAAAGCAAGTATGGATATTTTTAATTTCGTTACGATAGTACAAAAAGGAAATCCCAAATTTTTTATCTTCTGCTTTTATTCCTACTATTCTTCTGTATTTACATTCTATTTTTGAATTATTCATTGAAAGAAATAAATGGCAGAAACACAAACAGTTGTATTTATTCATTTTAAAAATACGTCCGAAAGAAAGTGTTAGACATTGAGATGAAAATAATGTTTTGGGTTTAGGTATTGGTTGAGTTTTCAAAAGAATTAAGAGTTCGTAAAACATTCTCCGCAATGATGGTACAAATTTGAGAACAGAAATTTATTTTTTTTTATCCCGAGCCAAAAATTTGGAAAATCTAGAAAGATAATTCAATTAGCTCCACCAAGACTCGCTAAAGGAGGACACGACTTTCAATTTTTTTATTAAAAGTTCAAGCATCGATGAAATTTTATACATGGAAGTAATGAAAATGAAACTTGAGAGAAGCAAGACACTTTATTAGTGCAACGAGATTTGTAACGAAGTGATTTCGTGGTAATCCAATTTATGTAATACTTACATACGTTTAGTACAATATTCTTTTCTAATTTTTTAATTATTACACGAGAAGGAAATGGAGACAGGTGTGGAGGGAGTTCATCGGTAAAGTGTAGTTAAAATAAAACTTCTTAAATGGTTTTTTATAACCTTAGCGCTAGCAGAAGTCTATGACGCGAGAGTAATGAAGTAGGGTCGACTGCTTAAAAGCCTGGAAACCTTTCCTTAATTGATGGGGCGGAAAGAGCTCGTCTTTCAGGAAGCTTAAAATGAGAGAGCACATCTGGAAATATCTACTAAGGAGCTGTACGTTTTCCGGTAAGCGTCATAGATCTTTCATAATCACCTCGCTCAGTGTCCGGTTGAGCCATCGTTTATTGAACAAGTCACACTCCATTTACTGAAAAAAAAACACTCTCACAATGCAACAAATCTGCTCTGTTTAAGTGGACCCAGTAGGAGTTGAAACAATGATTGCTGTATTCGTAGATAAAGCTGTTTCAGCCACATCAAACAACTAACATGAGTTATACATAGTCTGTTTCACCGCAGTCTAACCAAAAAGAGAAATAAGCATAAATAGCTGCGTTGGGACTGGGCTCAAGGAACCCTCTTTTCCAACAGTGCTGGAGAAACGAAGGGCGAAGGTGGCGACCATGAGCACGATGGGCCTCAACGTCAGAGTAGCGAGGAGCATCTCTGAAAACGCTAACGAACGAGAAAAAGCTCTCTTCGCGTCGTAAAGAAGACGCGAGGACACGACGGCTGGAAATAGGTTTGACTTGCGAGCTCGTCGTCCGGGTCTTCTCGCGTCTAACCTTTGAAAACGCGCCCGCGGCGGCGGTTCTTCGCCGATTTTTCCCAAACGAGAGCCGTTCCCAAGGTCAGTAGTGGGTCCAGAAGGGTGACCTCCCATGTCGCGGGGGGCGTCGCGACGGCGGTTGAGAATGGCGGGGTGGCCGAGGACGGTATGTTTTCAGGCGAGACGGTAGCGAGAGGCTTGGCGGCAAGCGCTAAAATAACTCGAACGTGTGCTAAAAGCGGCGGCTACCGGAGCGCCGGCCTTGTTAACAGCATTTTCAAGAGGTATCGCTCTTTCCTACCGATCGTCCAGATCCCAGAGGCCGTGAGTTCCTCTAAAAATGCCCCGAACAATAATTCATCGGCGGAGAAAGGGGAGGCAGGGGCCCCGTGCCCCTTCCTTCGCGTACTATTTTTACGAGGGCCACGTGAAACAGCCACGAAAAGAGTTTTCGCGAGTTCCGCCGGTGTATTTTGAGAGTGCTCGTTACGTCATTACGCGGAGGAGCGGTTAGAGATCCTCGGGACGAAGCGAACAAGCGCACGGAAGAAACGTGAAACCACGTTTTTCAACGGGGAGGAGGGGTGGAGGGGGTGGAGAAGTGGTTGAGGGTATTTTTTGGTAGGATCATGATCGATGATCCGTATCGTAACTGATACGGGAAAGGAACTATTGTGGGATCGTTGAGGGGCGACCGTTTCATTCTGCGGCTCTTGGCAAGGTTGCTCGAATTGCTTCAACGAGGATACGATCTTGGTTATTTCGTCGGTCTTCTAACGTGTTAGCTATTGCATCAGATGGTATTATGAAAACGTGATTCAGGGAATAATCGCGAATGGAACGCGACTTACGCGAAGGAGAAACAGGTAGTCAAGAAAAAGCGAGCTGGCTTCGAATTCTTCAGCCCTTATGGATTAGTTCGAGGTAAATAGTATGCTTTGCGCGTGCTACTTTCTTCGTCGTACTTATTTGGTTTTAAGTAACGATTGGGAAATTCATTGCGAGGAGATTGAAAACGAATGAATGTCTTTTAGAAGATGAAGTTTGGTCAAAGGTTTAGAGCAAGCTTCAACTTTTCTATTCAAGTTTTCTTGACTTTAAATGCTTCTTCATTAACTTATACGTAGTGAACCATCTTCAAGCTTCCTTACAAGGTAATTGGCATAGAGTTATCGCCATAGTTTTATCCACCAAATTATTGTTACACATTTTCCTTATAGACGTTAACTTAGTAGGTATTTATATACTGCATATCTTTAGATACTCTTATAATATTTTTCGTAATAAAGTCGTGAATAACAATAATAATAATAATAATAATGTAAGAAACCTCAATGTAACAATTATGATTTTCATATATTTCGAAGAGTTATTGTTACGATCGTTTATTAAAAATGTAGTGGATTCAAGAGTGAAGATTTCGCAAGAGGGACAATTCAAATTAAAGTCAGAGCAATTTATAATTGAAAATAATTTTTGGATTAGGTAAATAAATACAAATTGGCTAAATCGAAATTAACGTATCAACCTGTTTAATTAATTGCAATCAATATCTACGTAACGCCCCATTAATATCATATTTTGATATCAATTAATATCACATTTCCTGTTACGATTGATTATTCAAAACTTTAATTGCCCATTTTCATTTTTCCTTCGATTTCATCAATATCCTAAATAAGTCCATAAATATGAGTTAGTTTTACTTTGTATATCATTTTTCGCGTTACTAAGTGTTGCTACTTGGAAACTAGAAAGTATAAACAAATTAATGAATGAACCGGGCAAAATATATTAAAAAATTCTTGTGCCTGGAAATCAAATAATTTCGTCCTTAATTTTCCATTTATCAATATCAAGTACTGTCTGTTCTATGACAGAGTATTTCAAAACATGTTAAAATGTTCGTACGCTTAGTAAAGAGTTTCCCTTTTATCTTCTTTTTCTGCACACGATTGCATGCTCCGTATAGAGTAATTTAAGCACGAAACAAAAAGTTATCAGTACGCCTGCTGATCAGCAGTGTTAAAGTAGCTTGGAATTTTATGTCCGATTAACGTAAATAACTCACTTTTCTTTATTCCTAAAGTGTTCAGTGTTACATTAGTTACTTCTATTTGTGAAAAAATCACCCAATAACAATTAAAATTACAGAAGTAAGAAACTAATGATACCTAATCTTTCGTGTCTCCTTGTCTATTACCACGTTTTTGGGAAGAAATAAACGTTTTTCATTCTAATGGGATTCAGTACAGCACTTGGCTTTACTAACAAAATTTCAGTCCTGTGTATTGCTAGTCTGCATCAATTTACAGCATTTCCACTTGCACTCCAACATTCTTGCTTGTCGATTGACTAGTGATCTTCTGCTAAATGCTGCACTTACTAAATTCAGAACTTTGGAATGGGGAAAAATATAGAGTTCTGAGTTCAAATTCGAATTTCTTTACTTTGTGAACGTCTAATGCTGTCAATGTGTAACGCCCATTTAAGGGTTAAATCAACAGCTGGCAACGCGTCTGGATTTGCCATAACCGCTACTGATACATATTTACATATATGCGTTCACGCTATTAAGTTCATGGCTGCTAGATTTTCTTGGTGATCAACTTTTTAAGTTCCCAGCCTTATCGAACTGTAACTTTATACCGATTCGATTTGCTCGATTACTCAGGGAGAAACGTGTTTCATCATATGCAGGGTAGCTTCCAGCTTCGATGCGAAGCAACTTGTGAAAGTACAGTAGCTCCACACAGTGTTTACTTTTCGACCTTGTATCTAGTAGCTTCTGCATTTGCATCTTGCGTATAGGAATGTCTAATTATAATTTTTTATTAATGTCGAATTGTAGTAAGGAATTTTGAATAATTTTCTGAATAGCGTGCAAAGAAGTACCTAGATGTATATGTGTTTATATTTCCAAGAGAACTGAAACTTTTGATTGATATTACCCGGATCTCTTATGTTTATACATTATGTTATATTATCCTATATAAATATTTTCCATCGCTTTAGTTTAGATTACTATTACTATTACAGCCATACTTACATCTCGTGCTTAAAAATTCGTACTTTGCACCAACGAATTACGATGAATTTTAAAGGAAATATTGGACGACCGATGGTCTCTCTATTTACTTTTCGTACTAAGTCAATCAGTTCTCTCTGTATTTATCGTATCAGGCTTTGAGTTTTGAAAAATTCTACGAAAATGCTCTTATCAATGCCTCATTGGAAAATGGACAACAATGAAGTAAAGCAATTAATTTCTTGGGAAATAACGATACACAGGTGCAGAATTGCATCGACCTCTTGTACCAATTATTACATTCCCTCAGACATTCTCGAAACCTTGTGTCTGCTACGAGATGGCTTGTCTTACTGAGTGAACCGGCTACTTGGCAAAGGGAGAGAATTTAATACCTGTTAATTGTCACGCGAATGCCATTCGCGCGCATAACGTGTACATCAAAAACTATATATACCTAATGTGCTACGTCAACGTCGATTTAAGTTCGAGGAATAATTGAAGCTGCAAGAAAGATGGTTGCCCTGCAATCCCACCCCTGAGATGACGAATGCGCGATTGCACATGCCCGCCTTCAAGCTCTTCCCGCACTTGGTAGTTTTAATCGAAACAAGCGTACGGAGACGTTGAACGAGTAACCATACCGAGAGACAGAGGCATCAATCTCCCACCGGGAGATTTATTTATAACACGCGAACGGACGTCTCCGCTTCAGTACATTAAACCGTTACCAATTGATACCTCACTTGCCGTCTTTGCACAGAAAAACGATCCCAACGATGAGTCCGGTTCTGCAACTTTGGCTTTCATCGACACCTACTATCTCACAGCCACCGATTACGTAATTCAATGACGCTGAAGAAGAAGAGACGAAGAAGTAGAACGTGTGAGGGTAGAAGTAGATGTTCGTAGCCAAGAAAGTTCTATCGACGTCCATGTAGATATAAAAGATGTATCCACGTAAGTACAATTGCATTAATGAGAATTCAAATGGTAGGATTTATTGTTATAGGATGGTTTCATTATTATCCGCGGTATAATCTAACACGGTAACGTTTTGAACATGTTATAATCAAAAGTGAAAATTAATGAAGAGACCTTTGATATTGCTACAAGCATCCAATGGGATTTGTTAATACATAATAAGGCTACAGATTTTCTTTGAAAGTGTGCTTTACAATCTATCACTTCGATTTGCTTCAATTTATCGGCGAGAAGAGCTAAATCTGATTTAGATGCCCTTAAACATGTTCATTTAGGAAATAAGGGTTAGAAGAAGAAAGGATCGAGAGCCAGAGTGTAACAGAAGTCGCTGAACCGAGAGGAATGCAAGAGTCAGAGAAGAGAGGCACGGGGGGGGGGGATGAAGAAAGAGAGAGTACATACGTAGTGCGAAGTACCCCGAAGAATTCGGTGGCCAAACGAGATCTAAATGGCTTACTATAGACAAGTTACGTAAGATCGAAGCTTTGCCACGTGTCGGTAGACGTCGCGTTCATTCTTCATTACTTGATCCCGCTTTCGCAACATGAGTGAATTATATTTTCAAAAATTAACATCGTCGAAATGCCAATTTTCCCCAGTCTAAAACAATTCTGCACGAACGAATCAATTAAAACATTTCTCGAAATAACGCCTGAGAAACGTTCATCAAGTATATTAAAACAGTAGCACTTTTGTGAACATTGTTTAATTCAAAATTTCATTTTACACTTTGCTGATGTCATTGTTCATTCTAAATAGAATACCACATTTAAGCGCAAAATATTAATTGCATATTTGTTTACGTTAAAAGCACGTGCAGGGCCACACGTGCGAGGGTCACACGTGCGCATAAAGCAGTAATGGATGCACATCTGCATCTAGTATATTTTATCCCTTTACTCTGAATATACTTCCCTGAAATATCCCCCAGATTCCCTCACAAAACAATATAAAACGACTATCCGTTAAATACGCAGAATTTACTATATTTCTTAAATAAGATATTGTGTAGGCATGAAGAATGTCGCACAATTACAGAAATGGCGATGCATTTTACCGATGACAACAGAAACAGGACCGGTTGTCTTACACCCAAAATGTTTCAATAAAAAAACTCGCAGAATTAAACCCCCTTAAGGATCTTACAAACACTCCAAAGGCGTTTCTAATGTCTTAAACTTTAATTTCAATGGGATTGTACTTCACGAGAGAACGAAAGAAGTGCTGGAAGCGAGTAACGAATACATTCATAAGTATGATCGTGGTCGGATTCGCCCCTTGGAAGGGGTCTGCCTGCCCTTCCGCGAATGATCAAGAAATGTTTCAGTAAAAGGTGATACCGTGAATGGGTGAAAATGACACGACCCTCTGAAACACTTACACCAATACACGGCAACAAAATCCTTCTCATTGAGGAGCCGCTCGAGCTGCTTTGCATTGACTTCCTCGATGACAGGTTCGGCATCTTTGTGACCTCCCTTGGCCCGAGGCTCGTCCGATTTCGTCCTTCCGGCGGCATCCACGGTGCCCTGGAGCGCGCATATCACCGCTAGTACACCGAGAAGGACGATCGTCTTCGCGTATCCCGTCGGCATCGCTGGCCCGCAGGTAGTACTCCTCCTTCGTCTCCGCCAACACCACCACCACCGGCCGAACCGTACCGCCGAAACGTCGTTCGCCGTCGACATCGCCGCACTGACTGGCACACCGGCTATTTTTGATTTTTCGGACAGCGGCGCAACCACGAAAGCCACGCCACGCGTCACGATCAACGCGACGATCATCGCCAACGTCTCTGCGAGGACGTCGCCGTTTTCAGCTTCCTCGCGTCATCCCCTGACACGGCCCACCGGGAGGATCTGGACTAGCTCCGGTGGGTCCTCTGGGGTTGACGGGAAGCATAGTTTTTAGATGTTGATGTTCAGTATTCTACGTACTCTTCGTGTTTTCTGCTTCTTATCCGCTGGGAACGATTTTTTATAGTGTTTGCTTAGAATTTTATGAGGGTGCATATGAGGCTGGAGTTTATGAAATCCTCACTGAAAGTATCATTTTCCAAGAGTCGCAAGTATCCACGTTTGACTGCAGTCTGCGTTGAACGTTGCAGATGCGGGACCGCAGTGTTTCCTACCTAGCTAGCTGAGCCAGACCTCCTATGAAGTAGGAGGTTCCCCTTAGGGAAGTTTCAAATTTGGTGTCCAGGTCAGTTTTATTCAGAATACAAAGAAGTAGTAGAGGAAACAGTTATACATATGATACAACAAATCTATCATCCTATAACCTCGTTTATAAGTGCAACCATACAGTAAACGTTGCATCTTTATTTTCATTGAACGATACTATAGAGAGAGCAATTCTTGTCGTCATTCTGTGCAAAGATATGTACAGTATACTCTCGCTAGAGCTCATCTCAACTATGCGTTAAGGGTTCGTCGCTATCTCCACCACTTCTTGGAATCCTTCGGTCGAGAGTGAGAGAACCTGAGAACCAGCGCGAGGGGACAAAAGAGTCGACCCGACGTTACCGTCGGCTGCGAAAGGAAGAAAGCATGATACTTTGTCTCGCTTCGTCTTTCACGTGCCTAGGCTTTGTCTCTCTCTCACGCACATCGGCGGCTCGGAATCGTCGCCGCAATGCGTTAAGCGTCCGCTGCCAGTTCCGAGTGCGAGCACATAGCGAGAGTTTACTGTAGGTATATACAGTTTTGTCTCCACAAGCGATCGAGCGTTGGGACCGGCCTTTGCTCTCTGCAGCGGCGAGTGAGAGGGGGCGCGATAGCGACAAGCCAGAAATTACAGTGCCTTCTCACTCATTCTCAGTCACTTCTACCTATTGCGGTAATTACAAAAGAAGTAGTGGTGATGGCGAATATCACTGTTGAAGACAGGAGATCCGACCACTTGTGGAGACAACACTATATAATACTAAGGTGGGGTATTCGAAAAATCAATACATCACGAGTTATTTGGAATTTCTAAGTGTGGTACTATATTCAAGAAAATGTTGAAATGATTTCACCATCATGTAGCAAGAATTTCAAACATTGTATTTTTTCATCGATAATATATTAAACGATGAAAGATATCGACGGTTTTGATATTTTAGTAGTATACTTCCTCAATGACGTCCTCTGGCAAGTACAAATTAATTTGATATAGAGTATTTATTCGCTAAGAGCTCGCGGCTCCGGACCGGCAGTGAGCATTTAACGTAGAGGGGGCACGATTCCGAGTGACCATTACTCGCGTCTTTTTTGCCGAAGGCGAGAGTAAAATGGAACGAGAGCGAGTCTAAACGCTCATACCCATCGCGCACGCAAAGGACGGAGTATCAGGTGTACGAAAAACGGAGCGAGACAAAGTCGCTCTGTCTCGCTCTCGCCTTCGCTGGATAGAAGTGAACCAGAAGTGGTGAGGATAGCGAAAAGCATTCAATCTGTAGGCCAAACTGAGCTCTCAGCGAAGACTTTATTTACTATCAATATAATATAATGTGCTAGAGTATAATAAAAGCGTTGTTACAAACGAGATACAAATAAGCAGCGAAATGAGCGAAATATGGCTTGATACGCATAGTCTAAATCGCTGGTCGTAATGTTTGTTTGGTTTCAATCCTTTCAATGTTTACATGTGTCTACTTCAAAGATAATGTTTATTAGTGTTCATTTTTCGCTGTATATTATTCTCTATTCTCTAACCCAGACCAGTAACAATAATAATCAGGGCACGTCTATAAACAAACCCATCTTACGATAGTTTTCAAGTATAAAATAACAAAAACAATTGACTATTAGGACTACAACTATTAGGAATTGGTTGGCGAGCCACTTGACGTAAGCCAACAAGATGGACACGCGCTGCCGCTGGGAGCGCGCGTGTTTCAAAGTACGCGGTGAGGACTGGCCCGCCATCTGTGGATGACCAGCTCACCTAATTACGCTGCTATCCTACGTTAACGCATGGCACTCCTCTGTTTCTGAACGAGAGATGCCTAAAGTCGTGTTCAGATATATTGGCCGGTGGATTCGTTTTCGCGAGCAGCGCTCGAGAAGAAATCAGCCACCACCACCTGACGATCGTGGATTGGCAGTTGGAGTTGCATGGCCCCCCAAGGGTATGGTGGGGTAACGGGAAGGCTGCCCGGCTCCGCCTGAACGTAGCCGTGTGGCTGTTGTTTATTCTAATCCACCGCGCTCTATATGCTCTAAGCGCGCGACGACCATGCGTAGCCCGAAAGAAAGTGAAAACGTAGAGAAAAGGAGCACCGAGGCAGGCAAGCGGTGTGGTGGGATAATACCCCTCACGAAACTCACCGGTCAGTATATCTGAACACGACTTTAAGTGGCAAAATCTACGTTTTCTGGCCGGTCTTCGCTTCGATTACGTCTCAGATGTAAAATGGACGTCTTTGGGACGTCGTGTGCTGTTTGAGGTCTGATCTCAGATTTTGCTATCTTAGTCCAATTTATTGTTATAAGTTTAGTTTTACACTCTAAGATTAGTCTAGAAATAACTTATAATATTTCTGTGCTTCGTCTTGTATATATCCGTGGTCGTGTAATTAAACTGATAAGGACCACCATGAAGTGACCAACTACCGATTTTCATGCTACTTATTTTTTTAGTTGTATTTTTCTAGCTGCCATCATCCATGTTAAAGGGATCACTGGGCTGGAAGTTGTAGTATCTATGCAGAGTGGAATGTAATTCGAGATATAATAAAAAATTTGATTGTTTGCATGCGTAAAAATAAGCCGGAAATGTGGGATAAAACTTTTTCGTATACGGCTTCGTTTTCGAAAAAATCGATTTTGAAAATTCATCGGGAACAAGTACGATTTCTTACAATTTGTTTACCATGTCTGTCTATTACTCACTACTTCTATTGGTGCGATAGTATACAGGGTGTCCCAGAATTGAGGGAAAATCCGGAACATGCAATATCCTGCTGCAAGAAGACATCGAAAAGTCCTTTACCGTTTTGGGATCCGAGACTTCGTTCTCGAGATATTAACAGTTGCATATTAGTAGTGGAACTTTCGGGCCGCGAGGTTCAAAGCCGAAACAGCTGACGCGGAACAGGGACCCCTACCATGTACACGCAGGAGGCAGGCGTAGATACAGACCCACACACACACATTAGAATCCGATCGCACTAGTTCAAACAGTGAAAATCACGGGTCACTGTTGACCAGTATTACGGTATACTTGTACAAATTTATTGAAAAAGTATACCTGACGGCCATATAACCTCCACACGGCACAAGTATACTTGAACAGTGTCAGTGTACGCTTGAACCATGTCATCGGCGGACGGCGACGACGTGCTCGCTTTGCTTTAGCTTCTTTCGTTTTAGGTTTGAAGGAAAAAAAGCAACGTAAAAAATGTAGCTTCTGATGTAACGACTGGCTAAAGAGAAGGCAAAGCTATTCACACACTAATCTATTAAATTAACTAATAATTTACCCTCGTGATTGGCGTAACTAGGTACTTGCGAATGAATGAAGAAACCTACTTGAAACATTTATCACTCGTCACCCTTTTGATTAAAAGGAAAGACCCAATCATGAGACAGGCTATAACTCCACATGAAAGACTTCTGCCGACTTGCACAAGGCTGTGCTTCCTCTACACACGCTCAAGTATACTTGTTACAGTTTAGATACAGTCAAGTATACAGTTTAGAAGTACAAACATTTTCATATCGCTTGTACAATCAAAATACTTGTGCACTATTATACACACGTTTATGTATACTTATGCATTAAATTTGTACATGTATACCGCTCAAGTACAATATGCAATTACGCGTGTAGCTTTTTTCATACCTTCAGTTGTTTATAAAGTATTCCACCTAAGGTCGGTATCAAATATATTGGCCGGTGAGTTTCGTGAGGGGTATTCTCCCACCATACTGTTTGCCTGCCTCGATGCTCCTTTTCTCAACGTTTTCTGACTCGCTCTCGTTCCATCTCGCCCTCGCCTTCGCAGAATAAGAGTGAGCCAGAAGTGGTGGGGATAGTGCCAAGCTTCTGGCGTGTACCCCTGCAGCACACTTCGTTGCAGGACCGTTGCAGAAGCGTTGCGCTGCAACATTTGGAACGTTGCACGGAATATTCCCGAAACATTACAAGTAAATTGCTATGTCCGCCCTGTGCAACATAGCAGGAAATATTTCTGCAACATTGTTTCGGAATTTGACAGCAATGGTCACGCAACGTTTCGGAGATTTTACAGCAATAGTCACGCAACGTTTCGGAGATTTTATAGCAATGGTCACGCAACGTTTCGGAGATTATACAGCAATGGTCACGCAACGTTTGGGAGATATTACACAGCTATGGTTACACAACGTTTCGGGCAGTAGGGCTAAAAATAAAAATAACGCTATTTTATATACATACATATATATATACCGGACGTGTCCTGTGAGGGGGGGACCCGACGACATGAATGTGTGCAGAATCGTAGAGCAGTTTAACGTCCGTGTGGTCTTTTATAAATAGAAAATTCTTTTACCCCAGGGAGATTCGCGACCTGCAGCACCGTAGACGAACGCTTTACCGCTGCAGCTACAACCGTTGATTAGGAAAATTGCTTCCATATTCGAACTTATACTTGTACCGTGCAACACTTTAAACTCAAATTATTCAAAAAACGAAGATTCGTTTTGACAAACCCCATTACATCTTCTTAACTGTGGAGCCGGATATCTTACAACAAATTCATTTCGACGCTTGATGTTGTATTAAGTTGATTCATATTCTGTTATGAAATATCCTGCGTAGTACAAGAAAATAATGTTTTTTTAGTTTTTAGCGCATTTTTAATACAATCGTTTAACATAATTTTTTTATATTTTTTTTTATTTTCTAGTTTTTAATGTTTGTGAATTTACATTTCACAGCTCAGACTTCTTTACAAATATCTTTTGTTGCTGTATATAGTTTATGAATTTATAATTGTATTAATTACGTATATTACATATGTCGACAAACAGAATACAGTCTTACATTGTACTTACAACTGTAAGCTGCGGGCCTGGAAAGCTAACTGCGGGCCTGGAAAGCTAACCTCGGGCCTGGGGTTTTTTCCTACGCCTGGTCACCGTATGGTCGGTTCGGCGAGTACACTTGACTCGCCGAATACGCGGCTGAAGACAACGCGACCGTTTTATGATAGGGTAGCTAGAAGCGAGGACAAAGTGCGAGTCGGCCTGAGGGCGAGAGCATATTCTGTGAACGGTTGCCATTAGGATCCACTTATTCGTGTCTACACGAATAAATCTCATTTTTCAATTAAAGTAGTTGTTGAAGCCTTAATTGTGGACTCATTATGTGAACACGGACAATATGTGACATAAATAATAAATACAATTACTTAATTAACATTATATGGTTTAAACAAATTCATAAACTATATACAGCAACAAATGATATTTGTAAAGAAGTATTATATGTCCCAATTACTGCCAGTGTCCATACTATTGCCATTTAAAATATTATACCTAATAAAATCGTTCCGCATTGTCGAGTGGAAATATAGAAATCCCGTGTTCTATGCAAACGTTGCAGGAACGACGCTGAGCAGTATGTGCGCAATATTCCACGGCAATGTGTGCGCAATATTCCCGAAACATTGCACAAACGTGGCCATTGCAGTATTGCACGGCAATGTGTGAGCAATATTCCGGGAGTATTGCACCGTAATATGTGCGCAATATTCTACGGCAACGTGTGCGCAATATTCCCGAAACATTGCACAAACGTGGCCATTGCAATATTGCACGGCAATGTTTCCACAGTGTTGCAGTAATATTGTAATGCAACCTGAAACCAAACGGCAACATTGCAATGTACTGCAACGGTTGTGCAACGTTCCTGCAACGAAATGTGCTGTAGGGGTAGGCGAAACCAAGCTGTCAACGTAGAATTACACACATCAGAATAGGTGTGCGTTAGCTCCGAAAAAATTCAGGAACTTTATTGGTTAGAACATTGATTCTTTCTCGATAGTTCCTTCACGTATTGGTCTACGCATAGCTTCGTAACGCACACAACTATTACGTTAAGAATAAATAACAGCCAAACGGCTAGGTTCAGGCGGAGCCGAGCAGCGTTCCCGTTACCCCACCATACCCTGCGAGGGCCGTGCAACTCCCACTGACAAATCTACGATCGTCAGATGGTGGTGGCCGATTTTTCCTCGATCGCTGTTCGCGAAAACGAATTCACCGGCCAATATATCTGATACCAACCTTAGTCCAGTTAAAACAGACACCACGTATATTTTTAATTCGTCAACCAGGACTCTGTATGTGATCACTGACGCAATAATTGGTACAATTTTCCAACACAATAAGAAAATTAATTATCTGTACAAATATAGTGACGTTTTCTTTTTTTAAGTATGCCATTGTGACGTCCCACTACTTTTCGCGCGCGGTTAATTATAACATCTCCATCGTAAACCTCAACATAACTCCATCAAAATCCATCAAACTCAAAATCTTACCCCTCTCCCCAAAACGACGGATCACCTTGGCGATGTACCTTAGAGGTCCCCATCTCAAGATGGTCATCTACGACCCCAAATCCCCTCTTCGCCTTACGTGGCATGACCACTTCCCTCCTATATAAGTTAACCAGGCCCCTCGTCCTTAAAAACCCCTCTTAAATCGAGACCACGTCTCACACCCTCTCCATGACCAAAGAAGCCAATACCCCATTTATCCGTTTCCAATCGAACCTGCTAACCTCCATCAAATGGGCTGAATGTTCCCCCTTCAAAAACCTATACATAAAAAACCCGGAAGTCTTATTGCGACGAAATTTGGCGTACGTGACTAAAAGCAGTCTAATAATAGCCCAAATTCTGTAAAAACCCCGGAAGACCTACTACGACTTATTTTGCTAAATATGTCAAGGTCCTTACCGCGCGTACCCACCCCCCCCCCCCCGCAACGATCCTGTAAAGTATAAATACCAGGACCTCAAAGGCCTAAGATTCATTATTCATTATTCATTGTTCTTCGACCAGTCCGAAGTATTCAGTATTTCATTGTTCGTCAAAGAGTACAACTTATATTGTTCTTTCAATAGTCAAACCGTGTAATTAAAACCTTAGTTAAGTAACTTCAGTGCGTCCAAATCTACCCGGCAGCTCCTGTAAGTGCCGATCATTAATCATAATACTCAAAATATCATCTTCATAACAATATTTCATATTACTATTGTGCCATACTTCTCTATTCCACGCTTATCGCTAATGCTTATCGAGTTATATTATTATTTTGCTTAGTATTTATCGCTTTATATTATTATTTTGCCAATTCATCGCATTATATTGTGTTCATAGCTAATAATCATCGCTTTATATTATTATTACTAACACTTATTACTCATCTAACGTACCTCATGTTCTTATTACTACTGCCTATCGTTATACGTGTTATGTGCCAAGGCTAAACGTCTAAACGCCTCTTTATAATAATCACGAAGTGCATTAAAATAAACAACGCTCTTAACTCCAAATACCGCTTCAAATTATTGTAACGATCCTCCGGCCGCGAAGCATCGGAAACATAACAAGCTGGTGTAACAGCTGATTTCGGTTCGCGAACGCCGGGAGTTCTTGTAGTGTTTACGAAGCTTACTTTCGTATGGGTCTTGCACGAGCCGCACGGCTAGACATATTTCGCGGAATTATTACTAATGACTTCTTATACCACTGCAGCAGTTAATTCAATTAGTCGAACCAAAACAAAGTGCTAACGGGTGTCCCCAAACAAAGTGATTACCAACCACACCTTCCATAGTCGTTCGGTGCAACGAATCTGGCATTCGCGCCCGAACTCTGATCTAACCGCGGTGCTACGAATCTGGCATTCGCGCCCGTTCTCCTCGACGTTCAGGGCCCCGAATCCTGCACCCGCACCTAAACCCTACTCTCCACTGTGCCACGAATCTGGCATTCGCGCACGCATTCCCATAAAAGTTCGGTGCTACGAATCTGGCATTCGCGCCTGAACTTCCCGTTATCCTTCAGGGCCACGAATCTAGCATTCGTGCCTAAAACCCTACTCCCCGCAGGGCCACGAATCTGGCATTCGCGCCCGCAGTACTTCAACGTTCGGTGCCACGAATTTGGCATTCGCGCCCGAACTTCCCGTCTTCCCTCCGGGCCACGAATCTAGCATTCGCGCCCGAAACCCCGACTCCCTGCAGGGCCACGAATCTAGTATTCGCGCCTAAACCCTACTCTCCGCAGTGCCACGAATCTAGCATTCGCGCACGCATTACCTCAAGGTTCGGTGCCACGAAACTGGCATTCGCGCCTGAACTTCCCGTCACCCCTCGGGGCCACGAATCTAGCATTCGTGCCTAAATCCCGACTCTCCGCAGGGCCACGAATCTGGCATTCGCGCTCGCGTTCCCTCCAATACTATCCTGTCTATGCCATCGTCCAAAAAACCTCAACCGGGACGTGACACCATCATCGATCTTTATAAATACAAATACACTAGCAAAAATATGAAACAATATGTAGCCTGATATAAGAAAGGTGAATAACCACAGAATAAACTCGAGATCTAAATTATACTGTTAATATATTTATTCTTATGACGGACACAATGTAAAGATGAAAGCTCTTTCTCGTTGCGAGTTTTGTAGAAGATCGACTTTCCGTTCCATGGAAAGTCCCCTGTTGTCCTTTGGGAAACTCCTAAGGACCCCGATGCCAATTTACGACGGCTATGGCGTCGCGCTGGTCGTCCCTGTACGCGTCACACTGGTCACATCTGGTTAGACTCAACCATACAGTCCCTTTTACGAGGTGGTGCCTCAATATTTTCTAACACTGATTGTACTGATGTGACGAATCTTCGAAATCTGTTTGATTCCAGAATTCGAGATTAATTCCTTAGCGTATTTAGATTTAAGTAGGTATAAGGTAGACTTAGGATTTTTAGGATTAACTAGGATTAAGTAGGCGTAAGTAAGATTAAGTAGTTGTAATTTGGAGTTCAGTTTAAAAAGAGAGTCTCCAGTTATAGTATAAGTGCGGATTAATAAACTTATCCCACGAGAATGGTGAAAAACCCAAGAAGTGTTTGAAATGTGGTAAACGAATCCGTTTTCGAGTTTCTCTGCCTCTCTCTCTCTCGCTTTGATGGAGCAGTACAGTAATTACGAGTTTCACGCAGGTGACTTTTGAACCGACTAACGAGAGCGCGGTTCTCGCGAAGAACCGCGACGATCGGTTAAGAGTGGGGAGAGAGAAGCACATGAGCATCGCATGACACGCTAGATGGAGACACGGTGATTAAAATCTTACAGCTAGATAATAAAACTATTTACAGTATGTACACGAAACATTCCGCCCGCCTTCGTAGCGGGCACGCGACGAATGTTTCTTAGACGAAGATATCAGGGGGGTTACAATTCATTTTGTCTCGTCGCTTTTCGCGCCGGGGAAAAGACAAATGAAGACTGCGACGTAGGACTTTCGAGTCCGGTATCCCCGTCCGGGAGACGTTTTAGTGTAAAAGGGACCGGCATAGTCGACACCAGTGTTTAGAAACGGTCTTGCCGGGGTCACGCGAGGTGAGGGGAGATTCCCCATTTGTTGTTGGGAAGCCTTAGCGCGCCATCGCCAACACGTGACGCAAGAGTGTATATAGTGCCGAACAGCGCGTCGACCTCCTAGAATCCAGTATTCTTGTCGAAGCGTGCTCAAGGTTAGTTGTGTACCTCCATGGAGAACTCGTTCATGGCAATCGCGAATGATTAAAACGGTGAAATTTCCCTTTTCAGGCAAAATAATCGGGTGCTTTTGGTCGAAATCCAGAAGGGAATGCTTTAAACGGCCACCGACCCTCAGGACGTTCCGATCGTCCAAGAAAGGAACGAGACGAGAAAGGGGCCCCCGGGAGATTGAAGCGGCCTTTTCTAGTCTCGAGATTTCCGTGATAAACGCGCCGCGCTGCGCAACTCTGGCCAAGGCAAGTTTAGCATCCTCTATTTCGGAAGGTTGAACATAGTTGATTTGAAAAGGGGGCGTGGGCTTGCGTTGCAGCTTAGACATATAACGCAGGCACCACGCGGTTACGCGAGTTACTTTCTTAAGCGAGGAATATCTCGTCAAGAGGTCCCACAAGGGGGGGCTCTCGGCTATCGTACTCGTATGAACAATAGTTTTCGAGCGCCTTTCTTCCGCCGTGCCGAGCTCGACAATGCAATTCGACTCGCCGTTGTACGTAGAATTTCGTAAGAATGATGGTCCTTGCCACCATAGTTGATAGTTAACGAGCGTAGCCCCGTTTATACCGCGCGACGCGCAGTCGGCTGGGTTTTCCTTCGTTCGAACGTGATGCCACTTAGCACTCGGCAATGAAGTTTGGATCTCGGAAACGCGGTTGGCGACAAACGTCTTCCACTGGAAGGGTTGCCCCTGTAACCAACTCAGAACTACTGTCGAGTCCGACCAGAGATGCACGTCACCGCGTGGTAAATTCAAAACTTTAGTAACGCGTATCATTAACCGAGTGAGAAGCGTAGCCGCGCACAATTCGAGTCGAGGCAAGGAATTTTGCTTCAAAGGAGTCACTCTCGTTTTAGCGGCAACCAGATTGACCTGTGGGTGTGACTGATCGAACGAAGAACGTATATAGATTACGGCGGCGTAAGCCTTTTCCGACGCGTCCGCAAACCCGTGTAATTCATAAAAACCAGTTTCCGGCTTCACGAGAAGCCATCGAGGTATCCTCAAGGAGGAGAGTGCTCCTAATCCAGCATAGTAGTGCTCCCAGATTTCTACGAGGGAGCTAGGGAGCGGTTCATCCCATTCCAGTTTTAGGAGCCATAGCGATTGAACGAATATTTTTGCAACAATTACTACCGGCGCGAGAAATCCTAAAGGATCGTACAGACTTGCGGTTTCTCGAAAGACTGTTCGTTTTGTAAGCGCTTCGTCTCGGATTTTCGACGAGACGGTAAAAACAAAGCAGTCTGAACTGGTCTGCCACTTCATACCCAATAAAGAGAAGGTTTCCTCAAAATTACAAGAAAGTTCAGGAGTAGAAGCTATATAATCGTGCGGCAGACTTTCGAGAAGCTCGGGCCGGTTCGAAGTCCACTTTCTTAGGTTGAACCCGCCCGCCTTGAGTAAGGAAATCCACTCACTCTGTAATTGGAGCGCGATCGGCAAGGTTCCAGCTCCCGAGATCACATCGTCCATATAGACGTCGTCATGCAAACACGGTGCGGCTAAGGGGTAACGTTCCCGTTCATCCGCGCTTAATTGTTTAAGCGTACGCATCGCTAGATAGGGGGCACACGCCATCCCGTAGGTCACCGTGAGTAGACGATATTCCAGTACTGGTTCCAACGGATTCTTCCGCCAAAGAATGCGTTGGACGTCGCAATCGTCATTATGGACGCTTATTTGGCGGTACATTTTTTCAATGTCCGCCGAGAATACAATGGGGTGGAGCCGCCAGCGCGTTAGAATATCGAAGATCTCGGGCAGTAAATTAGGACCCGTATGGACTAGATCATTTAACGAGATACCAGAAGTCGTTTTGCAAGACGCGTTAAAAACTACTCTAAGTTTAGTAGTAGTGCTAGACGAACGAATTACCCCATGATGCGGTAAATAATAAACGTTAGTAGTATCGCGAGAATCTCCCGCGGCCAGAGTCATATGGTCGAGTGTCTCATACTCTTCCATGAAGTGGCGATACGCCATTTCGAACTCCGAAGACTTGAGGAATCTCCTTTCAAGCTTTCTTAAGAGAACCTCGGAAGTATGACGAGAAAGACCGAGGTCCCGAGTAGTACCAGAAAACGGTATCCTTACGATATACCTGCCACTGCCCTCGCGAGAATACGTCTGAACGAAATAATCTTCGCAAGCCTTCTCATCAGCGGTTAAAGTAGAAAGTGGTGCCGATACCTCTTCTTGCTTCCAGAAATTTTGCAAGATCTCCGAAATATCGACATCAGTAGAGCACTGAAGAGTGACAGCGGTTTTTGGCGAGAAGTTATCCAGATCGTCGACCCGGCCAGTAGCCAACCCAGAATGGTAGCTTGGGCTACCGGTGTGCGAGGAGGGCCGCACCGTAACCCTTCGCGTATTATTTGAGAATAGACTTCAGCGCCTAGAAGAATATCCACTTTTCTAGAGGAAGCGAATTCGGGGTCAGCGAGTTCAAGATCGGTCAGATGTGACCAGGAAGTGGAAACCGGAACCGGACTCGGTCGATAAGCGGAGAGCCGTGGAAGCACCAGGGCTTGTGTCAAGATTTTGACCGAATCGCGATCACGATGTGAGATTCTTATATTGACCGAACCCCTCGAGTATGTTTTATTTTTAGCGACTCCTATAACTGGAATTTCAGTGGGTGACCTTGGGAGTCTTAATAATTGAGCGATACTCTCACCGACCAAGGACACCTCGGAACAAGGATCGATCAACGCTCGAACAGTCACCTCCTCCCCAGTATTGGACGCCACCCTGACCAGTGCAGTAGCGAGAAGTACAGAAGCGCCAGGCGGTTGCACCTGTGCGCAATGAGTCGTTGCAGTGGTCGAGCTCGGCGACAGAGAAGTGCTCTTTCCAGACAGTGCGGGCTGCTCAGTTACCTGCGAAATTGTTCCAGAAGAGGAAGGTTGTTCGATTGGAATGTGAATAGTGGTATGATGCTTACCCAGGCAAAGTTGGCAGCGCTTATTCGATTTACATTCACGAGAGGAATGCGCGGCCAAACAGTTAAAACATAAATGCTTTTCTATTACCCGATTCTTTCTCTCCAGGGGGTCATGGCCTTGTACCTCGGACAGTAAAGTATAAAATGATCGCCTTGACACAGAGCACACTTTAGAGTCCCGTTGGCGCTCTTGGTTACACAGTGCGTCTTGGGCCGACGCGGGGCTCCGCTGGAAGCTGCAGGCTGTTTTCGGCCACCTCCTTGATGGCCAGATGACTCAGCTCGATTTTGGTCAGCTGATCCGTAGGGGCTGCCTCCGGACGCCACGAGAGCTCTCACCTGAGAGCTGAGGAATGTTTTCATCTGCTCGAAATTGGGATGCTCCAGCGTTGCTCCAATGGACGTCTCCCAGGCCATCCTCGTTGTCGGGTCCAATCGTTCAGCCGTAAGCACCACCAAGAAGGCGCTCCAGTGTTCTACCGGGAGCTTCAGCGTGGCTAAAGCTTCTACTGCATCTCGTGTTCCATGCAGCAAATCCTTGAGTTGCTGAGCGGATTCTGTCGTCATCGACGGCAACGACAGAAGAGTCTTCACATGTGCGTGAATGAGGAGACGTGGGACGTCATATTGTTCCAGTATAGCCGCCCACGCTCGCTTGAAGTTGTCCGCGGTGACCGTGACGTTTTGAATTAGTCGAGCGGCCTCTCCAGTTAAGCTAGTTTTTAAGTAATGAAGTTTATCCACGTCCGTAAGAGACGAGTTTTTCATTACCAGAGAGCGAAATAGATCACGAAAACTTGGCCAGCTCTGATAATCCCCAGAGAATGAAGGTAGCGCGATCTTTGGCAAGGTCCTGCTATGTGAGTCGGTTCCGGTTTGTACTGAATCTTCCATTGGCTCAGGAAGATCGCCTTGAAGATCCAACAGGTTAGCTTTCTGCTGCAAGTAGGCTTCTTCGCACAAGTCCATTTGATCCTCCTTGAAATAGGGTTTCTCCGCGTGTTCTTCCTTGAAAAGAGCGCACATTTTGGAGTTGTTTTGGAAAAACGTAGCCCAGTAATTTTCCAAAAGCTCCAACCGAGCGATTATTACGCCCTTTGTTATTTTACTCGCGCCTAGCTTCTTCATATTCTCAGTTAACCTTGAAATCCGTTTGTACAAGTATTTCTGTTCTGAGATGTATGTATCCATGGTGTTTCAGAGTCAAGATCGTTAGGTCGAAGAAGAACTGTCCCAACCGGCACTGTTTACTCTTTAGAATGACCTCGAGATTGTTCCAGCCCGTTTGATGCCTCGTTGACTCTAATTAATCACCCGAGTCTTTTGTCCAAGAAGAGTGAATTTTAACTCACCACACCTCCGGCTCGAAGGACCATAATGTTTGATTCCAGAATTCGAGATTAATTCCTTAGCGTATTTAGATTTAAGTAGGTATAAGGTAGACTTAGGATTTTTAGGATTAACTAGGATTAAGTAGGCGTAAGTAAGATTAAGTAGTTGTAATTTGGAGTTCAGTTTAAAAAGAGAGTCTCCAGTTATAGTATAAGTGCGGATTAATAAACTTATCCCACGAGAATGGTGAAAAACCCAAGAAGTGTTTGAAATGTGGTAAACGAATCCGTTTTCGAGTTTCTCTGCCTCTCTCTCTCTCGCTTTGATGGAGCAGTACAGTAATTACGAGTTTCACGCAGGTGACTTTTGAACCGACTAACGAGAGCGCGGTTCTCGCGAAGAACCGCGACGATCGGTTAAGAGTGGGGAGAGAGAAGCACATGAGCATCGCATGACACGCTAGATGGAGACACGGTGATTAAAATCTTACAGCTAGATAATAAAACTATTTACAGTATGTACACGAAACAAAATCGAAGTTACAAAAAAATTCTATTCCATATTTTCGTTTCATTTTTATGCTCTACAATTACGCTCCACCCTGATTATTTCTAGTGTACCTATACTATACAAGTTCTATTTAGCGTCTTCAAAAAAAATAACACCAATCGCCCACAGTTAAAAACAAGATTCCCGCTCCCTTTTTACTGCAGAATACACACCTATGAAAGAAAGCTTGAAATGAAAATCTAGCCCACAACAAGGAAATCAATCCATAGCATCCCTCCTTGGACCATTCCAAAAGTAGAATTCAATATCACGCTACTGAAGCATAACAAAAAGGACACCAACCCTAGCTTGTTTAAAACCTTATTCCGAGAACTAGAAGAGGCATACATAAACCACACACATATATACACAGATGGATCTAAAACACAAAATGACGTTGGCTATGCTTTCACATGTGGATAATCGACCATAAAAGTGAAATCCCACCAAGAATCTTCTATCCTTTTCTGCGACACTTAACGCGATAAAACATGCTACCCAAAACTGTAGCCGGCGAACGAAATAAATCCTTTGCTATTTTCTGCGACTCTGCTAATGCCACCCACGCAATCCAAAACCAATGGACAAACGATCCCATTATTCAGGGGTGCCAAAAATACTATGCCGAGGCAACCCATAGGAACAACTCGATCACAGTAATCTGGGTCCCTGCCCAGACAGGTATCGAAGGAGGCGAAGGAGCAGATAGAGCGGCCAGAGAAGTAGTCGGCTCACCAATTTCCGACCGTAGCACCAACGTCCCTCCGGAAATTATACTCTCATGCTTAAAGAAAACAATAAAAGACAAATGGAATGAAATCCACAACTAAGCCACGACTGACATCGATGATTGACCTAAGTAATTGATGAATTAAAGACGACTTTTTACAGAAAAGTATATCACGTTCGCTACCAAGGCACGATCAGGTCGTAACTTCAAGAATCGCGATTGGACACACACAACTTATGCACCGGTACCTCCTTAACAGAGAAGAACCCCCATCTTGCGATCTATGCAAATTGCAACTCTCAGTGGAACACATCATCCCACACTGCAGGAAATACTACCCTATAGAGAAAATTACAACTTAAGGCTCAGCCTAAAGGACAACTTAAACGACAAAGAATCAATACAAAGATTATTAGATTACCTAAAGCATACCAAACTGTACAACCAACTGTAGGCCAGACCCTAGGTCGCTAATAACCCACACTAGTGGTTGATGCGACATTAAATAATAAAGGAAAAAAAGAAAGTTCTATTTAACAAAACGTCAAATGACTTCAGAAATCTTAGCTACCGTGACATTGGGAACAAGAAACCTTTGGCATGTTACTTGCTTTATCGAAAGTAACGTTTCTTCGTTTAAAAATTTTGCAATATCAGATGTTATTAGTGCACAAATATTGTATGTCTACATTTTGTGAAATTTGAGTTTTTATATGCAACAAATAGTACTTGACTGTATGTTTATGCTGTATACAAATCACATTTATAGCTAGACACTTCATAAATTTGTCAAATATAATATTTTCGTTCATTATATGTCCCTGAATCTTACCTAAACTGTTTTTTCTCGAAAACGCTAAAAGTGGACATACAATATTTGTGTACTAAGTCATCGATATGCACTGTCACGCCGGCCCTGATTACGGAGAATGTGCCGGAAAATATGCGGCAATGAATTTTGAATGCATGCTAGGTATATATAAGTGCAGATATCATAGAAAGAGCTGAGCAATCATGCATTTGTCGTTCACGCGAGTGTATTGCAACTGATATTGGACACCCTTTCGATCGTCGTCCCAAAATAACGTAAACAGACGTAAACAGACGTAAAAAAGTGATAGGCTTATCTATAAAAACACCGAAGGTCATCTCGACACATTTGAAAAACAGCAACTGATAAAAAGTATACTTTATTCATCTTAAAGGTTCTCTTTGAACCTTATCATGTGATACAAAAAGAATTTCGATCGGTCCACTAACAACAGAATAATTTAAGGTGATCACGTTACGCGGTTCGCCCTGTATTCTTGGTGGTGGATCACGTTAGGACAGGTAGTTGATCAGTGGCTTCGGTGCAGGACGGAATACCATGACGGTTGCCGATGGAAAGTCGCGAGTTGCTATCGTTGGGGGTGGCTTGGTGTGTGTTCGATCTTGTATAAAAACTATTTTCCACGAAAAAGAATACAAAAAGAAATCTTAACTTATATTTTTACACTAAATTCTTGGATGGAATTGATACGGAAAATCGATTTTCAGGTTGGTGCACTGGCGGCTTGTTTCTTTGCGAAAAGGGGCCACTCGGTGTCCGTATACGAATCTCGCTCAGGTGAATATACTAAACATTACTTCAGTGTTTCGTCGTTTTCTAGTTCCTTACCTAATTTCTTCAAAAGTTTCACATAATTCTGCACGATTGCAATAACAGTGGTACAATCGACGCGTATTACGAAAAGTAGAATGTTTCATTTTTCTTATCAAAAACAGCACGTTTCAGTTTGACACGTAAGGAAGCACATTGCATCGTTTCTGACGAATATTAGCACGTTTGGTCTTCCTCGTTAGCTCATTTGGGAATTTACGGCAAATATTTACTGACAGATTATCCTGTTTCGCCACGAAGAACAGCACATTTTGGATTATACATAATAGAAAGGTGAAATATGCTATTTTTCGTAGCCAACCACCAAAATGTGCTACTTTTCGTCGCTACAAACCGAATATGGTGAAAACCAAAACGTGACAGGTTTCGTGATAACGAAGACAAACGTGCTGACTAAGAATAAAATCGTTTAAAAATGAAACGTGCTACTTTTCGTAACGCACGTCGTAGTAATCTAACAGCTTTTTGCTATAAAAATTTTCATAAAAAACTTTCTAAACACTTTTATACTTTGTTTCATTTCCTTCCTAATTTTTCGTGTTCAGTTGTAATAATCAAAAGCATTGTACAGAATCGAAACTAGTTTATATCATTTCATTGAGATTCCAGCGAAAACTTTCGTATAATTTTAATATAATTATTGAATAAGGTGCATAACTTCTGAAATTAGGTCAAAATTTTTTTTTCTATAATCACACGCGCTTCCTTAATTTTTACCCTTCCGTTTTATGACCGGGTACTCTAAATAATAGTGATCCTACCGTACTAAAACCACATTAATGTATTCATGTCAAATGCAGACTTGAAATTAAGGGATCTTCCTAGTGCTTCGGATGCCAGACCTGATTGCCAAAAAGCCAAAAGTCTCGATCCACTTCAAATATATCAGGCATACTCAGTAGACGTTACTTTATCGTTCGAACTAGAATTTTGCAAATATTTGCAAAACCGAATTAGGTACTACAGTCAAAAAAGCATAATTTCTTTTGCTAAAATTGATAAAACTTTTTTAAGTTGCTGGCATTTCCTTGCTTTTCAAAATTATTACATTATGCTTGTTGAAACGATAGCCACACGTCTACAAATTACCAATCTTTTTATATTTTGTGTTTGAGATGACTACAATAATTGCTGATATCAAGTTTGGCATCTGGAAGGATATTGTTCTGTTCACGATGTTCCTATTCCGCTATAAATGGATATTTTTTTTATAGTCCTAAAGGGTGATAGAATAAAGCTAAGAACGAGCAAAATGATACGTGCAATATTTGTTTCTTTTTTAATTCCCGAAAAATTGAGTTTTTCTTCGCCGTTACACTAGGAAGCCCACGGGAGCGATTTCTAAAACTGACGATGATATTTTAAATCAGGATTTCGTCGTGAAAACTGACAATAGGTGTAATTGTTTACAGATATCCGGGTGGAGGATTCTCGAGGGCAGAGCATCGACTTGGCTTTATCAGTCAGAGGTCGCGAAGCTTTGAGGGCAGTCGGCCTTGAAGAAGCACTGGTTGATCATCATGGCATTGCCATGCGTGGCAGAATGATCCATAATAAAGATGGCAGTTTAAAGGAAATTATTTACGATAACGTAAAAGGAAACGTAAGTGATGTAGCAATAATTTCAGTTCGCATCTTAGAAAGTCTCTGATTAAAAATTCACGGGTTTTTATTTCGTCGGATCGTATTTTTGACACGTTGAAGGATAATACACAAATTTTCACCTTTACATAATTTCTTAATTTAATTCTGTCCCTTGCAGTGTATTTACTCTGTCAGCAGACGATATCTAAACGTGATTCTGCTAAATGGTGAGTGAAGAAACGATCGTGTATAATTGTAGACAAATCTCCCATCATTCGTAAATTCTGATCAATATTTGTAAGATAAACAAATCGAAATCACAATTGGGATCTTTGTTACTACGATTAAAAACTTTTTTATTCTTAAGTTCACCTTGTCGTTATTTAGAGATCTTGGATTAATTTTTATAACAGTGACTGTGCGTGTTGATTCGTTGACTTATACTACTTGCGTCAGGGTGTCCCTTCGAAAACGCTCGCAAGTAGCAATTTCTTCTTTATGACATAAGACTAGGTTATTTTGATACAGTTGTATCGTTTTTTATAAGAACATGAACGAACACGAGATGCTTTGCATCTGAAAAAAGCGTTGCTGAATATCCGATGACGCGGTAGTGCATGAAGCCATAAGAATTCAAGCGTGTCAAGTTTCTTGTCACTGCCGCCTTGTACTTCTTACAGTCTTACGCGTGAAATGCGTACACCCCAGTGGTACTATAATTCAATACACTTACCAGAGCATAAGGTTTTCAATGCGTAGCGGTCTCAGTCAGATACCTACGTCGTGAGAGTAATTTCGAACTGTTAGTATCTTCGATGTAATATCCATAGCCCAGAATCAGGAGCCAACTATTATTAGCTTCTAAACTTTTATTAGAAAATTTAAAAAAATACACTACTCTTTACGTGAAGTATTTGCAGGTGAGGATTATAAGTACATCCAGAATATTTATAGGTGTAAAATGTTCGTTTTATTTAGAAAAATGCAGATATTATAGAAAATCAAAGCACAAAATCATAGCACATTTATGAAACGAAAGATCAGAGGTCGTGTACCATAACCAATTTAAGTTAATACTTGTTAGTAGGGGAAAGTTTCCTAACTCGGACCGGGTCATAAATTGAACCATAGTCTTTATTGACATATTAATTAACTTAGGCGATATGTGTTGCTTAGTAACAGTATGGAAACAGAACACTGTAGAATGAGTAATATCCACAGCGTGATGAATGTTTTGTTCTGGTGCCGGCTGATGTACTTTAGCCTCTAATTTATATAAGCTGTAACTTTGGACTGGTAGGTAAATTTTGAATTCTAATGGGTGTAATTTTTTATGAATGGTTATATCTTTAATGTTATCATAACATTTATCCGATACATGCACTAGTTTTTGTTTATTACACCTAAACGTTAAAATTGGGTTAGTTTCTTAAATTGAACCACCTAATGGGTTTTAAGCCGGACCGGTTCAAATTATGCAACGTTCTTTCTTTCTTAAGGATAATATGATTACAGCAGGGAAAATATGGACAGACTATGGAACAGAATTCTTCAAGTGAAGCGAAGGATGAAGAATGCATTTGTGCTGTTTGTTTTTCTGCACTTTCGGTCGTAATACTGATTATTACGAGTGCATAAATTGCCAGTCTGACAGTGACTAATTATTTAGTCAAATGCATATTTATTTTTTTTCAGTATGCTGTAAAATGTTTCTCAGAGTTATTTTTTTTATTTCTTTTATAGAGTGTAGTAAGCACATACGTAAGTACATTTTTAAATAAATGTTCTTACTTGAAATAATGAAAAATAGACATGGTCCAATTTAGGATGTCTGTGGTCCAAATTGGGAAACCAGTTTCCTAGATTGGACCATTGACGGTAATTTGAAAATATTTTTTGTAACCAGCCACATAGCGTTTCAGTCCGTTTTATTAGATTTATGTATCAATATAAAGGGCCGGGTGCAATAAACTCAAAAACGCTAAACGCTACAAAAGATTGGAAAATTAAATGTTGTTAATCTGTATTTGAAAAAATATAGTGTTGTAAAGCTCGTCACGACACACATTTTTTCTATTTACAGTTTGTTTATCCAATCATTACTGTTCGACGTAAAATTATAAACAAAAAAATTTTCATCGTCCAAAGTCAATATTTCTTTAAATGGTCCAATATAGGAAACCTTCCCTTATTATATGTACATGGAATACTAACACTTAGTGAGCAGTGATTTAAACGAATTTTTAACATTTTTCAGAATTTTAATTTTTGTTCAATGCCTTTTTTAATACTTCAACGTTTATAAATTATCGCGTATATTCATATGCCGCTCTTGTAATATTTCTCTAACAGCGGCATTATCTTGTTGAAATATACACGTGTTGCAACTTTTCTTTATCAATTCATGCTGCGTACATTTATATTTGCTTATTAACCAGTTTTATGTATCCTTAACGAATACTACAATACTATTTGTTGTTTCTTCGATATTCGATGCTGATACATATCATCACACTTCCGTCGTCTCTTTAACGATCAATCAAAATTTTTCCGTCCTCTCATAATTCATGATAATTGTTTTTCTCTTCCTTGTGATTTACTTATGGTTCACCTAAAACAGCCGCCGAAAAGTATCCAGAAGTGAGTTTCCATTTTAACAAGAAAATCGTGGACGCGGATCTGGAAAATGGAAAACTGAAGGTCATAGAGTAAGGATTGTTACATTGAGAAAAAGATCTGGGAATCACTCCGCGACGTTAAGAACACTGAATTTTCTAGTACGATAAATGAAACAACAGAAGAAGTAGAAACCGATTTGATCATCGGCGCGGACGGTGCACACTCGACGATCAGGAGGATAATGATGAAACGGCCCCTATTTAACTGCAGTCAAACGTACATCGAGCACGGTTATGTTGAATTGTTTGTACCAGCTGATAAAAACAACAAGGTAAGTGTACCTTGTTCTGAAATGGGTCAAATATTTTTACTGTCTAAGAATAGTAAAAATACAATCCAGCATGTTGTATTACGGTCGATGAATGATAAACATTCCTCGATGAGGGACAATGGAATTTGGGGCGATTGCATCCGTGATTTTGAGCGGTCTATTCATAAAACTATTTCTATGCCGCAGTACAATAACACAATGGTTATTAATTTCTGTTTGTGTATTGACGCACTTCACCCCCGCTGAGTGAAAACACTCGAGTTTACTTTGTTCAAGTTCGCAATGAGCGGGAATCATCTTCATATCTGGCCGCGAGGTGAGTTCATGATGATAGCCTTGCCCAACGATGACCACACTTTTACTGGTAATATCTTCGCGCCCTTCGCGACTCTCGACAAACTCAAGACACCGCAGGCGCTTCTGGACTTCTACGAGGAACAATTTCCCGATCTTTTGCATTTGATTGGCAGGGAGAAACTGGTGAAGGATTATTTCGAAAGGGAACCGAAACCGCTAATTTCCATTAAAGTAAGTATTGAAGATTTACGATTTACGTTCAGGAACAGGTGTCAGAAATTTTAACGAGTGATTCTACATGTCAAAATAAGATGAAAATCAAGAATAACGAAATTGGGTTTGAGGCTGCGTTTCTGAGTTATTAATTGTTGAAATTGGAAATACAGACGCGTAACAAACGTCTGACGCGAGGGACTTAGACTACTGCCGGCGCGTGTTAGCCAGGTCAGGCATGGCGAGAGCAGTAGCGTAAGTCCCTCGCACCAGACCCTTTTAAAGCGTATTTTTAAACAATTGATAACTCGGAAACGAAGCCTCACACGTAATTTTTTCATTCCTGATTTCCGTCTTATTTTGGTACGTAGAATCACTCTTTAAAGTTTCTGACATCTACTGCCGGACACCCTCTATAGTCACCGCTGCTCATAAATCATGGGAAATTCTACGTGTCGCCTGCGATCTCAAATGCGTGACAATTTTTTCGAACTCCGAAAATGTAATTCTGCAGTAAAGTATGAATCAACAGATAATTACGATACTAGATTCGTTTTCTTATAAGATTCTAAGAAAAGCATTATAATAATGATGGTTGCAAGCCGCCGTTTTTGTGCTGTTCTATTATCAGTTTTCTTGGAAAGATTACTAGTGGCTGTTTCTTTTTATTCCTGACGATTTGTGGATTTTTGTTTAAAGTAAATGGTAAGAAACAACAGGAAAAGTGAGACTATTAATTTCGAAAAGATTATGATTCTCTATTAATATTGTTGCGTCGGAGAGTTCTCTCGGAGGACATCGTAACTCAGGGCTGGGCAACCCGCGGCCCGTTCCCCGACTTGCCTGCTCTGCTGAGCCGCAGGAGAACGACCCCCACCATACTTTTTTTAACTCCTACACCAGGGCTGAGCAACTTATTCGCCGCCACGGGCCGCACAGTCCTCACTACCAGTCAGCCGGTTCCCCCACCATCAGCAGCTACATGCGGCCCGCGAGCCACCAGTACAGTGTAGTGTAGGAGTTAAAAAGAGTATGGTGGGGGTCGTTCTCCTGCGGCCCAGCAGAGCAGGCAAGTCGGGGAACGGGCCGCATGCGGCCCATGGGCCGCGGGTTGCCCAACCCTGTTCTACACCACACTGTACTGGTGGCTCGCGGGCCGCATGTAGCTGCTGATGGTGGGGGAACCGGCTGACTGGTAGTGAGGACTGTGCGGCCAGTGGCGGCGAACAAGTTGCTCAGCCCTGTCGGAACTCATCCGAAAGGAAATAAGGAACACAGATAGAAAAGGAGAATACGATGAACGAGTGAACTGTATTGTATACAAAGAACTATAGGGAACTATAAATTCGCGAACAGCAAATGTGATTTCAGTCCTTCTGCTCTCAATGGCGGCTGGGTTTAGAATGACTTCTAAAGTCATCTTCTGGGTTTAGAATGCCTTCTTCTTGGTTGTCTTCTTATGTCTGTCGCAAGCACCAGCAGGCCATGGATTCCCATCCATAGGGTGCTCGCAACACAATATGATTCTTATTGACAAATGAACAATAATTACGAATTATTGAATGATTGGCGATTGAAGAGAAGATCAGTGTATTACACAAAGCATTTACCTGTGCTGCAAATGTCAGAGACTTCTGACTTTTCTTTCATGAGGACGGTAATGTGTTTGTTCTTTTTTTAATTCTAATTTTAGTTCCTCGCTGTGGGCAGACCGTCTGACTTCTAACTTCTCTTATAGGTGTAACACATTTTTGAATGCTGTAATTTAACTTATACGTCTGTTTCATTAACGTTTCTAATTGCAAGTGTTGGAATATTTTCGCGAAGCATTTCAAATACAATTAGGTATAAAAGGGTAGCCAAAACTCGAAGTCAACATACATATTATGATAATAAACGGATTTCTTTTTGTGATTTTTCTACTTAGCAATTACATCCTTCTTCATTGTCTCTAAGAATTCCACTCTGATAAATTATATTATGATAATAAACGGATTTCTTTTTTGTGATTTTTCTACTTAGCAATTACATCCTTCCTCATTGTCTCTAAGAATTCCACTCTGATAAATTTTAAAAAATAAATTCAACGTTTAGCAAGTCATGCAAAGTCTTTTGAAAGCTCCATACTATCCACAGTGGTCCCAAATCGCCAAAAGCTGGCCAAAATTCAATTTTCGAAGTATATAGCAGTTTTTGCTATTATAGCAGATTTGTTGTATATATATCAGTGCATCAAATGCCGCTTGAATTTCTTGAATATATTGATTGGTTATTGAGATATAGGCCGTCAAAGTTGACGAAATTTCATGCTCCTTAATGTCTTGAAAATGGGAGCATGTTCAATCTGTCAGAGAAAGTTTATCTGAAAAGATCCATATGTGAAACAGTTTACCATTAAAGTAGGTATTACAGACATAAACTTTCCACAGAAACAAAGTAAAATATCTTTGAATTTACCCTTGTAATTCCCTTCTCAATGTGTCATAAATCTAAGTCATGTTTTAATAAAGGGGAAGGAAAACAAAGATTAGTGTCATCGAGTGACACGCTGTAACAAGTTTCTTGATATAAAATAACATGTCAAGTATGATATCCAATTGAGAAAATTTGCGGTTTTTAAGGTATTCAAATTTAAAGCGTCAAGTGTTAGTGTATGAATAAAACAGCATTCGTTATTTCAAACAACACTTATAATCCATAGTTTTCTTTTATTATTTTCGACAATATATTTAAACTACGTGACCTACCAAACGCAGAAATGTTGAGTTTTTTCACTAGAATCAGAAAAAATAAAATTTTCAAAATAATTTTTAAAAAAGTTTTGAAATTAACGTCGTCATATTAAATTCGATATTCTAATTATATCGTTTTAGTCAGAAATCGGAAAATAATAAATTTTCACAACAATTAATTTGAAAACAACGTTTATACCAGTGATATTAGATCCGCCATTTTGTTTTTTGCAATTTTGACTTCAGATTCGTAATCAGCGACCTCGAAAATTGTAGGATACCAAGTTTAGACCGATACGTTTCTGATATACGCGTCCACCATATTGGATTCGTTATTTTGTTTTAAAAATTTTGAATTTCAGATTCGTAATCACCGACCCCAAAAACCCACGAGCACCGATTTCTGACTAAATTAAAGTACGTTTTGAGGGGTTTGCCATTTTTTAGCGATTTAGAACCACTGTGCTATCTAACGCAAAGCTGAACAAAGTTAAATTACAATTAACAGATTCAGGAACACCACGCTCATATTTGCATTTAAAATACTAAATATCTATTTATACGTAATGCAGATTTGCATACACAAAAAAGAAAGGATTCGACACACGGGCAAACTATAACGCATTATTCACAATCCTAGTAAAGAACTTGTAATTAAGAATTATTGATTCACGATTGGTTGGAAAATAATTGCATAAAATACTAATTTCAAGGAATATGAAGTTAAATACCGGCGATAAGGTACTTTAATATACTACCGAATATACTTACGAAATAATTATCTAGTTCTTTCGCGCTTAAAGTATGAACGAAGTATCAGAAACAAAGGCAGTACTGCATGCTTAATCCTGCAGGATTTTATGAATCTACTTTATGTAGCTTGAGCAATTTTCGAAATATTCCTTTATTCGCTTTGAGTAGTATAACCATGTAAAAGTTTTATGGAGGATCTTATAATGAAAGAAAAGTACATAAATAGTTATGTACCAAGACACAATCGGAGAGAAAACTATTGCACATGATGTAATTTAATTAATTAATATCTCATAATTACGTCGCAGTGCAACCCATATCACGTTGGTAAAACAGCTCTTCTGGTTGGGGATGCTGCTCACGCTATGGTGCCATTTTACGCTCAGGGGATGAACGCTGTGAGTTGTATTGTGAATTAAAGAATTCCACATTTACGAAAGACGAGTTTTTGCAAAGAAAAAAATCAGTCACTTAGACAAATAATTTTCCTGTTTCATTGCTTATATTCTCTGTTGACGAGTTATCTAACATCAGAGCTGTACTTTAACCGTACATCGTTTTGTTAGAAAGCATCATTTATATCGATTACGCTATTTTTATTCTTCATTTGTAACAAATGGTCAGTTGACTTGACGTCAACGAAATTAGAAATATTTTTAGAATACTATTTATGTAAATATTAATTCAATTGCAAATATTTGTAAATTGTTCTATAATTTTTTATTAGGGTTTCGAGGACATGTTATTATTAGACGAGTTAATGGAACGTTACGATTCAGACTTTAGCGAAGTGGCCCCGAAATTCTCTGAACTACGATGCAATGATGCTCACGCGATATGCGATCTTGCTATGTACAATTACGTCGAGGTAAGTCCCATTCGATAATTTTCAGTCATGCCAAAACAGATTGCTATTAATCTTTACTATTGTCATCGTTATTTTTGTCACGATTCGAGATTCTTGAAGTCTTTCGTTCTCAAACATCGAGCAAAACGATTCCAATGATATACCTCGTGGTTATTTTTAAAAATAACAAAATAAATAACATTGAAAAATAACACGTTGATCAGTGAAAATTAATACACTCTAATTAAATAAATATTTGAGGAGAGAGTAGGTATCTATACAAATTCCGAAGGAAATAAGTCTACTAAACTATTATGTATATGTACACCTATATGATAAAATTTTCAGATGAGAGATCTGGTAACAAGAAAATCGTTTCTGTTTCGGAAATACGTGGACACATTCCTCTACAGGCGAATACCGAATACGTGGATACCGCTATATTCTACCGTACACTTCTCACGAATGAGATTTCGCGATTGCATCACAAACAAAGAATGGCAGGACAAGGTTGATTAAAAACACCAGCAATGAAAAAATGTAACAATCATAGAAATTGTATTTGAACAAGAATTTTTTCCTTGCAGATATTACGTAGGACTATTTGGTCTATAGCGTTTATACTTCTTGCAATGCTGTTCGCGCCTATTGCCGAGAAGTATACGAGGAAAAGTGTTTTGTATTAAACACAAATATACAACTTTTACAACCATACAGATATGTGAGCGTGTGCGTGAAGATGATGCATAATGTAGTACATATGCAAACAGTAGCTATTGTTTCACGTTATTTAATCATACATAATTCATTCCTATTTGCTGTATTAAAAACTCTAGAAACTTACATATGCATTTAATTTCTGTTTTCTCCCTAAAATGTACAATTCCTTACTATTCCTACTTACAACTCACGTTAAAACATCTATAACTGTATTTGAGCAACTCTTACTTAAGGCCGTCACCTCAAAGTATCCTCTTCCATAGTCGAATATCAATTAAAGGTTAAAACATAATTAGAGGTAATACCTTAACCTATCGCTAATTATTTTTTTCTATAAAAACTTGCTAGGCAAATTGACATGTTGACTGATTGTGAAACAGATTCATGGAAGGGCTAATATCTTTTTCACGCTGTTGGAACGGATTTATAAAGTCGTTCTGCGATTCCCCAAGCTTCCTCTCATTTCAAAGATACATTGCAAATCACTATTGCATGTTAATGCACGTATCACGACATCAATTCAAGGGTCACTGAATCGGCGTTCGCCAAGTATTTATGCTTATGGGTCTGGAAAAGCTCCACTAGATGCTTTATAAATTTCTCGTGATATTCATCGATCTGTTTTGCTGTCGGTTCCGATATCTTTGGTAGCTCTAAAGGACTGCCGACTGAAAAAGAAGTAATTGCAACATAATGGCAACACAAATGCTTTTCTGGAGAAAGTTTTCTAAAAGCTGTACAGTTGTTAACAAGATTGTGTTACAACAAATGCATATGTAGTATTTTCTGCCAGCCTGATATAGTGTTGTCCCGTTATAAGTCCCGGCCCTTGTTTCGTTAGAAGTACATTTCTATCCCCACTACTTCTTTTCTAGTCGCCGCGGCGAGTACGAGAGACTGGCAATGAGCGAGAGAGCACGCGACAGCGACAAGCCATTTTCGTTAGAGGTTCGGCCTGTTCCCTGTGCGTCGGACTTATAACGAGACGAAACTATACTTGGTTCATTCATCTCAACGGTCCACAAACAGAATCTCTTGATTATTTCGGTTAATGTATTTTACCATTAATAAGAACATAAATTTTAAGAAAATAATTAATACATTAATTGTACGTTGAATTATTTACATTGGCATTTGCTTACTGTAATATCAGCTAGCTTAGTAAATATTGTTATCTTAAATTGCGATAATTACCAACAACAGTGATGGGTTTCCGGCGTGGTATGATACCGAAGGAATACTGGAAAAATCCTCGACCCATCAGAATGATCGGGGCTATTCCTATTGTTTTACGAATGTAGTGTTGCGCCCTTTTGAGGAACGAGCCTTCTGAACCGTACACCTGGTCGTATATATCCGTCTCACCAAATGAGAACACGGGTACCAGTGGTGTCCTAAAAATAAGGAAGCCAAGAACGAGTAAACGCTCTTTCATCGTTATAAGATGAATCAACATGCCATGATTCATTTCGAAAGATAAAATCCAGGAGGATTGTCCGCAGAAGTTAAGGCAACAATAACATCCGAATAAAGTTAACATTTGCTCGGAGGTGTTAAAAGTGTTTGTATGTGTGTTTAATGGTTAACATGGATATGCCACTACGGTATCTTTATAATGTTGGCATTTATCACTATAATTATATTTGTAAGTTTAATCGTAAACATTGATCATTCTAACCCATGCTTCAGCGCGATCTTTATGAAGCCTTTTCTTCGTTTTACCAGGATACGATAAGTGCCTGGCTTACATTCCAATGATTCCGACGCTCCACCAACGATGAGAACTGTTGCTCTTCCAGTAAATGGTTCTTCAGGCTTCGTTGATAGCACATAGTTTAAACTTTTTGCACTACTGCTCACAGTGCCTGCATTGTAATTTGATCAAAGGATAAATAAAAAATGTAAAATATAGACCGTATATGTAATAAGCAAAAAATGCATAGAATAGGTACTAAAGAATTACAGTTAAAATTATTTAAGGGCATTATGTTGGTTTTAATGTTGAATTAGTGTAACAAAATATAAAAAGCTGTAAAACTGATAAGCAAATTACATTTCATAAGAGAATTTTAGAATGAATTCAATATGAAAACTCACATATGAGTTATTGCTAATTTGTTACATGAAAAAAAAGTGAAATGTTTTTAAACTTGTCTGAAGCCTCTGTGTTTAAAGATCACCCTTCACTTTCGCGGTGTTAGAGAAAATAGATGGACGTTTTAGTTTACAACGGAAGTCTATCCTATTATTGTCGATGAAAAAATAAAAAGTTGCAGGTAAAACAATTTTGTTCTCTTCTTCAATTCTTTTGGCCCAAAATTTGCCGTCCTAGGCTGTAGCCTACTTAACCTATATACAGGGTGTTTGGCTGCACGTGGGAATAAATTTAAAACCTGATTCTAGACATCATACTAAGACGAAAATCAAGAATAACGATATTGAGGTTGAGGCTTCGTTTGTTAGTTATAAGCGTTTAAAGATATGCCTAAAAGCAGGCAATCCGCGTACACCGCTGCACGCGGGCAAGTCAGGCAAGGGGCTGAGCAGTGGTCGTCAGAGCCACTGTCGCACGGGATCAATCACCTCAGAGAAGCTACGACGAAATTTACAGACAATTGGCATGACCACACGATTCTGCGACACTTAATCCAAAATTAAAGGGTACTTACCTACTCACCCTCCCCCCCCAAAATAAAATAAATACCAGATCTTTTGCTCTAACACGAGTAAAAAATTGAAACAGAACACAAATTTACCTGCACTGAAACGTGCAACAGAATGAAAAAAGAACCATCAAATTCACCCGCACTAAAATTCGTTGCGAAGTAGACGGGTTCACACGGGCTCAGACAACTGAAACTAATAATTCTTCATAAATATACTTAAACTAAGTTGTTCGACGTAAACTCGCGGATCGACTGAATGGTTGTCAACTTCGCGATGTGTCGATGCTCGTGCAGATAATTTAACATTGGCAGAATTGTGTTGACTATGAGAAGCACCAAAACGAAATGCGCGTCTATGAAGTGCAGCGCGACTAACCTGAACGAGCCACAACGCGAGCAAGTAGGCCCGAACTACTTTATAACCCCAGATCTGGCAGTAGGTTCGGAGTTGCTTTCTGTCCCGTTTATGGCAGTTTGAAAATACTTGACCTTTCTTCGTATCAGTTTAGGGGACCGACGAAGACGTCAGTCTCACAAAATTCTTCGAATGCAGTACACCAAGCAAGCAAGCATACACAAATAAACTCATTCAACTGTTTTCGTTTTGGTGATCCTCATTATTAATTTATTTCAACGAGCATGGACACATCGCGAAGTAGATTTATCAATTTCAATTGCCACAGTGCGCGTAAATCTGTTTTTTGTTGCGTGTTCAGTGCGGGTAAATTTATGTTCTTTTTAAATTTTTTACACGTTTTAGAACAAGAGATCTGGTATTTTTTTTATTTTTTGGGGGTGGGTAGGTAAGTACCCTTTAATTGTCGGTAAATTTCGTCGTATCTTCTCTGAGGCGAGTGACCCCATGCGACAGTGGCTTTGACGACCACTGCTCGACCCCTCGCCTAACCTGCCCGCGTGCAGCGGTGCACGCAGATTGCCTGCTTTTAGGCATATATTTAAACGCTTATAAGTAACAAACGAAGCCTCAACCGCAATATCGCTATTCTTGATTTTCGTCTTAGTATGGTGTCTAGAATCACCCCTTAAATGTATCCCCGCGTGTAGCGCAAACCCTGTAAAAATTCGCCCCCGCATTCAGCTCATTATGAGATTCAAAGTGCATTTAACGAGGTAAAAGAAGCGTATTTTTGATCCATCATCTACCAGATATTCCCTTGAATATTGAAGGCAAATATTGAGTTCAGTCGCCATTTCGATCTTATGATGTAGAAACAATTAAACTACCACAAACCCTACTCGTGAATACATTATTATATTCCTAGTAAATGATTGATTAAAAATGCACATCGTATCTACTTATTTAAGTCAGTCTTAGAAAGTACAGTAACACAGATGCAATAAAAGCATATCATTCAATTTTAAGAAACAAAAAGTGACACTGATATTTCTGCAAAAAATAATCAAATAAATAATTCAAATGTCTTCCGTAGTTTTAATAGTTTCACAAATACAAAGTACCTGTATGCAGTCGAACTGAATGTACTGTATAGAATGTGACACTTTCTTTGTGTTAATACTGCAATGGTAAATTTTAAACACAAAATATGAAACCTTTATTGTTACATGAACGTAGATGATCAGACTTCATGTACCAAGCTATGATAAATTAAAGAAAAAATGCACGTAATATGCGCTACTTCACGACCTATGTATAATTCCTTGCAACTCAAGAGAAATAATTTCATATCATACTGCCTCATTATTTTATGCCTAAATTATGTACCTCACAACTGTGGACATGCAATTAAGAATCATATTTTTCAGGGACTCCTTTCCTTTAAACATTATGTAAAGTATCCTAAGGAAGCACGTATCACGATTTTGAAAAGATTGAGAAACAGTGTCCCAGTTCCATTTCGAAGTCGTCGCCCACTAGGCCGAAGCGCCGCGAAGCGAAGCGCGGCGACCACGTATCGCCTATACATATGACAGAACAGCGCCGACGAACATTTCGCTTTAATCGCCGCGCTTCGCTTTGGCGAAATGGGCGACGGCCTTCATACTTCTTCTGCTACTTTAGTATTGAACAGAAGAATTACGAACATTGAGAAAAACGATTCATTTCTTGCTAAACGCTGACGCGATCCGACATTTTCTCGCAGCTATAATTCACAAATCAATTAATTTTTAAATACGTACCGTTGAAATACGCATATTCTCGAAACAGAGGAATTCTGAAGTGCTGATCCAGCACAACGACCCGGAAGTCCAATCCCGGGAATAGTTTTCTGCAGCCGAGAAGATCAGAGCCGAACGAACCGAAAGTCCCTGTCGACAGAATCCCGTGCGGAAAGCTGCAAAACAGGTACGATTTCGACGGATCCAGATCGGTTGTTTTCTCCAATTGGAGGGGGAAGTAATTGCAAAAGTATCGCAACCACACGCAGTTTCTTAACCACCTCGTCCACCGTTCACTAAGGCAAACAGAATACAAACATTATGACAAACCTCAGACTTCAGGTTCGGACCTCATGCGTGAAAATCAAACCGAAGTAATACAGGAGCAATAGAAGAATTTTGAAGAAGCTTTGAGTTGCTCTTACCTCCTACCGCCTCGATTACACGTGTCCCAGTCGTAATACATCCACACGAAATAGAGTAGAACGAAATACCGCAGAGTTTCCGTGTAAAAGAGAAGATAGGCAGTAAGGATATACCCAATGAAATCTCCGAAGCCTAGTAAAACGATCCAAATCGCTGCCGATAGTGTCTCCAGTCTGCGCCTCAACGGCACATTCAGTGGTGCAAATTTCACGCCCAGGATCTCCATCGTTTTTCTCACTTGCCGCCCCTTTTTTTTTCTCTATTTAAAGTACCATCAGAGTAGTCCAGCCAGTGCACCTGTCAACAATCCGTTTGTCACGTATGATTTATAACGCTGAAACAGGATTTGACACGAGAATAGTGTGTTTTAATAAACCACGTAGTCTTTACGTGGTTCATACCATGCGTTAAGAAAAGGTAATGCACACTACGGTAACGATTGCGTTTATCTTATCAGTCGTAAATTTATTATCTTATAAAAACTTACAAATCAAACATGTCGATTGTGGCACGTAAATATTGATTCCCACCATGTTCTTACACAGTTTTCTACGTTTTGAATTTTTTATTTCTTAAAATAAAGCTGCTAGTAAGAGTTTAATTCATTATACCAGCAGATTTTCCCTACCCGTTGCACGTGCACGTTAGCATTGGCATTCGAGCTCCCCTTCCGCGTGACTCTGGTAAACATCATGGAGCTCGGGCTCCTTAATGGCCCAACTGGCCCTGACTGCATTACACGAAGAATAATGTACAATAGATTGTTTCCGTGCGTTAAGAAAGCGAATATACAGATCTTCGATTTAGTCTAAACCAGGGCTCTCCAGCGTAGGGGCCCCTCACGCGCCTGCTTCCCCTTCCAATCTTCCTCTGGCGTAGCGTGCCTTCCGTTGTCAAGGAGACCGCGCGACGCTACGAAGGCTGCCATGACGGGCTAGCCGGGTTAGCGTCTTCGCGGTTAGCGTCGCGCGGTATCCCTGACAACGCGGACGAGGGTGGAAGAACCCCGAGCGTACGCGTACGGCACCTTGGAGAGCCCTGGTCTAAACCTTTTACATTCTAAATAAAGAAAATTAGAAAGTATAAGGAAGAGTATCCATATTTTTCAAGAAAATTGGATTAAAAAAGATAAGACTGTGCGTATTAACTCGTGAGATGCTCTGCTGGAAATTGCTTATGAGCCGAGCGGCCAACCGAACATGCTCGGCTGTATATAGGCACGCGAGCAAGTTCAGCGAGCATGCTCGCGGCTGTATGGAGGCCTTTAAGCCGGGAATCCACCGGAAAGCTAAGCTAAGCTAAGCTATACTATGCTATGTTTTAGCTTAGGTTTTGGTGGAAACGGTTCCATAAGAATGTACTGAAGCTAATTGTTTTAACCATATTTTTTCTTTAACTTACTGATATATGTATGTGTAGAGGATCTTTTAAGATCACATGTTGCAAAAGTTGCTTTAAACTTTAGATTACAAATATCTGTTGCAGCTGTTTTACCAGATGCTACACGATCCGGTCCAGCCGTTTGTTAAGTGTCCGTATCGCTCTTGAAGAGTTAGAGCCCCCGCACACTGGTAATACCTTGTTAAGCAACAGTTTAGTGGTTCAATGATAAATGCATTGCCTTTTACGGCAACTGTGCGCATTTAATGGCGAGACTTCAGAGAGACTTTGTCGTTTTGGGGATCTAGCCACAGAACAGCGACTGATTGGTCTTTCTATAGCAGCGCTGTCTAAGCCAGAGCACGCCTGGCCTTTGCACGCGCGACGCTAAAGAGGCGATGATGACAGGCTAGCGTCTCCGTCGTCAAGGAAGCTCGGACGGTACTCATGACGTGCGTATAATGACACACGTCGCCACAGCGAGCCAATGCTACTGTTCCCCGCAAATATTGTATACGTTTGGAAGGGGAAACTCGCGCGTGAGGTGCCCCACCGCTGGCCAGCGCTGCTCTATAATTTCTGGTCATTGAAAATTAACTCTTTGAGTGGCGTCGACGTGTTTTCACGCCGGGGAATTTTCACCTGCTACATGGTTCTGCTGCGTTTTCACATTCATACTTTCTCGAAAGCATCGAAAGTACTGTCCGAGTATTCCCGAATGTTCGTTTGGGGCGAGCTATGTAAATCTTTCTCGGCAGGCTTGATCGATTTGGAACGATAATTCGCCAAAACTTGCACCACTCAAAGTGCTAACGAAAGTGCACACACTATTGTTACTCATTGCTCTTTGCGCTCTCCTTGGAGGAACTTGTTTTTCGCGACACACTCTCGAAGCATAGCTAGAGAATAACGCTTGCGTTGTAAAAGTTTATTCTTATCTGGTCAAATATATGAGGCATTGAGAGCAACAACGGACTATCCCACATTTTTTTCGAAATTGAGTTAGTTGCAATAATGTATTCCAATAGGGGCTAATCATATAAAATAGGAAAACAATTTAATATAGGTTAATCCGTTGTTACTCTCAATGCCTCATATATTTCTTGATGTCAACTGCTTCTAATTATTTTGCCCAATTAACATTACAGTTCAGTTAATCCGACACCTGTCAGGCTTAACTCTCGCACTACACGAACATTCGCATGTAAATCGCGCAGCGTTATATTTACTATTGTTCCACATTATACTTACTATTGTTCTATATACATATACATATCCTAATAAATAACACTTACAATGCCATGTAATGAAATGTACCTACATTATAGCGGTTACCAAAGAGGGCATTGATTTTTTATCTATGAAGTACAGAACAGATCAAGTGTACAATGCGAGGGAAATGTGACCGAATATTCAGATGTCGATTAAAAAGGCAGATTATGGGAACAAGTTTGCTCAATTATAATAAAAAATTGAACCTATGCTTTCTACAGTCATACAAAAGTAGATAAAGAATTTGGGATACATTCTCACATTATCATATTGTTCGGCCGCGAACGTAAACTTTGTCGCGACGAAGAAGGGTCTGGTTCGTGTCAAGCGATCAGAGTGGAGATTCCGAGAAAGGACGGAGTCTCGGAGCGCAGTCAAGAGAGGACCCCTTTGTCTATATCCTGGTGCGGGTCGGTCCCAGGATAAGCACGGGCAGGCCATATCGTAAACCATCGGGCGACGGCACAGCGCCGAATTTTCCCGATAACTTAAACAAGGGAAGAGAATGACGAGAAGAGTAGTAGACTTTAGCTCTCGTGCGAGTGTGGTTCGCAAGAGGGATTCTCCCGATCAATTCGGAGATGTAGTTCGGATCGCGGCAACGAGTGCATGTTGTGAACGACAGTGTGATGTGCAGCGATGCACAACAATTCCAAATACACGAACGCGAATACACAATTATAAGGGATCCCTCGGAGTCAATCTCCATCAGGTCGTGCCTAGCACACAATTACATACGTGAGGGATCCCGCGGACTCATAATCTCCGCCAGGTCGTGCTTAGCACACACTCACACACACTCACACATACTCGACAGAGTCCGCGGAACTATAGTTCCGCCAGGTCGTGCCTAGCACACAATTACATACGTGAGGGATCCCTCGGAGTCAATCTCCATCAGGTCGTGCCTAGCACACAATTACATACGTGAGGGATCCCGCGGACTCAGAATCTCCGCCAGGTCGTGCTTAGCACACACCCACGAACATATCTAACGAATTGTGCATGTCGCACAAACCGCATCACGTTAATTGCGCTCAACCTTCGGCTTATCGTTCACGCCTTCATAATTTTCCTTTTGTAATTGACGTTTAAACTTTAATATTGGGGTTTTTATGCCGCAAGGCTTTTCCCCAATGAGCCAATAAATTATCCAGTTATTTCGGCTCAATTCTGTTTTGTTTATTATAATTCATTCCTTCTCCATCTTAACATCCTCACATTCTTTGAATTACGGGATTTCTCCATGTTGGAGAGATTTCGACGATACATAAAATGGTGCCTCCTGTGAGGAGTGAACGTTGGGACGGTGAAGGTGTGAGAAAATGTAGAAGGTTGAGCGCAACGGCCCGTTGAAGCTAGTCACGGGCAAAAGAGTGAGACGTTTCCCGATTCCGAGAGAGGGTCCTTCGAAGCCAAGGCGGTTCCCTTGGAGGGGGAAAAACGGTCCCTTGACGGAAAACGCGCGGTCAAGGGAACTTGGTCTCTGACTGCGAACATAGCAACGTGATCCCGAGTCAAGTACGAAATCTACTTCCGTACATCGAGATACCGTACTTCTAAAGTATCGACATTTTGTTACTATACAAGTTATTCAAATACGCGATATCGTGTGTCCGCAATTTCTTCGGAAATTGTAGTACGCGACGCGTGTGACATAGGTGTAAAGACACAACAGTGCTCAGTGACTATACGTCGAACTCCATGGTGAACGAACGTTAATGAGCTCTGGATATACATCTCAATCGTAGTAAGGTGGACCTCTCGCCCATATTGCCTCCGGCCGCAGACCTTGTCCATCAGCGAAAGATAAGTGCCAATTGTTAATTATAATTTTAATCGTATATTTCTTAAGTTTAGACTAGAGTTAATTATATACACGGCGTGCGCGAATACTTAGTATAGCAGTAATCGATAAGATTAACATGATCGGGCAAAAGCGTACGTCACTTAAACGACAATTAACACAGCTCGAGAACGGTGTCGCGTCGGGTCGGTACGATAAAGCGAATTGTCAAATGCGACTGGATCGAGTCACGGAATTATTCCACGCATATGAAGATTTAAATGATGAACTCGCGATTCTCGATCCAACGAACAGTCATTTGGACGAAATCCATGAGATTCAGGATCGGTATTATGACATTGCAAGCAGGATTAGGTCTATGGAGGTCGCTGAACCTTCGTCCGCGCAGGCAAACGAGACGCTCGGTAACACGTACCTGAATTCGACCCTAACGGAGACACGACGGCGCACCTTGAAACTGCCGGTCGCTGACTTACCGAAATTCGACGGAAGCCTGGGAAAATGGCTATCATATAAAAATACATTTTTAACCATGATCGATGGGCGTACTGATATAACCGATTTAGAAAAATTCATATATTTGAAAAGTTCATTGAGAGGTGACGCACTTAATAAGATTTCAGTTTACAACACAAGCGCGGACAATTATAAACATGCATGGTGTCTTTTAGTAGGCTCGTATGAGAAACGGCGTATGCTCGTGTCAGAGCATTTAGATGCTATCATAGATTTGGGAACGGCAAACAAAATCGAAGCTAGCGGACTCGAGAAATTAGTTGACAATGTTCGCCAACATTTAAACATGCTGCAATCTCTAGATATTACGCCGGATAGTTCCATGATTATTAGATTTTTAGAAAGAGCAATGCCCAGCGAAATCCGAGAGAAATGGGAAGAAACGTTAAGTTTGGATACTCTTCCTACGTTGGAAGAATTTTATAAATTCGTGAATGAGACGACGTTCCGACGACTTACCCTTGAGAAAGGTGCCGTTCGCGACAATACCGAGACGGGAGCTAAACGTCGGTCCGACCGGGAATCGCGTGCAGTTAAAACACGTAAAATCGGGACCGGTGCGCGCGCTCTCGTTACCGCTACCGTGCGTACTTGCGCTTATTGCAATAAGCAGCACTTATTGTACAGTTGCCCGGAATTTGGGAAATTATCCGTGTCCCAACGTTGGGAAGTCATAAACCGAAAAAGGTTGTGTCGAAATTGCTTACGATCCCATAACGGAAAATGTCGGTCGTCACAATGTAAGCATTGTGGACGTCTCCATCATTCATTGCTACACAATTTCGGCGAGAGACAATCTTCCTCTGTACAGGCCACGACGATGCCAAATGCCGCGAAAGCCGCGGCTGAGCCGGGTTCAGCATGACTATGCCAGTTCGCCTTAACCGCCGCGTGTCGTGTCCCTCGATCACAATTAATGATGAGTGCCAAAATTCGTGTCAGAAAATCCGACGGGACGTTTATTGAAGCTCGAGCGCTTCTCGACACCTGCGCGACGGCTCATTTTATGACGGAAACTCTTGCACAACAATTGGGACTTCCCACCCAACCATGCTCGATTCCGATCAATACGATCAATGAAATGACCACGGTGTCGAGGGATTTAATTCAAATTACGTTCCGAGCACTTCACAGCGACTTCCAGAAGACATTGACTTGCTTGACAGTTACGCGAATTACAGATTCGGTACCCGATGAGGTATTTCCGCGCGAATCATTAAAAATTCCCGCCAACATTCATCTTGCCGATCCCGAGTTCCATATACCACGGCCCGTCGATATTTTGATTGGCTCTGGAACCACCTTATCGTTGATGTCGATAGGACAGATAAGTTTGTCTCGCGACGACTGCGACCTAGTCTTGCAAAAAACCCAGCTTGGATGGGTAGTAGTAGGCGGTATATTAGACAACGCCGAAAATCGAATCATTTCGTGTAATTTGTCCGAATTGAAGGAACAGATCGCGAAGTTCTGGGTGATCGAAAACGTGGACGCAGAAACATCGAACTTATCAGAAAAATCGTTATGCGAAACTCATTATAGCGAGAACACGACGCGCAATGATAACGGACGGTACGTAGTACGGTTGCCGTTCCGTGCTGAGGGTAGAAATTTCGGCGACATGCGACGAATTGCCTTACGTCGATTTCATGCGCTTCAGCGGAAGCTCAATACAAATTCAGCTCTCAAGGAAGAGTATCATAAGGTGATGGAAGAATACGTTTCGCTTGGGCATATGTCATTGGTTAACGACGATTCATTGTCTCGCTATTACTTGCCACATCACGCCGTGGTAAAGGCCACAAGTGCAACCACAAAGACTCGCGTCGTGTTCGATGCGTCGGCCAAGTCATCTAACAATATTTCGTTAAACGACGAACTCATGGTCGGTCCCACAATACAGGACAAACTTTTTGAGCATTTGCTACGTTTCCGCACACATTCTTATGTCATGACTGCCGATATAGAAAAAATGTACCGACAAATTTTAATCCACCCGCAAGACCGCAAATATCAACGCATATTTTGGTATCATGAAAACAGAATAAGAACATTTGAATTAAACACGGTTACTTTCGGCGTATCTTCCGCTCCGTATCTTGCTATTCGAACCATACAACAGCTCGCAGACGATGAAAGCAAAGACTTCCCATATGCTTCCGAAATTTTGAGACGTGACTTGTATGTCGATGACCTTTTAACAGGTGCGAATTCTTTGGAGGAGGCTCTAAGAATCCGCGATGGGGTGATCAGTCTTTTGAAACGCGGCGGTTTCAACATACGGCAATGGGCCTCGAACCACAATCACGTTCTCGATTCCATAAACGAAAAGGTTCTCGGAACGGACTACGCAACCGATAAGAACCCCGTCAAAAAACTCTAGGCATTGGATGGCACGCGCAGGGGGATAAACTAGTTTACATTGTCAATTTATCAGAATCTTCCAAGAAGTCGACGAAACGCGAGATTTTGGCTGAGATCGCCAAAATTTTCGACCCTCTCGGCCTTCTTGGACCGATAATTCTTATGGCAAAGGTTTTCATGCAGGAATGTTGGAAGACGAAACTCGATTGGGACGAATCGGTTTCACAAACATTACATACGCAATGGTTAAACTTTTCAACCCAACTTCCGTGCATAGACCATTTATCCATAGATCGAAAACTTTTGCTCGAAAATTCTACTAATATTGAAATCCATGAATTTTGCGACGCGAGTAAGATAGGATATGGCGCGTGCATTTACATCCGTTCCCTTAATCCAGAGGATCGTATTCTCGTTCGTCTGGCATGTGCCAAGTCACGAGTCGCGCCTCTTAAAGAAACAACCATACCGCGACTCGAACTATGCGGTGCGTTAACGTTGGCCCGACTTTATCGAGAGACCGGAGCTGCATTTAAATTCTCGGTTAATCGCGTTATTTTCTGGACGGATTCTACCATAGTGTTGCAGTGGCTGAAAAAATCCCCAACCGTGCTGAAGGTTTTCGAATCAAATCGCGTTGCGGAAATTCAAACCATCAAAGAAGCAGAGTGGCGACATATCACAACGAAAGATAATCCAGCCGATGCATTGTCTCGTGGACAACTACCTGCGACATTCCGTGAGAACGATTCGTGGTTCGAGGGTCCCCATTGGTTGCGCAAACACGAATCTACTTGGCCGGCAAGTCTGAATGTCACTATCAAGGAGCTGCCGGGTTTGAAAGGAAATACATGTCTAGCGTTACGCCACAATAAATGTGAATTTTTTCATGACTTTTCTTCGTATAGAAACCTCACACGTGTGATCGCTCGTTGCTTACGCTTGCTTCCGTCGAGTACGCATAAGGGCGAATTGTGTATAGAAGAAATAAGCAACGCGGAACGCGTCATAATTAGAACTATCCAAAGAGAACGATTCTTTGAGGAGATTGATCGTATTTTGACATTGAAGGGAGTAAAAGGCAGTCGACTCGCATCGCTGAATCCGTTTCTAGACGAACACGGACTTCTTCGCGTCGGCGGTCGATTACAGAACGCCGGGATCCCTTATTCACAAAAACATCCGATTCTTTTGCCATCCTATCATCACGTCACTGATTTAATTATTCGTGAAGTTCACGAACGCGCATTTCATGCCGGCATTCAAACTACTTTATACACCATTCGCCATCGTTTCTGGCTCCTCGACGGAAAGAATCAAGTAAGAAAAATAATACGACGATGCGTCCGCTGCATCCGTTTTCGACCGTATCCATTACAAGGAAAAATGGGAAATTTACCCAAATCCCGCGTCGAAGAAGCAGCGGTTTTTGCTCATACCGGTGTAGATTTCTTCGGGCCGTTCTTCATTAAGGAAAAGAAGCATCGCAATAGGAACAGTATCAAGGCGTACGGTTGCGTGTTTGTCTGTATGTCAGTCAAGGCGGTCCATATTGAAATCGTAAGCGATCTCACAACCGAGGGTTTTCTCGGCGCCTTCAGACGTTTCATTGGGCGTCGAGCTGTACCTGTACACGTGTATTCCGATAATGGTACGAACTTTGTCGGTGCAAATAATCAGTTACGCGAATTGTACGCGTTATTCGACTCTCAACAATTTAAGGAAACCGTAAACGAATTCGCGGTAAGCAAGTCCATAACGTGGCATTTCAATCCACCGTTAACACCACATTTCGGAGGCATATGGGAGGCTGCGGTGAAATCCTTTAAACACCATTTTAAACGAGTGGTCGGCGAACGTCTCTTTACTTTCGAGGAAATCACTACATTTGCGATAGAAATTGAAGCGATTTTAAATTCCAGACCGTTGTGTCCGATTTCGACTGATCCGAATGATCCGATCGCGTTAACACCAGCGCACGTATTAGTAGGCCGACCGCTTACAATGTTACCGGAACATGATTATCTTTCCGTTCCAGAAAACCGCCTAACTTCGTGGAAAATAATTTCAAGAGCTCGCCAAGATTTTTGGAAAAGATGGTATCAGGAATATCTTAATGAACTCCAAAGGCGTCAAAAATGGCTCGAAACCCGTGGCGAAATCAAGATTAACTCGATTGTAATCCTGATGGACAAAAATCTACCTTGCATGCGATGGAGGCTGGGCAGAGTTATGGAGGTCCACCCCGGCGAAGATGGCGAAATTCGAGTCGCCACAATCAAGACCAGCAACGGCAGCATCAAGCGGAATATTACGCAATTGTGTCCATTGACCGAGCACGCGTGATGAGAAATTGAACTGTATTGTACTGCTTGTATTTGATTCTATGTTTGATCGGAACTATCATAACACAGAGTTATAAGTTAGAATTATTACTCGTATTACTCGCAACGGGGGGAGCATGTTCGGCCGCGAACGTAAACTTTGTCGCGACGAAGAAGGGTCTGGTTCGTGTCAAGCGATCAGAGTGGAGATTCCGAGAAAGGACGGAGTCTCGGAGCGCAGTCAAGAGAGGACCCCCTTTGTCTATATCCTGGTGCGGGTCGGTCCCAGGATAAGCACGGGCAGGCCATATCGTAAACCATCGGGCGACGGCACAGCGCCGAATTTTCCCGATAACTTAAACAAGGGAAGAGAATGACGAGAAGAGTAGTAGACTTTAGCTCTCGTGCGAGTGTGGTTCGCAAGAGGGATTCTCCCGATCAATTCGGAGATGTAGTTCGGATCGCGGCAACGAGTGCATGTTGTGAACGACAGTGTGATGTGCAGCGATGCACAACAATTCCAAAATACACGAACGCGAATACACAATTATAAGGGATCCCTCGGAGTCAATCTCCATCAGGTCGTGCCTAGCACACAATTACATACGTGAGGGATCCCGCGGACTCATAATCTCCGCCAAGTCGTGCTTAGCACACACTCACACACACACATACTCGACAGAGTCCGCGGAACTATAGTTCCGCCAGGTCGTGCCTAGCACACAATTACATACGTGAGGGATCCCTCGGAGTCAATCTCCATCAGGTCGTGCCTAGCACACAATTACATACGTGAGGGATCCCGCGGACTCAGAATCTCCGCCAGGTCGTGCTTAGCACACACCCACGAACATATCTAACGAATTGTGCATGTCGCACAAACCGCATCACGTTAATTGCGCTCAACCTTCGGCTTATCGTTCACGCCTTCATAATTTTCCTTTTGTAATTGACGTTTAAACTTTAATATTGGGGTTTTTATGCCGCAAGGCTTTCCCCAATGAGCCAATAAATTATCCAGTTATTTCGGCTCAATTCTGTTTTGTTTATTATAATTCATTCCTTCTCCATCTTAACATCCTCACATTCTTTGAATTACGGGATTTCTCCATGTTGGAGAGATTTCGACGATACACAAATGATGTGTGAAACTTTCCTTGTAACAATCTTTCACCGAATAGTGAATGTACCCAATATCTTTGTTTTCTTGTTCTCTTCCTTTCTCGCATTACAAGAGCACGCAAGTCATAGCAGTCTTTGGGAAATCCATTGCAAACTGAGGCGGAAACAAAAAGTTCTATCGCTAATACCTATTGTGCTGCTTTGCGCGAACAACAGCGAGTAAACTGTCGCACAGCACTTGTCAGTGAGCGGAAGCTCTCACCCTTAGTATAATTTTTGCATGGTTCAAGGATGTACTATTATTTTTTAAAGAAATGATCTACCAAATACAAAATTGGATGCTTTCATTAATGAAATAGTTAATTATTTGTTATCTTGTAATGACTGCAAAAATAGGCATAATTCTGTTTGTAATCAAGAAAGTTACAACGATATTCTCTTAGAATTTGTAATAAATACTGCTTTTGATCTTCATTTTTAGTGATTTGTTTGTTGTAGTCTTCTATTATTTCCCTTACAATTTGCAATTTTTTGTTAAAAGCTATTATTTTCTCACCATGCTGGCAGCTCTGTGGCCAAAAGTTAATGATCTAAATTAAATCTGTCAAAAAAGTTTGCTGTTTCGGCAGTGGTAATAATTTCGGTGGATTGTTTCTGCAATTTGGAAGTTTCATGTTTTCATAATCGCACGCGTGGCGATCTTTGCGCTTCCATTCATCGATTTGTCTGCCCAATGAATAACTTTAATCATCTTCTTTCTTGAATCAATTGATAAGTTCGAAAAAATGAAAGTGCGATAGTTCCGGTACCCAAATATTTTATAACAAATGTCAAAACTAATTTATAGTAACCTGAGATATAGGATATAGCAGGATCGATGCTTGTGAAAAGATAAAATTTTATTACAATTAATTCCGAACATGTATCTTGGTTGAGAAAAAATGTAATTCAACTCAAATGTAATGCAAAAGCCTCCGGCTAATCCGAAATAACACAGTTCGACAGCCATCTGGACTTGTAACATTCAATATCCGTTTCTTATAGATTTTCGTGCGCTGAAAACGAATCCGCAAACCGTTTGTCGCCATCACTCTCAGTTTTTGAGAAATTCGATTTCGAAAAAAAAAACTGCAAATTTTCAACTTCGAACATCTTTTCTGTCGAAACAGTAATAGTTATTCGGTTGCTTGTTCATCAAATTATTCTATGAACCCTCCCGAATACAACGATATAAGTTATTAGTGCATTATGAACATTTAAATATGTTGGAATAACGATCAAAGGGAAAAGAACACCGAAATGCACCCATTTTTGCAGATATCTTTCAATTTATTTCCAAAACTAAGGGTCTAGGAGAAAATCTGACTACTCCACGCGATGCAGCAGATATTTTTGCTCCGGAAACCATCAGCAGAAGTGGTAAAACACTCTTTCTTTATAATACAGAAACGAAAAAGTTTGGCAAAACGTGCGGCGCCGACAGTGGTAGTCAACGGCGGCGCGCAATCCACTGCCGCTCACAATCAGCGTAACACAATCGCTTAACGTGCGTCACTACCACTGTCGGCGCCGCACGTTTTGCCAAACTATTTCACTTCTGTATTGAAAACAAAACGTGACTTACCACTTCTGTTAATGCTTTCCGAAGGAAAAATATCTGCTGCATCCCGTGGAATAGACAGATTTTCTTCTAGACCCTTTGTTTTGGAAATAAATTGAAAAATATCTGCAAAAATGGGTGAATTTCGGGTGCATATCATTTTTATACAAATTTGTGTTTTCTAACGCAAAACGCTGTGTCAGTGGCGTTTTCACATCGTCTTTGTTTCTAAGTGTTTTTTCGGTTAAGTAATTTCACACTGACAAAAACAAGTGGTAGTCGGTCGGTGAAAGGTCTAGAGAGTATGGAAGATGGATTAAAGTTGCTCAGCAATGGTCTGAAATTTTCTCCAATGTCGCTTTTCTTTTATGAGTTCTAGGCTTGTTTAGGAGAAACAAGATGCCCGATTTGCTAGTGCTGACTGCTATTTCTGAAATTCTTTTTGTACCCGTTAAAGCTTCGATGAATATACATAGTCACTGTTATCCTTTGGCCTTGTGGTAAAAGTTCATAATAAATAATTCCGGCCAAACGTCACCAAACACTTAACAAAATCTTTCTCTGGTAAAGTACAAGTTTGGACGTATGTAAAGCTGGTTCTCCCAGTGGTAACTAGTAATGTGATCGTTTTTTGTTGGTTCAAGTAATTCATCTTTCATCGTAGGTTAATATGCGATCCAAAATGCTTTCATTTTTCTAGCGGGAAAGTAATGAAATGCTAGCAGCCAGCCTCTATTGCTTCTGGTCGACAGTTAGTTCGTGCGGCACCTGCTTTCCTGCTTTACACCTTTCCCATTTTGCGTAAAAATGGTAAAAACGTCTCGTGTTAATAGTGTCTCGGAAATCATCCTCAATCATGATATGGGGACGCCCTTTCCGCGTTTCGTCAAGTGTCCCAACCCTCGTTTTGAATTTTTAAAATCACTTTTACGTCGTACGTTCCCTTGCACTGTTATACAAATCTTCTTGGCTACCTCGACAGTTTGTACCTCAAGTTCAAACTCATGTAGCAAACATGCGCGAATAACGGTGTTCGTAACGGTCATTTTGAACCGAACCTTTGTACGAAAAATGATACTTTCAAGGCATATTTCTTTTTACTAACTTGTTAGCGACCACGTATTTTGAAGATGTCTCGAAAGCAGATAACTTGACGATATAATATCGCTTTCGGATGGTTTATGACTGTGTCGGGGCCATGACTGGGTCAGGGACATGACGAGGTCTAACATAAGCCATGCACTCTCGCAGGTGGGCATCGGTCAATGGCTGGTCATTGCTTAGAGAGAGTGGGAATGGCAGGCAACTGCATGGATAAGGACTTGGTTCCTAAAGGATCTGACCACGAAGGGGAGAAGGCGAGAGTGTCTGTTATTAAGAGGACTGTGATGAATAGTTTACCACGACCTTCTTATATTTCCTAACATACCTACTATTGCGAGCATTGCGATCGTGTATAATTTTATGGCCCACTGTTGCTCGATTGAAAAGTTAGAAGACGGTCGGTAAGGATCGACTGAATTTGTTATCGATTTGCCGTTCGTCTTGGATTGATCGTACGCAGAAACAAAATTGTCAAACCAAGCTCTAAACTCTTTGTGATTGTATTGTGGTGTTAAATAACTTGTTCTCCAATAAATAATCATGGCTAACGAGGAGACCTATACTCGCCGCAATAATTCCTACCGAATCAGAAATCCTGCATAGCAGATTATTAGTGTTCTATACCAACGTCAATACAGTTCAAATTTCTTTCTCTATAGTAGGTATTACAGTGGTTGGCCAAATTATTAAACTCAAACAAAAAGGTTTGAGATTTTGTAAATTTAAGGGATGGAATAAAATAGATGTCTCGTCTTTAATGTTATAATATTATTTTTTAATACTAGTATATATATTTAAGAATGCAAATTAAATACATTTAGATATTATTGTACGAGAAATACAATTACTCAATATTTGGTGACTCCGCCTTTAGCTATTATGACGGTTTGAATTCGACGTGGCATGCTTTCAATGCATTCTGTTTTCTATCTTATTTGTAATAATTTTATCCCCACCCTTTTAAAAACAAATGAGATTTATATGTTGAAAAATGACTCACAATTTTGCCAGATGTTGTAGCTAATCAATAAATGAAAAAACCAATAACATCCATGCATTTCTATTTTAATTACAGCCACGACTTTCACAGATTTTGACGAAGATGTTTTGAGTATAATAATTTGGCCACCCTCTGTAGTTTAGCCATCCGGTTACTTTTTCAGGTAAACTAGTCGAAAAGCTACCTCCTCACCGATTTCAATGACCTTGACATACGTTGTCAAGGTCATCATTCTGAACAACATTTCCCTTTAAACTTTTTGGCGGCCGGCCTTAATTTCAGAGATATTAATAAAAAACTTTCGGGCATAATATATTGAAGTCTGTTTCACAATCGATGGTATCAGTATTGGTTGGGGCTAGATTAGGGCGGGGGGCGCGCGCGTAAAGCATGGTAGCGAACCGATGTGAGTACGTATTAAACTCGGTAGTTCTAGTGTTAACTAAAGTTTTTTGCGAATACCTCGTAAACTAAAGGCGACCGCCAAAAAATTTAAAGGGAAATGTTCAGAATGATGACCTTTACAACAATAGCGATATTGACGGCGCGATGTTTGTAACCGCAGTCTCATTTTGAACATCCCCAAACTCACATCGGTTCGCTATCATGCTTTACGCGCCCCGCACTAACCTAGCCCTAACTAATACTAATACCGTCGGCTGTGAAACCGTCGGTAGTTCTAGTGTTAAGTAAAGGGTTTTACAAATATCGCGCAAACCAAAGCCGATGGCCAAAAAGTTTAAAAGGAAATGTTGTTCAGAATGATGACCTTGACAACATATGTCAAGGTCATTGAAATCAGTGAGGAGGTAGCTTTTCGACAACTTCACCCTTTTTTTCAGATAACAATATTGTAAACCGAGAAAATCACTCCTTGGCAGTAAACATCCCAAATTCCTTCCTCTATCATCTCATCCTCGAACTTGGATCTCTAAAGGTGAACTCCAACGGCGCGTGGCTCGCCTTGGCTCGCGTAAAGACTTGGCTCGGCTCGACGAGTCTGTTTGGCGAGCGCCAAACAAAGAACTTCTTTATCGCCAAGCCGTGGCGAGCTGCCAGGTGATCTTATGTCTCATCTCTTATCGACCGTTAGGCTCAAGACATTATACAGTAAATCCCCGTTATGAGCCCGTTTTTATCTCCCGTTGACAGTTCGGCGACTATCCCCACCATTTCAGACATTATACATTATACAATAAATCCCCGTTATGAGCCCCTTTTTACCTCCCGTTGACAGCCCGGCGACTATCTCCACCATTTCTTGGAAGCCTGCGGATGAGAGTGAGAGAACCGAACAATGAGCGAGAGGGAACGAAAGAGTCAGACACGAAGTTGCCGTCGGGTACGAAAGAGAGAATCATGTCGGCAACCCACTATGAGCCCGCCGCCAGCCCCGTTCGTCGGACTCATAACGGGGATTTACTGTACAGGCAATTTTCCCTAAAGCCAGCTTATTAGCCCGAACAGTCTCGGCAATCGACATAATAGTCTAGCACTGTTGTAAGAATTTGTCATATGTACAACTGTATATTCGTTTAGTTTCCGTGATTTGTACTGAAATATTATTAAATATAATAAGACGTAAATTGCTGTCTAAGAGGTAAGACATAAGGACGCTGTTTTGCAATGTTCGTTTTGTGAAATTGAATGTAGGGGAATGTGGGACAAGAGGGTATCGTCAAGAAGAAACGTAAAGAAAAATCGAGTATATTCTTTCTGTAACAGTTATTACAGCATTTTTAGAATCAATATATTCATCTTCAAATTTAAGCAACAAAAATGAGGTCACGGAAACTAAAAACTTAAATAAACTTATTTTTCGTAAGTACCCACACAGCACCATGACATTGCAGCAACGTCTCTGCAATGACGCGGTGCAAGATTGCAATGTTGCATCGCATCATTGCAGAACTGTTACAGGTTCACTCCTATGTCCGCCTTAACAATATTGCACGAGTGTATTTTTGCAAAGTTGCGGCAGCATTACAAATATGTAGTCCTGCAACGTTCCGACAATGATTCTGCAATGAAACGGCAAAATTGTGGCAATGATCCTGTAACTCTTCGGCAATATTGCGGTGCGAGATTGCAATGTTGCACCGCATCATTGCAGAGAAGTTGCAGGTTCACTCCTATGCCCGCCTTAGCAATATTGCAGGAGTGTATTTTTGCAAAGTTTTGGGAACATTAAAAATATGTAGTCCTGCAAAACATCATTGCAGAGAAGTTGCAGGTTCACTCCTATGATCGCCCTGGGCAATATTGCAGGAGTGTATTCCCGCAATGTTTTGGAGATTTTACAGCAATAGTCTCTCCGCAACGTTTCGGGCAGTGAGGGACGCGACGACATGAATGTGTGTAGGCAGAATCGTAGTAGTATAACGCCCATGTGCTTTTTTCTCATAGAAAATTTTTTTCCCCAGGAGGATTCGAACCGAGGACCTGTAGCATCGTAGACGAACACTTTACCGCCGCAGCTACAACCGTTGATTGATAAGATTGCTTATGTATTCGAACTTATATTCCTACCGAGCAAAACTACAAACTCAAATTATTCAAAATTGAAGGCTCATTTGACAAACCCCATTAGGGATTTGTAACACTATAAGTGCGGATTACAACTTTCACCCGGTGTCATTTTAGGTTAGGTTGGGAAACAGTCTTTAGACTGGACCTTTGCATTTGTCTTTTCTTCTTTCTTTTCTCTTGATTGATTGTATATACGTGTTTGTGCAATACAGACGTTTAATAATAATAATAATAATAATAATAATATCACACATTAAAATATGTAGTACCTACTCTACCTAAAAAAATTAAATTGATCTTCAAATCTCTTCTATAATTTCATGTACAAACAAGTCTCACGATAACACTTTTTTCATATCTTCAATGGCCAACGAGAAATTCTAGCGTACCCAGTTAAATGAAACATGCTGTAGAATCCACTCAACGTCATGTATATATTTCGACAAGTTTTGTCAAAGTCATAATTGCTTCAGAATATTGCTGTAATGTTTCTACAATATTTTCACTACAGTATTGCGCACGGCAATATGTGTGCAATTTTGTTTGGGCGTTGCCACTGGAACATTGCACGTCGATGTGCGCGCAATATTGCAGGAATATTGTAGGATCGTTGCCACTGGAACATTGCACGTCGATACGCGCGCTACATTGCAGAAGCGTTGCCACTGCAATATTACAGGAATATTGTACGACAATGTGGGTGCAATTGTGGTGTGGCGTTGCCACTGGAACATTGTGCGTTGATGTACGCGCAATATTGTAGAAATATTGTAGGATCGTTGCCACTGGAACATTGCACATCAATGTGCGCGCAATATTACAGAATATTGTAGGATCGTTGCCACTGGAACAATGCAGTGGCAACGCGTGCGCAATATTTCTGCAATATTGCAAGAACGTTGCCACTCCACTATTGCACGGCAATATTGCAGCATCATTTCTGCAATATTGCAATTCAACCTGCAACAACGCACTAGTGCAGCAACGTTCTTGCAATAATGCTGCAACGAAGTGTGCTGTATGGGTAACTAAATTTTCCCACAGTGACTGCTGTGGGGGCAAGATCAAACATGAAGAAACATTATAAAGAAACAAATTTGATAGTGAAGAAATTATATTTCTTTTTTTAATTCGCGGTATTCTTAATTTTTCTTGATTCCTTTTTCGTATTTTAGAATTTATCTTTTTTTCTGTATCTGTTTTTTTGTCTGTATCTTGAGGATGGGCATAATGTTTCTTGGTGAAACATTGAAGGAAAAATAATTTAAGTTGCGAGATGCTGTTACTGGAGTAGACGAATGTAATGTTTGCGAATCATTATGAAAAAAAGTTTTGGTATTTCAATGACAAGTTTTCGATGTGCCATCTTGCCCCACGCACCTGATCCCGTCTTGCCCCAATACGTATTTAATACTTCACATGCTGTTTGTAAAAAGACCTTAATAAATTGTTAGCGAAAACACTAAATTTATGAAAAAATAACTAATAAGGAAAATTAACTTAGAGACTTTAGTTAAAGAATATGCACATAAATGAACTGACACTATTACAAACTTCCTGGATAATTATATCGTTATTAGAAAAATGGAATTTCTCGTCATAACTCCTGACACACGTGATCATTACACTGTTTTTTTTTCAGGCCGATGTTCTTTTGCACTGAATTCTCTGAAATGTTGCCGTGTATACTGTAGTGCCTTCCATTTTTTATAAACAATGCTTTCCCATCTTACCCTGCTAGTCCGTCGTGCCCCACGTTCCCCTACAACGAAACAGTAATTGAACTGGTAGTTGAAGATGTTTACTATTACCTAGCCTTGCCAACAGAGAAGAGAGAGCTGCCCAACATGAATTCTTTGAAGCTGGGGATCGTTTTCTCTACGGTCCTGGTATAGCAGATTAGGGGTAACTTGCAGAAAGTAGTCGTTATCTACCGTAACTTCAGTCGTATAGGTTGCAACTGCATGACAAACTTTAACCCTTTGCACTCAATTTATTTTCAATGTTGTTGGGTGTAAATTTGTATTTATTTTTAGGGAAATGAATTCAAGTAATTTACAGCGGTAAAATTCAACGTGCATGACATACGAGTGCAAAGGGTTAAACGCGTTTTTCTCGAAACAAATTTTTTAGATCGGGCGCAAATTTTTCTCAAAAACTACTGGACCGATTGAGCATAAAATTTTACACACATTCAAAGTGAATGTGTACCTATAGACCGTAGAAGAATTATATCAATAGCTTCAATATAACCCCCCCCCCCTCCTTGTTTTAGTTAAAAAAAAGTCGAAAAAATCAAATATCAATTTTTAAACAGCTGCGATTTCGGTAACAATGTCCGGATTTGGTTACTTCTGCTAGGGGTGATAACTACACTCATATAGGTTAAAAAAATCTTTGGTACTTTCGTTTCAGATGGCTAGGACGGCCGCAATTCGTGCGCCCGATGGGGGCCGGTATTTGATGACATGACCTGCGCTTCGGCGTGTAACAGATACAATTTTCGATATAATGCATTGCAAAAATTTGTGTTGATAGTTCAAACACTACCAAATATGTGTGCAAAACCCCTGCCCTGATGGTGCGATAGGTTTTTTAATCGACTTCAAAAAGGAGGAGGTTATAGATTCGACCCGTTTGTATTTTTTTTATGTTTGTCCTCGCATAACTCCTCAGCATATGAACCGATTTTGATGATCTTTTCTTTATTCGAAAGGGGGCGATGTCCCGGTGGTCCCATCCTACACTGCATGGGAGGTAGAAAAAAAGTTTCAAGGCAAAAGTTACTTCTTTTAATTAGATCTATCAAATCGTAAAAGTTTTATCAATTGTTTAAACAATTGGAAAAGTTATAAATAAAAATATTAATAATGTTTTCTAAAATAGGTTTTTTTCACGTGAAATCTGAATTGGATGTTTAAATAATTATGAAACAGCAAAATCCATATTTTTTTCATACAATTTCAACTTTTGTTGTATTGCGGAACTGTGGTCCTCGACAATCGAAGAACTTTTGGATCCCATTGTAACATACCTTAACCTGCACGACGAGCAACGTTCTTTTAACATTTATTAGGAAATAATACGTCACTTAGGAGAGTCTTCATTTGTTATTTTTCTTGCAAACCAATGTTGTTACACCCTTGCTTCGAACGGTACAATGCTCGGTGCAAGTACTACAGTGTAGTGCAATGGAGAAAAACGTCTTTTTTCAAAAGGAGGGGTTACCTTAAAAATTGGTTTTCTCCATTTTTTTCGAAAATGGTTCCAAATTTTTGGAAATTCTCAACGGTACAACGCGGTACAAAATTAGTACAACAATGATTTTTTAATTTTTCACAAAATGGGGGCCAACTTCACACACATGAACAGTTGTGTTGTAAAAATGCAAAATGTGCTGGATTTTCAAAATTATTTGGTTTCTCAACAAAATATCCATTTCTATGGCATACGTAAGCGAATACATCATAATAAGTTACTGATAAAAGTTATTCTCATTATTGATGCTGCACACAACAATCGACATGAGATAACACTTTGATGGGAGACAAAAATAGGAATACATATAAATTATCTTACTTTCTTACTACGTATCACGTATTATTTCCTAAAAAATGTTAGAAGAACATTGCTCGTCGTGCAGCTTAAGGTAGTTACATTGAGATCCAAAAGTTCTTCGATTGTCGAGGAGCACAGTTCCGCAATACAACAAAAGTTGAAATTGTATGGAAAAAATATGGATTATGCTGCTTCATAATTATTTAAACATCCAATTCAGATTTCACGTGAAAAAACGAATTTTTGAAAACATTATTAATATTTTTGTTTATAACTTTTTCTAATTGTTTAAACAATTGATAAAACTTTTACGATTTGATAGATCTAATTAAAAGAAGTAACTTTTGTCTTGAAACTTTTTTTCTATCTCTTATAGATTGCGTGTTACAAAATAAAATCGAAAAATAGCCGAATCTACAGTGGTTAATTTCACCCCCTTAGAGTGAATTTGGGCAGCAAAAAAAATTGCGTTGTAATCAGGGGGAAATCCCCCACATATTCACAAAGTTTCAGAATTTTTTGAATTTTCGGGTTCGGGATCTTCCTTTGTGAGCTACGTTACGTTCTCTTCCCCGGCCACGTGCGCATTACTTCCATGCGTCCATTTCAATTATATTAATTTCCACAAAAGGTTATGGGCCCAGACCGCCAACAGTAAATGTAAACTAAAGGAGATCAATTTAGAAAAGATCGCGAGTTTTCAGAAATATGTAAAAATAAGAGAAATGGCTGAACGTCTATGTACCTATTAGCCAACCTTCAAACGCTCACGAGACATAAGTATCAACGATGTTTGCCATGCAAAGAGCTCTGGAATCAAACGATCACCTGGGTGTTATGACTGGGATAAAACCCAAACCAGATGCTTCTGTTATACCGGATATTCTAAGTGAGTGGAAAAAGGTAGGCACCAAGGCGAGGTTACTAATCTCACCAAGTTTGGATGAGGAGGATATTGATGAAGAAATATCGGATGCGACATTAATAGCCAAAATAGTTCATGATTTGCCTACTTAAGCAGTCCGAATTTTTCGAACAAACTTTTCGACAGAGAATTTCAGCAGCTGCAGGCACAGTTTTGGACCTGGCTGGTATACATAAGCAATTATTGATAATTGAACAAGATATTAAATATAATACTGAAGAAGTTGAAGATGCTGGGGAAGCACTTCTGGCTAAAACAAAAGGAAGCAGGACACCATTTCATAAGAAAGAAATGAGAGAAAGCTGCAGCAAGCTCAAAATGGAAAAATACAAACGCAAATCGGAACAAACAGGTTTGGCAAGTTTTGCAGAAGTAGATAAAGAGACTTCTGATTTTGAATTGATAGCTGATTCAGCAGCAACAATTCTGCTTTGCGCAAAGCAACCATAGAGGTGCAAGTTTATAATGGTAAATATTTGGCTACATCAGAAACTGTTGAATGTCCTTTGGGTCCCATCAATGACAGAAAACAAACTGTTTAGCATTGGAGCAGTAACAAAGCGTGGACACAAAGTAGAAATGGAAGACGATTTGTTATTAACAAACTATTACTGATAAAATTACAGTTGTTTGTTGTCGTAATTATAACAATTTATTTACATTAATGATTGGAACTAAATCATCGAACTCGTCTCCTCAAGCTAAGATTGCTACAGAAAGCATCAAATTGTGGCACGAACGTCTGGCTCATATGTCTGCGAACACGATGGCGAGAATGGCAAGAAGTTCTGTGCAAGAGAATTTCTTCTGTGACGCATGCGCATTAGCAAAAATTAGCAAACTCGAACGTAGAAACAAAGAAAATAAGTTAACAGAAGTTGGTCACACAATTCATACCGACATTTGCGGAAAAATTGAGGTACATAAATAGTTTTGAATTCAATCTCAGTATTATATCATTTTTAAAGATGGAGCAACTTGTTATTGAAAAGTTTATTTTATGTGCACTAAAAATGAGATGCTTGACAAAATAAAACAGTTCATTGTAGAACAACGAGCGGAAACAGGTTACATAATGAAAGTCCTAAGGTCGGGCAACGGAACTGAATATACAAATAAGGGAGGGGAAGATTTTTTATGACATAAAGAAATAAGGCACGAAACTTCAGCACCTTACAAACCTCATCAAAAGGGATTAGCTGAAAGAGAAAATAGAGGCCTCGTTGAATTAGCAAGATCAATTCTTTTTGGAAAAAAATGCCTAAAATATTATAGGCAGAAGCGGTAAATGTGGCCACTTATGTATTGAATAGACTATAGAGTACTGAATCGAAATTCTGGAATAACTCCATATGAGTTATCGCATAATAAAAGGCCATCAGTTGCACATTTAAGGGTATTTGGAACTACATAGTGCTATACAGTAATGCCTTGTTATAGTCCCGTTTTTAGCATGCGTAGTACGCCCGGTGACTATCCCCACCATTTCTTGGAATCCTTCGGTCGAGAGTGAAAGAACGAAAGAGTCGACGGCAACTTCGTGTCAACTGTTTCGTTCCCTCTCGCTCGGCTCTTGGGTTTTCTCACTCGCGGCATCGGCCGCACGGAATAGCCTTAGAGCATATGTATACTACTCTAAGGGAATAGTGTCTGCATCACGTCGTTCGCCCGCCGCCAGCCCCGTTCGTCGGGTTTATTACGAGGAATTACTGTATTTGGAACTACATAATGCTATACCCACATATCAAAGGGACACAGGAAGTAGAACAAGACAAAAGAACTGCCTGTGGTTGGATATACAGAAACAGACAAGAATTACCGCCTGTGGGATCCAATCAAACGAAGAGTTGATATTTATAAAAATTTAAATTTGATCAATGTACTGAATTAAATACTGTAGTAATTTTAAATCCATTAATATTAGTGGAACCGAATAAAACTGTGAACAGCGCCACAAGGAAAGGTGAAAACGATGTCAAAATATAAGAAAATGAAGAAATGCCACAGAATGATATAAGACCCGATGAGGACTTTATAGAAAATGTAGAAATGTGTTTTAGTGCGGGTAAATTTTAGGCTTGTTTAATTTTTTTACACGTTTTAGAGCAAAAGATCTGATATATTTTTATTTTTTTGGATTGTGGTGTGATTCTGTGTTTTGTGTGATTTCTGCGCGTGTGTGCCTCGATAACACAATGGACTAAAACAGTGAATATAATCGAAACAATGGATTTTAGAGAGTAGGGAAGTACCCTTTAATTTTGGATTAAGTGTCACAGAATCGTGAAACATATTCTCTGCTTGAAACATATGGTTCAAAGTGCTAAAAATCAGATCCATGCATTTATTGTTCAATGACAGAAGAAACAAAAACAATATTAAGATTGTATGTCGGTGACGGAATAGTGTGCTCCGCGGATAAATCTATAATAAAATCATTAATAGAATATTTGAAACAGTAATTTGAAGTACAAATAGACGATCCAAATTTCTTCATAGGATTGCAAAGCAAACGAGAAAGAAAGAGAAGGACAATTAAAATGCACCAAGAATCGTGCACAAAGAAAATTCTCGACAAGCTCAACATGGTGTAGTGCAAGGCAGTATCCATGCCCGCTAATGTAAAGTAAAGCTAAATAAGTAAATCAATTTCAGAGGAGCAAGCAAAGATTCAATATATGGATTTGAATGACGAAAGTCATTCTGTTAATGACTGTTAAACGTGTGGTGAGATAGCTAAAAGTAACCGTGGACTATGGATTGACTGTTAATGCAGATGAAGAAATATCGAAGGATACTGCGATGCCGACTATGCAGGGGATTTAGACGATAGAAGATCAACTAGTGGATATACTTTCACTTTAAATGGCGAAGCTATTGCATGGTTTTCAAGAATACAAAGAACTGTAGCCCTGTCCACTACTGAGGCGGAGAATACATGGTCATAGCCGAATCTGTAAAGCAGGGGATCTAGTTGAATTCTCTGCTTAAGGAGATGAGATTTGATGTTGAACCAATCCCTATACATATGCTGTATGTATACTACCACAACCAAGGAGCGCTGAAGTTGGTACGTAATCCGGAATATCACCAACGTACGAAACATATACATAACTTTATTAGAGACACGAATGCGAAAGAGTTAATAGATGCAAAGTACATGCAGACAGAGGAATAGTCGACGGACATGCTGATGAAACAATTACAAGCTACGCCTTTTAAAATGTGTCTGAAGCGAATAAATTTTTATTAAAGCGCTGGAAAAGTGCACCAAGCCAAGTGGGAGTGTTAAGACAAAGTAATTTGAATTTCTATGCTCTTGGTGCGATCTCCAATGTTCTCAAATCTACAATTTTCTTCTCCTTCACTGTATTACGTTACGTTTTCTTCGACGGCCACGTGCACAGTATTTTTAAGTTCTTTTGAATTATATTAATTTCCGCAAAACCTGGGAATATCGGTTGAGTCGTACGCATGTAGTTTTATATGTACAACTTCAACGGTCATGGGTTACAGAGAGCAGTTTTTATGAATAAAATCATTCTGGGGTATAAGACAAAAAACTTCGCAAACAATTTCAACCACGTATAACTAAGAAACACACTAGTGCTTACATATGTATATTTCAATACACTTGCATACTAAAGCACTTAGAAATACACGTTCGAACACTGCATCAATTGATTATAGATCTCGAATTCAGCCGAATAATACGAAATATTGTATACGTAGTTGAAATTATGCGCTTTTTTTGTATGGGTACTATTGAATTCTAAAAACATAAACTGTATGTATTGAAATGAATGATACATACAGACACTTGAACCGTTATTTCAAAATTGTGAGACTGATATATATGTTGTATCTTGGTATTTTGAAATGGAAAATGTCGATTTTTTATTTTTTTTTATTTTTATCTTTATAATAATCCACAGAATGTTTGATTTTCGAAACAGAAAACATTGAAATCTATTTTACCACCAGTAAAACTACGGATGATTCCTAAGAAAAGTTATAAATATAAATAGGCTTGGAATTTTTAGCACTTTTAATCCTTCGTTGACACTCTGGGTGTGAGCCACACATGAGCTGATTTTGACGCTTTGCAAAATAAATATCTTTTCTCCAAAGCCGACTTATAAACTATTTTTTTTCTCAAAATATTATATCTGAACAACAAGTCTGTAGATTTTTACCTTCTAATATTGAAATTTGTAAAAGTTACAATTTTTTGAAAATTTTCTTCGTTTTTTCTCGATATATGGTAATCTAGAATTTCTCCACAAAAACTGTGATAAAATTTCAATGAAAAAGCTATTGGAATACATTCTAGAGACCTCGAAAATGACCCATGATTTTTTTCATAACGATTGGATTCTTTGAATGAGAATGGCAGTCGTTCTAAAATTGCTCTGGGTGTGAGCCACCCAGGTAGGTCAAAGTTGATTGAAAAAAAGAGGTGTGTCAACGAAGGGTTAAAATTAGTATTGCACCGGTGCAACACTGGGAGTTAAAGGGTTAACCAAGAGGGTTGTGTAACCTTGTAAGTATTAATGACACAAATGCAAAATCTATAAATACAATTGTTTCAGGAAATTAGGCATGTCAGCCATTTTATAAATTATTCTAAACGGATAACGTATGTGAAGATTGCCTGAAATCCGTAACCCCCGTGTTTCACCATCATACAAAGCCACGCACATGATAGTCCAAAGTACAATGTATAACGATAACTAGATTTCTCAGTATAGCATCATTCGACTTGAAGAGACATTAATCTCAACCTATTTCTACTTCAAATTTTATGCTTGAAGCTGATAGAACGAACGACACAAAGCATCGCGTCGTGCCAAGGTAAACTGAGATAGATAATCTAGCGTACAAGCTTGATGTTAAACACGAGGGAAATAAGTTCAGTAACCGTATCATAAGCATTTATTATATTGACACGTCTTTAGAACAATGCAAATGTGTTATTTATAGATGCACAACGTGGGAAAGGAAATGGCTCCACGCACGTCGCTTCGAATTTCAAACTTTGAAGAACTTACCATTACTTGTGAATGGTTTCCTGTACTATCATGCTTTTCTTTTTGTTGAATAACAATTTTTTAAAAAGTTTCTTCAACAAGTGTTCGAAAAGAAAGGATTAATATTAGAGTATCTTCACTATATGCGTGACACACACACACACACATATATTGGGGCGTCTAATGCATCGGATACCTTAATGAATAACGAAGTCACTTCACTGACTGACCCTGTAATTATTTTTGGTGTAGTCTATCAGGTAACACTTTGGAAGTTATTAAACATCAGAATGTGCAAGACAATTTTAAAGTTTGAACACAAGTAAGCGATTTCTTATTATTTCCAACAGTACATTACCGATTTACGGATCTACATATTCATGGATTTATTGTTTACTCACATATGCCGTTTTTCAACTCAATTAAAATTTGTCTATCATCGCATGGTAATAAATTTGTGTGAACAGATATCTTACAGCTCATGGAACAAACATGAATATGCATCGGTATGTACTACTCTATACGATCACGTGTCCACAGCGATCAGCGGATTACCTCATTACAGAAACCACGATGCGGAGAATTTAAAGAAATGTAAAATCAAAGCAACAAAAGGGGCACGCGGAGCTTGCAGCTTAACTTAAGTAAATGTATCACAGCTTCTTCCTCATAAAACACACGAAAACCATACTCAAAACTCTAACAAACGCAGGCAGAACTTCAACTCGCTTAGATCGCAGCTTCCTTCACCACGAGGCATGAGAAATTCAAAAATTAAACAGTAAACTTCACTGTAACAGTATCTTCCGCGATGCTAACAATTCCCATGTTAGGGTTCATCGTTCAGATACAACGATGCAGAAGTGTCTTCCTTCTTCCAAAATTCCTCAACCTTTGTTGAGTCACATCGCAGCGAAAGTACGGGTCCGAGAGGATTCGTCGTCGCACGGCCATGCGGCACAGTATTCGGCTGTGAGTAAACCGGACGAATGACGAATCCCAGTCGAGATAGGACCACCGAAATAGATGTTCAGGTGACATTCGCGCGCATTCTTTCCTAACGGGACGCTTCCTTACCTGTTACCACCGTGAAACGCGGGGCCATTTGCAGCGTGGGCCGCCTGTTCCGTTTACAACAGATCCGCGCAGAATGATCGCGATCTTCTGAGATTGCTTTCTCTTCGCAAACAGTCGGGTAGGATCCACTAGTGACAGAGCATCTCACTGTCGGTGAACGCGGACCGTAAACACTCACGACGAAATGCTCGGCTCGGCGTCACGCTACTTACTGGTTCGGTGCCGCGCGGATGAAACAGGAAAGACTGCGCGCGTAGTAACGCTGCCTACGAGCGCACGGACGCAAGCATGCCACACGCGTCTATGCTCGCGCGAATCAATGCGAGGCTGCGGGCGCGAGCAACGGAGCACGGGAACCGCAGCCAGACCCTCGCACCTGAGAAATTCCAGTTCCGATGCGCCACACGACGAGATGTTCATCAATAACCGATACCGCTTGGATATTATAGGTAGCCTCATTTATTTAGGATGAAGGTTTAAAAACTTCTTTTTCTGTATTACGTTCTATTTTTATGCGTTAGTACTTCTTCACCGCGCGACCTTTGGTGCTGTGATTTTAAATTCTTTATAGAGGTAGCTCCTGTGTAACATGGGTATCTATTTTGTGTCACTTGAAACTGTAAAGGGTACTATTCAGGCAGTCGTTTTTGTGGAAAGTGGACCATTTCTTTTTCAATTAATTATAAAGAAATAAATTGAAACTGAAATTTGTTCTTTAACACAAAGTTTATTAACATCATAAGCTTTAAAAAACATGTTTGCTTAGTGAAAAATATGCATTATATATGACACTACAGATGGACCATTAAACAGGCTTTTTAAAAACGTTTATTTTGTTTTGCAGTGGTAACTCAAAAACGGAGGTTTCAATAAATTCAAATCAAATTCGAGCATGTTACAAAAATGTGTAGTTACGACCTGAGCTTAAATTGAGGTTACTAAAAACTCTTATTCTTTATGAAAAGAAACTAAAACGTCATGATTTTTTTAACAAAAAAAACACCCTTTTTAAAAGTCGCCATTTCGTAGCTGTCATTTTCATAATTTTGCTTCTTTTACAGGTTCAGTGCAGAATCAGAGGTGTTTTAAAGAAGAATTTACGAGCAGATCGCTGAATTTCATTTCGTTTCGTTAAACTCGCTGCAAAACAAAAGCAACTTTTTTAAAAAGCCTCTGTCATTGATAATTCATAAATTTGGCGAAACAAACATGTCATTTTAAAGCTTATGATGTTAAGAAGCATTGTGTTAAAGAATAAATCTCAGTTTCAATTTATTTCTTTGTAAGTAATTGAAAGAGAAATCCATATAAAATTCAATCGAAAAAAATAGTGGTATTAACAAAATCCCTTGTTAAAATTGTACTATAAGAGAGATGTACCTACACGTTTTTTAATTTGTATTATATCGAAACTGTGAAAGTACTATGTTTAGTTCTTTGAATTTTGATTTTGCCAATTGTAACAGGTAAACCACTGAAAAGACGTAATCGGATAAAGTAGCGGATGTCGCTATTTATACTTATTGCACGAGATATCAGATGTGTATTAATATTGATATAAATGAAAGTTAATTACAGTGGAAGCCGATGTACATAAATGTATAAATAAACGATGACATATTATTAGTCCTGAGAATTAAAACAGCTGATTGAAACAAAGAGAAATCATTTATTCACAATTGTGAATATTATTAATTAAGATTGCGTTAGATCTTTCTTAACGCTATATCAAAAATATCGTTAAGATATCGTTAAGTGGTGGAAGAACGAAGGTGGTACAAGTTTTCCATTTCTCCAGTATTTGGACTATGGCGGTAAAATGTTTATGCAGTCCAGCAACCCCTGTTCCAAGTGAAGGATTATTTTCTAACGGTAGGCAAAAAAAGTTCACAGTATATCGTATCTTTAAGCTTCTTGAGGCAGGGTTCAGAATGCTCCGATTGTGCCTACATTTTGCATACCTCCTTAGCACACCAAATAGAATAAAATTAGAGGGGCGTCCCAACATTTTATCGCACCTTTAATTTCAAGGGACACCTTACTGTTCGTCCATATTAATGTTATATATGAATGCATCGATATTACCAAATTGAATATCACGGTAAATAACGAGAAATATAAAACACCAGGAAATTTCACTTGTTGGCGTCTAATAACTCCAGAAGTGTAACATAAAATGCAGTGTATACCTATGTGTCGTTAATGTAGCACTGTGTTGGAATATATGTATCACTACTTAGGGAAAGTGTTCATTTTGTTAATGACTTGATAGACTAATTCAAAAACTAATTACGCGGTCAGCCACTTAACTGATCTCGTTGCTTGTTAAGGTAACCGATACATTAGGAACTGCAATATAAACTTTACGTATAGAGTGAAAAGACTTTCTAAAGACTCGATATTTAAAGAGGAGAAAGTGATAGTAATACAGAAAACAGTTAACGAGCGATTGAAAATTTTTCGAACCGATGTTACATTAACAAGGAATTGATTAGCTTCGAACATTATAAAACATAATAATGAAATAACACAAAGGAATAATAACAAATATTAAAATACTCAAACTGCACAATAAAATATTGTATGGTATATCCAGTAATCATCTAGAATGAGGGACTCGTTACCGATTTCAATGACCCTGAAATATATTGTCGGGGTCGTTATTCTCAGTAATTTTTTCCTACACATATAATCGCCCCTCGGCCTTCGTTTCCAAGATATTCGCAAAAAACTTTAGCCAAACTTAAGTTACGACTTACGAGCACATCTCATTCTGTTTTTTAATACATATAATGACAGAAATGTTTCCACTTGGCAATGCAACTGAAACTTAATAATGGTTAATAAAATTCAAAAAATGTTGTCAGGGTCCCTCTTGCGTGACCTTCAGAGAATTTTACCCGTCGCTCGATGTTTGTCAAAAAGTTATTTTACACAAATCTGATTTGTGTTTCCTATTTTATGTGTGATACGTAGTTGGTTGGGGCTTGACATGTTTTGCCGTCCCCGTGAGATCCGACACAAAAAACATACTTTTGTATCTTAAATTTCTCAAAAATCGCTAAACGAATCTAGCATCAACCAACTACGGATAAGAGTTTTTTTTAAATATCTCCAAAGTAAAGCCGAGCGGCGGTTATATGTATAGAAAAAAGTTGTTCAAAATGTTAACCTTGGCAACATATTTCAAGGTCATTGAATTCGGCGAGGAGTCATCTATCTAGAGACGCGGTAGCGTCTCGACGCCAAGTACATGTTTCGACACCCTGTATATGTCGACTGTCGCTACCGCTTTCATTTATCATTTACTCGTCGCCCGGCTAATCCAACCTAACCTGAAACTTATTTCATTAATATCTCATCACGCCTGCAATATTTTCTAAATTTAAGGGCATTTTTCTTATGTAAACCGCATATCAGCTTTCGAATAAGACCAATTTCAATAAAATCGGTCCATTCATGACAGAGATATCGTAATATCGTCTCATGGATCAGTCGGAAACGGTAAGATTTTTCTTCGTCTTCTCCTTCGTCAAGAAAATTTTCGTCAACATAATACGTATACGCGTTACACACACACCTTCAGCCAAAAAGAAACTAACACATGTTTCGTTCGTCGACTCTCGGTACGCGTCACACGCACACCTTCAGCCAACAGAAACTAACACATGTTTCGTTCGTCAAACGCTATCTTCACTGTGCAATCTACTCAAAATTTTGACAGCTTATAGTCAGGTTATAACCTGGCGAGTGTTAAATAACGTAAGTTTTCAAAATTTGAGATGCCACGTGTTTTTACAAATATGTATCGTTGTACCATTGAATTGCAACCAAAATGTAGTCTCAAACACAAGGTAAGTTGCCGAAATTTGAATTGCGACACGTTTGTATATCATCAAACTGTTTTTTATTTGTAACTAAACTCAGGATTTTATTTATGTATATATAGATAATCGAAGCGTAAAATGATGCTGTGATTGAATTTATCCTTAATTCTGTCCCGTGATAATTTGTAAATATAATATTAAAACTTATCTGATGTCATTCCCTATTCACAAAAGTCAAGGACTAAGCTTGCAGAATGCTGTCATAGAAGCAGGTAATTCAATATTTACTTGCGGTAACTGCCCGAGATGTTAAAAAAAATCATTTGAATTTCAAGATATAATAAAATACAATTTCACAGGATGGAAAAATCTGAAAGATACTTGCAATAATTGTGATAATTCAAATTCAAACACAGTGAAGAAAATGGATATAACTGCTTCCAAACAAATTCTTATTGCAAAATTACATTTGTTCGATAACGATAGTAGTGGAATAACGAAAGTGGAAAATTTTTACATCACAGCAATACCTACTACTAAAATACAATTGGTACATCACTGTTATAAACTTAAGGCAGCGATTTTCCACCACGGTAAAAGTATTGCCGATGGTCATTACACGAGTATGGTAAGGGGTAAGGGCACAACGTGGGTATCCGTTGATGATTTACGAGTAGAAAAACAAGCTTGGCCACGAAATGCTAAAAATGCATGCATATTTTTCTTCGAAAGGTGTTAATTGTGGTTGTTATTACACTTCGATGTTAAATACGTTCAGCGCCAAAGGCTGCTTTCAGCGCCATAAGCTGCTTCGCGCACCATGTACTGTACACAAAGTACTATACATATAATACATATAGATCGACAATACGGTGCACATGGTTTCTTTTCGTAGTTGTTAAACTTACGTAGAATTTATCCTTAATTCTGTATCGTGATAATTTGTAATTTATAATTAAAAATTATCTGAAGTCATTCCCTATGCAAATTATCTTTGTAAAAAGAAGTGAGATCCCCATAAAAAACTTCAAAAAAGTAAAAAAATTACGTCAAGTACATGAAATCAAATAAATCATAAAAAAAATAGAAGATAATATATAATAATAATTATAATATAAAAAAAAGAGTCGGCCTGGCCACGCCAAGTATTTGACTTCCAGGCCGCGGACATCTAGGCAAATGTCTAGATGTTAAATTTTATCTTTACATTATTAAAATGTCCGTGATTATTACAAAACGCTTTTATGTACTTGCAGCTCATTTTGATTTCACATCTTTTTTTTATATTGTAATTATTATTATATATTATCTTCTATTTTTTTAATGATTTATTTGATTTCATGCACTTGGCGTAATTTTTTACTTTTTTGAAGTTTTTTATGGGGATTCTAGATAATTACCGAACATCCTGTATTTCATTATGATAAATGGAAAAGTTACTGAAACTGTAACTAACACTTTATCATTAAGTAATCGTCATTTATGGAGCAAAACCTTCAGAAATGAACACGCGCACATTCACTCCGAAAGATAATGCAAAACTTACGATATTTACAACTATTTACATAATAGGTCACATTCGCACTAAGCTGTAGTCATCCACGTGTTTCAGTCGATTGTGGTAACAATAACTTATTAACGATTTTTTTTGTTATTTTATTTAATGTTGTTATTATTATTGTCCATACAAACTTTAATTATTAAGAAGTACTATAAAACTGCAAGTTTGTAAAAACAGCGAGAAATGCCGATGTTATGAGATTCCTCCGAATTTGTATGCACAGCGCACCCCTGTGATAATGTAATGACAAGACGAGCGCTTCAGCGCGTCCTTCCTAGAGTGTAGTTACTAAAGTTTGGAGAGATTGAAGAATACCTGAGTTTATCTCTTAGGAAAGTTCATAGTCACTTACATGAAATTAGGAAAGGACTCATGTTTGGTAGATGAATAGGTTGTTGGCTGGTTCAAGGACCTAGTAGCGTGATTAAAAGGATGTATACTGAATAATTCATTAAAAATTTCTAGGTCAATACCCGTAGCACATACATAGTCAATCATGTTATGTAATATAGACACAGGCGAGGTATAAATGTCTATACCTCGTCTGTGATGTAGACCTATCCAAATGTAGCGATTCAAAAAGGAATTCTGTTCCATTGTTTCATGCTCCATCGCACACTGCAAATCTGATACCGTAAACGATTAAACAATACAGAATTTCCTGATTTTCCTAAAATCAGGTAGGTAAATCCTTGATTTTCATTTATTCCGGACAACAAACAACTTCTCAAAAGATAAATCATTTCAAATAATGAACGAGTTAAAAAAAAGTATCACCCAATGCTTTGAAACACAGTTGTAAATAAAAATGGGTAATATTATTAATTAATACGCACGATATAATTCATTTTTTAAGTGGTTAGACCACCTTGGCCAGGTCAAGAAATGCCATCATTGAACGTCAGCCGATAGGCAACGTAATTTTATTTAATATTCTATTGTTAAAGTTTTGTTTCAGAAACTTGTTCACCAGAAATAACGTAATCGTCCAGCCGTACACGACCTGGTACATATACAGTAATTCCTCGTAATAAACCCGACGAACGGGGCTGGCGGCGGGCGAACGACGTGATGCAGACACTACAGTAATTCGTCGTTAGTGTCCCGTTTTTACCATGCGTTATAATCGCGCTCACTATCCCCACAATTTCTTGGAATCCTTCGGTCGAGAGTGAGAGAACGAAAGAGACGACGGCAACTTCGTGTCAACTGTTTCGTTCCCTCTCGCTCGGCTCTGGGGTTTTCTTACTCGCGGCATCGGCTGCACGGAATAGTCTTAGAGCATATACTACTCTAAGGGAATAGTGTCCGCATCGCGTTAGTGTCCTGCCGCCAGCCCCGATCGTCAGGATTCTAACGAGGCATTACTGTATTCCCTTAGAGTAGTATATGCTCTAAGGCTATTTCGTGCGGCCGATGCCGCGAGTGAGAAAACCCAAGAGCCGAGCGAGTGGGAATGAAACAGTTGACACGAAGTTGCCGTCGACTCTCTCGCTCTCTCACTCTCGACCCAAGGATTCCAAGAAATGGTGGGGACAGTCACCGGGCGTACTACGCATGCTAAAAACGGGACTATAACGAAGCATTACTGTACTCTCGACCGCTATATTTGTTTTTAAAGAAAACGTGAAAAAAATTATATACATTATTCAAAGATGTCTCTATCTTCATTGAAAAATTATAGTAGAAAAAAGTGTTTTTACCATTTAGAAATAAATTCCCAAAGATGCGGTATTTCTTGACCTAACATAACCTAACCTAACCCCTTAAGGGGGAATCCTATTTTATGGGCTAAAAATATATCAATATTTAGGAATTTTTTTTAAGAAACTAGCATTTCGATTCATTTGAAATTTAGACCATGTTTTTATGCATCCTTGAAGAAGTTGCAGTTTATTTTTATTCAATGTTATTAATAAATATAGGAGTTATTCATCACACCGCACAAAACTTGTGGTCCGTTGGTGTGCATGATATTTACCTCCCAGGTAATCTGAAACAGAACAATGAAACGACGTTTTACTTTGTACATATGTAGCTTCAATTTCAAGAACCAGAACACCGCCAAGTTCTATACTGTTTTTTGTTGAATAAGAAAATTGGCGCAAAATTGGATCGCAAAAATTAAAGGTTCAGACCTTTCAGTTTGAAAACTCTCCATTACCGCTTAAGAAATTTTTTTGTTTTTTGCTGGTTCATTAATTTCAAAGCTACATAAGTATAAAAGAAAACGCCGTTTCATTTGTCTGTTTCAGATTACCTAGTAGATAAATATCATGCACACCAACGGACGACGAATTTTGGGCGGCGTGATGGTCGATCATGCATAACTACTATGTTTATAGTTAAAAATTAATAAAAAAAACCTGCAGCTTCTTCAAAGATGCATTAAAACGTGATCCAAATTTCAGATGAATCGAATCACTGGATTCTTAAAAAAATTCCCCAATTTTGCTATGTTTTTAGCCCAAAGAATAGGATACCCCCCTTGAGGGGTCCTTCTACTTTGATCGGCCGAAAAATGAAGCTATTTCTAAAGATTTTTTTCTCAATAAATACAACATATAATGAAATAACTCTTTTTGGAATTTATTAAGCTACTCTTATATTATACAAAAACAATTTAAAAAGAATTTTTGCAATTTGCTTTAATTGTATTTTTACACTGTCAATATGGCAGCTAAAAAAAAGAGGTATGTTCACGGCGTAGGTGATTTCTCGGCTCAGACTTACTCAAAACAAAAAATTCCAAAAGATTCTTAATCTGTATGATTGTCGCTATAGCCCCTAGCTCAATTAACAATTTTTGTTGAAAAGTAAGAAAATGGCGCCGGTTTGAAAAAAAGTTTGAAAAAACACCCAAAAGGATGTATTCCATGAGAAAAATTTGGAAAGAAAAGATTTTAAAAGTTTAAGAAAATCATTTATATCGCTTTGTGTGGTGCTAATGCCAGTTATCGAAGTACAGTTTTTGTCGTTACGAGGAGTTTGGATAAAAATGTTTTTCTTAAAATTTTGAAATCTTTTCTTTTTATTAAAATGATATTCAACTAATAAAAAAAAAACGTGCAACAATCATTCAAAAGCCGCAAGAACAAAAAAAGGGGTTTAAAGAGAAACATAACGTAAAACAGGTGATCCTTCAATTTTTCAGACAATATCGCATGTTTGACCATCGAGGACATACGGAAAAAAATCTGATCGGTCTGGCCATTTGCACAGTATTTAAGGATTGTTTTAACTCGCAAAAAACGTGGACACTTGAATAGTTCCACGATTTTCCTTGAAGTGGCATCATGTTTTCTAAAAAATGATTTTTGGGATCATTTTAAAATGAATTTAATACGATTAAAAAAATCTCATTAAATTGGCAACTAAAGCTTCTGAAAGGAAACTTTCTTAGCTTTCCAAAACACTCATGAAAATTTGTCTAAGATCATGAGTTCGCAAGTTATAGGTGTTCAAAGTGAAAAGTACCTTTTTTGCTTTGATCGCGAATAACTCGGTCAATAAAAATCATACATCAAAATCAAAAAAAAAAAAAAACGAAATTAAAGAGAATTGTTTGCTCTATAAGAGTTCTTCATTGGATTCAACGGAAAAAGAATTTTTAGCCCGTGCATGCGTTCAAACTAGGCAAAAATTTCAGAAACTTTGTTTCCTGCGCTTCATCTGGATAAAACAGTATCATAATGGATGAAGAAAAAATGTTGAGTCCTTGATTCAAAAAGTAGAAACTTCAAGCGTTAAAATGCGTTTTTTTAAATATTTTTGGCAGAGATACAACCATTTGAAAATGACCAAAATTTTCTGGAAATTATAGTGTTCCTTTAATTTTGACGCGGAGTGGATTATAACTTTTTTAATTAATGGTCAATAATGGTAGAATAACAATAATGTTTTAAACATCATTCACTTCGTATTCATCTGGAGTACTATGTTCCTTTTAAAAACGAAGCGTTAATTGAAATCAAGTGTTTTAAGTAGGTACTATACGACATGAATTTGTTTGTAATAAAACCTTATAACGCAGTTGGCCTGAGCTCGTTGGTGGATAAGGTGGTAAAATCATTTGGCGTTGGCAAGTTTCTCACATAATACTTTATTTCAATAGAAACACTTGAATACTGACTTAACTTACCGCGTGCGTCAGGGACAGAAAACTCGGACTCAGCGATTCCAGGTCACGCGGTAAGCGGATGGGGTTTTTTGAGAGGCGAACGAGTGAGGAGAGGGTATCCTAGAGGTTCCGCTGTAACCCGCGAAGGATCTTTCTCTATGCCAGGTTGGGTGTGGACCCTGAGGCAGCGAAAGAATGGAATCGCTGAGCCTAGGCGGCGAGTTTACCGAATATATGGTTTCCCACGAGAAGTGTCTTTGACCCGCGTAGCAGACGTCTTCTTCCCGCTTTCTACCACTTCGGTTGACTGCGCTGACTCAACTGACTTCAGCGGAAAACACACCCGCTTTTATACAGGTAAACCACTCTCCAAACTAATTAGAGAGGGTAATGCGGTTACGCGAGAGTGGTAGCGCGTTAAAGGCGGGATCTCCTAGCTCAGGGTTGATTAACTGGTGGCTAACGCGTGGACTAACGCGAGCCACCGCCCCCCCCCCCCCCGCCCCGCCTTGCTGCCACGCTGAACCTTCCATACCGACCAGACTCTGATGATCGCAGTCTATTCCTGCTTTTTTCCTTCTCTTTTGAACTGCGATCGACAGAGTCAGCGTGGCAGCAAGTCGAAGGGGCCCCCGGTGGCTCGCGAGCCACGAGTTAGTCAACCCTGTCCTAGCTGCAACAGGTCGCAGCGACCCCACTAGTGGAAGGAAGAAACAGATGCATATTTCTCCCTTGCACATGCGGGCGACAATATCAACCTAACCCAGACCCCACTAGTGAAAGGGAGAAACAGATGCATGCAGTAAACATTCGTATTAAACCCGACGAACGGGGCTGGCGGCGAGCGTACGACGCGTTGCAGACACTTTTCCGTGCGGCCGTTGCCGCGAGTGAGAGGGAACGAAACAGTTGACACGAAGTTGCCGTCGACTCTATCGTTCTCTCACTCTCGACCGAAGGATTCCAAGAAATGGTGAGGATAGTCACCGGGCGTACTAAGCATGATAAAAACGGAGTTATAACGAGGACTTACTGTACTTCTCCCTTGCACTAGTGGGGTCGCTGCCGGTCGCTGCGACTTGTCGCAGCTAGGAGATCCCGCCTTTAGGCGAGGGTACGCTTGCCTTGGGACTACCTGCGACCACGCGACGAGTCGCACCTGACGCGTAAAAGGGTATGTTTAGGAGTATTTGGCCACGGAATTAAACATAGAAAATGATTAGCTATGTTACAACCTAGTTATAAAAATATAATAAACTAGCGAAATACACCCGCGCTTCGCTTCGGGCCTAAGAGATATTAAGGAGTCCATGAAAACACGTTTCACCCCTTTTGATCACCCTCTAGGTGTTGATTAGGGCAAAATCCTCAAATTGGATTTTAGGCATTTATGTGGGTAACCTTGCGAAGTAAAAACCAAGTTGATATCTAATCGGGCCTAAGAAATTTTGAGGAATCCGTGAAAATATATTTCACCCCCTTAGGGGTTGGTTAGGGAAAAATCCTCATATTGGTTTTTAGGCATTTGTGTGGGTACTCTTTGTGAGTAAGAACGAAGTTGATTTCTAATCGAGCCTAAGAGGTATTAGGGAATCAGAGAAAATACATTATACCCCTTTTCACCTCCTTGGGGATGGCATTTCCAAAAATCCTTCCTTAGTGGGTGCCTACGCCTTGAAAACAATATACCTTCCAAATTTCACGTTCCTTGGTTAAATGGTTTGAGCTGGGCGTTGATGAGTCAGTCAGTCAGTCAGGACTTTTTCTTTTATATATATATATATATATATATATATATATATATATATATATATATAGATTATAAATGACGGCTATAATATTTCAGTTATGTTTCAGAATAAACGTAAATTAAAAATAATTCATCATTATTAGCATGAATTATGAAATAAAAATACGACGCGTCCGATAATTATTCATCGAATTATGATATTCAATAACCTCGTGCATATGCGAATGACATGGTTAACTTATATGCTTTAACGCATGAAACTTTATTGGTGAAATGTCAGAATCAACATTAAAAATTAGAAATATTAGCTACAGTTTTCCAGTGTGTCCCCATATAGGTATCTTTTGGTTTACCAATATGTATCGCCGATGGCGATGCTCCAATTCCCTACACGTATTTTCAGCATACAGGTGTTATCGCAGCAACTGTGAAAACAACAAATTATTTCCATCATGAATATCTACCTACTTTCCAAGTAATCTGCCTTCGACAAAGTTCTACGTGAAAAAGTCAAGTGAGATAATGTCCAAAGGTAGTTATGTTGACCACCGGACCAATCTATCAATTTGGAAAGGTTTTAGCAAAGAATAGTCATACCTGCAGAACCCAGCGGTGTGGGCCACTATCTTTGTGAAAATATCCATGCAATTTTTATTGCGTAATCTATGACAAATTCAGTATTATTAAAATGTAGAAAAAATTTGTGTAAATATTTACAAAAGGGTAGTCCTCAACGATTTCGATGACCTTGAAGTATGTTGTCAAGGTTAACATTCTCAACAACTTTTCCCTATACATATACTTAACCGTCACTCGGATTCAGTGTTCGAGATATTCGCAAAAAACTGTTATGGGTAGTTGGTAGAGGTTAGATTCTAATCTCTACCAACTACCCATAACAGTTTTTATCTCGAAAACTAAAGCCGAGCGATGGTAATATGCACAGAAAAAATTGTTGAGACTCATGCCCCTGACAACATATTTCTAGGTCATCTAAATCGGCGACGCCCTAGTAGCATTTTTGGTTGGCCAACGGTAGCCAACAGTTGGGAATTAATTGGGATATAGTTAGCGTTTTGCCTACAAATTCCCAACATAGGGCCTACGGCAAAAAATTTACGACAGTTTGCCAACGAATATTCAATGTTGGGCCTACAATTATTATGGTTGGTTAATTAACAAAAACTTACGACATTTTGCATACGAATATTCAATGTTGGGCCTACAATTACTATGGTTGGTTAATTAACAAAAAATTTACAACGATGATTAAATGTCGTCTTACAAACGTCAGAAAATTTGCTACATCCAAAAACCTGTTATTATATTCCAAGTTGTGATTTTTCTTTTCTTATTTATAAATACGTAACGAGGACGTCTGTCTTGAGACGAATGTGAAATTTTAAGGAATGAGTCTAAAGGTCGAATGATGATATTTTGTAGAATATTTCGCGTCACTGCGCAGTTTTTATAAACAATTAATACTAGTTATGTAACTATAAATTCGAAGTGTTTACAAGGAAATGTGTTGGGTAAGTGCGAACAGCGGTTGCTTCGTAAGCGGAAAGTTTGGGTTCGATTCTCCTCACCGCGAATTTTTTTTCCCTAAACCAGGCCTGAAAAAGACGTGTTTAAGACGTCTTTTGAAGTTCTTCAAGACGCCTTCTGGACGTCTGTAAGACGTCTTTTGGAAAGAAACTGTTGGGTTTATAGAAAAAAAACCTTCAGTTGGGCCTATGGAAAGAAACCTTCAGTTGGGCCTGCGTTGGTTACAATCGCTGGCCCATTTAAAAATAGCGCGACACTTCAACAGTTGGCCAACGGATAACACGTCATTGGCCCAACAAACTCCCAGCAAATAAATGCTATTAGGGCGACCACCCTTTTGTAAGTAATTACCAAAATTTGAGTTCTTACGTATGTTGACCCCGATATTCGTATAGATATGCTTCGCGTTGTTCACACTGTATCTCCTAATGATCCTTAAGTGGTGAAGGAGGAGTTTTTCCAATTCCGTCCCCCCTTCGCAGTGGTTTTCTGCCCCCAACACCTGTCGCAATAAGCGAAAGCTTCTAGCTCGGCAGAGCGGTCATTAGGACCCTCCATGCTCAAACGACAATATCTGTTCACACTGTATATCAAACATATGGACCCACTGTGTATTATAGAATTGCCTCATTATTCGGATCTTAAAATATCTCCCTGAGATTTTGAGGTAGGTACGAAAAATGTGTATACTTCAAGGAAACTTGAAGAAGGCAAATTAGGATCTATTAATATAGGGCCATGTAGATATAATTTATAAAAAAATCTTAATTGAGTACGACAATCGTTGTTGTATAATTTCGACCCTAAACTTTTCTTTATACAAACCGTCACCTGTATAGACAGTTCATTGTTTTGTATTGTACAGTTGCTAGTGTTGCTACAATGGAGGCGCTCCGTGAAAAGCAAGCACATGCCACCGTTTTATGATTTTAGAGGAAAGCAAGTTGAAGGAAAAATTATTTTCATAGGAAATGCTGTACGAAATTGTAATTATTTTAAACGGAAAAATTAATTAATTTCTTTTTATTTCGCCGTAGGTATATATTTTTACCGCTATTTCTTAATACTTTTCTTGCGATATCCATTTATTCTCAGTACAAGAATTGTTTTGCCACTTATTTCTGCGTTTGTTTCGTATAAATGATTAATTTCTCTACATATCTGTTATTTTCATTTTGAAAATAATGTAAGATCTCTCGTGTTTCCAAGCAGCCGAGTGGCATAGGCCCCTTTTCTACTAGGTATTTGTTTTTTCTCAGCGTGAAGAAAATTTAATATGATTCTACTCGGTGAAACGTGCATGCTATTATATTAGGAGGTGGTTTAATTACACTATATTGCAGGAACGAATGAATGGTACAAAGAAACGAAAATTTATGAATATGTGGCATGTATTTGTTTTCCACTGAGCCGCTCAATTGTGAACTTTGGGTATAGTGCATACCGAGTCGTTCTAGATACTATAATTTGTCTTTTTGATATTAAGGTCGTCGCCCACTAGGCCGAAGCGTCGCGAAACGAAGCGCGGCGACCACGCATCGCTCATATGACAGAACAACAGCGACCACGCATCGCCTATATGACAGAACAGCGCCGACGAACATTTCGCTTTGATCGCCGCGCTTCGCTTCGGCGAAATGGGCGACGGCCTTTATACGCCTTCTCCTCCTACTTGCAAGGTTGATCTATTTTTATTCCATTTTTATAAATCTTGAAATCTACGGCTTGATATCTTAACGATGATATTAGGTTTCTTAAATGATGTTTCCATGAGTTCCATTCTCATGTTCATGGTTTTTATCTTATCGTAAAATAAATTACAAAAATTCAAAATAACCAGGTTCTGCCGTTGATTACAATTTGCGTTTTATTAAATTTATTTCTATCCCCAACACAATTTCGGTTCTTTCCGCAGTCATAATGCAGATTCCATTCTCACGATGAAAAAACCAAGTATATTTTGTGGCCTTCAATTTTACACGACACTGATTATTTCTGAACTCTACAAATATGTCCACCGATAAGATAATGCTGGAATTCTGGTGAGAGCATCCTTTTTTCTTCCGAGCTCTGTCGTTCGGCGTGATTCTTTTTCTTTGATTTCACGTTCTTCCACTGATTAATAGAAATAAATCACGAAGAATCACACAACGCTTCTTGTGGAAATAATACGTTTATTGCTCGATCTATAAAAAAACAGATGGGAGGCGATGTGTGTGCACCTATCTATTAGAGCCCGTGCACTGACACTGAGAAAGAAATATACTTCGATCAATTTAAACTCTCTACCATCGCGACAACAATTACAACAATTAACCGGTTTATCGTTATACGGTGGTTCTTCTTTTCCGACCTCCGAATTTTTTTGATCTCACCCCCTAGAACGGTTCCAATCTGTAATATATTTTTTTCTTGTATTTATTGGTACTTACAATTAGTGTATCTTTCAGTACCTCTACTGCAGAAAATCGCATCGATTAAAACAGCCCCTATAATTATTATTGTAGAGGCTATCTAATTGGATCCGGGTAGTTCCATGACCTCGGATTCGGTTATTTCCATGACCTCCAAGTCTGCTTCAGGCTTGAATGGAATAAAATAACATTCAACATTTAAATTCCACTTTTTTATCCTCAATAATAACTGTCACATCCTGAAGCTGTTGTGTTTGCATTTTTTCATCTTAATTTATGAATAGATTCCCAGAAAAAGATGGTTGGAGCTCCCAATGTTCAATGAAAAGGTGCTCATGTCAGCAAGTATACAACCAATATATCCAATTACTCGGATAGTGCATTGAAATATTTGTTACTATGGAAACAATGGCATTGTTTGAAAGGTTCCATACAGATACTGAACTTTTGACCACGGAGCCGTCCACTTGGTCCGGAAATTGTAACTTCAATAAATGATTATAAACTGGAAATTAGTTAAAAGAACTTCGTGGTCACACGGGGTGTATCGCATCTCAGTATGTTTTTTCCAATATTTCTGAAAATGTTTAGACCTTAATAATAAAATTTAACAATTTTGTGAATTTGAAAAAAAATCACTTTTATCCACAACTATTTCCAAATACAATTTGCAACATATTAAAATTTACATTTCTAGAAAAAGACTATTAGAGCACGATTGTATGAACATTACCAATGTACAATTATCATTCAAATGTTAAAAGATTCAAAAATGCGAAAGTGGTAGCTCAAAAATGACGTTGGGTTGCAGTGAACCCAATGTGATCAATTTGTGATTATAAGAAGGATATGGCTCCGAGAGCACTCAAATTAGTAAAAGAAAATAATAAATTAATAACAAAAGATGAGAATGAAAAACAATACTTATTAGAAATTGTAAAAGATTATCGTAGTCACTTTCCTGGCTGTAAGAAGGATACATTCTTACAAACAATGCAAGGTAATAGACAAAGAACAGTTTCGTTAAAAAAGAGATGGATTTTTGAATTAGCTAGCATCCTACTTCTGATAATGATATAATATTTTAAACCACCCGAGGAATTTTATTCTCAAATCAAGTCTGAAGCAGAGTAAACGCACGGGCCAATGCGGTCAAATAGTCTAAAAAATAATACCCACAGAGGCTATTGTAACCGAATGCGATTTTCGGCACTAGGGGAACCAAAAGATACACTAAACGTCAATAAATTCAACCAAAAGAATAGCATCTAGATAGCTGGACAACATTGCGGTTTATGAGATTTTACGTGTAAAACTGCAGGGCTCTTGGGGCACGTCTTTCCGTTATCTGATATAGCTCATCTTACAAGGGAACACCGCGAACTCGCATTCACCGATTGGAACGCAGCATTGTGGGATTATAGAGGGACTCAAGATAAGAACAACGGTGTGTTTCATTCGGGCTCTATCACCCTTTAAGGGGATGAAAACGAACCTCAAAGTCAAATAAGTGCTGGAGGCGCAATGGTGGTGCATTTAGGTGGTGCAATGAGCATTGCAAACTTGCGTTAACAAAATTTTGAAAAGAGTTTAAAACAAAATACCTGAACGAAAAAAACTTTTTCCAAAATTTTGTTAACGCAAGTTTGCAGCGCTTATTGTACGATTAAACTTCTGTTTGAAACATTTTTTTCTGTCGCTTGTACTTTAGGAGTTATACGCGAAAAAGTGGAAGTACCTATTTGACTTTGAGGTTAGTTTTCATCCCCTTAAAGGGCGATAGGGCCCGAATGAAACACACCGTTGTTCTTGTCTTGAGTCACTTTATAATTCCACAATGTTGCGTTCCAATCGGTGTTCCCTTGTTAGACTCGCGTTATTTTTTTATGGATGCGCATCATTCTAAGGGTGCGACCAAAAAAGTTCGACAAAGATTTGTTCGTCATCTATAGCTAAGGATCATCCCTAGTAAACAATACATATGCAGGGTGCTCGGCAACAGGTGTCAGAACTTTAAGGAGTGATTCTATAAGGCAACATAAGACGAATATTAAAAATGACGAAATTACGTTCGAGGCTTCGTTTCCGAATTACTAATTGTTTAAAATACGCGTAAAAGAGCGTCTGACGCGAGGGACGTGCATACATATACTACTGCTCTCGCCGGGCCTGACCTGGCTAAATGTACGTATCCACTTGAGAGTACAGTCATGGCCGTCTTTAGTACAGGCCGGACACTACGGTGTTGCAACACCGCATTTCGAGCAACCATCAGTCCGATGACTATGTTCCGACCGGTACCAGAGCCGGCCGTGGTTGGTTGCGTTTGATTCAAATAGGATTGATGACAGCGTTGCCAAATTCACTATGTTCCGGTCTGTACTACAGACGGCCATGGTACAGTACGTACTCGTTATGAGTCCGTTTCTACCATGCGCTGTACGCCCAGCGACTATCCCCACCATTTCTTGGAATCCTTCGGACGAGAGTGAGAGAACCCGAGAACGAGCAAGAGACTCTTTCGTTTCCTCTCACTCGGTCTTAGGTTTTCTCACTCGCGCCATTGGCCGCGAGGAATAGCGTCCACAACGCGCCGTACGCCCATCGCCAGCCCCGTTCGTCGGGCTTATAAGGAGTGCAAACCGTAAAACTCGCGCAAGATACTCTCGAGAATGACTGTCAGAGACTACGTCCGAGAGTGACTGTCAGAACGTTTTTAACTCTCAGACAGTGGCAACTTGCTCTCGAGTGGATACATAGTAACATTACTATTATAACTTCGTAGGACCTTCACCTTAATTAAATTTTATGAAGGGGATTCAATACTGTGGAACACGAAAGATAGTGACAAACTTAAATTGACCCTAAATATGCAAACGGACTAAAATAAAAAGAACACATATATGTTATTTTTTGGTCCTCTAAAACATATCCAAAAACCAATGCAATCGGAGGCGGACACCTAAAAGCCTCTCCTTGTAATTTTTTGCACGTCTCATTCGAATTCCAAAATAAACTATAGAAAGTCGGGATAGACGAATCTCAAATGGACACGGTTCTGAGAGTTCTGTCTGATAGTAAGGTCTCGGCGAGTTTTCTAGTGTCTACCGCAGAATAAAAATTCTCGAAACTACTCACAAATGGATACACACACCCTCGCGTCAGACGCTTTTTACGCGCATTTTAAACAATTCATAACTCGGAAACAAAGCCTCAAACCCAATTTCATCATTCTTGATTTTCGTTTCATTTGGGCATGTAGAATCACTCATTAAGATTTCTGACATTTGTTGCCGAACACCCTGTCGGCATAGTACACATGTAGTTACCAAACTTGCGCTCTCGTCTGCAGCGGAACCATCCGTCGTGTCGACGTTTTTTGGCTTATAAAAATGTTACCTACAGAAACGTAAATACAGATTTGTCGAGACAGGAAGTCTTTTCGGCTTGCCTTTATTGCCTTATCGCGTGGATCGGCAACCCATAAAGATTAGGCGCTACCGAGTCATTTACCACAAAGTGGACGAAATATGATGGCACTTAGAATCAGTTCTTTTCGGCCATTCGCAGTCTGTGTGATTCGCCACGGCAAGAATAGAAGAAGTGGAAAGGATTAGCGATCACCTTGTTTCGAGAGAAAAACCTGTCCTTGTTTCAAGCTCTGTCTATACATACATATGTCTTCCTTCGTTATGAGGTGCTAATTTAACAGTTGTTGAAGGAAGAACACCAGGCATACAAATGTGTACGATACTGTATAAGTATCGAAAATAATCGATTAACACGGTATCTATAATTTGTTTATCAAGCAAAAATATTTGTCAACCAATAATATTTGGTAATGTTTGATAAAATATTTGCTATTTGCTTTCAATCAGCGTACATATTTCTCTTATAACATTCATTTCCAATAACATTGTTTGCACGGTTTAACATTTAGTAACGGTATCGTTCGATTAATAACATTTTCTTTCTTACTCTTTTACGGAGCCTCGTAACAATTCTCTCGCCATGACACTTAAAACAATGTCATTATATATAATTTATTAGCTAATCTATACAATTTGCCCTCGCGTCGCGCCGTTTGATTCGATTTGCATTAGACACATAGTATGCTCTGTAATAATTGTACGTGAAAAAGTAAATCGAAAATGTATATCAAAGTTTCTTACTTTGAAGCTTCGTTCTAAAAAAAATCGATTTTGTGTGTGGCCTAACCCAAGTTCTCGCCTTATAAATCTTGTTATAGACCATTATCATGTAAAGTGTGCAAGTTTAGTTAATTTAATTGTTATTTCTTTCTAGTCCGTTAATTGCTGAAATATGTATTTAGGACACTGTTGAATCTGAAGCGCAAAAAATGTTTACTAATACGACTGAAACTCTTAGCTTTTTAAATATTGGAATAACCCTTCCTTTAATTGCAAGAGGATTTCAATACTTTTACCAAAAATATAATAATTATGTTTATGAATTAAGACTTATACATCATCATTGTAACGAAATCCATTAAAGTGACAATGAGTTTTAATGACGAGCGTCGGTATTTCACGTAACTTCAAGACCAACTTTCTTATCGTTAAGAGCAGCAGCTGTTTTACATTTTCGCTTTATTTTTTCACACAGAGTCACCCCTTTACCGACTCTACCATCCGTTATTTTTTTAGCAACCTGTAATGAAAGTGCTAGCGTATAATTATGACAAATAATGGCGGAAATTCGTCTGCAGACACGCGAAAAGCGTCTTTCTTTACTAAGAGCCGTGTACGGCGAGAAAAGTTCGGAAAGTAAACGTGACTTCAAGATCCTAAGGTAAACCGCACCGATCGAAACTACCGACACAGTTTTACAAGCTCGTTTCATATGGTTTTAAAAGCGGGGGAACTTAACAGTGGTCGATTTATTTCCAAAGCTGTAGATTATCTTCTAAGCGTAATTCCTAATATTTCAATGCCAGTTTTAAAGTCCTAGCATAGTCGAGATGTCACCGCAGTTTACTCGACATTCTATTCATTCTGGAGATAATGAATTTTGAACAAAGTGATTCGTTTGAGACTCCACATTATAGACTTCTTACTTTGTTCTTTCATAGAGGAAGTGCAGCATATTTGGAATACTGTTGGTAATTTGAAATACCGAAGAATCTAATAAACTACTAACGGTATCTACTTAATTTGTAACACCGTAGATAATCGGGGCTAATGACCTGTTAAATAATGACATTTGTGGATGAACCGCTATTTTGACATTTTCGACTTAATTTGCAGAATAAGAAAATGTCAATCTGCAAAACTTTTTAAGCAAGTATTCAATCGTTCCAATCATGGCTAAAATATGTCAAAACTTTAGAGTTAAACCAGCGCTGTACAGCGTAGGGGCCCCTCACGCACCTGTTTCCCCTTCCAATCTTTCTCTCGCACAGCGTGCCTTCCGTTGTCAAGGAGACCGTGCGACGCTAAGAAGGCTGCCATAACGGGCCAGCCGGGCTAGCGTCTTCGCCGGTTAGCATTGCGCGGTATCCCTGACAACGCGGACGAGAGTGGGAGAACCCCAACCTCCCGCGGGAGCGACCTTGGACAGCGCTGAGATAAACACTTAATTTACTCATTTGCATAATTTGCGATAATTTCGAGAATACAAAGTGACATGAAATTTTAGGTTTCAATGCCATGTTGTTAATTGGAAATACCGCATGTGAAGGTAATTTGGAATATTCCAAAGTTTAGCGAGGCTATTGTTTCACGCGTAACGGCTACCGCCGCGTCGGTTTTGGCCAGCGCCGTCCATTTATATTTACCTAAGCTTGTTCCCATATTGTAATTTTTGAGCCTAATTGGATCATAAAAGAAAATAATTTTATTATCTGCATGTTTTTTTTAAGTTTATAAAGTGAAGGCAAATTGGAATACCGGTATTCCAAATTACCTGCACCTTAACGAAATCGATACTTCCTGTAATTTTTCATTTAGGCCAAAGTTTCAGTTATTTTTTGTTTTTTATTATTACTGAGAGTTTGAAATATAAAAGTTTAATAGTTTCCCTATGATATTATGCAGTTTTATTTGTTCCCACCCTCTGCAAAAATTTTTTATTCGTCTTAAATAAACTGGTATTCCAAATATACTGCACTTCCTCCACATGAAATAACTTACAAGAGAGCATTCTCAGCCCGAAGATTCTGATTTTAATGAAACTTTTCCTCTGCGGTAAATTCACTCTAAAGGGGTGAAATCCGCCCTTAAAGTTATCGCCTTTTTCTGTTTTTTTAAAGATACCTTTAATTTTCTTTTGGTAGTGTGATAGAGCATAAAAAACTAAACAATTATATTTAAAGTTTTGTTCTATCTCGCACCGTTATAAAGTTACATTTAAAAAAAAATGAAAAAACGCGATAACTTTGCGATCACTCTTCAGAGTAAATTTCCGCAAAAAAAGAAATGCTCCTTGCATACTGCAATATGCTCTACATTCACACGAGCGATGTGTCGTTGAAATCAAAATTTTTGGGTTGGGAATGTTTCCTTGTTAGAATTTCAGAATAAAAAATTGACAGTCTAAGTATTAAAATATATGCCTTACACCAATCCCCTTTTTAAAACAGAAAATATTTCATTCTGCATTTGTTCTTTTATCGCTTTCTTTTTATCAGGAAATATTCAATTTTCCTGTTTATTATCGACATTGGCACGAATTTATACAACTGGTTCAAAATATGTCAATGTCAATACAAAAAAAGTCAATGTTTCCAGCTAGAAGACCTTGTTGAGTTTAGTCAAGAAAGTTCGGATGTTATTTCACGATGTTTGATGTGCTTCCTCTTTCAGTTTGTATCGCTTCATGGCACAGATTTAGAAGAAACTAAAAAATGTATAATTTCATTCTAATCCTTTGAAATGAAATTTAATATCGATAGTGTTAACTTCAAAAAAGGAAATTTATTTTTTTCCAACGAGCAAACTTTTAATGTGTCAAGGTGTTTAGTCGCTTATGTCTTTAAAACGTAGGAAACAAAATATTGTTGGTAGCAGAAAAATTATCAACACCTTACAAATATATTAGCAATGTGTTGCATATGAAACAAAGGCTCGCGGGGAACATCATATTTATGGTGGTAAATGAAACTGATGAATCATAGATAAACACTGCTATATACATATACAATAACTCTCGCTATGGGCTCGCGTTCGGTGCTGGCGGCGAGCGCTTAATGAATGAGACGCCGCAGATGCAAGAGAGGGAGAGAGAGAGAGAGAGCGTGGGCACGTGAAAAGCGAAGCGAAAGAGTATCATACTTTCTCTATTTCAAACCAGATGGTGACGTCGCGTCAACTCTTTCGTTGCTCTTGCTCGCTCTCCGGTTCTCTCACTCTCGACCGAATGATTCCAAGAAGTAGTGGGGATAGCGATGAGCGCTTAACGCATAGTTGCGCGAGCGCATACGGTGAGTTTACTGCACTTGTATAACGAAGTTTGAAAATGAAAAAATGGTGCAGGCGATCTTAAAGTAGGCTTCCACTTTGGTCAAGCTGGCGATGTGTGACGCCCTCATGGATTTTGACGAGAACTTTTTGAATTACTTTGTTGCAACGTGTAGGGGAGATAGGGTAAAGTGGAACGGATGGGTAAAACGGAACATCAATGTTTCTCTTAGATGAGAGCTGCGAATGAGTTGGTATCACGTGACATCGGACCAAACGGTCCTCACAGCATTTCGTGACAGACCATAGACCCGAGCACAGGTTACTTTTCGATTAATAGTGTTGTAAACATTTCCGGTATCGAAGTTTCGATATTGTGTTGTAGTTTCGACCACTTTTCTTCACATGGATTTAAAAAATTTATAACAGCAAGAGCAGCGTTGGATTCTATAGTCTTTGCGCTGCATTTTGACGTTCTACCCAGTTCTTTACTTCACGCTGAAGTGTAAATATTAAATGTTTACTAAATTACTGCATGTGGGTAAAACGGAAAGCTTATTTAACCCACTTCCACCAATCCAATTGTCTTGAAACTTTGCAGCCGTGCGTAATTATGATGACAATACAAGATTATGAAAAAAAAAACGGGAGGGGTGAAAAAATTACCCAGTCATCAATAAATATAACCCATAACCAAGAATCCAAACGACGTGAAATAAAGTCTGTAACCACAAATCAAATCAATTCAATCGATATGCAAGCATATAACCACAAATCAAAACTTAGGCACTAAAAAGTAAATAATAAAAAATATACAAAAAAATTTTTTAAGTTAAACAATTTTATTTCAAATGCACTAAAAACTGAAAACTTCTCCATGCACGTGTCGATATTCATTATTCATGTAAAAATCCATGTGTATTTGATTATTTCCAATAATTTTTATGTTATCTGGTAAAATATTATTTCTTATGTGTATAATATATATTTTTTTTATATTTTATATGTAATAGTTATACCTAAAATATATATTTGCAGTTTTTTTTTACATAAATGAATACTTTTTAAATCATAAAAATAAAGATTTTGTACATTTACATGGTCTTCAAGTGGGTATTCCACTTTACCCTACCACTTGAGCGAGGCGAAAATTTCAATACCTCTGGTAAATCTCATTTTCCTTTGTTGTCAAATATTTTTCTTAGCAAAGGCTTTGATTTTCTTATAGTCTAAGGTCCACTTAAGACTCCTGTTCAAGTCCCGTGTCTTTTTTTCTTTCCGATTTTAACTTATCACCCCCTAAAGTTAATCGTTCCATTTTACCCTACTCTCCCTTATATAACGAGAAAAATAATAAAAATTTATAGCCTAAGTTTTTTTTAAAACAAGATTTTATTAAAATGTACTAAAATGGAAAAGAATAATTTTGATACCGGCCTAAATGACTGCCTTCAAAGAATTCCCTCATATGACTAAAAATAAAAGCGTGGTGCATAAATATTGAAATGTCCTTTTTATATAAATATTTATAATGCTTTATATATTTTGATACATTCGTTTTCGCATTCTGCTAGAGCCTCCTTGTTGCACGAGTTTTTTTCCTTGATTGTGAGCACTCTAATTCCTCAATTCCAAGTCTGTTCTGAGATTTAACCAGATTAAAAGTCAAGAAAAAATCACCAATTAGTTTTTGCATAACTTTTAATATTCAATATTTACGCCCCACACTATTATTTTTGGTCATATGACAGAATTCTTCTGAGGCAGTCATTTAGGCCGGTATCAAAATTATTTTCCCCCTTTTAGTACATTTTAATAAAACCTTGTTCTTAAAAAGAATTTCACTAAAAATTATTTTATGCATTTTAGTAAAAATATTGTATTGTCATCGGATCTACGTATGTGTGCAAAGTTTCAAGTCGATCGGATACGTGGTGTGGGTCAAAATTAGCTTACAAGATTTCACCCTAACAAATTAACTAATGAACTCACAAGTGAAGCTAAATAAATAATAAATAAAAGTTTGTAAAATGGGCGGTCGGACTCCAATGACCTTGAGAAAAATACTGTTTGCAGCCCGCTGTTTCATTATTTTCAATCGCACATCGAATGCGTCAATCCGTCATACGGCGCCGTAGTTGATGGAACGTTCAATTTAACGCTTCTAACTAAAATGTTGAGTTTATTCGCGAAGTGAATACAGAAGAAAAATGTATATACTTTCTTTTGCACAAGGGTGTCGTCAGAACTACTATAAAGCAGGATTTTTCAAACTATGGAACGCGTACCACTGGTGGCCTTCCAGGTGGTACGCGAATGCTTTTCGAATAGTTTTTGTAATACGTTTTCTGTGCACTAAATCAGTTAAGCCCACAACATGTAACATACGCATGCTGCACTGCAGTATTCATCTTAATTTTAATTGGTGATACGTGACTGTTCGTATAGATATTTGAATGGTACGCGAAAAATGAGAACCCCTGCTATAGAGTGTTCCCAATGTCGGAAACAAGTGACATTGAAGCACGAAAGTTTGTTGTTTCGCTGTTTTAGTGTGTCGTACGTGGTGAAGAACAAGAAGAAAAGATCGAAAATTCAGTGCAATTTCCTTCAAATTTGAGTTTTCGTTTCATAGTGTATCCCCGAGATATAGGGATTTCGTAAACGCAATAGGGGCTCGGGTCCTTCACGCCTCCGAGTGTTTCGGTGACAAGTCAAACGCCCAGGGATGTGTTCAGTGTACTTTTTAGGTATTAGAAAACACGTGTAATCAAATAAGTACAGCCCTGTAGCAAGTAGGAAAGGACACATTTGGCGGTATGTAGCCTCAATGGTACCTATTGCACACCACTAGAATGGGTCTCCCCTTAGTCGCTATATCTCGAGGACGCACTATACCTGTGAGTTTGGTATTGGTTGGGGCTAAGTATATGGCCAGAGTTTGAAGTTCTAGGAAAAAAATTTTTTGGTTGTTTCAGATTTAGATGATTAATACTTTCAATATGATTGAAAACTAATAGATGTAATGGTAAAAAATCGAACGACGACTACTACAGCGAAGACGGTTGAATTAGTAACGTCTGTATTTTAATGTACAGTAATGCCTAGTTATAGTCCCGGTTTTAGCATGCGTAGTACGCCCGGTGACTGTCCCACCATTTCTTGGAATCCTTCGGTCGAGAGTGAGAGAACGAAAGAGTCGACGGCAACTTCGTATCAACTGTTTCGTTCCCTCTCGCTTGGCTCTTGGGTTTTCTCACTCGCGGCATCGGCCGCACGGAAATAGTCTTAGCGCATATGCTACTCTATGGGAATAGTGTCCGCATCACGTCGTTCGCCATCCGCCAGCCCAGTTCGTCGGGTTTATAACGAGGAATTACTGTATTTCATTTTTTTTTCAAGGTCACTGAGATCCGTTTTTATTATTTTTCTCGTTATATGCACGGCACAATTAAAAAAGGTCTCGTCAAAATCCATGAAGGCGTCACACATCGACAGGTTTACCTCCACTTCTTAGCGCGTCTAGCCATCCGTGTTAACGTGTATGGTTTGTCGTTCTCAGAAAATTATCTTCTAATAAATTAATCCGTAGTGTCTCAATAACATTATACTCATTTACTCTATGCCTCAACACGCTAATATTCTTGCAGAGAAATTCGCGCCTCGGTGTTGCAACAAGCCGAAGCGAGGCGAGACGTAGCGTGAATTAAATTGTCTAGCTGTACAAGAAAAGCACAGGAGTAAAATGAGTCCAAGTGAGACGTAGTGAGAATCTATTTTTAAATTATTGTCTCTAGCATTCAAATTAATTAAGCAAAGCCAACACTTTTCATATACCGTTTCTATTGTTCTTGGAGAAAATGTAATTCGAATTACTCGTCGCGCTGACCGCTCGATTTCACTAAATTAGGACTTTAAAAAGCAATAGAATCTTAGGTGCCACTCGCTCAAGCACGCACTTATATACATATAGATACAATCTTCGGCACGCGTATGACAAATCATTTATTCTTTATGGCCGAGTTCTTTCAACATAGTTACACGACTACGATAAAAAAAGTTACGTAATTGGCCAAACTGCGCGTATTCTTGAGAACATTTATTTTCAAACTACGTGTATTCTACAGACCCACTCGTCATTTCCGTAAAGCGATATTTTAACTTTAACAAACTCCTTTCACCTTAGTTTACCAAACATGCTCGTAAAACGAGTGGTGCCCATAGAATGCAGACTCGTTCCTAATATATGAATGACAATGGTGATGATTGGATACTAGGACGATACCTTACTTATGCAACACTTCGCTACTTACAACTTCGTACTACAAACGATTGTCAGGAACGGACAGTGAGGTCATACATATAACGTAACACGTCAAAATCCGCACGGGCGGCAACGAGTGGTTAAATGCATTAATTCTCGCCAAGCCACTCGCGTCTCGTGCATCATTGGTCGAAAGAAATTCGGAGCAAAAACACGCATTGAATCGAAGAGATCCATGCACGCGTTCCTCTGAGATAACATTTAAAGTAAATGTCACAGCGGAATCACTTCGGCAGCGCTCGTCGACACAGGAAAAAAAACAAAAATAGCTGAATAAATATTTTCTGGTTCAGGTAAATTCTTATTCTTTCATTTCGTTAACAAAACGTTATATGCTATCTTTACAATAAATATCTGACTAACAATATCGTAACGTAACATCGCCCCAGCATAATAGAAAATGATAAAATACATGATACTTCAACGATCAAGCATATCGAAGTTATTGAAATTTAAAAGTAAAGTTACATCGAACTTAAAGCTACGTAGTACACATATCTGCCCGCGGTATGGTCAATTAACCCATTAGCTTGCGTTCGTTACTCAGCGTGTTAACAATCAACTTTGTTTTTGGTTCGTTACGCGGGGGAAAAGCTGGTTAGTGATGGGTCCTGGGACGTTACGCGCTGAACACGATGCGCGGAAATAAAAGAAATGGGCTAATCAACGCGGTTAACACATATATCAACTCTGTCTCTTCTTATCTTTAACCGCTAAAAATGCTTAACAACGAGTATAACGATTCTGTCTCCCGAGATATACACGCGCGCGCGCGTGTGTGTCGCGAGAAAGCTCTTAACTTTATTGCTTCATCTAATCTAGGATTGAACATACCACGAATACGACCTCGGGACTCACGATCAACCGTGCAACATCTTAACACTGCACTTATGCGTATCGATGACGGACATCAGCGTTCTGCTTTCTGGTTCATTTGAGGTCAATGTCTCGATGGTTTGATTTTTTAATCTCTCCGATAGTTAATGGATCGTATCCACAATATTAGCAGGATTAAGTGAAAGGGTGGTGAGATAATTCGAAGGATGTAAAAGAGAGGAGGATTAACACTGCGTCGACTTGCTGATAAATCCAAATTTATACTCTCGATGATAAGTCAGTTGGATGTTGGCATTTTTCTTTAATGTTTAGCGGAAATTAAAGTCTTTGGTAGTTTGATCTATTAGTTTTGCCGGTAGAAATTATATTGCGGCTATTGTTGGTGGCGATGTATAGGCAATAGTACAGATATAGTGAAGTCGTAAATTCAACAGTTAAGTGGCGTTAAGTATAGAGTAATTCGTCTCTATAAACCTCATTCCTACCCTCGCTACATATCAGGAAGTCACTCGGAGCACTGTTTTATGGTTACATGTATATATACTGTTGAGGATTTTGTGCATCCTGCAATGGGAGTAACCCATTAACCGAGGAAGATGAGTTGACATGTCATTTAAGAATAGCTCTACGATGTAGAAGATGATGTCATTCGTCGCATAATTTTAATAATTACGCTGGTACAAAAAGAGTTGATATATCAGTTACTTTTTGCTTTCACTTAAAGGGGCACTATGCCTTCCGATGTTGTTTCGCTTCGCAAGTAACAACCGTCACTTATTTACAACGGTAATGCCCTAAGTGACAGAATGGTTCCCATACGTTTTATATAGAGCATTATATTTGTCACATTAGAAGAATGCAGAAGCGACAGTGACGAAAAACTTCAAAATTGAAATACAACTATCGTGCAGTCAGATGCAAATGTGAGATTACCTTTTAAATTTATAATGTACGTTTCAGACGAAAAACACTGTATTTTGCTTAAAAAAATTAAGATGGCACCCATTGGTGAAATGTAATATTTTATTACTATATTTGTGTGTCCCTAAAAGAGAAAGTATTGGCACCACTTTCCTTGGAAAAATTATGGGTAAATGTTTACATTAGGGGATTCTCCGATTTCAATGACCTTCACATATGTTGTCAAGGTAATCACTCTGAACAATATTTCCCTCTAAAATTTTCGGCGCTCGGCTGTGGTTTACCAGATATTTGCAAAAAACTTGACATAATTGTACATTGAAATCTGCCTATACAGACGACTATTTCACAGCCAGGCCCGGATTAAGGGGGGGGGGGGCTAGGGGGCTGCAGCTCCGGGCCCCAGTTTCCGGGGGGGGGGGGGGCGTTCTAAGCTATTAGCTCACTCTGTCTTCATTGGAAATGTTGTATCAAATAAATTGTCTGAGTTCCACAACATCCTTAGCACGTTTAACGATTGAATTTGAATTATTAAGATCTATCGATTGTGAAGACTTGATACAAGAATTTGCAAAATTAAAGATAAGAAAAAAACATTTTAACTAAAAGTTAATTGTACAATATCTTTTTTACCCCCCATCCCCTGTTCAACCACGGGGGGCCCTCGAAGGTTTGATAGCCCCGGGCCCCAAAAATCTTAATCCGGGCCTATTCACAGCCGACGGTATTAGTATTGTTTGGGACTAGGATGGGGGGGGGGGGTAAAGTTTAATTGTTGATTATATGATAAATATTTATAAAATACGTGAATAAATATTCTAACCCCAAAAATGGTAAACCTGTCGAAAAGCTACATCCTCACCGATTTCAATGACCTTGACATATGTTGTCAACATTTCCCTCTAAACTTTTTGGCGGTTCGCCTTAGTTTCAGAGATATTATTAAAAAACTTTCGGCATAATATATTGAAATCAGTTTCATAACCGACGGTATTAGTATTGGTTTGGGCTAGATTAGGATGTGGGGTGCACGCCCGCTTGCGGGCGCGTAAAGCATGGTAGCGAACTGATGTATGTGTTAAACTCGGTAATTCTAGTGTTAACTGTGGGTGACGGGAAAGTGAATTGACTCCTTGCATTACGAGCCCCCCGCACTTACCTAGCCCCAACCAATACTAATACAGTCGGCAGTTTTAGTGTTAAGTAAAGTTTTTTGTGAATATCTCGTAAACTAAAGTCGAGCGCCGAAAATTTTAGAGGGAAATGTTGTTCAGAATGATGACCTTGACAACATATGTGAAGGTCATTGAAATCGGAGAATTCTCCCCTAATGTAAACATTTACCAAATTATGTTTGAATATACATGTCAACGTTTTCGAAAACTTCATGTTGCAGGACAATTGTAATTCTGACTTCACAACTTTGAACAAGAAAATTTCTAATGTTAATTGTTTCAAAGAAGATTTTGGATAAATGTGAAGGTTGACAAGTCGTTGTTGCTCGGGAAAGGGTGTTTATTCTGGAAACGATACACATGTATATTCCTTCCAAGGAAAGTCGTTCCCGACTGAAACTTCTTAAATTATTTGAGTCAGTCAGAGTATATTTAGAATTTTCTTTTGTATACTGAGAAAGATACCGATTGTGGTAAAAATTACTCGTAATATAAGGTTAGACCTCGAATTTCTCTCGAGTTATGTTATGATTTCTTTAGATATGGATGAACATATTGCAAGATGTGAAGAAAAACAATCATAACAGCATACAAAAATAAAAAAGGTACATGTCACTCTTTTTAGAAGGACACGCGATAATCATATGACAACAATAAACTAGTCACCCAGTCAGCAAACTGTTCGCAGTATGTCAGCAGCCTGGCAGCGGATTCGTGCAGAGTATGGCAACAGAACTGTGTCCGCATTAAGTTATGGTTTTGCGGGCAGAGCTTGCTGCCGTGGTCTGGTAGCAGATTGGCGGCAAAAATCGAGCAGATCCTGCTGTCTAGCTACTCTCAGACTGCGCACCACAAATTTTGTGCGATTCCTGCCGTTAGATTGTCAGCAGACTCTTCTCGATTTCTGTCGCCAATCTGCCGCCAGGTTACGTCAGCAGAATCTGTTCGGTTTCTGGTGTCAGTCTGCTAACATTCCCGAATATAACAGATTCTGTATCAAATCTATAGCCTTTCTGTCGACAAACATTTGTAGCATGCATTTGGCAAAATCTGCTCGAACAGGTTGGCTGACTAGGCATTGAGTACAATAAAAATATGGAAGGACACATTGCCAAATTGCAGCTTATAAAGCTAGAAGAAATGGATCGAAAAAGTATTGAAGAAAAGTATTTCTGCGTATTTGAAATATTATCCCTTTAAATCCTGATAATTTGTATAAACGAGATGGAAGACAGTTAAAGAGAACACTTTTTTTGCTTCAGTCTATTGAAAGAACTTTTAAGCCATATGCTCTTTCATCATAGCCATCAGGATCTGCAGCCTCACCTCAAATTCGGCGATCTGTCATTCCAAAAACAACACGTCTTATATAAAAGAATTTTCCAGATTGCATATCAACTACAGCAGCAAGCTATTAGTACGCTATTGCTGTGTATATATTGCAATACTAAACAATTGTATTACTTTATTTCTATTTTGTTCTTACTATTCTTGTTACATGCAACTAGAAGAGTAAAATAAAAATTCAACTTTTTAACCCTAATATTTCTCAAAAGTAAATTATATATTTATTTTTTATCCATATTTGTTGTCAGCAAGACCGTTTAAACTCATATTTACTCATTTTCTATTACAGGCACAACGGGCGTTCCCATTCAAGAAATGATCCGACTAATAGGTTAATAAATTCTTTGACTGGCATTGGCGTGTTTTCAAACTGAGACGATACCATTTCCTGCCAGACATTGGCGCATTTTCACGTCCAGGCGATATCTCAGATGTATAGAAAGTATTCGCTTACTTTTTGACTGTTTTGAAACTTGATACTTCTGTTTTACCGAGGTGGTATGATTTCTGATTTTATTTATAATCGCTATAAACTGCAAATGCGGTAATAAATTTGATAATACTTTTCCCGCGGACAACCGACCTTAAAAAAAGATCGCGTTTCAATCACTTCGTTACTAGCCAAAGAGTTGAGGAGAACGTAATCAAAGTTGAGATACTTGATACGACCTTGAATGAGGCCTGAGTTCTTATCTCATCCACTTCTTCCTAGAGGCTTGTCCCAACGCTCAAAACATTTATTTACTTTTACTCCAGACTGACTTTACGACTTCACTATGTTCCTTCTATTGACTGTACGTAAGATAAGACTGAATTACATTACTAAATAATCAACGCTTACTTTAGCGTATATCTCCATGACTGAGCATTTGGTTGCAAGTGTTCGTGGTTCAAGTTCACTCAAAGTTAACGTGTCATGAGAAATGGTATTGGCAGCAGTTATATGGATAATAATAATGTACTTGAACAATCGTTCAATCGAATGGCTTGTTAAGAAAAAGAGACTATTGGGTATAAAATGGAACAAAGCGTGTAGTGATGATGAACAAACGCCGTAGAATATTGAGGATCTTTGAGGATTCAGTTGAATGTTAACGTCCTTCGTCCAATTTCGCTGATGGTTCCCGAGTTCCTTGATCCTGTAATCTGTTTAGCAGGCGTGGTTATATCAACCACAAGTGTACTTTAACAATCGAGTAACTCATTAATCACTCGTTATTATAACTCTTCGCGATGATGAACTAACGAGGATAACGCTGGGTCGATTTAATCACCGATAAACGCGAATACATGCGACGTGCTTAACTTTAATTAGTTCTATGCAGCGAGTCGGAGGACACAGCCCGCGACAGTGATCCACGCTAATTTACCGAAGTCGTAGCTCCACGGAAGGAACCAGTCCCTTTGTATCTCCTTTCAGCCGAGGAGTTAAACGTTGTATTGTTTCACATATCGAAAATACCGCGCCAGCAAGCGCGACTTATTCATCAATGACGTTACATAATAAAATATCGATAGGATGTACACTAATCAAATACACGCTCTTCGCTGTATAACGATGGATAAGAAAATAACAGAAAGCGACCGACAGTTTGTATTAAGCCGTCATTTACTCTAGTTCGTCGTTGGCCCTTTCCCGTGCACCATCATGTTTTCATTCCCCTTCGTCCCGGAACGGCGAACAGCGTAATATTTACAAAGCCCATCCCTATGTGATGTCAACACGATGACGAAAATACTGATTATTGGTGTTTTGGCAGCCGATATTCGTCTCGCGCGAACAAATCCCTTCTTCGCATCGATCGACTCTTCTAGTTCTCTTGTTGTTGTTCAAAATACTGGTTCTGGGCGTGGGATTGTCCAGCACCGATCAACGTATGACCAAATTATCTCGCGGAAAACATTATCCTCTGTGTAAAATACGCGGTCCGCGCTGAGAAACATGTGAGGGAGAGGGGGCAGTGGTTTCTTGATTCTTCGACGATCAATTCGTTAATGGTTGCTGCACGGAACGTCGACGTTCCCTCCTTTTTTTTCACGTTCCATCCATCACGAGGCACTTCGGCAAAAGCGACGATGAGCTGTCATGGTGGCTTGAACGAACCATCCGATCGTGACGGCAATCGTGTCCGATTGTTGCCCCGAATCGGCGGAATGAGGTGTCGCGGTGATGCACGCGCGCGGAGCCTTTATGCAAAAGCAGTATACGACGGTCAGTTGAGGAACTCGCGCAAATACAACCGTACCATCATCGTGTGAACCAGTCGATCCGACTTTCCTCTATTCAGTGTTTCTCGCTGGCTGAGAACCGAATCTTTTTCAAGAGTTACGTGGACGTCGACGGCGACGACGGTACTGGGTCCGGTTGATAATACCTTATGCCATTTATCTGGAACATGTAATGTTTCAATTCAATCATTTTTGTATGCTAAAGATTCTGTTTATTATCTAGCTTATAAAGAACTTCACTTGGTAAAAAGTGATTGCATAATTTATAGCTGTTATCATATAATACAAGTAAATAGAGTTTAACACTGCGACTGGTACCGGCCGGCGTGCTTTCATGCCAAGGAATTTCCATCCTGTGTACGGCTTTGGCGTGTTTTCACGTCGATATTTTCTGGAAAGTATTAAAAGTTCCTATGTATCATTCGAGAGTCCCAAACTGTTTACTTTGAAAATAAACCAAGCTCGGAGTTCGTCTTGTATATGTTTCGCTCGTGCGGCAGTCGAGCCTTCAATGGATCATCTAATAATGAAAATTTTAATTTCTATATTTTCTATTACATCTTCATGAAAGTATCACCAATGGATTAGGCAGTTTTTCATTATTAGATGACTTATTAAGTACAAAGCGAACTACGAGCTTCGTTTGTTTTGTGAGTAAACATTCGGAGACTCTCGAACAATACTTTCGAGGCTTTTTAAAAAATATCGGCGTAGAAACACGACAAATTCGTGTACATGATGCGAATGTCCCGGCACGGCGTGACAAAATGCCGACAGTGGGGTATTTGTCCCAAAACCCGGACATAAATCGATTTCAAAATTTTGTGTAAACTATAAAATTTTTGCTGCTAGAGGCATTGCTAGATTGTTTTTTTTTTATTTGTGCACTCATAAAGCAACGGGCTTCGTCGAAATTTAAGAGATTTTAGAGCACGCGTTTCATTCTTAACCGTCCTCTGAAACATCGTTGGTTTATTAGTAATTTCTACATGTTGTAAGAAAGTTATGTAAATTCTGGCATCATGGAAGCTTTTCAGGTAGGTATATGCTGCACTTTCCAACAGGTTTTACTTTTTCATCATATATATTTGTATAGTTATTAACATTTGAAGATAATCGAGAATTCAGTAAATATTCTTTACGATTATAAGATTTCATTAACGATTTTGTTATACTGCAGGGTAAGTCCCGGAGCTTTTGCTGCTGTCATTACATTTGATAAAGGTTTGTGATCACACTCCAAAAAAATTGGTTGCGGATTCGTCTGGATGGAAGTTTTATGACTAATTTAAGCTAGAAATGACAATCGAGAGTTGCAGCGTTTCACGTACGCCTGTACGGTCGCGTTCGCCAGGCCTCCGTGAAGTGCAAAGGAACTCTCCAAAGGAACTGTTTAAATTATGGACACATATGTATTAACTGAATAAAATGAAAGAAAAACTAAAATATAACATATAAGTAAGTAAAAAATACTTCGAATATTTCGCCGTGTAGTCTCTGATGGCGCTGTTTCAACTGAATGCAGACAGAATTTCATAAAATATTTATGCTACGCTGTAGATAAATCTTCGACTAATTGTAAGTCCTCTACTTTCTGTCTTTATTCAGTTGGAATAGTGCCATCAGAGACTACACGGCGAAATATTTAAAGTATTTCTTACGTACTTATATGTTATATTTTAGTTTTTCTTTCATTTTATTCAGTTAAAGTTTTGTTTTGTATAGTTTACCTATATTTAGTGTGTGTAATATATATTTATTCTGCGTTTATTAAGTTCATATTTAAGTGCTCTTTTGATTTTACTTTTATATTAAATCTCATTTGACTTATACTTGGTAAGTACGCGTAAACATTTGTCACATGAGCTAGATATTGTCCGCTATTGTTATTCATATGTTAATTATTTAACGAGAATATATATGCATATAGGTATCAAACTGTCAGCAAATTCTTCGGTGCAAACTGCGGGTCTATCTGGAATTAAACTGATGCCGCGATAAAGCATAAAATTTCATATTGTATAAAATCAATACCCAAGAAAAAGATGCAATTCCTAAATGAAACAATAGATTTACTTCTTTCTCCTGACCTCACTGTTTGTGTAAACGAAGAATTTCTGTAGAAACATTTAAAAATGTAGGGTTTTTATAAATGCCTGTATCTTTGTTAAAAAAACATCCTTTGTTGATGAGGCTCGACTTATCGTAAAGGCAAATGATCATACTTTCCTATAGTATACATAAAAATTACAAAAAAATATTGTTGGCACTCCGTAGCACTTGGCAAACATCAAGAAACTTTTACAGTTTGGCACACTCCTCTTTAAGGGCTGATTTTAGCCCCTGGATACCGATTTCGATAAAATTGATTTAATGAGTCGAGAAGTAGCAAGTTTAAACTTTAAAATGGATTTTCTTTCATCAACTTTGGATGAATTTTAGCAAAGTTATGGGAGTTTGAAGATTTTAAAATACCCATGCCCGGGTTTCGGGACAAATACCCTACTGTGGCGACGCCTATTAGAGTGTTGATCTACTTTCATTTGAGTTGAAGTACTTCAAGCGATGAAGTACTAAATTACTAATGTGAAACTTGTATATTTCACGAGAAACTTAAATATCTCTCACCGTCATGTCATACTCCGTGATGTACGCCGGGATTTCCAATTGTTCAGGTGACATAACTTCGTAAAGGTATTCTACGCCAGGTAAATTGTGGACTTTCTGTTTGATAGCTGGAGCCATGAACGTCGTAAACCACCACGTCATCATCTGCAACAATTAACAAGAAAATTGATCATTGCTTGGGAATGAAAAGTCTATATCTTTCAAAGCTTCTGCTTTGTCGTCTCAGTAACAGGGCACGCTCGCGTCGAAGCTGTTCACACTTAGACAAAAAATTTGCACAGAGTTTTCCCATCGTTACAAAAGGAGCTCGACTATTTTTTTCCCCACTTTATCCATAACGCGGTTGTTTACCAACGTTACAGTTTATTTAACATACTGTCAGCAACACGACGTTAGATCCAGTTTGCAAGGCAATAAATAGCCCTGCAGGAGGTCGAGCATGAACAATAAATCATGTTAGCCTCGTATACCGCGATCAGGTTGAAGGCGACTACAGGTTTTTAAGTAGCAGCGTGAATAAAAAAATCTGCTATCTACCGGAAAGTCAGGAGGTTCGATAGTAATCGTGCACGCGGATTGTGTGGATGGTCTGGAGCATAAACGTGGGAAATGCAATAACAACGTTTATTTAAAACGCTTTTGCATCTTAAAACCAGACTTTATCGATACAAGAGTCGGAACGGAAGCAGAATTGGAACACGATCCAGTTGGAAACATCTTTGACGACGAGAAACCTTAAATCTAGAACGAGATACAGAATCAACTTTTGGGAATTTGCAATTCATATATTATTTGAAGTTAGTTGTTGTGTACTAAATTCGATAATGAAGCGACGTAAGAAAATCTTAATGTTGCTGCTTTTCTTCCCATGCAAATAACAAAGTACATTCTGATTTCATTTCCAACGCGCACAATAATTGATCGTAATATAATTTCTTAATCGAAACTGTGTTTTATGTCAGCCATTATCGATTGATAAGAAAATTGCGTCGTTCAAAATAAAAAGTTTAGAGAAGGGCGGGCATAATACTATTTTCCAACCATTATTTAATAGTAATAATATTAAGAATTAAGTAATTTTTCAAAACTCCAAGCGCCATGCTAAATTTGCCTGTTTGCAGAAGTACGGAAATATTCTTTATAACGTCATTTACGTCCGAGTTGGAAAATGTATCCATCTAGTTATATACTCTCCAAGTGGGTCTAAACTAATTTTCCAGCTGTGAAAGTAAAGTAACTTCGTGAAATAGCACGCATCGCTACTAACCTTGGTCCAGAACGTCGGGTGAATAATGTAAAACTGTTTGAGGTTCTTCTTATATCTGTAATAAAAGATTTTCAGGTATGTAGTCATTAATGAAAAATTATAACAAAATAATTAGAACAATGTTTAGTAATTTATATAAATAATGGAAAATTCTTTGAATGAAATTTTGTAAATAATTCATAAAAATTTTATTCAAAATAAGAATATTGCTTCTGTGGAATCTTTGCATTGACTTAAATCAGTTTACCAAGCTGTAATTTCTATTGCTCTTGCATCAGTTTTACGTATCTATAAATCTATAATCTCATGGCTATGTCATTGAACAGGAAAAACATTATTGAAATTGGTATCGTGTATAGTATTTGTTTCTATTTACATTCAATACGAATGTAAGTCACTATTAACATTTAGAATGAAAAAAGTGCCTTCAATTTTGTATACAAATTTCCAATGTTTTGCTAATGCACTGCAACAGGGTGTTTTTTTAAGTAACTTAGTCTTTGATGAAATTAAAACTGAGTTGATATTCTCTTTATGCTCTTGGAGACATTAATTTAGATGAGAGCGCAGTGTCAGTACCTTTTTAAACATAAAACTTCTTGGTTTTGCGTGTTATGTAGTGTAGAATGTAGAACATATTCACGCGATAAAGCAGGGATGTCTCCAATATCCGAGCTTCACATTTTTTATTTTATTTTATTTACATTAATTACAATACAGTTATGTAGCTACACCCATACGTAAGTATGATGTAATGGTATCTTTTTATAATGAAATACGTTTTATAATGTATACGTTTTATGAGGAATGTACATTTTTATGTAAAAATTCATAGAAATCTTACTTTCAAGTCTCTGCCATTATGTTTTTAGTTTTTTACAGACGTTACTTTATTGGAGAAATAACATTCAAAGAGTTCAGAAATATGAAATAATACTGTGCAAAATATGATATATTTATTTTAGTCTATCGTTAATAAGGGTCATTCCATGCGAAATCGGACACTTTTCGGAGTAACATTCCACATTTTGGTGCAACTTGGATATGTTGTAGTCATTAGGGATATATAAACATATCTCGAAGGATTTTTCAAAATTTTGAGAAATGTCTATTTTACAGCTGTTTGAAGTTAAGTGCTATCTTTTTTTCAATACATTATAGCTATGAAAGTTGTAAACGGATGGAGATGAGCTTTACGGTGCTTATAGAGAAGACATTGATGTTTTATGAAAAAATTATTTCAGTTTAAAAAATAAAAGATTTGATGCAATTATTTGATGCAAGATTTTTGTGCAATTATTTTAAACAAATGCAGGTTTTTAACATCGGGCGCCATTTTAAAAATCTGAAAAAAAAAGGAGAATATAGTTCTATCCTTCCCCTTGATGGACGAATTTTCAAAAATATGGACACTTCCAAATTGGCGAAATGAAAATTACTTGAATGTAACGCTGCGTCAAATCACACCGGTTCGGCTGGCAGAGCCGTGCGGTACTCGCAGCGGTCAAGCGGTTATATCTGCTATTCTTATACAGTGTTCTCTAATATGGTAAGTATTTGTAAAAAAAACTGAAAAAGGAAAACTTTTACTGTTTCTTATACACAACATAACACGGTATCTTAATTTTTGGTGTGCGCAATATTTTCCTTGAAACGAGGGTGACCTTCAGTTTTTTTAAATGGAATGCTATATATTTGATTATACAATATGAAAGCGACTGTCAAGACAAATTCAACTATATGGTATACTATGACCTTCAAGGCTACACAAGGTTAGGAATGAAATAAATATATCGAACTATCTAAGTAGTAGATAGAATTTCTTCTTTCATTCCTAACCATGTGTGGTCTTGAAGGTCATAGTATACTATATGGTTGAATTTGTTTTAACAGTCGCTTTCATATTGGGTAATCAAATATATAGCATTCCATTTAAAAAACTGAAGGTCACCCTCGTTTCAAGGAAAATATTGCGCACACCAAAAATTAAGATACCGTGTTATGTTGTGTATAAGAAACAGTAAAAGTTTTCCTTTTTCAGATTTTTTTAAAAATACTTACCATATTAGAGAACACTGTATAAGAATAGCAGATATAACCACTTGGCCGCTGCGAGTACCGCACGGCTCTGCCAGCCGAACCAGTGTGATTTGACGCAGCGTTACATTCAACTAATTTTCAGTTCGCCAATTTGAAAGTGTCCATATTTTTGAAAATTTGTCCATCAAGGGGAAGGATAGAACTATATTCTCCTTTTTTTCAGATTTTCAAAATCGCGCCCGATGTTAAAAACCTGCATTTGTTTAAAATAATTGCACAAAAATCTTGCATCAAATCTTTTATTTTTTAAACTGAAATAATTTTTTCATAAAACTTCAATGTCTTCTCTATAAGCACCGTAAAGCTCATCTCCATCCGTTTACAACTTCCATAGCTATAATGTATTGAAAAAAAGATAGCACTTCACTTCAAACAGCTGTAAAATAGACATTTCTCAAAATTTTGAAAAATCCTTCGAGATATGTTTATATATCCCTAAAGACTGCAATATATCCAAGTTGCACGAAAATCCGAAATGTTACTCCGAAAAGTGTCCGATTTCGCATGGAATGACCCATAAGCTTTCTTTTGGTATTATATTAATTTAATCTGATAAATAGTTCTTACTTTTAATTGTAAATCTATCAGTATAAAACAAGTGTACCAGAAATGAAAAAAATATTTATTGTGTACAAAGTAATAGATAAACTTGAAAAATAGAAACATGTAAGTAGAAGTCGAAAGTCATGGATTAATTCATTATTGTTTCAAGAGGAAGTATTTAGACGTTATGGATTTCTTAAAATACGATTTTTTTCAGTTTATTTAAAAGTTATCTCGCTGTAACACATTCTTTAATAGTTTGGGCAATTATATTTTTTAATAATTGGACTCAAGAGTCGACTGTGCGTGAAAAAACGCATAAATAAACGAAACTTGTAATATTCTTTATATGAAAATATAAAAATGTTTTTTCAAAAGAACTTCCTATAAGAAGAACTACGTAGGCGGGATCAGATTGCACGACAGCGGGTGCGCATCAAATTGAAGCTGTATTATAGTATCGGGGTCCCAATACAGAGTGAGGTCAAATTTATGGTACAAATGAAGACAACCTTGTGCAAAAATAAGTCGAAATTTTGTGACAAATTTATCCTTAAATGACCTTGTTTTTGAGAAACCTGATTTTAAACTTCATTGTGTATGCATGCACTCACCTTCGGTACGAAATATTTGACTTTAGATAAGTAGACTACATAATGCTAGACTTGTGCTTAAATGCAACGTGCGCAAGGATACGAAATAAATTTGTTCTAGAAAACAAATCAAATTGTTGAGTATGTATTTAATTTTTGCATGTCATTAATTAAGGCATTATTAAAAATTTTGATCCCGCTGTTGGTAGCGTAGCTGTGTTCTTCGAATTAATAATTCTTGAATTCTTACTAAAACAGGGTTGCACTTTAGTCGTTCTAATGCTACAATTATTATTTCTTTTATTGGGCAAGCTTTAAACTACTTGCACTATGATTAATAAACATCGAACTTTAAAATACCTACTACTCCACTATGACGAATCTAACAAGAAAACGTTCACAACCCGAAAATTCTGATTTTAATGAAATTTAGTGTAAATATATATATTATTGGAGTATGCACGGGGCAATTTTCATATTATTAATATAACATAAGAAACTATAACAGAAAACTATGATATAACTAAATATATCATAACAGGAGGAGCATAACAAACTGAACAATTCTTACCTATATTTAAAGTTTCATCCCATGTTGCACCGTTACAAAGTTATATTTAGAAAACGAAAAACAAACGCGACAACTTTAAGAGCTGATTTCACACCTTCAGAGTGTGAAAAAAGAAATTGCTCCTTGCATACTCCAATATGCTCTACATTCACACGAAGTTTTATTCAAATCAGAATTTTCGGGATGGGAACGATTACTGGTAAATCATATTTCTTGTTTAATAAACTTTACACTTCTCAGTTAAAATGTGATGGACAACTTACTCGATGAAACTTCGAAGTATGAAGTGTTGCTAAAAAAAGAAGTCTCGACTGAAAAAACTTTGTACCAAAATTTTGGTTTATTTTTACACACGCAATCACCTTGTCTTCATTTGTAATACGGATTTTGATGCACCGTATATAAACGTGAAAACCACCATCACGTACATAGGTACGGTAGTCGGTGATCCAACCGTCAGACATTCTATGAGTCTGTCTCTGAACACTTCTATTGATTGCAATATACAGTGGTGCCCGGTTAAATTAAAATGAAATCTGCTCGCTTGAACATCAGCCCCACCATCTTTTTTATGTGACCGTCTTCACCCTTATTTATTATCACCTTGAGCTCAGCAAATCATAACAGTTTGACAACGAAAGTGAACATATATACAAAAATTTCATTTTCCATAATTTTCCATAAGTTCTCCCGATGAAAATGGGTCTATACACGACAGTAATCGGACTATTTTTAGGATTATTGATAGTTGGATGTACTATATTTAATAAATAGGAATGTACTCTACTGTCGGACACAGTTCTAAAAATAGTCCGATTTATGTCATGTTTGGACTCATTTTCATCGACACCAATCAATGTGTACTAGTTTCGTAATGATGGAATGCAAATGATAGAAAATGAAATTTTTGTCATTGCACGATAGGTAAACAATGCTCAAACGATTGTGGCCGCTAGCGTTCGATGTGGTTGATTTCACATGGTTGACATTTTTTCTGTTGCGAGAACATTTCTACAGTATTTCGTGAACATGGTTCGGGGCACTCCCAAGCCACAGATTCCCGTCTAGAACACTTCTATTTCGATGCTTTATTCACTTGGGATATTAAAAATTCATTATTCGCGATTCATCGTTTCATTTTCATTGAAATAAGGTTACTAATGTATGAATAACATATGTACTTCTATGGAAATTTAATGCAGAAATGTTTGATTTTTAGATGCATATACAATATTAAAGTTGATGCATTGAAGTTATTCTTAGCGTCAGTCATAAATTGTTGATAAAGCACCAACTACTCGCGGTTGGCATTAAATCATTATGACTATCTTAAAGTTCAAAGGGCAGTGGTTCAACTACAGTAATACTTCCTCACGAAAGAAACAAATAAATAAAGTAGGAGAGTAGAGTAATAATGAAAAGAATGAAAATGAATGTTAATCAGGGGGATACGGGGGTTAGCAACACTAAATACCGAAATAAGTAATATTTCTTCTTGTATTTCATTCACAGCAGTCTTCAGAAAAAATGTATCACGCTTAGCAAAAATGTTTAGGACAAAGAAATACGTATTTATTTCAATATTTGCCATCCCTTATTTCATGTTAAAAATACATAACCAGAGGAATGAAAAATAAATTTTGTGACAGTAATGTTTCCTCACGAAATATTGTCTGAAATGTTCGCCAAAAAAATCCAACCATGTGAAGTTGACCACTAATTAAAGACGCGCGGCTACAATCGAATGAGCTGTATATATACAGGGTGTTCCAAAATTGCGGAACATCTGGAACATGCAATATCCTGATGTAAAAAGGCTTCCAAAAATGTCCTTTACCGTTTTGGGATTCGGGGCTTCGTTCTCGAGATATTGAAATCTTGAATATTGGCGGTGCAACTTCCGGGTCGCGCAGTTTGAAGCCGAGTCAGTTGAGCGCGGAGCAGTGACTATTCGTACGCACACGCAGGAGGCACGCGTAAATACAGATCTACACACACAGTAGAGCCGACTGCGCTGGTTCAAACCGTGAAAATGGGTTAGCGCGCTCGGTGTATAGTGCCTATACGAGCTATAGTGACTTAGGTGTGAAGTCACTCAGCGGGGTCTTAACCAACACCCTGCTGGGTACTAGCCACTAAACCTGACCCCCTACTACCTCTTGTAGGACTGTATTTAGGGAAGGCCAGGACAAAACCGGGGCTTTAAAGGGTAAAACCTCCTAAATTACGTCAAGACATGCAGTGATTTTAGCTTAAAATAAGTTATTAATATAAAATAATTTATATTACTACTGTTCTAATGCAGTACATATACCTTATTAAAATGGATTTGTATTTAATATGTGCTGATAATGAGACATTTTTTAATAGCCAGTAACAAAGCTTAATTGATGACTTTTAATAATGATAAACCGTATCTTCAATTTCTGTTTTATTTTCTGTTAATCTTTAGGGCCCCGATTTTGTCCTGGTCTTCTCTAAATACAGTCCTGCAAGAGGTAGTAGCGGGGGCACATTTAGCGGCCAGTACTCAGCAAGGTATCGGTTAAGACCCTGCTGAGTGACTTCACACCTAAGTCACTATAGCTCGTATAGGCACTATACATTGTAACGCGCGCGGCACTCGTTTGAAGTAACAGGCATCACGATCAGTCGCGGTTGCTTGACGTAGTACGTCTATCTCACTTACTCTCGATATATCTGTTCATTTTCCTTGTAATCTGTTAAGTCCTCCATACACTAGCGACCATGCTCGCTAGTTTGGGGGCCTTTATGAAGTAAATTCGTGGATACAAAACACTACCCTGCTCCGGACCCGAGTAATTCAAATTTAACCGGCCACTACTGTATCATATATTCGATGGCAAACCACTTTAACTTAAAATAGGTCTATTGTATCTGGTTGACGAGTCCCCGCTCTATTGGCTAAGATACTGAAATCTGTTCACCATTCATCTCATAAAATGACAAATGAAAATAAAAGAAAGCAAATATGTGAACGTATTCTGTTCTTTTTATAAGTCAATATCTTTTTCCTGCCATTCTATAACGATTAGCGTACCACAAATTCATGCAAACGTCATGGTCGGTAGGGATTTACCCGAAAGTTACAGGTCAGTTTTCCTCGATTACGAACGAATGCAACGTTTCTGAAAACTGATCAAAATTTCTTATTGGTGATCACACCTTCCCCATTTCTATTGACAAATTCTCCAAAATCGCCCTCGAGGTAGAAAGTTGAATCTTCATAAAAGTGTTACAATAAGTTTTTTCTGCTCAGAGACATTCAAAGAAAATGATTCCTTCTACACATATCTACTTCATATGTTTGAATAAATACTTCGTAAAATTTTAGCAAACAAATTGAATTTTATTGAAATTTGTATGACACCAGGAGGTGTGTCTGCTGGGGGCTTAAAATCTGGCATATAGCATGCAGCTACGTATGTATTTGCTCCTTATAATCCGCAATTATGGGGCTCTTCTTGAGATGTTAATAAATCGAATTAGATATAATAGCGAGTTAAAAACTGAATCTCACTTGTAAGGAAGCACGTTGTACACTTCGCGCAACCAGTGCAAGCTGGGGTAGTTGCTGCTAGTCGTTAACGTATGGAAATAAGCGATAACGTAATCGCCTTTGACAATTGGGTCCAGCAAATGTATTAGATAGAGCAACGCCTGAAACAGAAATTAAAAGTTCTTCATTAGTAGAATTCACTTCTTATTCAGTACCATCACTTGTCTATGTCACTGAGCATACAGTATAGCGTCAATTATCCGAACCTCGATTAACCGAACGGTCGATTATCCGAGCCAGGGCTGCATCATCGCTATTCCCACCACTTCTTCGAACCAGTGTGGCGGTACCGATTGATTGATTGACTTTTGCGTAATATAAATTAACGCAGTAGTACTCTTGTATTTAATAAGTAAGTTTAGGTGTAATTTCTATACTTATAAATTGTGTAAAGTACATGCATGCTTCATTCTCCGAACTGTTCGATTATCCGAACAATTCGAATTTCTGAACCACCTCGGTCCCACGCAGTTCAGATAATTGACGCTCTATTGTAATTTATTTTCTTTCATTTCTTTTGTTTAAATCAGCTCTGTTCGGTTTTCATGTTGCAATATAACGTTGGATACCTCATCGTATATTTCTCGCGAATTCAATATGTTATTGTAAGCACTTGAAGAGTGCAGGCCAGGGTATGCTACAACAAGTTTCTCTACCCGATTTTCCTTTCTTCGTGACGTGCAGAAAAATGGGCAAGCAGTTGCCAAAAAAGCATGTCATTTGATGTAATAGGGAATACTGCAGGGGGAATGACCTCGCATGGATAGAGATATTGTATGCATATACAGTAGTATAATACGACTTGTGCACAGTGCACACAGGGTTGCCACCTCTCCGGTTTTCGTCCGGAGACGTCGGGTTTTGAAGTAAATCTCCGGGCCCCGATTTTACTGGGAACATCTCCGGGTTGTAGACAAAAAAGAGATAATAAGAAATTGTGGTATTATACAATGGTATCAATTTTATATACAATGAAAGTTAATTAAAAAAAAAGATACTTTTAAATTCTGAATTGTTTGAGCTTAAAAGAATTGCACATTTGTTTCCCGGATATTCGAGAACAAAACTTTTTTGATTTTTCCATCTCCGGGTTTATATTCGAATCTCCGAATTGGAATGTGTGGCACTCCGAGATTGATATGGTGCTAAGGTGGCAACCCTGCGAGCACCCCTCTACTACTCCCTACTACGTCACTGAGTTCCTATTACTTCCAATAGCTGTTTCCTTTCTACTACTCCCTACTACGTCATAGGAGGTGCTTTTCTGACAACCTCGCAGCCAAGTTACATAGGGTCTGTTCCGATTCGCGCATTGAGTGCATGAAATTGGTGGCATTGTACGATTCCCTAGAATTTCTCTCACTGGCGGTGCATGAGGCGCGCAGGAACTGCAGGAACTCGGAGTTGCAGCAGTTCTTGCGCGCCTCATGCACTACAAGTGAGACCCCAGGTTATGCAGTCTATTCACTCACTGCATGAATCACTAATCACCATTGCCTGCAGTCTATGCACTCAATACGTGAATCGGAACAAACCCACAGTCATGATCCTCAACGACCAGGGCTGCCAGGCAATCCAGTACGCGTACTGGCATATATGACGTCACTTGGCTTGGATTGGCTTGGCGTTGGCATGACGTCACTTGGCTTGGCGTAGACATGACGTCACGACGCACAGTGGGACGGATCGACACTGAAGTAGGCATTCACTTCATTTTTACATATTTCATCATTTAGTGATTAGTAGCTTTAGATTACAGAATTTAGATACTGACTTTATATTAAAAAAAAAAAGTGAAAATAGACACATTCATCTGAATTAACAGGCATAATGGAGCTAGGGGTACATTTCATGACCCCAGAGTTTACCGCTGGAAAGTTTTTAGGCGATAGACAACAAACATACAAATATATAAACTTTCTGCTTTATAGTATAAGATAATCTAAGATTTCAGGTAATATATTGTACAATAAATACAAAAATCATTTAAATCTCTGATAAGAAACTTAAATAAAATACAGAACTTGATTATGTATCCGAATCATCTAGCAAAGATAATGTTTCTGGCCACATTTGTTTTCTCCGCTCTGTTCTTATCAATGGGATTCTTGATGTTGAAATATATGGATCGGAGCTTATTAATAAATTATTTAGAACATGTATTTATGTCATGGGTCATTATTAGAACTTGCTTGCTTCCTTTTTATTTATTTCCCCAAAACTCGATTCCAATTACTCTCTAATTACATGCATGATTCATTCTTATTTATCTAGCGTTTCACACTCATACTTTTGCACATTTCACACATCTGCGTGCTTCACTTCCAACATATATTACTTATTATTATTATACAGTAGAGCGTCGATTATCCGAACTACTTGGGATCGAGATTGTTCAGAAAATCGAATTGTTCGGAGAATGAAGCATGCATGTACTTAGTCAGTTTACAACTATAGGAATTACACCTAAATGTAATGTACATACATAGTTATCATATACCTCCAAAAAGTGGCGGGGGTAGCGATGATTCGAATAATCAACGGTTCGGATAATTGACGCTCTACTGTATTCGAACATTACTCAATTAGAGTATTTTGAAGTTAAACACATTCATTTTGCACCATTATTGTTGAAAATAAAAAATTGAAGCACAATAGTATATTTTTCCTGACTTGCTCCTGCTTTTGTGCAAAAAAATATCAATTTTTCAAAGGGTCGGATGCGGACGGATATAAATAATTGAATTTTGTGAAATTTAATCTATCCAGAATTATGAGGTATGCTTGAATTTACGAGCAAATACGAATAATTCTTTTAATTTAGAAAAATACGAAAATGGTAGCAAAAAATCTTAATTTGGCAATAGAATATAAGTATTTATATTTTCCATTACAAGAAAAAGACTAACTAAAACTATTTCAATGTAAAAAGCTGATCATTTTCTAGAAATGGAAATCTAAAATTTTTTTTAGAATATTTAACAGAGGAAGCCCAGAAAGCTCGAAATAATGATTTCAAAAACTACTTCGAATTATACGCAAAATGAGCAGCCGAAAAATGACAAATCAAGATGTTCTAAATAATTTATTAATAAGCCCCGATCCAAAGAAATATATGGAATTCAATATCAAGAGTCCCATTGTTAAAAAGAGCGACGAGGAAAAAAAGATTATTGTATTTATTATACAATATATTACCAGTAATCTTAGATTATAATCAATAAATGATGAAATATGTAAAAAATGAAGTGAATGCCTACTTAAGTGTCGATACGTCCCATTGTGCGGCGTCACCAACCAAAAATATGTGTTCCCCTTCTCCAGTACGCCGCCATTTTTTCAGTACGTATGGCAACCCTGTCAAGGTCTTCACTTATTTTACGCCCCTACAGTTAGGACCTCTCCCAACATTTGCCAAACTGTCATTTCTTAATCTGACCAGCATTGTCGGGAGAATCCTCTACCGTAGGGTGCTGCTTTCGTCATGGATAGCTATAAATAGATATATATATAGTTCTCCGTGACGTCGGCTATATCTATTCATAGCTATATCTAATCTATATATTAGATATATGTAGATATTAGTACTAAAGGTGAGATTTCTTAGCCCCGATACGACTTGTGCACAGTCCATGCAAGGATTCCCTCTCTACTACTTCCTACTACGTCACTGAGTTTCAAGTTCCAATAGCTATTCCCCCTCTATTACGTTCCTAGCATCCTACGCGGCCATTTCCTCTCTACTTCTGGCAACGCTAATTCTGACTTCGAACTAAAAGCATCTCTTCGATATTATACACTGAGTTGCATTACCGCAATAAAGTTGTACTAAGCAAATTCGTAGTGCCATTATTTTGCGGGGTCACAACAATAGAACTCTTGGCTTTCGTATTTAATCAGTTAATAAAACGATTACTTCTACTTCTTTAACAGTTTTCTAACTTTATTATCTAATTATAAGACTGGACTGTCTTATGTCCAAAGAATTATGAGTATGAATTATAAGATACGTGTAATGTATTATGTGAGAAAATATAATAATCAATGGTAGATAAATCTGAGCAATATGCTAAACGTACCGAAATCTTTTGTTTGGAGCGTTAAAGCAGAAAACATGTCGGTAAGCGTTGGTACGAAGGAAAGTAGAACACATGCCAGTTGTTTCCATGACAACAAAAGAATAGAAATTGATGTTCAATCCGGTGAAACTATACGATCAATACTGAGAAGGGTAACTTGTAGTTGCTAGATGAGTGATTCTAAAGGTCGAATGACTACATTCTATTAGACATTTTGTTCGAATCAACTTATTTTATAAATAATTCATATTGAAGTCAAGTTTAAGTGTCTTAAAACGAAATTTGGTGGCTGAGTGTAAGAAAATATTGCTACGTAAAGGAAAAGTCTAGATTTGAATCTCGTAATATCATATTATCTTTTCAACTTCTGCTTCGAATGATTAAATTTTGTAAAATTTCCTTAGATAAGCATTGTAATCTCTTTTTTAAAAATCCCTATAAATACACAACGTATATATATATAATTACAACTTGTAAGTTGTTCACTGCAAAAATACCAGAGGCATAACAATTTTTCACAATGTGTGTATCGAATAAACGATATTAAGTTACAGTTATACTTCATACCTTTTATATTATTAGAAAAACTATTTGATTAGCATTCAAAAACTGTATACCTAATATTCATTTTACTAAAAATTGCGTACAACGCGTCATATCTTTAAATACTAACGCAAACAGTTGATGAAGATTAATGGAATGAGTTTTTTATTGCAGGGCAAAAACTTGAAAAGTGATCCTTTTGAAATGCTTCAAGTGTGGTGGGCATCACACGTTCCATAGTGGAATCATGATGAGTCGTAAAATGATTTTAATTGAAGCGATGTATATATTTACTTATATATGACAGTGGATGGCAGTGACAGTATTAAAAAAAAAACGAGCCCGAGTAGGAAGTACTCAATTAATCATTATTCGGGGGGGTCCAAAGCTTATAAAGAGAGGACGCATCCTCCGGCTCAGCGATTTGAATGAAACTTTCAGGTCATATAGAGGGTATTCTCCTCTTCATGAATCATCCCCATATAGGGTTAGTCACTCAAAACTTTTTGAGTTATTGGCGTTTAAAATTTTCCGTGTACTTTAAATACAAATCATGTCGAAGATAAAATCAAGTGATTATAGCACTTGAGTAAGGTGCGTGCTTGGCATTTCGATTTGGTATCGAGTAATATCAAACAAGGATGTAGGCATCAAAACCTACCAATACTCTAAGAATTGATACCTGTTTGATATCAATGCACATTTGACACTTCATGACAATATTAGTATCAATATTATACCAACAAAGTAGCAATCAATACCATGAACAATAAAATCGAATTTTTGAAGTACTTTATGAATACAGGAATACCTACATTTTAGGAACTCATAAACATCCAGCATACTAAACCAGTGAGATAACCCTTTCGACTAGACTTTTTTCTATTTTCTTGTAGAAATCGATTGTGCTAAGCTACGGATACAAACAGATCAAATTTGAAAGTTGTATGTCAATTTTAAAAATTGGGACGCGTGCCCCAGCAGTTTTATTGAGTGGGACATATGTTTCCCGGAGAAGTTAAATAGGTTTAAACACTTACGACTTTCTGTCGGTATATTATACATGTATTTTTATGATATTCCTCCCACTGAATATCAATTCTACATATTTCAGAGGGGTGGGGAAGTAACGTTGCTTTGACGGACCGTAATATTTCATAAGCGATAAGGCATACAAAGGCCTTCGCAGCGTAACTAGGGAAAAATATTTTGGCCGTATTCAGGAATAAAAATGAAAATATTTAATGGGACATATGTGTCCCGAAAACGCATAGGCACTTCTCTATGGTCAACAAGATAAATAAAAACAACAATTTAAAAACTTTTTAAGCAAAACAGTTATATCATATATAAATTTAAAGGCTACGATAAAAAATTTGAAAGAATTGTTCAATTACGCGTGTAATAAACAAGATTTCTATCATTGTGACTCCGCAGCCATATAGGTACCCTAGCGAAATAAAAATTATCCAGGACGTTACTAAGTAAGTTGCTTATTCTAATGACTGCTAATCAAACATACCAGTATGTAGTCAGATTGACTAAACAAGAATAAAAAAAACGTACATATGTGGCACATATTGCTCTACAGATGATCACAAAAATTTACTGGACATGTGTCCCAACAGGGTCGAAAGGATTAAGAACTGAAACATTCAATACTAAGTATCTAGAGACGCGGTAGCATCTCGATGCCAAGTACATGTTTCGACACCCTGTATATGTCGACTGTCGCTACCGCTTTCATTTATCATTTACCCGTCGCCCAGCTAATCCAACCTAACCTGAAACTTATTTCATTAATATCTCATGACGCCTGGAATATTTTCTTAATTTAAAGGCATTTTTCTTATGTAAACCGCATATCAGCTTTCGAATAAGACCAATTTCAATAAAATCGGTCCACGCATGACAGAGATATCATAATATCGTCTCATGGAACTGTCAGAAACGGTAAGAAAAGATTTTTCTCCTGATTCTCCAGCCAAATTTTTGTCGACATAATACGTATATACGCGTTACACACACACCTTTAGCCAACACATGTGCGTTCTTCATTCGCCGACTCTCGGGATCATTCGGCAGGGATCGCCGTCCGTCATTTTACACACACACACACACACACACACACACACACACACACACACACACACACACACACACACACACACACACACACACACACACACACACACACACACACACACACACACACACCTATACTATTTTGATTTTTATAACCTACCAAGTGTCAATCAATTATAACCTGCTAAGTGTCAAATAATATAAGTGGTCCAAATTTGAAATGTCAGGAGTTTTTACACTACATAGGAGATTGAATTCATGTCTCAATTAACAAGGTAAGTCGCCAAATTTTTTTTAATAGATTTCTTATGTAGAGTTGAAGACAGAGAAGCATCTTCTTTCGCATAAGTTTCTGGAAATTTGTACCATGCATGTACAAAATAATACCACGCATGTACAAAATAACATATATATTGTAACAAATTGCATTGCATTCAAATTGCCAGATATTTTTATACCAGCAATTTAGAGTTTTTATGTAAAACTTAATATTATAGAAATGAAGGGGACGCCCAGGACTTGGATAAAAATGAAGGGGACGCACATGCTTGGATATAGAATTGGGGGGTTGCACAGGTTTGGATATAGAATTGAAGGCGACGCACAGGCTTGGATGGATAGATATGAAGGGGATGCACAGGTTTGGAGGTTCTCCGGAGAAGATTAGATAGATAGACAGAGCATCTTGTTTCGCACAAGTTTCTGGAAATTTGTCAAATCAGGTAAATCGACAAAATTTGTCAAGACATAGCATTAAGAATTATTAAGAAAATAGATTATGGTGGACTGCTTGCAACGTAGAGCAAGTCACATTAGTGAAGAAAGTACGCTGAAAACACATCTCCCTTAATGCTTTTCAATCTTTTGTGAAAAACATTCGTAATACTTTAATAAAATCCACAGCAGTTGCCACGATATTCATTAATTCATTAATTTTTTAGATTCCCATTAACAATATTTCAATTCACCAATAAACATACTAAATTAATTTTATTCCAACACCAATAAATTGTGTGTTGAAAATATTGGATCTCTTTGTTCATGTTCGCTGAATTATTACCATAAGCATTTATTTAAATTTTCTGCAATAAGACTTTCTGTCATACGCTCTTACCTCCTTCGGACACATTATGTAGTCTCTACACTCACTATAGGAAAAGGCTACTCTATTTCTATATAAGTAAGTTCTACTACGTTAAGTTGTATATAACTAAAATGTGGCTTTTATATATATTTACAGATAACCCAAGCAGAAGATGATGCAGTGTGATCTACGTCAGACTATGTACGCACAAATTTGCAGGTAGGGTTTTGCATACGCAATTATTCATTCAATGATCTTGACAATGAGCACGTGTGATAATTTATATAATTAGTAAATGTGTCCTATTTTTCAGTTAACGATGCAGACGAAGAGAATTATTTAAACAGCTGAAAGAGAAAGTAACCCTGCTGCACGTGTAAATAAAACCCCATAAAAAAACTTCAAAAAAGTAAAAAAATTACGCCAAGCACATGAAAAAATAAATCACAAAAAATAGAAGATAATAATAATAAATCATAAAAAATAGAACAAATAACAAATCACAAAAAATAGAAGATAATAATAAATATAATATTAAAAATTATCTGAGGTCATTCCCAATGCAAATTATCTTTGTAAAAAGAAGTGAGATCCCCATAAAAAAACTTCAAAAAAGTACAAAAATTACGCCAAGTACACGAAATCAAACAAATCACAAAAAATAGAAGATAATTACAAAATAAAAAAAGATGTGAAATCAAAATGAGCTGCAAGTACATAAAGGTGCTTTCCCGCTGCATGCAAAGACGACACTGTGTAACGCAATGTAAGATTCGGTGCTTTCCAACTGCGCTTAATAATATTAAGCAGATATATTTTTTACAAATAAATATTTTAATACGAATAAATATTTTATTCAAAATACTTGGCGCTGCGAAACCGAAAAAATGTTAATTGTCTTAGTATATTTAACTCTAATATCATACACACGCATACACATATTCACGAACGCACGCACAAGAAAGACAGAAAAAGATTAATGCAATTATACATATGTATTCAGTTTAGCAACACCAATTCGGTGAGCAGCGCCAAGTATTTTGAATAAAATATTTATTCGTATTAAAATATTTATTTGTAAAAAATATATCTGCTTAATATTATTAAGCGCAGTTGGAAAGCACCGAATCTTACATTGCGTTACACAGTGTCGTCTTTGCATGCAGCGGGAAAGCACATTTATGTACTTGCAGCTCATTTTGATTTCACATCTTTTTTTATTTTGTAATTATCTTCTATTTTTTGTGATTTGTTTGATTTCGTGTACTTGGCGTCATTTTTTTACTTCTTTGAAGTTTTTTTATGGTGCAATTTTCTGCATCGCAATTTCCACTGCCTACTTCACTTTATACGCTTTGTATGATGGATCTAATATCTAGAAAGTTGCAGGAAAAACCATATCAAATGGTTGCACATCCTTTAAGTACACTGACCGAGCGTACCTCGTTATGAGTGTAGAATAATTTAATGTTTATTAAGGAGAAAGCGGTAACTCGCTGGAAACGCTGTTCCAAAGTGAAAACGTGAAATTTGCAACACCTGTTTCTTTCCCAAATTTTTTGTTCCAAAGAGATCTCAAATATAGCTGCATTCTAGTCGCTCGAATCATAATCCAAGTCATGAAAAGGCCATAACCGTGGGTACAGTTAAATGACGCAACTATTTACTATCTCGAACTAATTCAAATTATCTTGATTCTACGAAACGAGTGAACGTCACATTTGTTACTTCGTTTTAAACAATCCAAATGTTACAATTCAAACTGGATGTTGAATCTTCAGCTTCGACCTGTGGCTCGAGAAATCAGGTTGAAATCTTTGGCATTAAAAAAAAGACAAAAGGGCAATGAAAAAAAGGTAACTTGAAACAGTCCTCAATTGCATGTGTAGGACGTTTACGATGAAAGTAAAGTTCCTTTCACTTGTTTGCTCAGGTATCGATTCAGCGAGAAGGGTGAATCAGAAAATTTACCCTCTACTTTTCCCCTGTTGCTTCTCGTCCTGACGTCAGAAAGTTTATGTATCGAGGTTGTATTTTAATTCAACGTTATGAACGCTGCTAAATATAAACTAGATGTTATCGCAATGTTACAGTTTACGTTATACTGTTGCATAAATTGGGACATATGTAACGTCCTACTGTATTTTGTATCGATTCCTTAAAGTGCGTACTTACTACCGAACAGTTGACGAACACTGTTCGCAAACAATGCTCGCAAGCAAATCGCAAAAAATTCACGAACAGTTCCTGAACAGTTATAGATATTCTGTTACATCAGTCTATCAGTTTCTTGAGGAATCAATTCGTTGTTTGGTCTCATTTTAATCAGAAGAGAATGTTACCAATCAGAAGAACCTCGCTGAGGCATGAATTTGCTAAGTGTTTACGAAAAGGTTGCGTAGTAGTTGTAAAATGTCTGCGAACCGTGTTTATGAAATAAACATGCGAATAAACGGTTTCTACGAAATTCAATTCCTATACTGTTCGTGTACAGTTTGCGAACGCTGGTGGAGACGTACTACCTTTAAGCTTTAGGCAGTGATGAAATCAAATTCAATACGTAGTTACAAATATCAACCCATTCCTACGAAGAGACTCCGCCCTGGGATCACGCAAATGTTCTAAAACTACATTCCGTGAGCCTCTCAGAAGTCAAATTGATCAATTCCATGAAATAAACAGTACGAAAATGTGACATGTTAATGAGTAATATTGATTTATTTGGTATTTGAGACGCTCATGTGTCCTCTATTGTGGTGCCCAATTTTATAAGGTTATTCTGAATTATCAGATATCTTTCTGAAGATATGTTAACGCTGTGTTATGTATATATTATGGTCGCCGTATACATAGGAATACCGGGAATCGGGCAAGGCGCGACGTTGTCGATGCCGAGCGCTGCGTTCGTTGTTGTTTGGCAACGTCTCGACGACAGTCGTCGCAACGCGCAGTCTTAAGTCTAGGGCAGTCCTTAGCGGGCATTTAGAGGTCACGGTACGAGCGTTCGATGTATCCGTCATATAAATATACGTAGTGTTAGGCTACTTATGGGTTTAGTTATTTCACGCCCCACCTTAGTCTACTACAGTTTCAGAAGTGGGATAAAGAACAAGTGTGCTGTGTAGTTTTGTGAACACGTGTGCGATTACAAATCATGAGGGCACTAAGCGACATTCCGGTCATTAGTGAGAACTTGAAGAAAGCGTCGGTGGCATCGATCCGCACGCTATATAAATTTATCACGGGAGAAGAAGGCGATCGAAGTAATCGGAAGAAAGTGCGTAGTTTTACGGGATTCAAATTTGTGGAAGGATCGGCAGAATGGGAAGCAAAGATCGCGTGGGCAGTGGCATCACTTGAACTGGGCGATCTGATAGTTATTTGCAACATCCTGAATTTGGATTATAGTGGACAAAGTAAGGAGATAGCTCTTCGAATATGTCAACACTTGGCGGATCCGAGTCTTTTGGAAGCGACCAACGCACAGGTGACCACTGAAACGGAAGAATCAGAAGACGAAGAATTGAATGCGACGATTCAACAATTGCAGGTGGGTGCAAGTGGTCAGACGATGACGTCCACCGCAACCGTGTCGCGTACCGGTGATTTGGCTACTCGAGGCATGGCGCCCGATCGTAAAACGCCGAAATTTACGCTGCATTTTCGCGACATCGAAGATTCAATCCGGCAATTTAATGGATCAGATGGATATCCAGTGGAAAGATGGATCCAGGATTTTGAAGAAAACGCTGAATTGCTTGGCTGGACAGATCTGCAAACATTACTATTTGCAAAGAGGTGTTTAACGGGTCTGGCAAAGTTGTTTATGCAGGGCGAACAAGGTATTGCAACGTGGAAAAAGCTGAAATCCCTCCTTTTGGAAGAATTTTCGACGAAGATCAATAGTGCAGAGCTGCATGAACTGTTGCGTAGTCGAAGAATGCAACGCGAAGAATCAGTGCATGAGTATTTCTTGGTAATGAAGGAAATCGCAGCTCGAGGTCACATTGAAGCGGAGGCACTAATTCAGTATATTGTCGACGGTATTCCAGACGAACCAAGTCGAAAGGCTCAACTATATGAGGCGAAGCAGCTAAGTCAACTTAAGGATAAATTAAAAATTTATGATCGAATACGTAATTTAAATCGTCCACACACGAAGAAGGTGACCCCTACGAATTCAGAGACACCGAGTAAACCGGCAAGCAAAACACATCTTTCGCAAGGAGAGAGCAGGCAACACAACAAATGTTTCAACTGCGATGAAACGGGACATTGGACTGCTGCATGTCCGAAACCGAAGAGAGACAGAGGATCGTGCTATATCTGCGGAGCGATGGATCACAGAAAGCGGTCTTGTCCACAACGGTCTACGGCAACGAAGGAGAAGACTTCAAAACCAACGACGAGTGCGACAGCGGCAACGACGACACACTTGGTGCAATTCAACACGAGCGTCGTACCATGTTACACCGTCAATACAATGTTGGGCGCAGTAGGTAAAGTAAACGCCGTTTTAGACACGGGAAGCCCCGTATCATTTTTAAGCAGATCACTGATTGCATCAGACGTAGTTATAAGAGCGTATAATGATACTCTACAGTTTGAGGGAGTGAATCGCAGTAAAATCAATATATTAGGGCGTTTGGAACAAAAATTGTTAGTGGCTGATTGTGAAATCGACATTGATTTTTATGTAGTTCCGAAAGAGACCATGAGCTGTACTTGTTTATTAGGCCGAGACTTTATTACGAATGATAACATAGAAATAACGTTAGGAAAAACAGTGCAGATTCGCCGTAAACTCAGAACAAAAGACGACGATTATCCGATGTCGGAAATTTTGAAAATTGATGTAGTTGAAGAGAATACTACGGGCAGTATACCGGCAAACATTAAAATTGACGAAAAGATAGAGTGGGAATCGCGAAGCAAGGTTCAGCATATTATTGATGAATATTATGTGAAACCAAAAAGACCAAAATCGCCAGTAACAAAATTAGAGATGGAGTTAGTACTCAAACAAAATCATCAACCGTTTTATTATAACCCAAGAAGATTATCGTATAGCGAGAAAAACGCGGTTGAGGCGATCATTAAAGATTTATTAGATAGGGAAATTATTCGCCCAAGTACGTCCCAATATGGTAGCCCAATTGTACTGGTCAAGAAAAAATCAGGTAAGATTAGATTGGCTGTTGACTTTCGCGACCTTAATAAGCTAACCTTACGGGATCATTTTCCAATTCCTAGAATAGACGATCAAATCGATCAATTGCGAGATAGGGCATATTTCACACGATTGGATTTGAAAGACGCATTTCACCACGTTCGAATGAAGGAAACTTCAATTCAGTATACCGCTTTTATTACATTTATGGGACAATACGAATACCTTCGTATGCCATTCGGTTTATCAAACGGCCCTTCATTTTTTATGCGCTTTATTAATGCTGCTTTTCGAAAACTATTGGATGAACGGAAAGTATTAATTTATTTGGACGACATATTAATCGCCACGAAAACGATTAATGAAAATGTAGAAATACTGAGGGAAGTTATGGATATTGTGGTAAAAAACTGTTTAGAGTTGAGGTTGGAAAAATGCGCTTTTCTATTAAGCGAAATCATTTATTTAGGTTATTGTATAGATTCTTTAGGTATTAAGCCAAGTAAAGACAACATGCAAGCTGTACGCGATTATCCGATACCGAGAAATTATCGAGAATTGCAAAGCTTTTTAGGATTAGTATCGTACTTTCGGAAATTTATCAAAAATTTTGCGTTAAGAGCGAAACCATTGTACGATTTATTGAAGTCGAAAGTTGTTTTCCAGTTGGATGATGAAGTCTTAAAGTGTTTTGAAAGTTTAAAAGAATCTTTAATCTCAGAACCAGTATTAGCAATTTATTCTCCACTTGTGGAAACAGAATTGCATTGTGACGCAAGCATCCATGGTTTTGGATCAGTATTATTACAAAAGCAAGTAGATGGGAAATTTCATCCTATATGTTATTTTAGTAAAAGAACAACACAGGCTGAAACAAGATATCATAGTTTTGAACTAGAAGCACTGGCAATAGTTTATTCCTTAGAACGCTTCCGGATATATTTGCAAGGCATACCCTTTAAAATCGTTACTGATTGTCAGAGTTTGAAATTAACCTTGGAACGCAAAGAAATAAATCCGCGAATCTTACGATGGTCACTAGTTTTACGAAATTATCAATACACTCTAGAGCACCGGTCGGGAGACAAGATGATGCATGCTGACGCATTAAGTCGTGAATTTAGTGTACTTGTGATTACAGAAAATACCTTCGAACGTAATTTAGCAGTTTTACAAGGTCAAGATGCGCAAATTAAGAAATTGCACGAGGAGCTACAGAATAATGAAAATAAATTTTTTGAGTTGAATAACGGAATTGTTTACCGGAAGATGAACAACAAATTATTATTTTATGTCCCTTCGTCCATGGAGGACAACGTAATTCGTACAAACCATGAAGAAATTGGTCATCAGGGAATAAATAAAACATTAGAATACATATCTCGAGTTTATTGGTTTCCGGAAAAGAAACAAAAGGTGAAAAAATTTATAATGAACTGTATAAAGTGTATTACCTATTCCACTATTGCAAACAAAGTCGAGGGAAACTTACAATGTCCGGAAAAAGGATCCGTGCCATTTCATTGTGTGCACATTGATCATTATGGTCCGTTAGAGCGCACAAGAAATCGATACAAGTATATTTTTGAAATCATAGATGCGTATACCAAATTTGTGAAGTTTTACCCGACAATTAGTACAAATTCTGAGGAAGCAATTCAACATTTGAAAACCTATTTTGGAACATATAGCAAGCCGCGAAAACTAGTTTCAGACAGAGGTAGCGCATTTACGTCAAACAAATTTAAGGATTTTGTAGTTGAAAATGGAATCCAACACATTTTAATTGCGACGGCAACCCCACATGCCAACGGGCAAATAGAAAGAATCAATCGATCTCTTACACCGATGTTAGCGAAAATAAGTCAAACTACAGGTACATGGAACCAAGCATTAGAAGATGTTGAATATGCGTTAAATAACAGTGCAAATCGCGCTATAGGAGATACCCCAAGTAGATTATTGTTCGGTATAAATCAATTAGGAAAAGTTAATGACGACTTACGCGTAATTTTAGAAGAACAAATTACAGACAATCGAGATCTAAGTGCCATTAGACAAAATGCAGTGGCAAAAATACAAGCAACCAATGACTACAACAAAAAATATTATGACAAAAAACACAAAACCCCAACGCAGTATGCAGTAGGAGATTATGTTGTTGTAAAGAATGTGGATGTAACACCCGGGCTGAATAAAAAATTATTACCTAAGTTTAGAGGACCATACGAAGTTGTGAAAGTATTGGACAAGAACCGTTATGTAATACGCGACCCAGAGGGACATCAATTAACCCAACTACCCTTTGAAGGTATTTGTTCACCGGAAAACATGAGATTATGGTCTAAAGTAAATTCAGTCAACAGTGATAGCGATGAATGAGAGCGTATTTGTATATAGTGTACATAGTGTATATATTGTATATTCTGTAAATATGAATACCTTGTAAGTTCGATACAATTAATAAGTTATGAGTTAAGTATAGTTTGTATGCTAAATATGTTAGACATAAATAACTTCTTTATTGCTAATTGTAAGTGAGCGCTTTGTGTACCCGTACGACCTATTATGATTGTCTTTGAGTACTGCGGATCCCTTATGTACCTACCTTATGATACCATGCTAAAATTTATGTTATGAGTTAAGCATTTATGTAAAAGTCTTATTTATGTTTTAAGACCCATTAGAAAGAACCATTCTTATGATGTACCTTATGTTAGTACCCGTATTAGTAACGATTGAGGGCAATCGTTGGTCAGGATAGGCCGAATTATGGTCGCCGTATACATAGGAATACCGGGAATCGGGCAAGGCGCGACGTTGTCGATGCCGAGCGCTGCGTTCGTTGTTTTTGGCAACGTCTCGACGACAGTCGTCGCAACGCGCAGTCTTAAGTCTAGGGCAGTCCTTAGCGGGCATTTAGAGGTCACGGTACGAGCGTTCGATGTATCCGTCATATAAATATACGTAGTGTTAGGCTACTTATGGGTTTAGTTATTTCACGCCCCACCTTAGTCTACTACAATATACACAAATTTTCTGCGAAGAATGAATTTGAAATATTTATGCATTAGAAAGCTCAAGTTAAATATTGTTGATGGGACATAACGTAAGTCATTGTAGTAGGCAAGGGTTAATCGATTAAATATACAAATCGTTACAATCGAGTAATATTCATAGAAGCGTTTCATTCAATATACTTGTGAGTTATTTTCTATGTATTGTCAAGTGATCAACTATGATTTTGCTAAACCTCTACAGATTTGAAGAGTCCTTGTAAGCACTGTAAGTGCCACAAATAAAATTCTATACTATAGTATTACCATTGGCACGTAGAACACTTTTCGATAAATTTTTTTTCTAATTTTGGCACTTACAGTGTGTTCTACAAGGACTCTTCATTTGTAGAACAGCCGAATGGGATAGGAGTACTCTTTTGTTGTGGTAACTGAAATTTGAAGGAGTAAAACTACCTAAAAAATTATTATTGTTCTAATGACATCCTGAACACTATTGAAGCTACAAACAGGTTTTTTTCTTAAAAGGTTCATGATTCTTTTAAGAAAAAAAAAACAACATTTTGTAGGTATATATCAGTAAAAACATTTGGTAAATAATTAAAGAAATCAATTCCAAAACTTTTACTTTTGAAATTATCAACATTTTTATAATGACGAGGTAAACAATCTATTTTTATCTTGATGTCAAGATCAACTATAATTATTTCTGCTCGACTCGGATGTTGTTATACTTGGTCCCATTAGTAAAGGTTTCGAGGTTTCGTTGATTCACGCAGAACTCGATTCGATCATCATCTTTATAAATATGGAACTCGGAATAATTAGTTGTATCATCGGCGTTACTGCCGACTTATCTGTCTGTGAACCGGAATCGTAATACTGCGCGCGTTACAATGCTAATTAAATTTTGCCTCTGTACGGCTGTCACGGTCTGCCTCAATTCTCGAGAATTATTACTGGTACTTACGCGTGTGGCGTAGAAATTAGTTGGAAATAAAAAAAGATTAAATGTTTTCATTCGTGCCGTGATAAATTGATTTAAAATGGCTCGGAACAATCGCCTGATAAAACGATTCATTTTCTTTTCAATTCGAAGTGGAGCTTAGATGCTCAGAATTGCCAGTGTGGAATCTATTTAATTCGAGGGTCGCACTGCACGCGTGTGTGCAAAACCAGATATTGCAAGAAAAACAGAATTTCATTACAAAGATCCAAGATGTAATTAAAAGATTAAAACGCACAGTCGTTTCTTTGTGTGCTATTAACAATAAAACAGAACAATAATTCGTCGCGATTTCGTTACTCTGATTAAAGAGAACGCAAGTATTGCGAAGTTCGTGACTCAACGCTTCGCGGAATATAATGTTATTACATTCATTTGAGAAATATGAATTTTTAATTTATGAATTAATTGTGACGTGGCAGTGTCTCGACGCCAAGTATATGTTTCGACACCCTGTATATGTCGACTGTCGCTGCCGCGTATCTTTTACTCGTAATCCGGCTAATCCAACCTTACCTGAAACTTATTTCATTCATTTCGCATCACGCCTGCAATATTTTCTAAATTTAAAGGGATTTTTCTTATGTAAACCACATATAAGCTTTCGAATAAGATCAAATTCAATAAAATTGGTCCACGTATGACAGGGATATCGTAATATCATGTCATGTTACATGTATCATACGAAAATAGTAAGATTTTTCTTCTGATTTTTCGACAAAATTTTCGTCAACATAATACGTACACGCGTTACACGCACACCTTCAGCCAACAGAAACTAACACATGTTTCGTTAGTCAATCGCTATCTTCACTACGCAATCTACTTCAAATTTTGATAGCTTACCGTCAAGTTATAACCTGGCAAGTGTCAAATAAGGTAAGTTGTCAAAATTTAAGATGCCACGTGTTTTTACAAATATGTATCGTTGTACCATGGAAATGCAACCAAAATGCAGTCTCAAACACAAGGTAAGTTGCCAAAATTTGAATCAAACTGTTTTTTATTTGTAACTAAACTGAGGATTTTATGTATATGTAGATAATCGAAATGTAAAATGATGCCGTGACCTACGCCAGGCTATGTATGTACGTATAATTTTGCAGAATGGATTTACATGGACACCTTCGATACTGCACGAATTTAATCAGTGTTTCTTGTACTATACACAAAGTACTATACATATACATAATATATATAGATCTGGAATGCGTTGCACATGGTTAGTTTCATAGTTGTTAAACTTGCGTAGAAGTTATCCTTAATTCTGTCCGGTGATAAGGCTGTTCATTAGGGTGGAGCAATACTATATAGGTGAAAATTTAAATTTGAATTTTTAGTTGGCCTGGGTGCGGGATAGTTGTCTTTTGATTAAGCAAACACAACTGTAAAAAATTTTGGAAAAATATTTATGTCTGCAGGTTCCTTTTTCTCTTAAAAATGTAAAAAATAAGATTCACAATGTTAATTTTTTACAGTTGTGTTTGGTTAATCAAAAGACAACTATCCCGCACCCAGGCCAACTGAAAATTCAAATTTAAATTTTCGCCTATATAGTATCGCTCCGCCCTACTGTTCATGGCTGTTAATGGTGAACCTTTCTAGTTTATAATATTAAAAATTATCTGAAGTCATTCCCTATGCAAATTATCTTCGTAAAAAGAAGTGAGATCCCTATAAAAACTTCAAAAAAAGTAAAACAGTTACGCCAAGTACATGAAAAAGTCAAGGACGGAAAAGAGTATTATAAAATAAATCACAAAAAATAGAAGATAATAATAATTACAATATAAAAAAAGATGTGAAATCAAATTGAGCTGCAAGTACATAAAGGTGCTTTCCAACTACGCTTAAGATGACCCAACTACATGTACACAGGTAAAATGCTGTGTTCATGGGTGCATTCCATTACTCATATCGTGGATATTTTAATAATGTGCAGATAAAATGTAACATCTAGACATTTGCCTAGATGTCCGCGGCCTGGAAGTCAATATTAAAATGTCCGTGATTGTTACAAAGCACATTTATGTACTTGCACCTCATTTTGATTTCACATCTTTTTCTTATATTGTAATTATTATTATCTTCTATTTTTTTTATGATTTATTTTATAATACTCTTTTCCGACCTTGATTTTTTCATGTACTTGGCGTAATTTTTTCACTTTTTTGATGTTTTTTATGGGTAACCCTGTCCCAAAATCCCAAATTCAGACGATTCTAGCATCTAAGAGCGGAACCTCTGTCAAACTCGCCAGATAGAATTTTTAAAATAAAAACCTCTCGTGAGACTTAGAAGTAATTAAGGTATTGCACTCGACTCCCTGCTACGGAATCCAACAGCCATAGTGTAAAGTTTTGGGAAATTTATTGTACCTTCTGCATTCCACCACGTGACTGGGTCACGCTTTCTATTTATTGTGTTGCATTTCTTCGAATGAGTCTTTTTGGAATGAGCCAGGGTGTTTGGACGAAACTGATTGTTTAGCGGTTATACCCATACAGCACACTTTGTTGCAGCAACGTTGCAAATAACCGTTTTAAAGGCTGTTAGATACCCCGAGTCTTACTCTTTGTAACGTATGTATCTGGACATTCTCACCCACTTGAACCGTTAGATACCTACCGCGTGACTTTCGCTATTACCATGTCTGGTCATCATCATTCACTAATAGGTGGGATAAACTTAAGGTGGGATCTCACCTTTAGGGGCTGCCCAGGATTGTGGATTCGCGTTGCCTAGTGGCCATCTAAGCCCCGTTACACACTTGCGACAAGTTGCCCGCAACGTGATTGACAAGAGACCAGAAACGTTTGTTGTTCGCCGCGACCAAGTGCGAACGAACTCGTATATCCCAGTGTACCTCGTGGTCGTCGGTGACCTGGTCGCCGGCAACTTATCGCAAGTGCGTAACGGGTCTAAATGTGGGAATTCCCATCCGCGATCAGCCGCAGCGGCCGATGATGGCGGTCCCACTAGTGCAATGGAAAAGTATACATCTGTTTCTCCGTTGCACTAAGTATTCACTAGTGAGAGTCTCACTGTGAGACTCTAGCCAGCCACCACGGCTGATCGCGGCTGGGTCAGGTATCCCACCTTTACCCAACGCCAACTCTACGAGGTCTCGATATGTCAGCGAAGGCCAGTTCGAGCCATTTGGGAGCCCGAACTCTATGATGTTTACCATAGCCACGCGGAAGGGGAGCTCGAAAGCCAATGATAACGTAGGCGCGCCACAGATAGGGAAAACTGTAAGACTGTAGCGTGCGATGCAGGCTCGTACCCCTAGGCCAGCGATAACCCGATGGGCGGACCGAGCACGCGGCATCAATAGGCGTTTTCTACGAGCCGCGCGAAAGAGGGTGCTCGAAGTCAACGAAGCGGCGGGCATGCAACAAATAGGGAAAACACTATACCGAATCCATCCTAAGAAAAACCTTACGCCCATACCGTTTTGTGACCGATCTGCGCAGCCCCCACTACTGCCTACGGGCCCGACGCAGGCGATTGCTCGTAGCGCTTTACCTGCCGGTTTTCCTGTCCCTCGAAGGGCGGGACGTAACCGATGTCAATGTCAACACTGCAGGAGTGCAGTGTATCTGCCCGGTAGTTCTTTGGTTCCAAACAGATATAACATCAGTTAAGGAGGTGTTCTAAATAGTCTGTTTAGAATGCCATTTATTACGTCTTTTATAGGATTTATATTCAAAGGAACGATAAGATTTTTGTACAAGTTTTTTGCACATATATTTATTGGTATTTAAAGTATGTAAATTATTTTTTTGAAGTAAAAATAATCAAAATTGGTTATAACGTAACCAAAAAAAATCTGTTCAGTGATAATGGTTATTCGTAACCAGGGACGGCTTTAGCATACTTGGCGCCCCCGGGTAAGATTATCATGGCGCCCCTCCAAGGGCACGAAAATCAATTACCAGAACGGATATAAATGAATAAACGCATACAGCGGCGCCCCTAAAGTTTTGGCGCTCCGGGCGGTCGCCCTGGCTGCCCCTCCCCCCCCCCCTTAAAGCCGGCCCTGTTCGTAACCAAAAACAAATTGCGTTGTCAATAATGGTTATTAGTGACCAAAAAATATTTCCGTTGACAATAATGGTTATTTGCAACTAAAAACGATATCCATCATTGATAATGGTTATTCATAACCAAAATCATTTAATGAAAGATATTAACTTTTATGCCATAACTTTTAAAATTTAAGTTATAACAGTTATGGTCTCTGAAATAAGCACAAGTTCATTCAAAACAACTGCAAAACAATTTTTATAAAACGCAGGCGGTTGCCGTACGTATTCGGAAATAATTGTGCCAGCGTGTATATGAAGGCGTCGCGTGCGGAGCGGTTGACAGAGAGGTAACAGACGGTAAGACGGAGAAAAACGTAGGCGGTTAAGTGGGGAGTCGGACCAATCAGCGCCTCCTCAGAATCATCCCTGCGCGGAACGAGGTCTTTCTTAGGATAGAACGACTATAGTAGTGTGCCTTTAAGCCTTAAAGGTGAAGTCCACGGCGCGTGGCTCGGCGAGTCAGCTCGGCGAGCACGAGTTGGCGAGCCACGCGCCGTGGAATTTCGCCTTAACTCCCTACATGATCACCTTGGTTCGCAAAGTGATCATGTCGAGGTAGTCTCCAGACTCTCCACTACGCGAGGCGTGCCTCGCGCGCAAGCCTCGTAACGTCGATACGCACCTTAATGATTTCACGACTTCGATCTATTGCGGCGCATGAGCCCACGGATTCAATCTACTTTAATATTTACCACTGATTGCACTGTATCATTGAAAGATCTCTACTCTGTTTACCGGATATAGTTACAAAGGTTTTTAAGAATCAATGATTAGTTTGGAAATTTGAAAATGGTACGCAGTGAGCGCAAGTTAAATTTGCTCTAAAACGAGTGGCCAGTTAAGCGTTAACATTTATACAAAAAACATTATATTATTGTTCAGTTCGAGGATAATTTGGAACCGAACACACAATGAGGTCAACTTCGATAAATTAATTGATTTTTAACTCGCATAATTTCGACAAACGCAGTTTCCTTGCAGTTTCGAAACGAGAGAATTCAAAGTTTTTCCACAAAATGACTTATAATTTTGAGGGAAGTAAACTTCTCAATGTTCCAAGGTACGATTACTAGAAGATTCATTACCGGTGTTAATAATAAGCAAACGCTAAACGACTTTCTATCTTATCATAGATTACCTTTATTGATGATTTGACGACATAAACTTAAGTCTACGCCGTAACTAGCTATAAAATAGTCGCTATCTGCATCGTGACCCTGACTCTCATTATCTCGGTACGTCGTTTAATTAGTGTCGGTTAGCTAAGTATAAGTGGCTGAATGCATCGTTTGAAAACTGGTTTGCTGCGCGAAATAACGACAAGAATAAAAATTTGGACCGTGACTTTTTAAATGTTCCATCGTAAATAATAGACATATGCACATGTATGCACGACGTGTATTTTTGATGACAGCGACTTCTAAGACGCGTGCTGTAATGTTTAACTCGTTTCAAGACACCAGAAGTGCAATTACTACGCCCAGCACGTATGTAAATAATAGGTTCAGATTCATTTGGAATTATCTGTACCTTGCATTCTCTTGCGCGAAAATTTGAATTATCAAGACGTTAGTTACGTCAATTATAACATAAAAATTTGTTGTACGAATAGATTAGATATAGATTGTACCATATATTGTTCCCACTCGTCAGAAAATTTGGACAGAATTGTTATCTCGTTAAAGTAATGGAAAATTTTCCAGATGTTTATTCATTCCATCTTATAGCAGCTGTTGATGAAATATTAATTATTTATAACGTAGTGAATGCAACTTGATCAGCTAAGTTGTCGATAACAATACATGATATACACGTGGAAGATATCAACAAAGTACGAATTTACTGCAGTACAAGAAATTTGACAAAACAGTTCTTTAAATTTAAAGAGACCTTGCATTTACAAATAAAAATCTGAAACTCCAAAATTACAGTTTCAGCATCCAAATTTTCATGGATAGTAAGCAAACTCCATATTAATGCGGACTAGTTTATAACTACTTGAAACAATTATGTTCTTAACTACACTACTTAATAAACTAGCAATCGTTTATTAAATCTGATAATATTCTCCAATTATTAAATATCGGAAACTATTACAAAATGTTTGTGACAACTAAATATTTGTTTTGTTGCATCGTATTAGTGCATTACGTGTATATCTAGAGACGCGATAGCGTCTCGACGCCAAGTACATGAAAGACACCCTGTATATGTCGACTGTCGCTACCGTGTATCTTTACTCGAGAAACGGCTATTCCAACCTAACCTGAAACTTATTTCATTAATATCTCATCACGCCTGCAATATTTTCTAAATTTAAAGGCATTTTTCTTATGTAAACCGCATATAAGCTTTCGAATAAGACCAAATTCAATGAAATCGGTCCACGCATGACAGAGATATCGTAATATCGTCTCATGGATCTGTCAGAAACGGTAAGATTCTTCTTCTTCTTCTGATTCTCCAAGGAATTTTTCGTCAAACATATAAATGCATACATACTACGCGTCCACGCACACCGACGAACTAACACATGTTTCGTTCGTCGATTCGTCGACTCTCGGGATCATTCGGCAGGGATCGCCGTCCGTCATTATACATATATATTATTTATATACCTATATATACTATTTTGAATTTTATATAACCTACAATTTTATAACCTACCAAGTGTCAAATAATGTAAGTGGTACAAATTTGAAATGTCAGGAGTTTTTACACTAAATAGAAGACTTTTATCTCAAGATTATTATCTCAATAAACAAGGTAAGTCGCCAAAATTTTTTAATAGATTTCTTATGTAGAGTCGCAGACTTGGAAGTTGTCCGGGGAAGGTACGATCGACAGAGAAGCATCAGTTTCTGGAAATTTGTACCATGCATGTACAAAATATAAATTATAACAAATTGCATTGCATTTAAATTGACAGATATATTTTTATACCAGCAAACTATTTTTAATTTAAAGTTTTTATATAAACTTATAGATATGAAAGAGACGCTCAGACTTGAATAGAAATGATGGCGACGCATAGGTTTCGATAGAAATGAAGGGAATGCACAGGCTTAGAGGTTGTCTGGAGAAGATTAGAAGATGGACAAAGTATCTTGTTTCGCACAAGTTCCTGGAAATTTGTCAAATAAGGTAAACCGACAAAATTTCAGATCACATTAATGAAAAAAGTATGCTGAAAACGCATCTCCCTTGATACGTTTCAATCTTTTGTGAAAGACATTCGTAATACTTTAATTAATAAAATCCACAGTAGTTGCCATGCTATTCATTAATTTTACTAATTTCCTATTAACAATATTCCAATTCACCAATAAATTCATCAATAAACATACTAAACCAACACGAATAAAAATATTGAATCTCTTCGTTCATTTTCACTATATTATCATTAGTATTTTTTAAATTTCCTGCAACAAGACTTTCTACCATATGCTCTCACCTCTTTTGAACATATGTATTTTTATACCCGCAAACTATTTTTAATTTAGAGTTTTTATGTAAACTTATAGAAATGAAGGAGACGCTCAGACTTGAATAGAAATGAAGGCGACTCACAGGTTTCGATAGAAATGAAGGGACGATTCGCACTTGTTACTAGTAGTATAGTACAAAATAAGAAGAGGTTTTAAGCATATATTCTATTCTAACTTATAATGCCAACGATTAGAAATATCAAATTTCTGAGTTGAACGTAAACGAACATGTAAACTACAACATTTTGAAAGTCTTCGATAGGCAGTTTGCCTGTGTCAAGTATCAGTGGATGCCACAAGAAGATATTGGATACATAGGAGCATGTTTTAACTCAGTTGTGTTTGATATTTCTAATCTAAAGTTAGAATATGCTTCAACGTGTTGAATTCTAAGTATCCAATATCTTCTTATTGTATTACTTGTTATATACAGTTACGGTCTATGTGCTCTGATACTTAACGTAGGTAAACTGCATATCAAAGAAGACTTTCATAAGGTTGTACTTTACATGTTCGTTTACGTTCAACTAAGATATGTTTGATACTTCTAATCGTTCGTGTTACAAGTTAGAATATGCTTCAACGTGTCGAATATCTTCTTGCTGTATTATTAGTTATAAGTGTGAATTGTTTACAAAATAAAGTTATAATAATACTTTGCAGTTTTCTGTATGTATGATTGAATAATGGAAAGGCTCTTGAACTAATTTTTATAATTTTGCATCATACACTATTTCAACTTTCAACTTTTTTTATTTCAGAATTTCCAATTTGCCATTTGCAATTGAACAATACATATCTTTGTGCTACATGTATGACTTTCTTCTATTATAGGATGCTTGTAATCCGGGTTACAAGTCCAAAGATGTTCAAAAAATCATGAATGAATTATACTAACGAATAAAGATAAAGATAACCGGACTAGAGTAAACGATAATAAAAACGATAATAATAACTCTGCTATGAGTATATATATATATAATCAAACACAATGAAGAAAATCGATATAACTGCTTCCAAACAAATTCTTATTGCAAAATTACATTTGTTCGATCACGATAGTAGTGGAACAACAACGAAAGTGGAAAATTTTTACATCAAAGCAATGCCTACTACTAAAATACAATTGGTAGATCACTGTTATAAACTTAAGGCAGTGATTTTTCACCACGGTAAAAGTATTGCCGATAGTCATTACACGAGTATGGTAAGGGGTAAGGGCACAACGTGGGTATCCGTTGATGATTTACAAGTAGAAAAACAAGCTTGGCCACGAAATGCTAAAAATGCATACATATTTTTCTTCGAAAGGTGTTAATTGTGATTGTTATTACACTTCGATGTTAAATACGTTCAACGGCATAAGCTGCTTCGCGCATCATGTATTGTACACAAAGTACTATACATATAATACATATAGATTGGCAATGCGGTGCACATGGTTTCTTTTCGTAGTTGTTAAATTTATGTAGAATGTATCCTTAATTCTGTCCCGTGATAATTTGTAAGTTATAATAATATTAAAAATTATCTGAAGTCATTCCCTAGTATGCAAATTATCTTTGTAAAAAGAAGTGAGATCCCCCCAAAAAACTTCAAAAAAGTAAAAAAATTACGCCAAGTACATGAAATCAAATAAATCACAAAAAATAGAAGATAAGAATAATAATTACAAAATAAAAAAAAGATGTGAAATCAGAATGAGCTGCAAGTACATAAAGGTGCTTTCCCGCTGCGTGCAAAGACGACACAACTACATATACATAGCTAAAATGTTGAGTTCATAAATTCCATTACTCATATCACAGACATTTTAATTAACCCATCAAAAAGAATCCCATTTAAAAACATTATCGTAAATTAACTAATAGCTTTACAAAATTAATGATATACAAAAATTGCGCCAATTATAACAATGGCTATTTATACAAAGAAAAAAATGTATTAAATAATATTAAGCAGATATATTTTTATACAAATAAATATTTTAATACGAATAAATATTTTATTCAAAATACTTGGCGCTGTTCTGCGAATTGGTGTTGCTAAACTGAATAAATATGTATAAATTGCAATAATCTTTTTCTGTCTGTTTGTGCGTGCGATCGTGGATGTGTGTATGTGCATATGCTACGTATGATATCAGAATTAAATATATGTAGAATAAATCTGACCGCGTTTCTAATATGTATATGTATATGTTTATGTATTTTCGATTGTAAGGGAGTTATTGTAAATTATTAATTAATACTAAGACAATTGACATTTTTTCGGTTTCGCAGCGCCAAGTATTTTGAATAAAATATTTATTTGTATTAAAATATTTATTTCTATAAAAATATATCTGCTTAATATTATTTAATACATTTTTTTCTTTGTATAAATAGCCATTGTGATAATTGGCGCAATTTGTGTATATGAGTCATTTTGTAAAGCTATTAATTTACGATAATGTTTTTAAATGGGCATCTTTTTGATGGGTTAATTAAAATGTCCACGATATGGGTAATGGAATGTATGAACACAGCATTTTAGCTGTGTATATGTAGTTGTGTCATCTTAAGCGCAGTTGGAAAGCAGCTTTATGTACTTGCAGCTCATTCTGATTTCACATCTTTTTTTTTATTTTGTAATTATTATTCTTATCTTCTATTTTTTGTGATTTATTTGATTTCATGTACTTGGCGTAATTTTTTTACTTTTTTTAGGTTTTTGGGGGGATCGTTTTTACTGCCATTTTAAAATATCCAGGCAAAAGATATATAGGTATCTTAAATCGATAAAGTGACTAAATAGTTCCTTGAGTGACTGTATGAAACTCCATTCTTATCGGAAACAGCTTTTTGCACAGTAGAGTTGTCGATACCTGGCGCGTCAGGCCTCTGATACCTATATCGAAATTACAAATCAAGTAAGAGTAGGTGTATATAAATCGGGTTATCGTTACAGAGATTTAAGCGCGTCGTTTCGGCGAAACATTTCATTGCCTACGACCCGATAAATCTGTGACTTGAAATTGGTCGCGAGGTCTGAGGGAGAATGATCAACTGCGTCCTTGAATCTCGGACAACGACCTAGTTTTGCTGAAGGAATTGCTCCCGCGTGTTCTTTTACATCTTTCACACACTTTCAACAGCTGCGTACCCTATATCTTCTTATTGCCGTATCTGTTGTCTCGAGATCACAGCATGGCAACGTTCCCAATTTTCGTATAACTTTCCCACTTCAGAATTTAGGATACGTCGAAATGATTGGTTAATCCCAAATAACCTTTACGAAACTACTAGTTAACTCTTCAATAGTTAACACGACTTAAACGATGCTTTTGAATAACGACAACGTGCCATATTTTAAAATAAATGCAATTCAGTTCAATTAACAGTAGATACACAATTTTCATCTTTCAAATATTTAGCACTCACTTACAACCGAATTGAATAATTGGTTATTAATTAACTCAACAATGCACCGAAATGAAATCACAGGCTCTATTTGAACGTACGATGATCAAATAACATTCGTTAGGATATTTGAAATCACGATTATCCTTAAATCAGAATATCACGCTCTATCAGGCTCTATATGAATGTACGACGATCAAATAACATTCGTTAGGATATTTGAAATCACGATTATCCTTAAGGGGAGGTTCTGGTCTAGAGCCCCCAAAAATAGGTGATATTTAGGAATTAATTAAAGGAAAACTACTATATATAATTTAATGGGACTTTTTGCATTGTATTAAGGATGTCTTAAATTATAGAAATATATTTTTTGTTTTATAATTAATCATTGCAGACAGCCCTGGGGAGTCGTTAAAGTCAAGGCGTCAAAAAATTGATCCAAATCGGTGGGACCTGTATCTCCAAAACTTATTATCCGATTCGACTGAAACCTTTTTTATTTTGAAGATTATTCTTTTGGCTAGGGGGGTAACTAAAAAAATTACAAAAATGACATTTTTTTTAGAAAATAACGACACTTCAAGTTTGAAATCACTTTTTCCCTATATTTCTCGCCCTTTCAACGCCTTTGAAAATTATAAATTTTCAATTTTTTGTAATTTTTTCTGGTTTCCCCCCTAGCCAGAAGTATATTCTTCAAAATAAAAAAAGTTTCAGTCGAATCGGATAATAACTTTTGAAGATGCAGGTCCCACCGTTTTGAGGACACTGTTTCGAGAAAAACGCATTTAAAGTTTTACGTGAGCGCCGGAGTGGACGGTTGTTGCCCATGCATTTGCCGCTACTCAAATGCCTATAACTTCGGGAATTTTACGAATTTCAACAAATCCTTTTAAACACGTATTCCTAAAAGATTGAACATTCGAAAAATGAAATAAAAAGAAATCGATTTTAAGGGGAGGTTTCGGTCTAAAAATCGTTTTTTTTTATTTCATGTTTGGAATGTTCAACCTTTTCAACATATTTGGCTGTTTGTACGTTCAATAATGGTTATGCACCATTATTGAAATTAATGAACGTGCTAGGACTACATGTAGGATCACGTGCTAAAATGTTTGCGGAGGACGCCGACCGTCAGCGCATAGCCGCCGCTGAACATCAAGATTCACTTTCATATAAAAAGGCCAAAATTACAAAAAAAGATACTACAGAATATCAACAGCAGCTTTTTGAAGAGACGAAAGGATTAATGTATGGTCGCGGAATAGCAGATTAGCGGTAAATAAAAAAATTGTATCATTTTCTTCACGTAAAACTTTAAACGCGTTTTTCCCGAAACAGTGTTCTCAAAATCGGTGGGACCTGTATCTCCAAAAGTTATTATCCGATTTGACTGAACCTTCTTTTATTTTGAAGAATATACTTTTGGCTAGGGGCAGAAAAATTACAAAAATGACATTTTTTGAGAAAATAACAACACTTGAAGTGTGAAATCACATTTTCTCTATATTCTTCGTCCTTTTAACGCCTTTAAAAATGATAAATTTTCATTTTTTTCAATTTTACTGATCTATTCACGAGCCAGAAGTATATTCTTCAAAATAAAAAAAGTTTCAGTCGAATCGGATAATAACTTTTGGAGATACAGGTCCCACCGATTTTGAGAACACTGTTTCATTTGCCGCTACTCAAATGCCTATAACTTCGGGAATTTTACGAATTTCAACAAATCCTTTTAAACACGTTTTCCTAAAAGGTTGAACATTCGAAAAATGAAATAAAAAAAAAATCGACATTTAGACCAGAACCTCCCCTTAAATCAGACTATCACGCTACTGCTATTAACGATCTCCAAAATGTAATCCAACATATCTACAGGGTGTTAAACAGTGATGGTCATTGCTTTCACGCGGGAATCTGCACCTCTGGATCGGTGGAGATTTGTAGAAAAAACATGCTGCAAAATTGTTTATAACATTGAAAATTAATGTTAATTTTTTTTCTTTACATCAATATATTCTGCTCGCTGAAAGGAGAACAAATCTAAAAAGACCCATGTGTCGCAAACAGTTTCTTAAAAAGAAATGATAAAATTTTGGCATGGATGAATGAAACCCATGTATTTGATGACACCATTTTTCACGGTTTTGAGAAAACGGAGTGTTTGCGGCATTACGGTTCCCTTTAGATATGGAATATTCCCAGAATATGTTGATGTAAAGAAAAAAAATTAACATTAATTTTCAATGTTATAAACAATTGTGCAGCAAATTTTTTTACAAATTTCCACCGATCCAGAGGTATAGATTCACCCCTGAAAGCAGTGACCAGCACTTTTTAACCGACTTCAAAAAGGAGGAGGTTATAGATTCGATCCGTATGTATTTTTTTTACGTTTGTCCGCGCATAACTCCTCAGCACATGGACCGATTTTGATGATCTTTTTTTTATTCGAAAGAGGGCGATACCTAGGTGATCCCATCCTGCATTGCATCAATACTTTGCCCGTACTGGTTACTTCTTCAAATTTCCGTTGTTTACATAATTTGTATTTCATGTATTCTCGCATTTTAGAGTATTCCCGCGCGTTGAGGTGTAGACCCCATATAACGAATTTGAGACATCCTTATTCTCACTTTTTCAAGTAGCTTATTTTTGGAATCTTCCGTTTCTAGCGAACGGTTCCTTTTTTTACGAGCGGCTCTTTTTGATGGCCTACCAATAGTTTTTTTTAAAATAAATGTAGTTATATAGGGTAAATCCGGGAGACGCGGTCGGGCCGGAGAGTTGGTCGAGTCGCTATATTTCAGACTCTATACGTACAAGCGCGTTAAAGTGCAGGCCAATTACTTCTCTAGAAGCCAAACAGTTGAATGAATAGCGTCACTTCGCTTCCTTCTGTGTTTTTCTGGATTTATAGGCTATAAAAGGTAAATTGAGATTACATTTAACCTCCTTTTGTCAAACAACGGTGTACAGAATCGTATTTAAAATATACTTTTAAGTTTATTTTCGTTTAATGTTTGGGATCATAAGATAGTAGAGATATTGAGGGACCATGCAGCCAAAGTATTTGGACATATTAACTCTTCCTCTCAAAACTAACGAGAAGACCATCTCTCGCTGCAGAAAGGAGAGGTGGTCGAGTTATGATTTTTTTATTATTTCTGTTTATTTTTTATTTTTTATCATTATTTTATTATTATTTTTGTTTATTTATTTTTTTTATTCACTTTTGTATTGATTTGCCTTGCTAATCGCCGGTAGGTAGTTCACTTTTTCTTTGATGTGTTCTTTTCTCGTTTAGCGTAAACAAATTAAATATCTATGAATCTGTAGTTGTATTCACTCATAAATAATTTTGCTTTCTTCTTTGTTATTTTTCCTTGAATAATTATGTGAGTGGTCTCTGCCAACGACGAAAACCATTTCTCCCGGCACCTCGGGAGAGGTGGTCAGATGTCATGACTTCAGTTTTCAACCCGATTTACAGTAAATACTGTCTTAAAGCAACTATCCACCAGTTTTTCTGAATCAGCACAAAATTCTGAACATATTAGGTTCGTTCTGATAAAATAAGTAATATCTGTATTAGTTTTAATAGCCATTTTATATTAGATCGACCGCGTCACCCGGATTTACCCTAACTTAAATAACTAAAAAGTATAAAATCCCTTTTTTTTTCCTTATTTAATCTACGACTCTCCATTTTTTAAGTCGGCGCTAGATTAACATAGTGCAAATGATGAGGCGCTAACGTAAACAAATTGAGAGTCGTGGATTAAATAAGGTAAAAATTATTTCTTACTTTTTAGTGCATTTTTATTTGTTGTGTAACATCCTGTACAGTGTTGTCCTGTGATAAATCCGGGCCCCTGTTTCATTGGAAGCACATTTCTAGCCCCACTACTTCCTTTGTAGTCACGGCGGCGAATGCGCGAGCTGAGAATGAGCGAGGGCGCGCGACAGCGACAAGCCATAAATTTCGGTCGAGATAGCGGCGGCATCGTCTTACTGAAAGAAGACGGCAAAGAACAAAGGCGTGCCGAATGGCATAACGTTTCATTAAAGGTTCAGCCTGTCCCCCAAGCGTTAGATTTATACTGAGACAAAACTGTATATCATGCCAGAAACGATGTAAGAAGAACGAAAGCTAAACGATTTGTAACAGAATAGAATGATTACAATTTCGTATAGAAAAATCCAGAATATGTATGTACTAGTTCGTAGTTAACGTCAAATTCCTTTCATCGATCAATCCTGATTAACGTCATCGACAAGTCAACCAACGCGCGATACGGCGAGGCTCTACAGCCTTTCCTATTTCGATCGAGGGCGCTATTTCCGACGGTGTCGCTCGAGTTTTTTCAAAGGGCACCACTTGATACGTAAAAAGGATGGTGTGTAAGGACGAAAAGAAACTTTTCCAGGGCAGGCTAGCGTGCTCGCGACAACGTAGCAACTCTTGCGCCCTCGGCTTGGGAGTTGTTCCGTGGCCGGTCTATTTCTGGACGTGTAAATATCGATTTGCCCGTGGTGGTGCGCTCTTCATCAGCAAGCAAACGGGGCAGGAGAGGGGGCAGCAAAGATGATATTGATACGCAGCAATAATAAGATCCTGAAACTGTAATCTTCGCGCCTGACAAAAGATTTTATCCAACTGTCCGAAATCCATTGCTAGGTATTGAAATCTACTTGACACGCGTTTTTGTTGTTTTTGCATGATGTTGAATTTCAAAAGTGAAATAAACCTACAGGTTGGCAGTAATAAATGAAATAACATCACAGAAATAATATGAAATTTACGTTATCGAACTAATTGATGGAATTAACAATTAAGAATGAACTTGAGGATCGGTGTGGTTCAAAGTCGTGCAAAATGTAATCTAATTACAACTTACAAATTACGATTAAAATGTAAATGTGTAGTTGATTACACATTATTTTCTGTAATCGTTAATTTAGGTAGTTGACCATTTGGTTTCGTCAACTACTAAATAAACGATTACAGAAAATAATGTGTAATCGACTACACAATTACATTTTAATCGTAATTTGTAAGTTGTAATTAGATTACATTTCGCCCAACTCTGGTGTGGTTACAAAGAAACACGAATTTGTGTATCTGATCTTGAAGGTGTTAAAAATATGAATGTGGAAAGGTTGAACGATGAAAACTTCTCTTTGAAGTTAAATAACATTTTTGGGGGGCCTTCTTAACATGAAAACTAGATATTTTTTCTCAATGTTCTTAAGACATTAAAATATCAAAAGTCAATCGAATTTGAATTCTCAGATATTAATAGGTCTTTGTAATATTACTGGCAATTATCCATTTCTTATGAATGCTTTAAGAAATATTAAATAGATATCAATCATTCTTACTTCTCTAAGATCGACCTTGATTAATATAAGAAAAAACTACAATCGAATTTAAAGATGAAGTTATTTAAAAATATGTATGTACAAGAGACACATCCAAATTCGATTAAATCCCAGTTCTTAAACATCAGTGGATTAATAATCTTGCGAATGCGATTTCTCCAATTAATTAAAAAATCAGATTTCTACGGTAATGTGAATAAAATATAAAAAATTAAATACGCAATTGATGACGTTGCTAAACATACGGAGCATTTCCACAGGTAAAACGTCAACTTTCTCAGATATCATTCAATTTTGGACCATGAATTTTGATGTCGACAAATGCCGTCAGTGATGCAAGAAGATTATTTAAAGGGCTGCCCGCCCAACATACTAACGTACGATCGATCAGCCGATAGAATAGGAATTTATTTGGACTATCAAATAAACGACGTATAAAATAAATATTCGATCGATCGAATTACTAATTCTGGCGTAAATCGTTTTCGATGTCTAATGTCACCATAGGTTCTACGCAAAAGTTTATATTATTCCATCACTATGCATAGTATACATAAATGAAAAATTGACCTACAGCATAAGATTTGCACTAAATAACACTTGCTACTATAAAGCTTGCTCTTACTAACTTCATTACTGGGGTACAAAAATCTTCAAAAATTACGAATCATGGACAGAGGGCCGGCAATGTAAAGATTTTACTGTTCTTCATTGCAAGTTAAATTTCAAATTCCTTATTTCTGAAATTTCAAATTATACCGGCAGATGCAAATAGGCGGATATCTAGTTTAAACGGGACTTCGTACCTTCTCACCGTTAAATATGTATAAGCGTTTTCATTATCATGGAGTGGCCTCAGTGCCGCTTTGCATTCGTTTGTTTCAATTACGACAGATTGCGCAATAAATTCATTGACAAATGCGATCCACTACTGACGGCGTTTTTCTCGATTACACGTATGTGATTCTACAAACAACGCCTATAAGCGACAACGCTCGATTTCACTCCAGAAAACCGAGTCAATAATTTCTCGCTCTCGTAGTATGCTAAACGGATCGATCAGCTTGTAAAGAACTGCTAAACACGCCAGTCTATAATAAAAGAGGCGAGTTCGCTCTGTTAACCTGCAGCGGAATACGAATATTGATTTCATTTAAACCCGCGACGCTCGGTTTGCTTGAACTTGCAACTTTCTTTTATCACATCTCCCCCCCCCCCGCATCATTCGTGAAGTTTACTTGTGGACAGTGTGATGTTTGATTTTTCTTTACTCACAAACAGGTACAAAGCTTTTACTTGAGCGTGGATATTTGAAATGATTTGATTGTATACAGGTAATTATTTAGAAGTTTTCTGTCCTCACCGATTTCAATGATTTTTGGATATGTTGTCGGGGACACGATTCTGAACAACTTTTTCCTATGCATGTTATCGCCGCTCGACCTTCGTTTCCGAGATATTTGGGAAAAACTTCTGTTGATTTATTCCGACGCAACGCATTCCCACTTTCCAACTTGTCCCGGGCATTAGTATTGGTTGGGGCTAGATTAGTATGGGGGGGGGGGGGGGCCGCTCGTGGGCGCGTAAGGCATGGTAGGGAGCCGAAGTGAGTTTAGAGATTTGAACCAGAAACCTGCGGATGCCTGTCAACACCCTGATTCTGTTCGGCGGTGCCGGCGCCGCCGGATATTAGGATGACTCTGGTTCTAAAACATAATTTTTTTGCAAGGAAGAGAGGGAGCCTTCGAGAGCACCTGTTGGGTGTGTGGGGACTCCCGTCAACACCCCAACTCACATCGGTTCGCTACCATGCCTTTATGCGCCCCCCACGCTATCTAGCTCCAACCAATACTAATACGCGGGACAAGTTGGAAAGTGGAATGCGATGCGTCGGAATAAGTTAAAAGAAGTTTTTCGCAAATATCTCGGAAACCAAAGTCAGCTTCGTCATTTGTTTTGTCCCATGCTGACGCACGCTGCTACGGACGCGCACTGTAGGTAGGCATACAGCAGAATACATTGTAGTAGTAGCAGCAGTTTTTCGCGAATATCTTGGAAACGAAGGTCGAGCAGCGGTAACATGTATAGGAAAAAGTTGTTCAGAATCGTGTCCCCGATAACATATCCAAAAAATCATTGAAATCGGTGAGGACAGAAAACTTCTAAATAATTACCTAAGTTAGTAATATTCTACTAAATGTAAGTTATCGTTACTGTGCTACGTCAATCATACTCGTTGTGATGACTATTGCGTGACTTTTAGGCTTTTCCCACCAAACCGTGTCTATGTCTATATGTCCCATGGGTAAAGATAATAAAAAGTATCGTACGTATAAATACAGGTCTATAAATATTACATTCAGGAGTTGTAATAAAAACATTATTAGTATTATTATTAATACTTACATTATTAAAGGCTCACGCTAGTAGAATTTTACTTATAGAATAGAAGTTTGGTTTTAGAACAGAATTTATCAAAGAAGATGTTTCGCGGATTAATGTACCTATATAATTAATGCTGCATATTCCGAGACGAAATAAATCCCTCCCTAAAATTCATACGGTAATGAATCCGATTTTCCAATGATATATTGTATCGACCAGAACTGTCGTCATTTTGCAATGTGAAAAAATATTTCATGTTTAGATTCCTATTCAGTACAATACGAAATTCGATCACTCCGAATATTCGAATACTGCTAATTCTGCCGGGTTAATTCGAAAGGGCGTATTTGCAACTTTCGCTTAAATTGAGTTATTGCTGTTAGGTAACACAAAAATGGTTTATCTATATGTATATTAAATAAGAAAACCATATCTGCATTGAATCTGAAGATATAACAGTTTATATTTCGGACGTACATACGTGAAATCGATAGGGGAGACTGGGGCAAAGTGAGACGAAAAAAGTTTGAAATCGAATAAAATTTTTCCCTTTCAATAAAAATGTGTGGAAATAGATTTATAATATAATTTGAACATTACTATTGATAAATGGCGATAGCAATACTTAAAATAAACTTGTATATTAAAATTCAACTTGAAAAGAAAATGCCAAAACGACCACTTTACCCCATATATGGGGTAAAGTGAGCTGAAATAAAATACAAGTTTTAATTAAGGATATAGGTAATTATTAACCCCTTGCACTGGGGGATGACGTGTGTAGCACGGCAGCTTCTGGCTTTTTTGCACCGTGGTTGTCAAAAACTGTGGCAGATTTTTCATTTTCTTTGAGGTTAGATTCTGTTTCATCACGCCGCGTGGTTTCCCAGCTAGCTGATAGGTTAGGTTATTGCGCACATCACTCGCGCATCTTTTCTTTGCAGCTCAGTTTACCCCGGTCACTTTGCTCCGAATGTGTACTCAGTGGGAAATTAATTATTTATTAATGTTAGTATTAATGTTTTCTCAAACGCGTGTACATATACAACGTTTATAAGCTTGTTATAAATACGCAGAAAAAATTTGGAGTTAAAATAATACATTTAAGACTCATTTATCCAAACAAGCTAAATTGAAAAGAAAACCAATTGGAAGTCTCTAAAACTTCATTTTTAATTTTTTAAATGAATTTCCATTTTTCGATATCTGAATGTGCATAATTATCATTGTGGTATTACACACATTTATTACGTCACCAAAATTTGTAAATATATTCTATTGTTAAAGAATAAAATAAAAAAGCTAATTTTACCCCGAGGTTCACTTTGCCCCGGTCTCCCCTACATGATTTTGGGCGTATCTACCAAAATCTCCCTTTGGAGTTTATGAAATATTTTATGGGTTTGTCACAAATACTTAGACACCATTTTATCCGGATTTAATAATTAACTTAAATCGATTTATATAAAATAACATAACACAAACTACTAAAAGTCATTTATCTTACAAGAGGACATCGCAGTAGTGCAAATCGCTTTTGGAACGACAGTATATGGGGGTCGTAGTACTCATGTAGTATGAAAATACCATTTCGGTTTTCCGTTGAATGGGCCTTCGTTTTCGAGATATTGTAATTTATGGTTTTTAACGTATGTAGTAATCCCGATATATACCATCTATAGTAACTTTCACCCAAGAAGGTTCCGCGGCCACAACTGTAGCGCGTCAGATTGTCACGCGGGCGGCCTGGGTTCAAATCCCCGCAACCCCCCTCCCTCACAACCCATACACCATTACTTACTCCTCTCCTCCCTTTTTTCTCTTTTTTTTTTATCAATTTTTCCCATGGAAATATATTTTGTGGATATTACATTATATAGTACGTTACATATTACTCTACCCAAATTTGAAGGTTGAAAATGCATTTATCAAATAACATATTCTAATCAACTCTTTCACCGGTGCTTTCATATTCTTGTACTGCGAAAATATTTCATTCCGAAACTTTCGACGCCTGCGATTGTCGAACAGGTAAAGTGGAATAGCCGTTACTTCTGACCGTAAGGGTGGTCTTATACCTGCTCAAAAGAACGGTCGAATACCTGGTCATTGGGAGCGAGTAAGTCTAGATAACGATTTCTGTGGTTGGTAGTCAGTTCAGTTCGATTTATCGTGAGAGTAACATCGGGGAAGATCATATATTTCTACGGGAAAAATTGTTAAAAAAAAAAGAGAAAAAAGGGGGAGCATGGGTAGGTGGTATATGTATATGGGAGTTGCCGGGGGATTTGGAACCCAGGCCGCCCGGCGTGACAATCTGATGCGCTACAGTTGTGGCCACGGACCTTCTTGGGTGCAAATTACTATAGATGGTATATATCGGGATTACTACGTACGTTAAAAACTTTAAATTATAATATCTCGAAAACGAAGGCCCATTCAACGGAAAGCTGAAATGGTATTTTCATACTACATGAGTACTACGACCCCCATATACTGTCGTTCCAAAAGCGATTTCCACTCCCGCGATGTCCCCTTGTTAGAACCACCTTTTGACCAGACACGCCCTTTCGAATTAACACGGCATTTGAATTATTCAAATAACATTCGAATTACTGGAATATCAAATTCGAATTTTACTGGTATTCGAATCTCAAATTCGAATTCTACTGATATTGGAATACTTAGAATATTCGAATATTCGCAACAGTCCTATATACAGAGTACAATGCTTAGCATTCTGCAAACAATTTTTTTCAGTTTAGTTAAGCTATGTTCTAATGCTTGTATCAGATTTTTCTATCTTATAAAATGGTTGCTTTGTAGCAGAAAAATAAAGAAATTAACAATAATCCTACTTTTATTGTTGAAGTAGAATATAAATCGTAGAAAATCATACTCTAATTCGTTAATTAAGGATATATACATCAAGTTTTAATAAATTTTCTTGATTCTATAGTTTTTTGCAAACGATATACATACTAGAACACACATTTATTTTTCAGAGAATGAAGTTTGCTGTATGACTAAGGTAAAGTGAAACATCTGTATCACTCGAGTAATTACGGCTGCTATATACTATACATTTTATAGATATATCAGTGACGCCAGCGAGCAATAAAAAAGGCTGAAGAATCGTTAGTTAGCTAAGAACTTTGTGAAAATTACAGTCAAACAGTGATGGAATATGAATGTATTCCACATCTTGAGCTACTTTGAAGTGTTTGATAACGAGGTTCAGCTGCAAATTTGTTGCTAAAACTTCATAAATATTAATCTCACCTTGTCCAGATTGATTTTAGTTGCGGGGAACCACTTGCCTACAAATACGACAACCGGCCGGCCCTGACGGTCGACGCCACTTTGATAGAGGCAACCAATCCCTGAAACTTCGGACAGGTCCTCCGTCTTTGCTCTCCTCAGGAGCCTCTCGTACCTGAAACGTGCAAATTGCAAAAAGTGCTAAGGATTATTTTGAGACCATTGAATGTGTTAAATTTCTTAGTAACTCATTACATATCGGGCAATGTTCGACTAACAGTTCTTCGAAAATTATTTAAAAAAAAAAAAAAAAACTAGTCGCAGTAATCTCTCAACAGATTAATACGTTGAAAATATTAAAAGAGCGATAGTTTTTTGAGTGTAGAGGGTAAATGAAATGTTTCGAAACTAATCGAGTAAGAAAATAGAGGAAGATAGAAGAATTGTGGGTAGATACTTTTTAAGGTAATTTAGAGTGTACATACTATATCCTGCGTAGCGAACATCAGAATTTTTTACACAATTTAGTGAGTTTCGATTGTGAGTGGAGAAAGTGTACGGAGACAAGAAGCTGGAAAACTTTCATAAAAGATTGTATGTATACCATTGTTATAGTTCCGCATATAGTATTGAATAATAGAGTAAAATTTATCTTAGCATTTTTCCTCTTTTTATGTTTAGCAATCTATTATTACTCTAAGTACTAGTTGTGATCTTTCACTTTCTTCGTTTTTTAGATTTACAATTGGCATGTATTAGAGACCATTATGTAATATTATTGTTTCTTGAATGAAACACTTTCAAATTGATCTGTCACAAACGTATATAAATTTGTAACTCAGCGTAGTATGTTAATTGTTGACCTTTCCCCTGACAGCTTTTGTTTTGTGCTAATACTTTAAACATGTGCTTCCTCACTTTCTGTTATTTTCATTTGTACCTGGTTATCTTAATACTTCGACTGGCGCCGGTGTGTTTTCACGCCGATAAATTACGAAAGTATCAAAAATACTGTCCTCGATTATTTTTTTTATAAAACAAACATGTTCGTAGTTCGCTTTGTATTTCGCCGCCTCGGGGAAGCTTTAGGGCTCCCCCAAATCAACGCGAACATCGCGGCGCGGGCGGATCCGCCGCGGGTCAGCAGTTTTTTATACGTGGCGGCTTATGGGCAGCCTTATCTGATCCGCGTCGATCCGCTCCGCGCGGCGACAATCGCGCCGGCCTGTGGGAGCCCTTACATCGCGCAGTCGAGCGCGAAAAATCTTGTGCGCAAATGAGTCATTCGCTAACGGTAGTTAAAATTTGAATATTTTTCATTATATGTGCATGAAAGTATCGGCAATAGATTGGTGAGATTCTCCTAATAAAAATAAGTCTAAACTCGACCTCATATCTAATCAATTCATGTAGAATTAAAAATAGCCCGAGTAAGAGAACCCGAGAACAAGCGAGAGGCTTTTTCGTTTCCTCTCGCTCGCTCTTAGGTTTTCTCACTCGCGCCATTGGCCGTGCGGAATAGTGTTCACAACGCGCCGTACGCCCGCTGTCAGCCCCGTTCGTCGGGCTTATAACGATTGAGTACTGCAAATAGGTTCAGGCAATGCGACGTTGTCAGCCAGTATGTTCTAGCCGTAATTGAAACTTTCATCATTGACAGTTTACTACTTCGATCTATATCAAGAGGAAAATAAAAAAAAGTAACCAGTAACTATGATTAAGAAAAAATCGTTTAACAAAATAAAAGAAGGCTGTACTTCCAAAAGAGACCGGTGGCCGATCGAGATGAGGTTTGGAGGGAGGGGCGGGGAGGGGGTGTGAACCCTAAATCTAAAATTGTAGCTTCGGGTATTTATTAGTTTCCGAAATATTAATAAAAAATTGTTAATTTTTTTGGAAATTTTTTTGGACGTTGGTGCAACCCTCCCTACCCGGGAGTCCTTTCGTCCCCCTATTGTTTATTTTTGAAATTTTGTAACCACGGTCTCGTTTTTGGCATTGCCGGACTCACATCGATTCGCTGCCGTGCTTTGCGCGCCCGCGAGCGGTCTCCCCTAAAGTCGGGTGAATTTCCGAAGCTAAAATTTTACATTTAGAGTCCTCCCACATTCTTCAAAACAGCGTGTGCCATGTATTAGTATTGGTTAGGGTAAAGCATGGTAGCGAATCGATGTTAGTTTGGCGATGCTAAAAATGAGACTGTGATTACAAAATTTCAAAAGTGGAAAATGGGGGGACGGAAGGGCTCCCGGCTAGGGAGGCCTGCACCAACGTCCAAAAAAATTTCCCCAAAAAATGAATAATTTTTTATTCATATTTCGGAAACTAATAAATACTCGAAGCTACAATTTTAGATTTAGGGTGTACACCTCCTCCCCACTCCTCCCCCCAAACCTCATCTCGATCGGCCACCGGTCCCTTTCGGAAGTATATCGGAAAAGAAAGTGTAATCTCGTGGGTAGGAAGCAGTGTGAGTTGAGCGCCGTAGTTACCTACCCAGTTGAAAGGTAAAAAGTTTAAAGATTAACCTGTTCTTGATTTACCTTCCAGTGTCACACCTCGCAAAATATTAGTGATAAAATCAACAGCAAATCCTAACATGAACTATTCTTCACACGAGTTCCGCTTCATAAAATTCTATAGCAAATCGGTTTCCTGTGTGTTGACTTGCTCACGAAAAAAACATAAAGCCAGTTAAACCGTGTTGAATATCGATAGTATCACGTAACGTTAACTGCGGAATTTCTGTTCAAATTTCGGTACTGTTGTAACGCGATAGTCTCCACACACCACCTCTCGCCATCGTAAATTTTATTGCTTAAAAATGACACGCAATAGACTTATTTAAATTTGTGCGTGGATGTGTATGAGTATTTTATTAACCGACTTCAAAAAGAAAGAGGTTGAAACTTATATAACTTAAATAATTAAAATGTAAAAAAATTAAAATAATTAAACCCGATTTCAAGTTTTTACACAGTGCAAATGATGAGGCGCCGACATTAAAAAATTGAGAGTCCTAGATTAAATGGGGGACAAAATTATCTTATACTTTTTATCGCGTTTCTTTTAAGTCGGTTTTAATTTTTTAAATTTTTTTTATTGAGATAAAATCAATGGGGATCCTGTACCCAACATAAAAAAATCTGCACAAGACAGAGCCATTATTGATTAATTTACTCAGGACACAGTTAAAAGCAGTTAATCTCTAATCCCTAAAGAAGCAAAATTGTCAATTGAAACGAAGTTTCGCCACTCTAGTATCGGTTTTCCGTCGCATTTTTTAAGTTATCCCCGCAAAGTTCGTTCAAGGCCGTAACAGTAAGCACACAAGAAACAATACGCAATCGTAACCGCATGCGAGTTACGAGCGCGAGCCTATTTATTTTTCAACATGGCTCCTATTGACATCCGGATTTTTATTTCGGCGCTGAAGTACTCCTGATCTGGTGTGACGCTATCAAAATTCGAGACCGCGTGCTCATAAAATAAAAATCGTAAATTTAACTACAACGAAATGCAACTAGTGGAATTACAGGAATAACAATAGATATTTTATTATAAATATACTATAAATATACACACAGTGACTGACTTTGATCGCCTCAATTATTTCCGTTACTACTGGTCAAATTTAAATTACTTTTTTTTTAAAAATGCGTTTTCATATTTTTCAAGTTATCAAGGTTACCTTCAGTTTTTTAAATGAAACACGCTATAATTCTTTTTCCGTCAATTTTTTAATCGATAGACAGACAAATTCGGCAAGCACAGTAACATACATTTGTTATCATTAGAACTGAAAATGTGATAAAAAAATGTATTTTCGGGGAGAGTAATAATTAGAGGCTTATATACTTACTTAAAAAATCTGTTTAACATGCCACCTCTCACGTTCAATACACTTTTGGATATATAATCTAAGTAAATTAAGAGCATTTTTTCCTCGTTACGGTCGTAACTCATGATTGTAACTATGCTTTCAAAACATCGCAAATGTACTGACTCACGTCTTCCAGAGCTACATATCAATAGTGGGTATGAAACATTTCAATGATTATAAACGTCATGCATAAGGTTAGACCAATCTGATCGCGCAACAACGCTGCATTTATTTTCCCCTCAAATACACTTTTCTGAATTTGTCTCATTGTCCGATAAAAGATAGGTGAAAAAGAAATTAGATTTGGAAAATTGAAGGTGACTGTGAAAACCTTGAAATAAAATGACAAAAAATATATGTACTATAGTCAGCCTGTAAGTGCCTCTAAAGCAGGGTATTTAATAAATAATAATTTGAGTTTGTCTGGTAGTAACGGAAATAAATAAAATGATCCAGTTATGTTGTTTACCCTGTATAAATAGGCTTCATGTGATTTATTACAAGATATGACTTTCGTCAGTATCCATTTGTTTCGTTAGCTATTATTTCCTAAGAGTAAGATCGGCACTATGTATAGTTTTATTTCTGCTTGCTGCAGGAATATATTATGAGAATAATATGAATAGAAACCAAGTTCGTTGAAGATTCATTTGACCAATAGTGAATACAGCAACTTCTGCAATTTTGTTACAGCATTGACGTTCTCAGCGAGAAGTTTGTATTAATGAGCAATTTTTCTGATACGAAATGATGCTGACTATAAGAGAACTGTTTCACTTTTTTTTGTCTTTTCAAAACCTTTTGTTCCCGTATTAATTAAGGATTTAGTTTCATCGTCCTGTTTTAATATTTTATATACTGTACTTTACAAACATTTTTATCTTTTAAAATTACCCTACTACAGCAACGCTTCATTAATTAGTCTTCTTGATCATACATTTAGTTCCTAAGCTTGGAAAATTTTAAAAATTAAACTTTCACTCATTTCTAAGAAAAAGATAATTAAAGTCGAAGTGTGCTCAATAGCCAAAAGCAGAGAAATACGTTTAATAACAGTATTTTGTTAATCCACTAACACTTTTTTACCAATTCATTCGTCGCTAATAATGCACCATTTAATCCTTGAGGGAAAGTGTGAAAATTTGAAGTCACAATGTGAGAAATTAAATATTTTGTTGTGTCACCACATGCTTGGGTAAGTGTAAGTGTAACGTTTCAATTATAACGTGTCCTATACATGTAATATATTTTCTCACATACCATTCCGATTTTCAAAAACATTTTTTAGTGATTTCAGACACAATAGGCATTAGGAAGATTCTTGCGCGATACAGTTTATTAAGAGTTATTGAATCCTTGAAAAGCTACGATTAAGAGTCAATGATACATAACTAAATGGCCGTAGTTATCGAAGCATGACTGGCAGAATTTCATATTCTGTTTTACATATGACAAAATGTAGACAATACAGCTAGGTATACATGCACTTTTAATTGCTACTATACCTACTTCTTGAAGCTGACAACTAGCATTGTTTCCTCAATTATTACCCATGCTGATGGCTGTAATTGTGTTTTCAGCAATATCACGAGGCATTGTGCTTCTCCCAGAGACACGGACATTACTATGCAAGTCCCGAGAAAAAGAGGGAGAGAGAGTCTCAAATTTTCCTAAGAATTTAATTCTAAATTGCTATGCCGCTTCCTTGAGTTGGATGAGATTAATGCAATCGAGAGATTCGGCGATTTCCGCGACAGCCATGAAATTATCTTACTTCATTCAGGAGCTCCAAACTTCGCGGAAATGGAACAGTATTTGTGTTACGAAATGGTTTTCAAAGCAATTGAAAATTTTCATGGTGCTTTGGCCAATTTTCTTCTCGTTCGACGAAGAATAATTCCGCGGGGAATGGTCACTGTCTGCGGACCATTCTAAAATATTGCAGACAAGCGAATACAGTAAATCCTCGTTATAGCTCCGTTTTTACTACGCGTAGTACGCCCAGTGACTATCCCCACCATTTCTTGGAATCCTTCGGTCGAGAGTGAGAGAACGAAAGAGTCGACGGCAACTTCGTGTCAACTGTTTCGTTCCCTCTCGCTCGCGCGAATAGTGCCCGCAACGCGTCGTACGCCCGCCGCCAGCTCCGTTCGTCGGGTTTAATACGAATGTTTACTGTATTCAATTTTATCCTATTTCAATTCTTTATTTCATTGTTTTGCTGCTGAACACTGGTTTTGCATCAATTATCCCGACATTTCCTCCAAGAATATTAGAGGTTTCAATGACGATCACTTACTTATACAAAAAATATTATTTAATATTTTAGCAAACTAGCAGTGACGCTACAACTGTACTTTCATAAATGTTATACCTTACTTTATAGACCAGTGGTGAAGTTTTGATTTCCACTGAGAAATTAGAAATTTGAAAATAACAATTTACTCTAAATTATCTCAGCGAAACAGTACTTATGTACAGCACGACAATAACAGTTTAGATTAAACTTACGGACGGTTTTTAGTAAGAATTCGAAATCCATTGTGTTAAAATATGTAGAGGATGTGCAGCATATTTGGAATAATGTTGGTAATTTGGAATACTGAAGTATCTAATAAACGTTATCTATTTTGTAACACCGTAGATAATAGGACATGTTAACTAATGATATTTGTGGATGAACCGCCATTTTAACATTTTCAACTTAATCTGCAGAGTAAGAAAACGTTAATCTGCAAAACATTTTCAGCAAGTATTCAATAGTTCCAATCATGGTTAAAATATGTCAAAACTTTAGAGTTAAACACTTAGGCCCGATCCACACTATCTGCCCGGTTACGGTTCGGACTCGATCAAAATCACACTCGTCCGGCTTAATAGTGTGGACGTTTACGGATGTGATTTTGATCCAGATCGGACCGTGACCGGACCGATAGTGTGGATCTGGCCTTAAGGGGTCATATACGTTTCTCGGCGCTAAAAAGTGGTCAATGTTTTGGAGTAATTCAGGGATAAACTATTAGTCCGATTGGTTTATTTCTTTTTGTGTTTTATAGGTATACGTTTATAGATTATAAAACAGGTATAATTCTAAAATTTTTAAAAATGTGGCGTTCGCGAGCACTGGCGTAGAACATGTTTTCGGGCGCCGCCCAAAATGGTGGGCATGATTCAGGCCGTACGAGTGGTCTGAAATAAAAAATCACCGATTTTTTAACAATCTGTGGGATCATAGTTATCGTGTGACGTCGCCATTTTTTCGAAAAAAAAAAATTGCGGAAATGGTAGCACTTTGAAGAAAAGGGTCGTGATTTTCGCTATAAAACTCGTACGTTTTTGTTTGTTATTAAAAAATGGTTCAATTTAATTGAAAAAGCTCGACGTCACACGATAACGAATCTTATGTAGAATATGTGTGTAAATGATGAAGTTAATCGGATGAACGGTGAGGCAGTTATCATGCCCACCGTTTTGAAAAATGTTGTTTCGAGAAAAACCCACATTTTTAAAAAATTTCCAATTCTCATACCTGAGGTATATATAACCATAGGTATATAAACATATACCTATCAAACACAAAAAGAATTAAAAAAATCGGATTAATAGTTCATCCCTGAATCACTCGCAAACATTGTCTACGTTTTAGCGCTGAGAAACGTATATGACCCCTTAACCTACTCATTTGCACGTTCCTTCTATGGTTCCGTGTTAGTTTTGCGATAATTTCAAGAATACAAAGTGTGACATGAAATTTTAGGTTTCAATGCAATGTTGATCATTCGGAATATTGAAGGTGAAGGTAATTTGAATATTCCAAAGCTTAGAGATGCTTTTGTTTCACGCGTAATGGCTCATAGTGGGGCATTTCGGGTCGAAATGCGGCACTAACAAGGGAAGATCCCGAACCCGAAAATTCAAAAAATTTGAAACTTTGTGGATATGTAGGGAATTTCCTACTGATTACAACGCAATTTTTTTGCTGCCCAAAATCACTCTAAGGGGTGAAGAAATTAACCCCTGAAGATTCGGTTATTTTTCGATTTTATTTTGTAACACACAATCTGTAAGAGATAGAAAAAAAGTTTCAAGACAAAAGTTACTTCTTTTAATTAGATCTATCAAATAGTAAAAGTTTAATCAATTGTTTAAACAAATAGAAGAAAGTTATAAACAAAAATATCAATAATGTTTTTTAAAATTGGGGTTTTCACGTGAAATCTGAACTGGATGTTTAAATAATTATGAAACAGCATAATCCATATTTTTGTCCATACAATTTCAACTATTGTTGTATCGCGGAACTGTGCTCCGCGACAATCGAAGAACTTTTGGATCCCATTGTAACGTGCCTTAAGCTGCACGACGAGCAATGTTTTTCTAACATTTATTAGGAAATAATACGCGACGCGGAGTAAGAAAGTAAGATAATTTATATACTTATGTCTCTAATTACATATGGGGCAAATATGTCAGGTGGAAATAGAGGAGAAGAAGGGAACTGTTAGATATAACTTATCCTTATTAGAACTTTTTATTTTTAACATAATTATCGAACTTTTCTTTTATTTGCTCACCAAACAAGCGAGACAATGCAGGCGTTTAATAAGCGATTTAACTATAGTTAGATAACTTTGAAAACACTTGTGTGATTATGAATATATACCTACTTTTGTCTCCCATCAAAGTATTATCTCATGTCTATTGTTCTCTCGAGCATTAATAATGAGAATACATATATTAGTATTCTTATCGAATGATACATTATTTTCAAGGAAAATAAAGATGATCAATTTTAGTAAGACATATCACTGTCAAAACATGTTTTCTTCAGACGTGATAAAGTAAGATACATACACATATGCCATATGTATATAAGATAGGTATTATCAGTTCTATAGGTTTGTCCTGACGACAAAAGTAATAAATGCTTCGACTCGTTATTATTGCCAGTAGTATCGAAGGCATTTGAAGAGTAAAGACTCATTAACAATAAGAAATACTAGTTAATTGTAGTTTAAGTATAGGTGTTAACAGTAAATGTACGTTAATTCTGTGTAACAAACGTGTAGTGTTGAAAATGGTTCCCATACATCCTGCAAATGTAATTCGTTTACTTATGACAACATTCTTAATTGAGAACAATAATAAGACGCCTACTAATAATAGAGAAATTACACGTTACACGACATAATAAAAGACATGCTTATTAAATCGCAAGAAGACACATCATTTTCAATGGAAGCTGATGTTACATTAGAATTTTTGGACCCGTTTAGACCACATTCTGTAGAATTTGTGGATGATATATATGTACCTACACGCGAAGAACTTTTAGAACCGATAGAGTTCGAAGAAGAGGAGTGTGTACCAGAAGAAGGAGGTATTGTGACTTTAGAATATAAAACAAAGGCTGTTGGCATTTTTGAAGAGTGGTAAGAAGCGCCGACTTTCTTTACAATCTGTCAAACATAAATTTCGAAAAGTTTCATCCGTATATCAATTGTATAGGTGAGTGGTAAACGATGTACTGTTGCGTTAAGGTGCTTCGTATCTATTTGTTTTATATCTATGCAAAATTGCCTTGATTTCATTAGATGGGAAGAAACGGTGAACAAGGGAGGGGCACGTCGGGTAAAATTGTCACAAATTTCTGAATATGTGTATAATGAGTTTGTTGACGGGATTGAAACTCATGCCATTATTCATGATTTGGACCTTCGAAGATGGGCCTTACAAGCTAATGAAGAAACAGGGTTGGAAAATTTTAAAGCATCTCGACATTGGATCTGGAATTTTAAGAGAACGTATAAAATAGTTTCAAGAAAAGTGAACAAATTTATTACCAGATCATACGGTACAGATACCACGCAATTAAATGAAATTGCTTCGACTTTTGTGAATAATGTAAAACCTCGTATTAGAGATATCGGAACAAACAATACATTCAATGCTGATGAAAGCGGATTCAATCTGGAATTACATTCGGGCCGTACTTTAGCTGAACAAGGAACCAAAAGTGTTACAGCAGTCGTACAATCTATATCCGCTACTACACATAGCTATACCATATTCCCCACAATATCAGCTTCTGGGAAACTACTCTCTCCGCTATTTATTGTCCTGCAGGAAAAGGATGGCAATTTTGGTCCACGTGTACAACAATCCATGTTTTGACCGTGGAATGTTTATATACAGGCGTCCACATCTGGAAAGTTAACAGGTGAACTGGTTATGGAATGGTTAACAAACGTATATCTACCACATGCGGGATCTCGAAGCGTTTTGTTATTGGATTCGTGGACTGGTCACTGTCCATCTACATTACGAAACGGTATACCAGCTAATCAACATGTGGAAATATTCACAATAGCGAAAAAAGCTACAGGAATGATACAACCACTTGATGTATATGGTTTCCGGATATGGAAAAACTTTGTACGAAAATTTTCCGACCTTGTATTATTGTTTAATTACGATGTGCAACTAAATGCAAGGAATAATGTCATTAAATTACAGTCTCTTATTCATAATCAACTTTCATCACCAAAGTATCACGATGTGTTTGCTTACGCATGGTATAAAAGTGGATATATTGTTGAGAAACCAAATCAGTTTGAAAATCCAGTAGATTTCGCTTTTTCACAACAAGATTTCATACATCCACCTCGTTGTGCCATATGTGGCAATTATGCTATCATACGATGTGCGTGGTGTAAGCATTTATGTTTTTAACATTTTTTTGAAGAGTTTCATCACCATGAAGAATAATTCATAATCACACAAGTGCTTTCAAGGTTACCTAACTATACTTAAATCGCTTATTAAACGCCTGCATTGTCTCGCTTGTTTGGTGAGCAAATAAGAGAAAAGTTCGATAATTATGTTAAAAATAAAGTTCTAATAAGGATAAGTTATATCTAACAGTTCCTTTCTTCTCCTCTATTTCCACCTGATATATTTGCCCCATATGTAATTAGAGACATAAGTATATAAATTATCTTACTTTCTTACTCCGCGTCGCGTATTATTTCCTAATAAATGTTAGAAAAACATTGCTCGTCGTGCAGCTTAAGGCACGTTACAATGGGATCCAAAAGTTCTTCGATTGTCGCGGAGCACAGTTCCGCGATACAACAATAGTTGAAATTGTATGGACAAAAATATGGATTATGCTGTTTCATAATTATTTAAACATCCAGTTCAGATTTCACGTGAAAACCCCAATTTTAAAAAACATTATTGATATTTTTGTTTATAACTTTCTTCTATTTGTTTAAACAATTGATTAAACTTTTACTATTTGATAGATCTAATTAAAAGAAGTAACTTTTGTCTTGAAACTTTTTTTCTATCTCTTACAGATTGTGTGTTACAAAATAAAATCGAAAAATAGCCAAATCTTCAGGGGTTAATTTCACCCCTTAGAGTGATTTTGGGCAGCAAAAAAAATTGCGTTGTAATCAGTAGGAAATCCCCTACATATCCACAAAGTTTCAGAATTTTTTGAATTTTCGGGTTCGGGATCTTCCCTTGTAAGTCCTTTTACAAAAATATCGCCATACTGCAAATTTTTCTTACAGGTAGTTGACTGCACATTTGGGTCATAATGTAGCATGATTGTTTTTCACATTCATTAATTTTTAATGCGACTACACGGTTTTGAAGAGGACAACCTCGAATCGCTTCAGAACTAGTATTGTTATTTGCTTAATTCAACTAATTTTTGGCGGGATTAAGTGTTGAGGTATGTATTTGAAGTGTGCCAAATTTGATTTTGATATTTCCGATATTTTTGGAATATACTTTATTGAATTTCTCCATTTTCATTGTTTATTTTGAACAGGAGTTCAGTGGAGAACGAGAGTGAGAGAAGCCGAGAACGAACAGAGGCTCTTTTGTTTCCTCCCGCTCGTTCTTGGGTTTTCTCACTCTCGTTCGAAGGATTCCAAGAAATGGTGGGGATAGTCACCGGGCGAACAACGCATGGTAGAAACGGGCTTATAACGAGTGCACACTGTATATCGCCTACATAACTGACAATAAGGTTTTTTAGGATTGGGACTGGACCTCTAGCCGGATGAACGAATGGCCAGATAATCCGACAAAATATGCCAAATGTATACTATACATAATAAGATATATAATATATTATCACATGAGAATTATACAAATTCTGCTATAAGATGTTCATGTCAAATGAGTGCGATCCAAACGCAGTTAAAAAATGATGAGATCATTACAGTACACTATATTCATTGCTGGAATCTTTGGCCACGTTGCGTCTAGAGGCAGAATATTAGATTTTATAATATAGAACCTTAAAAAGTGATAAACAATTGGATTGCAATACTCGACTGTAAGAAATGTTTATTTAAATTCCCTACACTTTCAACTTTCTTCTTTTATTATTCTTTTCTTTTATTATTTTTATATTTCAGAACTAACAACCGAAGAATGTACTCATTCGATCGATTAATCTTTCCTCTATGACAAATGCCCCGAACCACGGATAAGTTACGTAACACGGAATGTGTCAATTTTATTTTCTTGTTAGGGCTCGCAACAAAAATGTTGCCGGTTAAAGGTAAATTTACACTATCCACCTAGGTCAGGGCTGCACAGGGAGCCTTTTTCAGTGCCCAGCGGCGAGCAACCAGCCGTGCGTCGAGCTGTTCCGTTGCTAAGGGTAGAATCAGTGAGGAGAACTGCAGTAGTGTAGGTGCAGACTCGTAGGCGCGTAGCGTAAGTATATATGGTTGGGTTCCGTGTACAGATTTATTAGTTATGCAACTTTCTGCTCGTAAATATCACTAAGTGCAATGATGAGCACCAGATGCGTACTGTACATATGTATATATTTATTCATATATCATGTTCTAGCTTTTATAAATTATATATATCGTTACTTAAAATTTTGTTTTCTTTGTGTCAGAGTTATTTATTTGTATAGTATTAACTTTCTAATTATTTTATGTGTCGCTGAAAAGATAAGTATTATTAGCAATAAATGTTTTATCAGTAAAAACGAACCGTCAAGTCATACGAAACGCCGGCAGTAGCAAATGTTTTGGAAATATGACCCCACCGAATTATATTACGGGACCTGCTCTGCACTGGGGCCCCACAAGGAACCCAACCATATATACTTACGCTACGCGCCTACGAGCTGCACCTACACTACTGCAGTTCTTCTCACTGATTCTACCCTTAGCAACGGGACAGTTCGACGTACGGCTGGTTGCTTGCCTCTAGGCACTGAAAAAGGCTCCCTGTGCAGTAGAGCTGTTCGAGAACAAGCGAACCGGGATATACTCGGTTCGAATAACCGAGCCGAGCCGAGCGCTCGAAAAAACCGAGTGGCTCGATTGAAGCGAGCGGCTCGATTAAAGCGAGTGGTTCGGTTAAACCGTTTCCAAGTGGGTATTGATTGATTTATAATCTTGAAGTTTTCTTATTAAAAGAATCTCTAACTATTTTCAAACCCCTCGGGCTTGTGCGAACTTCGCTTCATTCGAGCCGCTCGGTTCTTTCGAGCGCTTGGCTCAGCTCGGAAACCGAGTCCCGGCTCGAACAGCTCTACTGTGCAGCCTTGGCCTAGGTGGCAGGTTACCGTCCGTCGAAACATTTTTCAATGGGCTTTACAGAGGTACCTCGTTAGGTGGCCGGATTTCTGCCCCGTTAGCTGATCGTAGCTATCCCCACCATTCTTTGGAACTAGCTTCACGGGGTCGCTTGTCCCGATGCCCTACCATGTTTGTTTTAATAACTTAAAGGTGCGATCCAACGGCGCGTGGCTCGACAAGTTTCGCGCTGTACTCGTCGAACCACGTGCCGTTGGATCGCATCTTAACACCTTGCTATATTGTGCAGGGTTCGGTATGTCACTCGCACTACATGTTTCACAATCACTCACTCGAATTCTCGGAACTCTATCTGCCTCCATAGTCGACTAGGTATGGCCCCGGACGCCGGCCAGCTAACGAGGCACCTCTGTATATGGTGACATTTACATTGTTCTATACAGCAATCATCTAACGTCACTATGTAAAACCTTGTAACCTACCACCAGCTACGCGAATAGAGTAAATCTACCTTAAAGCGGATACCGGATAAGAGGGAGTATACTGTAGGTAGATACGTCATAGCAGTCTTATGATAAGCAAAAGAAAGAAGAAAGTGTCACAACTGTATAGGCGGGATCTCCTAGCTGCGATAGGTCGCAGCGACCGGCAGCAACCCCACTAGTGCAAGGGAGAAACAAATGCATACTTCTCCCTTGCACTAGTGTGGTCGCTGCCATCTATCGCAGCTAGGAGATCCCGCCTTATTACTAAATAGATGAGATTACAGGGACAGTAAATCAGCACCAGGAAGAATGTATAATATTTTAATGAAGTCTGTAGTTTCCAATAGAATCTTAGAAAGATATTACAATAGCTATTCAATTAGCAAATTGTAGGATAAAATTATTTCTATACATCAGAATAAATTATTGAAGTAAAGAAATTGTTCACGTGTCCCTACATATATATTTACCTAAAACATCATATTCCGAAGAAAAAGTAGTAAAAACGTATTAAGTCTGATAAGCAAACAAAAAATTTCCCTCTTCGTAAAACAAATTGCGAACTTATAGAAAGTGTAGTTCAGACAGTTGCTCTACGTAAGAATAACCCGTCTACATACCTACATGTATGGACGTCACTGTACGTTTACAGAACGTGGTTGATCGTATAAACACAAAATTCACGTTTACTGCCTGACTTTCTTTGTTGAACAAATCATCCGTATATCTTGAAATAAAATTGAAGGCTTTAAAAAACGTAAAATATATATATGCAGGACTCAGTAACGTTGACTGACAACAAAAAGAATTTAGTTTTATAATGCACTTAAGAAGGAGCCAATGTTCAGAAAAGTCATAGAAATGAGTTGTTCAATAAAATAATATAAATATAGATAATATATATTTTTATTTATAATATATTATTATTTATATATATACAATATATTATACTATTTACGTATATATATTATTGTGTATATTATATATATATATATGTACTTAAAACAAGTTTTCTATTATACTTATTGTAAAATAACAAAAATGCAAAAAGACATCGATGGGTCAATAACGACTCCAACTTTCCCGTTTATCAAGCAGTGAATATTTTATCACCAACTACCCGTTTATCAAGCAGTGAATATTTTATCACCAACTACCGTTTTATTTCTTTACGATTCAAATAATATAATGTGTATCGCACGAAAACGCAAAGCATATCGATTAGTAAAAAGTACTGCCTTATAAACACGAGCATACTTTTTCCTCGACGATAATAACTCCTCCCAAAACTCTGTTTTCTGGACATCAGAATCACTAAAGTGAAACGCGAAATTCAAAACTGGGCGTTGTACGAAAAAGAACGTTGCCTCGTACCAGAAGCCGATCGAAGACACGAAATTCCCTGATTTAAACTACCCTCCATCGTGACTGTTTGCAGCATCCGCGAAATTTTAACTTCATTGACCACCAAATCAAGAGAGTCTCGCTCTCGAGACGGAGAGCATTTCGGCACACGCGGCTGACATTGCTACGAAAAGCGAAACGTCAGACGTGGAATATTTACGTAACGCGGCAAAATCAACTGGGAACGCGGCGAACAGCTACTCCAATTCATGAATCATGAGGCAAACGAAATAGAGGAACACAACGGATGTTATATACAATACATATATCCGCGAAGTGAGCTGCTGTTTCGATACGCACCGGTCCTCGTCCTCGATCACATCCACCATGTCGATCATGACCATTTTGACAATAGTACACCGTTTAACTCTTGAGGCAGGTCACCGTAACGCTCGCGATTACAACTCCTTTAGCACCAACCGCGCAGTCTACTTCTATTTCGTCCTTCGATCGTCGAGCGGGCAAGTAGTCCCTGCCAGTGACATCGGTTCAGAAGATAGAAACGGGGCGAACTCGATAAAAGTTTGAACGTCGTTGGACGGGATAAGATTCCGAGTCACGAGGAGCACGATCTGACACTGCGCGAGAAGAAAGAGGAGAGAAGCGAATGCGCGTATCTCGATTGGAAGAGGGACGATCAACGCGACGATCTTTCGCGAGCAGCCGCAACACACTGAGCCGCTTGAACGAGGGAGACGGGGCTATGAGGCGGCGAACGACCAAGGAGGCGCCGCGTCTTCGTCGGCTTCGTGGGCGCGCGCCTCCGCCGGCTGCGTCACGGCGCCTGCTCGCCGTAGGGTACTACGTGTTCGATGAGTAAAACGCCACCGCGGAGGAGGGGCGCGATTTGCGGACTGGTTATTACGTACGATTTCGAGGCGTCGACTAATTGCAGGGATATCGTTCTGCCACCGTGAAAGGATCGATACGCTGTATTTTTGAGTTGTACCGAGTACGTGAATTCTTACTACGGAATTCCGTCGATCAATGAGGAGATGCACGGCTCACATTTACTGCTACCGTTGTTTAGAATTGAAGCCAATTTTGCAGTTGACTGATAAATATAGTTTTATAGAATTGATTAATTACGAAAATAGAGGTTGATTCACTTAAAGAAGATGAGAAATTCTTTCATACAATAAGTTCGTGAATTGTCACCAGAGAATGATATGGACCGAGGGAAGAATGTATGCCATAATTTTCACGATAAATATGTTTAATGACAGAGTTCCTTTCTAGCTGATTCGAACGTTTTATTTTGAGACATTCAATGTGGAACCAAGTATTATTTCACTGGGTTGGCAGACAACTAAATCACGTATAAACGTGCGAAATGCAGAGGCTTAAAGATATATGTAGGTATTATTGGGTTAATACACTGATTTGGTAAAGTGTTATTTGTAGATATTTATACATTAGCTTATTTCAATAAACAAATACTTCAATTAAATCATTTTACGATTTAATTCCCAATTAAATAATTTTTGCCATGTCTGAAAAGATTAAGGGGTTACGCCACCCTGAAAGTTTTGAAAAATCGATTTTTTTGCATTTTCTTATTACGCGGAGTTTTAAGCATAATTTAAGTCATGGTAGACGCAAAAATTCCCCAAAATACCCGAGTTATAGACTTTAAACTAGGCGCGGTTGTCGATATTTCGCAGCAGATAGCGGCCACCGGTTCCGAAGCACGGTTACTTGGGTTTTTCTAATGGTTTTATATGGGGTAATTTGAATACAGGACAGTCCCAACGTGGGCTTATTGTTTCGGGTATGGCTGAAGTTTGGAAAAATCCAATCAGTTTTTCGCAAACATCGCCAGGGTACGCATCGTTGAATAGGAAAAGTGAAATTCGTATCAGGTAGTTTAAAATTATGTCTAATAAATGACTATACCTTGACAAAAAGGGATCGGCAAAAAGCAATCCACGTCCTTTTACTAGTCGCAAAAGGAAACATTACCCTTTAAACCGCTATTTGATGGAAGCTGAGAAAGCCAGCACTAGTGCATGTGCAAAGAAATTACGAAAAAGCGAAGATATTGACATAGAGGTCGACGCAACTTTCGGATATCGAATTGTAAACTATGTCACAGTCTTCGCAGCTATTGGTGGAGCAGTGAAATGTAAAAAGTGTGATGGCAATGTGAACTTCTCTGAGTCATCTATTCATGGACTTGGTTTCAAAGTCAAGATGTCCTGTGTGTCGTGCGAACCTGTCTATGTAAATTCAAGCCCTCTCATCGATGGAAACGCATGTGAGATAAATAGGTGAATTGTTTTTGCGTTTAGATTGCTTGGAATTGGTTTGACGGGAATTGAAAAATTCTGTGGAATAATGGATCTGCCGAAACTCGTGTTTCATTCATTTTATGATAAGATAGTCCAAAATATTCACTTCGCGGTGAAAAGTGTTTGCAAACTATCCATGAAAAGTGCCGTAAATTCCGAGAAAAAGATAAATACTCAAAAGGGAGATTCGGAAGGTCTTACCGTTTCAGGAGATGGAACGTGGAGGAAACGAGGATTTTCTTCTCTTTTCGGTGTATCAACGGTTATTGCAAATTATACGGGCAAAGTTATAGATGCAATAATAAAATCGCGATATTGCAAATCATGTGAATTTTGGGAAAAATTTAACGGCACCGAGGAATATTATGAATGGAAAACACATCATGAGGCTGAATGTTTGGCAAATCACGAAGGATCAGCTGGAAAAATGGAAGTTGATGCCATAATAGAAATATTTGCCAGATCGGAAGAACAATATGGAGTGAAGTACACCAATTATATAGGGGACGGGGACAGTAAGACCTATAAGGGAATCGTCGACTCTGAACCATATGGAGATGTCATTGTAAAAAAAGAGAATGTATAGGCCATGTACAGAAACGAATGGGCACACAGTTACGCAACGTAAAGAAAGAAAGTAAAGGTCTTGGTGGCAGGGGAAAATTAACTGAAAAGCTCATCGACGAGCTAACTGTGTATTATGGGTTAGCCATTAGAAGATTTTCAAATTCGGTCGAAGAAATGAAAAATGCCATTTGGGCTACGTTTTTCCATAAGATGTCTACGGATAAGAAACCCCAGCACGACAAGTGTCCATCCGGAATAGATTCTTGGTGCACGTGGCAGAAGGCGAAGGCTAATGAAACTTTAGAAAATTATAAACATAAAAGCCCTATACCTACAGATGTTCAAAAGGCAATTCGTCCGGTATATGGAAAACTGAGTACCAATGATTTATTAGGACGCTGCCTGGGAGGGTTCACACAGAATAATAATGAGAGTGTGAACGCTGTCATTTGGTCTATGGCTCCAAAAGTGACATCTAGCGGTGCCACAATCGTCGAAATCGCAACATATATTTCCATAAGTTTATTTAACGACGGCTACGACAATGTATTGTTGATGATGAAAGTTCTGAATTTAATCATTGGACCAAATGCGCATCACGCCTGCAATACCATGGATGCGCATCGCATCGCTGCAGCAAATTTACAAGCACAACAAGCAACGAAAGAGGGCAGAAAACTAAAAAGGGCAGTTCAAAGGGAAGCTGAGGATATTGCTTCTGCTATGGAAGGATTGCTGTATGGGCCAGGAATTGCGGATTGAAGATAACACGAATACTTTTTTAGTTATCACATGTAAAAGTTCCACTTTTCTTCTTTTGCGTTTTTCTCGAAACTACATTTTCAAAGATGACCTATGAAATATCTCCAAAACTATTTGTCCGATTGATTTCAAACTTGGTACGCATATTCTTAATGGTATTATCTACGATGTAGCATATCAGTTTTTCCATCCGATATCCCATTCGTATATAATTAATGGTTTAAATTCGTTTTTTCACGTGAAAAACGTATAATTTTTTTCACTTTGCTCTCATTTGTGCAATAAATTTTTTTTTCTCAAATCCCTATGCTACATCGTAGGTATTTTATTAAGGAACACGACAATCATCGGATTTTTTATTTCAGACGAACATGTTCGTTATAATTTGTTAGGTTAGTCACGCGTGTAACGGCGGACGAGCTTCGCGGGAGAACAAATAACTCGGTCATTTTTTAATATTTTTGTACAGTATTTATACAATATATGTACTAATACATGCTCTACACATAAGAAGAAAATAAATAATTTTCAACCTCATAGTATCAGTAAAAAAAATTCGTCTAGTTTAGTGCTGTTTCGAGCGCCTCAGGGTGGCTTAACCCCTTAACAGGATGTATTCTTTACTTGTAACGGCTCCAAGAGTTTTTAGTATCAAATTCTATAAATCGATGACAAGATTCTACATACTTGATCAATAGCAAAGATATTCTAGTAGTTTTAAACAATCGATGGATTAAGATTTTTAAACAGAATTCTGAGTATAACGTCCCACGAATCGACAACATGCGTGCTACATAGAATTACTCACAAAAGTGTCTATTCACTGCATTACTTATAACATATTTTACATATTTAATCAATGTTAAAGTGACATTTTCCAATCCTACTTCACAACTTCTTAGTATAAACCTGAATTAATACACTTTTAGTTAGTACCATCTACTAAAGAAATGTTCAAACATATTTTGGTATAATGACGAAACTAAATAACTGCAAATTTCACAAAACACTAGTTCAATCTATATGTGGTCGTATGACGAATATTATTTCAGTTTAATTAAGTTCATATAAAATAAATATTCAATTATATTTTCGTGCAAGGTCTGGGTTATTTCTGCGTATAACGATATCCTTTTGAATAAACTGGGTATAAGATTTTAATTGCATTCACCCTAATCTAAAGTATATCAAACAAGGTTGATACTAATGTAAATTAGGATTAGTAATTTTAACTTTAACACTAATTAAATATATAAAATGTGTTATTTATGGGATAGACGGATACTTTTGTGTGTAAATGTATATGAGACTACTTTTGTGTACTTCATCAAATTAAAATAATAAATAATAAAGCTCATGAATTCTATCTATCGCTGATAGAATGAATAGTGAACATTTGATAGTACAATGCTCAGTATGTGCTCTATTTTCTCGGATTTATTAATATTATTTACCTACTGAATACGTGTGCAGGTCGATAAAATTTTATTTTAGAATTCGCATTCTTTAATTATAGAGATGTAATTAAATCAATCTAGAAGTATCAATAAGGGTACAATTTCAACTTGCAAATAACTCTGAATTTCCAGAATTCAAAGATCAATTGAATTTTACTTTGGGATCCATTTTGTAGTTTTCATGATTTGTAGGAATGTATTTTAATAAATTCTGCGATATCATTAAATGATACGTTTTATTTTCGATCGCTCCGGGAGTTTTTAACAGAGAATTCTAATAGGTCAGCCATACAATATTTTGTCAGTTGATATATTAATGTCTACGGTTTATGTAAAAATGTTTTTATTTATGGTTGTTTTGTACTCAATATCATGGCCACTTCTGTGCTATTTATCATAAATTGTGTACATAAATACCATTTTAAATGAACTTTTTAATTCTCATATGTTCAGGAATTCTAAGCACAAGAATTTCATGAATCAACGCTATGTATAATACACACTTGACACCAGAATGTTTAGAATTGCGCAAGATTATTATATTTAGTCTGATTGCATTGCAGTAACTAAATATGAGACTAATAGTTGGATGTTAGTATTATAAGATAGATAAGAAATATTTCCACTGATTCTGACATTTAATTCCATAGCACTGATTACTTATAAAAATATTGTTTAGATTAACATTAAAAAATTAATACAATATCTTTTCAAATTTTAATAAATCCACCAATTTAAGGTATAAAAATACATTTATGATTATATCTACATTCATCCGATGCAAAAATCATTTGGAAGTACTAAATGTTAATTCATTGGTGCATGACTATTTAATCAGGATGAATAATAACTGACAGATCTTGATACGAGATTGCATGTAATTTCTATTTGATTTCTTAACAATGAATGAGGTAATCACTTAGAAAAAATTTACAGTTCGAACGAGTCAGATTATTTCGAAACCAATTAATTTCACACAAGTATTGTTTCGATAGTTTCTCCCTTTCACATTTCTAACTCGAATGATTTTAATAGTTGAGTAATTGCTACTAGCAAACATTAGAAGCGAATGAAGTTTATAACTGTAGGTGTTAGAGTAAAACAGTTTCTTTGTGATGAAATTCCTATTTTCCAATTTCTGTGCAAGTTACTTCACGTAGAATAAATAAGAAAGGTAAGTCACTTATTATAGGTAACCATTGTAAATTCATAATTCGATAAAACAAAAATATAATATTCAATTTCTCAAAACGCGACGTTGCTTCAAAATTCACACAGAAAGTTATGGTATGCGGAGATTAATCATCGATTACGCACTAAACTATTAATTTTAGCCTTCCTTGAATTCATAGTGTGTATAAATGGTTTGGAATTCCTCTAGGGTCCGGAAGTATAATTTTGCCATTTCCTCGAGAATCTTAGGTCATAAGAAAGGTTTCCCACCAGCCTAGCATATCTTCTGATGCATACTCACGCTATTATTACTTCGAAGATGACGTTGTAACTATGTACTTTTAATTTTGATAATAATTTAACGAAAATTAAAGAAAGGACTCTTTTTTTAAACCTATCCGGTTTACTGTAATAGGTACGGTTGCCTGCATCATTAAAACAGTAATTTCCACAACAGTTACGATTGATCTTCATTTGCGAGCACACATCGAACCTCGTACAAGTATAAGTGCTCGATTGTATGCATGATTTCGCGACCGTGGCCTCGATTAAAAGTGGATTCAAGGCATCTTTCGACGAAATAACCAATTCAGCACGCTCCTTCGTCGAAATCAGGAATTTACGGCACCTCTTTAATCAGAAGGAGGAACATCGAATATCGTTCGTTTTCTTTGTATTTACCTCTTACTTCTTGAAGGCTCTAAACGTAAGATTTTGAACCGTTCAAAACTAAAGTTGCGATTTTGAACGTGACTAACATCTCTTAATACATCTGCATCCGTAACAGCCGGGAAACGTAAAAACGCTAAAAATACGACCAGCATCTACTTCAAATGCAGCAATTTCCATTCGCGCGAAATACGTAGGTATGCAGAAGATCATTCTTAACGGCGCCAAATGTTCCGTCATTAGCAAATGTTTAAACCAATGTTTACCGCTTTCACGTAAAATAAACTATGTGTACACGGCATGACAGAAGCATGAACATCACGAAAGAACAGCTGAATATGGGGTGTGTCTTTCCTCTTGTTGATACAAGCTGAGAAGTTGAACTATTAAATCCGTTCCACGGCTCATGTAGCTCATTCAATTTCAAACTAATGTCGTTCTGATAACAGGCTGGCGGCAACAACATCTCAAACTTATCTTGTTTGATACGTTACTGAAATCATGCGCGTGATTTATTTCGATGACGCAGTCACTTTTGTTCACGTGTAAGCCACAACGTATTAATAAAGGCAGGCAAAATGTTTCATAAAATTTGAGGCGATTTTTCTTCAAATGCTCTTCTATATTTTCATTCGCGCCGTACTACTTTTGGGCAAAGTAACGAGTTAATGAGTATAGAAAGGTTACGAGAACAGTTCAATTGGTGGTATTGCTGACAAGGACTGTCTATACCTAAGCTAGACAGTCTTCTTTCAATAATGAAAGGAAAGCAATTCATTAATCAGAGGAAGATCGATGTGTTCTCCTCAATTGGAATAAACGTGCATACAATGAATGGTTACTTTGAATGGTTACAATGAATAGTGCTTTGAAGAGCAGATAGAAATAGCTGTCATAGACCTCTATCAACTTTATAATTTATATTTAAATAATCTGATTATTCTATTTTTATACCAAAACGAAGTTAGGAAATTAATTAAATAATAAATTGCTTCTTTTTATACTACTTCAATTACAAAATTGTTTTGCCAAAAATCGCAATTATTACTATTATTTAAAATCTACGTGTATTGATAAATGTGTTTTGCTTTACAGCTCGATTTGTGCATATATACATGTAAATGTAGAATTTGCTATTTTACGCTCATTGCTAGCATTAAGATATAAACTTGTCGATAGCACAACGTTGCTTAGGTACTAACCAAATCATTTGTGTAGCGAGTGTCGGTATGAAAGAATCCTGTGTTCGACAAGTAAGTACATAATTTCAAATTTCGAATTCACGAAAGACGTTTGATCGATTGATAAAAAATTGAAAGAAAGAGAACATTTTACCGGTTAAAATACTTATTAAACAGATCTGAGCACAATGATACATGACTCGCAATTCATCTTCCGTGAATCATGAGACATTAATAAATTGATGTGTCCTTGCCAAAGGAATCAATGCGTAGATCCCAATAAGAACGTTAGCATACAGAAATAGCCCTATAGAGTACTTGCCTAGCCTGAAATAGCACTGTGACGGGCAAAGATGATGTTGATTTCGTATGAAACTGCGGTGGTGGGGTATTGTATGAATGGAATTTTGTATACTTTACAAAACACCTAGCTGCTTTGGCACAAATATACGAAAACCGATTGCATCTACATTTGCAATATAACGTGATTCTAGTTTATGGATTGCAAAGATCCATATAGTTTTCTATTTCTATAACTGTTACTTAATATTTCGACATTTGATGTTACAATGAGAGTTTTACGAGAATAAAGGAAAGGGTAAAGTGGAGAAATACCTTTCTTTCTGCTGCATTTGTTTTAGCATAATATCCGCGAGTGGATCTGCAGGTGGTCTTTCTCCGAGAAGTCTCTGTCGGTCTAAATCACCCTGCATCTGCGCGAATGCGTGTTCGCCGATGTTTACAGATGTCTCCAACTGTGTGGACAATTCTACGCTTTCGTCACCTATAACAGGGGAAGGTAAACCACCATTCATTACTTCCGCTGGGGAATGAGTTTATACACATTTCATAAAATTGCTAGAATTTTAGGAAAGAAATTAGTACTATTTTATATCTACCGTGTAAAGCATGCTGCGGATTGTCTATGATTCTGATTTGCCGATCAGGGACCAGAGGTTCTCCATCCATTCCACCTATGTCGTTCGGTAGCTGCCAACATGCGTTATCTTGCTCTGCTAAATTTCTTGGGAAATAGAGTGGAAGAAGAACTTCGTAAATTCCAAGGTCACACGGCTCCAAAACAAATATAATGCATGTAACAGAATCGCCATATTGTTCCAAAAATCTCCTGATTGTTCCTGTTAGAACAGAGAATACGGAGTTATTTATCAGGGCATATTTGAAGTATTAAAAAGGTTTAGAAATATATATTAGTGCAGAATAATACATATATACTTACTAAGCGCTATGTGTGCTCCTGCATCAGGGGGATAATTCCGTCGTACTGAATTGATTACTGGTACTGCTATTGTATGCAAACCAAGCTCTCGTGCTTTTTGTAAAACATTTCTGCAACAAACACGAAACGATCACATTGTAATAAGTTCCGGCAATATGCGTGCTGATTGGGTCCAATCGTTCGCATCGATAGAAGGGAGAGAAAGTATATAGTTAGAACTTTATATTTCACACGCATGATTAGGGCTTGATTCAAACAGTTTGACAAGGACAATGGGATATACTGATTTGTCCCGTTAAGGAGACGACGCTGGGGGTCAAGCCGTCCCCTTAAGGGGATAGTGGACTATTGGATACGTAAAATCGTTAGTTTCTTTGACGCTAAATTACTTTGACACCAAATAATCGTTATAGTCGTGCTTTTCACAATCTATTGTGGGCACGTTTGCGACTAATTACAAAAAAGAATCGTCGGAATGTATAAAATTGTCGAAGTTATTAATCGTTGAAGATAACCCTGTACGGCGCGCCGCTGCAGGTGAACCAATCATCTGAAAGCAAAATGCTTTGAGGTGATTATTCTATACGCCAATATCTATAGGATGGAAACTTGCCGATGAATTTGAATAAAAATTGTGGAAGTTACACATGAATCAATTTTTTCCCCATATTTTTACGGCAAAAATCGTTTTTAATCAGTTATAAAATGTTTTACAAACATTCAATGTTGATGCGGGAATTCCACTCTGTAGAGGAAGGAATTCTATACGCCCAGTAAAAATTTCAAGTGAAAATATTCATTGATTCAAGAGTTTCAAACGGCTTCAAAGTTAAGTCCCCTACGCCAATACCTTCTACAATTATTTGAATTTCTTCATGAAATTTTGATTAAAATGTTCTTTTTGATGAATCAGTAAAAAAAATTGATTTTTTGAAGCTCAAATCGTTTTTGCTTCTTCTTTTAGTAATATGATGCCGTCGCTATCTCGAACGAAATTTGTCTTACCGCTGTCGCGTGCCCTCTCGCTCACTCTCAGTTTCTCGTACTCGTCGCGGGGGCTACAAAAGAAGTAGCGGGGACAGAAATGTTCTCTTAACGGAACGCAGGACCCGTCCCCATAATGGGACAACGCTGTACTGTCAGTGAGCAAAAAGGTGCAACAGCGAAGGATCTTCGACCTACTTCCAGTTGAGAGGGATAAGCTGTGTGTGCGACATAAGTCATACACTAATGAAAATCGAAATTTTCGTATTTCTTAACAGATCTCCGTGACAGCATTATCGATTGCATGGTGAGTTTTCTCAATGAAAATGAGTCCAAACACGACGTAATTCGGACTTCCCAGTCCTACAATCCAAGCAGGGCCGCATTTATCATTTATACTTTAGGAGGCGCAACATCATCATGAGGCCTCAAAAGAATAAGTCTATTTCTGCGGTTGTGTGACATATGTACTCAGATGTAGGCAACAAAATAGCTATTACCAAAATTTTGCCTAGTTGGTTGTACGCTCGTGTACATGAATGGTATGCAATACAGCAATTTCTGTTAATTTTATATTCTAAGGAAAAAACAATGTACATATTTCAAATGGAAGCGGGAGGCCTCACTAATTTTCCAGCCACCTCTAGTTTCTTTATTATGAATTTAATATTTAAAAAGAAGTATTTCACGTGGCTATTTTTATATTGTTTTTTGTGAGGAGTAAGGTTTTAAACTGTGGCCCTATACAGAGTGAGTCCCTAGCTTACGTCTTGTGGCAAATGCGGCCTTATTTCCAAGTGTGATTACGTATTACATATAATTAAATATATTTAAAAAAACTTTTATGTTAAACGATTTTATTAAAAATGTATTAAAAACTAAAAAATAATTCTTTTCTTCTACTACAATTTCGATCGTGTTTTTTCACTTTAAATAAAATCGTGGAGCAGGATATGTCACAACAAATTCATTTCGACAAGTGAAAAACAGCATCGAAATTGTAGTACAAGAAAAGAATTATTTTTTAGTTTTTAGTGCATTTTTAATAAAATCGTTTAACATAAAAATTTTTTATATTTTTTATTTTCTATTTTTTAGTGTTTTTGGATTTACATTTCATAGCACAGACTTCTTTACAAATAACTTTTATTGCTGTATAGAGTTTAACAGTTTGCTTAAACGCTATAGTGCTACAGTCACTAAAAAATAATTCTTTTCTTCTACTACAATTTCGATGGCGATATACTACGAACGCCTGCAAAGTTTTACTTTTACTATTCGTACATACATACGTGACGGATCATTTTTCGATAAATTGTGTATTTTCGGTAATCGCGATGCGATTATAGCGTCCTGAACGCAGCGGCTTTTTGTCGTTTTCGTAAAGAACGCGAGTGGCTTATTTTAAGTCGTTTGGATTTGTGGTTATGGGTTATATTTATTGGTGACTGGGTAATTTTTTTTTTAAATATTGTATTGTCATCCAAACTACGCACGCTTGCAAAGTTTCAAGACAATTGGATAGCTGGAAGTGGGTTAAATTTGAGTTGCCAGATTTGAACCATACAAACGTACAAACAAACAAACAAACAGAGGATCGAAGCTGAATAAAATCGTTTAAAAATGGACCGAATTATGTCGTGTTTGGACAGATTTTCGTCAGGGAAACCTCACTAATCTATCGGCAATGCTGTAACGAGAATCAATGAAAAATATAAACGTTTTAATTCCCCAAAGTGAATGTTTCAGCCAGAGCTTGAAAACTGTTATAATATTGATTTCGGTTCTCCAAACGGTTATGAAGAACCATTATTCTGAATAACTGTTATGAAGAACCGAAATTTCCAACTATTATCTGTTTCGGTTACGGTTCCTATTTCCCTCCTCATATCGGTTCCATAACCGTTATTTTTTCGGTTCTATATCAGTTCTGGAATCAATTCTTGTACCACTTTTTGCTAATTGATATCATTAATTATTATTGTAGCTGCATATTACTGTATATGTGCATTTTTTTACAAAATCCTTATAGAAAAAGGAGAAACATTTATACATATCATTGATGTCTAATACAGCGTTGAAATAAATAAATCAGCTACATATTTTGTACATTCGCACACACACACACACACGCACACACACACACACACACTATATTATTCAGAATAGGAAGTTAAAAGTTTCTTTAGTTTCTATAAGGATTTTGTAAGAAATATGCACATATACAGTAATCTGCAGCTACAATAATTAATTATATCAATTAGGGGAAATTCGATACAATAATTGATTCTGGAACCATTTCGAAACCGATATAGAACCGAAAAAATAACAGTTATAGTTGGATATAAAATAGATAATAGTTGGAAATTTTGGTTCTTCATAACAGTTACTTGGAATAAAAGTTCTCCATAACCGTTTTAATCAGAACCTTTATATAACAGTTTTAAACAGTTATTTTCGGAACCGTTTCAAGCCCCGGTTTCAGCTCACACGAGAACTTCATTCCTTTCAACTGCCTGAGGACGAAGAATCACTTGTGCAAAGTAAGCAGAACAAACAGTGGGGGGTGGTCAGAGTCGGGTAAGTTTTATTTCAACAAACAAATTGTAGTGTTATTCAAGCCAGATTTATTCGACTAAGAATTTATTTGAAAAAACTTATTCGATATCTTATTTTAAAAAATTTATTCGATATTGTATTCGAATAAAATCTTATTCGAATAACACCCAACTCTGGGGTTGGTCTGCAAGCATACAACTCAGGAATTGAGCATGCATACAAGGTGGGAGTACTGTATTCACTTTATGAAAATTTAAAATGATAAAAATTTACCTGTAGCAACAGTGCAATGTATTTTGGGCTGCTGTTTGATATTTCACATTATACACTGGTCCAACAGTGTGGAAAATGAAACGTGCAGGTAATCCATGCCCTTGCGTCACTCTTATCTCACCAGTTTTGCATTCTGTAAATTATTACCATGAAATAAAAAGATGCAATAAATCCTACTTCTTACTCTATTTGTTCATTTGTGGCTTTAAACATAATATAAGGATAAAAAGAGAAACATCTCCGTAATATAAATTATTTGCAAGATCTGTTATAACTGCTGACTCATATCCAACCCACACCTTTTACTTCGTTAAAAATTTCCATCTTAAGCGCTGACCCAGCTCGAGCAAATATTCTTTGGCACATAGGACTGTTATCATCTAATGTTTCGTTAGTGGAATTTACCACTGCATCCACTTGTAAAACAGAAATATCCCCAGTCCTGAAACAAAATGCGGCTGTAACATTTCATAAAACAAATGAATATATTGCTTTTCGAAATTATATTGCTCTTACCATAGCGCAAGTTTGTTGTTAAGTCCTGGTTGGCAGGGGAAGGGGCTTATGGTATGATGCGATGGTTCTCCAATGGAATTGGAGTAATCTGTGAACCGATGTTGGACTGGGAAGTCGGACCATCTTTTCAATGAGCCCGTCTCCACCACGTCCAGGGCAATGCCTAAAGGTTCCATGAGCCTCATTCAGCTGAAACCAAAAATTCTTGCTACTCAAATTTGTCTTAACCTTCTATAATAAAAAATACACATCAATCTCTGATCCGCATGTTCTCAAATATACCTTATTTACAAAGTTAGGATCTCCAACAATCACAAAAAAAATCTCAACCTCATTTCGTCCGTCAACTACCGTTTAAAATGAACTTAAACAAATTTTCCATCAGTTCTTCGAAACTTTTAAGAGCTACTACACATCGTTTGTTTACGAAAGTCGAATTCAGTGTACCATTCTCCCACGCGAAATGTCACGCTGACATTCAGCGCGCAGGCGCAGAGCGTCATCAAAGTGCCGCGAAATTTGAACCGAATTCCGATCAAACGATATGTAAGGAAAATACGGGTGTCGTATATTCGAACGTGAGATGGGATTGCAGAGCGTGCGGATATCCTAAATCATATATGTACGTAAGAAGACAATGTCCTGGAACTTGGGCCAATTTATTGGGATCGTAAAACGCCGAGAGACATCAAGGACAACGGAGCTGACGAAATATATACTTGCTGACACGAACTATCTTCAATATCGTGGAAACCTAAAAATAAACAATTCCATCGATAGAAATCTAGGGCGCACCCCAGGCTAACGGGAACAGCGGGCTTCCAAGGACGTAACCCCGATCGGAAGTTACGAAAAACAACTTAATTCGTGGCGATCGCGCCGCCCTACGCGCAACACTCGCGTTACCGCGCGCTCGAGCTAGCCTGTGTGCGATCTCCGCGTACAAAGAACCCGTGACCCGTGTTGGGCAGAATGCAGGCTTCCCTAATGGCAAGGAGACAGAGCTTGGCGCCGTCTGTCCTGTTGCGGAACTTATATCCTGGCAACCCCATAAAGAACGGGATCATTGAACTCCCGTGTTAGTAGGTCCTTGCAATCAATTTGAACGGTAAATTCATGTAACCACCTGGGGTTTGAGATGCCAATATCGAATACTAGGGAGAATTACGTCAAACGGTGTTTCAGTTTGGCATAAGAGTAACAACGTATGTGAGAATGTTATATAACGTTTCGGAAGTAATATCCGAAAATATGTTTTATTCGTATCTAACGTGAATAACGGTACAAGTGATTTTTTTCCAAATTAAACACTGCAATGGTATTCAATTATCAGGCGGTCCGTAAATTGTTATACAATCTGGTCTGGGAGTGATTCACATGGAAAAAGAAGTAGAAATCTAATTTTCCAGAGAAATGGTTGATACAATAGAACTATTGTACTTTGAAATACGATATATTCGTAGTTTCAATAATACCGACTACACACAATAGGTATTGTACTAACAAGGAGAGGTTCCCAGGTGTCCGCCTCCGATTACATTGGTTTTTGTATATATTTTAGAGGACCAAAAATAAGATATACCCGTTTTTTTTATAGCGGCCCGTTTTCATATTTAGGGGGTGATACAACCCCTCAAAGTTATAAGATCTTCAGGTATTCGTCTCCGATTGCTTTGGTTTTTGGATATGTTTTAAAGGACCGAAAAATAAGAAATACGTGTCTTTTTATTTTGGCCCGTTTGCATGTTTAGGGGGTGAAACCACCCCTTAGAGTTCATAAGAATAGGTGGTGCCCGCCTCCGATTGCTTTGGTTTTTGGATATGCTTTAGAGGACCGGAATATAAGAAACAAGTGTCTTTTTATTTTGGCCCGTTTGCAGGTTTAGGGGGTGAAACAACCCCTCAAAGTTATACAATTTTCAGGTGTCCGTTCCCAATTGCTTTGGTTTTTGGACGTGTTTTAGAGGACCGAAAAATAAGAAATGCCCGTCTTTCTATTTTGACCAATTTGCATGTTTAAGGGGTGGAACCACCCCTCAAAGTTCATAAGGGGTACAAAATTGTGTTGAATAAAACTTGATATAAATTTCATTTACGTTATAGCTTGCTGTATGGATGATGTTCTTGGCGCCAGTCACCGTTATTAGGGGGGAAACTACCCAAGGGGTGGTTCACCTCTCATTGTCAGTAGCGATGGGAGGTCATAAAACCACTGATGTGTCTTTCTGCAATAATTTATGTCTCAGGTTTTTTTTAAGAATTGTATGAATTTTTTTACACGTTTCAAGTCTCACAAGTGCGCAGTTAAACCATTATGTGTAGTTTACCCCCCCCCCCCCCATTAACGGTGACCGACGAAAGGAACCATGACTAACTTGATCCATACTTCAAGTTATGGCGCAAAATTTGTATCAAGTTTTATTCAACACAATTTTGTACCCCTTATAAACTTTGAGGGGTGGTTTCACCCCCTAAACATGCAAATGGGCCAAAATAGAGAGACATGCATTTCTTATTTTACGGCCCTCTAAAACACATCCAAAAACCAAAGCAATCGGAGACGAACACCTGAAAATCTTATAATCTTGAGGGGTCATATGTGAAGGTCATTGAAATCGGCGAGGGCCCAGTTCATCGGCAAGATTACCGTGCTATCCTGTTGTACACTAAATAAAATGTGTGTTAAGCTGCATGTGTTCTAAATTGTATGTGTACTATCTTCTGTGTGAAACCATGCTGTGCGCTATCCTGATGTGTACTATCTTGTGTGTGAAAACTTGCTGTGCGCTATTCTGATGTACACTAAAAAAATGTGCGTTAAAATGCATTTGTTCTCAATTGTATGTGCACTATATTCTGTGTCCTATTTTGATATGCGCTAAATTGCATGTGTAATATCGTACTGTGTAGTATTGATATGGAGCCTCTAAGCATATCCAAAAACCAAAGCAATCGGAGGCAGACACCTGGGAACCTCTCCTTGTGAGTACATACATATTGGTGTACAACAGTACCCATTGTATACAAGATATAGACCTAGAACCTAAAATACGAGAACCTACCCAAAATATATAAATTTGTCTAAAATTAAATAGCACATATTCAAAGTATTAGAGTGAAAGATGATTACAGCTCACAAAAGCATCCCAGGTATTCTTTTAATGTTAAACGGAAGTAGAGTTAATAGGAAATTGGTTTATATTTAGCGATAAATGCAGCTTTAGGATGATTTTGTAAACTATATAATTAAATATTAGTGAGAACTGTGTTATGGGTTTTTTCCACATTTTCTGAAAGACATACGTTTCAAGAATGCTCTCCAAATTTTATGAAGAAATTCGTAAAATTGACGGAGATATAGTATTTTCCGTGAAGCGGTGTCAAGCGCGCGACTGAGCCGAGCGGAACTTTGAACGAGTTTTCCTCCGAATGACATTTTTCAACCGCGTTGACAGTCTACAGAGAAAACTATACGTCCAGTTGACACGAACAAGGGCATTTATTGTACAAAAAACACGTCGCTATTACATGACGATCAGTTTTTTTCAATTAACGACCTGCTTCTATTTTTTGTAATCAACATTTCCCCAATTTTGAACCCCGAAAACATGATTTTTTTTTAGTGGTTCGCCATTTTGTAATTTTTTGCGATTTTGACTTTTTTTGATCGTCATGTAATAGAGGTAGGCTTCTAGTTTTAAAATATTTTTGTCTTTTTGAATTCAGATTAACCATATGGCCTGCGCACTGTCAACGCGACAAGCACGATTTTGCCGCAGCGCACATTTTGACCAAGAGTATACAAGAAACGGATGTATGAATTTGATTGAAAAAAAAATTTCTTACCCTCTGATATGTACATTATTAACTATACTAAGCAATACATTGATTTACTTGCGTTGTTTGGTTGAAATAAATTCCCGAAAACACCCTTACATTTCGGACCGTTACAGTGGTCTGCCCCCTTAAGGAACTGCTAAATTTGAAGAGTACATTACTTTAAAGATACTTTTGATGTTGTAACGGAGTTACTGAATTTTTTTCGACTTCGTCACATAATTTCTTGGTGAAATTTAAGTCTGGACATTATGGTGGATATGGCCACGTTTCTGGGATACTGTACAGTATTCGTGCGCTTCAGCTCGTTTTTTTGGAAGCACAAATCTTCTGGCAGATCCGTATGTAGCTTATTCTATATTCTGATTTGTCGCTGCTAAAAACTTCTCTCTGACTTTCACACGAAAAAAATCTTTATTCAAAAACGAATCATCTTTATTGATACATTGCTTGACAAAATCTAAACGGAGGACTCTTTTCTTGCTAATACCAAACACTTTCCTTAGAATTCGAGCATTAAAACTGTTGTTTCTGAACATTCTGCAGCACAATTTTGGATGAAATTCTCTCTTAAACTGCATAGCGACTATTAATACCATTTCAGGCTCAGAAATAAGAGGATCGTGATTAATTTCTGATATTACGATTCTTTCATTTCTTTCAATTAACTTTTTCGGTCGGCATAGCACGATTTATTTTCGATGTTATCTCCATTTTTGCATTCTTTAACAGTATAATGGACAGACTATTTCATTTTATTTACAAGTTCTGCAATTTTGTTACACAATTCGTCTTGCCGCCTGTAAGCTTTCTTTCACTTTTCTCCGTTTCTGATTTCTTGCGATTCATCCATAGATAATTAGAAAAATAAGGTAGACTGACTTGGTATGTACAGTACGAAGTACATATGCTTATATAGTTTTCATGAAAATTTCTTTGAATTTTTTTCCAAACATCATTTATACGGTGGTTTCATACAAAATTCAAATATTTTTCTCACTGCATTGAGAAACTTGTGACCCAAAATATGTTTTTCGGTTTTGGTGTAATTTACATATTTTCGCTATTAAGCATTGTTCCATATAAATATCTACTATATTGTAATTTTGTATTGACTCGATACCTTCGTATCTGCACGACTTTTGTTATTTGGGGACTTGGTATGTGTTTACCTACAGATTGTTACTTATGAGGCCACATTAAATTAATCATTTGCACTGTAGACATAATAAATCTTAAACAATTATAAGAAAATATTATTTTGGCATTCAGAGCTTAATGTGGGAAAAGTGCAACTTTGTTTGCAACATGAACAATCCTTTCAACAGATTTTATAACAGATAACATTTGTAAATTATTGGAAATTGTGGTAAGCTTATTGAAGTAAACTAACGGTATCAAAGTTTCGTATTCTAAGTGATTTTCCTCAGACATGACATAATCAGTAAATAAAATATATCTATACATTTTACAAATTGAAGAGTTTGTCGTTAAAATCGCATATTTGAATAATTTGGGGTCGTATCATATATTACATATATTGCACGATTTTTAGAAGTGCCACTTCAAATCGGTCAGATCTTTTCGAACCATTGTTTCCATCGAGAATGTTGTGCTTAATTCGTCTCGAGCAAACATTCGGGGACAGTCGGTCAGTACTTTCGATGTTTTCCAGAACATATTGATGTGAAAACACGCCAAAACCGCGCACAGGATGCAAATCCCTCGGCGTGAAAACACGTCGACGTCAGTCAAAGTGTTCAGAGAAAAATCTGGAAGCAATGGAAGTCCGTGATTTTTATTGAGAACTTTGTTCATTTTTGATAGAAGGGATATGAATAATCTTAAGGTTAAGAGAATTTGAAGCGTTTACTGAAAACATTATCAATATCCGATGCGAGACAACCTATGAAGAATTTGGAGACCACGGGATCATGAATTTCGTATTCAGAATGAATTTTTACAGATCAACTTCACGTTGATATTTTCTTAAGCTACAGTTTGAGATTTCTTTTCTATTTTGAGAGTAATTCGAGTTTCTATTGGCATAAAGCCATTTATCAACAATCGCTGCAAAACTCACTAAAGGCAATAGAAATTTTGTAAAAAAAATTATAAAAGCGAAATACTGCGAGAGAATAGAAACTGATAATATTAACAATGACCTCCTTGTAGAAGATTAAAATTTTGTCAATAAGCGACATAACACGACGGCATAAAACAAGTTACACATTTTATAGTCCCACGTATACTTCTCAAGGCATGAGTGTCTCAAATGTGGGACACAATACTCATCGATCGCATAAATGAATTATAATATTTACATTACAAAGTTTCTAGAACCGTCAACTTCTGACAAATCCATTTTATAGGGGAATATAGTTTACAAACAGCTTAATATCAAACTTATGTTTCGCGTTATGCTATGGTTTTAATATATTCAATACCTACATGAAAGTACTAAAAATTTCATATTGTTCACTTTCAGTAAGACAAATTAAAAAATGTTTAAAGTCTATAGTTTCAGTATCAACGAACTCCAGAAGCAATTTTTTTATTATTAGGTATTATTATTATTAAGTGAAGAAAAGAATTGAAAAATATCTATGTTTTTAAAAAATGATGTACATTTTTCCTTTTATAATTATTCGATGCTGTTTAAGATTTTAACCAAATTTGCTACAGTCCTCTCCCCCCCCCCCCCGTAAATATTATAATTTTACATCATAAGTTACCGGTAAAAAGAATTCGGCAAATAGTAACGCTTGATTATTAATATTTAAGGAGTTCCTTACAGTATTATCCAAATACACCATTCTAAAGAATGAAAGGTTTATCTACTCGGTTTTTAGTAAGAAACGTTCTGGAAACTATTTATACGAGATAAACTAAGCCCCCACTTAAAAGTTCTACAGTATCTACTGGACACATAATAATTGTTCATTTCTGATATTCATTTCTTTCACTCTCCGGGCACAATATAATCCTTTAATGATATTGAGGAATATAGAAGCATGCGCACGTAATTGGAATGACCTGATAAAGCTGCACCCTCGCAAATTCACTTTAACCTTTGCCCATCGCGAAAGGAGTTTATGTTTTGATCTATTCCAAGCACAAAGGTAGATTCAACCAAAGTAATCGGCTGTAAAGGGTCCTCCTCTTTTACCAACTCTATCTTTAAAGTTGCATTCGAAATCAGGTCCCATCCATCGCTTTGAACTAGAGATGTCCAAATAGTTTGAAATTTCGAGGCAAGCTGAACTCAGGTCAAATTATTTGAACCAAGCCAAGTACTCAAATATCTAACAATAAGTAACTTAATTATTTACGCAAGCTTGAAAAAATTCGATCTTCTCGAATGATTTGAGCAGCTTGAAAATTTAACTACTTACTTACATTCAAGCAACTCGAATTGAAATAATTACTCAAATCCTATCATTTCGATTAAACCAACTATTCGATTAAACAAGAGTCTCATCAGAATAAACTGAATCGATAGAAGAACAGGTTATTTCAGGGACAGAAGTGTTACTACATCTTAAGAATAAACCAATGTAAAATATGTACCTATAGGCTTTATTATGTGTGGAAGTTAAATTTTTCTGATTTGTATAATATTCACAATACATATATATGTATGTCTATATAACTTGAAAAATTAATAATGTTCTTAGATTTCGCGAATAAAATTAGTATTATGAACAGTGAGTGTTGGTATAATATACACTTATAGTTCGGAATAATATACACTTATATTGAATACGCCTTAAATAAAATATTCATCCTTATTAAGGGGTCTTTCCACTGTGACACCCTGATAAAGTACCGTTGTTTGGAACTTTTTTTGTCACAAAAAGAATGTGTTTACTAAAATGAGGTTTTGCCTATCTATTAATACGTGTTTTAAGAATACAAAATTATTTTTTTCACACTTTTGTAATGCTTGCTTGCGCCAAAATAGGTGAGTGTAGTATGCGCTGTAAAAAAAAACGCCTCGACTGCGGACTCGATTTTCAAGGAACCGTGTGTCTGAAACAAACAAACCAAAAAGATTTGTAATCAGTATGACTGTCGCTATGGTAGGGACTAAGATTAATTAGATTGATGAAGAATTAATAAAATGGCGGACGTCCAAAGTTGAACTATCGAAATTAGCTAAATTTTTTAATCATTCTGCGACGCAAAAGATGAGAAAAAACAACAAAAATGTGTTATTCTAGTCCCTGCCATAGCGACAGTCATACTGATTACAAATCTTTTTGTTTTTTTTGTTTCAGACACACGGTTCCTCGAAAAACGAGTCCGCAGTCGAAACGTTTTTTTTTTTAGAGCGCATACTACACCCACCTATTTTGGCACAAGCAAGCATTACAAAAATGTGAAAATAATAATTTTGTATTCTCAAAACACGTGTTAATAGATAGGCAAAACCTCACTTTAGTAAACATATTCTTTTTGTGACAAACAAAAGTTCCAAACAGCGGTACTTTATCAGGGCGTCACAGTGGAAAGACCCCTTAAGTAATAATTGCTATTACTGGCTCGAATTTTCAAGTGGTAGGTATTAGAATTTCTGAGTAGCTCGAATTTGATCGAGTAGCTGATATGATTCGAGTTATTCATTTGAAATCAAGTTGTATGTAGCAAGCCGTTCAAACATTCGAGCCACTTAAATCATTCAAAAAGACCAAATTTTATTAAATTTATTCGAATCTTCGAGCTATTTGAAGTATTACTTGGATAATCGAGTACTTGGCTCGGATCGAAAAAAACAAGCTTTACTCGGATTGAATTTTAAGTACTTAAATTTGTCAAGTATTCGGCAGCTCTACTTCGAACTCCACAGCGCTTACCCCTCTTTTAACATTTTCCATCGATGAACTTTAAACCTATCATTCGCTGAAATAAAGTTACCGCAGAAAATGCATTTTCTGCAAGTACTTCGCGACGAACTTCGTATGCTTCTTTTTTTTTTTCATGAATCGATGCCGTATCGACTTTCATATAGGAGAAAAGTTCTCCCTTCTTTGAGAAACTTTCTGTTGCGGATCCATTGTTTCGTTTTATTGGGAAATTATTTCTACGGTTTCATTTGACCTTGACGAAAGATAAAGCTGTCTTTCTCGATGGCCTAGATTAAGTAATTATTGATAGACATCGCTTCTCCTCAACCTCGTGTCTAAAGTTAGGGCATTTTCACACGAGGCACATGGCTTGCCACTGCTATAAAGAGAACAGTCACACGTTTTCCATCAGTTGCCCTTTGCCTCCAATTTCACTGGTCTAATTTGGGCATACAGGGGCCCCCTCCAGCGAAATACTTTTGTCATACGCGTTTGGTATTTTGGAAAAATACACAAATTTCCTATCCCTTTATATATGTTCTTAACTAGTACTATTTCTCCCGCGTAAATAGGGTAAACGCGGGTAATATGGAACATCTGATTTCAAAAGTTTGTCAAAAGTAGGGGAATTTATTTTTTTTTTAATAAAACTGACATGAGGGGACGAAGGAACTAATGCACAATCACATTTGTATAGCCAAATGTAAAAAAATCCAATTGTTTTGCAATGATAGTAAAAAACTGAAAAGGGTGAAAATCGGCCGTTCGAAAAAATGGGTCCTAATATGGAACACCTAGGAAATTTGTAAAGAAAATTCAAAAATCTTTACTTTTTTTTTACTAAAAATGAAGATTTATTAAGTAGAAGATACAAATAAATAAATATACATCATTTTTGGAATTTATTCCTGCTTTCTGCGTTTCCTACATGTTGGGCACGTGAATAATACGTCGGAAGCCCCACATTCTTCGTGTGCCCACTGAAAGCAGCGAATACATTGGGTCTATTTTTCATTGTCATTATTTTTATAATTACCATCGCAAAATAAGCATTTCGCATCATCGTCGTCATCGTCATTATCAACTTCATCTATGTTACTCGGTATGTTCCATATTACGTACACACATGTTCCGACAAGAAATTAAGAATTATACTAAGAAGAAAGTAACTTTATTGGTAAACTATTGTTGAATAATCAAGAACACACATATTTAATGATAAATTATATCAAAATAATACTTTGTAACGTACCTTCGCTACAATATTTAACTGTTTAATGCACTTTTCAGAAACTTTTACACCCCACGAAAAATATAATCGGTTCTCTTTCAATGATGGATGCTCAACTGATGCTTAATTGTCAGTATCATCGTCTATTGTGTCTAGAGATCTAGTACGCACGATTGCCTGAAGAGTTCGTTATTTCTTTATCGAAATATTACGAAGTTCCATATTGCGTGCCGTTCCATATTACCTGGCATTACCCTACATCAAAGATAACAATCGAGAGGCACAAAAGTGTCTGAAAAGGCCCTAAGATGAGTGGTAGATACAATTGTGTTTCGGTCGCTAGAAAAAAAGTCTTGTCTCTGAAGACACATTTAATTGGAACGTTTGCACAGAGCCACAGAGAGTCCAACGATTGACAACTTTAACCCACGATGACCTGCTCTTATATGCCCAAGACACTGACCCTTTCCACGAACTGACACGCAATGCACTCGCGCCTGAATCTTGCTTGGGAGTTCGATGAGCATGACAGCATAAATGTGTGTATGTATTCAAATGGCTCTTATGCAAATACTAAATAGAAATAATAACGTGGACCCAAAGTATCAACAGTATTGTCAAAATACTTTCCCCACTCAACAATCTCGATTCTACGATTTTGTAATTGTCCCCGTTTCGAGCGAGCTAAAGAGAAACCAGCCACGAAAACTATCCCAGTGCAAAGCTGCAGAAGCTACTAACCGAATCTGGCTTTCATTTCCCACGTCGCCAGCGCCGAGCTTTCAGACGAGCTTTGTTTCATTTACCACCCACTCAGGCACCCAGCCGCCTTCCTATTAAAGAACAAACGACCTTACACAGAGCTCGCCGGTCAATCGATGTTCCACATTCGAGCAAGGTGAATATTTGCGAGCTACTTCGTGCCCCGCCTCTTGCCCTCGCGGGGTTTCGGAGTAAATGCTCCTTCATGCGCGGAAAACGAATGCCCCGTGGACAAAGAGAAGAGAGTCATCATCGTGCATTAGTATGCACCGCTGACATTCTTTTTCAGATAGGAATACGATGGCACGCGCGTTTCGAAAGGAGCTTTTGCGTCGAGCGTCGTTCACTGTGCTATACACGATGCAGGCTGTGAATGAGATTCCTGACGCACAAAAGTGTATATGTCAGCGTAATTAGGCTCTCTTTATTTACCTTCAGGTAATCTGAAATCTGGTTCATGTTGCTTCTCTGTATAATCTCGGTAGAGTTAGCGTATCTTCGCTATGTGCAAATGTTTGTAGGCGAAATATTGCAGTTCGTAATTTGATGGTTAAATCATCATTGGATGTTAGTCCAAATCGGTTGGATCGGGTCAGATGTAACTTCTAGTACCTTCCGCAGGAATGAATAACTTTTAACGAGTTACACACAACCGTCCCTTAACACTGGTATTATTTACTTTAAGGGGTTACATCTCCACTTAGTGGTCCGGAAAAAGCATACAAGTTCAGGATTTTTTTTTAGGAAAAGTATAAGTGCAAATCATACACAATGTTTTTCTACTAAAAGATACATCTTTTAACTATGTTATTCTAAATTTTTTAGATTTAGTATCCCGGCCATTATTTACTATCCCGGGATTGCGGGATTTTTTAAAATCTATCTCGGGATTCCGGGACTAATATCGGGATTGGGTAATAGAAATTTTCAGTAATTAAAATGATTTATTATGTGTTAAAATTCTAAATTTTTATTTAAAGTAAAGAAACTTACTTTCAATCATTAGTCGGAAACATAAGCTAAAATCATTTTTAATAATAAAAACAGTAGAACAATGAAGAATCATTAATTTCCAATAAGTAGATAATATCAGTAAACCATTATGAACATTTTTGGAAATGCGAACGAAGAAATAGCAAAGCACCTACTGTACATATGTATCTACAATGTTTCAACTTTACGTGTTCGGACAAGTTGCGATTTGCAACTCGTGCTATTTCGAAATAGCGGAAAGTGAGAATATCATTGTAAAAATAAATATAGTTTAGTTAGTCATATGCGACTTAATATTATTATTTAAATAGGACCACGGTATGACCCAACCATCATAATGAACTGAAATTTTGAGGAGTTGGGAGGGAGGGGAAGAGGACCCCTATTGTAAAATTTTAGCTTCGGGTATTTATTAGTTTCTGAGATATTATTAAAAAACTTTCGGCATAATACATTGAAATCTGCCTATACAGACGTTATTAATGCAATCAACTTCTCGTCACCGTCAACTGTTTCACAGCCGACTATACAATAGCGATATTGACCTCATCGCGCGATGCTTGTAACTGCAGTCTCAATTTTAGTATTCCCAAACTCACATCGGTTCGGTACCATGCTTTACGCGCCCACAAGCGGGCGCGCGCCCCCCTCGCTGACCTAGCCTCAACCAATACTGATACCGTCGGCTGTGAAACAGTCGAAACAGTAGACGGCGACAAGAAGATGATTGCATTAGTAACGTCTGTATAGGCAGATTTCAATGTATTATGCTGAAAGTTTTTATTAATCTCTCAGAAACTAACAAATACCCGAAGCTAAAATTTTATATTAGTGGTTCTCTACCCCTCCCGCCCAACGCCCCAAATTTCGTAATTTGTAGTACAGCCTTTAAATAAATCATTATAATTATTCTCCTTATTATTATGAAATGACTATGTTTATTTATTCTGTTTATTTTTATATTTTTCAGGTGTTCATAATGTAACTCTCATTTTTAAAAAATCCCGAAATTCTCTGGATTAGTTATATCAAATGCCGGGATTTTTGGAATCCCAAAGATACCATATCCCAGGATTGTGCATTCCCTATCCCTAGGCAAAACGATGCATCTGAAAACAAAAATTCAAATAGATTTTAAAAATATATAACTTTCAGAAGTACCTGACGTTCTCATGTTTTTAAATATTGCTTTCAATTTTGCAAAAATGGAAATACTTGCAAAGGCTTCTTGAAAAAAAAAGAATAGCACTATAAACAATAAGACACTACATATTTTCTTCCCCTTTACAGAGAGCCAGCCACTCAAAATAACAAGAATATTTTTCATGTAAAGCCCCAATACAATTTCCTAACAATGGAACCCCATTAGTCTGAATCAACAAACACAAGACTGCGAGTATGTACCTACAGTCATGACTAAGCATTATAGATTGTAAATACATGTTTATGCCAATTCCATTCAACACGATATGCATACAACTCCTTTCATTAAAATTCCCTCTTGAACGCACGCTAAGCAAATTTACTGGTGCTTTTACCGCTACACGTACTCGCACACATATTTGGTCTTCATCATTCTAGGAATTTATTCAGATAGAGTACCTAAGAAGATATCGATGATATCTTTTCAATGGATGAAATTATGGCAAAAGCTTAATATTGCTTATGACAAATACATATTACAATACAAACGCACAAAAAATAGGACATATTGCAGAAGCGTATTTATGTGTCGTCTAAAAATATTCTTCAATTGTTTTTATGATGTTATATTTTTTTCCTTAATCACGTGCATGATATAAAGGAATTCTACGTAGCATCTAAATTGCTCTTGGCAATACGCTGAGAACTATTACTCCTTTGCCCATATGATTTCTGTGAAAAATCAACATTCTCATATTCCTTTCTCGCGCGTGTTTACTTTCTCGATTGCATATCATGCATGAAAAACATGAACGGAACCGGTAATCGATATTACATGGGTAGTTTAATCCTTCATTACTGCGAGTACACACGAACGAGCAAAAGTTATAATATGATACTTTAACTTTCGTTACATGGTGGAGCGTACGCTTTTTATCAAACGGTAAGTCACGATGTTTGACGTCGATATTCTTATGGTAAACTAACAAACTGATAATAAATGCAATTTTTAATTAACTTATAGATCGGTGGTTGCTAATTGGACAATTATGTTTTCCTAGGCGGCGGTTCCTCTCATTTCAGGCAATTAACCGTATAAAAACCGCGGGAGATTCGGGAAACTTAATATTTTGCGTGTTTACCATTACGTGTCAATATTTTAAACCGACAAAAAATGACTCTTTACTATTTGTCTTTTGTCCGTTTCCATGAAACACTCCCTGTTTGGCATTAACACTTCTTAGGATGCAAATTTTTATATACAGTGGCGGACGAAAGAAAGTTTACAACTTTTAAAATCGCATAACTTTTTTATAATTAGTCCAAACGACATGAGTTTTTTTTGAGAAGCTAGAAGAATTAGTTTGCTAAGAGACGTGTTTCGTCGTTTTGAAAAAAATGCAATTGGTCGGAATAGCAAAAAAAAAAATAGTAAATGTTTTTAAACCTTTTTTGTGAACCTGTAATGAAAATTAAAACAAAAGTTTATAGGTTGAAGTAAGTTGTATAAATGCCTAAAATTTCGTCAAAATCGGTTAATGTTGCTCTAAGGTATAAATGCTTAAAGGTCGCAGAATAAGGTCGAAAATCGCGAAATTCTCGAAATCAGCGATTTTCGACCTTATTCTGCGATCTTTAAGCATTTATTGCTCAGAGCAACATTAATTTTGATGATTTTGATTACTTCAATCTACAAACGGGTTTTCTGATTTTTCATTACAGGCTCACAAAAAAAAAGTTTAAAAACGACCTTTACTATTTTTTTTTTTGCTATTCCGACCAATTGCATTTTTTCAAAACGACGGAACACGTCACCTAGCAAACTAATCTTCTAGCTTCTCAAAAAAACTCATGTCGTTTGGACCAATTATAAAAAAGTTATGCGATTTTAAAAGTTGTAAACTTTCTTTGGTCCGCCACTGTAGGTACTTAACTATGAAATTCTTTTGCAAATTCTGGAATTTAATTTGCGTCATAACTTACTATATGGATGATGTTCTTGTCGTCAGTCACCGTTATTAGAAGGTACACCATCCGGGGGGTGGTTCACCCCTCATTGTCAGTAGCGATGGGTGGTCATAAAACCACTGATGTGTCATCATAAAATAATTTATGTCTAAGGTGTTTTTAAGAATTGTATGAATTTTTTACACGTTTCAAGTCTCTTAAATGCGTATTTGAACAATTACGGGTAATTTTGCTCCTAATAACGGTGACTGACGACAATAACATCATCCATACAGCAAGTTATGACGCAAATTAAATTTACAAAGTGAAGGCAGGTAAAAGTTCGCACCATGCAAATTTCATTGTTTGAGTTGTAGCAGTTGCCAATGGTGATTGACAGTCAATTGTCAATCAAGGTAGAGTCACCAGTATCGAATTGTGTAGCTGTGCTTCGTTTTGTTATCGTACAATGCGGTAAGTACTGAATTCGTTAGTTCTGATGTAATATTCTCATTTTTAGGAATCAATATTATTCCTATAAATTGATCAGTAAATATTTTAATTCATATGTCGTCTGAAAGAGCTGAAATTCTTCTATTTAAAAGTGCTAATAGAAGTTTTCAATTCTCCTCACAGATTGATTAAACAATGGAAAAGTAGCTGTGGGGGTAAAAGTTCGCACAATGCAGTGGGGCAAGAGTTTTGCCCTAAAATAATTTGCAGGGTGTTATAAATTCATTAAACTTATTTTATTTCTAGTGTTTGCTAAATTCGTAACGAAAACTGATTAAACCGACTATAAAAAATCAATTTGAAATTAATTATCAATCACAACATGGAAATAAATGTTGAGTTTATGATAGTTGAGCCACGCTGATATCAGCCTTTCTTTTTTTTATTAATTTTTATTCCACAATATTTTTCCAAAATACTTTTTTTTATTAACTTTTTGATTAAAAAATCAGCTTGAAGTAAATGGAGCAATGAAAATTCCCAAAAATAACGTCTGCTTCTGAAATAGTTTGAAAGGAACAAAACAAATCGGTTCCAAAAAGAGAATAGCCCAACTATCAGCGTCTACGAAAAGAATAATTTGTCCTGCGTGTGAAGAAGAATACACAGATCCTCCAGAAGACTGATGCCTGCGCAAACTACGAAGGTGAGGGTAGTGTTATGTGCGATTACTGTTACCCTGATTAACAAAAAATTAATTTTAAACTATTAGTCGTTTTGCGATATTACAACTAGGGTGCCCTTCCCAGTGAGTGAACACCCCCCAGTGAATGAACGTTGCTGATATAATACGAAAAATTAACCCCTATGGCGCTCATTTCACGTTGAAACTGACACTGACATTTAGACTGGAGACCTACAGATGTCTCGCAAAAGCGTTTTTCTATTTAATTATAATTGATATGGTATTAATTCCGTTTATTCAGCAGTTGTCCTCGGGGCCGTTCATTTACTGGTAAACGCGGACATTTCTTACTTTACCAATGAATGAACAACCCTAACCTGTCTTTTTTTCTCTGGACACTTTCGCCGCCAGTGTGGAGATTAAGTTAACCCACCCCAGAAACCAAATTTCAACTATGCATAATTATGATCTTATAAGACTAGTAAAGTATCAAATCAATAATATTATTGCAATTGGAGAATGAGAAATTATTTACACAAAAAATCGTCTAAATACATTGGAAACCTAACCACTGTTATTATCCCGTTCATTCACTGGGGTACCCCTGTTTATTCACTAGAAACTTATGTTCATTCACTGGTCATTGGCCCATTTTTTATTTAATCCTCTGCCAGACTTTTAATGAAAGTTATAACTATCAAACATTGCTACAATTGTGTTTCAGGATGTCCAACTTTATTAATAAAATAGCTCGCTTACAGCAATAACATTCAGGGGATTAAATAATAACTTTTGAATACTAATTTTAAGAGACAAGCAGCTTAAGTGTTCACTCACTGGACAGGTCACTCTATTGCATGTAGGAAAATAAAACACTTTTGTGGAAATTTCTCGTTCCGTTTTTTTACCCCGTAACATGCGAACTTTTGCCCCACATGTCGGATAAAAGTTCGCATTTGACACTTTTTGGAAATATTTATTTTATATAAGTTCTGACAGGTAAATTTACATGAAGTCTCTGTCTATCGAATAATAAGGGATAGTAGTTATTTGTCACAAAATTATATGACTATCAGTGTAATACCAAGGATTTTAGGGAAGTCTAAACTTTAAGTGCGCACTCTTGCCCCACAATACTCTATCAAGTTTTATTCAACACAATTTTATACTCCTTATGAATTTTGAGGGATGGTTTCACCCCCTAAACATGGAAACGGGCCAAAATGAAAAGACGCCTGTTTCTTATTTTTCGGTCCTCTATAACATATCCAAAAACCAAAGCAATCGGAGACGGACACCTGAAAATCTTATAACTTTGAGGGATGGGTTAATCCCCTAAATATGAAAATGGGCCGCTATAAAGAAACACGTATACCTTATTTTTCGGTCCTCTAAAACATATCCAAATACCAAAACCTCTCCTTGTTAGCTTGATAAGTAGTTGAATGTTTAACCAATTGAATCCCATAAGGAACGTCTATATGTATATTCAGAGTTCCTTTATTTTAATTTTATCATTCAATGGGAATTAGGTCTTCCTGGAAGGAACGATGATGTAGGGTGGACCAATAAGAATTACCACCTTCAATATTTTTGGAACAATGGAAGAGAAAACATTTTCAACAAAAGTTCATAACGATTATTTTGCAGGTGGAGTCGCTTGCGATTGATTTTTCTCGTACTTTCATGATTTCGGAGACATTCGAGGTGGTAGGAATTCTCATTGGTCCATCCTGTATTATTAGGTCGGTGCAAAAGTTCGTTCGCTTCATTCAATCAAACTTCAAAGTCTTAAAGTAAAAATATATTACATGCCTTTTTCACTATCGCTCAAACGTATTTGATCACTTGTAATAGATATGATTGATAGAGAGATTAGAATGTTTTTTCACATGCCTGTGGTCTCATTTGGATATTCCCTAGCGCATGGCAAACGTTTCATTCTATTTTGTTATCTTAAAAGCGATTTTCGAACTGCAATTCAATTATTATTCACACTTATAGTCTTCCTTTTTCTGAGGTATAACTGTTTATCATGGTGGTTCAAACGTTTTCTTGGCAACGAAATATTTTCCAACAATATAGTCAATTATAAAATGAGACATTACCAACATTCAAAATGTCATTAAACACATTCAAAGCGGAAAATTGAATATAAACTACATATTAGGATCTGAACAGTTGAATCACAACAATTATAGCCTTATCTCCGAATCCCAGGGGAAAAATTACACATATACTAAGAAGAAAGAAGTGGCAATTTGATAAAGACAAGCAATAATCAACTATGTTAAGTTTTATTCTATTTTCTCCTTTATCAAACGTATATGTATGTAGCAAGTGATCAAATACGTTTAGGAAATATTTAGAAAACTTATTTCTGTTATTATTTTTATATCACTTCACAGCAATGTCTCGTTATAGTCCCGTTTTTAGCATGCGTAGTACGCCCGGTGACTATCCCCACCATTTCTTGGAATCCTTCGGTCGAGAGTGAGAGAACAAAAGAGTCGACGGCAACTTCGTGTCAACTGTTTCGTTCCCTCCCGCTCGGCTCCTGGGTTTTCTCACTCGCGGCATCGGCCGCACGGAATAGTCTTAGAGCATATACTACTCTAAGGGAATAGTGTCCGCATTGCGTCGTTCGCCCGCCGTCACACAGTGTAACGAGTATATAGGGAAAAAATTCAAAAATCAATTTTCCATTAAGATATTGTTATTTACATGTAATTGATATTTTAATCATATTTATACACAAAAAAAATAATTTTTAACTTAAAATAATTCATTAAAACATATTTGTGTACATAATAAAATTAAAACAAATAAAATATATACATTTTTAAATACATTTATACACAAAGAAATAACAAACACATGGAACACTTACAAAAAAATAAAATTAATTTTTTGAATAATTTGTATTGATAATAAAATTTAAATTATTCATTTTTATTATAGATCATCATCACTATCAGTTGAATCTGAAGGAATCGGAAGCTCAGCCTCTTTGAAAACTAAATATTCTAGGACAGATTTGTCTAGTTTCTTCGTTTTAATGTGTGTATTCTTTCTTATGTGGGATAAATAAGGATCTGATGAAAGAAGTAGCATTTTCATCAAGTCTTTATTCGTATCGCAACGAGAGGTCTTTCGAGTATGGTGTTCTCTGAAGCATCTTACATCTTTATGCCTACCCTCTAATGCTTCCTCTGATAATTGTCCTCTAGGCGTAATAAAAAAGAAATGATTTCGGGACCATGTACCAACAATTTATGGAGAGATATAGGCATATAGAACCAAGAATAGTTTTTTAAATAAATATTTTTCGTTTTATTTACTAAAGTAGTAAATTTTGGAATGTTTATTTCTTTCCCGCATGAAATTATTTTTAGGATGATACTTAAATTAATAATCAATGACAGATCTATACCCGTGATTTCGCTGCTAAGTTTAGGATTTCCAAAAAACCTACGTGCTGTGTTGCCATCGTTGGTTAATCCGAATCCAGGTTTCGGTATGTCAACTAATAGGCCCATTTTTTCTTTGAATGCATTCTGCACTTTGCATTTAGTTTCAGCGAAAATTTTTTTCGCGGTCTCTCCTCATACTTGCCAAGTTTTTACATTAAGCCTATACGCAATGTGTAGCAAGCATTCAAAGGATCGTATCCAGCAATGAAGAGTAGATAATCCAAGTTTATAAAATTCCACGTTAGGTGAAAGACTATTAACTGATTTACTGTTCATCATTTTAGGGGTAGCACGACATATATAACACGTTTGCGTGGAATTAGTTTCACTTACGACGTTGCATACACTGCCGTCAATCATTGTAAAGAACATACGGTATGAAACTTTCCAAGTGTTATCCTCAACAAGCACTGTGCTCGATTTTAAGTTATCAATTATGTGCTCCATTTTCGCTCGTTCAGATTCAACTAATGATGGCGATTCTTTTGTAAATATGAATTTAAGTGGACGACAAAATAATGTCGATGAGGGTGTTTGATGTTCCCATAAAACCTTTTCATCTGCATCAATTACTCGCAAAGGGACAAAAGCAATGAGAAACAAATACTCATCTGTGTTGTGGGATTGGTTAAATCTCTGCTTATACTTACTATGCCCAGAGCTGCCATCAAATCCCCATTTACAAATCAATGTAACTGATCGAGGGGCGTTATATTCAATAATTTTAATTATTGAAATTCTGCGTGAATTTCAGATGTAGAAATGCAGGATGGCAAAAGCTGCTTTTCCGTATTTTTTAGGGCATAGGAGGTAGGTAAAATATTCGGAGTGCAAGTAGGGGAGAATGGATAATGGCGGTCACTTAAGCAATAAGTGTAATAAAACCAAGATATAAGGTGCAATATTTCTTGAAAATGATTTTTTTTTAAACTTAAATCATCCACCTATACGTAGGATACGAAAATAATTAATTTTATATTGATTTATTTAATAAAATTACAAAAAATAAACAATATGTGTTTTACCGCCATCGTCCACACCTGTGGGCAATTGCGGTCTAGGGGCTGCTACATTTATCGCAAATGTATCCATCCGCCGAGTCCCATCCACAACATTCAGAATGGGCCCAGGGGCCCCATGGATACTTTTCGCATGGATTGTCCATCTTGAAAAAGCTTCACTGCTTTTTTAAGTACTTCAGCAGTCCACTTGGGTTTTGCAGTTCTTCTAGGGCGAATTTTTGCCATCTACAGAATAAAATTGTTCTAATGAAGAAAATTATGTTTATTTTACACTGGCGAATAATGGTAATCACGTTACGGGCACTAACAGTCAAGTGACCATCATTGCCCGCATACGTGTTCATTGATAAGATTGAAGATTACATATTTAAATTAAATAAATTTATATTAAATTTCATTCTAATCCTTTGCCTTGATAGTATATTTATATTTACGTAATCTTGAAATGTAAAAAAAGCTTCAGAATTAGTACTTACCTCTTACGTTGTGCACACGAAATATAGCATCGACCACGTTTAAAACACAAAAAGGCTGGTTTTCCTTGGTTAATTAGCAACGATGAAGGCGAGATCTTTCGACAATATAGCGAATGATGTCGTGGAACGTGAAGAAAAGAAATTGCACATTTCGGACATGCCGTTTTGTAATAACAATATTGACCATCATTGCCCACTGACCGCGATTGCCCCATTCTCCCGTATTCATAGTATTTCTCAGTATATTATATTTGCGAAAACTAAGGCGTAAGTCCATATATAAAGCTAATGCACGCAGTGGTGATATTGCTGAATGATCAGCTGTAAGTGTTATATCTTCAGAAGCAAGTGTAGCAGCAAATACTAACTCGCTCGGTGATCGAACATCCAGAAGATCTGCTACCCTCCGCTTTTTCGTAGAAAACGATGCTTCATTAAAAGAAACTTGTGGTCTTCCACGCGGATTTCCACTAAGCCCATGTCTATCATACTTGCTTGATAAAAAACTGAGAATTTCAGTTGGCAATTTGATGCTTTTCATCAGCCAAGCTTTGTTTTTTCATAAATTTATTATAATCTCTACCACATCGGCCATTTCTTTTGTACTTCCAAACAAATTAATCGACAAAATTTATGAATAATCTCCTTCATTTCATCTGATAAATCACCCAGATTAAAAACACTCAATACCTTTTGAGATAAAGCGGCACGTCTTTTTTCTTTTGCCGTGTTTCGCCATACGTCAAAGAGATCGTTATAACTTATCGATTCTAAAAAAAAAATGAAATCTCAAGAAAGGGCACTCGGGGGCAGATAAAATTTATACCAAATTAAAGCACGTAAAAAGAACTAATTATAGTAAAAACATTAAAGAACCGATATGTTTTTTTTTTTTTTAATTCTCTCCAGAAGTTAGAAGATGCGACAAAAAAGTAATAATTTGAGTCACTGGTACTTACCCATATCGTTAAATGCGAGAATGTTTGATTAATGTAACGAAAAAAGGGTATATTTTACTTATTTTTTTTTGAAAAAAAGAAAGATGAGAACTTATAAATACACAAAAATACAGTGGATAAATATTTCCTATGCGTGGTCTGCGGCAGCTTGCGTTTGGTTATTCGACTTTGAATGTTATTACTCACCTTAAATCTGTTATTTATGTTACTAAGGTACGATGTTCTTATGTCAGAGGACTGTTTACTATCAATTCCATGAAATGAAATATAAAATTTCAAAACTCAAATTTTTGCTTTTTGAACACGGTTCGTGACACTGTGCGTCAGCCCTATTCGTCGGGTTTATTACGAGGAATTACTGTATTGTCTTACTGCTTCTTAGTGTATAATGAATTAGGATGTATATAAGGGTACGTTTATGTTGGAGCTACGATAAACGATCAGAGCGACGATAAGAACGAAGCGTCGAAATACATCAAGTATATTGTTTTATAATGGAAGTGTTCACATTGGAGCAGCGAGCAGAGCAACGCTTACTAGATGACCAACGATAAAAGCGTCGAGAAACAAATATTTATTTTTCTTCACTATTATCGCCGATCTCATCGATACATAATGAGAAACCTTAAACAACTAAAACAGTACTATTGTGACAGCTCCACTATGAACACATCAAAGAAAGATGTTTTGGAGCAGCTTTTATCGTCGCTCTGATCGTTTATCGCGGCTCCAACATAAACGTATATACCCTAATAAGGGTTCGACAACAATTTAACCCTAGTAATCCTAATTAACTATAGTACAAGCGAGAGCTTTTATGTCAAAATTTTAATTGAATTAGTAAACACTGTAAACATATCTAAAAATCATGAATTATGTAATATCCAAAATAAAATACTATTTATATTATATTTGGATGTCTCCTATTATAAGCATGAAAAACGAAGGTAGTCAACAAAATTGACAATATCTTTCACGTACTAGTATAATTAGAAGTAAGGAATCTTTATATGCAAAAGATTCGTTTCCTTATTAGATCTTCTTCTTTATGGACCACAAAGTTGTTACTGCATTTTCTCTGACAAAAAATATTATAGTAGGGTAAACGATACATTAGTTGACCATCTAAGAGCTTCAGTTTAGGTAAACGCTATGGAATAAGTAACTTGAATTTTATAAATGAAGTTTCGTTATACCAGGCGAAAAGATAAGTATTGAAGATGATTATAACACCAAAGAAACTTTCAGAAATCAGTAGTTTCGATGTTATGTTATTATAAAGAAACATAACGCAAAATTGTAGTTATTGACCGGTCGTAGCATAGTTGTTGACAGGTCCAGGTACAATTGTTGACCACTTGCTGAATATAAAAGAAAATGGCATATTTTTTACTTTAAAATCGTTTTTATTAAAACCATCTGTCAACATATCAAAATCAAAGACATATTGTCTTGGGGCAGGGCGAGTTTCATGTGCACCCTTCACGACGTATGCCGTGCACTTCGCCGCGGTCTCATAGGCTTCTCATTCGTCTTTTTTCGCTTCTTAGATTTCTCTCTCATCTGCTCTTTCTTTTCTTCTTCTTCTTTTTCTTCTTCTTCCCTTTGCATCTGTTTGCCTCTTTCTTTTCTTGTATTGCTTTTTTCTTTTCTTTTTTTTTCGTCAAGCGCCTTTGATCTCCGAATTATCGTACCCACCTCCGGACCAATGAAAAATCAGAAGTGATCAGAGGTGCTTACCGTAAACTGGGGGAACGTTATCACGTTTTTGGAACATTTTGCTATATAATATCAATCAGCTATATAATAAAAATTAACATTTTTACATTTACTTTAAGTATCCTATCATAACATTGCATCTTTTGTGAATGCACTACAAGTATCAAAATGCATCAAATTTGTGTCCTTTTCCTTCTTTAATACATATTAAATACCTGCTAATGTTACCCCGTAACCGGGTAACATTGGCACATCATATATAAATAGCACTAAAAAGTTAAAGTTTCACCACATCTGAATTTACACTAACACTTGAATTTGTTTCTTTTTATGTTCAATGCACGCTATTTCATATTCTTTTTTTTTAATTAACATTTTTACATTTGGTTTAGGTATCCTATTATATCATTGCATCGTTTGTGATTATACTACAAGTGTGAAAATGCATAAAATTTTTTTCCTTTTCCTTTTTAATAGATGTTATGTAAATGCCAGTGTTACCCCGTATCTACTGCCAATGTTCCCCCAGTTAACGGTACCCGAAACCATATAAAAGCAGGTCATTGCCCAGTGCCTCCAAAGATGTAAATCAATTTTCATCGCGGTCTTTCAGCATAGAAATTACGAGTGGTCAATAACTGTATTACTGTGCATTTGCCGAACCAGTATGACGAATCTTAACATTGGGCCCTTGTCACCTATGTTGATCACTGGCATTCATGGCAAACAAAATTGAACAATAATTATACAGTCATTAAAGAAGTTGCCCCTCTAAAGATGCCCGCTAAGCCCTTACCTTCTTTGAGAGTTGAAATTACGCGTTTTCCTTTCTGACGATTTCACGGTGGAACGCTTGTACTCAAATCATCGATTTTTGGTTAAAATAAAAGGTAGGACTGTGTCTTCTGATCAAAGTGCATCATTGATGCAGAAACACGCAGGTTGATTAGAGTCATTAGACTATGGCCGCAGAAATTTGAAGTGGTCAACTTCTGTGCCTGGTCAATAACTGTATCGTTTACCCCATGTATATTTAATTTCGTCTTCTTTAAAAAATCAAAATACTAAGAACATCAAACTTCAAGCTCTGTATCTAGCCGAATAATAATAAAATTGAATAGCACCCATGATTTTTTCTTATAAATGGGTCATGTAAGAAAAACGTGAAAGAGAGAAACGCTTCACTACTTACTTCTTTACAAGTATCAACACGATTGGCTTAAAAGTTTTCAAAAACTGTGATAGATTTTGTATCATAAATACCGAATTTGTACTTATCTACCACCCAGGGTGTCTTGCAGAATAAATGATAATATTTAAAAACTCAATGATAAAAATTTCCTTTGTCATATAGTTTCATGAACACCAAATCCAGACTTTAAAAGCAATACAAAGTATATTAAATTGTAACGTGATTCATCGATTCTCATGGGCAAGTAACATAAAATTGTTGTTGGTCACCTCGAGAAATGGTATCGAAGGATCGTGACCCACCGGTGGCCGACACCAGCCATACTTGAATGTGTTAAGCACAGTAGATGAATGCACCATGGAAGCCTTTCCGATCTGGGGCGTTCTATAACGCGGGGCTTCCAAACAAATCCTTTGTAGCCAGCAATTTCCGCTGACGAAGCGAAAACAGCTAGCTCGAAAAAAACTAAAGGGGAAAGAGGATCACTAGATTCCGCGCCATCGATCTATTAATTGCTTTATAGAAACTTGTCTGGAATAATATCGTGGAGCATCACGAGTCTGAACGAGAGGAAAGAGGCTTTAATCGAAACGCGACGCTAATGGCTGTTGGTTACTGATATTAACGATTTTTCGCCCATTAGCGCGGCACCGCGTATGTATATTCGTGAACGGAGATTGGGAACTCTTGGAGTGGTATTCTCTGCGACACGGACGTCCTTTTGCGGATAAAAGTTGACAGCACTTGACACGGAACTGCGTCTTTTCATTAGAAGTCGAGGACCCTCGCCGTACGTCTTTTGTTGACGGTTGACAATCTTATCGGTCGAGCATCTTAAGGTGTGATCCAACGGGCTGTGCACTACTCGGCTGGGGCTTCCCGTGCGTTATCGGTGAATTAATGTGGCACGAGTCAAGAAAATGCTAATCTGGCTCGGCTGAAACGACGAGCCTAGTCGTGTCGTAGTAACGCCCATGGCTCGTCGACTCGCACTTGCAAAAGGACTCGCCGAGCCACGCGCCGTTGGATTGCACCCTTACGTCGTCATTTGATTATAAGCTGTGTTTGCTACGCATTACTGCGTGCAAAATAAGTGTTTATGCAATACATATCATGCGACCCAATGAAGTATCAATGTTTGATTGTAGTATCGCAGCACACATTTTTCACGAAGCGATTGTGTATTAAAATGTTTTACTATTTAGTCTACTTATCACTAAATGAATAGAAGTAATATTTACCAGTCAAATTTTATGCGAGAAAACTGTCGACCCATCGACTGACCAACTTCAACAGTAAGGTAAATGTCCCAATACCTGGAGACGTCCCAGTACTTGGACACTAGTTCAAATAATACTGATTATTACACTTAATATTCACTTTATCCATAAAAGAACTATTTTATTCAATTACTCAAATATTTAATAAAATATATTCATATACATATTTTTCTTAGTAAACTTGTATCACTCGTAATAAAAATAAATTTTCTTGAACTCTCCAGTTTACACAATTTTATTATTGCTCTTATCTGATTTGCTAAACAGTCTCTACTTTTTCTTCAGCGAATATTATTAATAATGTTTAGTATATTGGTACAACTAATACAGTTTTAGAAAAATGGTACCTTGTAGTTTTATTTTTTGATTGGAAGATTACAATTAAAGTTCGTATTAGTACTTTATTCGCATGTCTATCTACTGGTACAGAGAAATCCCGGAATGACCCTAAACCTGACCATGTGTGCAAACTGTGAAATAAGTACGCGTTATTGTTGACACAATAATAAAATAATTATTTAACATCTTAACAATTATTACTTTGTATTTTTGTTATCTTGTTTTAATGATACCTAATATTTAATTCATGTGTAAAATTCGTGTGTTACACACGAATACACATAACCTTACAATTAGTCATTCAATAATAGATTTTTTTACTCAAGTTTGTTTACTAATTTGAATAAATTACTTATACAGAAGAAATATGCCAAAAGAAAAAACTACTGTGTTTTTTCTTTTATTTAATTTTCCTCGAAGACATCCAAATTTCATCATGTGTCTAGGTAATGGGACAGTAAAATCGGGACACCGAGACATACTAGTTAATCTGTCCAGGTATTGGGCCATTGTAAGGACTATGAATTTTCAATATTTTACCAAATTATTTAATCCTACAATATGTTGTCTTTTTTTAATGATAAGGTACACAGGATGCCCCATGTAATTGCAAAATTGTTTTTATATAAATCGATTTGTATAACTGAAAAATTCTCAAACGTGTTTCCGCCGTACCTTAAATGTCCAGCTATTGGGACATTTACCTTACTTTCAATATTCATTCTTAACTTTCAGAAAATTTTAATAACTTTATCAGAATGTATATTTAATCTTATTAAGAAAGACTCTGTGATACAATGAACAGCCCAACTCTGAGAGTTTGTTTTGTTAATCCTCGGTGTAAAATGAAGATTGTAATCAATTTGTTTCTCGAACGTTTTTCCTTCAGCTTACAGCAGTTCCTTGATTCAGTAAAAGTTTTACGACAGTTGGTATATTCGTAAAATTTTATTACCCTTATTAAAGTCAATGCACAATTCTTCCATTCGTTTCGAACAAATACTGTATAGAGCTTCTTCTTTCAAAAGAATACCTACATTAAAAAGTATTACGTTTCATTGTTAGATGTATGCGGATGTAGCGGTGGGTCAGAAGACTGTTTTCTATAATATGATCACTTATTAAGGCACTGTGAGCTTAATTAAAAAGAGAGTGCAAGTTGAAAGCAGAATTTTCCATTATAATGTACCGAGCCATTCCACGTGAAATTGATGCACTTGATGTCAGGGATCTTCATGAAATTGGAATATGATGTAGTAGGAAGACATAAAATTGGGGGAGTGGAGTGGGGATTGTATCAATGCAAACTTTGATGACCTATATTTTTTAAACACATTTGAAACCAGCAAAATGATAACTAAATGATGAACCTGCTTTAATTTCACGGCAACTACGTCGTATTTCAAATTCATCAAAATCCATCCATCATTTGCAGAACACTTTGCTTTCGACAATTTCGAATTTAACCTGATTTTGTACTCACAGGCAATGGAAAGTTCCAAAAACTGATCACAAGATGCCAACTCGAGCATTGACGACGAACAGTTATCGTTGGGTTATCTTTCGAAGGAATGACGTGTTTGGTTAGCAATAACGATCCTCTGATTTCTCGGCAGTTGCACATCGATAAAGACAGGCGACACACTTTATTCGTCGCGGTGATCGCGCTTTACCGATATATACGTGGGATGTATGGAAGCCTTTATTGGACCACGAGAAGAATGGTTCACCACAAACGCTCGTGAAAAAGCACCGTGCAATTTTTACCTTACTGTACTACCCTAAATCACAAAAGTATTGGGTCAGCCAACGTACTAAAAGAAATTGAATTATCTGCCTGACTTTATAGCGAAATAACAAACGTAAACGTTCCGCAACAAGCCTATAGGGTAAATCCGGGAGACGCGGTCAGGCTGGAGAGTTGGTCGAGTCCCTGTATTTCAGACTCTATGAGTAAAAATGCGTTAAAGTGCAGACCAATTACTTCTCTAGAAGCCAAACAGTTGAATGAATAGCGTCATTTCGCTTCCTTCTGTGTTTTCTGGATTTATAGGCTATAAAAGGTAAATTGAGGTTACATTTAACCTCTTTTGTCAACCAGCGGTGTACAGAATCGTATTTAAAAAATACTTCTAAATTTATTTTCGTTTAATGTTTGGGATAATAAGATAGTAGAGATATTGAGGAACAATGCAGCCAAAATATGTGGCCATATTAACTCTTCCTCTCAAAGTTAACGAGAAGACCATTTCTCGCTGCAGAAAGGTGAGTTGGTCGAGTTATGATTTTTTATTATTTTTTATTTATTATTATTTTATTATTATTTTTGTTTATTTCGTTTATTTATTCACTTTTGTATTCATTTACCTTGCTAATCGCCAGTATAGGTAGTTCACTTTTTTTTATGTGTTCTTTACTTGTTTAGCGTAAACAAATTAAATATCAATGAATCTGTAGTTGTATTCACTCATAAATAATTTTACTTTATCCTTTGTTAATTTTCCATGAATAATTATGTGAGTGGTCTCTGCTAACGACGAAAACCATTTCTCCTGGCACCTCGGGAGAGGTGGTCAGATGTCATGACTTCAGTTTTCGACCCGATTTACAGTAAATATTGTCTTAATAGCAAATATCGACCAGTTTTTCTGAATCAGCATAAAATTCTGAACATATAGGTTTGTTCTGATAAAATAAGTAATATCTATATTAGTTTTAATAGCCATTTTATATTAGGTCAACCGCGTCTCTCGGATTTACCCTGTGGCGGCACGTGCAACGAGCACGCCGCCTCATTACGTCCAAGCGACGTTTACGTTAGACATCGGCGATATCGGCGACGCATCGAATTTCGGCGCCGATGCGTCGCGCAACGTTTGCCGCTGAAGGGTTCTGGGAAAGCGGCGAGGACCGTCGTCGATATCCTTATATAAACATCCTGTAAGGTGCGAGAGACGACGGTCCCCAATGATCCGCGCTGAGGACCCGCATCGTGGCAGTCGATCAGAAACCGGCAAGAGAGAACAGCAACGACTCCGCTGCCTCTCCATGTCCAAATAAAGTTACTCGATTTATTTAGGACCACTATACAGTGTCATTCATTTTCCCGTTACCCACATAATTGGTGACCCCGACGTGATCTGTCGCGCAAAGGCAGATTTTCGTTTTTTTTTTGTGATCGCGACTACGTTATTCGCGTGTGCAAAGTCGCGTAGTGTGGAACTTGGAAGGTGCGAACTCTGTGCAATTTAGTGAATCGACTGCGATGGCGGACCCCACGAGTAACCCGGGGACGAGCTCCGCGAACAATTCAGCGACGGGCCCCGCGAGTAACCCGGAGACGGGTCCCACGAACAATCCCGAGATGACATTGGACGCACTTTCGCCGGCGGTAGCGCGTGTGTCCGTTCGAGTCCCACCGTTTTGGGAACAAAACCCGACAACGTGGTTCCGGAAACTTGAGTCGCAATTCGTGCTGTCTGGAATCACGCAGGATGCGACGAAATACCACTACGTTAGCGCGAATCTCGAGAATAAGTACGCTGACGTGGTGATTGACGTCATTAACAACCCGCCGGCGACGGGTATGTACGAAAAGCTCAAGACGGAACTGATTCGGCGATTATCAGACTCGAAGGAGCAGAACATTCGACGCCTGTTGGAACACGAGGAGATCGGCGACCGGAGACCCTCGATTTTCTTGCGGCGTTTGCAGAACCTGGCGGGCGATGCAGTGTCGGACGATTTCCTGAAAACCCTGTGGTTGGGCCGCCTTCCGAGGAGTGTCCACGTCGTTCTCATTACGCGGCAAGGCGACACCCTTGAAGAGCTCGCCTCCCTCGCCGACGCGGTGGTGGAGGTAGCACCAGGCGCCCAGGTCGCCGCTGCATCGAAGCCGCCCAACGATCTCCACGCGGAGATTGCCGAACTTCGTCGCGAAATCGCGGCCCTTCGTTTGGGCAAAGACAATTCCCGCCAGGCACGTTCGAAGTCCCGAGGACGACGCCGCGGTGCCTCGCAATTTCGCGACCAAAGCCGGGAGAACACCCCCGACGACGGTTTGTGCTGGTACCACCGGAAGTTCGGGGATCGTGCAAAAAAGTGCCGTGATCCATGCAAGTTCGTGTCGGGAAACGCCCCGGCTGATCGCTAATGGCGGCTAGCGATTCCGAGCCGACCACCAACCGCCTATTCGTCACAGATCGCGATACGAAACTCACGTTCATGGTGGATACCGGATCCGATCTGTGCGTTTTTCCGCGCTCGCGAGTGCGTGGTTTGCGTGAGAAGACCACGTATGAACTTTACGCGGCGAACGGCTCGACAATTTCAACGTACGGGTGCATCACTTTCCATCTCAATTTCGGGCTACGACGGGATTTTTCGTGGCGATTCGTAATCGCGGATGTCACGATGCCCATCATCGGAGCGGATTTTCTTGGATTTTACGGCCTCCTTGTCGATCTACGCTCCAAGAGGCTAATTGACGGCATCACTGCGTTGTCCACGGCCGGGCGCGTCGTCGCAGGCCGTCCCGATAGCGTTAAAGCAATAGCCGGAGAAACGAGGTACCACACGATCCTTTCTGATTTCCCGGACGTCGCGCGGCCGTCGGGAGGTCATCGAACGATTAAACCCGCGACGTGTCACCACATTCGGACCACGCCTGGTCCACCCGTGTCGTGCAAACCTCGACGTCTAGCCCCCGATAAGCTGAGAATTGCAAAAGCCGAATTCGAGACGATGGTAAGGGATGGAACGGCGCGCCGATCCGAGAGTTGCTGGTCATCGGGTCTGCACATGGTTCGCAAGAAGAAAACCAGCGATGACGAACCTGAGGAATGGCGACTGTGCGGTGATTATCGCGGAATGAACGCGAGGACGATACCGGACAAGTACCCTGTACCGCACATCGAGGACTTCGCGCAACGGTTGTCCGGCAAAACGATATTTTCGACGGTCGATCTAGTGCGCGCGTATAATCAGATTCCGGTGCATCCGGAGGATATTCCGAAAACCGCGATCACGACACCCGTCGGACTATTCGAGTTCCCATACATATCGTTCGGGCTACGAAACGCGGCCCAGACTTTCCAGCGCTTTATGGACGAGGTGTTGCGTGGTTTCGATTGGTGCTACGTGTACATCGATGACATTCTCGTGGCGTCCAGTTCCGAGGAGGAACACGAGCGACATTTACGAGAATTGTTCGACCGTCTGACCGCGTACGGCGTATTGGTGAATTCACGGAAGTGCGTTTTCGGTGCTCCAAAAGTGACTTTCCTGGGGTACGCGGTGTCTGCGCAGGGCACCCGACCGCTTCCGCGGAAGGTCGAAGCGATTCGAACCTTTCCGCGCCCGGAGACAGTGAAACAGCTGCGACAGTTCCTGGGCATGGTGAATTTCTACAGACGATTCGTACCGGCGGCAGCCGAGATCCAGGCACCTCTCAACGCAGCCCTGCAGGGGAACGTCAAGGGTCGAACTCCCGTCGAATGGACAGCGGACAGGATCGAGGCCTTCGACCGATGCAAGGAGAGCCTCGCACGAGCAGCCCTCTTGGCGCATCCCGATGTCACGCTGCCCTTGGCGATTGTTGCGGATGCTTCGGATTTCACGGTAGGCGCTGCGCTGCAGCAGCAGTCGAGCGATGGGTGGCAACCCTTGGCATTCTTTACCAAGAAGCTAACGGGAGCCGAGCGGAATTACAGCCCATATGATCGGGAACTCTTGGCGATATATAAAGCCGTCAGGTTTTTCCGGCATATGATTGAGGGTCGCGTTTTCACGATTTTCACCGATCACAAACCGTTAACTTTCGCGTTCGCGCAAAAACCGGAAAAACATACTCCGCGCCAGTTCCGCTATCTGGACTTGATCGGGCAATTTTCCACCGATATTCAACACGTGTCTGGTAAGGAAAACGTCGTTGCCGATGCGTTATTGCGGATCGCGGAGATATCGCCGGCGGTAAACTACGCGAAACTAGCCGAATCACAGCTAGTGGACGAGGAGCTTCACGCGCTCCTACGCTCGGATTCGTCCCTTGCCCTAAAGAAGGTCGCGTTGCCCGGGACGAATATCGAATTGTATTGCGACACCGCGACGCCCTCGTTGCGGCCGTTTGTAACAAAACCATTCCGCCGGGGAGCGTTCGCGTCATTGCGTGACTTCGCGCATCCCGGAATTAAGGTGACCGCGAGACTAGTATTACAGCGTTTCGTGTGGCCGGGTATCCAAAAGGATAGTAGAACCTGGGCACGAGCGTGCGTACCGTGCCAGCGAGCGAAGACAAGCAGACACGTGTCTACTCCGGTCGGCCGATTCCAAGCACCCTCGTCCCGTTTTGAACATTTACACGTGGATATCGTCGGTCCGTTGCCGATTTCGAAGGGTTACCGGTATTGCATGACATGTGTCGACCGTTTTACGCGATGGCCGGAGGCTTTTCCCGTTGAGGATATCACCGCCGAGACGGTGGTGTACGCGTTGTTCTCCGGGTGGATTGCGAGGTTCGGTACACCTCGACGACTCACGACCGATCAGGGTCGACAGTTTGAATCGCGGTTGTTTCAACAGTTGTCGCGTCTAACCGGCACACAACACCTGCGCACGACCGCGTACCATCCCGCAGCGAACGGTATGGTGGAACGATTCCACCGGCAATTAAAATCCGCGATCATTTGCCACGCCGACACGGGATGGGCAGATTCACTGCCTGTCGTCCTCTTAGGCATTCGAGCTGTCTGGAAGGACGACATCAAAGCAACGCCCGCGGAGATGATTTATGGCGAACCGATTCGCCTGCCGGGTGAATTTTTAGCCGACTCGCGAGCCTCTACCGACGACTGCGAGGCGTTCGTTTCGCGGTTGCGTCAGCATTTCCGCGACCTGCGACCGTCTCCGGCATCACGCCACGGAGACAAAAAGACATTCGTTTTTAAGGATTTGTCAACAGCGTCGCACGCGTTCGTGCGACACGGAGGAGTCAAGGGCTCCTTGCAACCGGCATATGACGGGCCCTACGAAATAATCCAGCGACACTCGAAACACTTTAACATCCGTGTTAAAAATCGAGTGGTTCCAGTGTCGTTGGACCGCTTGAAACCCGCGTATCTGCTGCGAGACCACGAGCAGGACGAGTCGCGAAGATCGACTCCGCAGGTGGTCCCCGCGGAGACCACCGCAGACCGAACACCCGAGCGAACGACACGGTCGGGAAGATGCGTACGTTTCCCCGATCGCTACAACGCAAGCATGTAAATGCGGGATCAGTGAACGCGTCCTAGTTGTAGGCATGTATATAGTAGTTAGTAAGGTGTATATATGTATATATGAATACGTGTGTATAGTAGTTATAAGTGCGAGCGCACCCTTAATTTCACCAAGGGGGGTGATGTGGCGGCACGTGCAACGAGCACGCCGCCTCATTACGTCCAAGCGACGTTTACGTTAGACATCGGCGATATCGGCGACGCATCGAATTTCGGCGCCGATGCGTCGCGCAACGTTTGCCGCTGAAGGGTTCTGGGAAAGCGGCGAGGACCGTCGTCGATATCCTTATATAAACATCCTGTAAGGCGCGAGAGACGACGGTCCCCAATGATCCGCGCTGAGGACCCGCATCGTGGCAGTCGATCAGAAACCGGCAAGAGAGAACAGCAACGACTCCGCTGCCTCTCCATGTCCAAATAAAGTTACTCGATTTATTTAGGACCACTATACAGTGTCATTCATTTTCCCGTTACCCACAACCCTAAGTATTTATATTCTTCTTGTTGCTGGTATACCGTAGAACATGTGCCACCAACAGTTTCGGCGGAAATATACATATAATATATGATACATTATACATAAAACTATTCCTCTAGTGGCAAGATATAATTATGTACGGTATAGGAGAGACCGAGGCTAAAAGTTCCAGGGGTAAGTTGTTCCGACGGTTCTATTTTCAAAATTAAAAGACTGTTGTACTTTAAATTATTTTTTCCGTGTGAGTTGATCACACCACTCTGTCGCCCATTTTAATAGTGTTCGCAACAGCGAATCGTGTGGTTGTAAGCAAGGACCTATTAGTCGCGTACCAGATAAGTAAATATTTTTCTATCATTATTTTTTGGTCTATTTCAATGATTTGACGTCGATATTATTGATTGATTCGTTTTTATGGATCAAATGACATTTAAGAACATGATGTAATAGTGTTTATCGTTTCAATATATGTATGAGCAAAATAATCTCTCAAATTGCTACATTTGTCGATAGGGGCTAGTTCCATCGATGTTATGCATAAAGATAAAAATTGTCGCTAGAAAATTCAGTATCTGCCACTTGACTCTATCGAGAGGTATTAAAAAACTACAAGCTGGAAATGAAGCTACTGTAGACTACAAATATAAATCTCAAATAGTAGGGACCCACAAACAGTTGAATGTAAAACTGATTTGTAGATTTTAGTTTTTATACCAAAGATAATGTTTATGGCTATTATATTGATTTGGTTTTCTTTTAAAGATAATACATTTTTGTTGATCCGAACCTTCACAAATAAACATTATTAATAAAATTCTGTTTTATTTCAATAGAAAATGAAATATTTCATTAAAAGACAACTCTTATATCTTAGTAACAACTTACCCCAATGCGATAACAACTTGCTCCATAAAGGGGTAAGAAGTTCCGTTTCGACCAGCCACAAATAAATTACTTTTTATGAAAAACCTATTACAATATATTAAATACAAGCTTAAAATCACAAAATATAATAAATTTAACAAGAAATTAGTCAATAGTGAAGAGACTAACTACATTATTTTCCAGTCACTTTTTATGTTTTATCGAAATCGGAACTTTTAGCCCCGGTCTCCCCGGGGTTGACTAAGATTCATGAGTACATATTGAACTTCATCCCATCCCTAATTGTTTTAACGTGTTCATATATACATGTCATTTGTTTATAAATATAAACTGTTAATCTCGTTTCTTTGAAAACAAGTGTCAACAGGTAGTCACACGATATGTCAGAATATGCAGTGTTTTTAGCTTACAACGGCTGTACTTCCGAAAGGAACCGGTGGCCGATCGAGATGAGGTTTGGGGGGAGGGGTGCGGAGGGGGTGTGAACCCTAAATCTAAAATTGTAGCTTCCGGTATTTATTAGTTTCCGAAATCTTAATAAAAAATTGTTAATTTTGTTGGAAATTTTTTTTGGGCGTTAGTGCAGCCCTCACTACCCGAGAACCCTTCCGTCCCCCATTTTTTATTTTTGAAATTTTGTAACCACGGACTCGTTTTTGGTATCGCCGGACTCACATCGGTTCGCTGCCCTGCTTTGCGCGCCCGCGAGCGGTCTCCCCTAAAGTAACTGTATCTTTCAATTGGGTGAATTTCCAAAGCTAAAATTTTACATTTGGAGTCCTCTCACATTCTTCAAAACAGCGTGTGCCGTGTATTAGTAATGGTTAGGGCTAGATTAGTGTGGGAGGCGCGCGCCCGCTCGCGGGCGCGTAAAGAGTGGTAGCGAATCGATGAAAGTTTGACGATGCTAAAAATGAGACTGTGGTTACAAAATTTCAAAAGTGGAAAATGGGGGGACGGAAGGGCTCCCGGGGAGAGAGGCCTGCACCAACGTGAAAAAAAATTTCCAAAAAAAATTAACAATTTTTATTAATATTTCGGAAACTAATACATACCCGAAGGTACAATTTTAGATTTAGGGTTCACACCCCCTCCGCACCCCTCCCCCGAACCTCATCTCGATCGACCACCGGTCCCTTTCGGAAGTATATCCAAATTATCTCCGAAAGTTTCTTTTGTATCGTCACAACTGAAGAAAATAATTGGGCTTAAAGATTTCAGTCATGTGTAGTTTCGAACGCCGGATGTAAATCTACTTAAACATGTTATTGTTTGATGAAAAGATCTTTTCAGAAATGTAACATTTCTAAAAAAAAGTGTTATGTTATTCCAGCGAAATGTATTAAAAAATAGAATTAAAGTCATTTCAGATTTTACGAGAAAACTAATGACGTCAATACTTTATAATAAAACTTTATAATAAAAAACTTTATAATAAAAGTTCCGATTTCGATAAAACATAAAAAATGACTGGACAATAATGTAGTTATTCTCTTCACTATTGACTAATTTCTTGTTAAATTTATTATATTTTGTGATTTTAAGCTTGTATTTAATATATTGTAATAGGTTTTTCATAAAAAGTAATTTATTTGTGGCTGGTCGAAACGGAACTTCTTACCCCTTTATGGGGCAAGTTGTTATCGCATTGGGATAAGTTGTTACTAAGATATAAGAGTTGCCTTTTAATGAAATATTTCATTTTCTAATGAAATAAAACAGAATTTTATTAATAATGTTTATTTATGAAGGTTCGGATCAACAAAAATGTATTATCTTTAAAAGAAAACCAAATCAATATAATAGCCATAAACATTGTCTTTGGTATAAAAACTAAAATCTACAAATCAGTTTTACATTCAACTGTTTGTGGTTACCTACTTATTGAGATTTGTACTTGTAGCCTACAGTGGCTACTTGTCCAGATTGTAGTTTTTTAATAACTCTCGATAGACTCAAGTCGCAGATACTGAATTCTTTAGCGACAGTTTTTATCTTTATGCATAACATCGATGGAATTGAAACTAAACATGACATACCCTATCAACAAATGTAGCAATTTGAGAGATTATTTTGCTTATACATATATTGAAACGATAAACACTATTACACCATGTTCTTAAATATCATTTGATCCATGAGAACGAATCAATCAATAATATCGACATTAAATAATCGAAATAGACCAAAACATAATGATAGAAAAATATTTACTTATCTGGTACGCGACTAATAGTTCTTTGCTTACAACCACACGATTCGCTATCGGAACAACTTACCCCCGGAACTTTTAGCCCCGGTCTCCCCTACTCATGAACAGGGTTGCCAGGCGTACTGAATAAATGGCAGTGTGCTGACGTATATGACGTCATACGGGGTAGGAGAAGAGGAACACCTACAGCAGTAACGGTGTATTTGTGTTGGTGACTTCGTGACGGCATGCCAATCGACGCCAATTTCAGTTCATTTTATTAAAAACGGAGAAGTAGAGGACATTATATTTTGCAAGCGTCCGCGTAATTAGTGACGTCACTACCGATTAGTACCACAATTCATCGCATAGCGTGCGCAAATCGAGTAGTGTATATAGGTCTATGCCGTCTTGTGACGTCATATATGCCAGTACGGTGTACTGAACCGCCTGGCAACCCTGCTCATGAACTGTTTGAAACTATCCAATCAGATTCGAACCTACTTCCAATATACTTCATCCCATCACTAAAAACAATATCCACACGGTTTGGATTTTCCTTAGGCATGTTAGTGTCAGAAGTAATTCTGTTTCGTTTCTGAAAAACGTGAGAAATTAGTGAAGATAAATCAAATCGTAACAAAAATGGTTGAAATCCTTCTTTCGAACATGTTAGATCTCGATGTGAAGAAATTTCGAATTTAAAAATAAGTACCTAGTAGTATAACATGTCATAATAATGTACTTACACCACCGAAGTTCTTGTGCTGTGTGTTGTAAATCGACATGTTAATGTGCAGAATGTGTCAGAATTTTATCGTCTATATTGTTTTCTTTTCTACGCTGTATTTGACATTAATATACATTCAGCCATTATCACAAGATGGCCCTAAAAGTATACATATGGAACTCCAGAATTTTAAACCAAAGTTTTCCAATATTACATTATAAATGTTCAAACGAACGTCCTCCGACGATATGAACCGAACGCGATGAACAACTGTAATCTCGTAATATTTCTCGATACACTCAAACTGATTATTACTTTATCCAGTGTCAACTTTCGTCGTAAGCGAAGATTATATTAATTGTCTCTTCCTTAGAATAATGCATTGTACAACATTTATCGGCACACTGTTATATTACCTTATACAGTGACTCGCATTAAAAATCGGACACCATGGTGTGCGAGAGATTATTGCACTATACATTTGTTTATAATAATGTTATTGAATTGATTTTTTTTAATATATTAAAACACTTATTGTAGTAAGTAAAAACATAAATTTTATTTATTTAATGCACATAGTTTTTTGCAAAATAAGTGATAAAGTAGATAATGCCAAAATTTAATATCGCAAAAATATTCGGACAGTGAATAACTTACATAAATTTTATATAAAATATACATATTTTTTTAACAGTATTAATATTTCGTAGGTTGACCCTTTTGTCTTATTACTTCCTGTAATCGTTTGGGCATATTGGATATAATTTTATTTAAATATTCCTGTGTTATACATTTCCATTCTTGTAATAAACGTTCTTTTAATTCTTTTATTGTTTTTATGGGTGTTGTTCGAATGTTACGATCCAATTGATCCCATAAATTCTCAATAGGATTTAAATCTGGCGATTGAGGAGGAGGGTGTAACACTTTAGGACAGTTATATAGTAAATATTCCTGTACGATTCTCGATTTGTGCTTAGGATCGTTGTCCTGATAAAACTTAAAACTATTGCGTATGTTCATATTAACAGCACTTTTGATTAAATTTTGTTTCAATAAGTCTAAATATTTCATCTTATCTAAAATGCCGTCGATAAAAACTAGTTCACCAACACCTGCAGTTGAGATGCAACCCCATACCATTACACTGCCGCCGCCGTGTTTCACTGTTGCTCTCAAATTTTTTAATTTCAATTCTTCGTTGACTTTACGCCATATCGTTCTTCGTCCATCTGACCCAAAAAGATTAAATTTGCTTTCATCCGCAAATATTACATTGTTCCACCATGTTTGGTCTTTAGAAACGTAGTCTTTAGCAAAATTTAATCGTTTCTTACGATTCACTTCGTTTATGTATGGTTTTCTTCGTGGAACCCTACCGTTGTATCCATGGTTTTTTAATACCCGACGCACTGTGTCGGGATGCACTTTCTTTCCAGATTCTTGGAATAATTCGGCAGCTAGTTTTATAGCACTTCCTTTAGGATCATTCTTTATTTTTCTAACAATCTTGCGTTCTTCGCGAGGATCTAATAATTTTGGACGTCCCTTTTGCCGAATTGAATCGATTCGATCTTCATGAATATACCTCTGTACAATATCTGCTACAGTACTCTTGCTTACATTTAGCAATTTGGCTATTTCTCGATATGATTTTCCCTTTTCTTTGTGGTAAATAACCAGTTGTCGAATTTCAAAGGATATATTTTTGCCTTTTCGTCCCATATTCACTAATAATACGTCCACTATTAACGAAGTCAATAACAGTACTGACTCTTGGATGCACGCTAGACGTTATGTTTACAAACAATGTACACTAGCAAAATAACCGACTGCATCCAACGACTTACTACAGCCAGTAAACTGTTGTGTCCGAATATTTTTGCGATGTTAAATTTCGACATTCTTGACTTTATCACTTATTTTGCAAAAAACGATGTGTGTGAAATAAATAAAGTTTATGTTTCTACTAACTACAATAAGTGTTTTAATATATTACGAAAAAAACAATTCAATAACACTATTGTAAACAAATATATAGAGCAATGATCTCGCATACAGCATGGTGTCCGAATATTAATGCGAGTCACTGTAAATCTAATAGCGGGTAGACCGTCTAGGACTCTAGGTGCTTGTAGTGTGATAATAAACATGTTTATTTACATTCACGTATGATTTTCACTTGCCACCAAAACTTGGAGGCTCCAAGAAAATGTTAAATACCTATGTCATGTTTAGTTTCAAATTCGGCGATAAACGTATTATTATAATGACTAGATTCATACTAATGTCAAATACAGCATTCAAACGAAAAATGCTTCGAGTAAAATGATATTAAAAAAAAATTCTTACGACACATTCCCCCCTTAAAATCATTCAGATTATGTATGAAACATTTTTTCGTATCATCACAATTAAAGAAGATAATTACGTAATTTGGTTCTTCGAGTGCAATGTCTTATAGACAAAACCATTCCTGAATACTACGAGCAGTGCTTAGGATCATTGTCGTTTTGAACAGAAAAATGATATTTCAGCCGCAATGTTACTATACACTTTCTCAATTTCTTCTTCAATAGAATTCTCCTTCATTATACTTTCTATAAAATGAAAGGTGATAATTTTTTATGCTGACATAAAGCTTCGTACCATTAATGAACTACCCCCTTCCATCAAAATTGAATCCTTTCGCTCTGATTGCCTTTGGTCGAAAATCGCCCACACAGTATGAGTTTGTACGGGGTGACGTGTACTTCATGGTATAAAGAAAAACAGGTGATTCTGCATTTATTATAAAAAATATCCAAAATGTGGAATATAACTTTTTTGTATGTGACTTCGATTTCGAAGATTCGTTACGTCAGAACGATTAAAGATTTAAAGGGTTACATCTTCATAGAGAGGTAAAAGAAGTCATTTTTTTATTTTTAGTATTTTTGCATACTTGAAAAGTTTTAAGTTTTAAGAGTACCTGTTTTATGAAAAATTTAAATCGCTACTTCAAAAACTAATGAAGCTATGTATATACAGAGCTTTGAGCGAAGTAAACCCGAGCGCTGAAACGCTGCTACGTACATAGAAGATGGTTGAAACTTTAAACGCGTTTTTCTTGAAACATGATTTTCAAAGTTGAGGACATCATACCTTGAAAAGTAATCGATAGAGTTACTTGCAATTTACCGAGTATACATATTCATAAAACATAACGCAGTCTTTGACGTTCCCGCTTTTTAAAACTTCGATCTCAATTGCCTGATAATTGTAAAAAAGAAGGATTTTTTCGTGAAAATTGCAAAAAAGTTTTCAAATAGCCGCCATTTTCTAAGAAAGTGCAATATTAAAAATCAGAAACCATCAAAGACTAATACTATTAGGTATTTTATTTTGAAAATTCGTTCTCTTGTTTCTCTTCGGACACAACATTTGGGCTGGATAGTGTCTACCGTTGAATGATGCACAAAAACTCATGTCTCTTAAGGGCAGTTGATACAGTAATGCCTCGTTATAGTCCCGTTTTTAGCATGCGTATACTTGTATAGTGGAATAGTGTCCGCATCACGTCGTTCGCCCGCCGCCAGCCCCGTTCGTCGGGTTTATTACGAGGAATTGCTGTACCTTTTTTTGTTATTAATATTTTTAAATAAAAATTTGTGATCATCTAGACAATAAGTCTATCTATTAGTGGAAAAAAGTTTTCTCTAATTTCTGCTTCTAGTTTCTTCTAATACAATCTGGAACTAACAGTATCTTTTAGGAGATGTAATCCCTTAATTGTTAGTTATTTAACTATCCATTAAAGTAGGGGGAGTTGGGGCACTTCGATGCAGGGGGCACAATGAAACATTAATATTATCTTGATGTAATACTATATTGATCAAGATGATAGAGCTTATACTGTCTTGTGATCATGTTTTGAACTTCTAACTGTTTCTAGATATCAAAAGAATATAAATGTTCCATCGTGCCCCTTGCACCAAAGTGCCCCAACTCGGCCTACCTATTGTTCTACATGTCTTCTTGCATGTTTGTATTCATAAACAATGACGGTGGCAAGACTCAAAGAAAATACATCATTATATTCGTACAGATCATTAAACTTTTTATTGTGTTGAAAATCTTGCTATTGCGATCGGATACAGAGTCCTGTTTAACAAATTAAAGAAGTACGAATGGAAAATTTCAATGTACTTTCATTTCTTTAACTGTTCAAATTCGTATATAGGTACGTTTTTCATTTAATTAGGAAATCAGTTTCAACTTCTCCTAAACTTTATCTTCCACATTTTATACATATGTAGCAATATTTTTAACCTGCCCCCTACCTATGATTTTGGAAGCCAAATTCATATACCATAGTAACCAATTGAAAAACAATTTTTAGGATAATAAAAAACTAACAATTTATAAAGTTTGACTGTATTATTGAACCAGATCACCATCAATATTGAATACTGGTGCGCAAGTGGAAGTAGTGAGTAATAGCCAGACAAACCAACCAAAACCGATGGCATAGGTCCTACGCAATCACAACCATGCCTGACGAATCTCCGAAATCAATTGTTGCGAAAATGAAGTTCCGTATGTAACAATTTTATTTCACTTTTTGCTTATTTTTACACGTAGAATCATTTCTTTTTTGACTGTACCATGAAGGACGCCGCACTCTGTATACGTAATATTGTAAACTAGGTTATGTGGGGTTATTTTTATTACAATAGAGTTATAGTTCCTATAAATGAGACTGAGATATAATACTAGTTTTAAGTTGGTATGAGTGGCAAAGCGAAAAGGCGGGGTTGTTGGTCGGTCGCGCCATTGTGAGTGAGAGTGCACGTGTGCGTTGAGTTTATAAAATATTCTTTTTCCTACAATTGTAGTACATTTATATTCAGTAAAAGTGTGTGTCACATTATTTATTGATCCCAACCACCATTTTCAGTAACAGGTTACGCCATTTTCTGATGTTATATCTTCAAATTTCTGTATCGAAGTAAGTAAAATGACTTACATTTTAGTTGTATTCATTCTTTGTCGAAGGTATAATACTTCCATTATAAATATTAAAAGTAATTCACAAAAGAATTCAACTCAATAACCCATACAGCATACTCTCGTTGCAGCAAAGTTGCAGGATCGTTGCAGTGCAAGATTGAAATGTTGCACTACAACGTTGTCGAACCGGCGACCTGTAGCGTCGTAAGCGAACACTTTATCGCCGCAGCTACAACCACTGATTGATAAGACTGCTAACGTATTCGAAGTTATATTCCTACCGTGCAAAACTTTGAACTCAAATTATTTAAAAACGAAAGCATATTTTGACAAACTCCATTAGGGTTTTGTAACACTATATGTATGTGCTATAACTTCCACCCTGCGTCATTCTACACATTAAAATATACAGGGTGAGTCACCTACCATTTAAGCTTAAAATATCTCCGTTGTTTTTAATGATACGAGAAAATGTCTGAGGAAAAAAATGATTGCTAGACAAAAAGGACAACATTATACATGATTAAATTTTTATTTTTATTGGCTATATACGTTATAGTAATGAAAATACGTCATCCCATTAAAAAAAACCATTGACGATCTTGAAATTTCGGGAAATATAACCTTGAGAAAGAAAATCGTCTCCATCAGAATAATTGTCTCTCTGAAGCAAACATTTTTTTCCTTAAACATTTTCTCGTATTATTAAAAACAACGGAAATATTTTAAGTTAAGCAGCGTTGCGCAACATTGCAGGATTATTGCAGCAACATTACAGGAAAGTTGCGGCAACATTACAGGAAAGTTGCGGCAACATTACAGGAAAGTTGCGGCAACATTACTGGAAAGTTGCGGCAACTTTGCAGGAACGTTGCCGCAATACTGGCGCAACGTTGCATCAACATTGTGGAAACATTTACCAAACGTTGCCGTAACGTTGCAGAAATATTGCAGGAACGTTGCCGTGCAATATTGCAACGCAACATTGATGCAACTATGCAGCAATAATTCTATGTCCGCTCCGTGCAATGTTGCACGGCAACATCGCAGTAACGTTACATCGATATTGCGCTGCAACCATGCAACACTGCAAGGTTACTGCAACGATCCTGCAACGTTGCCGCCACGAAGTGTGTTGTATGAGAAAGTAATGATTAACGACATCTTTTCCGTATTAGGTCATCGCTTAAGTTCGTGCAGAATTTGGAGCCGAAATTTAAATCAATATTCAAACATACCTTTGAATTTTATGAAAAAAAAACGCAGATAATAGTATAATATTATTATATATAATTGGAGGATTAGGAACAGAGATTAGAAACATACTTTTTTTGGAGTATTATAAAAGAATTTTACTCTTTCCGTATCCTCGCTCTTCGAATTATTTTTCGCACATGTTTATTATTTGCTTCTACTTTCTCATAATATCTAGATATACCTACGTTGTTTGTCCCTCTTTTGCCATACTTTTACTGAATCCACACTCATTTCCATATCGCAATCTCTCAATGAAATTGTTACTGTTTTTGTCCATCCAATCAATTATTATATTCACAGATGACTTCTGCAAACACTGCCTTGATAGGAGTTCGCGAGGGAAAAATGTCTTTTGGGCATGTGAGCCACATATTGTGCAAACTTTCATTTGAATTCTACGTGAGGCTTTGGGAACATCTACGAAGCATTTTTCACCGGTTAGCCGATTAGATACTAGCTGAATTATCTTCAGGAACTCTTCTTTAATATGTGTTCCTATGTTGGACCTATGATGGGGGTCGTGTTTTAAACCTTTTGCAACTGCTGTTTTGTATAAACATCATGAGTCTGTACCTGTTGGACATTTTCCATGCTGCGGTTTTGTATCAATTGGCATCGATGGTAAGTATATGAATATATATATCGAATTCTTCATGAGATAATTACATAATTTGTATGTCTTAAAATTGTGTTCTTATAATAATCTCATAATTTTCTGCTAGTAGCTTCATTTTGTGTGCCAAGTCCTCTACCTCGTAATTTGATGTAACACGACCCTGCTTTAATGTGTCCGGCCAAAGCTATCTATGTATGATAATCCTTTGCCTACGTGGTTTACACATTCTTCTTCTTTTTCAACAACTACCTAGGTACGTCTTTCTATTTGCAATGTACGTTTCAATCCATTTTCCATGCACCTCAGATCTCTGTCATATTTCTGCTGGTGCCATTATTACCATTATATTTATACAAGCTGAATGATTTTTTTGACAGCAATTTTTGTGTCCTTCCATCCGTACAGAAAATCCGAACGCACAGAAGCCACGTTCCCAGATGTTACTCAGTAAACACAGACGATAAAATAGCAATTTTTCTGCATAACACATTAATACAAATTAATAATTATGATACAATGATACATAATTCAGTTTCAACTTTCAGTAGATATAAAGCCGTAGCATAAGAGATGATAAACTGTTATTTAGGAACAGGAAGGTTTTTGAAAAAGGTAAAATTTTATTATAATAGATAAAAAGGTTACAGTTATTCAAAATTCACTGTTCCAAATCCTTCGATTTAATGTTCTGGTGTTATTTCTTGACACGAACTACGATTATCTACTTCAACTTGAACGCAAGCATCGGGAAAAGAAGGGAAACTCGTTTTTTGAAAAAATCTTATCAATTTAAATTACCTAAATTTGGATCACATATTCTTGAAAGGATTTGTGGCAAATATGGGTATACATTTTCCGATCTAATTATTTTATCTCAACATCTTTTGTAAAAAAAAAAAAGAAGAAAACAATCTTTCAGATTCTGCGACCCCAAACTCCCTGGAATGACCATCTTCATAATGATAAATGGTGAAATGTGAACGAAAGGATTTTTTATCACGTTTTCGGCGACCGGACCACTGTGAGTCGCCGGTCGCACATTGGAACGGCAGCCTAAAGGTAAATTCACACTATCCGTCTACCCGGCGGCAGGCTACCGTCCGTCAAAACATTCTTGAATGGGTTTTACATGGTGATAGTAGACGGTCGTCGGACAGCACAATGTGAATGGGTCATTCCACGCGAAGTCGGACACTTTTCGGAGTAACATTTCGGATTTTGGTGCAACTTGGATATGTTGTAGTTTTTTAGGGATATATAAACATATCTCGAAGGATTTTTCAAAATGTCAGAAATTGTGGATATTACAGCTCTTTGAAATATAGTGTTTACTTTTTTCCAAAAATTGTAACTGTTGAACCCTCGTTTCAAGGAAAATATTGCAAACACCAAAAATTAAGATACCGTATTATGTTGTGTATAAAAAACAGTAAAAGTTTTCCTTCTTCAGTTTTTTACAAATACTTACCATATTAGAGAACACTGTATAAGAATAGCAGATATAGCCGCTTGGCCGTTGCGAGTACCGCACGACTCAGCCAGTCGTGCCAGTGTGATTTGACGCAGCGTTACATTCAATTAATTTTCATTTGGCCAATTTTAAAGTGTCCGCGTTTTTCAAAACGTGTCCGTAAAGAGGATAAACAGGGCTATATCCTCCTATTTTTTCAAATGTTTAAAAAGGGGCCTTCAATTATAAAATTGCATTTGTTAAGAACAATTGCTAAATAAATGGTCAAATATTCGTTTTTATTAAGTGAAATAATTTTTATTAGGTACTCTTATATCTCCACTGTAAGCACCCAAAAGGTCATTTTTATCAGTTGGTTAGTTCAACAGTTACAATTTTTGGAAAAAAAGTAAACATTATATTTCAAAGAGCTGTAACATCCACAATTTTTGACATTTTGAAAAATCCTTCGAGATATGTTTATATATCCCTAAAAACTACAACATATCCAAGTTGCACCAAAATCCGAAATGTTACTCCGAAAAGTGTCCGACTTCGGGTGGAATAACCCGAATGTCACCATACAAAACCCATTGGAGAATGTTTCGACGAACGGTAACCTGCCGCCGGACAAACGGATAGTGAGTATCTACCTTTAACGCGTTGTAACCAGGGTTGCCATCTCTCCGATTTTCGCCCGGAGACTTCGGATTTTGAAGCAAATCTCCGGGCTCCGGTTTACTGGAAAAAAATCTCCGGATTGTAGAAAAAAATGAGATAATAAGAAATTGTGGTATTATGCAATGGTATCAAATTTATATACAATAAAAGTTATTAATTAAAAAAACAGACCTACTTTTAAATTCTGAATTGTTCGAGCTTAAAAAAAATTGCACATTTGTTTTCCGGATATTCGAGAACAAAACTTTTTTACTTTCTCCATCTCCGGGTTGGAATGTGTGGCACTCCGGGATTTACATGGTGATAAGGTGGCGACGCTGTATATAAACATCCGTATTGAATAACTCACAACGATGTTTGTCTGAATCGAACCGTTCTGCAACGTTCCGTGTCTGTACAGATAATATAAATCGACCTTTAGCCAAATATATGATACCAATTGTCTGCTTCTAGACAGCGTTTGCGTTAACTCAATTGATTCAGAAATTCGATTAGATTTGGAAACTCCCGAGCAAATATTACAGTAATTTTGCGAAATCCACTTGAGTTTTCCCACTGGTTGGACGACAGCACGTCATACAAGAGTACAAACAATCAATGCTTATTAACCTTCACTCTGTGGGCAGGGGTGCAAACACACCACAAGCTAATAAAAACGTAAATAAAATGGTACCGAATGGAAACATTCCCAAGTATTCTTGTAGGAATGCTATCTGTGATATTTTTCACACAGAATTTGATAAAAATTTCATTGAAATCGCTGAATTTGAATGCAGTAGTAGGCTTCAAAGGCACCTGAGCGCTTAACCGTGTATAGGGGTGCATAGATATTCCCCATACAAAAATCAATTTTTGTAAGCAGCTGCGTTAGTATTTTTCTGCAGTATGTTTTGTATTTACATTCCTGTTGCCTAAAATATATGGTTTTTAGTCATTTTTTGTTCAGCGTAATGTCATTATCTGTAAAATGCTTTGATGCAGTTTCAGTTCGGTCATTGCTTACGTTTCAAAGAAGTAAGATAGGTTTTGTATTGAATTAGTGGTAAGTGTTTGGTAAATTATACTGTTTCTTTATTGTAAAGATGATGCTAATTAGTACAATAATGTATATAAGTATAATAAGTTCAGAGTGTGTTTATTTATTTTCTTTCCACCGAACTCAGCACCAGCAAGAGAAGTAAGAGATTTCAACGCAGATGCTACCTGTGCCCTCGATCTAGTGACATCAAGACAGGCTTGAGCTGCTACATTTGTCAAAAACCAGCGTGTAAAAATCATAGCAACAATATTTGCGATAAATGCATGAACACTGAAATTCATGATGATGAAGAAATAATGCACACCGATTCTGACGATGCATATTAAACTTATTTTTCATTATTTATATACAACCTTTAAATTTTTGTATTTAAAATTAAATGTTAGAATCCTTTCTACACTTACCTTCTTAAAAATTAATAAAATTTCACAAATATTTACGCAGCCAAAGTTTTTTCTGTACATTTGGGACTTAAAATGCGTCGGGTATAATTACACCCCTGTACACGGTTAACGTTAAACTATTAGTACGCAGAGTGAAGGTTAATTAAGCTTGCCGTACACTTTTACTACAGGAATTTTTCGAAACACAATTACAGTGACGCGCAATCCAAATTACTTTAAAACTGATATTTATGATTCATATTTTCGTAATTATTGAGTGCTTTTCATCGAATTTCGTCTGGCTTAGGACCAGAGACTTAAAACTAGTAGCATTTTTGTTTTGGCATAGGCCGAATTATTAGTAAATTGCCGGCAAAGTTTCGGAACACGAGCACAACAGACACGACACGAATTCCAAAGCACGATAACAGTTTATTAACAAATCCACGAATGATGCAACATGAATTCACGAAACATACAGTGGGTGATATAACGGGTTTGACAAAGTGGGATGCTGTGATCCGTGATCTCGGGCGATAACGAGAGGGGCGGCGATAGCGACGTCGCGATATCAGGCGTAGGCAATTTGACACTTCTTCTTTCAGAGTTAGCGGTTAGACTAAAATTTGATTCGCCGAAAGACCCGGGCATAGTCGCGGAGACGGTTGAGGGTGACCGCGCTCGACTCGCGTCGGTTACGACTCGTAACTTACGAGCCTAAAGGTCTAAACACACATATCCGTTCCGTGTCAGTTCCGTGATCGCAAAAGGTATCGGTTGCTTGTTTGGAATGGAGCAGGGCACACTTGTCAGTTCCGTATCCGACCAATGAAATTCGACTGTCTTCCGTATACGGCAGTTCCGGGCCGTCAGTATCGCTGTTAAAAAATATCGGTTGCGTGCTTTACAATGGAGCAGCGCACACTTGTCCGTATCAGGGATGTCAGCAGATGTCAGTGTGGAACCCGGATCCGTTCAGGGAAACTAAAATTTGGTTGCCAACCGATATTTGGGCATTTGGACTGACGGAGTCCTGAAATCACCGAAAGGTGAAAGGGACGACCTTTTTTTATGACCGTGAAAGGTTCTCGGGTCGAAGCTCTCGAACCACGCGCTTCGGGGGTCCCAGACCCTAGTCATAAAGACAAGGACAGCAATAGGCCGCTCAGTAATGAAAATGGGAATTACTATAATTAATATTAGATCGCCATACAAGTACCACCAATGGATTGTTGGAGGTTTGGTAATGAAAATAATACCACACGTGATATAATCCTGATCATTTTTAATGATTGTAATGAAAAGAGTTTTGTATTTGAATTTTGCGCGGTATAGGTATAGGGTATGATCGGATGCATGAATGTTGGGTGTTAGGGAAATGGAGTTGGATGTGCGTTTCAACAAGACGTGCTAACATAGAGCTCTTTCACGCGGCGATACATGTATCGCGATACGTGTAAGGTGGATACCGATTTTCCATTGATCATTATAGCTTCCATAGGAACCGTTCACACGATGATTCTCGTATCGCGATACTGATTTTTTCTACTCCGCAAACGTCGTCCGCACGATACTTTTTGTCTGAAGTCGACAGATGAAACGTGGAAACGAGGGGACTTTTTCACACGGCGCGGGGCGAAACACGTATCGCGATACGTGTCGATCATTTGTTCTTCGATAGAAAATATCTTCTCGTGCGCCATACATTTTTGGACAAAATATTTTTCTGAAAAAATGAATGAGACTGAAGCGTTATCTATTTGGATTTTACACGAAAGATGTAGTAAAAAACGAGCGAAGAGGAAGCATTGGGTTCATCCCATAAACAGCATTAGACATGAAAAGGGAATTTTTGAAAGGGTTACCATGTGAAAGGGTCCACCCATTACAACGTTTCGTTTGTTAACTTCATACGAAAAGTATCATGCGACCGACGTTTGCGGGGCACACCAAATCAGCCCCTACTCCTGACTGAAGGCCTACCCCCTACGGAAAGCAGGCCGAGCTAGAGCAGCAGGCCATCTACACAGTTGTCAGTGACACGGAACTGAAACGGAACTGACACGGAACTGATATGTGTGCGCAGACCTTTAAGGCTGCCGTTCCAATATGCGGCCGGCGCACAGTGTCACGAACCGTGTTCAAAAAGCAAAAATTTGAGTTTTGAAATTTTATATTTCATTTCATGGAATTGATAGTAAACAGTCCTCTGACATAAGAACATCGTACCTTAGTAACATAAATAACAGATTTAAGGTGAGTAATAACATTCAAAGTCGAATAACCAAACGCAAGCTGCCGCAGACCACGCATAGGAAATATTTATCCACTGTATTTTTGTGTATTTATAAGTTCTCATCTTTCTTTTTTTCATAAAAATAAGTAAAATATACCCTTTTTTCGTTACATTAATAAAACATTCTCGCATTTAACGATATGGGTAAGTACCAGTGACTCAAATTATTACTTTTTTGTCGCATCTTCTAACTTCTGGAGAGAATTAAAAAAAAAACGAAACATATCGGTTCTTTCATGTTTTTACTATAATTAGTTCTTTTTACGTGCTTTAATTTGGTATAAATTTTATCTGCCCCCGAGTGCCCTTTCTTGAGATTTTATTTTTTTTTTAGAATCGATAAGTTATAACGATCTCTTTGACGTATGGCGAAACACGGCAAAAGAAAAAAGACGTGCCACTTTATCTCAAAAGGTATTGAGTGTTTTTAATCTGGGTGATTTATCAGATGAAATGAAGGAGATTATTCATAAATTTTGTCGATTAATTTGTTTGGAAGTACAAAAGAAATGGGGCCGATGTGGTAGAGATTATAATAAATTTATGAAAAAACACAAAGCTTGGCTGATGAAAAGCATCAAATTGCCAACTGAAATTCTCAGTTTTTTATCAAGCAAGTGTGATAGACATGGGCTTAGTGGAAATCCGCGTGGAAGACCACAAGTTTCTTTTAATGAAGCATCGTTTTCTACGAAAAAGCGGAGGGTGGCAGATCTTCTGGATGTTCGATCACCGAACGAGTTAGTATTTGCTGCTACACTTGCTTCTGAAGATATAACACTTACAGCTGATCATTCAGCAATATCACCACTGCGTGCATTAGCTTTATATATGGACTTACGTCTTAGTTTTCGCAAATATAATATACTGAGAAATACTATGAATACGGGAGAATGGGGCAATCGCGGTCAGTGGGCAATGATGGTCAATATTGTTATTACAAAACGGCATGTCCGAAATGTGCAATTTCTTTTCTTCACGTTCCACGACATCATTCGCTATATTGTCGAAAGATCTCGCCTTCATCGTTGCTAATTAACCAAGGAAAACTAGCCTTTTTGTGTTTTAAACGTGGTCGATGTTATATTTCGTGTGCACAACGTAAGAGGTAAGTACTAATTCTGAAGCTTTTTTTACATTTCAGGATTACGTAAATATAAATATACTATCAAGGCAAAGGATTAGAATGAAATTTAATATAAATTTATTTAATTTAAATATGTAATCTTCAATCTTATCAATGAACACGTATGCGGGCAATGATGGTCACTTGACTGTTAGTGCCCGTAACGTGATTACCATTATTCGCCAGTGTAAAATAAACATAATTTTCTTCATTAGAACAATTTTATTCTGTAGATGGCAAAAATTCGCCCTAGAAGAACTGCAAAACCCAAGTGGACTGCTGAAGTACTTAAAAAAGCAGTGAAGCTTTTTCAAGATGGACAATCCATGCGAAAAGTATCCATGGGGCCCCTGGGCCCATTCTGAATGTTGTGGATGGGACTCGGCGGATGGATACATTTGCGATAAATGTAGCAGCCCCTAGACCGCAATTGCCCACAGGTGTGGACGATGGCGGTAAAACACATATTGTTTATTTTTTGTAATTTTATTAAATAAATCAATATAAAATTAATTATTTTCGTATCCTACGTATAGGTGGATGATTTAAGTTTAAAAAAAAATCATTTTCAAGAAATATTGCACCTTATATCTTGGTTTTATTACACTTATTGCTTAAGTGACCGCCATTACCCATTCTCCCCTACTTGCACTCCGAATAATTTACCTACCTACTATGCCCTAAAAAATACGGAAAAGCAGCTTTTGCCATCCTGCATTTCTACATCTGAAATTCACGCAGAATTTCAATAATTAAAATTATTGAATATAACGCCCCTCGATCAGTTACATTGATTTGTAAATGGGGATTTGATGGCAGCTCTGGGCATAGTAAGTATAAGCAGAGATTTAACCAATCCCAGAACACAGATGAGTATTTGTTTCTCATTGCTTTTGTCCCTTTGCGAGTAATTGATGCAGATGAAAAGGTTTTATGGGAACATCAAACACCCTCATCGACATTATTTTGTCGTCCACTTAAATTCATATTTACAAAAGAATCGCCATCATTAGTTGAATCTGAACGAGCGAAAATGGAGCACATAATTGATAACATACAATCGAGCACAGTGCTTGTTGAGGATAACACTTGGAAAGTTTCATACCGTATGTTCTTTACAATGATTGACGGCAGTGTATGCAACGTCGTAAGTGGAACTAATTCCACGCAAACGTGTTATATATGTCGTGCTACCCCTAAAATGATGAACAGTAAATCAGTTAATAGTCTTTCACCTAACGTGGAATTTTATAAACTTGGATTATCTACTCTTCATTGCTGGATACGATCCTTTGAATGCTTGCTACACATTGCGTATAGGCTTAATGTAAAAACTTGGCAAGTATGAGGAGAGACCGCGAAAAAAATTTTCGCTGAAACTAAATGCAAAGTGCAGAATGCATTCAAAGAAAAAATGGGCCTATTAGTTGACATACCGAAACCTGGATTCGGATTAACCAACGATGGCAACACAGCACGTAGGTTTTTTGGAAATCCAGAACTTAGCAGCGAAATCACGGGTATAGATCTGTCATTGATTATTAATTTATGTATCATCCTAAAAATAATTTCATGCGGGAAAGAAATAAACATTCCAAAATTTACTACTTTAGTAAATAAAACGAAAAATATTTATTTAAAAAACTATTCTTGGTTCTATATGCCTATATCTCTCCATAAATTGTTGGTACATGGTCCCGAAATCATTTCTTTTTTATTACGCCTAGAGGGCAATTATCAGAGGAAGCATTATAGGGTAGGCATAAAGATGTAAGGTACTTCAGAGAACACCATACTCGAAAGACCTCTCGTTGCGATACGAATAAAGACTTGATGAAAATGCTACTTCTTTCATCAGATCCTTATTTATCCCACATAAGAAAGAATACACACATTAAAACGAAGAAACTAGACAAATCTGTCCTAGAATATTTAGTTTTCAAAGAGGCTGAGCTTCCATAAAAATGAATAATTTAAATTTTATTATCAGTACAAATTATGCAAAAAATTAATTTTATTTTTTGTAAGTGTTCCATGTGTTTGTTATTTCTTTGTGTATAAATGTATTTAAAAATGTATATATTTTATTTGTTTTAATTTTATTATGTACAAAAATATGTTTTAATGAATTACACTGTGCGGCGACGGTCCCACTAGTGCAAGAGAGAAACAGATGCATACTTCTCCCTAGCACTAGTGGCACCGTCACTGGCCGCAGTCACCGGTCGCACATTGGAACGGCAGCCTTTAAGGGTTATGAAACTATACTGAAAACTACCGGTATAATACCGATATTTTGTGTTTTGGTATAAGTCCCTGCTTAAGACATCCAATTATTAGTAGGCAGCTAACGTATGGATGTATGATAGTAAAATTGTCATAAGTATTCAGCATCAAATGTGATGTAATTCTGCGTTTTTCAACCCTTTTACAGTAGGGCTGTAACGAATATTCGAATAATTAGGAGTATTTAAATATTCGAATAATTAGGAGTATTTGAATATTCGAATAATTAGGAGTCTTCGAATATTCGTTATAGTGCCGAGGATAGACATAAAAATATTATAGTTCCTCAAAATCGTTTGTGGGGTTTTAGTTTTCTACAAAAAACTCTGCTTATACTGTTTGTCACCCGCTTATGGCGGGGCACGGGTGGCACTAGAGGAGAGGGCTCCTGGCCGACTGAGGCGGGGTTGTCCTCTCATTATTATTAGAATAATAATATTTAAGGAGTCTCGATTGAACTGTCGTAGAGGTAAGACGTATTTACAAGCGAGTGTCAGCGAGTGATAGTAGAAGTACAACCGAAAGTGTCGAAACCTGTGTTTCAACCGCGCAGTTAATGGGCAAAGTAGAGCATTAGCTCTTTAATCCCATCTTTAAGTGTAAAACAGAAACTAAAGAAGGGAGGAGAACTGCATCTGTCTCTGACTACGGGGACATTTGCGGATACTCCTCTCGAAATATGGCATCGACGGGAGGGAAAGCTAACACTACGTTTTACGCAAAAATGGTAAAACAAGTGCAATCTTCCACAAAGGATCAAGCGATAGTTATAGACTCAATGGAAGGTCTCAGAGTGCAGGACTATATTTAACCGCATAGAAAGTGGCGATAGGCAATATAGTTCAACCAAACAATGTGCGTTACATCTCTCGTATATCCCATGGACGTGTATGTGTATATTTGAGTACAAAGGAGATAGCGGACAAGCTTACTGTCAGCCGCACGAAGGTAAATATTGGGGAACATACTTTAGAAATTCGCCCATTAATAGCTAAATCAAAGCGTATCATTTTATCTAACGTTTGTCAAATCATTCCTTCTGCCATTATCGAAGAGGAACTGCTAAAAATAAATATTAAATCGACCTCACAGATCATAAACATCAGAGCAGCTATAAGCATCCTCGGATATGCTCACGTACTTAGCTTTCGCAGACAAGTGTACGTGCAACCGGAAGATATTGATAAGCTACCAAATACTCTCCAAATAAACTATGAAAACACAGTATATTGGATATACTTCTCAACGGAAAAACTAACATGCTTCGTTTGCAAAGAAGAGGGACATCTTGCCAAACACTGTAAAAATGCGGGAGCCAACATTCGGGAATCACAAGATTCCGTTGCCCGGGAAGCACAAAACGACCTCGGAGGACACATGGATATGTCACAAATAAACGAGGTAGGCAACAATGCTAGTCAGGACATGCCACCACCTACCAACACCAAAAGACCCCTATCCAGTACAGCTTCATCCAAAAGTTTTCCTAAACTTATAAACACCGGCAACAAAGATGAATAAAAGAAAACTAAAATAGTCCAACAAGTACCAAAAAGAGCAAAAAGGGTCCCGGATGCAAAATTACTCCCTATCAGCGACATTGTACAAAAATTGCTGCTCGCTAGAGATAATATCTTTTCCAACGCCCAGAAATACCCACTGGACTTTGAAAGCTTGGTGAGTTTCGTATACGAAACCCAAGGCAAAACTAAGATAATTGACATCGCAAGAAAATATTCGGCAGACACTTCAGCTCTAACCAACCTGCTAACAGAATCATATGGCTACCTCAAGGAACGAAATTTAAAAAATCGCATTGCTAGAATCAAAAAACGTATTCAGCCTGGAAATCCAGACTTCTCACACAGCGACAGTCTAACATCTAACAAATAAAACTATATAGCATCATCTGGACACAGCGAAAACATACAGATGACATCAAGACTTCACATTCTGTACTGGAACGCCAGAAGCATTACACAACGGAAGAAAGAACTACAACATACAGGGTGTCCGCGGGAAGACTGTACAGCTGGATATCTCATAAAGTATTGGAGATAAAAAAATAAAAAAAATATGGAATCGCATGGTTCGAGGGGGGCAATTTATTAGCGCAGACAAATTTTTTCTTCGATTATTATTTTAAAAGATACGATGGTCAAGTTCGGTTTTTTAAATGGAACTATTTTTTTTGAAGAGGTCACTTGATAGTGCGTTCCAAGACAAATTCAATAAGCTATAATGTATACACTTTATTTCCACTGGTTTTTAAGATATTGCGCTTGCAAATTTACTGATTTTCCTTGGAAGAAAACCCGCTGGAATAGCAAGGACCGGGGACGGTCTTGCTGGCGCCACGGGTGGCCTTGCCTATTGAAACAGATACCTACCTGCCAAAGGTCTACGCCGCGAATGGCAGGCCCAAAGGCTGGACAATTCTTTTCCGTCAGAAATGCTACTTAGGTAGGTACATCTGCGGTATCGAGAAGCGCACCGTTACTTTTATTTCGCACTTGCTTCTGCGCTCGGATGGCCGGTTCTTTTGGGAGGGATGCAAGTTCGATTGGTTAGAGTTAGGAGGTGTGGAAGTTGCTAGACCAAATTTCAACCATAGGGAGCAGATTGTATTAGGACCAATCGGATTTGCATCCATCGCAAACGGCTGCTCTCTTGAGGAGAGCCTCTTCACAGCAATACCTGCTCCCCAATGCCCACCTGCTCTCGCACGGAATACGTCAACGCATGCTTCTGTTTTGATATTGGAGCTGGTGTTTATACTCGAGAGATAAAGGATCTGTGTGAATTTTTAGGGAGAACCTCGCGTCGACAGCGGGCTACCCGTTTTCTTCTTGTGTCTCTCCACGAGGTGTATTGACGGTGGATTGTAGGAGCGTAGATGTCTGGATGCCAGTTATTGAATTCAGGAGACGATAGAAACACTTTATTACAAAACACACATGCACTATAATATTAAAGTAAATCGTATTCCTCTCGGGCAGGAGTACTGATAATGATCGAACTTGCGCCCTACTTCGCGCAGACCGATTACACGGAGGGTACTCGAGTCACACACTGCACATATGATACAGGGTGATTCTGGAGCTACGCCCGTCGAAGGATGCGGCCTGGTACCCCGTGACGAGGACAACCCCCCAGCAGTGCCTCACCGAATTTTCTGGCTTTTTCCGGAAAAAGGTATGAATCCTGAGCCGAACGTAGCGAATTGAGGTCGAGCCCCCGCAGTCGAGGGTGAAATATCCATTACAGCGTATTAAGAAATTCTTTTCTTCATCGCATCGAAAGGGACGTGACGCCAATGGATTCCTTATGTTTTTCTGATGAAAATCATACCAAATGTCATGCAAATCGGACTACTTTGACACAAGCTATTTGTACTCCTTATGTAAAAGTTGTCCGATTTACTCGATGACGATCATACCAAATTTCGTGTAAATCGGACTATTTTTAACCAAGTCAAGTCAACTTGAAATGATACAAATCGATTTTCCATGGAATTTCCTTTATCATGGTCCGAATTACGTCGTTCTTGGTGTTAGTTTCATCGGCGAAACGTGAGGAATCTATGGGTGTCGTTTTCGCAAAGATCTGATAAGAAATGCGCTAGTCGAAGATTGCTCACTTCTTAATAGGCACTCGAACCCCTTTGAGGGTCGAAAGCCATAAAATCGGGTGAGGCAATGGTATGATTTTCATCAGAAAAACATAAGGAATCCATTGGCGTCACTTCCCTTACGATACGATGAAGAAAAGAATTTCTTAATATGCTGTAATGGATATTTCACCCTCGACTGCGGGGGCTCGACCTCAATTCGCTACGTTCGGCCCAGGATTCATACCTTTTTTCGGAAAAGGCCATAAAATTCGGTGGGGCACTGCTGGGGGGTTGTCCTCGTCACGGGGTACCAGGCCGCATCCTTCGACGGGCGTAGCTCCAGAATCACCCTGTATCATATGTGCAGTGTGTGACTCGAGTACCCTCCGTGTAATCGGTCTGCGCGAAGTAGGGCGCAAGTTCGACCATTATCAGTACTCCTGCCCGAGAGGAATACGATTTACTTTAATATTATAGTGCATGTGTGTTTTGTAATAAAGTGTTTCTATCGTCTCCTGAATTCAATAACTGGCATCCAGACATCTACGCTCCTACAATCCACCGTCAATACGCCTCGTGGAGAGACACAAGAAGAAAACGGGTAGCCCGCTGTCGACGCGAGGTCCTCCCCAAAAATTCGCACAGATCCCTTATCTCTCGAGTATAAACACCAGCTCCAATATCAAAACAGAAGCATGCGTTGACGTATTCCGTGCGAGAGCAGGTGGGCATTGGGGAGCAGGTATTGCTGTGAAGAGGCTCTCCTCAAGAGAGCAGCCGTTTGCGATGGATGCAAATCCGATTGGTCCTAATACAATCTGCTCCCTATGGTTGAAATTTGGTCTAGCAACTTCCACACCTCCTAACTCTAACCAATCGAACTTGCATCCCTCCCAAAAGAACCGGCCATCCGAGCGCAGAAGCAAGTGCGAAATAAAAGTAACGGTGCGCTTCTCGATACCGCAGATGTACCTACCTGAGTAGCATTTCTGACGGAAAAGAATTGTCCAGCCTTTGGGCCTGCCATTCGCGGCGTAGACCTTTGGCAGGTAGGTATCTGTTTCAATAGGCAAGGCCACCCGTGGCGCCAGCAAGACCGTCCCCGGTCCTTGCTATTCCAGCGGGTTTTCTTCCAAGGAAAATCAGTAAATTTGCAAGCGCAATATCTTAAAAACCAGTGGAAATAAAGTATATACATTATAGCTTATTGAATTTGTCTTGGAACGCACTATCAAGTGACCTCTTCAAAAAAATAGTTCCATTTAAAAAACCGAACTTGACCATCGTATCTTTTAAAATAATAATCGAAGAAAAAATTCGTCTGCGCTAATAAATTGCCCCCCTCGAACCATGCGATTCCATATTTTTTTTATTTTTTTATCTCCAATACTTTATGAGATATCCAGCTGTACATTCTTCCCGCGGACACCCTGTATACTTCAACGAACTGATATTTTCGTCATTGTCGAAACCTGGTTAAAACCGGAGACAAGAATAGCATTTAAAGGTTTCAATATTGTCCGTAAAGACAGAATTGGTAGAAGAGGAGGCGGTATTGCTATTTTCATTAAAAAGTCCATCACCTACTGCATATTGCCAGATATTAGTTCATTCAACAACCGCATAGAAAATTGTACAGTTAAGTCAACGAATACATGCCTCCCTATTAATATAGTAGCACTCTATCGACCACAAGGTCCCTCCTTAAGTCAAAGCAATTGGGATAGGATCATGCACGTAGCTTCTGACCTCCGACCGTACCTCCTCGTTGGGGATTTCAATGCTCATTGCTCATAATAAAGCATGGAACTGCACAAGTAACGATACCAATGGGGAAAGGTTATTCAATAGTTTACTAAGTCATGATATCTTTCTACACAATTCCGATACCTTTACGCATTTTGATTTATACAACAACAGTAAATGCAATATCGATTTAGTCCTCACGACCCCGGATCTAGTGGAGAAAACTCGTGTTAATATTTCGGATGATACTTGCGGATCTGACCACTGTCTCATTGACATAGAAATTAACGCTGAGAAAGCTACCCAGATAGACTTTGATGAAAATTCATGAGATCGTCCTGAGATGCCGAAATGAATTTATCGAAAATTTGAAGCAATGTATAGTAAATTCTGTTTGAATAAATATATAACATCAAATTTACCCAAATTTTACATCGTATCATGAATTAAATTCTTGATCATGCAATGAACCAATACATTTACTACATGTTTGATCAATATTGCTACATCGTTAGACTCATGTTAATTTACTAAATATGACTAAAACATATGTTGTAAATATAATGTAAAGTGATGATGGCAATTTGCAATCATTGTGTGCTGCATTGATTGCTGCAAATGTGATTCAAATATGATTCCTATTTTTCAATGCACAACTGTAGGTAAATTTTGCCCAAATATAAGGTAAATAGATGACGGTCTGACGCGGGAACGTTCGCAATTCGCTTTCGAGAATGATCGGATAATTTCGTATCGTTTCGGGATTTTTCGGGATACGACTGTGTAGATGCTGATCGTTCAGGGCCCGATCTTCGGGCAGCCATATTGGTATGGAGTCGTATACGAATTTGTCACGGTTTTTTCGTTGATTAGTTCATTTTCAGTATTTAATATATGCACTTGTGTAGTGCAGATGAGAAATAGTGTGAAATCATTTTTGAGATAATTGTGTGTATTGAAGAAATAAAAGACCAGGTAAGTTATTTATTATCACCTTAGGCCCACTTCGACTAAGTTCAGTTATCTTTAAGCAACGGTTAAACCCAACCAGCAGTCAGTTAAAATATGTAACTGTCGCTTGAACTTGTAACTATTGGTTAAAGATAACTGGATTTGATCGAAGTGGGCCTTAAAGTAGCAAAATAAATTTAGTAATTATTGGCATTTGCATACATAACCTGTACTTTCATACTTCCAGAAAAATGTTTATAATATTAAGTATTGTAATATTTATGATGGCATATGTATTCATGATCCGTCACTACGCCGTCAATATTTGAAAGAACATGCAAAAAAGCAAAGTTGTAGAAAGAGTGAAGTAGCATTGTATGAACGTTCTAGAAATAATGTTCAATGTAGTACCTCAGCAACTTTGAATTCCCATGATGCAAATATAATTAGCAATACTGCAAATATCTTTCCATCTAATGGTGATCAATTCAATCTTCAAGAGATTGATGCAAATACACATCAGCAGACAAATTATTATGAAAATAACGATAATAGCTTTGATGAAATATGTAATGATTTTGATGGTTGTTGCGTAGATGAAACATCAAGTGATGATGATCATAATAAACTGTGGCAGGAAAAAGATAGCTTAAAACAATTTCAGAACAGACTTGCTGCTTGTTTTGTGAACACTAATATCAGTCACTCTCAAGGCGACAAAATACTTTCTGTTTTACATTCTCATTCATGTTTTCGCCTATTGCCTAAAAGTATAAAAACATTATTACACACTCCTCGACAACCCCTAAATACAAAAAAAATGGGTGTAGGTGAATATTTTCATGTAGTTCTGCAGAAAGGAATAATTAAAAAACTGGAACGTCTTTCTCCAAGATCTTTAATGTCAATAGACTGTATCATATTGGATATTCACATTGATGGAATGTCAATCCATAGAAGCAGCAATACGCAGATATGGCCAATACAGTTCAAGATTATAAATATTCCTGATGACAAACCAGGAATAATAGGTGTATATGTTGGTGTAAAAAAACCTGATAATTCAGTCGAATTTTTGAATGATTTCAATCACGAATTTTTAGTTATTTCTGCTGAAAATGGGGTGAAATGGAAAGGAAAATACATTCCACTTTACATCAGGGCATTAATAGCAGATGCACCTGCTCGTGCATTTATTTTAAACCATAAAAGGCATAATGCTGCCAGTCCGTGCTCAAAGTGCAAAGTGGTTGGACAGTCCATTCAAAGAACAATGTGTTTCTTATCCATTTTCAATGAACCTCGCTTTAACATCGAGTATTTATATGCAACTGATCAAAATCATCATTTACGAAATAGGGAATCAGCCCTTGCATATTTGAATTTCAACATAATAACTCATGTACCCTTTGAGTATATGCATCTCATCTGTTTGGGAGTCATGAAAAAATTTGTCACTGCCATTGTTGAGAAAATTTATAAGTGCAAAAAATTAACAAAATTTGATGTTCAGAGAATTTCAAACCGTCTACTTACAATACAATCATATTGTCCATATGAATTTGCACGTAAACCACGGCGTATTGAAGAGTATGTTCATTACAAAGCCACCGAATTCAAGCAACTACTGTTGTACACTGGTCCCATCGTATTTCGCAATATACTGGAAGAGGATCCATATACACATTTTCTGTTAATTCATTCGGCTTGTCGAGCATTATCAAAATCACAAGTATGTGAAGCTGATTTAGAGTTCGCAGAAGTATCTCTTAAAGTTGATGTGGAATGCTGCCAACATATTTATGGAGATACTTTTGTCACATACAATACCCATGGATTATTGCATGTAGTATCAGATGTACGAATACTTGGTAATTTGGACAACTATTCAGCATTTTGTTATGAAGATAATTTGAGTTTCTTTCGCAAGTTTTTGCGAAAACCCAATCAACTTTTGCAACAATTGTATAATCGACTCGAGGGGGAAGATAACTCATTTGTAAAATAAAAAAATGAACAGCCCCGAATTAAACCACTCCATAAACACACTAAAGGTCCATTAACAGAGAATTATAGAAATTCAACTGTAGAACAATACAGAGGACTGCATTTCGAATTTCTTCGGTTAATGTCAAACAACCATCGTGATGACTGTATCATATTAAAATCTGGACACATATATCAAATTGTGAATATCATCAAAACTTCTCCATCTGATCATTTTGCCCTTATTGTAAGAAAGTACAATTATGTATGCAATTTTTGGATATCCCGTATTGTATTTCATCAAACTTTGTGGGAGTTTATATTTGTGGCGAATTATCTGCTGAAATATCATCAGTAAATTTAGATGAGCTCCAAGCGAAATGCTACAGAATGCCATATTGGGAAAATAATTATATGGTGGAAGATAAGTTTGTCGTCATGACACTGCTTTCACATGTATAAAGTATGCATAAAGCACAAATGATCATTGTTGAATGATTGTATTATATTGCATATTTATTAAGTAAAATTTTGTATTTCAGATAATTAATAAAAAACATGGATCACCAATCACCACATCATCAATTTCATCAAAACACTTCACTGCAGTATCTTTCACCAAGTGCAATAACAGCGGTTCCCCTTCGTCACACAGATCAGCTACCAATTTCAACAACACCATTAACGTATACAAATTTGCCACCTTCTACAACCGTTGGAATGAATAATAACATTGAATATTATAATTTTCAAAACAAAATATTACATGAATTAAATGAATTACGAAGGTAAGTTGGATTTAACAAATTATTGAGTATAAACATTTCTTAACAGTATTCTATATATGTAGCTAAGCATAACGAAGAGGTTATATCTCTATTAAGGAAAATTGATGAAAAACTTAATTCGAAACAATCTATTGATGAAAGTAATATATTTGAAATACCTCAAGGTTTTCCTTTACATAAAATTGACGATTTCAATGCATTTGAAAATGCTCAACAAATAAATCATGATGTATTGGTATGCACATATATTTATATTTTCATTATCATATTGTGATAACAATATAAATTATTTATATATGTACATATGTATACATTCATGTATATACAGCAGAGACATTTGGAATTTGTTGGTGGCCAAAATTTGAAGGACCCGTTACATAATTTTATTCGCGTAGCTATGACGAGCGAATTAGCCACAAAATTTTCATGGACAGGAAAAAGCGGCAGTAACCAACCAAACATTGCATTATGCAACACCAAATTAATACGAATATTTTTGAGTAATACGTATTACTCAAAATACATTTTGTTGTTGAAATAATACATTTGCCAGCATAGGTATCATGTTTACTCATATTTACATTAATTTAATATTCAACAGGAACAGCACGGAAAATCGAAAGGGTTAAAAACTTCACCAAGGATGAGTTTATTACAAGTATGAAAGACGTGTTAAGATCATACAAACAAAGGACCGTATTCAAAAACCCTATAAAAGTGCCCAAAACGGATTTGCCTAAAGTTTTGCACATTAATAAATTGATATTCGGGTGATCGATTCCACCCCTTACATTTGCCGCAGGACCACAGGTAGGGGAGGGGGAGGGGGTCAAAGTGCGCTGGCCACCAAACGCATCGAAAGTCATAACTTTTGACTAAATCAACATATCGAGACGCGACTGGAGCCAAAAAATCACAAAAACATCAAGCTTTCTAATGATATAAGTTTTATATCATATATATTTTTTAAATATATTTTACGCGTTTTTCGGTTTGCTCGTGTGCAGAACATTCAAAAAAATTGCATTTCCCAAAAAAAGTATCGTCTGATTTTAATCAAAAACTCAGTATTTGCAACTTATTTTGTGCCCTTTCAGGTGGTATGCGTCAAACTTGGGGAAATGTTTCGTTTTTGAAATATAACATCAAGAATGCAGAGAAGTGTGTGATGCTAGATGCATGTCCTATACAGGAACTAATTCTTTCATCGATCTGGAAGTGTATTATCTGCTTATAAACTACCTAAACTATATGATTCCACCGAGTTTAATTAGTTCGGAAGCGTGAAATGTTTTTTTATTGTCTTACAACATATATGCGTGCGCATTCACATTACTTACGTTACTCATCGTCCTCCTCGTCCTCGTCTGTATCCTCGGATGTTGGTTTGATGTACGGAAAATTCTGATTTAAGAAGCCTGCTGGTGTTGAAGCCTGATCCATGTAACGACCAAATCTTGCGCCATTTCGGCACTGACAGTAGTATGATACTACAGATTCGGGTGCAGACAATGCAGTATCAATTAAGATGAAAATGCAATATACTTTCTGTGCACTATGCCGAGATTGTAGTTTAGCTTTAATAAATATCGGTGATTGAATATTAAGATTATAGGTCTGGAAGTTCGGAAGATAGTTTTCTTTGCTGACGAGGAATTCATATTTTCCCGCAAATAGGTGTATCTGAATCGTATAGAGAATCTGAAAACGCGTGCAATTTGAGTGACAACAGTGTTATTGTAAGATACGATTAAGCTGGAAAACGCGTTCGCCGCCGTTATCTGATACTTTGGTTCGGGACGCTGTGGCACGTGGATTGTTTATTTTCACATTTCCGACTCTTAGGGCTATGCGTTCCTAACAGTGTTTATACAATCAGCATCAGTGTTTTCAGAGTTGAACTCCGAGCATTAGATGCATTTTGGTCGGCATAGCGTGAGTTTCTATCGTGCTTTTAACCGAATTCGGAGTCTTGGTCGCAGACGTCGCTTGTTTTAGTATAAGTAATATTATAATATTATTAAACTGTGTTGTAAACAATAATGTAAGCAGTGGTACAAATAGTAGTGTAAATAGTAGTGTAAGTGTTATAAGCAACAATGTAAATGGTGCAGCTGAAAATAGTCTACGTACAATAAGCAGCAATGAGTTCGATTAAGTGTGAGATGTGTGGCATTTCGCTTGCCAAAAAATCAAAAAAAGAAAAGATAGTAAAAGACAATCGAATAGTGTGTGGAAAGTGTTTCGTCGAATCTTCGTTTAACGATCCTAATAATGAGAATGAGAATACGTCACAAGAGGCTAATGTTGATGTAAGCAGCGAAAGTGATATTGCAGATGCAGGTTCCTCAAGTACGACAACGTTACCAATAAAATGTCCACCTAACTGCCGCTCTCGATGCGTCTTCGGCTGTAAAAGTGTGGACAAACAAAACTTATGTTATATTAACAAGCACATAAGAACAGAAGTTCTTGTTAATTACCGCATTATAATTCATGAACGTTCTGTGTGTTATAAACGCCACATTAAAGATGGAAACATCGACTCTGGAACAATCCTCAAGTTTGAAAACGATACACTAAACGAGGAAACCGCGTTATCAGTTACTGAAATTGTTACCTTAATCGATCGTTTTCGTAATTACAGTATTGCAGAAAAGAAGGTGAAGACTTCACAACATAGTTTCTTTGACAATATGAATGATGAAGAAACGCAGACCTGGACAGGTCTAGATAAGACACAACTTTCTAATATGACCCAACATTGTTTTACAAAAAGTGAATATGCCGCGTCGAAATATAAACTTGGAATATACTTAATGCATTTATATCGTGGTTCATCCCAAGCGGAAATCGGATCTATTATGCACATATCACAAGCGACAATAAGTCGTATTATTTCTTCTACAAGAGAAACTATTTCATCAAAATTCGTACCTAGTTATTTAAATAATATAACACGAGATAAAATAAAGGAAGAGACTTCAGCCATTGCTCGCCATTTAAATGACATTGAAGAAAGCGAAGATAGATTAATCACCGTGTGGAACGGTACTTACGTTTACCTACATAAATGGACCACTAATGGCTACATAATAGACATTTTTGGACCCGACCGACTTTGGGCTGCTACAGTTTCTGATGCAGACATTCTCAGATACATAATGAATACTGATTGGTTTCAGCAATTTTTTAAATCTGGTGACGTTTTCATATTAGACAGAGGATTTTCGTACATCAAGGACAAACTATTGGAAAAAAATTTTAAAGTCCTAATCCCTGCTCTTCTACCAAACGGTAAAAAACAATTATCGACAGAAGAAGCAAATGAAAGTCGACTATGTACAAAGCAAAGATGGGTGGTTGAAAGCGTTAATAGCTCCTTAAAGAGATTTAAATTCTTCAAAAACACTATAGCCTCAGAATATGTGCCAAAATTATTCGAAGATTTCAAGATTGCTGCTGCTATTCATAATGTATATTTTAGACGTATGTACAGTGACCACGACGAACCGGAAATGGCCTCATTAATATTAACAAACTTAAATACCCCTAATATCATGCAAAATATAGTGGAACAGGAAGGTTTAGCTAGGAAAATAAAGAATTTCGAAACCATGTCACCACAACATTACAATGATTTCCCAGCATGGACGTTACAAAATCTGAAACAATTTACAGGCACTTACCAGTTGAGCCTTGCTAGATCCTACATTGCAGACCACCTATTTGCGGGAAAATATGAATTCCTCGTCAGCAAAGAAAACTATCTTCCGAACTTCCAGACCTATAATCTTAATATTCAATCACCGATATTTATTAAAGCTAAACTACAATCTCGGCATAGTGCACAGAAAGTATATTGCATTTTCATCTTAATTGATACTGCATTGTCTGCACCCGAATCTGTAGAATCATACTACTGTCAGTGCCGAAATGGCGCAAGGACTGTTGGCTGTTGCGCCCATTATTTGGTATTTGAGATTTGGTCGTTACATGGATCAGGCTTCAACACCAGCAGGCTTCTTAAATCAGAATTTTCCGTACATCAAACCAACATCCGAGGATACAGACGAGGATGAGGAGGACGATGAGTAACGTAAGTAATGTGAATGCGCACGCATATATGTTGTAAGACAATAAAAAAACATTTCACGCTTACGAACTAATTAAACTCGGTGGAATCATATAGTTTAGGTAGTTTATAAGCAGATAATACACTTCCAGATCGATGAAAGAATTAGTTCCTGTATAGGACATGCATCTAGCATCACACACTTCTCTGCATTCTTGATGTTATATTTCAAAAACGAAACATTTCCCCAAGTTTGACGCATACCACCTGAAAGGGCACAAAATAAGTTGCAAATACTGAGTTTTTGATTAAAATCAGACGATACTTTTTTTGGGAAATGCAATTTTTTTGAATGTTCTGCACACGAGCAAACCGAAAAACGCGTAAAATATATTTAAAAAATATATATGATATAAAACTTATATCATTAGAAAGCTTGATGTTTTTGTGATTTTTTGGCTCCAGTCGCGTCTCGATATGTTGATTTAGTCAAAAGTTATGACTTTCGATGCGTTTGGTGGCCAGCGCACTTTGACCCCCTCCCCCTCCCCTTCCTGTGGTCCTGCGGCAAATGTAAGGGGTGGAATCGATCACCCGAATATCAATTTATTAATGTGCAAAACTTTAGGCAAATCCGTTTTGGGTACTTTTATAGGGTTTTTGAATACGGTCCTTTTCAGAAATGCGCGAAATGCAATAAACCGGAGAGTTCGTCAGCGGATAAGTGAGGATAGACGTGCATTATTTGATAATGAGGAGGATCTTGATCAACCACGTCAAGAAAATAATTAATATTGAAATAATTATAAGTATCTAAAATAGAAGTATAAGTAAATGTACAAAAATAAAGAAAAGTTTATGAAAGCAGCAAATCTTACATTAATTGTATTAACGATGTAATTAATTCATTAATCGGTAATACATATATATCTACGTATAATATACAAGGTGTTCGACTACAAGTGGGAAAAAATTGAAGGAATGATTCTAGACACCAAGCTAAGGCGAAGATCAAGAGTAACGAAATTGTTAAGAAACAAAAATTTGATTGTTTACCGCAACTTCGTTACTCTTGATCTTCGTCTTAGTTTGGTGTCTAGAATCGCTCTTTCAGTTTTCTCACACCGGTAGTGGAACACCCTGTATGTGTGTACATATATATATATATATATATATATATATATATATATATAATCATCGCATGATCGAAATATGACGAAAACATGCGTGTCAATATGATTCATACAACGTCCGTTGGAGAACGTAAATTTTGTGTAAATATTAGCAGCACGTCATGACTCAAATATGATTCAAATATGACCTGAACAGAATATCCTCATCGAGTGTATAAAGATTGCTACAATATTTTTTGTTCTAATTGAATCATTACATGTCCTAAATTTAACGCCAAGGTGAGCACTCACAAAGCGCACAACATTGTTGCATTACGTGATTTGATATTCGATAAACTTTACACAAATTTGCTGTAAATTGTCTGGCTGGGTAAATACATTTACAGAAAAGTAACAAACAGACTGTCCTCAAAGAATACGAACTGGAGCAAGTATCAAGAAGTAATGACACAAAGTTCCTACCTGTTCCTGTCACACGAATTCAATAGCCTGGACTGTGTGGAAAGGTATAATTTTTTCGTTAATCATATGAAAGAAACTCTTACAAACAACACCCACACACCGAGGAGGACGGTTGATGACAAGAAACACCATAATCCGGTTGCGTGGTGGGACAAAGACTGCGACCGAGCTAAGAGATTGCGAAGAGCGGCCCTCAAGAAATGGCAACACACGCACGAAATGAATGACCTTATAAGCTATAAAAAACTCATTGCTACTGCTAATAATTTTGTAAAAAATTTCGACACTAAAAGGGGTAGTAGCTATTTCTGGAATACTTGTAAAAAGCTGAAGAACAAGTGGACGTGCACTCGAAGTAAGGCAACCCCAGTTGATCAGCGTCTACTCAAAATACAAGAATGCCTGGACAAAATTGCTCCTCCCTGGGTTGCCCTCAATCCTGACTGGCATCTGCAGTGCTTCCCTAACCAGCACTTTGACAAGCCGTTTGATTTTATTGAGTTCAACTTTGCATTAGACTATAAAAACGATAAATCGGCTCCAGGAACTGACGGCCATAGACTATTTAAGTCTTAAACTTTTGCCCAGTAATATCAAACTTGTCTTATTAGATGCATTCAATGATATGTATTTAGAAAATCGCTACCCTCAAGAATGGCAGTCAATCCAAATGTTCTTTATTGATAAGGCTAGCAAATCGAGTGTTAGACCTATTTCCCTTTCCTCGTGCATATGTAAACTCTTCGAATCCATGGTAAAAAACAGATTGGAATGGTGGCTAGAGAACCAAAACATGCTGCCTCCGTCGCAATCTGGATTTCGAAAAGGTAGATCTTGTTCAGATAATTTAGTTACCCTGTTAACTACCATTGAAATTGCAAAGAATCGGGGTAGGGACACCCTCGGTGCCTTTTTAGACGTACAATCTGCTTTTGACAATGTTAATTGCACTTTACTTATCGAAAAATAAGCCAAGGCAGGCTGCTCTCTCAACATCATAAAATTCATTAAGCATTTAACATTTGAAAGAAATATTTCGGCGGTTAGAGGCTCCGAGGACTATGTTACAAGAACAACATGGAAGGGTCTTCCGCAGGGAGGAGTACTAAGCCCATTATTATATGAATTTTACGTAGCTGAAGTTATCAAAAATATTACAAACATGGTTCAGGTCTCACAATTTGCAGATGACATTGCTGTCTACTGCATCGCCACCTCAATTAATGAAAGTAAGAAACTACTCGAAGAATCAATTAAAAGTATCAATAATAATCGCAGATTTATTGGCCTTGAACTTTCTCCGCAAAAAACTGTGTTCGTCCACTTTAATAACAGGCACATACTACCGGGTAAAACCGAAATTCAAATTGGAAACTGTGTCATTAAATCAAGCAAATCCGTTAAGTTCTTGGGAATCAGTTTTGACTTTGACATGAATTTTAACGTACATATAAACAATGTGAGGAAAAAGTGTTTCAAGCTACTAAACATTATGAAGTTCCTCTCCGGTATTACTTGGGGGGCCTCACCCGAAACTTTGCTGCTAATCTTTAATAGCCTCATAAGACCAATTATGGAATATAACTGTTTTGTATACTATCCTAAGAACAAAGAACTAATGATAAAGCTTGACCGGATTCAGTTCGCTGCAATAAGATTGGCATTAGGTTATAGAATACCTAAGCACGCCTACTAACATCCTGCTAAGCGAAGCTAAGCTCCTCTGCTTTCGAGACAGAACCAACTTCCTTGCTAAAAAATACCTCCTCAAATATCACTCCATCAAAGACTCAACCTCAAACAACATTTTGTTCAATAATATTACAGATCTTGTTACCCGACTCCCTAGTCGAAAATCGAAATACCCACTTTTAACTGAAACTTTGCTTAAGATAAACGAAACACGCCCCACTTTAGTGTCGAACGAAAAACACCCCATCTACACTGTCGACTATAGCACACTATTTAATATTCCTCCTTGTGATATTACTTTCGGCGAAACGTTGCGTGTCTCCTCTGATCCCAGCGTTCCATTAACATGTTTCATTGAAGCTAACCCTTCGAATACTACCGCAATCTACACCAACGGTAGAAAAATAGAAAACTCCCAATCGGTTGGTGCCGCAGTCTTCTGTCCACAATTAGACATTTCACAAAAAGTTAGCTTAGATACAAAAACATCAATATTCACAGCAGAGTGCTGCGCCATTAACCGAGCACTTGATATCACCAGTGCACGCCCTGATACGAATTTTCTTATCTTTACCGACTCCCAAAGCGTAATCAGATCACTACAGAAACCAGCTTGTCGTTATTCAATCAATAACCAACTCATTGAAATTAAAATAAAATATGCTACCTTTGTAGCCAACAATAACAATCAAAAGTTTATTAAGTTCGTGTGGATCCCAGCCCATATAGGAATTTCTGGTAATGAAAAGATAGACCTACTGGCTAAGGAAGCAGCAAATGAACCGCCCACACCAGGTATCAAGGCTGCACTTTCTGATCTATTTAGTGACCTTAAAATCCAAGCAAGAATATCCACCAATATCCTAGTTAAAGAGCAAGGCCTAATTAAAGGCATAGACTACTTTCGATTTTTTCCTAAGGATAAGGGTGAGCCTTGGTATACTGGACGAGGGCTCCCCAGAGGTTTTGTAGGTTTTGTTAATAGATGTCGCTCTAACCATTATAACTTAAACGCTTTCTTAGCCAGAGTTAATTTTACATCTAACAATGCTTGTCATTGCGGAGCAGAATCTCAAGACCTGAACCATGTTATTTGGCAATGTCCAGAATACGAGGATGTACGCTCAATTTGGTTAAAACTGCTCACCAGTCGTAAATACTATCCACCACTGTGTGTTAGTTCTTTTCTTTACGGTCCGGATATCATAGGTCTTAAACTTATCTATAACTTTCTTAAGGAATGCAATGTAAGAATTTAACTACCGTCAAGTAAAACAGAAATATTAAATACTCAATAGAGTGAATCTTAGTATGTAAATTCGTAGGTAATCCGAAAATTGTATAATTTATAAACTACGTGTATATTGTATTTGCTGTATAAGCCACATTCGGCTTAAAGCAATAAGTAAATAAATAAATAATAATATTTATAACTGATGGTTGTTTTCGTTTCAAGATGTATAAATTTACCAAAGATTAATAAAGTTTCAAATTTATCGTTTGAAAAACAAATAATTGTAAAGGCCAATATGAAAAGCATTTCACGATAAAGTATGAACAAATGTCCGGATTCTTATTCGGTCCAATCCAACATTCGATCACTCCGAATATTCAAATAATTGGAGCTTTATTTCGCGGACCGGCTGACGGCTAACAAAACTGAAAAAAAACCAATGTAGGTAGTATTTTATTTATTAATCCTAATGTTATAAAATTGCAATTTAATTTATTTTTTATTATTTAATGTAGCGGCTATATGATTCGGGCGAAATTTTTTGCAGATCAGCGGTTAAGAAACACTGATGTAACTTACGCCACCTTAACTTTCATGCGTGAAATTTTAATGACGTTGTTGAGAGTGTTCAATGTAAACGTGAGAATATATAAGAACAACTACTTCGATAGTGGACATTTATTTCACACTATTTGGATAACATACGGTAAAAAAACTATACATTTTTTGATACAGCAAACAATACGCTATTTTATCAGCGACAGATTGTATACTAACATTATACTAACATTATGTAAATTGTAACACAAGAAAAAATAAATATGTTGACATACTAAATTGATTAAAAGCCTCGACATTAAATGTTGAACAGTGTAAACTGCGTTTTTTGTCCATACCAAATCGCACCCAGTGATTAACGTTTGTTTTCTCATTATGATTGATTTTGTGGAAATGAAATATTAATACATTGTATTGAATAATTGTATAAAATCATATTACTTAATATAAGCAGTTATTTTTATTCAATTCTTTCATAGTAGGTAAATAAAATTGCACAGAGTTTATATAATTTCTCAATATAATTAAGGGAATTAAATTTTTTTAGATTTCTTCTTCAGCATAAATGTTATACGTCAATATACTGAACATAGCAAGAGGTCTACCCCCTCTAAATAAACGAGACTGCAAATAATGCAGCTAAAATTTAAAACGAAATACCTTATCTTACAATAAACCACCATCTGTCAGAAAACAATGTGTATCGACGCGAGAAAAGTAGGAGATAACAGAATTAAACACGGAATTCAGATAAGACCTTTGATAAGATTACCGTGGAATAATACTTCGCACGATGCATATTTTTGCAGTTTTTGGATATAATAGTATTTCTTTTTTCTATGTATTCTGAAGCAAAACAAAAAGCAGTTAAATCCACTCAATTATTGAGATACAATATTATTTGATATCGTATGTTTAATTTGTGCTTTACATAATAATATACAAGGATAGGTGTAATTTTGAAAATGATACGACACGAACCAGATCTTAAGTTAATTCGAGCCTGTCATAGGAGTTGTAACCTTCGGAAGGTACTTAATATCTTCAGAAAATATTTGTAACTAGTTTTTTAGCCTGTCTTCGCCAGGCATTACTATCCTATATAATAAGACGCCTATGATAACCACAATTTTTGTTGGACACTCTCCTAGAAACAATTTTTGCTGCGAAATACAAAATTTAACAACTTTTGCGTACCAGAAAGGTACCTGTCTAATTCCTGAAGGGCATTTCGAGGAGCCTAAGTCACATACGTGCCCAGAGGTCCCCCCTAGAAACGAAATAATTCTCGATATTATTACAACTAATGTGTGACAAAGACCCCGAATCAAAGAAATTTGTGGAGTATATTTACTCTTACAACAGCGCTTTTTCGTTTGCTTACATGAGAGCAGAGCGCATTTCGACTCTGCGTTAAGCGCGCGTTTGTATCTCCACCACTTCTTGGAATCCTTCGGTCGAGAATGAGAGAACTCGTGAGCGAGCGAAAGAGGACGAAATAGTCGACACGAAGTTACCGTCGGCTACGAAAGAGGGAAACCATGCTACTTTGTTTCGCTTCGTCTTTCAGCTCAAGCTCGAGCTCGACCCGCGTGCGGGCCTACATACCTACAATGCAGTAACGGCTACTACATTGTACATAATACCTGTTTTAGGCCACATGTATTACCCATTATCGAATTTTCCAGGTTTTGGATTTTTTATGGCATCTTTGGGTGCCGAGGAAACTTCATGCCGAATCTGAACCTTGTAGGTCATCGGGAAGTACGAAAAAAAAATCTCTGGAAAGATTTTGCTAACAAACGAACATCCACCTTAAGCGTCTTATTATATAGGATTATTATATATAGGATACTGTTCGACACTATTTTTTGTCGAATGTATACTTATGTATAGATTATTTGAAAAATAAATGCCCAAGAAAGGGCATATAGAATCTTCTTAAAAATCATGTAAGAAGTACCTAAATAAGACAGAGAAAACAATTTCTACATACAACTTTAGAAAACTTATAACGAGGGCTAATTTATTACGACACATATTTTTGACGATAAAATTTGGTGCTTTGAATAGTCACATTTGTTTACTAAATTTTAAATTTGAAACAACATGCCATCTTCTTCTCACTAGTAACTGAAAATTTTACTTAACATGAATTTCGTTTAACTTTTCGCGTGACCGATCGAGCAATATGTTCATCGTAATGTACAATACTAGCAATAGGGCATATAAGAATAATACTTTATTCATGACGTAATAATTCGAATATTGAGTGATCGTCGATATTTAATTGTCTAATGTAGAGGGTGTGCTCCAACAGAGTCCTCCATACAAGACAAATTCACAGGCAAAGTGATAAAAAAAATAGTTATCAATGTTTCAAAAGTTAGTTCCTGCGTACATTACTTTTCAGCAACAGAAAGTATATTACTATAGTGTATACTCATAAATAATTTAAAAAAAAATTAAAACCGACTTCAAAAAATAAAAATGCACTAAAAAGTAAAAAATAATTTTTTCCCTTATTTAATCTACGACTCATATTTTTTAAGTCGGCGCGGCGCCTGATTTACACGGTGCAAATGATGAGGCGCCGACTTAAAAAATATGAGAGTCGTAGATGAAATAAGGGAAAACATTATTTTTTGCTTTTTAGTGCATTTTTAGGTAAACTTGCCGATGAACTGGGCCCTCGCCGATTTCGATGACATTCACATATGTTGTCAAGGTCGTCATTCTGAACAGCATTTCCCTTTAAATTTTTTGGCAGTCGGCCTTAGTTTCGGAGTTATTAATAAAAAACTTTCGGCATAATATATTGAAACTATTGAAAGCTACCGCCTCACCGATTTCAATGACCTTAACATATGTTGTCAAAAACATATGAAAAACTTTCGGCATAATATATTGAAATCTGTTTCACAGCCGACGGTATTAGTATTGGTTGGGACTAGATGGGGCGGGGGGCGCGCGTTCGCTCGCGGGCGCGTAAAGCATGGTAGCGTACCGATGTGAGTATGTGTTAAACTCGGTAATTCTAGTGTTAAGTAAAGTTTTTTGCGAATATCTCGCAAACCAAAGCCGACTGCCAAAAAGTTTAAAGGGAAATGTTCAGAATGATGACCTTGACAACAATAGCGATATTGACTTCATCACGTGATACTTGTAATCGCAATGTTTATTTCGAACATCCCCAAACTCACATCGGTTCGCTACCATGCTTTACGCGCCCGCGAGCGGGCGCGCGTCCCCCGCCCTAATCTATCCCCAACCAATACTAATACCATCGGCTGTGAAACAGTCGAGGGCGACGAAAAGATGGTTGTGTTAGTAACGTCTGTATAGGCAGATTTCAATGCATTAAGCCGAAATTTTTTATTAATATCTCTGAAACTAACAAGTATCTGAAACTAAAATTTTATATAAGAGGTCCTTTTCCCCTTATGCATTACAGTATTTGTTTATATTTCCTTCTTTATCGAAAGAAGGATAAATGTTACACGCCACCGTGTGATGCTTCTGTCGTGCGAAGTCGTGTCCACTGTCAACATCACCCATGCATCTATTCCACCTTAGAAAAAGTTATGTGTTAAACTCGGTAGTTCTAGTGTTAAGTAAAGTTTTTTGCGAATATCTCATAAACCAAAGCCGACCGCCAAATAGTTTAAAGGGAAATGTTGTTCAGAATGACGACTTTGACAACATATGTGAAGGTCATCAAAATCGGCGAGGGCCCAGTTCATCGGCAAGTTTACCCATTTTTATTTTTTTGAAGACGGTTTTAATTATTTTTAAATTTTTTATTTTTAACTTTTTAGTTTTATATACCCATACAGCACACTCTCGTTGCAGCAAAGTTACAGGATCGTTGCAATGCAAGATTGAAATGTTGCACGCAACGTTGTCGCAACGTTTCGGGCAGTGGGGCCAAAAATATAAATAACGGTATATATACGTGTCTGTGACGGACGCGACAATATTGAATGTGTGCAGTGTAACAAGTATGTTAAAATAGCCCGTGTTTCTTTTTGTAGTAGAAAATTTTTTTCCCCCAAGGGGATTCGAACCGGCGACCTGTAGCGTCGTAAGCGAACACTTTTTTCCCCCATAAGTGTTTATTGGAAGTTTGGGTTACACTCTGTTCTGTTCGAAAGGTGTCACAAAAACATACGGAAAAAAGGTACAATCGTTAACTTATGATTAGGGTATCTGAATGTTAGGGCGCAACCGAATCTCTCAAATATACGCTAGTATGGCTCTTTACATTTAATTGCACTATCCCTTTCTGTGGGGGAATAAAAATACTTATGTATTTAATCAGACAGGGCTCGACTGGCGAGCACGTTCGTGGGGAAAAAACGCAAACTTGTACAAAAACCCCTGAGACAGTCTTAAAAAATGGCTTACAGATTAATGCTTACAAACTAAAGGTGGGCTATTTACAATGGGACCAGATTGGGCCGTTACATTTGGGGTCCGTCCGACCATTTTTGCTTATTGATAAGAAGAAACGAACAAGTTATGTGTTATAAGATTTACATGTGAGAGGGGACACTCTGGCTGAGCCCGGCAATGGACCAAGCCTGTGAGGCTACGCATTATTGCCAGCAGTCTTAAGCATTCGTAGCTCAGTTAGGTGAGCGCAGTTATCCGAGAGCCACCAGTAAGCGAACACTTTACCGCCGCAGCTACAACCACTGATTGATAAAATTGCTAACATATTCGAACTTATACTCCTATCGTGCATAACTTTAAACTCAAATTATTCAAAAACGAAGGCTCTGTGGCAGTTGCGTTTCTGCCACCGCGTCCTTTCTCTTACTGTTTACAACTTCCTGTCTATTTTTCCACAGTTCGTTTCTCGAGGGTTTCGCTTGGGCCTAGCGTTTGTTGGGAACATGTGGCGACCAGGCCCGCGTGAGCCCAAGCGGAGCCGCTTCTTGCGTAGCTTTCTCTTTTTCTATTTCCTTCCTTCACGTCTTCCACCCTTGATTATTAAGGGTACGGTGGGTGAGGAGAGTTGTTGGCGTTTTTGTTTCAGAAATAAAATAATTCTTTATTCTTTATCGTATGGACATGGAAGTGTCGCCGATGGATTCGTTGTGATTTTCCGATGAAAATCATGTCAAATGACGTGTAAATAGGACAACTTTTACAAAAGGAGTACAAATAGCTTGTGTCAAAGTAGTCCGATTTGCATGACATTTGGTATGATTTTCATCAGAAAAACATAAGGAATCCATTGGCGTCACGTCCCTTTCGATGCGATGAAGAAAAGAATTTTTTAATACGCTGTAATGGATATTTCACCCTCGACTGCGGGGGCTCGACCACAATTCGCTACGTTCGGCTCAGGATTCATACCTTTTTCCGGAAAAAGCCAGAAAATTCAGTGAGGCACTGCTGGGGGGTTGTCCTCGTCACGGGGTACCAGGCCGCATCCTTCGACGGGCGTAGCTCCAGATTCACCCTGTATCATATGTGCAGTGTGTGACTCGAGTACCCTCCGTGTAATCGGTCTGCGCGAAGTAGGGCGCAAGTTCGATCATTATCAGTACTCCTGCCCGAGAGGAATACGATTTACTTTAATATTATAGTGCATGTGTGTTTTGTAATAAAGTGTTTCTATCGTCTCCTGAATTCAATAACTGGCATCCAGACATCTACGCTCCTACAATCCACCGTCAATACGCCTCGTGGAGAGACACAAGAAGAAAACGGGTAGCCCGCTGTCAACGCGAGGTCCTCCCTAAAAATTCGCACAGATCCCTTATCTCTCGAGTATAAACACCAGCTCCAATATCAAAACAGAAGCATGCGTTGACGTATTCCGTGCGAGAGCAGGTGGGCATTGGGGAGGAGGTATTGCTGTGAAGAGGCTCTCCTCAAGAGAGCAGCCGTTTGCGAGGGATGCAAATCCGATTGGTCCTATTACAATCTGCCCCCTATGGCTGAAATTTGGTCTAGCAACTTTCACACCTCCTAACTCTAACCAATCGAACTTGCATCCCTCCCAAAAGAACCGGCCATCCGAGCGTAGGAGCAAGTGCAAAATAAAAGTAACGGTGCGCTTCTCGATACCGCAGATGTACCTACCTAAGTAGCATTTCTGACGGAAAAGAATTGTCCAGCCTTTGGTCCTGCCATTCCCGGCGTAGACCTTTGGCAGGTAGGTATCTGTTTCAATAGGCAAGGCCACCCGTGGCGCCAGCAAGACCGTCCCCGGTCCTTGCTATTCCAGCGGGTTTTCTTCCAAGGAAAATCAGTAAATTTGCAAGCGCAATATCTTAAAAACCAGTGGAAATAAAGTGTATACATTATAGCTTATTGAATTTGTCTTGGAACGCACTATCAAGTGACCTCTTCAAAAAGAATAGTTCCATTTAAAAAACCGAACTTGACCATCGTATCTTTTAAAATAATAATCGAAGAAAAAATTCGTCTGCACTAATAAATTTGTCCCCTCGAACCATGCGATTCCATATTTTTTTTATTTTTTTATCTCCAATACTTTAGGAGATATCCAACTGTTCAGTCTTCCCGCGGACACCCTGTATACGTTATAGTAATGAAAATACGTCATCCCATTAAAAAAACCATTGACGATCTTAAAATTTCGGGAAATATAACCTTGAGAAAAAAAATCGTCTCCATCAGAATAATTGTCTCCCTGAAGCAAACATTTTTTCCCTTAAACATTTTCTCGTATCATTAAAAACAACGGAAATATTTTAAGTTAAGCAATCATAGAAGTACAAAGCCCGTAAATATTTCTTTTTCTCACAGAAAATTTTTTTCTCCCAAGGGGATTCAAACCGGCGACCTGTAGCGTCGTAAGCGAATACTTTACCACCGCAGCTACAACCACTTTTTTTATTTTTTTTATATAAGGTTTGTTTATTGAGAATATTGGTACAATATGTAAAATAAAGGCACTAAAAACACATAAAGAAAAAATTGCCGTACATTCGTCAGGACAGAGACATCCGGGGGGATAGTCCGGCCACCGGAATCGCCCCGCACATCCCCGTCGATAATAGTTGTATGTTCGCGCTCGGCGAAACTCCCAACTCGACCTTATCACTATATAATATAGTTATAGATAAAACCTTAAGAAAAATAATCAGGTAGCTGAGTGCTGAACAGTCTTAGACCCCACCGAGGGACATAAAAACGAGGGAAAAAAGGGAAGAACTCCTTACCTGGGGGGTAAGGGAAAAACCCCCTGCAACAATATAGAAGGACTTATAGACTAAGCTTACAAACTAGTACTTACAAAAGAGAGATATACATATATACACAGGAGACTGTGAATACCAAGCTCCCAGCCAAAAAGGCCCGTCGCAAAGAGTACGCTCGCAAAAATAGTATATACGCTCCACTAGTAGCCGTATAAGATAAGAGGCTATAGGGGACCGATATGTCGACGAATCAGCTCGCGGATCCTAAGCTCACGTAGGTGGATGCTATCGTTGGACAGCCACCAATATTTATCAAATTTCAAACGACTAAAATCGTTAAAATCTCTCACAGGGATTGAGGTTGAGTACATGAATTTAGTGTCGTCAGTAAGGGAATCAGCCGGCTGAATCGCCAGCCTCTTGTTGGCCTTATTGTGGCGCCAATGGAATATAAGGGGGACGTTATTGGCGTCCTGGATCATGCCCCTATTGTCGCAAGAAACAAAAGCCTGTGGAGGTATGTAACCGGAGGCAAGCTGATTCGGAAACAAGGCCGGATCCTGTATGGTCAGGGGTTTTAGGGCCTCATTATCTATAGAGGGTAGAGCACTAAAATAGTCCCGGGTAAGGTTTAATATAAAAATATCAATTCTAGGTATGTTCGCTCGGTTATATAGCGTGCGGTTGCAGACAAAGTGTTGCCAATCGGAGGCCTGGGTGTGGTATAAGCGTAGACAGGCTCTCAAAATTTTTCGCTCCAGGATTCGGATTTTCTCGGCGACCGAGTGGTTGATATTCCACAAAACAGGAGCCGCAAATGTGACAATGGGCCTTATCAAAAGTAGATATAGGATAATCTTTGCCCTATCAGAAAGAAATTTATTGTGAAATAGCCACCCATTAGCCCGGAAGGCTCTGCGGGCCTTCTCAAGCTGAAAATCGAAGTGAAGGTTCCCACGCAAGAGATAGTCAAGATGGACGCCCAGGTATTTAACCGTTTTACAGTGGGGGACGAGAACCTTATTAAATGTGCCTGGAACCGTGCAGCTACAACCACTGATTGATAAGACTGCTAACGTATTTGAACTTATATTCCTACCGTGCAAAACTTTAAACTCAAATTATTCAAAAACGAAAGCACATTTTGACAAACTCCATTAGGGTTTGTAACACTATAGGTATGTGCTATAACTTCCACCCTGTGTCATTCTACACATTAAAATATACAGGGTGAGTCACCTAACATTTAAGCTTAAAATATCTCCGTTGTTTTTAATGATACGAGAAAATGTCTCACGAAAAAATGATTGCTAGACAAAAAGAACAACATATTATACATGGTTGAATTTGTATTTTTATTGGCTATAACGTTACAGTAATGCAAATACGTCATCCCATTAAAAAAAACCATTGATGATCTTGAAATTTCGGGAAATATAACCTTGAGTAAAAAAATCGTCTTCGTCAGAATAATTGTTTCCCTGAAGCAAACATTTTTCCTTAGACATTTTCTCGTATCATTAAAAACAACGGAAATATTTTAGGTTAAGCAACGGTGTGGCAATACTGGCACAACGTTACATCAACATTGTGGAAACGTTGCAAAACGTTGCCATAAAGTTGCAGAAATATTGCAGGAACGTTGACGTGCGATATTGGAACGCAAAATTGATGCAACTTTGAAGCAATAATTCTATGTCCGCCCCGTGCAATGTTGCACGGCAACGTCGCAGCAACGTTACAACCATCCAACACTGCAAGGTTACTGCAACGTTGCCGCCACGAAGTGTGCTGTATGGGTATATGGACACAACATGCTGAGGAGATATGCGCGTACGTACATAAAATAATAATAATTAGGTGACAATAGTATTTATTTAATAATAATACCATTATTTAATGGTTAATACCAGAACTGGGAATATATTGGGCTGATATTGATGCAGCGTAGAATGGGACGACCGGAGCATCGCTCTTTTTCGAATAAAAAAAAGATTATCAAAATCGGTCCATATGTTGAGGAGTTATGCGGGGCCAAACATAAAAAAAACTGGTCGAATCTACAACCTCCTCCTTTTTGAAGTCGGTTAAAAATGTTTACCAGCCCTTGTGTTTGGAGTATATGGAAGGGGGGGGGGGGGTCCGGGAGAGTTGAACCACCTTTTACTTGAAGGTCCATGAAATCTAGAGTATGAAATGCATCGATTTTATATTTATGTCACAGTAAAGCCTTGTTATCAGACTATAATTTGAGGGTTATATCATTTCAATAAGTTAATAAATGTAGGCACTAAATTAAATTGTATAAAAAATGAGATTTGGCTCATCTCTCCCCGAGCGCTGGGAGATATGATCCACCATGTGGGGAGATTTGACCATACCCTAGTAACTCGGGAACAAATGGAAAAAACAACAATTTGCTTTAGTTTATAATAAGTAGCCACAAACTTTAGACATTACAATAATTATCTTATATATTTTAATTGAGCTTTTCATACAAAATTAACAAAAATTAAAATCTTCCGTTTCATTATCAATTGCCCGAAGAATTTTTCTCTTAACCATTTCCTTCTTCGACTTGTTTGCCTGTTTTTTGTTTATTTTCTGTGCTTTCGGTTTTTTTTTCTTTGGCTCCTCTTGTGGTTCGAGGTTTTGATTATCTTTCTTTTCTGGTGTTTTTGTTAATATAGTAGTTTTTCCAGGCTGACGACCTCGTCGCGTCGTTTTCCTCGGCGCAGCTTTAAGGTATGGTTTAATCATTTCCGGCGTGACGATTGCAGCTACCTCTTGCTCATTTGCTGTAGAAGTGGATAGAGTTGGTGGAGTAGCAGATACACCCCTGTTTGCCTCGACAGTTTTTGATGCCCCTAGAGATTGAGTGGTTGGTGCAGTAGACAAATTTTCGTGTGTGTTATCCGTTTCTAATATAGATGGCGAAGATGACGAGGAAACGAGTGACTCTTGAACAGCAGGCGTTTCTCTGTCTGTGACTGCAGAGCACAAAAAATCTTCCTCACTGAATATTTCGAGATTGAATGGGTGTATTCCCGACTTTCTAAAGCCACTCATGATATTAGCTTGACTGAAAGCTTGTGACATTACTTCCTTCACAAAATCAGGGATGTTGTATATTGTGACTGTTTTTCCGGGGTTGGACAACATCCAGTTACTCATAACAGTATTGTATCTTGTCTTAAAAGATGAGTAGACAGCAATATCTAGTGGTTGGAGTTTGTTGCTGCAGTGAAGTGGAAAAGTCAATAATGTTATTCCATTTTCCTTTGCAAAATTAATCCCTTCAACGCTCACATGATTTTCGTGATTGTCCATAATCAAGAGCGTCGGATTTTCTTTAGAGGCACGAGAATGCTTTGCAAAATGTTTCATGAATTTGAGGAAACTCTTAAGGGGGGAACCTGGTGTAGCGGGTTGAAAAAATCGATTTTTTTTTTTGCATAAATCAATAGTTGAACATTACGAGAATACGTTCCCAAAGCCGCAAAACGAAATTCGATAAATTAAAGCAGATATGGCCGGTTTTGCTACGGAGCGCCAGGTTACCAGAAAACTTTAAATGCGTTTTTCTCGAAACGACAGTTTTACAATTGGCGGACAATGTAACATCCAAAAATATTCAACTGATCGACTTGGCCTTGTGCACGGATATTTGTGAACATGTTCTTCACAGAACGTAGCTATTGGTATAATGATATTGTTTAAATAAATAACTTCTTTTGGCACATTTAAGGGAGGGAGTCTGATGTATCGGGTCGAAGAAATCGATTTTTTTTGCATAAATCAATAGTTAAACATCACGATAATATGCTTCCAAAGCCGCAAAACGAAATTCGAAAAATTAAAGCTGCTATAGCCGGTTTTGCTACGGAGCGCCAGGTTACCAGGAAACTTGAAACGCGTTTTTCTTGAAACGACAGTTTTACAATTTGCGGGCAACGTAACTCCAAAAATATTCAACCGATCGACTTGGCCTTGTGCACGGATATTTGTGAACATTTTCTGCACAGATCTAAGCTATGGGTATAATGATATTGTTTAAATAAATAACTTTTTTTACACATTTAAGGCAAAATTTCGTTGGAAAGAGGGACCTTTTTTTCAAGAGGCCGCCATTTGTTCAATTTTGCATCTTTTAAGAAATAAATTGATACGATTCATCCGTACACTCATAAACTAAATGAAAATTGTTCGATTTTTGGTTTCAAATGAAACCAAAAGACGCTACGTTACCCGCAGTGGACCAATTGCGTCGCCAACGGACTGGGCATAAGTCCTTATAACTTTGTTATTTGTAGCTCTTTTTTAATAAAATTTTTTTTTATCTACCTTAACCTGTTAATACAATATCCCGAAAGTTTCAGAAAGATCGATTAAGTACTTTCTTTAAAAAAAATTCCGGAAAAATGCCTCGATTTTCAGCTAGTTACACCAGGTTCCCCCCTTAACAGTCATCCAACCACTAGGATAGGCATCACCGTCTGATCCTTCTGGACCTCCGGATATAAAAGCTTCATTATATTTTACCCGAGGGAATATAAAAAATGGTGGCATATGGTTACCAATCGCATTAACAGCAAAACAAACAGTTACAAGGGTACCTCTATCGGCAGAAGTCACTTGTCCAACCTGGCGAGACTGTTTGCTAGCTAGCACCTTGGGACAATTTTGTACTGTAGTACACCCAGTCTCGTCACAGTTGTAAATGTTTTGTGGTTCAAACTGAAACTGGTCTCTAACATGTCTCAAATTTTCAAAAAAATCACCTACATTTTTCTTATTGAAGTTGGTAGCTCTAGACAGACTTGTTGCCTCTGGAGTCCTCAAACTTATCTCAGGATTCCTTTTGAGAAATCCACGAAACCAGTCTTTCCCAGCAGAGTTGTTTGTCAACCAGCTCTCTGGTATCTTCTTTGAATTAGCCTGTGCAAACTCGTATGCGAAATTCATAGCAGCCCTTTTAGTCAAACCGTAATTCATTTTACTGCAAGTCAATAAGTAATTGACTAGTAATTTTTCCTCAGGGAGTGTAAAAATCTGTGAGCTTCTATATTGGCTCCCTTGATCTTCTATTTTTTTTAGTTTTTGACTATCCATGTTATACCTGCGCAATGTAGTTCTGTCTATATCATATTTAATCACAGTTTTTCTTATAGATATGCCTCTTTCTATTTCTTTCAATGCATTTTTCAACGCCTGCTTACTAAATCCACGTCTTCGATTAGTACCCTCCTTTGGCTTGTAATGAAATGGCATCTTGTCTTCAAAATTAAAAAGAAAAATAGTTAAAAGTAGAAGCGTTGTGTTCCTTCTGAGCAAAAGTGGGGAGAGTTGACCCAGTGGTCATTTCTCCCCATCTCGAGTGGTTTAAGTCTCCCGCCCAGTACCTTCCTGACTTTAATGCAGTTTTCCCCCAAAAAATAAAATAATAGGATAAACACACTTTGACTGCCTCAAACTACGATAATATGTGGTGCAATTAATATAAAATGTTTCTACAAACCTTGACATATAAAAGGATGACGATGAAATTATTATAAACTTTGTATTCCACTTGGAACACGAAGAAAGACGTTTTCCTGACTCACAGCTAAAGCGGACAACCGATCGTCATTTTGTTACATGACATGGTAACGGTAAAGAATTCGCACGCTATGGCTTGACAACGAAATTTAAAACAGATATTTGAAGCGGCTTAACTCTCCTATATGGTCAAGTCTCCCGGACTCCCCCTATGTACACCAAGTATTAGATTCTAAGAGTTGCACCAAGTACACAAAGTGCCAAATATTTAGTACCTAGTTAATTTCAAATTCTTACTTAAAAATCTCGGAGAAAAAAGCCAGAGAAACTTTCACTCGTTTACACAAATAGGTGAATGTACCTACTATTGTAACGCGTACACGATAAACAAGAGTATTCTAATTTCACACGTTTTCCAATTTCCAATGTCTCTAAATTCCAGTAAACAATGAAAAAGAGAAAGTGATGATCGATGTTTAAAACCGGTATTTTTCTGAAATCCACGATGAAGCCTAACGTGTATCGACAATATCACATGACGTAAGCTTCGATATCCGTGCAGAGGTTGTTAAAAATGACGTTGCGGCGTTGCGTCATTTCAGCAACTCCATAGTACAGGAATTCAATAGGTAGCATTGGAGCACAAAATGAAGCGGAAAGAGCCAGAGTTCCTCCCAGCAATTTACGCGATGCTTGTTAAGAAAACAGCAGAGATTAACACCTGATGTTTCCCGTTAATAATAACCAGTAATTAGGAGGAATCCTCGTATAAACGTCAACAGAAGGCTGAAGCACGATTCGCTGCTTGGATGACTCAATTTTTGGGGCCTTCTCGGGGAAAATAAGATAAAGATGTCGCGTAGACACCGATGTTGGCGTGGTTAAACGATTGCCCGAACCATTAATAAATGATTCACTCATTCTTGAAGACTTTCTGAGAAAGGAACGTATTGCGTTTAAAACATGTGCACTCGACGTTTATCGTTCATGTTTCTTTGCGCACACACTCGTTATCTAGAGACAGCGTTGCGATGCTATTATTATTTGTATATTATTCAGCGGTACATACTAAGTACGTTGTTCTCTTAATCGTATTAACGTACCAGCTAATTTGGAAAGTGTATTTAAAATATGTCGTGAGCGAAATTCACTTTGCCTCAGAAATAAAGAAATACTTTGCTGCGCCAATGGAGCGCAGTTCAGTGCACTCCTAATCTAATAAAGCGATTCCTACGTTTTCCCTGACTGATTCATGTTGGACATGCACTGGTTAAATAGTTCATACTCCCGTGTCAAAATAAATCCCGTTTCCTGTATCTTGCTTCTCACGCTATATTGCGAAATATGTTTCATGGTTTTGCGATAGCGTCCATACGGTGCGGAAATATTGTATTTTTATTCAGAATTCCAATTCTTCTTCTCCAGGCCGCTAATGTACAGTTCACATTTTTTATTCTTACTTGAATTATATTTGTATCTTCGTTAAGAGTGAATAATAAGTACAGTATCCGCGATTACTTGAGTGGAATTTGTAATTAATATTGTAGTTTAATTTGCAGTTATTGTTTTACATAAATTCAGTTGAAAGAAATTAAAAAGATCGTTGAGGGATTCTAATCTATTATTTAGTTTATAGAAGTAAGTTCTCATCAAAATCTAATGTCAGATATAAGCTTTTTGTTATCTAATTGTATGAATAAAGTGTACAGCACTCTAATCTATTAGAGTACACATATTCGTTATGTTAAATATTAGGCTTATGTCGTCAGCTTATCTCAACCTGGATGTAGATAAGCTATAGCCAATCCTTCGTACAACTCTTAATTTTCTACAAGAAAAATACATAGATTAGGTGTTCTGTTATATACTTGAATGCTCCATAGTTATGATGATTACTACTTAGCTCTTGAAAGGACCAGATTGATATCCAATGTTTCTGAAAATGTTGTGTTATGGCGATCCTGGCAAAATGTTCACTCTGTGTTCGAGATAATGTGTAGACTAAATTGCAACTCCAAGGGCGTAGAAGACTAAGAATGTATAGTGACGTTAAGTTACTACTGACGAGGCTCTTAAATTTTCTCGTACACTTTTTCATCTTTGCAGTAATATGGAAAATGCCACTAAAATGATTGCTAAAAGCTAATACTTTTAAGCGTTCAGGCTATGACGTAATATTGATACCTTCGGTATGTAAGAGAGCTATTGTCGCACTGCTATGTCTTCTCATAAGGTAGAGCTGGAAGCCTTCAATGTAATGTAGTAATGCTGTCTTTCATTATACCTTTTATCTCGAAAAGAAAGGATTAATTATAAGATACAGGCTATTCAGTGTGCGAACATTCTTGGTTGCATAACCTCTTTCATTATTTTATTATAATTATCACTATTACCAACATTTTTCCTTTAAATATCAGGCGTCTCAGGCATCACACCCTTCCTTGTATTATTCACAATGTGTTAAAAATGAATACTATCACATTAGACACTTTATAAGAAAAATTCAGACGTGGCATCATTCATATTTCAACACTTCTCATTCCAAGAACTCACAAGCTATCGGCCGCACACAATATAAAAATTTGAGTCACTGAGATCCTTGTATGTACAGATACTTAAAGAAGCATAGAGTTAACAGAGGTTTACTAGGAAAAAACCTATAAATTCAGGCGGACAACACAGCAGATAGGAATTTGGATTTACGCAACGACGATAACTTTAGAACCAGCTTGCCATTGAATTGACACCAGATTCAACTGCCAATAACTGATAATGGACACTTAAACTCACAAGCTCACAGATTTATCAGTACCATATTTATTACTGATTGCATCATTCACAAAGAGATGTAACTTAAAAATTTCAAGTCAAACTCAGTTTGGGTAATCATGTAATGGGACAAAAAGCATGCAGTTCAAGGAAACAAATACAGTGCTACATAAAAAGGGTACACAAGATTGAATTATTTAAGTTATATACCTAAGAGCAATTTCCATTGGAGTGTGCATTAACATTAACCAAAGAACGAACTACAGGATAAGTAAAATATTCTAGAATTTTAGGTGGAGGCTTGGAGAAAGACATCAATATTCACTAACTTTTCTGACAACTGTTGTCAGTATTTTCTCCCCTTTCTTTTGACTGACAGAACTTTACGTTCCATTCAAGAATGTAACTTTTATGGTATGGAATAAGTCTCAAACTAATCTCTTGATATTCAATTCGAGATCAGTTGTTAACTTGTCAATTGGACCATTTCTCAATCAGAACCGTTTCCAGTGGAAGTATTCACTCGTTTTGTCCGTAGTACATGCCACACATAGCCTTATGTATTATTTAACTTTTTTAAATTGTGCTCGTCTTACCCAATGTGAAAAAAATTTTCTTCAACTAATTAACTCGTCTTCGCCGGTTAATAGGTCGATGTGAAAGACACCTTGAGTTAATAATTCTACTCGCTATTGCGAATTGCTTTTCCGTTATAATGGAACAAAAAATAATGGAGAATAAGAAGGAAACACTGTTGAAAATAACACGAAAACGCATCGAAAAAGAGAAGCATGTCGCACATGTCGAGCATCTTCAAAATTTCATAGAATCAAATTCAACAGTGACGCGTCACGCGACGTCGTAGACAGATTTTCCTCCTCTTCTCGCGCGTTCGCTCCATTCCGTTTTGCACATTTTTCCGACTTCGCTGTTCTTTCTGCTCATGCATTCTGCTCGTTTCACGTTTTATTCGACTCCGGAGACGCGCCCCGAATGTCACGCAACAAAAGCCACCGACGGAGTCGAATTCATTGCATCCAATGCACAGACATTCAAGAAAATGATGACAACTTTATGCATGCGTGAATACTGCTTGAGAACTGACTCATATCTTAACTATTTGTAATAATGACGTTGTAGACACCAGATAACGATTGTGAAATCTGGAAAAATTTCCTTCAAACTCGCATGTTGCACATGGAGTTTTTCTTATACATACAATGTTTCAAAGAAGACTATATTCCGCTAATCAAATCTTTTTCACAAGTTCAATTCTTTTTAAATTGAAACGTGCACTTCTTTTTACAAAGATCTATTTCTCTGGACATTTTGTCTAAAAAAGTATTAAGGTATAAGTATTAAGGTGGCAAAAGTTGGGCGTGTCCGGATTGAATCGCGTAGAATAAAGTTCCTCACGCGATTATATTATCATTTTTAGAAGTAAGATTCTAGCTAATATGAAAGTCAATCTCTTTTTTAAAGAACCTATTCTTTATTTATTATCTTTTATTGTTTGCGAGAATGTATCCTCGTTATAGTCAAGAAAGCAACTACGTCAAACTTTTACAATTTGTAATCAGTAGGTATTGTTTTTTAGTCTCGTCTTTTATCGTTATTAATCTATAATCTTCTATTAATTTGACTGCCCCCTCGGCCGTATCATTAATTACTTTTAATTTATTTTCAATGTGTAGTCCTTTATTACAATTATTACATGTATAGGTCATCCCATAAGTTCGTGCCGCGGTATGTTTATATAGATATAATATGTACTTCACAATACATTTTCTACAATAGAATTCAAACGTATATTTGAAATATTGATCTCAATTTCGGAATAAAATTTGGCACCTACTATTATTTTCGACCCAGCTCAACGGATCTGTGGTCAAAAAAAAAAAAAAAATGCTCCTGTTTCTACAGTAACACATCTTTGAATGTCTTTTAATGATAATTTAGAAAATTCATTTTTCTGTATAGGTAATTGCTTGTATGACTGTATTTGCGGTTTGATCCGTTCAACTATCTTTTTCCTGGAACTCTACTGATAAATTGAAACAAAAATGCAAGTGCAACAGCTTGCTGACTTAAGTACCATAAATGATTTTGACATTTAGTTACAGTAAAAAATAGGTAGGAACAATTTTGAACACATAATTTAGCTTCAGATTTTATGATATAGCTGCTATTATTAAAGACTAGAGAAACGGAATTAAATATTGAATGTTACTTCAGTGCATTCAAACCTGAAACACAGTCTTAACACACGGAACCTGATGCAAACGGCCAGGTAGGCTTAACAAAAATAGTTGTAGGGGCTACTGTAATGTAAAGCTACTTTTGGCGGTATTTCATCTTACGCATGGGTATGTAACGTGGCTCTGGTAAACTCTAAACTTCGAACACAATTTTCCATTGAAATTTTGAGTGGTATGCCCTATGCTTTTAAGGGGGAATCTTATTATTTGGGCTAAAAACATAGCAAAATTTGGGATTTTTTTTTAAGAAACTAGTGATTCGATTCATCTGAAATTTGGACCATGTTTTAACGCATCTTTGAAGAAGCTGCAGGTTTTTTTTTTATTAATTGTTAACCATAAATATAGTAGGTAAGCATGATCGACCATCACGCCACGCAAAATTCGTCGTCCGTTGGCGTGCATGATATTTATCTACCAAGTAATCTGAAACAGAAAAATGAAACGGTGTTTTATTTTATACATATGTAGCTTGAAATCGATGAATCAGCAAAAAACAAAAAAATTTATTGAACAGTGTGGAGAGTTTTCAAACTGAAAGGTCTGAACAATTGTAATTATGTAACAATTGAAGTATAGAATTTAGCGGTATTTTGGTTCATCAAATTGAAACTACATATGTACAAAGTAAAACGTCGTTTCATTTTTCTGTTTCAGATTACCTGGAAGGTAAATATCATGCACACAAGCGGACGACGAGTTTTGCGCGGCATGATGCATAACTCATTTATTATTAAAAATGAATAAAAAAAACTGCAACTTCTTCAAGAATGAAATTCTAGTTTCTTAAATAAAATTCCTAAATTTTGCTATCTTTTTAGCCCATAAAATAGGATTCCCCGTTAATACATTACTATACAGAGTGTACACAAACTTAACGTAAAACTAGAAGCCAATCGTTGACTTCAGTCTCAAGCATTTCCCTCGCGTAGACGGATTCGCACATATCAGTTCCTTGACGGTTCAGTGCACATGCTACTGTGCTATGTACAGTTGTGACCTGTTAAGTTCATAATTTTACCCCGATTAGGTTAATACTAGGGGTGGGTATGAACCCGATTTTCAAATTCTCGAAACTCGAATCCGAAACTTTGTAAGGCTTCGAAGCTCTCGAAACTCTCGAAACTTGAAGTGCTGATTCTGTTTTGTAAGTGGAATATCTTGCTTTAACCACTGAAGTCGATACAATTTTCGTATAACTCTCTGTTGACCATAGTTAATAAAATACAAACAAAAATATAATAATACCTATACAAATACTCCAGGCATGCTGTGAACGATTTTTTATTCATTGATTTTATACCTTTTCTTAACTGGGTTTCGAATGTTTCGAAACGCAAAAAAGTGCAAAATTTGAATTCTCGAAACTCGAAACCTTCTTGGGTTTTGAAGCTTCAAGAAACTCTAGTTTATACAAAATCATCCCCACTATCATTTTTTGATTACTGAAATAAAAAACCAAAATGATTCTTAATTAGGACAAGTTTAGTTATAGTCGGTACCAGAAATAATTCAGAATCATGTTTTTTCCCCACTTTTTTAGTCCGCGACACAGGTACGAAAACGTGAAAAAATTGGTAGTCCAACTTCAAAGGGCCGCCATTTTGTTAAATGTCGACTTTTTCTTTCATTTTGGTACCGGCTATAGCCAACCTCAACCTAATTAAGAATCATTTTGGTTTTTTTATTTCAGATGAAGAGAATAGCCGAAACCACGGCAACCATGGAAAGAGTTTTTTTTAGCGAATGTTAATTATTTTAGACAAAATTTTAATTATTTCTCTCTAATAAAATTTGTGAACATTATGGAAACATGGATAAATATATTAACCAAATTTTGACGGAAAAAGTTGTATAGCTGTTGTATAAAAAAAAAATAACAAAAGTTGTGTAAAAAAGCGCGTTTTAGAGTAGAATACCCCTTTAAACTCGAATTTTGGAAAAATCGGAATGCTACATATTTATGAGTTCCATTTTATTAATTGTACTGGCGAATTTTCAATGAAAACAAATATACTATACAAGAAATATTTCGAAGAAACTGACTTTTCTAGCCATAGCGATCCCACCTGTAATGTTACAACGTTCTTGCTTACTTCATTTCTCTTAAAAAGCCAGACAACTTTTCGAATTAACGTTTTCTTCTATCTTGTTTTCTAGTTATTTGATCTAATTGGTTTCCAGGCCTCAACTTTGAAAGGTAGTTTTACCCCTTATACTTGAGTTACCGTAGTTAAAAAAAGTACTTTGTCCGTGACTTTTAGCTGCTCTACAAACCTGCGAACTGCAACGTTTCATCGAAATCTGAGGATGACACTTCGCGGGATATTCCTTGCAATAGCAAGTGACTATATGAATATAGGATAAAGTGAAGAGGTGTATAATATGTTGTGATATTCGAATGTATGATGCGTCCTCCAAGAATAATATCACGACGCTTCGCCAGTATTGCAGCTAAATTTTACTATACACTTAATGGGTGATCTGTTATCAGGGATCATTTAAGCTTCCTGCGCACTTGACAAGGTTCATTGATTATACATGGAATCAAAGCAGACTGACAATGAAGATCTCCGGAGATTTCTTAATTTTATATAAGATCCGTGCAAAAAATATATCTGGAAGTAATTAAAGCGGGAGGAGAGCACACAGGGAATCCACCTGGAAACTAAGCTAAGCTCTGCTATGCTACGTTTTAAAGAATTAACTTCAATACATTCTTATGTAACCGTTTCCACCATCAGCTAAGCTAAGCTGTGCCATGCTATGCTATGTTTTAAAAAAACAGTTTCAATACATCTTTTCCATCAAAAGCTACGTTTCTGTACTATGATTTGCTATGTTTCCGAAAACTGGCTCACGGGGCAAATCTCGTGCTACATCGAGTTAACCCGAAAAACACAGCACAGAAATGTAGCTTTTGGTGGAAAAGGATATATTGAAACTGTTTTTTTAAAACATAGCATAGCATGACACAGCTTACCTTAGCTTGTGGTGGAAACGGTTCGATAAGAATGTATTAAAGCTAATTTTTTAAAATGTAGCATAGCATAGCCAAACATAGCGTAGCATAGCATAGCATAACTTATCTTAGCTTAGCTTCTAGGAGGATTCCCGTCTTTAGCTTCCAGGTGGATTCCCGGCTTAAGTATGTTAACTGCATAATAAAAGCTACTTTATTTAGTTTGTATATTATTAGAAATAAACAAGTATAATATTGCATTAAGAAAAATATTTTGAACTTAAGATGTTGTTGATGATGGACGGAGTAAGACACTTTAGACGTCATTTCAGTCGTAATACTACAATTTGAATAATGCCGCGATTTACTACGTCTTTCGTATTATATACATTCAAGCGTCCGTTGCCACCTTTTTCCTTTGTCTTTAGTCTTTCATGTGCTTTGTTTATGTGTTTTTTCAACAGCTGCATGAAAATGGGTGTTTTTTTACGCCTACTGAGCGGGAGCAAAATAACCAATTTCAGACGTATTCGCGTTTTTCTACTTTTCTCCCAAGGGAAAGAAACTTTGCGCGCATGCGTATTCGCATTTTTTATTTTACTCCCAAGGGAACTTGAGTTTGCGAGCTGTGTGAACATGGCGTTACCTTGTGGTATGAAGAAGCAATTGGTCGACTAATCGATATCGATCATGTGTGTTTATGTTGACATTACAACTGTCACAGCACCTCTTTTCATTAAAAGATGAAAATTAGTGATAATCAGAGTGATAGTGATACGGGATACCACACGCCCCCTGGTATAGCAAAAGCGATTGAGGAAAATTTGCTGCCGTCGAAATCGAAAGAAACGTAGACGATGTACAACAAATTTATGGAGAGGCGAGATAACCAAAAAGTAGAGTCTTTATCGCAAGCAGTGCTTTTAGTTTCTTTCTTTTTATTTCAATAAAAACACAATCAAACGTGCATATTTTTTTGCGAATCGCTCAGCAGGCTTTCAAAAACACACCTTTCATGCAGGTGTTGAAAAAAGTATTGTGCTTGACAAGGAAGAGATGCGATTTTGCCTCGCGTGAAGTGTTGCCCCTCCCTGCGCTCGGGCAGCAAACTTCACGCTCGTCAAAATCGCTTTCTTCTCTCCCTTGTCACGCAATGTACTATTAACAACCACTTATATCCAAAAGATGTTCTCTACATCTTCATCAACAGAGAAAAGTATTTACATCACATACTATTGCCCTCCTCTGAATGAACCAACTTTTCTAACAACACTATTGTTTTTTACTTTCAACCAGTCACAAAATATTTCCGTGTATCCAAATAGAAGGGCATATTATACAGTATGTATACCTACATGTAAAATAAAACCCATGGTGAATACTGAACGCACTGACGTGATTAAGAAAACTGAAAGTGCAATCACTACAGTATAAACACAGGAACCATATTGTTTATAAAAACATATATACAAATGATCTTAGTAGTATCCGATAATAACATTGGCCTGCTGAAGCCGATATTACTTGACACATTATTTGACCTAATATCTGATATTCTTGCATGTGCGGCAGGTAAAGCTAAAATTAGAATCAATAAATAATAAACAAGAAGTGAAGCTCTTAAAACTGGTCCTTCGAAATCGCCTTATACCGGTGTCAGAAATTTGTCAACGTAAAGCCGACTAGTGGCTTAAAATTTAACAAACTCGATGATATTCAACGCGAGAGTCTCGCCGACTGTTCTCTAATTAATTGGCAGACTCCCTGTTACAGCGACATTTTTCCGCGAGCCCCAAGAGTATTCTCTAAAGCACTACTCGAGCTTTTAAGCACCTGGTGCTACAATCTTCTCAAGTACGGAACAACGTACAGAAATCTCACTCCACGCCGTCCTTTTTTTCTGATTCTGATGCTTCGAACGCGGGCTGGAATTTCGGACTTGAGCGTTATAGCAGGCGAAATTGAACCGCGTGCAATTTTTTAATATCGTCTGGCGGGCTTGTTTATCATGCCTGCGTATAACCAAAAAAGCTTTCGCAAGCTGTTTGCACGAGGAGGAATATTTCAACAGCGGAGAGGTCATTTTTTGTTTGCCTTTAAATTGGGGTTAGCAATGCTGGGAAGATGAGAAATCTGTTTAATTAAGAGTGAAAAAACAGGAGAAAAAGAAGAATGTTAAAAGCGTAAACAATTATTTTAAACATTGAGATTATGCCTTAGACTAATAATAAACAGTTTCGAATCGTGAGTTTTACTTATCTTCCTATTTCAAGTGGCTCTGACACTCGTCATTAGTTCTATGTTTTGCAGTATCCCTAGATTCTAAAAAATGCATAGCAAGTGCATTTTGATTTTAAAATATAGCATTTACTTGGCTGAGTATTAATTAGTTTTAATTTAATGAAGAGGGCATGTTCTTTGGGAAATGTGAATTTATAATATTTTTCGTGTATGGTTTTGTAAGATAACATTTATAAGCGGGCATTTAATCACAAGTGTTATAGTGTAGTCATAACTAAAAGCGCAAAGAAATTCTGCCTACGAGTTTCCTATGCGTTTTGAATTCAACAATAGCTAGATGGCTTTTACTTACTAAAGACATCAGATGGCAACGCGACATGAATTATGCGTTATTTATAATTGTGAAAGTCGTGAAAAAAAATGCATTATCGAAAACTATTCGACGAATATTAAAATTGGAACAAACGTAAATGGAAGGATGCATGTAATCTTAATATATAGGTAAAGCAGAAAGTGTTTGTCGCCTAAAAACTTTCGAACCGTAAACTCTGGGGTCACAAAATGTGTCCAAGCTCATTATGCCTAGCTAATCCAGATGAATGTATTTTCACAAAAAAAATAAATTTTTTTTTATAAAATCAGAATCCAAATTTCGGGCAAAACTGACTAGTAAAGCTACTATAGTATAAATGGAAAAAACTGTAACTGGGAAGAGAAAACATACCCTGTATTATAAACCACTTTTCGTGTTTCTCTATTCTTGAAACCTACGTAATGGTTTCCATTTCATGATTCTAGGAAAAACGAAGTGTATTTCAGCGAGTCCGTCGTAAAAAATAAAATATGTATGTGGCCAGACAAAACATTTTCTTCATGACTCATGTTTCTAATTCTTCGAAATGAAAATTATTACTTCTGTGCACGTTAAGAGGTTTGTAGACATTTAAATATTAAAGAAACATTAAATAATTATTACCACTGACGATACTAACATGTTTTTGGAATTTAGAATTTACAATATTTCTTATGTGTTTAAATAGTGCATGATTTAAGAAATTCACATACTTAAAAATTGTTGGACTGTGAGAGAACACGAATAAAATATTCTAACATTTATGTGGAAAATGGAAATGAGAAATGTCTTTGACACGAACGTGTAAAAAATGTCCCAACCAAGGTATAACTTTTACTCATACAGGTTATCAAACACACTATTTATTTCGCATAGTAAAAGAGTATTGCCAAAAAATACTTTTTGCAAGGGTAACGAAAAGGCAGTGGTATGGAATGATAATGATTTTCACGCAGACAATTCATAGATACGCTTTTAGACGTCATCTGTGCTATTTCAATCCATTTTACCGTTATTTTTACGACACTATCGTAGATTCTATCAACCGTAACTATACTTTGTCCATTACAGTAGTTAGATACGAAAATAGGTGAATTTTGTAACTGTGCAGGTAGAGACAGCTTATTCGCCATGGTATTAAAAAAGAATTCATGCATTCAGGGACAAAACCCTGACAACCTGCGTTCAGGTTGTATAGCGCTCGGGGTAAGGATTCTGTTTGGCGCCCCCACTTAGGTGGCGGGGTTCACACTTTACATCAAAAGACTTAAAATAAACGTATTTAGTAACTGGTTTCATACATACTGCAGATACCCTAATATGTTTGCTGTTTGGTAACAAAATAAATAAATTTTAAATAGATCAATTCTAATTACTTTTCCATAAAATGTGTATCTCCTTTATTCCTAATGAAATAACGTAATAGGTATATGAATAAAGCCATTGATGCAGAATTTATGTCTTTTCTCTACGAAGATTTCTCGTTTGGTGCCTCCCGCAAATTGGCGTTCGAGGCAGATGCGCCCACGCCCCCCTCCCCCCCTCCAGTTTCGTCCCTGCATACATTTCTACCAGTAAATGAACAACAATTTGGAGAATTAACAAAGTGATTACTAACCACCAGAACAATGAATTTAATATCATTCGTTGCTGCGCTATCTCGTTCACAAAAATAATTTTCCGTTATAATTCTGTACTATGCCAAACAAACGTGTATTTCAGGTAAATGTTATAACTAAGGAGGGCTGATTGAAAATATTAATATTAATGTACCGTTTCATTTAAAAATTCATAACTCTGTAATTATGAAAATACCACAACATGTTTTAGATAAATCGTATTAAGCTCAAGAGAGTTATTGCAAACTGCAAAGTTTGTCTACCATTTCATGTGAAAAAAAACTGTATTCCATTCTGTCTCCGGGGTGGGAGGAATATAATTACTTTGTCACGTAAAAGACACTAATATGACAAAAACATTTATAGTTATTCTTGTTAATGTCAGAAAAAAGAATTCATCGCCTTAGCACTTTACGTAAGACACACTATATGTAAAAACATATTGAAAAAATATAAAACCAAATCGACCTTGTTGCTAAACATAAACAAAAGGCGGAAGGAAAACATTATACGAAATAAAGCAGTGAAGGAAGTAAAATTAAACTATTAATAATATACTCTACAAGTACGTACATCTACATATACGCATACATATGCATTTACAGAGGGTGAATTGATTATTAAAAATATATATTCATTTCCGACACAAATCAAATGTAATTATACAAGAATTTGCGATAATAATTCATATGATTAGCCATAATTGTGATGATAATGCGAACCCAAAATCTCGCCGTGTTCCCGAGTAAAACAACAATTAATTAAATAACGTAATTACAGAAATTATATCGCAAGCGAAAATTTGTGCAGATAATTGTAATATTATTAAATCGTAAATATCCACTAATTTAATGGAAACTCAATAATCTTATTTTTACGACGAATTTCAGCAAAGCTAACCCCATTATTTTACTCGAAAAAATGCAATTTTCGTATTAACAAATTGTATACATTCAAATCCATTTCTGCGAGAGCTTCCTAAATATATCGAACGATAATTTCTTTGATGACAACTAATATTATTTAAATACAATATGGATAGAAATAATGATACAATCAAAAGAAAGTGGCATGGTTGCGTACATGTATCTTTAAGACCTGTTGCCAAAAACTCTTAGATATACATGGTGTCCTAAAATTCAAGGACTTCCCGGAACATGCAATATCCTGGTGCAAGAAGACATCGAAAAGTCCTTTACCGTTTTTTGAACCGAGGCTTTGTTCTCGAGAGATTAACAGTTGAATATTAGCGGTGGAACTTCCAAGCCGCGCAATTTAAAGCCGAAACAGCTCAGTGCGAGCAGTGACCCCTAGCACGCACCGCAGAAGGCACGCGTAGATACAGACCCACGCACACAGTAGAGCCGATAGCGCTGTTGGGATGTGTGTGAACTTGTATCTACATGCGCCTCCCGCGTATGCGTGCTAGCGTACACTATCGCGCGGTCAGCTGACTCGGCTTTAAACTGCGCGGCCCGGAAGTTCGGCCGCTAATATTTTACTGTTAATATCTCGAGAACGAAGCCTCGGATCCGAAAACAGTAAAGGACTTTTCGATGTCTTATTGCATCAGGATATTGTATGTTCTGGGAAGTCCCTGAATTTTGGGATTCCCTGTATATGTATCTCATACGCCGAGCTAACTTCGTGTAAGTGACTAAATTAGGGAGACCATTATACTTGCTGCCACTGATTGCATAAATAAGTTTATTGTATTGAAATATACCTTGTGATTAGATCACGGATTGGAGTTAATGATGATCTTCGAACAAGGTTTGATTCCATTTCTGAGACAAATATAATGTAATATGTATAAACTTCATAGCAGTGTTACAAATATGTCATAAACCTTACTGCGAATTATTTGAATGTATGAAGTGCTGCCAGTTGCAACGATCATTTCGAATACACAAATCAGTAGTGCAGGTGCTTCTTTTACAGTCACAAATTAATTACTTGAAAAAGAAGACAAAATATGTATGTCATCGTAGATGGTACATCCCCGTCCATGAGTCACCGCCTCACTGGACGCTTAAAGTTCGTAAGAGGACGACTTTAAAGTATGAAATGACGTACATTATGATTAATAACACTTATTAATCATTTAGGGAATATATATTTCATATTGCATGTTAAAGATTTTACCAAAAAGTTAGCAAATAATGCTATATTTGCTTCTTATCTATGTATCCGCCTCGATTGGATATGACCTCTTGAACTAATAGCAGCATCCTTTAAATTAATTTTTTTAATACTTCTGAATGGAATAGAAGCATCCTTCAGTCAATTCTTAACTTTCAAAGCACACGAAACCTAAATACGGAATGAATGTCGGATCGGGTTGGGAATCCTTATTCTTTAAATATTTATTTAAATTATACATATATTTACGTTGTTAATTTTATATTGAAGTACTAACGTAAAATAAGTAAATATATTAAAATAAAATAATAAAGTCACTTTAGAAACTTGTATCCAATGATTAGTTTGCTCAAAAAGTGGAAGCGTCCGGTGACTTATGGACGAGAGTGTAAAACACCGACTTGCTCGAAAGAAGAACTTGTTTGTCTCATATGCGTTTCTTAAGGATTGCATTCAGCCGAAGAACTTGTCACAAATCCTTAGAAAGTGAAATTATGGTGAGCTACATGCCTTTCACTTTGCTTGAAAACCCATCGACATTAACGCATATTTTTCCCATCAAAATCAATAACATCACTAAATCTGTTCGTTCAGGCGTCCATACGGCGTAAATTTGCATCAAATGAGTCCAGAAGGGAACTACCTACGAACACTTTTGTATTCGCAGCAAAAGCAAACTGGCAATGTATTGCTGCGGACCATTCGCCAAGCAGGGCATGCGACACGTTCAGGCATGAATGAATAGCTTACATTACATGTTGTATTACGCTCGTCTGTACCTAGCCTATCATAAACATTGGCGCTTCGACGATGACGTTCATATGCTGGTACTCTGTCGGAGCGAGAATTCCGAATACATAGGTATGTACATACTCTAAAAGAATGCGCTTTGCAGGCAGTATACAGTATGACAACGAAGAAGTAACACGTAGGGGAAGGGGAGGGAGCATGACGAGGTAGCGAGGTAAGATGGGGTATCGTAAAAAAACCGTAATCGAAAAATACTAAACATTTGATGAAAGTACCAAAAGGAAGCCATTGTATTGTAACAGTTAGGTCGTTGATAAAAATGAGTGGGGGAGCACGCGTCTTTGGTTAGAGCTGTGAAATCGTCCACATGCTGCGTTGATCTTTTTCTGTGTACTAAAAAGACTTATAATAAATATATATTTAAAAACGATAAGTCAATTATTTTTGTTACATTATAATCTCTATTCTATTTACTGGGGGTACCCCATCATACCCCAGATTATAGTTGTTCATGTGAAGTGGAACAACGCCATCGTTCTCTATTATAATTTAAGTCGAATTTTCGTTACTTTTAATTCCGATATGAAAATGGTAAGAACATATAAGAAGAAACTAAGCGAGGAAAATAGTCAAAAGAAGTTATGAAGAAATCTGTAGATGAAGTTTTAAGCAACAAAATGGGATACAAGAAAGTTGCTCGAAAATATTGCCTTCCACAAACAACATTGGAACGTTAAGATATGGATAAGAGAATATTTAAAAGATATGGTCCCACAACTTCTGCACGAGGGTAGGAAGAATATAATTTAGAAGAAATTCATATTTACATCGATTGTGGAAATATTTAGAGAAACCGTGTTGCCCCATTTTCGGTATCTCGTCATACCCCGTGGCAGGGGCAAGATGGTTTTTCATTACTTCTTTTTAAAAGTTTAATAACTTCAAATTTTTATTTAAATGTTGCTCAAACTATGTACCAAAGGCTAAAGTTGATTCATAAAAACTTAAATAAAAGGTATAATTATCAATTTTTTTGCATGTTTGCTTAGCTTCCCCATCATGCCCCTCCCCCTTCCCCTACATATTCATACCTTTAAAACAGACTTTTATACCGATGCACTTAAAAAGGAAATATGCATTCGACTTTTTCTCGTGACATTGAAAATGCCACGCGCTAGACACTGTATAAAAAAAAAGATGCGTGGTTATTTAGCAAAAGAATGAGAATTCTGCTGTAGACCATCAGTGTGAAACGCAAGAACTGGAAAATTAAGATTAAGAGTAGAGGAATACAAATTCGTCTTGGAATTTCACAATAATTATGCGATATTAGTTGAAAAAATTGCAAAATAGTAACATTTTACTTGAAAAACACTATTATGCGCAAGTACTGTAGTGGAAAGCAATAAAGATTCTACATCTAGACAGATATTTACGGGTCTTGTGATTTATTGGTACTTATTACTTACCATTTACTATTACCTTGAGTCACGTAAAAAAACACTTCGGAAAAATCATTAAACCTAACTTAACTATAAAATTCTTTTCTAGAACGTGTATGACCAAGTTTATGCTACGGGTCAAAATGGCTCGACATCCGCTATTTGTGTCGTTGCTCGAACATCCGCCGATCGAACGTTAACTCGTTGAATGCCAAACGAATTTTGTATGTCTTGCTTACAAAGTCGGATTAAAATATTTCTTATACCAAATATATGTATTGTGGTGACATAATATTACATAAAACGGTTTAATTGAACTGTATTATCTTACTCTGTGCAGTTTTCTTGTTGGATTCAAGATTACGGCGTACAAATGGGTTTGGCCGACAACGCAGCATTCTTATTTCGTTGCTTCTATTTTCTTCAAAAAGGTATTTGATTTTTTTACTGAAACACCATTTCAAATATGAAACGAGAAAGAAACTGGAAAAATGAGCAAGATCATGGACAATGTTAAGTCGCAGAGGGGATTAGTAACCCACGAGCCTACAGCGTATGCTATACACCATTGGAAAGATCTCGCCAAGACGAATCTATTAATACCATTTTTAACTTCGAAATCAGATGGGATCACCTCGAAAAATGCCCTCAAAGTTCAAGATTTTGCGGTTTTGAACAAAAGAAACCGGTAGTAAAATCCCAATTTGCCCGACGGACCTCGGGTAGGCACCCGAGGAAAAACCGAGGGACGTAAGCAATACTCTAGCAGGCTGGAGCGGCAAATGTGCCCCATGATCTTCATTTCAGGACCGTGTTGGGCCTGCGTTTGCCCCATGGGCCACTAATCCATTGGCGATTTCGTACTGGGCATTAGGAAAGGGGCCCATAGGGCAAACGTAGGCCCAACACGGCCCTGAAATAAAGGTAATGAGGCACATTTGGCGCTCCAGCCTGCTAGAGTATCGTTTACATCCCTCGGTTTTTCCTCAGGTGCCTACCCGAGATCCGTCGGGCCAGTTAGGATTTTACTACCGGTTTCTTTTGTTCAAAACCGCAAATCTCGAACTTTGCGGTCATTTTTTGAGGTGATCCCATCTAGTAATCGTACCGTAATATGTCTATGTAGCATACATATTATTAAAAAGTAAAATTGTAAAAATGCTCTACAGTGTAATTGGTATTTGTGTTCTAATTAATTTCAGCGTTGCCGGTCACTGATGACCCTCAGGGCGCCACACAGTGGGACAAACTGCTCCTTTTTATGTCAAAATCGTAGAACTTTTGATAGGAATAACATAGAGGGATGAATCTTTTTTTTTTGAGGTTAAAGCTAAGATGTTGCAGAGATAGTTGAAAATATTGAGAATGTATGACAAAGAAGTTTTGACCTTGAAAATCTACGTCAAAATTGATATTTTCAAAGAAAATTTCGGTTTTTTCGTTATAACGTGTGGTGGCAGTTTTTCTATGACTGGTTATACATCATTTCCGATAGATTTTGACGCGCTGAATTCAAATCTGTTCGCAGAATGTGTCTCGCCCTTCAGGATTCGAAGAAAAATGCGATTTAAGGGGTTACGCTGACAAGGGACGATCGGCAAGCCGGAAATTCAGAAAATTATGAAACTCGGTGTGCAAGTAGAGTAGTTCATCCGTAACGCAACCCTATTTTTTGTTGGTGCCATAATACAATTTTTGGGGATGAAATCACCCCTTGAAAAAAATGCAGAATTTTCTTTTCCGTGGAATATCTCCAGAAGAGTGGGAGATATCGAAAGGAAGTTTAAATAGAAGGTACATCGTTTTCTTATATCTACAAAATCGCGTTAAAATAATTTTCAAAAAATCCAGTTTTGCAAGTTACCCCCACCACCAACCCTTAAAATTAAGTTTTTGTAGTTTGTAAATATATGCTGAAATACTTCTGGGTAATCTCTTTTCACACATATAAATTGTTTATGTGCTATATTTTTTTTTGCAAACAAATAAAACCGAATATTACCGAATTTGAAATCCGTTTTAGCAATTTCCATTAATAAAATGGTTTCTTAAAGCCATATCTAAATTATTATTTATATAAAGTTTAGACAGCTTTCAATTATTTAAGAAAGACTCATCTCTTTTTGTACACGCCGTATTGTTTGATTATACATTGGAAGAGTTATACTATTAAAAAACGATAGATACTGTGAAAATTACGGTGTGTAATTGGTACAATAATGATATTCTTCATAGAAATGATTAAAACAAAAATACTTGCCACACCATGCACATCGCATAAAAGCCGACTCCCCACAAATACTACATTTGGGTATAAGCTTTTCATACCTGAAGTAACAGAAATCTACAGGATTATGAAATACGCTGGGATGCGTTTCTAGATGCGTTTCTAGATGCGTCTCTTGCTTAAATAATTGAAAAGTGTCTAAACTTTATATAAATAATAATTTAAATATGGCTTTAAGAAACCATTTTATTAATGGAAACTGCTAAAATGGACTTCAAATTCGGTAATAGAGGTTTCATTTGATTGCAAAAAATATAACACATGAACTATTTATATGTATGAAAAGAGATTATCCAGAAGTATTTCAGCATATATTTACAAACTACAAAAACTTAATTTTAAGGGTTGGTGGTGGGGGTAACTTGCAAAACTGGATTTTTTGAAAATTATTTTAACGCGATTTTGTAGATATAAGAAAACGATGTACCTTCTATTTAAACTTCCTTTCGATATCTCCCACTCTTCTGGAGATATTCCACGGAAAAGAAAATTCTGCATTTTTTTCAAGGGGTGATTTCACCCCCAAAAATTGTATTATGGCACCAACAAAAAATAGGGTTGCGTTACGGATGAACTACTCTACTTGCACACCGAGTTTCATAATTTTCTAAATTTCCGGTTTGCCGAACATCCCTTGTCAGCGTAACCCCTTAAATCGCATTTTTCTTCGAATCCTGAAGGGCGAAAGACACATTCTGCGAACAGATTTGAATTCAGCGCGTCAAAATCTATCGGAAATGATGTATAACAAGTCATAGAAAAACTGCAACCACACGTTATAACGAAAAAACCGAAATTCTCTTTGAAAATATCAACTTTGACATAGATTTTCAAGGTCAAAACTTGTTTGTCATACATTCTCAATATTTTCAACTAATTCTGCAACATCTTAGCTTTAATCTCGAAAAAGTTTCATCCCTCTTATCTTATTCCTACCAAAATTTCTACGATTTTGACACAAAAAGGACCAGTTTGTCCCACTGTACGCCACTGGTAAATCGAGTGACAGTCATCGGTGACCCCCACGACATTCAACGTGTTAATGGGAGGATTAATGGCGACGAGTGTATGACCTAGATCGTCGATAGGAGATTTCTATCCCGAACAGCTTAAAATTCGACACGATCCAACATGGGATGCCAAATGACTGCACGAAGGAAGCATAAATTGGCACAACGTCCCCGAGGACTAGTGGAAACGTTACACCGGTACACTGACCCGACGTTTCTCAAGAAATGTTGTCAAACCAGTATCGATTTCGTGAAGGAAAACGCCTTACCACTTTGACTGGCACCGGCGTGTTTTCACATCGAAACATAGGAAATATACAGGGTGTTCGGCTACTGATGGCCATCCTTTTAGGGAGTGATTATACAGGCCAAAATAAGACGAAAATATAGAATACAATTTTTTGATATCGCGTTTCGTTTTCCAGAAAATTGACTCTGAATTTTAGCTATATGCGCGTGCACCGAAGTAGTTTTTGGGCTGTATGCAAGTACATAAGGGGAGCGCGTCACGCTTTCCGGAAGCCAGGGCTGCGGAGCCAGGGTTGCCAGAAGGAGGGAAAACATGTCCGCGGCAGGAGCTCAGTGACGTAGTAGGGAGTAGTAGGGCGGGAATCCTCGCATGGGGTGCAGAAGCCGTATTAGTATATATAGGCCATGTGACGTTACCTTGTCCCGCGGAGAGGGAATTCTTCCGGCAACACTGTGAGGAAGAGAGTTATCATACGTAGGGAATTAATGGCGGCGTAAGGAAGACATGACATGGTACGGAATAGTAGAAGGAGAACACCTGCAACAATAACGGAATATTTGTGTTGATGACGCGGTGACTTACCATTGTTCACGCATAGCGTGAACAACGCGATTAGTGTGTGTGTGTGTGTGTGTGTGTGTGTGTGTGTGTGTGTGTGTGTGTGTGTGTGTGTGTGTAGGTCTATGTGACGTCATGTCTTTTCTACGCGGACCTAGGGAATTCCCTGGCAACTCTACTGAGGAACTCCTCCGCCGGGAGTTGTACGAGGCCCACTTTCAGTCAGCCGGCCACCCCAGGATCGGCAATATCAGCTACATATGTAGGAGCGAGAGCTCGGTGCGGCTGGCGAACCGCCAATCAGTATACAGTAAATTCTCGTTGTAAGATCGCCAGACTTTATTCGTTGTATGATCGTCGCTCTCCCCACCAACTGAGCGGATTTCCCCCGGAACCAGTCAAGTGTGAAAGGTGACACGGGTCGGAACAAGACAACCGTGAAATAAGACACGAGCCAACGACGTGCCGGCGGTTTCTCAATAAAAAGCCAACGGCTAGTATTTAAAGATCACAGCCTTAGTGACAAGTTAAATGTTTTATTCTTATAAAAATATTTTTAACATGAGATTTTTCTGATGAAAATGAGGTCAAACACGATGTGATTTCGATAATTTTGAATTATTTTCATATTTGACTACCGATCATTCTTTCTCATTCGCTCCCACTTTTTCTCACTCGCTGCCCTTTTCTTCGATTGCCGACTGCCGCCGTCGGTAAGACACAAAGGCGAGCCGGAGTCGTAGTCGCGCTTATACAAATTGGGCCATATATCTACAACAAAGGATTTTGAAGTCTTGCGACTGCCAGTCGCATGCGACTAGTGGCGCACAAATGGCGATTATGCGGGAAGTATCAAAGCGAAGTATTTCCTGTTCTTTATTTTATTCATTGTGATAACCGATGTATCATATGTCGCCATTGATCATCATCATCACCATACACCACATACGACAACATTGGGCAGCATCCAGATACATACTGGATTTTTTGTATGGGTCGACTGTGCTGGGTAAGGCTGTGCATAGACATGCAACTTCCTGAAGATACGCCTACCGTCTTGATTATACACTTTCGTATCGATACTCGCTTCATTCGATACGAATACTTCTTTTTGATACCGAGTGGGTATCGCAATCGATAGTATCGATACTAAAAATACTGGGTATTGAAATGAAAGTATCGAATATGTACTCGTATTTACTTGGATCGAAACATCACTAGATTATTTCCATTTGCGACTACTGCGCGTGACTGACTGTCGCGCGGCTAAAAAATCCTTTGTTGTATATGGTTCAATTTCGATAAGCGCGGCTGCGACTGACGTTCGCGCGCCACTGCAATACCAAGCCGCGAATCATCGCGACTCTTCAACATCCATTATAATACTGAGAAAATTTGATGTCACGCGCGGCTCTATCGTATTATTACGCGTCGCGCGCGGCTAGTCGCAAGTGGAAATAAGCACTCAAAGGCTAGCCTGGTCGAGACCGAAAGCGAGTCCTGAACCAGGCAGTTCTGAATTGACACCTCGAATATTTGCTTTGAAACCTGATACAGTGGTGTCCCGTTGTAAGTACACCGCCCGGAGGAGGAGGCGGTCTCTTAACGAAACGGTATGCTATTCGGCTCGTCTTTCGTCTTTGTCGTCTTCTTTTAGTAATACGATGCCGTAGCTATCTCGAACGAAATTTATAGCTTATCGTTGGCGCGTGTCCTCTCGCTCACACTCAGTGCCCCGCACTCGCCGCGGCGACTACAGAAGAAATAGCGGCGATAGAAATATTCTCTTAACGAAAGGGAGGATAACGGAGGATAAAAAAATAAGAATTCAGTGTAACTAGGCTTTCATTTAAAAATTAATTATTTTAATGTAAGATCGTCAATTTATGCTGGTGGCTCTAATAATTTCATCACCCACTGTAATACCGCAAAATATTAATAGAATTAATATAGTATACCACATAGTGGTAGAATATATAATTTATAAAATTAATATGTGGAAAATTTTGTTTTACCAACAAAATAACACAAAAATATAATCATGAAACTAAGATATACAAGGATATAGGATTGTTGCGAGCACTGTGTATAAACTTCATGGCCTACTGGTGCTCGCATCCGAAGTTAGAAGATGATCGGTAAAGGTCGACCGAACATTGTTATCGATTTGCGATTGTAAAACCAAACTCTAAACTCTTTGTGATTGTATTGTGTTATTAAATAACTTGTTCTGAAATAAATAATCACGGCTAAGGGTCTAAAAAGTTTAAGAAATCTGTCGTAATTTAGAGTAAACTAAACATCTTAACTGAATTATAATTTACCATAATTGAACTAGCCGAATATATTTACCTATTGCGAATTTTCTCTAAAAGTACTGTAGGAGACGTAAAGCGTAGCAACACTATGATGGAATTATTTAAGAGGTATCGATTCGTGTCAGTAACAGTGTCGATTCATTGGAGAACGCCAGTCGAGAAATAGTCATTGAAACAATAGTCGATATGGCGTGTATAATAAGGGGCTCCGAGATATGCGTGACCTGAATTATGAAATCGTTGTCGCAAGCAGTAAGAGGGATCGAACGCTGACGGTTTCGTACGCTCACTATATTCGATAGAGCTCGCTTAAATAACTAATGGGGAAAACAGGTATATGTACCTCTGTCGTAGAATCTGATACAGACAGTTGGAGAGCGACACGCGACCCGCTTGCAACGAAATGCAATCGAAACAGAGCAAATGCGAATATAAGACAAAGGCAATGGCAAATATGAATGTCAGACGCGGAAGGCAACGACAAATGTTGTAATCCAATTAATTAAGGACCGTCTACTCTAGTGATTATCGCCCAGTAAGAAGAAATACAGTTCTGTCCCACAAAGTAAAACTGGCTCGGTATCGGCGAGCAGAGCAGCCAGGCAATTCCCTGCGCGTAGACAAAACATGCTGTCACATAGACCTATATAGACTAATACGCTTTGTGCACGCCATGCGTGAATTATGGTACGTCACCGCGTTACCGACACAAAGTAAATTCTCGTCATAAGCGTATTACGACTATGCGTTGTATGCGCGGTCGCTATCCCCACCACTTCTTAGAATCCTTCGGTCACGAGTGAGAGAACCCGACAGCGAGCGAGAGGGGATGACAGAGTCGACACGACGTTACCGTTCGTTGACTGCAAAAGAGAGAGAGCATGCATCGGCGGCTCGGAATCGTCGACGCCATGGCCCATGCGTTGTATGTTCGCCGCCAGCCCCGAGTGTGGCGCTTATAACGAGAATTTATTGTATACCGTTATTCGGCTGTACTACGATATGACCCAACCACTGTAATGAACCGAAATTTTGAGGGGTTGGACGGGAGGGGGAAAGAACCTCTAATATAAAATTTTAGCTTCGGGTATTTGTTAGTTTCTGAGCTTGATACGTGCAAGCAACAAAATGAGTTTCGATACACAAAAATTTATTTTCCAAATTGAATCTCAAAAGGCAATTTGCGACTTGTCATATAATGAATACTCCAAACGTGACATTAAAAAAACAATAAGAAGAAATGGTGCATTTATTTGGGAATAAGAAAGCCAGTAAACATTCCTTTCTTACGGCGTTCTTACACTAAAAAATGCACCGAATATTGTCTGTTCTTTTTTTATATTTTTTATATTTTTTTTCAATGCACTTCACAATTAAAACAATCTCCTCGACGTCCATTCTGTTTGGCGGTCCCTACGAAAGTGACAGGTATCGATTCGCCCGGTCTGGTCGCTTCGTTTGGCTGCCCAATTTCTGGTCTCTCGGTGACCAAGTGGTCGGCGACTGGTCGTCAGTGCGTAACGGGCCTTCGTTGTTATATCTCGGAGAATCACTATATCAATTTTCGAATCGGGTTGTGTATTCGGCTTGCCTTTATTCTCTGTCGCGGCACGTGAGGAGGACTGACAAGGGATCATCCCGAAGCCGCAAATTCAAAAAAATCTGAAACTTTGTGAATATGTAGGGAATTTCCTCCTGATTACAACGCAATTTTTGTTTGCTGCCCAAATTCACACTAAGGGGGTGTATTTGACCCCTGAATATCCGGTGATTTTCCGATTTTGTATTACAACTCGTGAACTGTGAAATAATTTTTTTTGCCAAATGATAGATCTAATTACAAGAAGTAACTTTTGTCTTAAAACTTTTTTTCTATCTCTTACAGTTCGCGAGTTATAACACAAAATCGGAAAATAGCCGAAATTTCAGGGGGTTTAATTTCACCCCCTTCGAATGAATGTGGGCAGGAAACAAAAATTATGTGGTAATTATGAAGAAATCCCCTACATATTCACAAAGTTTCAGAATTTTTTGAATTTTCGGGTTCGGAATCTTCCCTTGTGAGAACGACTGAAAACGGCAGATGACAGCGACACAGCGTGGCCGGGAGTAGGTTCCTGCAAACTATTCGTAATGGAGGTGGAACACCTACGGGCCGTAAATGTTCCCCCTCCACTACGAATAGTTTGCAGGAACCCACTTCCCGGAAACGCTGCAGCGACAAGCCATGAATTACGGTTCCCAGTCTCTCTCACTAGTCACTCGCCGCGGCAACTGCAAAAGAAGTAGTGGCTCGAATTATTGAATCATAAAATGTATCACTTTTCGAGATAGTAGTGTACAAAGTTTTCTGAAACACGAGTATATATGCTACTCTCAAAGCTGGGCATCTAAATAATTTTAATGTAGGTATATAGGTATACATTTCAATATTTCCATTGCTTTTGATCGTTTGAAAAACGTAAAAGTACGAAAAGTACTTATTGTTAGTTTAGACAGAGAAATATAATGCAAAGATCTTTTTTTTTTAGTTGTCGCATGCAATTTTTCTAATGCTTATATTCGTTAAAAAGGTGCTCATGGACCATTTAGTGACGCGTGTTTATGTACATCGTACATATTATTCATTTACATACATTGTAAGATATTTGGTGTGAAATATTTAGAAAATCGGAGGAAAGAGTTATCACGAGGGTTATCACGTTTCTCTTCAAATTATGCGTGCAGAAGTGGCATTTTTCAGTACAAAAGTTTTAGTGTATTTTGGTTTTATAGCGAAATATTATTTTGTATATAAATTGGAACGAACTGTGAAAAAATATGTTAGACAGCGGGACTCGTATTCGAGCTACGCAGTTAGGAAGCAGTTTATGTACTTTACTACCCACGTTACCGCACTACTTGTTACACCATTGAAGTTTCAGACATTTAACGTCAACGGGCCAATGCGACTTTTATTATTACATATCTCGTAAACTATTAAGTCGCGAATCCATAATGAGATTTTACATGAGACTCTTCTATAATGAGAAATCTCAGCAACAACTAAATGTGAATAATGGAAATAGTCGCGTGAAATGAGATTTTTTAAAAATATATAATTTCATGAAACTAATGACAAAATAATTTAAAAATAATGAAATAATGAAAAAGTTGTCTCATGTGAGACACGATATTTTTGTCTCATCGTGGATTTGCACCCTTAAGTGTCGACACTTATTAGAAATGTTTTTCAATTCACTACCTTTCTACGAAGTTTCATCAAAATCTATACATAATAATATCTCATGTGGTTCCTCTCACAAGTGAGAGACACATGTTTCCCCGTAATCATGCATTATGTGCATAAAAGTATCTGGCAATGTTAGCATATGTATGGCAAGTCATCTGGTACTCAAAGGGTAAATAGGAAGACTTAAAAGGGACTTCAGTTATTTAGTAAGCTATCTGTTTATTTAAAAATTGTTTCCCATAAGGTATTATTTTATTGATTTATTAGAACCTGTACCACTCTTACACCATACATTAAAATTCAAAGTCCACGTCTGAATTCATTTTTACAATACTATATTACGCACAGAATTCTTTTCATGTGGGAAGGAACAGGTGTTTTAACCCTTGGTTGACGGAGTCTGGGTTTTCTCAACTCAAACATAAAGCCGTTGCGTATAATAGTAAATAGTAATAGAGAAATCCCCAGAATTAAAAAAAAATAAATTCCTCTGACAAGCGCATCATCTAGATAAAATGCGTGTATACATAGTAGGACTCTGATTCTTGTACGGTAACCTGAACCGTCCGCCGTATAAGAGTTAAGGTGCAAATCTACGATGAGACAAAAATATCGTGTCTCACATGAGACTTTAATTTCATGAGATAATTATTTCATTACTATATTATTTTTCAATTACTTTGTCATTAGTCTCATGAAATTAGACTATCATCATCCAAGTTTAAAAATATTTTAAGAGATAAAGAGATAAAGAGATAAAGAGATTTTTGTCTCATGATAGAAAAGTATCATATAAAACCACATCGGGGGTTCGCACCTTCAAGGCAGGCTCTCGCACAACTTCTACCACTCACATCTATCTAACCGTGCACGGAGAGCAAGCAATTTTCGGACACCAACCGTACTCACACAGTGAAAGGGACAACCAAAGTGAACCGTGTAAATTCGCCTGTAGGCGCTCCCCAAACTTTGGTTCGCTCTTTCACTATGTAAGTGCGGCTGGTGTCCACGAATTACTTGCACTACGTGTACATCACCTTCATTTTTCCTGTATCGAAAGTTTCCAATATATCCGAGTTCACATATTCCAAGTTTCTCAAGAATATTCGCACTACGCCTCACCTCGCTAAAGTATTCTCGCAGGGAATCCGCGCCTCGGAGTTGCGGCAAGCAGACACGAGGTACTGTGAGCATAGTGAGAATCAAATTGTCAAGGTGCACAAGAAAATCAGAAGAAGAAAAAATGGGATAAAGTGAGGTATACTGACAGCTTACATTTAGGCCGTCTAGCAAGAAATGTCGCGTTGCCCTAAAGTAAAGTGATCGCCGACTCGACTCGGACGCTAACTTCGTATAGTGACGCGGGACATGTGGCTGCGAGCTATGCTAACACGGTGTCACGATGAAATTCGTTAATTAAAGCTACACCGGCCGGGGCTTGACATGCTTTGAGCCTAGCAGCTGATAAAGAGGCGAGGTTCCGGTCGATGTAAAGGCGGTAAACGTGCATGGCCGAAAATGCATGACCCAAATTATCAACACGTGACCCCCTATATCACGACAGATTGGGCATTTAGTGTCGGGCAACCCGCAGCATTTTCAGAACGAACCGCGGGCATTAGTTTAGTGATGTGAGTTCATTTAAGGACAGAACTTAATAAATTATTATAGTGTGGAAACTCGCTTATCTAATCACTGCAAGCGCGAGGTGTAATATAAACTGACAGCAAGAGGTCCTAGTAGGGTCATTGACTTCGACCAAACTTGGAAGTAAGCAAGCATACAGGGCGTTTCGTAATGGGTGGTTTAACCGAAAGCGTAGTGGATTAGGGATTGTAATACCGGTAATTCGATAAATTACATATAACAATATAGCACATATATGGGTTCAATAATTCCTTCGACAGCTACCACGTTATTAATGAAAGAAAAACTTCAATTACTAATAAAGATGAAAACCGAAGTATCTCACGAAGAAACAACTCTGATCAAAAAGAAAATTAAAACTTTGAATCAAGTCATAAAAAAAGAATTTACGTATTTTCAAGAAGAAAAAGTAAGGTGAATATATATATATATATATATATATATATATATATATATACAAATAGCATACGATTTCCTAATGATTACCCGACCAACAAGTGTAGAATTTGAGACAGCTTTTTCCGCGACTGGATTATTGTGTACAAAAATTGGGTCGCGATTAGGAGACCAAAGTTTAGACAAATTATGATTTTTGCGTGCTTATTTGTTAAAAGGAGTTGATAAATAAAAAGTATTTAATTATGTAAGTTAAGATTCTTTTCATTGTTTTCGTGGTGAAGATCCATATTTAATAAGTATTTTATTTGCATATTTTTTATAACGGTCAATTAGATTTAAAAAAAAAATTTTTTGTAATATTTATTCTTATACTTTCAAATTTCAATACCTTGAAAAAATACTGGTAAATTACCGGTAAACCGGTTTTAATTGAAAATTTTACCGAATTACTGGTAATTGAAAAAATCGGTAAATTTACAATCGCTAGTAGTGATGCTTTACGAAAAAAATAAAGATGAAATGTGAAATTCTCAGTATGTATCAGAATGGACGTTGAAGAAATAGTTACTCTGCGGTTAATAGATCAGCGTGCCAGGCGTCTTAAACGAAAACAAATATTGGATACTAACTAAAAGGAGCATTTAATGTTTTTTATCACGATGTAAGAAAATATAACACCAAATTTTTTAATTACACAAGAATGTCTGTACAATCCGTCGACGAATTTTGTGAATGAAACGCTCAGACTCCAATTCATTCATGTTGCTAAATAAAACGTCCTTGCACAACATTCTCTAGCAGCAAATAAAGCATTCAGTTGCGTGCGACTTTTTCATATGGATATGACACGTATATATTCAATATATTTTATAGACACGCACGACCGAACAATCGCCATCAGTCGCAGCTTCACATTGCAGTGGCCCGCGACCGTCAGTCGCCAGACCGTAATTTCGATAATATACAAATGTTACCGATAATTCGATATATCGATAATATCGTTAAGATATCGTTAAGGAGAATAAAAGCAGGCCTGCTCTTCCAAGACTGTTCCTGCAACTTTGACTTCGTTCTTAACCAGTTTAATTTTCGTTTAGACATTTACAAATCCAAAGTGATACCGAGAATTCCTTTCTGACAGACCTGATGTCTATTGGTTTTTTATAAACACCCAGTTACAGTTCTTTTGCAATGGATGCACAATGTGCACATAGAGATATGAATGACAGTATATGGATAGATTTTGATAAGCAAGCGTACGTGAAATATAATACTGATTACAAAACTGCATTAATGAAGTATGAATTGATTCGAGAAATATAATATGTATATACATGTATGTATATATGTGTGTTATATTTATAATATATAATTTAGAATATACGAATATGTAATGATACAATTATTCGCGTTGCATTCTACTTCAGTCACGTTCAGTGACTGTCTCTCCATTCGCCTTAACGATATCTTAACGATATCGTTAAGTATCAATAAGGTATCGATAAGATATTGATAATCGATAGCCCAAACTCTAGCCGCAGGTATCAAAATTGTGCCATATACAGTATACATATACAACAGAGGATTTTGTAGCCGCGTGACTGACTGCCACACACAGCCAGTCGCAAGTGGAAATAAACGCGTACGTATCAGTTCAGGTAAATATTTAAAGAATGTTTTAATCGTTGACAATGCTTCCTTTTGCTGAATCCATGTTGAGTATTTTTGACACTCACATCTGTTGCCAAGTTAAAAATTTCATATAAAAAATTACAAAATTGCATTGTACTTTTATAACACGATTGTGATTTTTAAAATTATGAAAATGATATGAAAATTCGGCCAGTATCACTCACAACACCAATTTTATTCAGTCTGAGTTTTCTATAAAACTGATTTGTGGAAGGTGTAACTTTGCTAATATAATACGATAATAAAGCATGTGGCAATTACCATTAATATAGGAAGTATTTGTATTTGTTTCCTAGGTTTTTAGGATACACATACTGCTTTTGTTATAATAATTCTTTATAATATAATTTACTTCGACAATTTCAAAGAAACGATTTTTTTTTGCATTTTTCTATAGTTTAATATTTTATGCGTGCTGTCCTAAAATTCCCAGACAAAATTCGAAGTAGTAGCACAAATATATGTATGTACAACTACCGCTTAAAAGCATTTGATCACTTGTTACCTAAGGTAAAAGTACCAATAACTGGACACTTAAGGATATCAAAGTTGTATATCTTAAAAATGGACTAAACATAAATGTCCTTTTTAACAAAAGTGTCAATATTCAGATAAATGTTACTTTTTTCTGTCAAATGAGCTATTAAAACCTTGTTTTCAGTGCGTTATTTTAATTAAATTGAGTAAAAACACAAGTAGTTATGTGTACCAGTACATGGACAATAGAATTCTGATTTGTCCCAGCGTCCCATTTTTGGTGTCCCAATACCTGGTCAATGGGGATGACGCAAAGCTCGGCGCAGAGGGCGCCACTAGTGTTTGTGTGAATGGTTCGCGGCGAATTTTTCAATTGTAGGTTATGTTGAAAATGTAGCATGCAATTGACTAAAAATATGACTTGAAAATAAAAAACTGTTAATTTATGTACGGTATACTTGTACTTACACTTTTGATATAGAAAAATTTGAGAAAACACAGACACTTTACCAGTTCGACAATGCGGTCAGGTACAGGGACTTCACCTAAGCGTTCAAAATGCTGACAGGCCGACCAACTGGATGGCTGGTCAGTTATTGGGACAGCGTGCAGAGGACAAGATTATTATGTACCGGTACATAAACACGTATATTTTTAATTGAAATCAACATTAACCGATCAATGTTTTGTTTTGTACGTAACAAGAAACTTCTTAAGATTCTGTACATAGGTTTTTTTCTCAGAAAAACGTTATATAATGATTATTATCACCTTAACAACTAACTGTATTTTTCTTAAGAATTACTTAAGAAATCTACGCAGAATTCAAGTGCATGCACCTCCGATATTTAAAGACTGTTTCATATATTAAACTTTACATCTAGGGCTTTCTTAATTTTTTATATAAGAGATCAAGTTTCAAAATAACATATATTCCCAATAATATTGTTCAAAACTTTCTATGAAGCTTAGTAAAAATATAAATGTCATTGGTGTCCAGGTATTGGGACGTGTCCAGTTATTGGTACTTTTACCTTACATGTCCAGGAAAAATAGAAGAAAACATAACATAGTTGATTATGTGTTGCTCATCTTTCTGAAATTTCTAAAACTGTTATTCCGTTTTGTTAATGGTAAATAATGGTAATATTGCATTTTACGATTAGATATATGGCTCGCAAATGTTTTGTTGCTAAGAAAACGTTTAAACACTTTAAACCGTCAAAAGCAACAGTTATATCTCAAAAAGAGCAAGACTAGGGCTGTCAATAATTATTATCGAATCATAATGATAATAATAATAATCGAATCGCAGTTTGAAAATCAACTTTTAAGGCAGTAAAATAGAATAAAGCGATTGCTATGAGCTAAGGAATACCCAATTTGGACCATAAACACATGGAAAAACCTATTTTCTCTTTCATCAAACACACCTTGTTATCAAAGGACCAAATACTTTTGAGCGGTACTGTATGTACAAATAATGTAATATTGTAATCTTGATAGTGAAAAGTGCTACAGCGGTCGAACACGTCGCATGGCTTTTTTTCTCGAAATCGATTTTTCAATCTTATGCCTGCGGCGACATAAGTACTCAGAAACTACTTATTTGATCGATTTCAAATTTTACCTTTATATTCATAACAGCATTCTCTACCTTTACACGTGCACATTTGTTTGTTTCTCTCGTACTTTCCACTGTACTTTGCCTGAATTTATGCAGACAAATAATCTTTCGTAACAATAAGAAGACTTTCCAACATTGGAGTCAATATGTGCCAGTTGAATAAACTCCACTCTGCCAGTTGAATAAACATTATATGGAAAACCTTATGAGAATATGTAGGTACAAAAAAATTCAGTTCACTTCAAACCCTAAAAACTAAATTCCCAATACTAGAACCTAATCCAATAAATCCTGTACAATAGGTAGGGGTCTCAAATCTATCTTAAATGGCTGTAAAATCCTCAAAGTCCCTATAATATGATTTTCAATTAGAATAAATATTTTAAAAATGAATGGCACATTCCACTTTGTCCTATTGTGAAATTGTCATCGAGTCTAAATGGAAGAACTGAAATATATTCTTTTATCTTTTCACTCTACATATATTTAAAAACTGAATTCCAGCATAAATTAAAAAGGTTTAATTTGCTCTAAATCATATCAAAACTCAAATCTGGTAATGAAGCTTTGAAAAATACATGTATTTTTCCTATCGACTCCTGTGTTGGTTTCATATGTTTTTATAACATCCCTCCATCGCAAAACTTTAGCAACAAAAATAACAGGAGTCAAGTACCTGAGGAACTGGATCTCGTCGAAATCTAGTTTTGTAAGATTTTATTTTTAGTTTGTAAATATGGTGGCGAGGGAGAAGACAGAGAAGGCGCTGAGAATAATTTACATCACTTCTAAATCTGGTTATGTTGACAGAATCGTGCAATTGAATGTATCGATCTTTACCTAGCCATGTTCTGATCATCGTTTATTGTGTTCCAATTAATTTTCAGTACTGAGCCCTGGAATACTAAACCGTTAATTTCTTTACTTTTTCTAGTCGTGGTAGCGCAATAAATGCACGTGACGCTTAAATGATGATACATCGCGACATGGAATTATAATTAATTTGTTCACGAGGTTCGGGTCATCGGTTTGGTTGAAATTTTGCACACAGCTAAAAGTAATAGGCAGCATGTAAAATTATGTCTTAAATTAAACGCATCAAGTGCATAACTCAAAAGTCCGCGAGAAAATGGTGTTCAGCCCTGTTCTTTTTTTTTAAAACCTCAGTATGTGTATACACCGTGCGTAAAAAAGCATACATATGCATCAGCACTGTCCAGTAGTGGAGAGTCTCACGTGCCTACTTCTTCCAACCCCTCCGTCCCCACATATTCGCGAGGAATATTAGCATTGACTCGTGTGGTCACGTGTGTCACTAATCACACGTCATGTGTAACGTCATAGGTAAGTAGTCGCCACTTTAGCCGCTAAAGTTTAACGTGGCGCGATATCCCTGACAACGCGGACGGGAGTGGGAGAATCCCAAAAGTCTCGCGAGCTCTAGTTTGAACAGCGCTGATATACAATTACGTTTTAATTATTATTTCCTCGATTAGTTACTTAGCTGTGGTACGGAATGCACGTCTACACCACGACACTTTTGTGTCTAGATCAGGTGTATACGACATTCAAAAAAATATTCGGAAAGATTGGAAATTGCTTAGAGCAGTGCGCGACACTGAATTCGACCTATCGTCGCGGGAGTTGCAGTTAGAGCTAGACTGAAGACACTACAACTAGCTCTAGCTAGACACAAATGACACTTGATCTAGACAGAAAAGTGTCGTCGTGTAGACGTACCTTCAATACAGGGTCATCCACTTATCTCGGAACCAGCGCACGCGAGAACAGATGAGGAAGGCAACAACACTACAAGCATTCTTACTACTACAATCATACATACGTAGAAGCTTCGAGGAAAACGTACATGAACTGTGAAGCAACATGTCCGACAATGCGCTTAATGTGGAGGTCCCTACCTCAAGAGTATGCAGTCAATTTAATCGAAAGCATGCCTAGGAGATACAAAGGCGATGATTATAGACAACAACGGCGATTGGACAACATATTAATATAAACTCGCTGTAGTACTAAGTAGGTAGAATATGTATAATTTTTTACACTTTATTATAATAAGCAGTTTTGAAATTATGGTGCCAAAGGTGCCAGGTTTTTGGCAGGAGTCTCGCAAACCGAATTGAGGAGTGATATTTCAAAAGGTTACATTTCCGTATAGAATTTTTTTTTAATAACTACAAAAAACTGTGGGACCTACGTTTATTAAAAAAAAATCTTTTTTTTTATTAGTACACGTACAGTTTATTCTTCCATCTGATAGCGGTAATGTTTTAAATTCAGCGACATTGTTGTAACAGTTATTTTAAAAAAACGTTTGGAAATAAGTCGTTTTGGTGGAAACTATAAAAAATAAGCCCTTTTGTATGAAACAAATTTGGAAATAAGCCCTAAAACTTGCACAATCTTTTCTGCTATTATCAAAATATAATATAATGTTTATGGTTACTTTGTTTTGCCACATTTTATTGTAAAGATACCATAGTGGATACATTTTTAAACTAATTTAGTATATGTCTGGGTAACTCTATGGAATGAAGTTTCTTTTCTTTCGAATTCATAACAATTTCACAGATGAGTATAGGAAATATGTCCGTTTTGTTTCAGACTAAAGAGTTATTTCACTATGTCATCGGACAACCTTGGAAATAAGACCTTTTGTATCAAACACGTATTTTTATTTCAATTCTTTAAAAAGGAATTAAACCTCTTTTGTGGTGTTTCGTGCAACTGAGGGATGTAATTTAATATTATTAAGGCGACGTCAGCAGTTTTAAGATCAAAAATGGAAAATGTCCTTTTTAAAAATCACTACCCAATTGCCAAAAGTCGCCCAAAGCCGACTAAAGTTGCAATAGTGCAGCCAATCCCAGTAAAGAAATATTGAAGGTGTTTTTTTAACACGAAAAAGGTAGTAAATCATTAAGAGACGAAAAGATTTTATGCTTTTATAAGAATTACTTATTTTTTATTTCCATTATCCGAGAGTATAATACGAAACCCATAAAAAAACTTCAAAAAAGTAAAAAAATTACGCCAAGTACATGAAATCAAATAAATTACAAAAAATAGAAGATAAGAATAATAATTACAAAATAAAAAAAGATGTGAAATCAAAATGAGCTGCAAGTACATAAAGGTGCTTTCCAACTGTGCTTAAGATGACACAACTACATATAAATGCTGTGTTCATACATTCCATTACTCATATCGCGGACATTTTAATTAACCCATCAAAAAGAATCCCATTTAAAAACATTGTCGTAAATTAATAGCTTTACAAAATTAATGATGTACAAAAATTGCGCCAATTATAACAATGGCTATTTATACAAAGAGAAAAATGTATTAAATAATATTAAGCAGATATGTGTTTATACAAATAAATATTTTAATACGAATAAATATTTTATTCAAAATACTTGGCGCTGCTCTCCGAATTGGTGTCGCTAAACTGAATAAATATGTATATAAATTGCATTAATTTTTTCTTTCTTTCTTGTGCGTGCGTTCGTGAATGTGTGTATGTGCACATGCTACGAATGATATTAGAATTAAATATATGTAGAATAAATCTGACTGCGTTTCTAATATGTATATGTACATGTTTATGTATTTTCGATTGTAAGGGAGTAATTGTATATTATTAATACTAAGACAATTAACATTTTTTCGGTTTCGCAGCGCCAAGTATTTTGAATAAAATATTTATTCATATTAAAATATTTATTTGTATAAAAATATATCTGTTTAATATTATTTAATACATTTTTCTCTTTGTATAAATAGCCATTGTTATAATTGGCGCAATTTTTGTATATCATTAATTTTGTAAAGCTATTAATTTACGACAATGTTTTTAAATGGGATTCTTTTTGATGGGTTAATTAAAATGTCCGCGATATGAGTAATGGAATGTATGAACACAGCATTTATATGTAGTTGTGTCATCTTAAGCACAGTTGGAAAGCACCTTTATGTACTTGCAGCTCATTTTGATTTCATGTACTTGGCGTAATTTTTTTACTTTTTTGAAGTTTTTTTATGGGGATCTCACTTCTTTTTACAAAGATAATTTGCATTGGGAATGACCTCAGATAATTTTTAATATTATATTTATTATTATCTTCTATTTTTTGTGATTTTTTATTTGTTCTTCTATTTTTTATGATTTATTATTATCTTCTATTTTTTGTGAATTATTTTTTCATGTACTTGGCGTAATTTTTTTACTTTTTTGAAGTTTTTTTCATTTGCTCATGCAGCAGGGTTACTTTCTCTTTCAGCTGTTTAAACAATTCTCTTCGTCTGCATCGTTTACTGAAAAATAGGACACATTTACTAATTCACACGTGTTCATATGTCAAGGTCATTGAATGAACAATTGCGTATGCAAAACCCTACCTGCAAATTTGTATTTACATAGTCTGACGTAGATCACACTGCATCATCTTCTGCTTCGATTATCTGTAAATATATATAAAATCCACATTTTAGTTATTTTAGTTATAACTTAACGTAGAACTTATATATAGAAATAGAGTGGCATTTTGTTATAGGAAGTGTAGAGACTACAAAATGTGTCCGAAGTAGGTGAGTGCGTATGGCAGAAAGTCTTGTTGCAAGAAATTTAAATGCTAATGGTAATAATTCAGCGAAAATGAACGAAGGGATCCAATATTTTTAACGCACAATGCATTGGTGTTGGAATAAAATTAATTTAGTATGTTTATTGGTGAATTGAAATATTGTTAATGGGAAACTAATAAAATTAACGAACAGTATGGCAACTACTGTGGATTTTAAAGTTTTATGAATGTCGGTATCAAAGATTGAAAAGAATCAAGGACATGTGTTTTCAACGTACTTTCATCACTAATGTGAATTGCTCTACATTGCAAGCAGTTCGCCATAATTTTCTTAATTCTTAATGCTATGTCTTTTGACAAATTTTGTGGATTTACCTTATTTGACAAATTTCCAGAAACTTGTGCGAAAGAAGGTGCTCTGTCTATCTATCTAATCTTCTCCGGACAACCTCCAAGCCTGTGCATCCCCTTCATTTCTATCCATCCAAGCCTGTGCGTCCCCTTCGATTCTATCCAAGCCTGTGCGTCCCCTTCATTTCTATAATATAAGTTTTACATAAAAACTCTATATTGCTGGTATATACAAATATCTGGCAATTTAAATGCAATACAATTTGTTACTACAATATTTATTTTATACATGCATGGTACAAATGTCTAGAAACTTATGCGAAAGAAGATGCTTTTCTGTTGAACCTTCTCCGGACAACTTCTAAGTCTGCGACTCTACATAAGAAATCTATTAAAAAATTTTGGTGACTTACCTTGTTAATTGAGACAATAATTCAGTCTCCTATTTAGTGTAAAAACTCGTGACATTTCAAATTTGGACAACTTACCTTATTTGACACTTGGCAGGTTATGATGAATTGACACTAGGTAGGTTATAAAATTCAAAATAGTATACATAGATATATATATATATATATATATATATATGTACAATGACGGACGACGATCCCTGCCGAATGATCCCGAGAATCGACGAACGAAACATACACTAGTTTCTTTTGGCTGAAGATGGGCGTGTAACGCGTATATACGTATTATGTCGACAAAAATTTGGCTCGAGAATCAGGAGAATCAGGAGAAAAATCTTACCGTTTCTGACTGATCCATGAGACGATATTACGATATCTCTGTCATGCGTGGACCGATTTTATAGAAATTGGTCTTATTCGAAAGCTTATATGCGATTTACATAAGAAAAATGCCTTTAAATTTAGAAAATATCGCAGGCGTGATGAGATAATTAATGAATAAGTTTCATGTTAGGTTGGAATAGCCGGGCGACGAGTAAATGATAGCGGTAGCGACAGTCGACATATACAGGGTGTCTTTCATGTACTTGGCGTCGAGACGCTACCGCGTCTCTAGATCAGGGTCAGTGATTTACCTACTTAAAAATATACTTAACAAATTGAGTATATAATTGACTGAAATACTAAAGTATTTTTTAAACGTAGCTACTATACCAAAAAAATAGTCAAATTACAGCAATAAATGGTCGTACACCACGAATAAAGTAGCTAGTTCATAGATGTTTTATAACATTCCCATTCTTTTTCATGTTTTTAACAGCCGTTGAACAAGAATTAACATATAAGAAAAATTTCCCTTGCCGATTATTTTTAACTGTTTCAAGAAAAGCACTTATATTAAAGAATACTTTTCATGTTACAAAATAATAGAATGTGTAGTTATGTCAGTTTTTGCTTTTTTTCATAATGCTTTTGTAAAATGTATGCCATGCATATACAGAATAATCTGCAATCGTAATATTAGCGATTTACCTTAATCGCTTAGCCAGCGTTAAGCGTTCATAACATTATTATTTCAATCGTGCGAATTTTGTACTTTCGCATAGCTGAGTTTGTGTGTGCGCTATAGTGCAAAAAATAATAACAATAATGTACGTGATCGACTATGCGAATCTAAGGCACGTGACCAGTCACAGGTTAATGTAAGAACGACACGAGAATCGATTCCAGAACCGTTTCGGAACCGATATAGAACCCCAAAAATAACGGTTCTAAAATCGTAACCAAACTCGGGATAGTCAGAATATCGATTCTTCATAACCGTTATATAACAATTTGAAACCGTTTCAGCCCTTGGAGAAAACAAAAAGTGAGTGAAAGGGATCGTAAGCCAGCGAGAACTGACATATAGGGCGCAATCTAGTACGGTCATTCCACAGCAAATCAATCAATTTTTGTGCTCGATGTCAGAGATTTTGGCGAAATCCAAATAGAATGTAGTCCACATGAAACTAGAGGGGATTTAAGTCATCAATTTACTGGTTCAAAATTTGTTTAAAAAATACAGGCTAGAGGCTTAATGTTTGCATTTACGAATTTTTATGTCAGAAACTATTTATCGTATTGAGTTCATTCTTTTTTATTCACGAAAATAAGTAAAAATTGCAAATTTCGACGGCCTGTATTTTTTAAAGAAATTCCAAACCAGCAAAATGATGACTTAACCCCCCCCCCCCCATTTCACGTTGACTACATAATATTTCAATATTGCCAAAATCTTTGACATCGAGCGCAAAAAGTGATCGATTTGGCGTGGAATGACCCTACAACAGTTTTTGTAGGATGAGGTTCGTCGCGTATACTGCGTCTGACATGCCAGTCTCACTGGCTTCCGCTCTCTCTCTCTCATTCACTCATCGTTTCCTCTCTCTCGCCGTCGCGAAGTCAAGTGCGAGTATTCGACGAGCGATCGACCTCAGTCCGTAGTCGCCGATTGAGATATGTATGATTGAAGTAGTTAGAATGCTTATAGCGCCATCTTCATCTGCATCGCGCGCGCGGGTTCCAAGATAAATGGATAACCCTGAACATTTAACATAATATAAAAAAACGGGAGACACGCATATTAGTGACATCTTCTTCACATTTTTCTCAAAATTAGAAGAGCCTTTAAATAAAGGAAATCGCGAGTGAGTTGAAAAGCATCCAATGAACGTAGTAGGGTTAAATCGGTCTCGTTCTTACATGCAGATTCATGCTCAAGGTCTGGAAAATAGGAAACTCTGAAGTTGATTTTTTACAAAATTTTGATCAGTTCGTCCTATCTATTTAATGCATTACTATGCACGGTATGGACAAACTGTGTGTATTTAGCCAAATCAATGACCAGGACCTTGTGCACTCTTCTTCTCGGTGAACGCAATGTTACGGAATGATATCTATCCCCCTTATTTATTTGAGCGCAGTTGTTTAGAATATAAAGGAAGAAAATAATGAAAATAAACGTACGTCGTAAGAAACGAAATTTCTCGCAATAATCAGTTTCAAGTGGCATGGCAGGTACTAACAATAAGAAAATGTGAAAAGTAATGAGTTATCATTCGATTGGAACGTCAATGATTAAAATTCAAAATAGCAGCGCAATCATAAATCGAAAATAGAAAATTTGCAACCACTTCTTGTGTCATAATTTTACATCACACAGGCAATGTTATTTATTTACATGCAGAATAATTCGAAACCAGATTCTACTCGATCGAGTTAGAAAAATAGAATAAATAATTTGTAATTTCTCATAGAAAATTTCATTTTCGCCAAAAACTGGCTTTAAACACCAAATTAATGCACATATTCCTTACTACTATACAGTGGAGTAAAAGATATTCAACAAATAATATAACATAGTAGAAGCTTTTCCAATTAGAGGAACGAATCGTTGAAACCGCAGAAATTGAATAACATAAACCAATATCTTAGATTAATTAACTGTCAACATATATAAACTGCAGATCAATCAATAAAGTTCTAAACATACACCAATATAAGTTCTAAACCTATACTAAACTTTCAAGTTTAGATCACCAAGCAATCCGTATTGCCATATCTTTACGATAATCATATATTTTCAATAAAAGTGAATCCTAGTTATCTATTTACACAAAAGCAGCCTGTCGGTTCCTCTAATAATCGTTGACAGACATCAAAAGCACCATGCGAAACCCATTGAAGAGTGTTTGGACGGATGATTGCTCCTCGCTCGTTATTAGTGAGTTAGTGAGAATCCATGTTAATAATTTCCTCGTTTACTCCATAACTTTCCACTTTTTCGAACACAAAAGTAGTACCAATTTTTTGTTTCCAGACCATATTAATAAAATATGTAATTTTATAAATGTTATATACGATTGTATTGATTTCTTCTCGAAATCTGTTCATTCGTTCAAGTTAGGTGTTCAAACGGCTGTTAATCTCATTAATTATGGCAAGACTTGCTTTTTAAGGATGTATCGGACGTACAATATTAGGCAAAAGTATATGAAATTTGAAATACTTGAATATCTATGTCTTACGCATAGTAAATCTAAATGTAAGGAACTCGAACGACAGTTGGAGTCCTATTTTTACTCCTCGAAAGGTACTTTTCACTTTACAAATGCTTTTTCAAGCATTATTTGTTGAACTTTTGGCAGTGAAAATGCCTCGAATTCACAATTTTCTCAAGTTATAATTTATTTCTTTAAAACGGTGTAGTGAAAACAATTGAAACTCAGCAGATATTTTCATCTATCCATATACTACACGGACAAAAAAATTGAAAACAGTGGTACCATTTCTTCAACATTTTTTCAGCGGTTTTATCTGTCAGGATCGTCCGTTTCCATAAGAGTATGTGTAAAATCAGTGAAAATTAAAATGGTTATAACTCAGCAACCGTTTAGTGAATTCGTTTAAAATTTTTGGAGCACGTCAGGAAGATTAAAAAGAACAATCTCAAAATTTCATCAACTTGGTACCATTTTGAAGATAGGTCCGATATATCCTTAATTCCTTGTTTCTCATATTGTCATACATTTCTCCCTTGTACAGAATAGAGCTAAATTTCCGTAAATTAAATAAATAAATAACGTCTAAAGCGCGATTCAGTAATGTTCTACCATCATTACGTGTCATAATCATACGTAAACAAAAAAAGCGTCAGTGCGTAATAAGAAACAAGAAATATAACACGTTATCAAAATACACCGATTTCAGAGGTATTGGAATTCGATTTGCTGGACATACAGATTCATTTACAAAGAACTGCACACCCTTTATCCCATAGTAGGGAATTATGAAGAAAACATGGAGAGCTACAAAAATTTTAAATCATAAATAGGACAATTATTTCTCAAAAAATAAATCAGAATTGTATAATCAACTGCTTTCGAATGAAACAGTGATTTTAAAAAGTAGAACCTGTAAATGTGTCAATGGTGTCTATAATTGATTAATTATACGAGTTTAGTGCAAGTGCAGAATAATTTACCCTAACAGACAATGAGCAGAAGAGGGTTCAGGTAAATCCAAAACTATCACAATATTAGTACCTATATTGTCACTGACAACATATCTCGCTTGGAAGATTATAAAACTGCATTACACGTATAATCAAGAAAGGGGGTCTCAATTTTCTTGGCATCTACAGAGAAATTTCATTAAAGTTCAACTAATTTTGAACAGAGGCATACCTTCAAAGAATATGCAAAACTAATAATATATAAGAAAAGAGAAATGAACTCCCAATTTAAATATTTTCTCCATCTACGTTAGATTCCAAATTCTCGAACGTTCTATACACGTACTGGACGCAGCCATAGAATTCTGGGCATACGCATTATATTGAACGCTTTACAATACGTTCCTCTTGAAATCGAATTACATCTATTACTTCTACTAATTTTTTTCCAGACCACATCTGGTTGTAACATGATTTTAATAATGTACATGCTTCAAGACAGGTCTGCATCTTAAAGATGATTCAACAGACAGAGGTATTAGTCTGCATTTTAAAGATAATTCAATAGGTAGACGCATTAGTCTGCATCTTAAAGATGATAAACGAGGCAAATGTGTTAGTCTGCGTAGCGTTCGAAAAGCGGGAAAAAGGGCACATTGTATACAGGTACCGAAGCACAGCTGATAGAGGATCAACGGATTGGCGCGAAGACAACGAATGGAAGACGGAAAATACACGATAGGAATTATCGACGCGCGCTGCTCGAGTAATACAGTGTTATCCCGTTAAGGGAACAGGTCCTCCGTCCCGTTAAGAGAACATTTCTATCCCCGCTACTTCTTTTGTAGTCGCTGCGGCGAGTGCGAGAGACTGAGAATGAGCGAGAGGGCACGCGACAGCGATAAGCCATAAATTTCGTTCGAGATAGCGGCGGAATCGTATTACTGAAAGAAGATGGCAAAGACAAAAGGCGAGCTGAATAGCATAACGTTTCGGTATGAGAACGCCTTGTTGGGAAACGGCGTTCTTACAACGGAACACCACTGTATTGCTATAAGAGAGCTCTGCGATCAAGGTCGCGAACGAGGGTCTTCCACTGCATATATATGCTTAGGAAGTAGATGGACATGCTTAAAGACGCCGCTCTGCTGATTCTTACTTATTGTTCATTCTAACGAAACCCCGTCTGCTACAAGAGAGAATGAATCAATAAAACATGAAAAAAAGAGCAATCGACGAAAGGGCGCACTTGAACGTCAGCAAAATCCGTTAAATATTTCAATGTACCGGAAATACTCGGCACAACGTTTCATCTGTGGAAACGCGAAAGCGAGATAGTTCTGGATTCCGACAGGAAAGGGCAGCATCGATAAGTCTCGGGTTGCGCGCCTCTGTAATCGAATTTCTGTCAGTTCGCTGTCAAATATTCGTCGGTCATTTCGGACGGTACGTAACTGTCACGCAATCTCGGGGCAGCCTCTGGCCCGTGAGTTTTCAGTCGAATTTACGTGACAGTGACGAATTCGATTATCCTGAAGAGGAGAAGGAGAGTCGAAGGATGTTTTAGATAGGAGCGAGCACCGATTGAAACACGTAGAACTACGTCTACGATAGTGCAGCAAGTTCCATGGAATTTCCATGGTGAACACCACAAGAATGAAGGAGAAAGCGAGACGGAGGAACCGCGTGCTTGGTTGCGCCGACGCATCGTTTGCAGCTCACTCACCTGCGAATCGTCCGCTTATCAGTGCGGCCAAAGCTGGACTAAAATGTAGGCCCAGGTACTCGGCAGGTTTCCTATCCTTTGGTTTGTGTCTCGAACGCGAGTCCCCTTGATCCTCCTTGTGTCTCTCGCCCCACTTAGACGTTCACTTTATCTACGATAAAAACGTCACCTCCGTTTTCTCGTTCCCGAGCTGGTCTCGTGAGCGCAGCTCCGAGGGAAAACCCGCCAAGACGCCCGAGCGTTTCGTCGCATTCGTGCACGAACAGTAACTGGCGGCCTCGTCATCGAAGCGATCAGTACGGCACCTGAGCGCGCGTGCAATCCAGTCAAGCGACTTACGCATCGACCAATAGGAGCGCAACCTACCTGCTACCGCGCACGCGTACAACGACGCTGCGTGGCGGCAGTATTCGAACGCCCGATTTATAAAATACTTGTATTTGTTACGCTGTAATAATAATTCTCTTCTTCCACCTTATTCGTAAAAAGTGCGATTCTCTAATCTGAATCGGAACAGAGATCATTTTTTGTAAATGAAGCACATTTATTTAAACTGTTATAAGCAGTGACTATAAGAACCGTTAACCATAAATTTATTATGTTTAAATTATATTTACATAATTTACATTTACGAAGTGTGTGTTTCATTATATAATTTGTACCTTAAAAGTGTATTATAGTCAAGGGAAACATAAGTTCGTTGCTACAGTATGTTTTATATGATGTCGGTAATATCAATTGTTTCTTTGGAAAAGTAAAACAATTTTTGTACCCTGCTCTACAAATGTATGTACGTTGATCGATGCTGTAATTAATGACATGTCAAATGGTATCCATGAAATAATTTGTATATAGTAAGTTTCTGGTTTCTTAACGTGCATTTAGGCTGTTACAAATACCTACGATTCGCTGCCAGATGGCAGCTGTAGTTTCGTTCTTCTCAATTTGTAAGAGCACAGACGAGATATGGGATAGACCTATCACCCAATGCATTTTTCTGTAACTGGTTTGTGGGGTTCCAGGATCCCAATACTATTTTAGAGTCACATGCAACGTTGCCGGCGAAGTCTCGAAACAGATTGTAACGCTACGCGTGGTAGGAATTAGAATTCAACACCGGTAAAAATAAGTCACTCGAAACCCGCGATTTACAAATGTTTCTGTTAGAGTAACAATTTAAAGATCATCTTATGAACGTATTCTGTTCAACCGAAGAAAAAGGAGGATCAGAACAAAACGAAAACACATTCGCCATTTAACCTTGCTGCCCTATTCGGGTTTATTTAACGCAAAACAAATTTCATTCGCTCGCAAAAACGTAATTTGTAGAAGGAGTGCTTTAATGTTTTTTAAGAGCTCCTAGTGCTGATCCCCAGCCATTCATCATGTATATGCACATACATTAATGATGGTGCATAGGGTATACGATATAATAGAGACATATAATAATAATAATATTCTTCTACTGTATTATTTAAAAGGAACATAGGCATCGAACCCGTACACACCGATTTTGATGCAACTTCGCAGATTTGTAGAGTAGCCAAAAATATTCGACACATATTTTTTGGAAGAGGAACTCATTCCCCTCCACAGCTTTTAGAAAAATTCGTTAATTTAAATAATATATTAACAATTAACATTTATTTGTTAAGTCTTCTGGTAAAATGTTAACTGATGTTCGGATGTTCCAGTAAGTTTATATGTGTAAACTATGGACCAGAATAAGAAATACGGATATTTTGGATTTTTTATTTTTGACTTTATAATAAATATTATTGTATGCGTAGTTTATTCCTATTCTGTGTAAAATCGCTTCTTCGAGAATATGTCGCCGAAGATGTTATGAACTATTATGATGTTTGGGGTAATTACACTATGGCATACGGCACTAGGATGTCCCTTGAACAGCCAAGATAGATGTACCAGACCTAAATGTGGCGCGATATTAATCTTCGCAATAACGGGTATAGAAGGCGTACTTATATTGCGTTCGACGTTGGACTTATGATTGTAAGACAAAACATAAGATTAGTATACAGGGTGAGGCATTTAACTCGAGACACCTTAATATCTCTTAATCGAAGCAATTTGGAGAAAAATGTTTTAGACAAAAGCCGTTCTGTTTTAGGGAGAAGTATGGCGGTCATATGAGTTTTTTAATTCAAGATCGTTGCAAGGTGAACAGCATTTTTTTAAATGGGAACCTACCTTTTTTATTGCATCACTTTATTCTGCATACAAAATGGAGTATCTTTTGTCTGAAATATTTTTTTGTACGACTTCAACTTTTCGACATATTCACAAAACTATGTCAAGTTTCGCATTTTCGGGCTCACCAGATTTAACTTTTTTGTGGGGTACGCTGAAAGAAATGGTTTATCGTGAGAAGTGCCAATAACGCCAGAAAATATGATGGAACGAATCAGAAATGCTTGTAGAAGAACTGATACAGAAACAGTAGTACGTTTCTATCGTTCCCTTCAACATCGCATTGTCAAATGCGTTTAACTTGAGGGTCATCATTTTGAACATTTGTTGCGGCGAGGGAAGAGAGTGTAAGTTGATATCAAAATATTCGCTCCCATGTCTAATTATTATCGAAATATTACGAACATTATCCGTAACACGTTTGTATTCAATAAAAATCCCAAAAATGTGAAACTTGACAAACTTTTCTTAATATCTCGAAAAGTTGAAATCGCACAAAAAAAATTTTTCAGGCAAAAGATACTCCATTTTTTATGCAGAATGCAGTGATGTAATAAAAAAGAAGGTTCCCATTTAAAAAAATGAAGTTCACCTTGAAACGACCTTGAAAACGAGCTTGAATTAAAAAACGCATATGACTTCCATACTTCTCCCTCAAACAGAACAACTTTTGTCTAAAACATTTTTCCCTAAAATGTTTCGTTTAGGAGATATTAAGATGTCTCGAGTCAAATGCTACCAAATGACATCAAATGCCTCACCCAGTACACTAGGCACTTGTTATAAGCCCGACGAATGCGGCTGGCGGCGGGCGTTCGGCGCGTTGTGGACACTATTCCTCGCGGCCAATGGCGCGAGTGAAAAAACTCATGAGCGAGCGAGAGGAAACGAAAGAACCTCTCGCTCGTTTTCGAGTTCTCTCACTCTCGTCCGAAGAATTCCAAGAAATGGTGGGGATAGTCGCCGGGCGTACAACGTATGATAGAAAGGGGTTTATAACGAGTGCGTACTGTATACACCTTTTGTGCCTATTATAGCGGAGATTAGTACTGCGCTACATTTATCTCTGCCTGGTATACCTATTCGGGTGGTCCTTATTTTTCAACTTCCGATTTTTTTGGTCTTATCCTCTTAAAATACGAGGATTGGTGAGAAAATGATATGTGCAAAATTTCAAAGTGATTGGACAACGGGAACCCGTGCCGCAATTGAGTTGAAGTTTTGAAATAATAGTGATTTCTCATCAATTTCGGACATAATTGTGTTCGGCTACTTTCGAAGTATCAGTGAATATTTTTTAATAAAAGTACAATTTCTTACATGTATAATAGTAACATTTGTATATTACTTCCAAAAATATAGACGAAATATTTGATTTTTATCTCTTACAATTATAGAATTTAACGCAGCGTGGAAGCTACTCTACGTAGGTGCGGAATCCGGATGTCACAATCTACAGTATTTTTTATTTACTAAAATTGTATTATTCACTAATTCCTTATAATTATGTAAGTATTTATATACAACAAAATATTATTACAATTTAATTTATCGGTATAAATAAAATTAAAATAACGCATTTGTTAATATTTGTCTTTTATCAAGTTAAATTTCTTTGTATTGGGGTAGCATTGTCGGGATTCTTCTAAAATTTGCAAAATGTATTGCTTATTGTCTTCGTTTGTAGTTAATATGTCAGGGAAAAGTTGTTTAGGTTAAGTTGAAAAATAGTCCCTGACTGAACTTCGCCTTTGCTTTTGTCTTTGTTTACTTTCTTTTCGTTGTTTCTCTGCTTGTGTCGTGCAATAAAGACGTTTAATAATAATAATAATAATAATAATAATAATAATAATAATAATAATAAAAAAGCAGTGAGGATCGCTAAATTGATGACTGGATTTTGCACCTCAGGTAGCTGGTTTACGTACTGCCGTGACTCAGACGCTGCTTTATATGATAAGTTTAATTCAAAGATTTTGAGTTTATTGTTGGAAGTAATATACAAATGTTACTATTATACATGTAAGAAATTGTACTCTTATTAAAAAATATTCACTGATACTTCTAAAATAGCCGAAGATAAAAAAAAACTAAAAACTTGTGTAATCCCTATAGCTAACGACCACCCTACTGGGCACCGTGTCGATTGCGCGTAGCTACGGCCCTGACGAGTCGCGGCAGGCGAGCCATGGCCGCCAGGCGGCAAAACACCGTGCACGCATTGCCGATGGATATTTTCGCGAACAGTCCGAGTTATAAACCGTTCTGACATTTTTCGTGGATGGTTTCTTTTTCAGGAATGTCTACAGAATCCGATACTGTGTAGCGAATTTGTGCTAGATAAACAACTTTTCGTAAAAATGCAAAAATATTGAGAAATCACTATTATTTCAAAACTTCAACTCAATTGCGGCACGGGTTCCCGTTGTCCAATCACTTTGAAACTTTACACATATCATTTTCTCACCAAACCTTATATTTTAGGCGGGTAAGACCAAAAAAACTCAAAAAAAATTTACCCCAATAGCTAAGGACCACCCTAATACCTATCCTGGTTAATCAAGGGACGACCTAGCCACGCCCTACTCCACACTGCAATTATGGAAAACATCATAATAATTTATAATATTATCGACGACATGTACTTGAAGACGTTGTAACGTTCCTACGCGAGCCGTTGCTGCGCATTACGGGAATTCCACTGGTAAAGCGACTTACCCGCGGATTATGGGATTGGTTCGAGTGGCGTACGATAAAGAAGTGAGATTCACGAACACAATGTTTTTCCAAAAAACACTTATATAACTATTTGAATATACATGATGATGACTCTTTGGTCGATATAAAGGAATATAGAACGGAATATACGGTTTATCATTATTAAAAGACATCAATTAAGCTTTGCTACTGGCTAGTAAAAATTGTCTCGTATTAAATACAAATACATTTTAGTAAGGTATATGTACTGCATTAGAATAGTAGTAATATTATTTATTTTATATTAATAACTTATTTTAAATTAAAATCACTGCATGTTTTGAAGTCATTTTTTGAGGTTTCACCGTGGCAGTCAGAGTGTTCGAATACCGAACTCTCAAAATGGGTATAGCTTGTAGTAGGTATTCACGAATCTCAGTTTATAACACGTCCCCGGTTGTAAGCGTACTTAACCCAGGTAAGAGTTATAAAATGGACATCTGTGTTTTCCTTGCCGTTTTCTCAGGTCTAAAAATTGACATTTTTAGTCAAAGTAAAACTCTCGGACAGAGCGCACGCAGTCACCAGTATTCGTGTATTTAGCATCGACTCGAATACATCATTTTTCTTAGTGTGTGACTGTGTGTTTGTGGTGTTTTTGAACTGTGTAATATGTTCCGACCGTGGGAAATAACATCTTCAAGTGGGAATTGTCAAGCTGTTAACGAAGAGCTAAGAACAATAAATAATAGCGATAGCGACATCGATAGCGATAGCGACATCGATAGTGATAGCGATAGGGATAGGGATAGGGATAGGGATAGGGATAGCGATAGCGATAGCGATGAAGAGGATCAAGGGAAGAAGAGGCTCCGTTCCCGACTCAGTCCCCTCCTCGAAGTGACAGAAAATATAACCTATCCTAATAACCAGATGTCTGCAATCTGACGTCAGATTGGCAGCAGGGTCTGCCGTGAGAGCGCAGAGCCTGACGTCAGATCCGTAGTCATCTGTGTCCGCATGTGGATGCGTTCTGAGGTACAGAGCCTGACATCAGGACCTGACGTCAGATGGGCAGCAGATTTGCAGCAGATTCTGTCGTTCGCCTGACACGTCTAACAGCGCCATCTGAGGGTCAGAATTGGCAAACAATTCCCTACCCGTGACGTCACACGGCCGTCCCTACGCATTACGTCAACACATGTGTACCGTGATTGCTATAGGTGTGCCCCCGACCCTTTCTACTGCGCGCAGGGAATTTGTAAGCAGTTTTGGAGCAGATTATGTTCACATAACCTGCGAGGTTTATTAAATAAGATTTCAATTTATTCGTAAAGGTATGTATTTATTAATTTTAATAAAATAGCAGTAAGTGGCACATGTGTATATATATATATATATATATATATATATATATAATTAACTCTGAAAACAAATACATTATTATAAAATTGAAATGATACTGGGAATGTACCAATCCACGAGTATTTTATTAAATGGGCGCTGAAAAGTGCCGATTGATGTTCATTGTGAACATCGAGAGGTTGTTCCCGTTTTAATTAATTAAAATGGGCACTGAAAAGTACCGTTTGGTTTCTTCGCCACTGTAAAAGGAGGCACACCTCTACTTTTAATGGGCACATTTCTGAAAAATAAAATATTTACCATATTTAAGTATCGCTTTCCCGCGACAGTAAATCGTGACTTTTACGGTCATGACACTAAATGTCGTGACTTTTACTGATACGGACCTTTAAAGGTCAGCTTCTTCTTCGGGCTGCTGGTCGTCCGTCCACAAATCGCGGCGCATTCGCGATGCATTAGAGGCTGCCGCCGCGCGTGGACCACTCTTCTTACTTCGAACCCTCTCCTTGGCGGCTCGAAGTGCCTGCTGCATCAACCGTTGAAACTCCGATCGGAGCGGCTTGGTGAAGTGCGGGTTCCCAGACACCGCTTCTGAAAAAGTAATGCACGCAAAGTACGTTAGCATAATTATGCATAAAAACATGGAAATGCTTATTGATTCGTACCGTAGATCGCCATCATGATACGGGTGTTGTACAACGGCCTTTGACCTGTTCGGCCGAACCACGTGAAGGACCGTGTCACGTCGTCGACCAGCGCTTCCTTCAGGCAAATACCGACCGCTTCCTTCAGGCTGAACCCACCCACGTATTTTAAATATTGAACCTAAACAAAGTAAGTAAAGATTGATGTATGTATTATATAAAATTAAATAAGAGCATAATTTTGTTTTCGCTTACAACATTGGAATAATTGTCGTCATCGATATTCTCGAAACAGTCCACCTCCTCCGGCGACGATAGCGGAATGACGGCTGGTTTTTGTGGTGGACCGTTATGGGTGGGCTGCACATGTCGAAGACATGTTCGCTTGAAAGCGTTCGCTTTCAAGCACAAAGGGTACCACGTCGAACAATGGGTACCACGGGGTATGAGGTACCAAGCGAACGCTCGGATTGGCCGTACATTTTGGCGGTACAGTGGACTACGCTACGGATTGGCTGCGCCGTATTGCCGACATTCGTGATTGGTCGGGACTCTACTTCCTAGTTCGCGTTTGTTTCGAATTCTCGTTCATTCTGAGGTGGCAGTCGTCGACAGCAGTATCAAAGAATTTCGAGAGCATCTTATATCCAAGCGAATCATCCCGAGGCATCCAGAAGGCGTAAGTAATTATGGAATTTAATAATTTCAAATTGTCTACGTCGCGGAAATCGACACACGCATTATCGGCGAGACAAAAAAGGAGGGTTATGCGCGAGAGGCGAAATAACTTACGCGTGCGATACCGTTCCGGATTAAATACCGTCAGTAGAGTAGTGGATAATACTTCTACCGTGCTAGATGCTGCTAGCACATCTGCAGGTTGTAGTTCGTCCGTTCCTGTTAATTTAATACCTGAAAGATTCAGTGTTAGGCGCGATATAAATGTAGAAGGCGCCGGTCCTTCTACTTCCACGTCACGCGTTTCTTCTATCCACGATACAGTTTCATTGTCCTGTGGTACTTTCTCCGAGCCATCTTTTCGCCAACGTTTAGCGTCTTGTTTGGTAGACAGCAATTTAACACACGTTCAAGGAAATAATATATTATCTCTCCTTCGAACGCATTCCTGTTTTTCCCAGTTGCCTCAGGATGTTAGAACACTTCTCGATACGCCACGTAATCCTGCTGTTACATTCGTCGTGGAACCAGGAGAATACATTCATTTTGATCTGGAAGCAGAAATTATTAAAAGTCTCCCTAACACTTTGTCGGTATCATTTGTTAGACAGTTAGAATTAGATTTTCATACCGACGGATGTAGTTTGGACAAATCAAGTTCCATTCATATCTGGCCCATCCAATGTAGGATTTCAAATATTCCTCATATAAAGCCGATAGTGGTAGGCATCTATAAAGGTCCCCAAAAACCACACGACCCCAATATTTTCTTTCAGAAATTTATTGCAGACGTCACGGCCATCATGTCCAACGGAGGCATAAATTTTCATTTCAATAAGTTGCCCGTACGACTGAGATGTTTCATAGCTGACGCACCAGCTCGAGCATTCATATTAAATCATCGTGGACATATGTCTATTCGTCTCTGTTCCAAATGTGCGGTTTCTGGTACCCTGAATGGTAAGCATTACGCTTTCCATGGAACAGATGATTCTCCTCGAACCGATGAGGATTACATTAGGCGGTTAGACCAGAAGCATCACAAGCTAGGTACAAGCCCATTGTCATTGCTATCGATAGGAATGGTTTCACAAGTTCCTTTCGAGTACATGCATCTTGTATGCTTGGGCGTAGTAAAGAAATTGTTGTCTGCGTGGGTACATGGAGAATTTTCCTCTTTCTCAAAATTGCTCCGCAGAGACATTTCTATACTGTCTACGAGACTGAAGAGTCTTAGCAGATATTGTCCCTCACACTTTGCCAGACGTCCCAGAGCTATTGAAGTATGCTCTAAATATAAGGCGACTGAATTTCGTTAGTTCCTTCTGTATACGGGGCCAGTTATACTGAAGGGTGTACTGAAGGAAACCGTATACAAGCATTTCTTATTCTTACATACGGCCATACGGGTTTTGGTTTCAGAATCTCCACCGAACCCACACTTGAGATTCGCAGAGTCAGCTCTGGCGAAGTTTGTTCTTCGTACCGAAGAACTTTATGGCCCAACTTTTGACAGTTATAACGTCCATGGCCTCCTTCACCTAACCAACGATGTCAGACGTCTTGGTAATTTAGATTCATGTTCTGCTTTTCCATATGAAAACAACATGTCCATTTTTAAAAAATATCTGCGAAAGCCAAGTCTTCCTCTCCAACAATTTTCCAATAAGATGAGGGAGATACAATTTCATGCCACAAACAATCATTGTAATATCGATTTTTCTATTCGAGTATCTAGACCACTTAGTAACGACCCCAATTGTTCTCAGTACCATAAGATAGAGTTCAATAACATATCTCTGGGCATCAATGTACGGGATAATTGTTGCATCTCAGTCGACGACACGATCTGCTTAATTTTCAATATTAGCATGGACAATAATGACTCGTATCGTTTGGGTGTTAAAAAATTTCTAGAGGTCGATGATTTTTACGATCACGGCATAAAGTCTTCCGCTCTTGGTGTATATAAATGCGCCACATTGAGCCCTAAAATTTTATACATCTCCCCCGATCAGGTTCGCGCTAAATGTTATAGAATTCCTTTTCACCGTAGTACGCCCATTGGCAATAACGGCGACCCCATCCCCTTAGAAACCCGTAGCTATGTCGTTGCCGTTATTACACACAGCGCGAATTAGTGTTCAAATATTTCCACATTTCTTTTCATTAGAACTATCTCGTTGCCAGTCCCTCTCCGTTGTGTAAGTGTCTCGCGTCAGGCGGTCACCATGGTGGTTTTAGTGGGTGCAAGCCCCACATAATCTCACCCCTGCCATTGGGGGTGAGGTATCCGTTAGGGATTTCCACCATGTAAAATAAAAAAAAAAAAAATTATCTCTTCCCTTTCTAGTCCGGTCTCTTGTTTTTGGTAAGTTACGACTATTTTCTGGTGAGTGGCATGCTCTATAATATTTACATTTTCTTCTTTTGTGCTGTACTTTCCTTTTGTATTGCTCTTCATAATTAATATTATATTAATATTATATATGGGTCGTTTTTTCACGTTTTCTACTGTTATATCCTTTGTCGAGTTACACTCGAATTATTGAGTAATACATTACCTGGATTCATCTTGAGGTTTGGGTTAGGTTAATATTGCATGTATGCATGTAAAATAGGAAAAACAGCCAACACGCCTTTGTTAAGTATTGTAATATGTACTTTTACTCACAGGTTAACATGTTGCAACGAGAGAAGCGTGTAGTCGCCAAACCAACGAGGTACCAGACGTCATCTTCGGAGGAGGAAGCCCCGAAAAAAAGAAGGACGTCAACCGTGACGAAGCATTCAATCGATCACGACGTCCAGGATTTGAGGATGATCCTGCAGGAAGAATACATTCCAACAACGTCAAAGGATTTTTCTACGACTAATCCAAGTAACGTTCGTGTGTTTCAGAACACTTCTGCTGCTGCCAGTCTTCCTGCCCTCGCAGCATTAACGGATCATCACGATCCAGGGACATCGTCTGCACGCGCCACTGTGATCCGGAGTGAGCCGTTGCAGCACCATACAGTGCATATCCAACCTTCTCCTAATGGGTAAATTTACATGTTTCTTTTTTTTTTTGTTATAAAAATATTGATAGTGTAAAGTTTTCTATTATAAATGTTCATGTTCGCAGGAACCTGGAAGATCGCACGGCGCGCGTCGAGACGGAGCTAAAGTAAGTATCGCATGCATCGTGTTTATTAATACGTTACGTCTCCATCCGTTTTATTTGCAGAAGAATGAATACTCTGTTGGGGAGTATTCTTCGACATGTGCAGCCCACCCATAACGGTCCACCACAAAAACCAGCCGTCATTCCGCTATCGTCGCCGGAGGAGGTGGACTGTTTCGAGAATATCGATGACGACAATTATTCCAATGTTGTAAGCGAAAACAAAATTATGCTCTTATTTAATTTTATATAATACATACATCAATCTTTACTTACTTTGTTTAGGTTCAATATTTAAAATACGTGGGTGGGTTCAGCCTGAAGGAAGCGGTCGGTATTTGCCTGAAGGAAGCGCTGGTCGACGACGTGACACGGTCCTTCACGTGGTTCGACCGAACAGGCCAAAGGCCGTTGTACAACACCCGTATCATGATGGCGATCTACGGTACGAATCAATAAGCATTTCCATGTTTTTATGCATAATTATGCTAACGTACTTTGCGTGCATTACTTTTTCAGAAGCGGTGTCTGGGAACCCGCACTTCACCAAGCCGCTCCGATCGGAGTTTCAACGGTTGATGCAGCAGGCACTTCGAGCCGCCAAGGAGAGGGTTCGAAGTAAGAAGAGCGGTCCACGCGCGGCGGCAGCCTCTAATGCATCGCGAATGCGCCGCGATTTGTGGACGGACGACCAGCAGCCCGAAGAAGAAGCTGACCTTTAAAGGTCCGTATCAGTAAAAGTCACGACATTTAGTGTCATGACCGTAAAAGTCACGATTTACTGTCGCGGGAAAGCGATACTTAAATATGGTAAATATTTTATTTTTCAGAAATGTGCCCATTAAAAGTAGAGGTGTGCCTCCTTTTACAGTGGCGAAGAAACCAAACGGTACTTTTCAGTGCCCATTTTAATTAATTAAAACGGGAACAACCTCTCGATGTTCACAATGAACATCAATCGGCACTTTTCAGCGCCCATTTAATAAAATACTCGTGGATTGGTACATTCCCAGTATCATTTCAATTTTATAATAATGTATTTGTTTTCAGAGTTAATTATATATATATATATATATATATATATATATATATACACACATGTGCCACTTACTGCTATTTTATTAAAATTAATAAATACATACCTTTACGAATAAATTGAAATCTTATTTAATAAACCTCGCAGGTTATGTGAACATAATCTGCTCCAAAACTGCTTACAAATTCCCTGCGCGCAGTAGAAAGGGTCGGGGGCACACCTATAGCAATCACGGTACACATGTGTTGACGTAATGCGTAGGGACGGCCGTGTGACGTCACGGGTAGGGAATTGTTTGCCAATTCTGACCCTCAGATGGCGCTGTTAGACGTGTCAGGCGAACGACAGGATCTGCTGCAAATCTGCTGCCCACCTGACGTCAGGTCCTGATGTCAGGCTCTGTACCTCAGAACACATCCACATGCGGACACAGATGACTACGGATCTGACGTCAGGCTCTGCGCCTCAGATCTGGTTATCAGGGTACATATATGCTACATGACAATAAATGTTTATTGGATATTTCGTTCTTTTACGCTACATTTATCAACTTTTTATGATTTAACATCCTTCCAAAATATTATTGTTACGCCGCAACGGTATCTTTATGAAATCGGGTATAGCATATAGGTTATTTTTTCTGTCACTTCGAGGAGCGGATTATGAAGTCGAGGAGTGTAATTATTCGTGGTTAAGAAATCAAAATTGCCATTCATAACGTCATTTTCTGAGTACATTTCATCGAAATAGTAAGTTTTAGCTTAATTTGTTTATGTTTACCAAATTCGTGCATTTTATTACATTCTATTTGGTTTTAGCTTCAATTTTCAGGTTTACAGATTTCTATGCTTGATAGGGTTATGGTTGGTCTTGACATCAATTTTCGCGTTTGCAGGGGCATGGAATCGTTCGTGGTTGTAAATAATTTTAGTTTCTATTCTCAAATTCAAATCTCTGTGCACTTTATCAGATTCTAATTCATTTTGGCTTCAAGTTTCAGGTTTACAGATCTATGCGCTTCATAAGGTTATGGTTGGAGAAAATAAATCTACACAACTCGTTAAACATTGTTTATTTGTTAAAATTGTAAGGACACATGCCCTAAATAAACACCCTACAAAGAAATAAACGAACGTCTGTAAAACACCAGTTATCGTCCGAATGGAAATTTTGATTTTCTTACCACGCATAATTATACATTTCTCGATTGCATAAAAATACCGTTACGGCGTAACAATAATATTTTGGAAGGATGTTAAGTCATAAAAAGTTGACAAATGTAGCGTAAAAGAACGAAATATCCAATAAACATTTATTGGCATGTAGCATATATGTGGTCCATGGGCATATGAAGAATGTTCAGGATGGAATACCCCTGAAGAATACATTTGTGATTCATGTAGTAATTAATTTTAAAACAAAAAATAATATTTTTTTATTAATTTAACAGTTTTCCCACTTCTTTTATAAAGAAAAATAATGGCCGGAATTACCCCACGTTAATTCCGTAATTCCAGTCAAATGGTCATTTTTGTGTTATTGCTTCCAACTTTGTTACGACGTAAATTTATGCTTTCTCGGTCATACTAATAAAAACTAGACACTTCAAACTATCAATTTATATAAAAAAAACTAGCAAATGTGTAAGTTGTTCAAATTTTATAGTGTTTCTTGCTTATGTAGCTGGAATTACCCAGCTTTCCCCTGTTTACAGTATTCGAATTCGAAATACAGAAGCACACGTAAAGCGACAATGTGCGTAATATGCGTATTGGCTGCCTATGGTTTGATTTTCTGTAGTTGCTGCACGCATCAGGAGCTAGAAGTTGGAGAATTCTAGGGAATTCTACGAATCAGGTTATGCCGTCTTTTGTTGCGTGGCCGTCTGGGGAATGTCGTCTTCCCTTGGGAAAACCAGGCGTGTGACGATGCCCGTGGAACGCTAAGGCGTTCTGCTCACTAGACGCGGATTTTTAGTTGTAGAAATAATATTAACGGTAATAATAATGTAATGAAACAATTTAACACAAATAACTAATAACTTTACTGGACTCAATAAACGATTTGAAATAATACAAATAAGGAAAGCTTTTATTGAACATCCATTCACTTCCGCTCTCGGGGCTCGAGTGTCCCTCACAAAAGATCCATCGGTTTTACATTGTTTATTCTTTACCAAAATGTCTTAGTTCCTAAGAGCCAATCGCAAATTTCCTAATTAGTTAGCTAAATTCCTATTCGTTGATCTGATTCGTCTCGGTTATCGATTTTTACAAAAACAAGCGTTTAACAACATTGCTCTGATTTTACACACTTAGGAGAAGGGATCAAAGTGGAGTTCATTTATTCAAACACCCGTTTCCAAGTGGGTATTGATTAATTTATAATATTGAAGTTTACTTATTAAAAGAATCTCTGACTATTTCAAATCCCTCGGGCTTGTACGAAACTTCACTTCGTTTCCCTTTCCTATTACATTCGTGTGATCCGTTTCGAACTTCGCACCTCTAAAGTTTATACTACACGCCGCTAGACGGGAGTCGCAACAGCACTCGCTGCATGAAACGCAACCAACGCAACGGACCCAATTTTGAAGCGAACAGCATATCCCTAGAAGGTTTTAGGCAGGGTCGAAACGGAATATGAGGAAGGAAGCAAATACGTGGCACGCATTGTTATTTCTTATAGACTTCTACTGCTAAGTTTCTCGAACATGTTCTTATAATGCTAACTTTACAGCTATACTCTAATCCAGAAGACGTACGAGAGCCTGCGATTGTATTCAATAGCGTTCAAAATCTTCAATTTACCCCGGGCGTAGATAATAAAAAACTTCATTTTTCCTTTACGCATCTGCTTACCAAATTTCGTTGGGTAAGCAGCAGTTCGTCCTGTAAAACTCATAAAATATGGTCTTCGCTTTCAATAATTGTCGTTGTTCAAGAAGAATAGAAAAACTCGGGTTGAAAAAATCCAGGAACCAATAAAGCCACCGAATTTCATTAGGAATCGGTCCCCGATCCTTAGGACGAAGTAACCGATGTAGTTAGGAAGCGTGCTTCGACCACCGTCCAAAAGTCGCGAATTAAATTTAACGTAATCCATCCAACTGCATAGCTAATTGTAAGTTTGAACATTCCCGCGCATCCTCACGAGCATCAAACGCATCGAAAACTGTTCCGTTTCGTTACTGCGGTTGTTGCGACTCCCGTCTAGCGGCGTGTAGTATAAACTTTAGAGGCGCGAAGTTCGAAACGGATCACACGAATGTAATAGAAAAGGGAAACGATGTGAAGTTTCGTACAAGCCCGAGGGATTTGAAATAGTCAGAGATTCTTTTAATAAGTAAACTTCAAGATTATAAATTAATCAATACCCACTTGGAAACGGGTGTTTGAATAAATGACTTCCACTTTGATCCCTTCTCCTAAGTGTGTAAAATCAGCGCAATGTTGTTAAACGCTTGTTTTTGTAAAAATCGATAACCGAGACGAATCAGATCAACGAATAGGAATTTAGCTAACTAATTAGGAAATTTGCGATTGGCTCTTAGGAACTACGACATTTTGGTAAAGAATAAACAATGTAAAACCGATGGATCTTTTGTGAGGGACACTCGAGCTCCGAGAGCGAAAGCGAACGGACGTTCTATAAAAGTTTCCTTATTTGTATCATTTCAAATCGTTATTGAGTTCAGTAAAGTTATTAGTTATTTGTGTTAAATTGTTTTATTACATTATTATTATCGTTAATATTATTTCTACAACTAAAATCTGTGTCCAGTGAGCAGAACGCCTTAGCGTTCCACGGGCATCGTCAAACGCCTGGTTTCTCCAAGGAAAGACGACATTCCCCAGACGGCCACGCAACACAGTTCATGCGCGGTTGGAAACGGAACGCTATGAATGCGCGCAGCGACTGCGCTGCGGTCTATGCGCAGTATGCTTGAATTGGAACAGATCCCCAATCTTGCCACTGCTAGGGTATTTCCCGGTAACGCTGGTCCCACCCAGTCCAGAGAGATAACTTTTACGTTGCCCAGGAGCTGATTTAGCTCCCCAGGATATAACTTCCACTTGACTCAGGAGCTGGTTAAAGCAGCCTGAGATGGAAACCGAGAAGTTGGTTAGAGCTATCTCAAATGGAAGGCGGCATGCTAGTTAAAGCAACCCAGTTGTAGATTTTACGTGGCCCAAGGGCTCATTTAGCTGCCTGGGATAGAAGCCGAAATGCTAGTTAAATCAAGCCAGCCGTATTTAACTTATTCTTAGTCATAGGTGCGCTCCAATCAGGGTGTAGAGTCTAGACCGATCCATAGTGGTCCAAAATCGTAAAAAGCTGGTAAAATCCTCAATACGTACTTCAAATTAGTCCGAAATAGGTACTCGGGGGTTCTTGAGGTCGCTGATTATGAATCAGAACATCAAAATTTTAAAAATAAAATGGCGGATCCAATATGGCGGATAGGCATATTTAGGGGGGAACCTGGTGTAACTAGCTGAAAATCGAGGCATTGTTCCGGAATTTTTTTTTTAATGAAAGTACTTAATCGATCTTTCTGAAACTTTTGGGATATTGTATTAACAGGTTAAGGTAGATAAAAAAAAATTTATTAAAAAAGAGCTACAAATAACAAAGTTATAAGGGCTTATGCCCTGTCCGTTGGCGACCGAATTGGTCCACTGCGGGCAACGTAGCGTCTTTTGGTTTCATCTGAAACCAAAAATCGAACAATTTTCATTTAGTTTATGAATGTACGGATGAATCGTATCAATTTATTTCTTAAAAGATGCAAAATTGAACAAATGGCGGCCTCTTGAAAAAAAGGTCCCTCTTTCCAACGAAATTTTGCCTTAAATGTGTAAAAAAAAGTTATTTATTTAAACAATATCATTATACCAATAGCTACGTTCTGTGAAGAACATGTTCACAAATATCCGTGCACAAGGCCAAGTCGATCAGTTCAATATTTTTGGAATTACATTGTCCGCAAATTGTAAAACTGTCGTTTCGAGAAAAACGCGTTTTAACCCTCGGAAGACGAATGGTGGGGATGGTCGCGTGAGACGAATGCAGGGTCATTTTGACCCATAGCAGAATTTCTATTGTACACGGGTTTCGCGAAGGAATTAAATATAAAATCAATATTTTAATCAAAATAATAAATACAGATATACATAATCGCACATAAATAAGTAATAAAGAAATACATAAAAGAAATGATTTATATACATTTGACACATAAAATAGGTTTATCTGCTGTATGCTTTTTACAAATAAATTTACTACAATTTCGGCATCTTGTACTATATTTTGTGTCTTTGCCGACACAAATATAACATCGTGATCGTTTCTGGGATGGTTCTGGAATGATTTGTTTTTGCCTGTTTATTGGTCTATTCACAGCATCAAATGCATTTGCTACATGTTTATGTAATACTATACTGGGGTCTTCATATTGTATCGCACGTTTTTCAATATTTTCTGCAAATAATTGTTTCGATAATTCCTTAAGAAATATTTTTCTTTTTCGGTTGATGGAAATTTGCTGTTGCCAATCAGGATATTTGATAAACCAAATTACAAGGGTATTGTATGCTGCAATGTCAAGATAGTGAAGAAAAAGGGAGAGTGACCAACGCTTTGTACACCTGCGACATGAATATTCTCTTACGAGTTTGTCGAGTGTGTCTACGCCACTTTTTGTTGTATTATAATATTTTATTATTTCTGGTTTGTAATTATCTTCTGGTCCGGATATATTGTGCTCATGGTGGATACTAGACAGTAATACGACACATTTCCGAGGTTTCGGAACGTATGACACTAGCGTAAATTCAGGTGTAAATAAAAAGTCAGACGAATATTGCTGTCTTTCTTTTACTTGTACCAAAGATTTTGGCAAGTCTTTTCAATTTTTCCGCATTGTACCGACCAGGTAAATGCCATCTCGCAATAAATCTTCCGCTAATCGTATATCAGTAAAAAATTGTCTGTAGTTACAGTACGACCAGTGTTTTTCCAGAATTGAGTGAGTTGCTTTACCACACGCTGTCCTTGTCCTTTTTCTGCAGTATTACCAATTTTTCCTAGATAAATGTCTATGTTGAAGCAGTAGAATATTTTCACGTCACACAACGTCCATATTTTCAAGCCATATTTCCCAGGTTTGGATGGCATATAAACCTTGAAAGTAGATCGTCCTCGGAATTTTACCAATTGTTCATCTATAGTTCCTTTATCTAAAGCATTATAACATTCTCGGCAATTTTTTGTAAATATATTAGTTACTGTTCGAAGTGGTGCTAATTTATCATTGGCTTTTCGTTCTTCCCTGGTTGTCAAATCATCAAATCTAATAAATCTCAAGATCTGCTTGAACCTATCTCTGGACATAGCAGCAGTATAAATTTGTCTTGTCGTAGACTTATCCTTTTTCCATAAATCATTTCTACTTTCTCTAGATTCTCTGAATCTTCCTATCATGAGCAATATACCACAGATTGCACTCACTTCGGTATTGTCTATTGGTTTCCACGTTTCTGAATTTTTAGTAGCATAAAACATATTAGCTTTTTGATTGGTATATTCAACAATAATGTCTATTATTTCTTTGTTTATAAACAGATTGAAGCAGTCTTTTATGGTTTCAATACCCTCACTTTTTTCCGTCAAAGTTGCATTCCAAGGAATATTTCGCGGAGTTTCGGGGTGTTGGGGGGCAATGTATTTCCATAGACGACCAGATACAATCTGATTTCTTGTACTGGCTATATTTTCGTCATCAGATAGTATTGTAGTAATATCTTCCTCAGAATCCTGTAATTCTGGCTCAGCATCGCTAAATAAGCTTCCACATTCTTCATCCGATGACATATCGTTATTGTGAGTGTCAGTTTCTACAAACTCCATGAAATTGGGATTTGTATTAGCCATAGCAGTTGATTCCGAAATTGTAGGATTCAACAACAACAATAATATGAAAAAAGAATCGTTAAACAATAAACAATTAAAAAATCCGAAGAATCTTTCGCAAGGGACGTCTTACTTCTTCGCTATTTCACTGAATACTGGCAGCGAAATGTGTTTTCTCGAAGTAAATAGCCCCACCACCATAGCGGAACAATAAAGAAACGAAGTGCCGACAATGTTGCTTTAGAGCGATAACGAGGATCGTTCGAATGCTCCGCCGGAGATTGTAACCTGCGCCTTAGCTGGAATCTGACTTTGTCAAAGCTGGGTCAAAATGACCCTGCATTCGCTGTACGCGGGTTAAAACATATCCTGTTGTAGATTTTCTATCATTACAATCTCCTGCCCAGTCAGCATCGACCATACAGTCCAGTATTTCCTTATCATAATCTTTGGTATAAGTTAATTTTAAATCTTTGGTTGAATATAAGTACTTTAAAATTCTTAGAGCATATTTAAAGTGAGTATGGTCATAAGATCCCTGAAATCGACTTAAGTAGTTTACGCTAAACGCAATGTCTGGTCTAGTTCCAGTACTTATATATAATAGTTCGCCAATCAAGTTTCTGTATTTGATACTTTCATCAACGTTGCTTGCGGGTTTGAGTTTTAAACTTATTTCCATAGGTGTATTATACAACTTCGCACTTTCTAGTTGATATTTTTCTACTAAGGATTCAATGTATTTTTTTTGACCCAAGGTCATAATATTCTTCTCCGTATTATATTTAATGTTTATACCTATATAATTTTTCACTTTACCCATATCTTTCATGTTGAACCGATTTGACAGTTTTAGTTTAATATCATTTATGATTTTTTGATCTTCACAACATATTAATAGGTCGTCAACGAATAGTAATATATATACTGTATATGTGTTACTTCTTCTAACGTACAGACAATAGTCATATTTACTTCGCTCAAAGCCTAAATTTTTCATAAATTCATTGAAACATTCATACCATGACTTTCTCTTAGACCGTAGAGAGCTTTTATCAGTTTATAGACTTGTTCAGTGCCATTATTGTAACCTTCTGGTTGTTCTACATAAACTTCAGAGATAATTTTTCCATTTAAGAACGCTGTCTCAACATCCATTTGCTCAATAAGTAAACTATATTGGCAACAATAAGAAAGTAACACTTTTAAAGTTTGCATTTTGACTACTGGCGAATAAACATTTTCTAACTTATCCTTTTGTTGGAAACCTCTCGCAACTAATCTAGCCTTATAAGTATTATCATTTTTCTTTTTATAAACCCACTTTAAATCAATTACCTTTTTATTTATAGGCCTTTCAACTAGTTTCCAAGTTTTGTTTTTTTCAATACTTTCTATCTCAGATTTCATAGCTTTTTTCTAATTTTCTGATTCATGAGACTTAATCGCCTCCTTTACTGTTTCCGGTGCAGTTGCATCACAATAATTTACGTATATAAAATTTACATACTAATCACTAAAGTACTTACTATTGGAAACCTTTTTTCTGGAGGGACGTTGAACTTTCTCATTATTTAAACTACTTGAACCTTTGGTTTCATCTAATTCTTCATTTTTAACTGATTCATCACTTTGTTCTATTTCATTTTCACTTAAATTTTCAACGTCACTCTCAGCATCATCATCATCAGTTAAACCTATACATTTCATCCCTTCTTCAATCCCATCAACATGTATAGCATCTATAATTCGATTGTTAACTAAGATTCTGTAACCTGTCTCTGTATACCCTAACAAAATTCCTAGCTTTGCCTTATCATCCCATTTCGACTTTCTTGATTGTTCTGGAATTCTAACAAATACTTTACTTCCATAAATCTTCAAGTGTTTGAGATCAGGTTTTTTATTAAAAAATATTTCGTACGGTGACTTATTTTCAATTGTGTTGGCTATTGTTCTGTTTTTAAAATAAGCTGCTGCTCTGACAATTTCAAGCCAGTATATTCTATTAACTTTAGCTTCCTTTAATAAACCTCGCTATGTCCATGATTGAACGGTTGTATCTTTCAGCAACCCCATTCAATTCGTGCACATATGGTGGACACGGAATCATTCGTATACCTTTCTGTCTGATAAATTCAAAAATTCTATTGTTTATGTATTCTTTTCCATTATCGCAAACTAGATTTTGAATCTTTTTCTTTGTTAAATTTTCAACTAAATTTACATAATCTATAAAGCAATCATAAGTGTCAGACTTTGTTTTAATACAATATACTTCGGCTAGTTTACTGTAATCGTCTATAAACGTAACGAAATATTTTTCATCACTATTACCAATTGTTGGGTGAGGCCCATTAAGATCAGTATGCACAATTTCTAAGATTTCTTTGGCATGAGTCCTGTTGTTTGCAAACGGTAAATTTTATTGCAAAATTTAAACGGTAAATTTTGCAAACGGCCATTTTACTTTCAATACATATGGCACACTTTATATATTCAGATTCTAAATTTCTTGGTAAACCGGTTAGCAATCCATCTTGACATAATTTATTTAAATAGTGAAAATTGACGTGTCCCAATGTCCGATGCCATTTTTCCTTTTCTGTCATATCACTTTTCTTTAACAAATTTGCATTGACTTGTTTGTTATTATTATCAGCTATGAAACTCGATATGTGATATAGATCACCTGTCTTTTTGGCGATTGCAATTAATTCGTTCAACGGAATATAAATTTTCAAGTAATGACCGTAGGACACGATTTTATTATTCTTTTGTGTTACTTTTGAATAACTAATGAGATTCTTTTTCATATCTTTAACATAAAAAAACATTGCATAGTGTTACTCTTACATCACTTCCGTAAACTTGAAAAATAACGTTAACTTTGCCTACTTTTGTTGCTTTCAATACATGACCATCTCCTAACTTGACCTCTACTGGTTTTTTTAACTCTACGTATTCATCAAAAACATTATCTGCATTTACTATATGGTCTGTGCAACCGCTATTGATGATCCAACTTATCAAATTTTCCGAACCTAAGCTAACCTCACTATTTACCTGTGACTCATTTACTTCAGTTATGAACGCATTTCCTTATGGGTTGTGTTCGTTTCGATCTTGATAGTTCGTCCAAGAGGAATTCGCTGCTCCTCGACCTCTGCTTCTGCCGCGTGCGTAGTGTGCATAGTTGCCGTCATGGCTGCCGCCACGCTAAGAACCTCTTCCGTTGCCCTTTGGATGATATCCTTTGCTTCTCTGCGTCGGACGACTGCCTCGTCCGCGGCCATTTTGCGCCGCTCCACGTGGGCATGCTGATTTTATATGTATGTCTGTCGAGAAAACGCTCGACGATTATTGTCCCTTGGTGTTTCTTTCTTCAATAGCTATTAACTTGATCTTTGACATTAGATATTCGACAGTTCTTTCTTTTTCCGGTATCACATCTATCAAATCTCCTATGTGACTATGCGACGACGGTAGAGCTCTCAGCATGTATCTAAACTTTTCTTCTTCGGTGATTGTACCTCCAGCAGATTTTAGTTCGTTGCAGGCCTTCTTGAATTCGTCGAAAAAGGACATCGGTTCTTCAAAGTCTTTAGACTTAATTTTTTCTAAGTTGTTTCGACACACAATTTGAAGTGAAGTTGACGTGTTTAGATACAGTTCATCAAACTTGTTCATTATCTTGTATGCGGAATCCAAATCTTCAATGTACTCGAGCTGCTTGTTTGTTATAGAACTATATATATACTTCATCGCTTTTACGTCTTTGGAATTCCATTCCACTTCTGGGTCAGCGGTCCCTTCCGTGGTCACTCTTTCTATCGTGGCTGTTTCCTTGCATTTTTTGTATTCCAAGAACTTCAAAATTCTCTTCTTCCAGCTGGGGTATTCAGATCCATCAAAAATTGATATAACCATATCGTCTACTTTTACAAACGACAGCTTGTTCTTCTTACTTTCTGTAGTTCTCGTTTTCACCTTTATACTTTTCACCAGTTCTGTTTTACACCACAGCTACACTTTCCTCAACCACGCTCTGCTACCATATAGGCCGGAATTCATAGTCGTTGCTTAAGTCCCCGTCTAGTTTCATAGTCGACAAATAAGCATCGTCTTAAGCGTTTACTCAAGTATTTACTTTGTCAAGCAATCCTTATTGAATCATGTTTCATAGTCGGTTCTTAAGATCATCTTAAGAACGTAAGTATTCATAGTCGATTAAGAACTTCTTATTCGAGCATAAAACGGTCTTACTCGAGCAAAGTGAGGTTAGAGTTTCAAGTCAACGTTTTAGTTGACTTAAGACCATCTTATACGCCATTCAACGCCATTACTTGGTAAAGGAAGTGAGTGTAAAGTGAGCGAAGAAGCAAGTGTAGTGAATCTTCAGAGAAAAATAGATTTAATGGATCCTGAATACATTGATATTGAAAATATTAATATTAGTGATATTGAGAATATTGATATTAGCGATATCGATGATATAGATGATGATATAGCGGGCAATAGGCCTGTTATTAGAGGTTATATTCGTGACAGGCAAAATCCTTTTAAACATTACGATGAAGATAAATTCAAAAGGCGTTATCGATTTGGCAAGGACTCCCGTACTCTATGGTATTTTACGAACGATCCACGAAGGACTTGCAAAAATTGACAACCGTGGCTTGTCCATTCCACGGCAATTGCAACTACTTGTATGCTTACTGTGATATGCAACTGCAAGTTTTCAGGTAATTTAGAATTATAATATTCTATTTTTAACATCTGAAATATTCATAATTGAAGAGTGTGTATTTAGGAAATTCTTTAAAAAATATTTACAGCTGTTGCTGGGCAGAAGCAGATCCAGAATTATTTTTTGTGTAAGTCACTTACTTGCCAGCTGAATTTTGGATTATATAAAACTACCAAGGGATCTCGAAGCATGCGAGGAGAATCATCAATTTTACAATGATTTTGAGAGAGGAAACGAAGCAATCAGTCCTCCTGGTATCGATGGAGCCATTGACGGTACATCGCATTAGTGTCCACGAGATTCCAGAATATTGATGAAATTTTCTGGAATCGAAAAGGATATTTTTCACTTAACGTGCAAGTAGGTTTTCATTCATTTTTTTATTTCATAATTGAAATAGTATTATGGTTAATCGATTGTGTGATCGAATACCACTCCATTTTTTAGTCTCCAAGTTTTCTCTTTATTTTTTTAATTATGATATATGTTACAGGCCTTTAGTTCAAAATGTACAAAATGAGAATGGATTTGCTGCTTGTGAACCGCTAATTGCCTGGCTATTCGATTAATTCACCAGTAACGGAATTTTCATACATAATTGATTTGTAAATGAATTATTAACACAAATTGATGTAATAAAATTTTTTTAATAAAGATATTGTGTTACTCTATATGGTAAACATAATTACATTGACAGAATGTGTATGCTAGCAAATAGATAGTGCGATAATATTGATATCTTCGTTGATTCCTTTTCTACGTTCAGAAATTCAGTTTCGTACTTATAATGCATTTACTACCCGGCTTCGCTCGGAATTTAGATTATTAGTGTAGTTTAACTCTTAACTGCGAAAGGGAAAGACGTAGCGAGCTGAAAATATTTACATTCATCTGGATTAGCCAGACATAATCGGCTGAGGTACATGTTTTATCAGAATTTACTGTTCGAAAGTTTTTAGGCGACGAACAAACATATATATAAACTTTCTGCTTTAAATATTAAGATATACTATATTTACTATGATTGCATACATATAAACTTATACATTATTCTTTGTCAAAGTGGTGGCCTTTTTTTATTTTCTTTTCTTTTTATTCATTACCCGGTTTCACCCGGGAATCCTTTATGATGTTTCCCACGTTTCTCCACATACTATTACTATATGAATATTACAAAACTCAGTATATTGAACGCTTATTGGAGCCAATAATTGAATCTCGGACGTATGTAAAGTATATTGAAAATTTCATTGAAATCCATCCAGTCGTTTAAGCATGAAAGAGGGACAAACAAACAGACAACGTTTCACTTTTATATATAACAGTAGAGAAGTAGAGATTACATTTGCATATTTCGTTAACAATTGTAAAAACAAATGTTTTTCAACTTCTGTGTAATGTTTTTTCGAAGACATGCTAATGCTAATTTAACCTAACTACTTTTCAAACTTGCGATTTCTTTTCGCGGGGAATGGGAGAAATCACTTGACCCCAAATGCAGGCGGATTTTGAAAACCATTCCTCATTGGGTACTACGCTAGTAACTTTCCGGAAATTGTCGAACATAATATAAGATTTGCTTAAGCATTTGCTGGGCTAAGCAAGCCTTAAGCACCATATTCTTGACTAAGCAAATCTTAAGTTCGGACTATGAATACATGACGTCTTAAGCTTAGCTTATTCGAATAAGGCCGACTTTGTCAAGAAATTCTTAAGCACATGCTTGAGCAACGACTATGAATACCGGCCTTGAACCATACACTATGCACTTACAAACTAGTATTTACTAGGAACATTACTTTGCTGAACTATTAAGAATGTATATAGTTTCCCAGTTTTACCCAGTTTAAAATATTAAAAAAAATTATAATAAATAAATTAAATCACAGACTTGTATGTCAGCTTTTGAATCATATTATGTACTAAGTGTGACAAAAGAATTGAATAAAATCATTTGTGTTTTTTAGTATAATTCTAAAACATTTTTAGAATTCCCACGATATGAATCTAAAAAACAGTGTAAGCTAAACAATACCTAGCTTTTACAAACAAAACCCAGACAAATGTGAAAAAATAAAAATTTAAACAACCTTGAACAAGAATTACTCATTTATTTTTAATAAATAGTATAACTCCAACATTTTTTCCCGTTCAAGATCAGCGAAGCCTCCACCTTCAGACACATTTGTCCGAATTTCATTTGTAAAAGCTGGAATCTGTAAAATTTTTAAGGCGAAAATTGCCAAATCTCTGTGTTGTTCCTGGCATAAACGCCAATATACTATTGGTGACTGAATATTTTTACGTGATAATTTTCCAAAAATATCACTATTATCCTGGTACTGAAAATAGCTTTGAACACCTGTTTCGTTTAATTCAGTAATTAAAATTTCAAATCCTCTTCGGGTAGTCTTTCAATGGCGACGTGACAATCTGTTTTCAGTTTTTCATCAGATTGAGAATTGTGATTACATTATATAAATGTGTATTTTTTTTAAATCGATTCGTCGTTTCTTCACCCTTTCACTAACACTAATATCAAATTCTGATAGTGTATAAACCTATTTGCTACTTAAAAAATAGTATAATGCTATTAATTTTGCTGATGTCTCAGATTTCAATCGATTTTTTTTACTAGAGTGAACTAGTGTCCACTGAGAAAAAAGTCTCTCAAGTTCTGCTGTGGATGCAGGAATATTTAGTAATTTCTCTGCTAATGAACTTAAATCATTGTAGAATGGTTTTGCAGTTCTCCAAAAAACATTCGAAGATTTGTATTTCATTTGTGAAATTTTTCTAAACATACCAGTTTCATTGTTATATTCTTCTAGTTGCTGCAAACCATTTTCATTTAAATTATTTTTGAAGAAGTCATTCATCATGTTTGTGTAATGTTCATTTTGAAGTAATCTACTTCCTCTATATGTTTGATGCAAAAAATTTGCAGCTAATCCATATGGATTTATAACTTTTGTTAATCGATCTTGTAGAATGATCTCATAATTTTCAGTATGTGTTGGTATTTGCAATTTTAACCACATTTCTGTGGCAACAGCTATATTACAATCTATTTTTTGACATTCATTTATTAAAGTACATATTGGGTCCAAGAGTATTATGTTATTGGTTAATTCTAATTCAAATGACTCTTCAAGTATGCTTTCAATAACCCCATCTCTAAATTTATGTTTGTTTTCTGCATCTTGTGCTTCATTATAGGTAATAATATCACGCATGACAGAAATATTTTCCAAGCACCTTCTGTACGCATTTCTTTTGCTACACCATCGAGTCTCTCCCGATAATATCATTTTTTTTACCACCTCTTGTTATTAATTTACTTTCTAAATTAGGAGACATAAAATCTTTTATAATCTTACTTACTTTTTCATCGAAAATAGTATTAATTAAAGATTTAAATAATAGGTTGCCACTGTGGCTATTGCAAGTAACATGCCACAATCACAGACCTATACTTCGTCGATGCTATAGAATACTGTAGAATACGTCGATAATGTCGTAAAGTACGTATAATCGCCGCGTTCATAACTCCAAAAAAATATTCCAAAGCGATTACAGAATTCCATAATGAGCATTGTTAATGTAGTAATAAATAGGTTTAGTTTTTGCCTTTCGGCCTCAAAATGGAGTTACATATGTTGTGCGTGTAACTGTTTCTGGGACTGTTAACTCAAGATTGTGTTTTTGTTTTGACTTCTTCTTTCGTCTTGGGTTTCTTTTCTTCTCCTTTCCAAAACCATACGCATCCACTCAACTCCTACTTCTCCTTTTAGTATCCCGCTTATCGTTGAGTTTTCTCTTTTCAACTTCCTATGTGATCCAGCATCTCTCTGGCCCCTTTACATAGTCTATGAGCATTGTTAATGAACCTATGTCCTTTATACAATGGATGTAAAAAGTTTGCAGCTAATCCATATGAGATAATGACTTTTGTTAAACGTTCCTGTAGCGTTATTTTGAATTCTGTAAGATGTAACATGGCCACAACAGTTTTAGTATTAGCTATTCAATTTTTCCAACCATCAATTAGTAGTACTCCATCTTGTGGTTCATCTTTCCTTATAGAATTAACAAGTTCTATTCTGTATCTAAAATTGTTGTGGATAATGTTTTTCTTGTAGGATGCTTATACTGATGAACGATGGTCCAATTTATTGTTAATGCTTTAAAATGTTTTGATTCTACTATGCTAAGAGATATATTACAGCCAAAAATAAAATTGGCTAGTAATTGATCAATCTTTCTTTTCCTAAAATAAAAATAGTCTTTTTATTAACATAATTTTTAATTTGAACAAATTATATTTATTATTCTATATGTATTTATTTTACTAACCTTTCAATATCCATTTTAGTCAGTGTAACTTAATTTAATTTAATTGTTTTAATCAGAATTATAATTATTAATAAATTGGCACTTCTTCATAAACAATACGAAAAATGTATTATAGGTTAGTTGTTTTCATTTCAGATATACGACATTTACGACACATTTACGACATTTACGACATTTAAGACATGTGTCGTGTATAAAATAGAAATTTCGTATCTTTACCCACCATTGCCCGTCACTGGTTGCAGCAGAACCATTCGACTTGCACATTGAGATATTCCTAGCCCGACATTGCGTATTCATAAGTTACTGTTAAGTTTTTGGTGTTTTTTGTTCGTTCGATGTGTTCTTTTGTTTAGTATATTTTAGTATATTTTGTTTAGTAAATATATATATTTATCTATACTTTATTCAGTTAAGTTTAAGCTTAAATTTAAGTTATAGTGTTTTGTTCTTCATTGATATAACATTTCATTTCACTTCCATTTGGTAAGTACGAAAACACTTAAAGATTTATTACATGAATTATTTTCTATAGGTATTCAATATATCGTTCTTTGCTATCTAGATATTATTTATTTCGTGATAATGGAAGGTTTTCATACACATCGAGATTTATTCTTGATATTGAGAAATTCCAGTAAAGATATGTATGGTTACATATTTTTATATGAAAGAATATGTGAAAAAACTCATATTTCTCCCGAAAATTCCAAAAAATTAAGAATGATTTTGAAAAATTTTGCTCTCAAATTAAAACAAAAGTGGGTAAAAGCCAGCTACAGAGAAAGCAATTTTCTGAAATGTTTTATGAATGGTTGCAGAAAGATTTGGTGTATCCTAATACAATGTTAGCAGAAATTCCGTCGACAAGTGCCGTAATTATACCGCAGACATCCAGGGCTACTACTTACGAGGGAAGGAAATTATTCTCACAATGTAGTACTCGCCAAAAAAGACGAAGAGCCCGGTCTCTAGTCACCAATTTTTCATTGGAGGAATTGATTCATGCAACTAAGATGAGTTTGTGTAGCCATGGTATGCATCGAAAGGCATACTTCCTTAAGTATTTGCAGTCTAATGAACCTAGTAGAAGCGCTGGAAAGTTTGTTAAAAGATATGGCACATTAATTCAAAAAAGAGGATTTACAGCAGAAAAGGCTTTGAGTATCTTTATTATGGCAGATCTATCCAAATTTCAATATATTAAAATTCGAAATGAATCGATAAAATTCAATAATAATCCATGGCCTTCGTATCATATATTATTAGCAGAGAAAAAAAATTGTTATCCACCCAAAGGTACAGTGAAAGTAACGGAAATGTGTGTCAAAGTTGACCTGCAGAGTTTATTAGACCATACTGCTTCCCGAATAATGAAGAGTGTAGGAACATTGAAAGAAAATATAGATTTAGTATTAATATGCAAATGGGGTTGCGATGGAGCTTCTGGACAACAAAGATATAAACAAATTCAGCATGGAAATTCCAACATAAACGATGATAGCGTTTTTATTTCAAGCTTAATGCCTATAAGGCTACAAAATAAATTAAATAAAGCAAAAGTTTGGGAAAATCCACAACCGCCATCGCCTTGGTTTTGCCGACCTATCAGATTTTCATTTGTTAAAGAAAGTAATGAAATTATAGATGCAGAAATAAATCAAGTCAGAAGCGAAATAAAAAATTTAAAATCAATAAAAATAAACAACTTTCAAATTGAATATAGCATGACACTAACCATGGTGGATAATAAAATTTGTAATGCCATTACGAGCACTTCATCTGCAATGCGATGCTATATTTGTCACGCAACACCGACAGAAATGAATGATGAATGATGGATCGGTCATTCCACGCCAAATCGATCACTTTTCTCCCTCGATGTCTCGGATTTTTTTTTAAACTTGAATATGTTGTAGTCCTCGTGGAATTAGGGAGGGTTTAAGTCATCATTTTGTCGATTTCGAGTCTGTTTAAAAAATACGGGGCCTTGAATTTTGCGATTTTTGCCTATTTTCGTGAAAATGGGTTGTACTTATGAATTTTTATCTCGGAAACTGTTTGTCGGATTTAGTTGATTCTTACGGCATTTTAATGTGGAAGGATCAGCCTTTCGAAATAAATTGTTTCCAGATCGAAAAATTAATTTTGCAACATTGAAAATTATAAACAAATTTTTATTTTGCAAATTCTGATTCTGATTAAATAAACGTACAATATATTAAATAATAAATCATTAGAAAGGGGTAATTTTTTCCTATTTTTTGGCGTAAATTTCATTCCGATATCTTTTATAGTTCAAAAGTTATACAAGAATGTCCCCCTACTACCCCTATTCGGACCACCGTGCGGCACGATCCGATCGGTGTCCGTGTAGGGAAAGTATCCGATTCTGTCGACGCGCGACAACAACCGCTCCAGATATCGATACTTTGGTTGCTGCAACGATTTCGAGTACACGTACACGTTCTCGAAACGCAGACCGTTCGGGCTTTCCAGCAGACTGAGGAGCACGTTGGTTTTTCCGCAACCAGACGGACCGCATATCACAGCTTGCACGCTATTCGGCAACAACAAACCGTGTCTACGAGATCGAGCACCGCTTTCCTCCAGATCCACGCGTCTGTTCGCGGTCATGCGAATAGCGTCGGGTTGTTTCGCGAAACGCATGATCTCGTTGTTGCGTGTGCACTCGCGCGTGCGACGAGCGCGCTATTTATACCTTCGGCACACGTGCAGCCGATCAGTATCGATGTATTCGTTGAAGTGATCGTTATCGAGTAACTACGCGGCGTATCTGGAGCGGAATATTCGACCGCGTGTATGGTCACAACACAACGACGAAGAGGAAGTGTAAGAGGACGAAGATCGGATTGGGTCTCGTGAACGGTATCATAAACCGTTTACCGTTCGAGCTACACGTTCCGGGTTATCAGTTTTGCGGACCGGGAACGCGGCTGCGATTGGCTCGCGGCGACGAAGGTGTGAATCCGCTGCACGCAGCGTGTCGGGAACACGATATCGCGTACTCTCGTCGAAAGGACTTGGACGGACGACACGAGGCGGATCGAGCGTTGGCCGAACGAGCGCGAGAACGAATGTTCGCGAACGACGCGAGCTTCGGTGAAAAGGCAACGGCGGCTGGCGTGTGGGCAACGATGAGAGCGAAAACAAAACTCGGCATGGGTGCGAGACGGAAACGAGGACGAAGAGTCGCGCGAACGCGGATTCTACCTGCGACGGAACGCGGTGGCTTTCTTCCGCTTCTACCGCTCGTGCTGCCCGCTTTGTCGGCTATCGGAGCACTGGTCGGCGGAGCGGCGGGCATAACCAAAGCGGTCAACGACGCGAAGTTTGCGCAAAAACAGCTGGAAGAGACGATGCGTCACCATCGGGAGATGGAAGGGAAAGGAATGTATCTGTCACCGTACAAGCACGGTTCCAGCTTGAGCTCGAGACGGCGACGATCGGGAAGGAAAAAAAACATCTCGCGGCGAAGGCGGCGATAACGCGACCCACGACGAACCTGCAATTACAGCGCTAGTGCGCCGACGTGCCCGTCTTTCGAGGGGTGTTTATGCGCGACACGCTTCCCTCGCGCGTACGCACGAACAAATGCGGTATCTTTAATTTGGACGAGAATCGAGGCGACGGCACGCACTGGGTCGCATACGCGAAACGCGGTCCGCGTGTGCAGTATTTCGACAGTTTCGGGAACCTGCGACCACCCACGGAACTCGTCGACTACTTCGGCCGGGGTACAACGACGAGAATCGCGTACAATTACGACCGTTTTCAGCGTTTCGACGAGATGAATTGTGGACCCTTGTGCGTGCAGTTTCTGCGACAAAAGTCGACGGAATTTTGGCCTATGTAATATCGTAGGTGTGTACACACTGCGTACACGCGTTCTTTTTCGAGCTTTCGTTGCATCGTATCGTCCGCGACAAAAGACCTAACATCCCTAACGATACATTGGCGAGTACACGTTCGATCGCATCACTCTATCTCGCGATCGCAGCTATGTCGCTGACGCTCACGTTAATCGGGCGCAGCAGCGTGCTCACGGTGAGCTACTTCCCGCCGCTGGACCTGAGTCACGACCGATACGAACTCGCGCTCACGGACTTTCACACGTTCAACACGATAGCGAACGTCGACTCGAGCAAAGACAAGTTCTACTTCACGGATGTCGATCGCGACGAGCATATCGCGATTCCCCACGGTTCCTACGAATTGGACGCTATCGCTAAATACTTGAGGCGCCGATTGTTCGATTAACATCCTCGGGATCGCAAAAACCACGATGCCGACGACGACGACAAGTACCCCATAGTGCTGCAAGTAAACAACAACACCATGAAAAGCGAGCTATACTGCTCGTTCGTCGTGGACTTCACGAAACCGAACAACGTGGCTTCGTTGCTGGGATTCTCTCCGACGCGAAAGCGTGGCACGAATCCGACGTAGCCGTGAACATCGCGACCGTCAATGTGATCAGAGTGACGTGCAACGTCACTACCGGTGCATACAACAACGACAAACCAGTACACACGATCCACGAATTCGCGCCTCGCGTACCACCTGGATATAAGATAACGGAAACGCCGCGGCACATCATTTACCTACCAATCGTTGCGCGGTCGATACACGAGCTAACGGTACGCGTAGTCGATCAACACGATCGTCCGATAGATTTTCGCGGAGAGGAAATAACGATTCGCCTACACGTGCGACGAATGTCCACGCGATAACAGTGCCTACGGTCACGCGAATATTGGTGTCCGACCACTCGTGTCACCGGTCGCCTACCGTCGTTGCTCCATTCGCTATCTCGCGTCCTCGCCCGTCGGAAAGCGGTGGCGGTGACGGCGAAAGAAACATCGAAACCAGAAGAGTACAACTAAGAACAGGAAGAGGAATACAAAAAATAAGAAGAGGAGAAGGAGGAATAATAAGAAAACCGTTGACTCGTCGGAACGCGCGTTTCTTACGATCCCTGGGATTCATCGTAACATACTAACATATATATATACACACTTACATATATATACACACACATGTCTAACATGATGTATACCATACTGGACGTGACGAATACGTCGACTTTCGACGATCGTATCACGAAGATCGAGGTGCACGGTTACAATCCGTACGCCAACACGACGTTCGACAATAACAATGAGATACGAATACCTATTCAGCAACAAGATCTGTACACGCTCCCGTGCGAAAGTTATCTATACATCGAAGGACGCGTCTCTTTGATGACCGCCTCGACGACTGCCGCGGACGTGAAAGCCTCTGCGAGAGTTTTTCTGGACAACAACTGTGTCGCGTTCATGTTCGACGAGATCCGAAACGAATTGAACGGAGTGGAGATCGATCGGACGATAAATCCTGGCATCACCACCGCGCTGAAACATTACGCGTTGTTGTCCATCGAGAGGAGCAAAGCGCTGATGAACGCTGGTTGGGACCACACTATCGCACACGATAAAGACATTTTTAATAGCGCGGCGTTCAATTTCTGCATGGCCTTGAGCTCGTTACTGGGATTCTGCGAAGATTACAGGCGAATCGCGTTGAACGCGCGACACGAGTTGATACTGATTCGCGCGCGACTTGATACGAACGCCTTGTACGCAACCTCACTAAACCCCGCGATAATACCGAAACTCACGATAACCAAGATACAATGGCGTATGCCACACGTCGTGCTAGAAGACACGAACAAACTGTCGATGCTACGTTTCCTGCAATGTGATCGACCGATCGCGATGAGTTTCCGATTGTGGGAACTGCAAGAGTATCCGTTGCCGCAAACGAATACGAAACACATATGGACCGTGAAAGCATCGTCGCAGATCGAGAAACCGCGATACGTGATATTCGCTATGCAAACCGATCGAACGAATAATCCCCACAAAAGCGCGAGCAGATTCGACCCGAATAATCTCACAAACGTTCGACTGTACCTGAATTCCGAGACGTATCCGTACGGCGACATGAACCTTGATTTCGCTAAATCTAAATACGCACTCCTGTACGATATGTACGCGAAATTTAACCATTCGTACTACGGCTACGGAGAACCGTTGCTGAACGCGGCCGAATTTTTGCGATACGCGCCCATCGCGAGTCGGTGAAGAGTGCGACGGTAGACGTGCGAATAGACTTCGAGTGCAAGAACGTTCCTGCTAACACCACCGCCTACTGTCTCATCGTATACGATCGCATTGTCGAGTACAGTCCTTTAACGAACGTAGTACGCAAACTGGTGTAGTATTTACGAGAGATCGACGCTGAAACCAACAGTCTCTTCGCTGTCGTCACCGCTAACGCTTCCGTCGCTACGAATCGCCATGTACGTTGTCGTGGACCTGCAAGGATTCAAACTCGAGCGCAACGAGTTCGTGGCGAAAGAGATCGCTGTTCTCGCGAACGACAACGACGTCGACGACGATGAAACCCCAACGACGCCGACGACACCGGCTACCATCTGTCACTGGATCTTCGAGCCGCCGTACCCCTGGGCTCGACTGGGCCTGTTTGAGAAATGACAATCGACCTGGCTCACGATGCATCACCACGGACTTCGCTGTCCGACGGCTGGGTTCCGTACTATCACCTGTCCGACTTGCTCGCACGCGTACTCGCGAACGTTGACCTTGCGTTCGTAAAGGGTCCGGAAAAGAAGAAGTGGCTGCTCGAGATAACGACAAACGCGAGCGTCGTGGAAATCTCAGAGATGTACGAGCAGAGAAAGATATACGACGACAACGACGACGACAACGATGATTACGATGTACACTTCACCGATGATGAGCACAGCGATACCTCACGTGACACCGTCAACGTCGAGGAAGACGATAGTGAAGAAAACGAGGGCGACAACGAGGACGACGAGGAAGACAACGAGGAAGACGCCGACGAGAACGACGATATCACCGTTCCAAACTTGAAGTTCATGCCGTCCACGAACACTAGCCGCTACACGTTTAACAACGGTCGCGGTGTTTGTGCGCTGGAGAACGCGTACAAAATATGGAATTACATGCACCGTAAACTCTAACGTAAGAACTGCACACGATTCTTCCTATGTACATTCTCTTTACGCGCATCCGAAAGCAACAACTAAACGCATCGTATCATTTTTTTATTACAGCGACATCAACGGAAACGACGTCGTCGACAACGAGAACGATGATACACCAGCACCAACAACGACGACACCAACGCCGACGGCTCCTGCTTCCTGCCTCCAGAGTTGGGCATTATTCGACTAAATTGTTATTCGACCAACCTTCGAATACGAATTTCGAATAAATGAAGTTATTCGCGACTAACGAATAAATTTTTAGTTGACTAAGTTTGTATTCGATGAACTGACTAAATTTTTAGTCGACTAAATTTTAAGTCGACTAAATTTTTAGTCGTTATTCGTTCCTCCTTATTCGTTAGTTGGAGGATCTCCGTGGCGACTAAGCGTCACGAATAGGCCGCTTCGGCTAGAGTCCCGTGGCCCTCGACCTCCGGTCGGGCCGAGGGGAATGCTTGTCGAGTGTAAGGTAATCCGCCCGATACCCCGTAGCGAAAAAAAACGATTAAGAAGTGAGAAATTTCAGGCTCCGCATTTCTCATCAGATCGTCGCAAAGGCGACGCCAAACGACAGTATAACAATGATCTTAGAAAAAAATTTAGTTCGTAATTATTTATTTGTACTTAACAAATTTACTTTAAGTATAACTCGTTGTTCAAACAGCTTGTCCGATAATCTGTTCGCCTTAGGAGAATTTGTAATCGTTGCAAACGAAAATAAACGCTCGACTGGCGCAGATGACGGCAATGGTGTATTATATTTTAAAAACATTTTTTTAATTGGCGGATATGTATCTAGCATACTATAATTATTATTATTATTATTAGTAAAATATTCTAGTGTTAATAATTGTACATCATTTTCTGTTTGGACGTGGTGCTCTGTTGTTGTCGATGGTTGTTCGAAATCAAAAAATGAAGCTAATTCTTTAAATTGAGTTTTGTCCGGAGTTATTGTACTACTCTGTGTCTCTGTTGTTATTTCTGATTTTAACGCGGCTTTAAATATGGCAATAAGAGTTTCGTGGTTCGTAGTTGGTGTATATGACAACCACCTGTTTTTAAAAAATGGATGTGAAAATGCAGCAATAACTGCATCCTTGGACTGCTGTGATGTGAAATTCAGATAATTCGCAAATTGGGTTTCAATACTGTTTTCCATGGATTCCAGTATGGGTTTACAGTACGTCCATTCTTGATTATTGCGTATATTTTGCAATTTATTTTGCAGCGATAATAAACATGGCATTACCCTTCCATAAAAAACGTTTTTTTCCCCTTGTAAAATATCTAGAGCATGCGACACAGGCCTTGTAACATTGGTATATTCTTCAATATATAAGTATTCTTGGTCTATGATTATATGCTTCATCCCTAAACTTTTGTGAAGCGAATAATTTTTTCCCTTTGTTTTCATTATTTGTGCTAGGGAGTCATGTAGTGAATTCCACCTTGTGTCTCCAGGTCTGGTTAGTATGTGCCCTAAAATTTTCTGTACAATTTCAGCATATTTCGGGAGTGATGCAGCATTCCACAGTAGATTACATTTATTCATGGTTTGTTTGTGGATATTTTGTAAATCATCGTTTTTGCTCATCGCTCGCTTCACGTCTGTTGTCATACACACAGAGTGTGCGCAAAACAGCGGATATGCCTAGGTAGAAATTCGAATATTGAATCGTCTGTATTGTCTGTAATCGACAAATGTTCATCCAATTCCTCGTCAATGTTGCTGTCTTCGTCCTCGTCATTGTCGCTGTCCTTGTCCTCGTTATTGTTGTTGTCCTTGTCCTTGTCATGTGAGGTTTCTATCCCAAAAATCTTGAAGGCTTTGACAAAATTACTTGCATTGTCCGTTACTGTTGCAGTCAGCTGCGGATAGCTCAGATTATATTCCAAGTGAATTTCGTGTAACATTTCTGCTATTGCATCGTAGCTATGTGTACCTAAATATTAATACAAGATTTTGAATAATCATCTCGTTTGTAACATAATGTACGGAGTGTATATAAAGGGATATTCTTCCGAATGACCCCAGTGGCCGATCGGCACAAGGGTTGAGGGGAGGGGTGGGGACAGGGTGTGGATCCTAAACCTCAAACCAAGCACGTTGTTACAAAATTGTATTCTATATTTCTGTCGTATTTTGGCCCGTAGAATCACCCCTTACAGAATTGACTATCAGTAGAGTAATCTGTATCAATCCTGTATAACAGGATCCGCAAGTTTCTGGTTCAAATCTCCAAACTCAGCTTGATTCTACACACTAATCTATACCCATCCAATACTAAAATCCGGAACCACTTGGAAAGTGGAATGCGTTGTGTTTAAATAAGTCCACAGAAATACTAAAGGTTTTTTTAGTAATATTTCGGAAACTAATAAATTCCTGAAGCAACAAGTTTAGATTTAGGGTTCACACAACCTCCCCACCCGTCCCCTCAAACCACGTGTCGATCGGCTAATGGGGCCATTCGAAATTATAACCATATCCAGTAATGGTTCGTCAATATGTAATATTGCATGATTCCTCCGTAAAAACAATGACCATTACTTTATATACACTATGTACATTATTACAGACGTATACAACCGTTACCTCCAAATTTTCTGAAGGCTAAGGCTACGGTCATTCTTTCGTATGAATGTGGAGCAATCCAATGAGCAGTTACTCCCAAAAAGCTCCTTCGTTTTGCTGACCAAATATCAGCTGTAGTACATACGAACTGTATATCATTTAGCTTATTTTTTATTTCAGCTACATTATCATTAAATAAATTTTTTATATGGCGGCTTAAGTTTCTTCGGCTCATAACGCTTACGCTGTAATCTGTAATGTATTAATATTATATAAATTTAAATAATTATTTTTTTTGCCTATTTTTTATTTACTTATTTATTTTGATTTATTTACTTATTTATGTATATGTATGGGGAAAAGTTATTTAAATTGTTAATCTTCACAACATATTTCAAGGACATCGAAATCGGCGAGGACTACCCCTTTGGAAAAAATCACCATATATTTACTTGAAAATAATTATCGTAATAGAATACATACTTCCAATCTTCAGATACTCAAGCATTTTTACAAAATGCGGGTCATCGACCGTCCGCAGAGGTGCCATTGAATGAAGAATATAATTCGTCAAATACGTATTGAAACCGCCTTGAGTGATTTGGTGGTTCTTAGAAATACTTCTCGTATGCGTAGCACTGTTTGATATCACTTCTGCTGTTGCAGCTTTCCTTGCTTTCAGATACTGGTTATATTCGTCCAATATAATCTGACCGTGTCGTCTTTTTAAATGAGACCGGAAATTTGACGTGGAGTCTCTTCGCCCTTTCACTTCAACGTACTTCGGTTCACATTTAATACACACACCCACTACAGTATTGTCGCGCGATTTTGTGGGATCAATTTTAAAAAATGTCCCGTCTAAAATGGCACCACTTGTCGAAGAATTAGGAGTAGAAGTTGAAGTAGAAGGAAAGGATACTGGTGTTACAGAATTGTTATCAGATGAAGTAGAAGGAAAGGATACTGGTGTTACAGAACTGTTATCAGACATTTTGGTCTACGGAAACTTAAAAACATGTGGGAATAAGAAACACGGAAAAGACAGGAGGGATACGAAAGGTAGAATGCACAAAACACTACATTGAAAACAAAAAATCGTTCGCACAACACGATTTGAAAATCAACACGACGGTTCTCTGCCAAAGGTTCGATGCAGACTGACTTTTTCAGTTAGTATGCTAAGCAAAAATGCTTCACAGTATTTACAACTCTACCTAAAGACTGTTCGTTCCCAAGAAAACGTGCAAGCCAGCCGTCCCTTTAATAGCCCTTTAGTATTGTAGGTACCGTCATAAAGTATGTATATTGTAAATGGCCATGGCTTTGGTATTAGCAAAGAGTGCCACGAAGGCACCGAGGCACATAGTGGTACGATTCGGTGAAAACGTGATAGAAAAATACCTATGTTCACATTTCACCGTTTATCATTATGAAGATGGTCATTCGCGGACTTTTTGGGGTCGCAGAATCTGATTTCGAAGTTAACTGCTGCATAAAATTTAACAAAATTACGCACGGAAATTAGGAGGGCAATAATATGTATAAATTCACGCTTCAGATATTGAAAAAGTTTTCATTTATTCATAAGATAAAATGATGGATTCATTCGATGTTAATGAAATATATAAAAAATTATAGGTAACGAAAGTATAGGTAAGAATTTATGTGGCGGTCTTAATTATCGTATTCTTGAAACTTATATTATTCGATATCCTATAGTATAAGGAATATATGTGCAATATAGTATTACCCCTAACAAATTATGTTCATAGCAATCACGCGGCTTGCGTGGAAGAAGTGAGTACATACTGCAACCTCAAAGTGTGTGTGTGTGCGTGTGAGGGATGCCTGGCGTGAGCCTGTGACCGAAAGACTTTGACTTGCTAGGGAGCTAGGGACAGAGAATATCCTGTGAAAAGTACATTTCATTTAACTGTTTTCAAATTCACTTTCTCCTTCATATTCTGTCACCAGGTACAGATACCAGCTTTATGACTTTATTACATACGACCGGAATGCAGGCGGCCATCCAAATTCTCACCTCATCGACAACCGTTGCCCTGGTTTAAGGGGGTATACCTGTTTGAACCCTCGGAAAATGTGTACATTTTGTGGATTTTTTACAAGTCAACGGCTTGATGCAGATTTCCCGTTTTTGACTATCTTTACATAGTATTATCAGCTACTCAAAAAAAGTTTCAGTTAAAAAACTATTGTTTTTCGGAAGTTATGGATACATATCCGAAAGTCTCTCGATTTTAGACGGCTAAACGGTGGTTATTGTAATATTATACGTTATTACAAGATCTTCGACCTCTATTGTTGTGCAATATACAGAACGGAATTTACAATCTTGTGAAATTTGTTAAAATTGACGATATATAGTACGGAATACCGAGCAGCCCCTGGTAGGGGCGGTAGATACACTCGAAAAGCGTTTCCCTTGCCTCGTGATACCCCCCTCGGCCCGGCCCGAGTCGGGCCTTGGGAGCCATAATGTGTGTGGTAAACACAAATGCTTATATTATACTTATCGTGGTTGTTTAATACATACGTGCTAGTAAAATTTGGATGTTTGTATGCAAATCCTCTGAACGAAAATGCAGCCGTGAACATGTGGCGTCTTTCGTGTAATAATAAATAATTCCACACATACGGCCAGTACAATCTGCAGTACGTTCCCTGCGTCGTTCTTTGGATCATTTTTATGTAGAGTAAATATTAATGCTACGAAAAAATAAAAATCACGTGAAATTGCTTCCGATAAGAGAGAATGGACAAATTTTTCATTTCCAGTCGCGAAATCTTCAAACCTACGATCGACTTGTTGATGAAACGTGCTCGACAGGGCTTTACGAATTATTACTATATTATTTGAAGAAAACGAAGCCACCGTGACAGGGTACAGGAAGTTGAAACACTTGTGCTCGCAAGCACGTGTACCGTTTCGTCGAACAGTTCGAAAACTAACTAAATATAGAATACGAGCGGCGCTATTGTTAGGTTACTTGCGTTTTCGTAGCTACGTCTTTCGTTCTACGCTGTCTGTATAAAATCGTCGTAAAGTCTGTAGCGCATTTATGATACCGAAAATATTCGCTAATTGAATGGTGAGCGAGATGTCACGAGACTCATTTACAACGCTCACCATGATATATTACCAAGCACTACAGTACGAATAACACGTGAAACTGTGAAGAATTTTTCTCGTAATAAAACATTTTTATATGTTGGGACAACATTTTCTGATACTACTAATATTGATAATGCTATGTATAATGTTATCTGATAATGCTGACAAACCTCAAATCAATGTAGATATGATGTTGTGTTATTCCAAAGTTTGGAATCATTAACTATTATCAACGGAATTCAAAAATCCATAGGTATACTTCAGACTAAGGCATCTCTGTTTTATATATTTTTGATTTGTATAATGAACGTTAGAAAGAAAAGAATAAAAGTAGTAGAATTTAATACTGTTTATTAAATATTTTTATTTGAATGAATTACGTGCTTAAAGTATCCGTAACCGTTCTCCTTTATCAATTTTATAATGTTTCAGATGATTTCATACATTTCTTCAGCCATATTCCAGAAGCTATCGCATACTCTGAGATCAAGAAAATCGTACTATCTACTACCGACAGTAGTAGCAACACTCATGTTATAAGTAAAAGCAGTTCACCTAGGTATATTGTACTTTGTGTTAAGTACAATATTAAGCTTATAATAAACATTTATACTATCGATAAAAAGGCTAAAAATAGTTGTTTCTTCGAGTAAAAGTCAAATGACTACTGCAGATTTAAGATGTAAGTATTAATATACAAAAAATTGGATTGTAACAGTAATCTTTGTAAATTAAAAATAAGAATAGAAGATTTGAAAGAAACGAAAATATATCCATTTTTGAGAAATATAGCATTTCTTTTTATACGACTCGTAGAAAAGAATTTTATATTTCAGTTAAAAACCAAATTTAAGCATACCGTAAGTCTTCTTAAAGTGCAAAGATAAAAAAGGGTGCTTAAAGTTAATGTATCAGTCCCCGGACTATCATTTACTAATTACTTATTCAGTATTTAAGGACTAGATTGAGTGGAAAGTTTCGAAGGAAAAAAGAACGCTGTCGAGACAATGAAAAATAACTCTAGAGATATTTATTGTAAGCCTGAGACGCAATACCTACAAATTGTTTATAGAAATTAATGAAGGGGATGCCAAAAATCTGTTGGACAATAGCTCCTGTAACAAGAGAGTGTTATTACAGCTTGTAAATGTATAGTAATATAATTAACAAAGTGTTAATTTATAGATCGTTTATATCTATTATGCATTACTATTAATATGTCCTTCACACCATTTGCTCGAAAGAAAATTAATGTACATCATCTTTAAAAAATACTAGTTTAATGAAATGCTTCTCAATAATTCACTATGTAGCAAATCTAGTCATCAGAGGACTGAAATATTCTGACAACAAAATAATGCATTTCGAAGATTAATGATAAGTGCGTAACGAGTCTAAGGTTTCAACAAAATGGCCCAGCGATTCACGGAATTTATTGAGCGACCGAATCGACTTCTTGGATCACGGGAAATCACATGGAAATGTGGACCGCGATTGCGCGAGATCTCTTCCAACCGAAGGCTTCGTCGTCTTCGCGCACGCGGTCTTTCGAAACGGTATTTTTAGAGAAGTGAGTCGCTGGCCGCAAGCAACGAACAGTAGTCAAGAGTCGTCATTGACCCTAAGAAAATCGAACCCTGTGAATTTTCGACCATAGGTGAGTAATCGCTATAATAAACAACGAAACAAGCGTTATCGCCGCAAGCGTCAGCAAGAACAGTTTCGTTTATATCGACTGGTGGCTATTTTTCTTGCTCTTCCACAACTTTCACAACTTCTGCTGATTTTCGTGAAGCTCTTCAACGTGACGTCTCGACTATTCAATGATTACGTGATTTACGACACATGTAATTACTGCATGCGGTTCAATAAGCAATTTATTGAGCAGTTCGTGCAGATCTAAATTTGGATCGCGTGCTCAAGTGCTTGGTGCATCTATTTATGATGTATTTATGGCATCACGGTAGCGTTTGTTTCGGTTGTTAATTCGGCGCCATATACTTTCATTGATACTTGGTGTACATTAGTTACAATTGATTCCGTTCTATCTCCATTTCAATTTGTTAGATTATTATTAGCCAACTTTTGTCTGTGCGTTTCTCTGTAATTGTAAGTATTTTAAGTTACGGAGTAATTTTTCTTTCTTTCCGAGCCTTTATCGCAACAATTTGTTTAACGCAGATATGCAGGTCCATTCGTTCATCAGCATTTTGATTTCGTTTTTTTCACATCTGAACCGCGGTGCCGTTTTCGATCGGAGATCGAGTTATATTTAAGTGTATTTACATCACGCCTCGTGAAGCGAGGAGAATTTCGGTGGCACGCGAGTCATAAAGCTTCTTCGAGAATTCCCTGCCATAAAACAGTATCTCTGATCTTCGGCACAAGAGAAAGAAAAAATATTTCAGCTATTGAAAGAAATAAGGGGAAGTTTTAAGCTTGAAGTTCGCAGAAAGGAACGAGATAACAAATTTCTATTAAAAACGTATGACAGCATTTTTTTTTATTCCGTGGCTAGCCTTCCTGTCACATTTCCACTTTTTAACCAAGAGTAATATATATTTAAAAATAAAGAATCTGGATTGATCTATCTTCTAAAAATACAAGTTGACCTGTTCGAGTTTTTTTCCCTGTGCCAACTTGCTGCCCCTCCCCCTACACACATCCCTCTCTTTCTTTTGGCGACGCTAATCGTAATTTGGTAAATCAGCGAGGATTAACTTATTTTTGAATAACAAATTTGAGAAAATATGATGGGGAAAAAATGGATCGAATGGCTAGAATGTAGAAAAAAGAACGTGAATGAACAACGAAGTACCGTTTTTTACGAATTATTAGTTAAAGCGAAAATTCAACTCTTTCATTTCAACTTTATTTTCTTTACCTGTCTGTATGTTGCTAAAAAATGTACTGCAGTAAAGTGTAAAAACGTGTTTGTACTTGAAGTATAAAAAATGAAAAATCCAAAAATTGTTGTCTGTATTAAATATTACTTTCATTATTGTTTCAGATAATATACCTGCTTGTTCCAAACAAGGCAATCGAATCCTAGTTACAGAAAAAAATTGTACGTGGGAATTTGTAGTTTAAGTAGAATAGGTACAGCATGGGTACGGCTAGTAGTAATAACAGTGAAGCTCCTCCTGTGGCATCTTTGAGAGAACGAAGCGAAGAAACATTTATCTGCGGGACAGAGAAATCCTGCTGTCTAGAATACACGAACGAAAATATACGACAAAGGACGAGGACCAGCGCATTGGACGTGGGTGAAGAACCTCAATCGCAGGTTAAATTTAAAGCGAATATTTATTAGTCTGGAGAGTGTCTTCACCGATCAGTTATTTGCGAGAAAGAAATTCACACGGCTCATATAAAGGATTTAGGGATCACTTTTAAATCCATTCACCATGAAAACAAATGTTGCAGGCTCCAAGTCCTTACTCGACATTTAAGGACGAGGAATCGTGGGCTCAGCGACCATCGGCGCCAAGTTTGTCAAACTTGCGGCAACCTCGTCGAGAAACTTTGGTAAGCAATATTTCTTTTTGCCCATAAAAATAGTCGGAGACATTTAGATTCTCCATTTACAAAAATACTTGGTTTTTCATTATTCAACTTTGAATCACGAAATATATGTAGAAGCTCTGAACTTTTTAAAAGCGGACGTCTGCGAAATCACGTGTCTACTCGCGTCACATCTTCGTGGTGGAACGTTGCTTTGAATGTAAATGGTCGAAGTCGATACCAAAGCCACATCTCTGTGAGATGTCTAAATTTAATCAATCTCGAATGACCGAATGAAGTAAGAAAACATCCCGAGGTTTTGTTGGAAAACAACAGTAGTGCGCAGATGCTCATTCAAAATTTTCCAAGCGGAACGCGTTCTTTTGTCCCGCGAAAAAGCGAGCTGCTGGCTGATCTCCAAAAGCTCCCGGCTCATCGTGATTTCGGGAGAACACGCTGAGTCACGGTCACGAAGAAGCGAGTTCGCAGGCATCGATCGCGATCACGTGCCCTCGTGTCTCGAGTTCCTTCAGAGAACGCGGTGAGCCTTGTGCCAGTGCACTTTTGTGGATCATTGGGCGTGGATCGAGCTTTCGAAAGCTTCATAGCAATTACATAGGCGTTAGAACAGTGAACATTTTCTCTGCGACTGTTTGCATAGACGCGCGAAGCCCAGGTTGTTCAGAGATTTGAATTGACCGAAGCAAAGTTCAAGAAGAATCAGAAAGGTCTCCTAACTCTCTCGAAAATTCTGTAATACCCTCACGGTTTTTTATGTAAGTGACTGTATGTAATAATGATCATTTACATCAAGATTCATTAAACTTTCGTATTTCTGTCTTTCCTTTTATATTCTACAGTTGAATACATATTGTACAATTGAATAAATGCGGAATCCGTTGACAGCAATGCTATTTAATAGGACATAATGTTTTCAATAGCTAATGATCAACCTAAATCTCTCGAAAAAATTGAACTTCAAGATTGTAACTCTCTCTGAGAATTAATAAACTGACTTTTTCATTTGTACTGAAATCGTTGTTGATTTCAGTTGTGTCACGATAAGTCCTTTACTCCCACGTAAAAGTAATTGTTCACATTGCAATGCAAAACGAGCACCGGGCCACGTACCCATTCTTTGATCCAGAATTCCGATCGTTGATCAGTCGGTCAGTTCAATTAGCATCCCTGAAATGAGTCCATTTATTTATATTGCAGTTGACGTATGCCGCACAGATGACAGGTTGGCAGGCAGCCGAGGGGCATAGCCCTTCGTTCTCTCAGCAACACCAAGAAGCCATGGAGCTTTCAAGAGTAATCTCGCAGCTCGCTATGGCCAATCAGCAGCTGACGTCCGCTTACACCGCCACATTGGTTCATTTGGAGGCGTTGTACACAGAGCTCAGGAAGGAAAAGGAGACAAAGCGACGGGAAATTTCGGTTAAGACGCAGGACGAGGCACTGAAGAAACGATTGACAGCTGATCAAGAATGGGACGATGACGAGGAAGAAGAGATGCGAAGGATAGAGTGCAGGATCGGTCGATTGGAAAACTTATTGGCGAATACCTGGGACCCGTGTCGCAGCAGAGAAAAGAACCTGCGCCAGGAAGAGGATAAGAAGCTTCGATCTAGAATCGAGAGGCTGGAGCTAATGATGAAGTGTCGAGGGCCCGAGAGGGAAGAGGAACAACAAGGGTGCACGAATGTTTGCTGTCCAATGGAGGATTGGGGCTCGACGACGACGGTTCGCCGACAGACAGACGATATCGCGTGCGATGTCATCCACGATAGGATTCTAAATAGCACTGACGTACCTGAACGCGAATTAAAAAGTCAGCCTTCGGTGTGTCGCATGGGGACCACGGATGACGAGGGTCGAACGACGTCTATTCATAGAATACGTAGCACACACGATGAAGACACGGGCGATTCTAAGTCCAGCAACGAAACGAGTCGGTCGATAGTGAATTTGCATTTAGAGAAGTTTAAGAGGAAAGAAATCGGGGTAGAAGGTGAGGAGGGTCTGGCGGAAAGTACATCCAGGATGGAGGTGATGAGGCTGTTGGAGGAAACCGAGAAATTAAAGGCTGAACGGTTAGAGTATCAAATTGTGAACGAAAAGCTGGTACACGACTTGGCGGAACAGAAAAAGATGCTAGAGAAGTTGACGAAGGATTCCGAGGTGCGTTTTCAAATACTTATCAATGTGCTTCAAGCTCAGAAAGTGACTTTGAGAAAATGATTCCTGGTAGCAATAATTTTATTAACAGAAACTAGTGGTAATAATTTAATCGCTTAATTCTAAGAAATTGCTCATTGTTTCTAGGACTCAAAGGCCCATCGCGAGGGAGTAGAATCGGTTTTGCAGGAACACAGAGAAGAATACGACAAGCTTATAGCAAAGTTCAATGTAGCCACGAAGGAAACAGAAAGGCTACTGAAAGAAGTTGATGCTTTCAACTTACAAAAGTATACTGCTGAGGCTAGGATCTCTAGCCTGGAGGAGGACCTGCAGAAGTTATTATTGGAGAAGGAGCAAATCAAGAGCATAGAAGGCCAGAAGACTTTGAAATTAAAGGCGCAACTGTCCGAGGAAGTCTCGGATAAAAAGAAACAAATAAAAGCTCTTGAGGACGCTTTAGATGAGATTCAAAGACTAAAGGAGACTATCAAGACTGGCAGGAATGGCGATAGTAATGACGCTTCGAAAGAAGATGTTGGTATGTCTACTCCATTTAATTTAAATTTAAAAAATTTTAAGTCTGTAAATAAAAAAACTTCAAAGTTCAAACCCTAAATCTGTTTAAAATATATCTTCTAGAATTATCTGATCGTTCTCATTCTCCGTAGATTCAATGGGATCGATAGATAATCCGCAGGAAAGTCCACCAACAGATCGCACGCCCAACATAGAAGAATTCAAAAAAGAGTTGACACTGAAGAGGGAAGCTAGACAACGGGCAATCGCAGCTGTTTCATCGGAAATGGAGCGACTTAGGCGTGAATTAGACGCAGAGAAGGAGGCTCATTCCGAAACATCGAGGGTGTTAGATCTACTGAGATCCGCCCATAACGATCCTCAATGTCAGGTGCACGCAAGTGGAGCTGATGGAAACTTCAGAAGGTCTAGAATAAAAGATCAGAAACCAGATGAACAAGAGTTGGCAGTCAAGCGCATGGAAGCTCAACGGTTATCGAGCATTTTGAAGGTGTGGAGAATAAAATTGAAAGAAAGGGAATTTTGCTTAAAACAATATATTTTGTTGCGCCTTAAAATTAAGTAAACAATTTAAAAAGTTTAATTTATATACTTAAAATTAGAAAAATAGTTTATGAACTAGTTTATCCATTTCAAGCAGATACGAAATAAAAATAGTAACTTTTCACTGTTTGAAATGTATTCTTGTTGAATAATTTAATTATTGTCAAGTAACGATTGAAAATTTAATATGTGAATGGTAGGTGTCTGACGAACTCAAGAACGACATTCGTTTCCAAATCGAGAAAGTGGACGACTTACGTTATCAGCTGGAAACTGAGCCCGATCAGCATCGTTACCGCATTCGATGCTTGACAGATATTACCAACAAGACACGAGAAGCTGTTCATACCAGAGAATCCCGTGCCAACGAACTGAAGGACCATCTCGCGCAGATTCTGGTCAGATTGGGGGATAAACGTTTCTTAGATGTGAAGGACGAGGTTGGTCTAGAATGCGAGCGTCAGCTGGAGAGCATCAATAGCTTGAAGTGTCTTTACAACGAGAGACTGAAGATACTGTGCGAATTGAAAGAAGCGGCTATCAGAGAACTCGTCGATATAAAGGAGAGATTGGATCATTCTTCGAAGAAGTCCGAGTGTTTAGAGGAGGACCTGAAGAAAGCTGACGAGAAGGTATGAAGACGCAGCTCCGTCAGGAAAATACAGGGTGCGGTCGAAATAGTGGTATAATCAGGATGGAGATGATTCCTAGTGCCAAAGTAAGCCAAAAGTGCAGAATAATTTTTTTCATACGAAGAAAGATATTCTATAATTTTGACTTATTTCTACACGAGGATTCATTCCATTCACGGCTGTTCTGTATTTACTTAGCGTTTTTTGAAAGTCGATTTCGTCAGAAACTAGACCTTGCACTTTTGACTTACTTTTGCACGAGGAATCACTCCATGTCTGCTGAGCCATCGTTTCAGCCGTATCCTCTATAGACTTATGAAATTACTTTATATTGTGTTATTGTAACTTTCTTTTTGTGTCTGTATCAGATCGATGTGCAGGATACCCAGATATCGAATTTGGAGTCCCAACTGGGACTTACCAAGGCAGATTGCAGGGATCTCCAGAATCAAATGTCGCTCATCAATGGACTGTTTTCTCAAATGTTGATTGGTGCTTCCTCTGCCGACATGGACCTCGATCGACTGACTCAGTTACTCCAGGTATCAGAACCCTGATTAATTCTCATTTTGGGACAAATTTGTAACATTCTAATTAATCCTTGGACGCCATTCAAACAATTCCCGAAACAGTTTTGCACTGTATACTACCTTGTCATCAATTTATTGGGTCAAAGATAATCTTTTTTTGCCTCAGCTTTTACCGTCGTCGAATTAAATTTCAGATTACGAGTATATTACTATAAATTACACAATTTGTCTGTTATTCAAATCAATTTTACTACTTATCAGGAGAATCATGATCTAATCAGTGACATGGCGAAAGAGCAAAGCACCGAGGCAGCAGCGCTTCCAAAGCTTCTACTTGACTTAATAGAACAAGTCGAGGGTGCTAAAGGAAATCAGAAACGTGTTGAGGGAGAAACCAATGGGACTGACGATGACGCAGAGAGGAAGGAAGATGATCTACAACAAGAAGACATAGCTCATAATTTGCCTAAGGTAATGGCAGCTCGAAAAATAAATGTTCATGGAATAAAATTTCATATAGTGCTAACATTGTATCTTGATATATCTTATCCCAGGTGTGGCGCGTTTTATTGGAATTATTGAGTTGTCACGCAGACGGCAGTGCATCCACATCTGCGGTATCTTCCTCGGATTCTAACTGTTGTTACAAATCTGTTGATACTCCTGCTGGTCCCAGATTAGTAATATCCGTCAGCAAAACGTACATTCGTTTAAAAGAGTTAATCCTGGAGAAGAAACATTTGGAGAAGGAAATGAACCGAATGAAACAGTTGAACTCTCATTTGGAATGTAAACTTAGTGAACAGGTAAAGTAATGGTACTATTTCGAATACATCAGGCTCGTAGGCACGTTTTCGACCAAATATCCTGGAATATTTCACCAGGAAAAGAGGCTGTCCGCGGTATCAGCGGAGTTGAGCAAAACTTGGACCATCGTTGATCGAATGCAGGCTCAACACCAGCAGCTACACACGCACGAAAAGATTTTGCGATACGAATTGCAGCAAAAGCGGAAAATGCTGCAGGAGCTGAAACAGGAGTTAGAATACTGTCGCGAGAAATGGGAATCGGCCAGACAGAAGAATACCAACACCGAGTTAGAATGGAGAAGCTTGCGACGAGAGTTCGCTGCGAGAAAAGCGCTGGTTGTTCAAGACTCCTTTAACAACAGGTGGGCCATTGCTTCTATTCTTCTTTATTCAAATTCGTTTGAATTTTTTTTTTTTTAAATTGTGATTATGATTAATTTCCCGATATAGCGCCGAAAGTGGTTTTAGCGACGAGCGGGGGGATGACACGGATGAAGAGGATAACGCTGTCGAAGATAAGATTAGACCAGGCCCACGGAGAAAACCGCGAAAGGTATGATATTTTTGCTCCTTTAATTAACAGTTGAGCAATTATTTCGATTATTACTCGCACTATTCTGAATTGCTTTCAAAATTCTATTTATAATAACAATGCTTCCAGGAGAATCCTCGAGCACCAACCCCTGACACAGAATCAGAGCAACCAACTGACAATGAACTGTCAGAGCCGAAGACAGGTTCCTCGGCAACGCTGGAGCAGCGAACACCTACCCCAGAGACAGAATGTGAACAGGATGAGACAGAAGTAGCGGATGCGACTTTGAACATTGGTTCTGCAAAAATAATGGAAACAACAGTAAGTAAACAGTTAATAAAAATTAAATTCCCTGTCAATCTTTACACTCACAGATTATGGTATTTTTATAGCAGGTGATGACAGAAACTTCACCAGACTCATTGGATTCCTTGGACCAAGCTCTGACAAATGTCATCCAGAATCTCATAGGCGTGAACGAATCAAGTGCAACTCCACCAGTCCGCAATTCCGCAAGTCCAAGTAGTGAAGTAAACAATGTGGAGAACGTCGTGAAAGATGACTCCTCAAACGGTTCCCCTACAATAGACTACACTCGCGGATCATGGATCGCGTTGCATAAATCGGAGCCGTTAGAAGTGAATACTGACAATTTCAAAGTGCTCCCTGTGCTTGACGTCCTCGAACCAGACGACTTGTCATCGAACCTAGCGGAAAATTTTCAGAAACCGACGGACATGGAGGGTGAGAAAGCAAAGACTGAAGCACGTCCAACATTATCTGTTTCTCACGTACCCGCCGTAACTAGCACAACCAGCACGCCGTCTGTTTTTTCTATCGGTCCCTTTCCCCCGCCCATTGTGACACCTTTGACCGCAAAAAATGTTCAGTTCAGCGACCCTCTGATCGTTGGCCCGTCTAATCGAATTTTTGCTCCAGTTTTCGGTCCATTGTTGTCGGTCGGCGAAAAGCGTTCCGACAGCGTTTCATTTTCCTCCTCGTTGGGTCAAGAATCGGAGGCGAAAGATCTCGAGAAACGCAGGCCCCAATCGGTAGAGAGTGTGATAGACTCGGACAGTATTTCCGTGGACTCATCATCGAGCTTGGAGACTGTCAAAGAATTCTCCACCGCGGATTCCGCTCCCACATGTCCCCTCGCTGTAGATGGAACGGTGGAGAGCTCCTCGGAAGCTGGCTCTTCGAGGCAAGAAGAGAGCAAAGTCTCTGCGGGAAAGGTTCGAACACCGGAGGAAGCTTTAGCCGCACGGGAAGATAGATTAAAGAGATTGGAGGAGCAGGCCAAGTGGCTGATGAATAAAATGAACGCCACGAACAGAAGGGGTTCTGCGCTGAGTACCAGACTCGAAGAACTTCACGAAGTGTATGGAGAGCCACCTGTTCCTCCTCCTATGCCTGATATTCTGCCTAGTCAAAGACTACAAACAAATATGACTGATCTACCTCGCCAGGTAAGATAATTTTTACGTTTCTGGTCCTATTCTATAATATTGGAGTATTATGATAACAATACTCGATGGTATAGAAGACTATTAATATGTTTACAACAATTAACTCCTAGACACTGATCTGTTTGCGTTGTCGTATGGATAACGATGAAACAACTTTGCCTGTGTCTGTACTGGGGAAATATTACCTTACCCGATTTATTTACACACTTTATTTGTAGTTTGAAATTCTTTGTTTACAATCTGAAAATTTTATGGCAATCTACTTGACATCTTTTTAAAGACATTGCTGAATAAATTACTTAAATAAATAATTACTTGAATAAATTACTTAAATATAGAAAGAGTTTCTTCGTTGCATTTACACGTACGAAAACATGGTAAGAACGAATGTTGCCTGATATGGAGGGGGAAATACAATAAAGATAGAACTAATTTTCTCAAGATCATGATTCCTGACATTTCAAGATCATCAAGGTCTTTATTTAGTAGAACTACAAAGGATTAAGATTCAGTGTGTTACAAACTGATACACCTATGTATTTAAAGCTATGTAAGATATGATACGTATTTTTATTTCTTGGGGACCGTTTTGTTTGGGGGCAGGTCCATCATACTGAATTCTTTCAGATTGTGTCCTGAATTTCTTAAATGCTCAAATGTGTTTTTAAATACCTACGTTTATAGCCCCTTTCTTGACGAGTTAAATGTGTCGGTGATAATGAAAGTGGTGTGTCATGTATTTTTTGTTTCGAGATATTTATCACTTTCATAATCACCGGCACAAATAACATGTATAGTGACAAAATAATGGAGAAAGGAGGAAAACAATTTCTTTGTCAACACTCTGCGTCAACTGTTGTGTAAGCGGTCGGGCATAGGTATACAGTATGTCCCGGGATTTTTCGGTCAAATTATGTTACCTAGTATGTTCTATGAGTAAAATTAAATAAAATTCTATACAAACATGGGAGTATAAGTACTTCAAAAGATGGAGATAGAGAAATACGAAATATAAGGGTTTTATTAACTAATTTACCATTATGCTGGTGTGTGGTTATTTTATTTGTAAAAAAAATGGACTACAGACGTAGGTATTCAAAAACATGTGTTATCATTTTACAAAGTCCAAATGAAATTGCCATCATTTACAATCACATGGATCCTACATGTATTCACCTGTAAGTTGTGACAATGTTATTCTTACACCTGCCTACTTTCTTAATGCATCGGCTAAAGAGAATTTAAAGTCAGTAATATACATTTAATTACTGTTTAATTACATATCATGAGGCGTTTGATATGAAGCATCTAGAAAAGTATCTGATTGTGAAACGCGATCACTTGCAAGGAAGAAAGGAAGGAATTTACAGCGTACATAAAGTATACGAAAATATCTCGTAATACGAAAATACATGTTCATATGTTGTTGAATTTCTCTGCAGCTTTTCTCTAATTTAAATATTAAGAATATATATGATTCCCTTAAACAGAAACATTGATTACTTTGAAATCTCATTATGGTGACTTAGAAAAAAAGAGATCTTTATATTGTCATATTTTTCCATCCAATTCGAGCAACTTTCATTCTTGTCCAGCTCAAGTGTAATGGAACCATTGGTGTGCACGCTTTTAAATCCCCCTTTTATACATATTTTATTTTATCGTTTTCTTTGATATACTATACATAATAGATAAAAATATAGTATAATATATTTAACATGCAATCTCCAAAGGGATTTTGAGAGAAAATATACGAGTTTAGTTACTTCGTTTCGTGTTCACCTCCTCAAGGGTTTAATATGTTTATTTTTATTCATTTCTGTACTCTCGCTACGTGCGTCGTCTACTACTTTTTAATAGATATCAATATAAATTAAAATTTTACTATACTTTCTATTTCATTGCCCTTGTATGCGAAACGATGTGTCTATTAACTATACTTTTAGGTACCTGAAGTATCGTCCAAGGAGGGTACTCAAAACATCGAGAAGCCTGTGTCGAGCAGTGGTTCCAATGAATCACCGCCTGATAACGCGCCTTGAGACGCCTATAATTTTTATTGTTACGAAGACATATTACTTGACATTTATTTCTGTCTAATTGTAAGATAGAAGCATGTACATACATACCTACATATTTCAAATGCGGCCCGTGGGTCAGCGGAAGAAATGTTTTGGTTTTTATTACAAACAGATATTATGTAATTGAGATGAGTCAGTACGTTTGGACTCGTCTCGGAAGTCAGTTGAAACGATAACGAAGATTATTTTATGGATTGTATGTTGTTTTCATATATAAAACGATTTTGCTTCATTTCTTCATAACGTGGAAAAGACTTTAAACCATATCATTGATTCAAAGCTACTGAAATTTCTATGTTTAATATTTTTTACTGCAAAGTATTTTTATTATCGGTGTGCCATCACTTTTATCGATATAAGTGACTTCTTGTTGTTCCTAACTGCAAAGGTGAATGTGATCACTTACGAATCCGTTCCTGTTTTGTACCTTCTACAATTGTACCTACTAATTTCGGTATATAAATAAAGAATCAGTAAGAAATATTCTGATTTCATTAATCATGATTATTTTACCATTGAAGTAGAAGATTATTATTATTATTATTATTATTGTTATTATTACTATTACCTATTCTCAGATGAGACAGGGAATAAGAATAAAAGTAACTCCAATTGAAATACCTTGTTGATGGGATCGATATGATTTATTTCAAAATAATTAACAACTCTCAGGATGTAAAACATTCTTGTCATGCACCTCCCGTTCATACACTTAAACTCGCAATCAGTACTACACTATATGTATACGGTAGATATGTATAATATTCACACGACTCCCCGTAGTTCTCTATCGTAGGTTAATAAAATTCATACAAAATTATTTATATAACAAGAGCAGCTCTAGGTACGCCAAGTTCTCAACTTCTTTACGAGCTTTCAATCATCTAACACTAGTCGTAAAAGGCACTGGACAAATATTTCGAAAGAGATTTTGGGAACATTTCGGTCGGTTAAATCGAACGTATCAACTAACAGGTTTACAATTATTTTACTTTTGCTTGAGATGATTTGTATAAAAAAACGCTCAAACTTACAGACACATGCACTCGATGCACCCACGCAAAATGATTGTCTAACATTATCATCCGTGCTGTCGATAATCCCCACTTATCTCTTACTTTAAGATTTATCTACACACTTAATACTCTAGTATTGGCCGTTTAATTATACATTATCTTTTGATCGGTTAATCTCATTCGTAATAATATATACCATCATAAAACGAATATTTTATGACGGTACATTACATCGTTGTCGTGTCAACAGCTTCGTATCACAGTGCACATTGTGCACCATTCGTCGTTATGCTAACAGCACTGACAAACATAATGACGCTAGAAATAATAAGTTGGCACACTTGAAGAGGACTGGTTGTATAAAAATACGGTATAAAGACCTATCTACAAGTAAACGATTTCCTCGAAAAATATTTTACAGTCTCTGTTACAAAGTTCCTTTTTTGTGCACATTGTACTTTCGAACGTTACATTATTTCGTTCTAAGAAAACTTTCTAACTTTCATGGCAGTATAGAATGTTTTTTCTTACGCACAAGCACTTCGACAAATTCAATATACAAATTTAGCATTTAAATTCCGATTACATTTGTTACTTTAAATATAATTCTCCAAAAATAATAAATTATCTTACGTACGCGCGCCGCGTGTTTAGCTCGTCTATAAGGCATTTTGAAGTTCCGTGATTTTTGTACAAATATTATACTTTATAAACAATACAGCTTTAACGACAATAGCATATTTGAACTCTCTTATATAATACGTATCACTTTAATTATGATTACTTAATCACCGAGAATATCATCCATGTGAGGTCACAATCTCCAATTTTACTAAATTAATTTAAGTATCAACTACCTTGGGCTCTTAATATTATAATATAAAATACATTTGTTTCTACAAAAATCTCTCGTTTTATAAAAAATGCAACAGTCTAAACCACTCTTAATGCTTCGTTGAATGTCTACTACATCATCTCATTTAAACGCCTTAGACGCTTAATCAATATCAATAGTTCAACTCCTTCTTCTATTCGTAAAAAAACATTATGATAAAAAATATTTATACATGCAACATTCACTGAATCATTTGCAAGTATCTATTCTCTTCGAGCAACGAGCTGATAGACGAAGTCATATCATTCACTACCATATTGGCGCTTGATGGGAGAGGTTGCGGTAGTGACATAGGGTGAGTAGAACTAGAAACATTCGTTTCGTGAGTCTGCCCTTGCCCCGTCCAATTCCTGCACTGTTGTACGTATTCCAGGGTCCTTCTGTACGAATCTTGCCTTAATCCTGGTGGAGGTTTCATGGGAGACCTTTGTTGAGATTGACTGATGTCTCGACATTGGATTTCAGGTATGCTGGCTCCAGATTGTTCATGATAGCATTGATCACCACCGTAACTCCACAGACAGCTGCAATTATACTGTTGATGATTCAGTGGGTTAGTTCGAGCCTGACAACTGTGCGTGCATGTGTGCTGTTGTAGTTGCATTCTGCAGTTAGTCTGTTGAGCGGTGCAGAATTGCGGGGACACTCTTTTAGGCAAATTGTTGTCAGTAACTGGCCGATGACCACTATTAAGATGAGAACAATGGCCAGTCTGGAAACAAGGAGATGTCGGTTGCTGCTGCGACTGCTGTTGGCAACCTTGAAGGCCAGACGTGTTGGCCACCGGCTTGGCGAGGTTGCTCATGCTTAACTGAGGACAGTGGGGTGACACTTGAGGACACTGATTCGACACTGCGGTTTGTTGGCCACAATGCAAAGTGGACGCCTGACCATTGGGCGTTATCACTGTCCTCGTACACTGACTGACTGTCTGGCCACACTGCAAGTTAGGGTGGCTCAGTGTCGGCTGATTAGGCAGAACGTGCGCCTGTGTGCAATGCGGTGACATTTGCGGACAGTTGACAACTGAACGCATCGGTACGCATTGTTGCGGGGTCATCGCGCCATGATTCGATGAGGCACAAGTGGAATTCGCATGATGGTTCTGTCCATTGAAAGTTCCAGTACAGTTTGCGCCCAGCTGTCCTTGACAGCCATAACCAGGGTAATAGCCGTGGTGCATATGATTCTGGGGACAGTTCCTGGTCAGTTGAGCAGAATTCTGTGGGAGATTCTGAGGGGCGTGCTGAGGTGCTAGGGCACCAGCCGCTGGTGACGTTAAAGGTTGATCGCTGATGTGGCTGGGCGCGTAGTGCGATCCTGGTGACATTACTTGTCCCGCTACTGGACTGAGTATTTGGCCGCCATTTGCTTGCGATGCATAGTTAGGTGAAGGACAATATTGTGAATTAGAGTAGTTAGAGCGGGAACTGGGACATTGGTTGTAAGGCGATGGAGAGGAAATCTGATAATTTGTGCAAGTTGGTTGGGTACTTGGTTGTTGTGGATAGCAGTTTTGCTGGTGCGATTGACTGTAATTACAGAGGGATTGCAGTTGACGCTGATAATGCAAAGGATTACTACATATTGGCGACTGGCAAATTGGTAGAGGGCTGCTGCGATAGCTCATCTGGTTCCCACCTGCCTGAACCTGAAACAAAAAACACATTCAAATTTTTATTACAATCTCCTATGATGTAACTTTAAGGAAGTAGAAACAAATAAACCGTAACATTCATAAAATGTAATTCGTTAAGAAGGCATTAAAGAATACCCACCTGACTCAAATATTGCATCATCTCATCTGGAATGACCAGCTTGTTCTCCACCATTTCACCTTCTCCAACTTCATCCAAAATAACTTCCTGATTAGGATGATGCTCCGGAAGTTGAGCTGATCTAGGCCTCAATGGCACAGGCGGCGAGTTTCTGTGACTTTGGTGACCTCTAGTCGGCTCAGACATACGACGGTCACCGGATGGTTGCGTACAGTTGTTGCTTGGACCGTTCCAATCTCCTGGTATACTCTGAATGCCCTAAATTAATTAATTAGCGTTATGCATCAAATCCATATCAAACAACCAAAACTCCGAATAGTAAAATAAGATTACTCGTATTTTACAAAATCATGAAAATACCTGCAGAGACATGTTTTGTGTCTGAACAACAAGATTGCTTGTCAAATATGATCCTTGAAGGTGACTCGGTGGGTTCATTCTACCAGAAGTGGTGCTCATCTGACTACTTCTTCTGGATGTACCAGCACTGATTGGATCATAGAAACTTCCAGGGTCAGCTTGGCCTATTCTGGCAGCGCTAGCACCACTAGCATGGCTGCTCCTTCTACTACCGAACTCCGTGGACTTCATGCTACCATAATAAGTGCTCACTGTGCTATTACTGTCCCGTCGTGGCTCACTTAATGGTTGCAACCTGTGCTGTAGATCGGACAAATTCGTTTGACGAACGTGACCTCCTCCTTCCATTTTCAGGTCAGTAATCCTTCTGTTCAGGTCACCGATGTTACCCTGAGGACCCACCCCACGTGTTCCTCTCATTCCAGCCACGCTGACGGGCAGGCTTGGCATACCCTTGACATTTAATCTTCCTTTCAAACGGTTCCTTGAAGCGAGTGGTGGACCTTGTTGTTGCTGCTGTGACTCCATTCCACCAACCTGCAGGCAGTTAATCGTTGTATTATCATCTAGGAATTCGAATTTATATGCACGTATGTTACGTTTCGTTAGACACCGTAAAGTTTAAGAACAAACATTATCTGCTAAATGATGAGACTGCTATATGATGATAGTAGTAATAGTATTTTCTTAACGGGACAGAAAAATCTTCCGTTCAATAATATGATAAATGTGTGATTTTCAAACTCACCATAGCACGAAGAGCAACTGGAAGATCAGCAATGTCCAGGTCATCAGGTTCTTCGTTCCAAGATTCTTCGGCAAGTGCTACGCCGTCACTTGTCAACGCGCTAACACCGGCAACCTCGTCATTACAGCCACCAACCAAAGGACTGCCTTGCTGTTGCATTATGCTGGGTGGACTATTAGCCTCGCTTTCAGATTTCACGCTGGGGCTCGACAGACTCGGCGTTTTTGGATGAAGGTCCTCGCTCCTACTGGGACTGTTGCCACCAGCTTCGTCGCTCCCACCACCATCTCCACCGCTACCTTTATGCTTCTTATTAGCATAAAATTCTGCACCATGCACCGTTTTCACGTGCTTTCTCAAGGATGAGGGATCAGTATACCTTTTCGTGCAGCCCGGCGCTTTGCAGACGTAGGGTTTCTAGAAAATTATTATACCAAAATAACGTATCTGCTACCAGAAAATGGCAGCATGTACATTTGTTTAAGGTCCGGCATTTACCTCATTGGAATGAGTCCTGTTTTGATGCTTTGCACGATCGCTGGCGTTACTGAACGCTTTACTGCAACCTGGGTACTCACAGGTGTATGGTTTTTCACCGGTATGAGACCTGAGATGCGTCTTTAGATTCTCCAATCGCGAGTACGCCTTGAAGCAACCCTCAAACTGAAATCACACGTTACAATATATATTATCACACACTTCATGGAATTTTAATTTACAGATCGTTGTACTCACGGTACACTTATGGGGTTTTTCGCCTGTGTGCCTTCTCATGTGTACGACCAACATGTATTGCGCCTTGAAAGGTTTTTCTTCCCTCGAACAGTCCTCCCAACCGCAAACGAAGCTCTTTTTGTTTGCATGAATATGGTCGTTGTTGATATGTTTCACGAGATCATCCTAACGCATAAAACGACGCAACGTATTAACAAAAATGAAAGATGGTCAATAAGCTGTAGACAGTAAAAAACTGCGAAGCGTGAGAAATATTTTAAACTTACCTGAGTTGGAAACTCGAGGCCACAGTCCCTCCAATGACAATTAGTCTCGATGAAATCACCAGGTTCATCTCGAAGATCCTCGCTAGGACTAAGTCCTTGAGGGTGAGTGGGTGGTGTGGTGATTATAGTTGCATTGGTAGTCGTTGTCGCTGGTTCTCTTTTCACCTTGGTGGAGGCCCTTCTTGAAGAGGTGTCTGCTTCCGCGGTTATTGACCTGGTTGACGATTCTGATGCTTTTCTGCACGACTCTGCACTCTATAAGAATAAGCAATAATTAAATATCTCTCAATTTCGTTGAATACTTTTCTTCAGCCCTTGATCTTAACTGCTCAAAATTATACTTAAATTACAAATCATAGAACACATGACAGTGCATTCAGTCTAACTAAAAAGCGACTTAAGGAATCCCAATTCAACTAAATTCCAATTTACGTGAACGCAATTACAACATTAATCGAATTGTAAATGTATGGCAGGAGCTCAGTTAGGATACTTTATAGTAGTTGATATTGGCGTATCACCTTACTAATTTAATCGCTATTGCAATTCAAACAGCAGTATTAGCGATCTTTTACTTGAAGCGAGCGACTTTCTAAACCAAACATGCTTCTTATACACGAGTGCGAAGCGAGCATCACGACGCGAGATCTACACGCGATCTAGCAATTATCGCGTATCCTGCGGTGTACCAAATCGATCGATTGTACCAGACCGACAATAAACGATACACCGACCCATTCAAGAGTTGCATTTGTACGCTGATATAGACATAATTTTGAATATGTCCATCCACATCGTGTCTCTATAACGCGTTTGCTAAGGGTGGAATACAGACCACAGGTGGCGCAGTTTGACAAACGAGGAACACGGGGCGTGTTGTTATTTTGAATGCATTTGGTGCAGGTTGTTAAATCGCTTAAGGGACAATATCTCTGCGATGATTCTTCGATATCATTAAAAGGGATAACTATAAGTATTACATCCCTTACAAAGGATGGAAATCCAAGGTGTAAATTGCAATATTGAAAGTGTAACAAGTACATCTGCCTGGGCTAAATTTCTTAAAAAATATACATATACCAGCGCAAATAGCTTGCTGTTGTCGCAATGATCTACAGTGGAAAGGCAATCTCGTAAGCGATATGTTATTTTCCAGGGCAACAGCAGTGTATAAACTAAACATTAGCTTCGGTGCGCGGGACAGCATGTCTGTTGCGCAGACGTACGAAATCGGTCGTGCAACTTCAAGGGAATAGGCATTGCTCGTAACGTTAACAAATCGATCCACAGTTATATCTTGAAACCCAGCTGAAACGTGCGTCTGCTCCGCTCTTCGGGGGAACCACTCGATTACAGCAGGCAATAAATCCATCGATCACCGGTGAGAACGAGCGTGCACGTTGCCGTACACACATGGAAACGACGAATCGGCATCGGGGCACGACGGCAAACCGCGAGAGCGCAACGAGCGAAATGCAAACCGATGCAATCAGGCCCAGGAACTTTAGAGCGGGTGGACACGCGGCGAGTCATGTCAAGGGAAAAGAAAATGAAAACATCGCCGTGGATGTAGAATAAATCAGAGCAACCCAAAGAAACGCGAGGAGAAGGACGAAGGACCGAGAGAGCCGCACAGGTAGGCGAAGACAGAGGAATAGGCAGAACACGGTTAAGAACCAGGTAGAAAAAGAAACGAATGGTAGAATGAAAGGGAAGAAAGGAAGAGGGAGGGGTGGAGGAGGAGCAGGAGGAGTAGGAGTAACAGGCGAGAAAGATAAAAGACATTGGTCACGTGGAGGGATTGGAGGCGGAATCAGGCGAAATAATGTGTGCGAGATTGCTTGTAACCCGAGGACCACGAGAGGGTAACCCAATCTTTTTCTCTTTCTCCTTTACCTCCTTCTCTCGCACGATTGCATGGCCGTTGAAGCTGAGAAGCCCTGCCTCTGAATGAGATTAAGAAAGACGAGAGGGAACGCTTATTTATTCTCGATGAATCGATGACGAGCTACCGAGTATACTTCTCTCCCCGGCTGGCAATAACAATCAGGCAGGCACCTGTACGCGCCGCATCCTGCGATACGCTCGTATCGCATATCACGCGAGATGTGTGCGAAGTAAGATTGAACGCGCCTTAGCATAATCGCCGATGCGCTGCTTACGCACCGAGATGTATAAGGTAATTACGGTGATAAGTTGTTCACGGTGCTTCTGTACCCGACGAACCTGCTGGGCTCTCTCAATGATTTCTGCGCTATCACTAATGTTATGGAACAGTCTATTGCTGAATGATAATAGTTTCAATTTGATAACTTTTTTGGCTACATATTACACTCGCTGCCAAAAGGATTTTCAGCAATCTTGATAACCGCAAGTTCTGGTTTAACTATCGACCATTACACACAGATCCTTTATCCTAGCGTGAAGTGTCTCTACGATTAAGACTGCCTTCTCATTTTTGTTATGGTCCGAATCAATCGAAGCATCCCCAGTAAATAAACGGACCCTAATGAAACTACTGCGATCGATAAAAAGAACTTGTACAGAGGTGAAATCGCTAGGTACTCTGTGTAGACGAATTTTTGACGCATAGTTGCCACATCTGCTGTTCTCTCTGTCTCTGTCGCGCTGTTGCCACAGAATTCTCTCTTTCTATCGAGAAGTCTTGAAGGAACACGGCACGAGAGCTGCGTCTAGCGTCAGAGCCTCGCTGAACGTAGCAATAATGAAAGATAGAGAGGTCCGGGAGTGTAGGAAGAAAAGATGGAAAGATACCAAACCTGACATAATTTGAACTATCATTATTAACGATATTACACATAAAATTTATTTGCAGAATTGAAAGCCCGTTTCGTTCAAAGTACCTAGCCCGATTTAAATTATTTTCTGTCAATTTAATCGGCAGAATCGCTCATTTGCCGCAACAACGACACAACTCAAAATGTGCAGTTTTTGAGTTATTAGTATAGAAAAAGCGGTTGTTGTCTAACAAAACTTTTCCCGTTAACAAAACCCGTTTCCCCAAAAATCATGAATTTTGAGTTATACATATATGTCGTTGTTGCAGCAAATGAGCGAAATGTAACATATGCAGTGAGGGCAATATTTATATTTTCTTGTGAAAAAATATAATGATATGATTGTTCAATGATTGTTTCTTTTGTTTGTTTTAATAGAATGTAAAACTTCGTCTTCTTAAAAAATTACCAAAATATTCATCGGGCGAATCTCAAAAACATATCCATAGGATTTCGTCTCATGTTGGTTATTGAGTTTAGGGGACCACCTTACATAAGAATTTCATAGCGGAGTCTACGTCAAGAAATTACTGTAAACTAGTGTTATCTAGTACTGTTCTAGAAATTATCCGATTTATACTGTGTTTGATCTCATTTTAATCTGGAAAAACTTAGCAGTATGTTACTGAAAACGTTACGTTTTACACTTTATTAATACATAATCCATCGCAAGCAACACTGTATGCCTTTCGAGGCGAGGCTTGAACCGAGACCAGAAGCCGCCGCCGAACAGCCCAAGTCTTCAGCACGAAGTGAGATCGAGCCGGTTCGGGTAAACACGCTGCCGAAAGTTATTTGAAATTCCGAAGCCTTCGAATAAAAACCGAATAAACTACGGATAAAGATGAAAACCTTATTCGACAGTTCAAATAAACATTCTTCGAATAAAAAAATTATTTTTCACCGTCGAATGAATTCACTTCGAATAAACAAATTATCTTTCGCCGTTTCGAAGCTTCGAATAACGGATAAACATAAAGTATCTATTATTTGAGTTTATCCAGATATTATCTTTTCCCATCTCTGTTCTCCAGCCGCTTGGCCGTGATTCATTCAAGCCTCCCTGATGGCAAAATAGTGATAGGGGAAATGCGGCAACAGCGCGATACGACTCTCAATACGTATCGGCAACTATGTCTTTCCTACATTTATCGGCTAACTTGGACTTCCACCGGTTCTGATGCTACATGGCGCGAATATACCATCAGCGCCGGTGACGGAGAATCCTTGAAGCCTCATTCTGTCATTTCTCGAGTCTGTCGCAGTACACGATTCATAAATTCATTATTATTTCAACGTACGGTGCTTATTAGCGTTCTAACTCACCAGACCACCCTGCACAGATGTCTACTGGAGGCAACTATACCCGCAAAAACTTCCTTCTGGCCGATTCCAGGACGAAAGTTGTAATTTACGGTTTGTTTACTACACGCGTATACTTAAACGCTCAACTTAGCTTGTGTGAGCATACGCACGCAACATTCAAGGTCCAGTAAGATGGCAGCCTTAAACTCCAATTCGTTAATTTCTTTAATGTGTCCTAATAAAACTGAAGTAAAACGTACATTTTTTGTCTGCTTCCTGTTAATCTGGTACCAGAAAATTTTATTCTGTCTAGCAGCTGTAAGAATTGTATCTTTATAAAAAATCTTTCACTCACTTCAGTTTTTGGTGGCAGCCCTCCTCCGTGTGGCCCCAATGTCGCCGATGATGAATGCGGCGGTACACCGGGGTACAATTGCGAATGGGGTGATAATCCATGAGCATGAGGGTGTGGATGAGGCGGCGGAGGAGGGGGTCCAGGAGGCTGTAAAGGATGAGTATGAGGTAAAAGCGCCGCAGCAGCTGCACTCCTCAGAAGGTGAGCCTGTAGCTGTTGCAAGTGTGGTGCCATTCCTGGGTGCATTCCTAGGGCTGGACTCATTGCTGCAATGAAAATTTTTTACTTTTATTACATCATACGGGAATGTTAAATTATCGTAAACTGAAAGTATCGAATATAATAAGTCGTACTTTATACAGCTTCAATGTCTACCTGCATTGTTAACAGAACTTATCACATTAACCAAATGTACCAAGTCTACTCCCAAGAATGAATTGCAGGGTAATTGTGTTGTTGTAGATAGGAAACCGATACTCTTGTAGTATATAAGAAAAATCGTGTGGCGGATTATTCGTCCAATCGTTGATAGATGTCATCGAGCGATACGGTTGTTGAACGTAACATAAACGGCGGGCATTGCATAGCGTTTAATAGTTAACACGAGAGGAGACGAGGGTGGCGATACGAGGATAATCGATAGAGATCGATATCGGACCGCGTCTATTCTCTTGACAGTCGGAGCACGGCACGCCGGACTTCCGGCACGTAGACTAAGCTAGGCATTTCAATGGTAAGTCTCTTGGTCACTCTTACGAAACACTACATAAAGCTGTAGTGATCGTGTAGGCCGTGACTGTGTCATGTTCTCCCCGCGGAGAAAACCAACACGATAAGCGACTTACTAAACATATATTTAACAGAAACATTTGCAAAGAATGAAAGAGCTTCGCGTATAAGTTAAACGAATATTATCGTTATTTAACTGAATGTTAACTATTAAGTTTGCAGAAACGTTGAATGAGCCTTTCTCTCAATTCTCACCCCTTTTCTCCTCGCGACCATTGGATTCTATGTCTACCCATAATTTCAATATTATAAATCGCTGGTTTACTGTCTTGTTACACGGCAAAGTATTAACAGTCACTGTAAGCAGCGCAACGAGTTTGTTCGATAAATTGCTGTGACTAAATTAATCATGGTTCAGTACGGTCTTGTCGGTGTAATACGTGACAGGCGTTCGAATCAAGCTTCCTTCTAATGGAAGGTTCAACTGACACTGCCCTCATCGCTAGTCTATGAATTAGCTTCCATAATATGTATGCTTCATTGACGCGTAAACTGTTGGTACACGAAATAGACGACTATATAATTAATTTCTCTTGTTCTATTTATAGTATGCTAGTATATTTATCCATTTATTTTCATACATAACAACTGAAGCACCAGTAGGTCCCAAATATAGTAACACCTCGCTATTATATCATAGATAGATACCGATGATAATGAAAAGAGTTTCGGTACCTTGGCCTCAAAAATTGATCTAAAATTCTTCACGGCTAGATCGAACCTCTCATCCATACTTTTCGACAAAGAATTCTGCTTTTTGAGAGGGGCGAAAGCGTTTATAAATAGTGTATTCTGGGGTCGCATCATTTTAGCTATGAACACGTTATTTAATTGGATAATCTACACTGATCCTAACGCATTTTCCTAGATCAAAATTTTATGATTAGGTACTGTATTCCTTATCACTGAAACCCGGGGCCGCAGTGTTCTGTAAGTATACTACGCCAAGTAAAGCCAATCCTCATCGTGCATCCACACGTTATCTAATAACATCTTCATTACTGTTTTTCAAGTATGTACCTACTCCGTTGAATTTTCACAAGTATCCATGAACCATCTCAAAGCAACTCTTTCCCATATCAAATCACCCGAACGCTTAGTAGTCTACGAAGGTTCTATCGACGATGCAATCAAGCTCCATTCAGGGTGCCATCACGTACGCGCGCCAAGATACTTAGGCGACTAGTCACGCCCATGTGTGTCCACGTTCTAGGCGGTACTTCATAAAAGCGACCACGTTGCATGCCCACGGATGCTTAACGATTAGCAGTGCAGTGCCTCGATTCGTAACCGTGTATTACCGACGTTCATGTGCATTCTGGAAAGCGTTTCGCGATCTAAAAACGCAAACCATGTCTGCGTCGTAGGTAATAGTCTGTCGTTCCAAGATACGTTTCCAGAAACGGTAAGGGTCTCTTCACATGTGATACTTCGGTGGCTCGCGACTGCCATTCAGAATGTATTTACACAGCGGATCAATGGTGTCTGGGGTTGATACCAAACATGTTCCATTCCCTTTTCTCTAACTACAGTGGAGCCGTATTGTGATACGTACTCAGTCTAAAGAATGATGTAGAGATCTTTTTAAGGGGACCCTCCGGTTAAAATTTTTTAGAAAATCGACTTCTTTATATATATGTTTTGTAGTATAACATCCCGAGAATATTCTGTGAAAGTTTCACACCAAAATTCGTAACGGTATAGATTCTACAGTCACATAATTAATTCAAACTCCGAACGCAGGTATGAGCCGAGAACACTTTGAACACATTTTTCTCGAAACACTATATTTCGAAACGGTAACCACGATTTCAGAAGAACTAATGAACCGATTAAAAAAGAACGTGAGGCATTTGATTCGTAATTGGACTCGCTATCATCGCAGTACCGTATAACATCAATTTTTTGAAACACGGTTTTTTTTTATCTGCATATTTGTGCGGAAAATTTCCCGCTTTTTTGCACTACTTCGTTCACATGTGCACCAACATCGTAGTTTTGGTCCATTTTGCACCAACAAGGGGTGCCGCGATAGCTAATGAAATAAATTTTAAGGAATTGTTTGAATTTTTGATTTTGGACGATCCTGTAAGTAAATTTTGTGGTAAGCGTTTTGGCATCTTTTTTGGCAATGCCTGCACTAAGCGCCACCTAGAAAATGCATCAAGACCGAAAACATGAAACAAAAATTTTTTGCACCAACGAGTGTATCAATAAGTGCCAAAAATATTTTTTGGGATATGTTGTAACCTCTTTCTTGTAAACATAAAGATCACCTATTTTTTAAGGGGTTTGACCAGAGGGTCCTCTTAAAGGGAGAAGACCGTATATATCGAACGAAAAATAGAAACAAAAATTTTTACATAAATCGCTTCTAAAACATTTTAAAAATATATTCTCAAAGTTATAGGCCGGAATTCAACTCCGTATTGATAATATAGCCTGGTGAGTCAGCGCGTCTCCGAGCGCGGAGCGCACGTAAATCGCACTTTAAGAGGAGATTTTATACACTTTATAAATGAACCGAAAAATTGAAACGAAATTACATAAACCGCTTCTAAAACGTTTCAAAAATATATTCGCAAAGTTATAGGCAGAAATCCAACTCCGTATCGATACCTACTATAGCCTGGTGAGTTAGCTAAGCCCGCCTCCGAGCGCCGAGCATACCTTAAACGCATTTTAAACGCGTTTTTCTCGAAACCACGTTTTCAAAATTGGCACCGGGGATAACTCAAAAACTATTTGACCAATCAAATTTTGCACACTTTTAGTTTATAATATTCCTCAGAATATGAACCACAAGGTTTAATCAAATTATTAATTTTAACCACTGTTTTTAAACAAATAAAACGCGACTTTTTGGCGATAATCTCTCAAGTTCCGCCATTTTTAAAATAAGCAATTTTTTTACACCATTTGTGGTTCATATTCTTACAATTGGCACATAAATTGAAAAAAAAAGTTATTGGTCTGTTTCACATAATTACCAGAGACGCTACAACCGGCGCCGTTTTGCATCTCGAAAAAAAAACTATTTCAGATACTGCTCTATTTCTTTTGTATTTATTATAATTTTACTGATATAAACATTTTTTTACTTGTTATAATGTTAAATAATATACTCTTAAAGTTCCGGAAGAATTAGCGCATTGGTATCTTTGCAAAAAATTCCTAAAAATTGATACAAAAATAAGCCGTTTATACGGGCTTCTCTCCTTAAGTAAAGAAATGTGTAATAAATTGTATATTATATAAAGATGTTTGTTTAAAAGCGCAAAACTCAAAAACTACTGAAATGATTTCGATAAACCATATCCAGAAGAATCTTTGTTTTAATGCTATAGGCTATAGAATAGTTCCAAAATCCAAGTGCAGAATAGTAAAATTAAATGAGAAAAGTATAATTTATACCTTAGCGAAGCACGGGTATTTTGCTAGTTTTTAATAAAAATAAGAAGTCGAATGACAAATGAAACACCGAATAGGTAAAAACAAAAATGCTCTGCCAACAATTTTCGCTTCCTGAAGAATGTAGATCTAATTGCACGTTCGTATGGCTGCGCATTAATTCGTAAAAGTTACCAGTGGCTGCGTAAAGGTGAAATCAGACGGCACGTGGATCGGCGAGCTTCGCACGAGACTCGCCAAGCCCACGCGCCGTAAGAATGCTCATGGATCGCCGATCCGCGATCCTGGGCGATCCTGGGCGAGCCGAGCCGAGCCGCGCCGTGAGAACGCTCATGGATCGCCGATTCGCGATCCTGGGCAATCCTGGGCGATCGTGGGCGATCTTGGGCGAGCCGAGTCGACTTGCCGATCCACGCGCCGTGAGAACGCTCATGGATCGCCGATCCGCGATCCTGGGCGATTCTGGGCGAGCCGAGCCGAGCCGCGCCGTAAGAACGCTCATGCAACGCCGATTCGCGAGCCTGCGCAAAACTCGCCGATCCACGCGCCGTCAGATTCCACCTTAAGAAAGATTCCCCTGATTGTAATGTATGCTCGATTGGAAGCCACTTTAAATGTGAAGCAGCCTACTTTATCTCATCTGTGTTTTTCTTCTTCTAGTGGCTGAAACACTGACGACTGTATCCACCACTTGTCTTGCGTACGAAATTGCAAACAAAAAGAATATGAAAAATGTGTGAATAGGTACGTCCCAAATAATAGTCGCAAGTCACTAAAGTGTCGGGTGTGTAAAGGTTCCTACGTGACGCTCGTTTCTTGTAGAATGTCTAATACAAACGTATATTGCGTCGCCATGATGGAATCATTGACAGATTCTACAGAGAGGACTCCAGAGAATTGGAATCTACACGCGGCTACTGGTTTTCGGGCTTGGAAAGAGCTTTTTCATTGCTGTAACCGTAAAATTTACGTTCCATTCTTCGTTCGACGTGCTCTTCGAACGGTGGAAAAACCACATTTTATGCGAATGACTACGAAACATGCATCAGGCAGTATTTCTCACGGCGCGGTGCTCGTTCGTCGTGATTCAAATGAACATAAACTGAGGAATTCTCGAAGCGTACGCCTACGATGCTTTATTTAAGAACACTATAATTTTACCGAATCGCTCGTATGTTGCAAAGGTAAACGGCTATTTACTCCTATACGGAACGATAATCGCTTAATCACAGGCGGATTCCTCTGTGTGTTATCGCCACTAACGTATAAAATTTCTAATAAATCGTGTACACGTTACTATCTACAGATGGCGTGGAAAAAACCTCATAAATTTACACTCGTTTGTTTCGTTGGTAATTCCACTTCCCGGTAGAGATAATTCAGCAATTTTTTAAATATTCACTCGTTACCAAGTTAACTTCACAACAGTGGCCGAAGAAGAAAACAGGAAGCTTAATTTATTCGATCACCTTACAATTTCTCAACTATGTAGATACAATTCTGAACATCAATACCTTTAACGTCTATGTAACTGATTATTGCGATTCAAAATCAGTCCACTTTATTGACTACCCCGTGAATTTGGCGGACGTAGTGTGTTATTAGAAAAGAATAAGAAACAAATTATTGTTTACTAAATCTTTTTAACCTTTGAAACTTGACAAAACATCCTACGAAGGAAATCGTACGATCGGCAACTTGATCACTTTAACCATAGTGTAAAATCGAAAGGGTTACAAAATGATATCTGTGGAAGTGAGAGAGATTCAAAATATGTCGTTCCAAATGCCACGATTTTTTTTAATATTGTAAGATTGTAAATCTCGCTAGGTACGGAAACGCCAGCACGACGACTTCTAGTGATGGTTGTCCTATTTTAAAATGAATAAAATACTACTGATTTTGATGGGTAATTAATAAACTGATTTGCAACTTAACTGATCGCAAATAAATATATTAACACCAAATGGTGGCAGATGTTAACAGTTTCTAAAATTTTGATAGTGTTCGGTGAACTAACTCTCTGCGTATTTTTCCTCATGAGTGGGAAACGCTTTCCTCTTATTATATGGCTCTTCCTACTTCCTACGACAAAGAGAGATATGTAGACAGAAAAAATGCCTACAAGGTGATGACTGTTCTTGAAGAGGCGGAAGTGCGAGTGATCAGTTGCAGTCCAGACATGAGCAATACAATCATACAGCTGCTGGAACCGAAAGCCGTGCTTGCACATGTGAAAGTGATATATGATTTTCGAAATGGTTGGAGTTGATTTGAAGGATAGCTTTTACGTGCTTGCCTTAAGAAGGACGAATTGTTTTGCCGCGTTCACGGTGTACCAAGGGATCTATAAAATGTTTACGGAATCGAACACAAAACTCTTTTTTATTTTGGAACAGTCGTTTTTGAGGAGTAGAATAACCGTACACAATTAACATTATCCTAAGGTTATAAGTTTAGAGCGTTAAGAGTTCAACTTTTCTTCCAGAAGAAAGCAACAAACTTACGAAATAATGTATTTGAAATACTTTATTTAATATTAAAACTAGTTATTTACTGATGGTCTGTAGTCATTTATAATCGAATACACTACATCCTCGTTATAGTCCCGTTTTTACCATGTGTAGTACGCCCGGTGACTATCCCCACCATTTCTTGGAATCCTTCGGTCGAGAGTGAGAGAACGAAAGAGTCGACGGCAACTTCGTGTCAACTGTTTCGTTCCCTTTCGCTTGCCCGAATAGTGTCAGCATCGCGTCGTACGCCCGCCGCCAGTCCCGTTCGTCGGGTTTATTACGAGGAATTACTGTATAAACTTTAACGTTAAATTTGTCCACAGTACACAGCGTGAAACTAATGCATGTCTGCCTGCGTACTGGACGTTTCCACTTATTCAATATCGGGTTAGGAAATTAATTACGAAGAAGGTCAAGGAAACCAATTTTTTCTACGTTTTAGTCACTATTTTCTCATTATAACCTTCGTGTATCAAGAAATGACGTATAGAGGAAAGCATTTGGAAGTACTTACATGTGGCCGTCTAAAAAATCAATATCATCTTAATATAAGAACTGGCTAGCATGATGTCCCCTTCGAGATCAAATAATTTCAAAACGACAAAAATTTCATATAAATAATTAATTTTAGAGAAATCAGCCCGCACCTCCTTCAATTTTACACCTACATTAAATATCACAAAGTCGAGACGATATTTTTAAAAAAAAAAAACCAAACAAAAACGTCCATTCCTCTGCACTTAAAATTCAAATACAACCGAAGAGCGGGTAAAAGGCTTTATCTCTCCTTGAATTTATCGGCTCCCTCGTAGCTCCGATGTTCGATAGAACTTTCTAATAAATCCGATATGAGAAAGGCGGCGGCAAAAGAGGCAGCTACCGGATGAGAAGAGGATATTGGTGGTGGCGTGCGTACGCGAAGGCAAATTTAACGAGCGACACCGTCCTGCGGGGCATCGTACGACGCCAGGCCGACAAACGATCAACGATCGCTTCGCGCTGCTTGAATTTTAATCCGTTAATTACTTCATTTAATCGCAAATTACCGGCTGCTCTTAACTCGCGAGCAAGGAGGTCTGCCCGATTTGTGGGACGTACCGCGATTCGTGCTGCAGCCGGCCTTATAATGGCTTCATGCGCACCGGCACCTTAATTCGATGCTACCCAACCGCCCCGCTGCCTCACCGCAGCTCTTCTATACGCCCTTAAACGTCAGGACCTGATCCTTACGCGAACGAGGCATCCGCGTTAACGCTACTACCAATGACTTTATTCGTTTCGTACAGGTCCGTGTAATTATGGTAATTCGACGGTCGGAAACCGGGTTTTCCTTGAGAAAGCACGCCGCCTCCGATACCGCGGCCGTTTTACGACTAATGTTAAGATGTTCCCCGGACAGGGAAATGATATATGACCGGACCGCCTGTGTTGGTATTATTAAAGCGAATTATGCAAGTCGCTGCAGGCACGACTTTGTGATCAGGAATAAGACTCTGTGGAGATTTAATGGAAATTGTTAGCCTGATGATCCCCAAGCTGTAAAACGGCTGAAAGTCGGGGGTCTTGTTTTAACCAAGTTTTTCTTTCGTTTTATGTATTTGCGTATATAATCGATATAGTCTAAAGATGTTTTATTTAATTTTACCACTTGCTTGTAGAAACGTTACCTTAAATATTTTAAAACTTTTAAAATACTTTGAAACTTCTTCCGAAACTGTAGGTACATGTTCGTACATGGCACATGAATTAAAGCAGAGCATATACTGCTACCTATATTAGGGACAATGTGCAATAATATAATTGACAGAGATTGGAGATTGCTAAGGGTGCCCTAAAATTGGAGGTAAAATGCAGGCCCGGATTAAGATTTTTGGGACCCGGGGTTATCAAACCTTCGAGGGCCCCCCGTGGTTGAACAGCGGAGAGGGGAGGGGGTAAAAAAGATATTGTACAATTAACTTTTAGTTAAAATGAACGGGGCCCCTTCGGAAAGTGGGGCCCGGGGCTGCAGCCCCCCAGCCCCCCAGCCCCCCTTTAATCCGGGCCTGGTAAAATGTAATACTGAAAATACAATGAGAATTCTCGGGGCGTCTTGGCGTTAGAAGAACAATTTATCTTATATGCGTATTCTTGTGTGATTCTCTGATAATAATATTTCTTTCTGTTAATCTAACAAATATTACATATCTGTCAGAAAAGTGAACGTTCTATTATCAGAATTTATGTATTAATAAATACAGAACTACTGTATTAAGATTCACTTAGCTTCCTCCTTTTAATGTTAGGATAAAGTAGCCGAATATGACGACCTCTCCTAATATGAGACCTCAGCTTATCTCCGCTACAGAACTCTCGAATTTGTTGTTTGGTCCGCACAGTGGCATTGTAATCAATTAAGGGGTCATGCCTAGTTGGGAGGCAAAAAAAACGTGATTTTCAGGAATTTTTATTGGCAAATCTAATTTACATTTTTTACAACTCTTTACTTATTTTAGAAGTACATATATTTAGCAACTCTCGGTAATTTTGTTATAGGAAAATATTAAAAAGTGATCAAATAGCAGTCACTCTCACGGAAGCTATTTTTTTAGCGGTGAGCACGATTTCTCCGAGCCGGATCATCTGAAATCGAAAAGTGAAGAAGATTGTGTTAGTATATGAGTTTATCTAGTTCGTGAACGAAGTATTTTTGTTTTTGATGAAAACTATATTTTTAATTTACGAAAAACGAACAATTCAGACATTGAAAAATCATGATTTTGCGTTAAACGGCCGCCATTTTGTCTGAAATCATTTGTTTGAAAAATCCTTCGTTCACGAACTAGATAAACTCATATATTAATAGAATCTTCTTCACTTTCTGATTTCAGATGATCTGGCTCGGAGAAATTGTGATCACCGCGCAGCGCCATTATAAAAACAGCTTCCGCGAGAGTGGCTGTTATTCCTTCATTATTTAATATTTTCCAATAACAAAATTCCTGAGGGATGCTGAATATATGTACTTCTAACATAAGGAAATAGTTGTAAGAAACATACATCACATTTTTCACAAAAAATTCCCGAAAATCACGTTCTTTTTCGTTTGCCAACTAGGCATGACCCCTTAAGCGTCTTGAGCAAGCACATCATTCTGAAATACGTTGCAGAAAGTTTTTGAAGTGGTTCGATGAAATTACAAATACCTCTCAAGTGGTAAGTGTATAACGATTTTTACAAATACTGTTGTATAGTGCTTGCAATGGAGTTTAAGGCTTACTAATTAGTTGTATATCATTAAATGACGAAGACTTAACTTCCGAATTAACTTGTTTCCAAATATGAGACCCGTGAAAGTTCACCTGATGAAAGTGAAGAAGAAATTGTTCTGAATGATGAAAGTAATTAAGACAGAAAATTATGATACAGAATGCTTGTTTTGCACAGGTCTTTATTTTTCAGATGTGCTAGGTGAACAATGGGTTAAGTGTACGTATAAAGTGTTACGATGGGCGTGGGTCCATGAAAACTTCGGTAGTGGGCCCACGAAGACTGCGGTAGTGAAGAAATAGATTTCACATGCCGACTTTATAAAAAAAGAAAGAAAAAATATGTTTCAGGAAAAAACAAAGTGGGTCTCATATTAGGAACCCATTTTTTTATCTGCGTATTTGAATGACGTTCGTTTTTATTTCATTATGAAGAAACCGAATCTTTATTATAGTACTTTCCAGTAGGTTGCTAAAGAATACATATTCTACTTTTAAAACGTGTATCGAATTTTAATAAAAGTGTTCTTAGTCAAGAGTTATGATGTTTTTAAGAAATGGGTCTCATATTCGGCTACTTTACCCTACCTGTGTTAACATTACAAAGTTACACGTAAACAAAGATACGAAAGTCATTTGATTGCCAATGCTCTTATCAATAAAAATCTCCTTTGGAATAAATTATTTCCAAAATCTGCCCATTCACTTTAGGTTCTCTTTTTGTACAATAGTTATTCATCGCCGGCGACGACCTAGATTTCATTACGCCAAGATCACTCAATTATGCAAAAGTACGTACTCAAGTTTTTTGTTTCTTAATTCCCTATCTATTATTTTTAAATCCATAGCCGTAGAAACCTGATTTCCTTACCAAGAGACTGCTCTCTACGCATAAACGCGCACTGTTTACGAGCAACGTTTCTTCGTTGCCTAGCGGCAGCAATAACTTGGGAAATATTGCAATTACGCGATAGTCGCATTAACAACTTCTGCCCCGGCACATGTGTAATTACACACGCATAATTCACGTATACCGTATATCGCGTGAAACGTTTATAGCCACATCGAGGTCTGATTGCTGACCACTACATTGAGCTTACACGCTGGTATCGGTGGTTACAAGCAATCAATCACCGAACATTGCTCGGTGAAAATGCACCGGCACCCAGGTAAACAGCGGTGACTTACGTTTTCGGTCTGCGTCGTGCGCGGGTGATCTCTTAATTGCACGTTTCTCGCCCCTCGAGATTTACCACGATATTTATCCTCGGGTGTAAATCGCTCGTAACGTCTCTCTTACAACTTCCAAGAAAGGCGAAGGAATAATTATGCGACACAGATGTTCCACGTGGACGCATGAAGAAGAGAAATGAAAAATCCCCCGAAACGATCGAGTCAGTCGATTATTAAAATTGCACCGTGATTCTGGTGTCCTGATTTAACGTCAAGTCGAGTCGAGACAGTTCGAATGGCTTTCATTCACACTCTTCGTTCTCAGTCAGCGTTTAATTAATTACTCAATAAATCTTTCCAGGGAATAATTCAATAAGTTTGACGGCAGTGCTGCCACGGTAATAATGATACGTAAATTGGTCGCTTACAAGCCGAAAGATGGCCGTAACTGCCACTCGCGCTGCTACTCCGGGATCCGTTCACGATGGAGGCCAGACTGTTCGGGCTGAATCTGATCATGCTATCGATGTCGAAGCGATCGGAGTACGGTGAACTACTCAAGGCCCGTTTTCGGCTCGCTCTGATAGCAGAGGCCCGTGGACTTCCTAGCCTCGACGAGGCTGACACTGTAAAAGGAACATGAAAATTTTCATTACTAATTCTGCTCTTGTAAGTTGACAATTAATTCTAATGAAGGTGAAAGATATTATTTAGAACCATAGTAAAAAAAGTTGAGGGCTGCTTAAATCTAAATATACGTAGACTATCAATTGCATCTCTATATACTTATAATTTTATAATATTAGTGTTATTATTCCTTTGTCTGCATATACACGAACAGTGAGACACCAAATTCTACACATGGTTTTTCATGTTTTGAGCAATTTCAACAATTACTTCTATCGACGTGGTTAAAGGCATTTTTCTGCTTTCTAATTTTCTGTAAGTGCTAAATCTTCATGTAAATTTTCCTTTGCAATTCTAATCGACGCCGCATCTTTTTCATCAAACAACTCGATTACCTATCTTAGAAATAATACTTTATTCATATACCTAACAAAAGCTATTATATCTGGTGAGCTAAATAATAATATTAATAATAATAATAATAATAATAATTTAGCTCACCAGATTAAATGAAGAATTACAAATAATTCATGATTCATAAATTGTTGCAAATAAAACTGATATCGCAAGAAAAATATGCAAAGCATGTAGGTACGAAATATATAGGTAACATATTTATTCATCTGTCGTTTATGTCAAATATGCAAAATATTCATTTGCATAAATATCTGTAGACCACTTATCATTTGCTAAATCTCAATTCCAGAAACGTCAGGTTCCTTTATGAAAAATCTATAAGAATTAAGCCATGCATATCCCACGTCCAAGCGTGGAACTCTTTGGTAGTCATCGCTCGCCCAGCATTCAAGTCTCCTCGCTTCAACATTATGCCAGGTAATATATTCCCCGAAGGTTACTATTTCGAGAGATTAAGTACCAAAGAAGCATAGCGAGGGCAGCAGGCATCGATTAGCAATGCGGATCCAGTGTGCAGCTGCGAAAATTTCGATACAAAATGGCGACGCCGCCGCGAAACCAGTTCAATTAAGCGCTACGAATTCTTGCGGCTCGTAGTACCAGGGAATATTTCTGCGCACAGACAGGGATGTTAAAAGTCCACCTTTCGGTGCGCGCTTGTAACCAGGTAGGTGTCCAGAACTATATAACCAGTGAAGGTGGAAGAGAAACGGGAAGAGAAAAGAGGGGGAGAGAGGGACGAGGAGAAGGTCGATTCTGCGGCCAGAACGTTTTAGCGGCGATTTGCCTGCGACCGCAGACCAACGACGTAATATACAAACCACTTTCTTAAGCTCGTAGTGGCGGCTTGCTTGTACGGAACATCGTTGGTTATATGGTGGCAGTTTTCTGCTTCTACGCCTCTCTTCGCTTCGCTTCCTATTCAACATGCTACCTTCGTACATTCTGTTCTTTTGACCTTTCCTTTCGATCGAATTTTCAGTGTTCTATGGCCATTTTGTCTTCGTTTCGTCTTGCTATATATTACAATTTTGTTTTAGTATCGCGTTTATTTTTAAATTCCTTTTCTGTCCTAAATACCTACCTATAACTTTTTTATGGTATTTTATACCAAGTGCATATGTTCTATACCATACCATTTTTGTGATCTCCTTTCATGAGAGATAGAAGTCTTTATGTTCGGCTTCTAATTAAGGTACATCGAACTTTGTTGTCCTCTTTCTTCCACCTCACCTTTTTCTTATAATGTACTAGCAAAATACCCCGCGCTTCGCTTCGGGCCTAAGAGATATTAAGGACTCCATGAAAACGCAGTTTACCCCTTTTCACCCCCGTAGGGGTTGATTAGTGCAAAATCCTGAAATTGATTTTTAGGCATTTGTATGGGCGATCTTTGTGAGTAAAAACCATGTTAATATCTAATCTGGCCTAAGAGATATTAAGGAATCCGAGAAAATACATTTTACCCCTTTTCACCCCCTTGGGGACGAAATTTCCAACAATCCTTCCTTAGTGGACGCCTACGTCATGAGAACAATGTACCTTCCAAATTTCATGTTCCTAGATTAAGCGGTTTGAACTGGGCGTTGATGAGTCAGTCAGTCAGGACTTCTTCTTTTATATAGGTATATAGATAATTAAGCAAATTCCCAAAAAAATCTGAATCACGAAAATTCGAGCTGGATGTTCTCATCGTGGTTAGCAAAATGTAATTATCTTTCGATTATGCGTTCTTGCAAACCACAAAAGTTACGTTATTCATTCCCGTTTCACTTTTATCCTCCTCAAACCTAATTTTCGATGCCCCACAACTTTCTCTCTTGGTTCACTCTTTTTTCCACAGTTTCTCAACTGTTCAAATTGCTCTACATCGATTCTCTGTCTTGTTTCAACTTTTCCGCTGTTCCTCGAGCTCTTCTGTCTCCCCGTGTCGCCTCGCACGAGCAACGCGATACAGATAGCCACGAGGAGGTTCGAACCAGCTCTTCCTCCTTGGTTTCCACTCGGTTGATCGCTCGTTCGCGCACAACGAGTATAGAATTACTCGCGGTCGGAGCCCCGCTTCTTCTCCGTCTCCCTCGCGCCTCTTGGAAACGCGGCCCTTTATCCCCTCGCCGGTTATTAATTCAAGCACTGATCAAATTTACCGTGGTCAACGAGCGAACAGAGAGCGAGAGAGACAGCAACGGCTGCCATGCGGTTTTTCCGCATGAGCTGGAACGTTTAAGGTTCCTCGATGGTCTCATAGCTGGATGGAGGCCGTTCGATTCCCTCGATTACCTCGCCTCCCCCTCGTGCGGTACTTTAGGGGTTCTCGTTCTTGTAGCGCAAGGTAGACTTCGTTTTTCAGCGATTTAGCAGCCAATCACTTGCGGTTTCTGCAAAGTTTGTATCTTTTACGGGAACTGAAGCGAACCTGGGCGCATGAACAGGACTCTCAGTTAGCCTTCAGTTACTCGCCTTTGCAAGATGACGTGTCATCGTAGTTTATCGTTCATTTTTTACTCATTTGTTCGATACATTGCTGCCGAATGTGTTCTGTGAATTCTAAATTTATGTAAATTCATGTATAGGTACCAGGCAGAAACTAATTTTATTCTTGCTCAATGAATTTTGTCAAGGAACTAAAACTTTTTGAAATTTACTGAAACATAATTTCGTAATACTAATGCGGAGTATTCATTAAAGATTCATCGAAACATCGAGAAGAGAAATCCGGTACCCCTGGTGGCAGATGATTGAGGACCGACCACTAACTTGTCCAGGTTTATCCAATCAACGTTTATGACACTAAATTTTTGCAATATTGGATATTTTGTTCGAATCAATTTAGACCGCCCGGTATAAAACCGAAAGAAGTGCAATCGAGTTCGAGTATTCTCATTGGAATCTACCCAGGATGAGGAACTCTTCTAGTTCTTAATTTCTAGCAACCGTCCCCCAACAAGGTCATGAAGGAGTCTCCCTATCGACTCATCGTGGTTTCTCGATGCATTTTATCTTCAGACGAAGCGAATCGATCTGCTTATCTGCTGGATGCTGAGGGTTTCTGGTCGTCGAAGAAGTCTCGGACTTTAATGAATATGCGAACGATTCTCGGCGGACCCCTTCGTTTCACCCAGAGCGTCCTCGTGACCCACGACCTTCTGGACCCTACACGCTCTGTACGTTCCAATCCTTCCCACCCCGTGCCCCTCGCAGGGCTAACATGGGATTGAGACATGTAAATTGGTGCAATCGGCCACTCCGATCGGTGCGGCTCACTCGATGCTACTCTGCTCATACTACTGCGCTACAGGTCGACTCAAATGATCAATCCGTGACGTTTCTGAAAAGTACGCCGAAGACTTACGGCACTGAGCATGAGGGGCAGAATGGAGAAGGACTAGGAAAACTATTGATGGACAAGGAAGGTGAACTAAATGGAACTAGTCTAGAAGTTTTTATGGTTTTGACGATTAACGTATCATTAAGAGTGATGTTTATAAATAATCTGGCACTAACTGTTTCTTCTTTTCATTGTGCAACTTTTCGTTGATATCTTTGGTAATACTGAATATCTTCTGTTTTGGAACCCAGGATTTGAATAAAACGAAATAAACCACGAAAGAATTAGCAAATTGATTACTCTAAGGATTCTTCCTTTGATGGAAGACTATTAATCAATGATGTCTCTTCTTGTTGCTAAAAAGTTTTCAGCAGTTTGAACTCATTTAATTATAGTAATTACAAAGCTTGTAACAGATTCCTTCCAGGGTTGGGTAACGTGACACCTTGTTGATGGAATGATAAAAAAAACTGTATGGTTAATAATCGAAGACACTTCTTTCCTTTCGAAGACCACTTCAGCAACCTCCTAGCTGACCTTAATTTTTCGATCTACATCACACTTTAATTAAACTGGATCAAAAACTTAATGAAGGGTAACTCAACCAAATGTACAAAACAAAATAAATAAAAGACAGAAGCTGAAAACTATAATGAATAAGAAGAGTGAGAGGGGAAGGAGGAAGCAGAAGAAGAAGAAACGTGAGACAACCTGTAGGGTAGGCGCTAAGGTGTTAATGAGGTCGTGTCGCTCCGAGTCGATTCAATTATGCGGCGGTGGCGACTAACGAGGCCCCGTTTACCCTTTCAGTCGTCTTTTAGCCTCTCGGCCTCTTAACCGGTCGATCTCCTACCTGCTAGTGCTACTACACCTACGGCTAGCCGCGCGTACCATGCATCAGAATCTTTTATTAGATTCACTTGTCGTCTTCCAACGAAAGATTAACAAAATATCTGATTTTGTTGATATAAACGATATACAATACTTTCGACTTGGTCTCCTAAACTACAGTATCAGCTTCAAGAAAATTCATCTTGAATGCTCAACTTAACTGAATAAACATATTAACCCCTAATTATGATAATTGTATTAATAAACTAGATGTTGTACAGTTAAGTTTGTAAAAGTTGTGTGATTATAAACGATCGACAAAGAGAGAAATGTTTTGTTGAATCAACGATTTTAGATTAATTCACAGAAGCTTCTAAAGTTTTAAGCTTGACCACGTACGAGAAAAATTTTCATCCTTTGAGATACAAGAATTTAGTGTCGAATGTGGCTGATTTTATTTATACTTTGAACCATGTTAACAGCCCAATCTGTCTCAAATTTAATTTATGTAACAGAATCAGAGAAAATAACGCCATCTCTTAATTAAACTCTGAAGTTCTTCAAACATAAAGTTCTTGGAGTTTTTGGTGCAGGAATGTACCCCCCTCAAGAATTTACAGTAATGTTTGTTCTATAAAACGAGAACATTAAGACGAAGCAATGTTAACATTAAATGATAGATGCATAACTTACCGTCAATCGAAAAAGGGAATTCCGAGGAGGCAAGACTACTTGCTGGTCCCGCAGCATGCAGAAGGTATTCGGGCCCCAAACCACCCAGTCCTGAAACATTGTGGAAAAGACAATTAAAACTAACTAGATTGGAAAAACGACTTGAACATAATCAATCTTTATTCCTTTATTCGTGAGGCGGAAGTATGTAATAGCGGAAGAGGTGGTAGGAGAGACCGGGGCAGATTGTAACAAAAAAGTTTTCACAGTTTTTTTTCTCGAAAGTGTTTTCCGCAATCAGGAAATAATCTGCTTGAGTTACTACTTACATATGTGGTGAACTCATTGAGTGTAAGTACGTGGCAAAATCTTGGACACTTAGACATCTAGCTTCATCTTAAACAAATCTGAACCTTTGTTACAATGTGCCCCAGTCCGGGGTGAATTGTAAACACATCTGTTTTACTTATTTAAATACAAATATGAACACAAATAAACATTTCTAAAAAAATATAAATGATAACACAGATCATTATTAAACATTTCATATACATACATGAGTTAAACAATCATTGCTTATTCATCTGATTCTACCAAAATCTTCTTCGCTTTCTTCACTTTTGCCTTCATACTTTTTTCTACTTTTTGGATTCCCGATTGTTCTGTTGTTCGTCTAGAACAGTGATGAGCAACCCGCGGCCCGCAGGTCACATTTGGCCCGCCAGCCGCAGACCTGTGGCCCACCTGAACATCGCCCATATATGTTTTTCACGAACGAACTTGACAATATTAGGTGCGATATTTGAAACTGCTACTCTAAGACAATATTTAATCGTGCGTCATCGAGTCGATTACTATGATCATTTTTTAAAATTTTCATTCTCGAGAATAGTTGCTCACACGCATACGTACTGTCAAATAAGCTCACTATTTGCTTGGAGTGGGTAGCTAGCAATGGATATTTATTAGCCGGAAAATAACGCTTATAAAACTCAATAAGACTATAGCATTCTGAAATGTATTCCTTAATTCTGTGTCGTTTTGTAAATCGATTAATTCCATTTGAAATTCTTCGGGAATTCTTGTAACATGAAAATGAAAATCGACAGTTTCACAAAAGATGGACATATGATTATTTTTTTACTTACATAAAGGACAGTGCTGTTTGTTTGATATGTTGTGAACAACTATCTGTATTGAAGAAATATAATGTTAGGAGACATTATGAAAGTAAACATGCTTCCAAATTTATGACAATTACGCAAGGCCATGGTGGATCAACTACAAGAAACACAACGAAATTTATTTGAAAGTGGTTCATCCATCGCAAATACGATTCGTGCAAGCTATCTTGTTAGCCAAATTTTGGCAAAAAGGATGAAACCATTCTCTGATGAAGAAATGGTAAAAGAATGTTTATTAGCGATAGCAGATATAGCCTTTCCTGATAAAAAGGATATAATTTCAACAATTAGCCTGTCACAATTTACAATCGCAAGAAGGATTGGCGAACTTTCGGAAAATATTGAGGAAATGTTGCGGGAACAAATTTCCAAGTTAGAATGGATTTCGCTAGCTGTGGATGAAAGTTGTGACATTAGTGATACCGCACAACTTGCTGTATTTTTAAGAGGAACAGATACTAATTTCAATGTCACAGAAGAATTTGCATCTTTAGTTCCGTTAAAAGGAACTACTACTGGATACGATATATACAAAGACCTGAAAACTATTCTTAATTCATTAAATATCCCAATAGAAAAAATTGTTGGAGTAACTACAGATGGAGCTGGAGCTATGTGCAGTCCGAATGTTGGTCTGTCGGGATTATTATCCAGAGATATAAAAGAATTAACAGGACGTGATATAATTATTACTCACTGCATTTTGCATCAAGAAAATTTGAGTGCAAAAGTTTTAAAAATGTCTAATGTTATTCCACCTATTATTAAAATTGTAAATTTTATTAGATCTCGAGGACTAATTCATCGCGAATTTAAAGAATTTTTAAGAGATATAGAAAGCGAATATGGCGAGATTATTTTTAATACCGAAGTTCGGTGGTTAAGTCGCGACACAATGCTTAAGCGTGTGTACGATTTAAAAAACGAAATTCAACTCTTTTGCGAGATGAAAAACAATCCGTTTCCTCAATTTAACGATAAACACTGGATGTGTGATTTTGCATTTTGTGTTGACATTACGCAACACTTAAACGTATTAAATTCAAATCTTCAAGGGTAAAACAAAGTTATCACTGAAATGTTCAATAAGATAAAAGCCTTTGAAAGTAAACTAAGAATTTGGAATCGGCAACTAAAATCAAATAATATGGTTCATTTTCCAATTCTGAAAAAAGAAAATCCATCTCAAACGAAGAAATATGCGGAGGAGATACAGAGATTACAAAAAGATTTCAGTTTGCGGTTCAAAAACTTCCGCGAAAATCAAACAAGTTTGGATATTTTTTCATTACCCTTTAATATAAATGCTACAGCTAAAAGAATTCCTGAAGAATTTCAAATGGAATTAATCGATTTACAAAACGACACACAATTAAAGAATAAATTTCAGAATGTTAGTCTTATTGAGTTTTCCAAGCGTTACTTTCTGGCTAATAAATTTCCATTGCTAGCTACCCACTCTAGGCAAATAATGAGCTTATTTGGCAGTACGTATGCATGTGAGCAATTATTCTCGAACATGAAAATTGTAAAAAGTGATCGTCGTAATCGACTCACTGACGAAAGATTAAATAATTGTCTTAGAGTAGCAGTTCTATCACACCTAATATTGTCAAGTTCGTTCATGAAAAACAGAGTCAAGTATCTCATTAATTAAATTGCAGTGGTTATTTACGTTCATTTAATTCGAAAAATATAGGTACATATATCTGTTTAGATTATAATATGTAGATATATATTAATGTGTATATATTGCTAATAAATAATACATCAAAGTTTAAATATAACGTTTTATTATAAATCAATGTCAGAAATAACAAATTCAGCCCATAAATTAAAATTCTTGGATTAGTTATATTTATGTATTTAATATTGCGGCCCGCGTAGAGAAGTTGGTTTCCATTTGTGGCCCACTTCTGACAAAAGGTTGCTCGCCACTGGTCTAGAGCATCTTTTTCCGGTGTGTCAGCAAATATATAGCATAGGGTAATTCCGGGAGACGCGGCCGGGCTGGAGAGTTGGTCGAGTTGCTATATTCAGACTCTACATCTGTGTATATGTAAAAATGTGTTAAGGTTCAGAACAATTAATTCTCTAGAAATCAACTGTTTCGACCAACTTTCCAGCTCGGCCGCGTCTCCCGGAATTACCCTATTTGCTTTATCACCATTTAGAGCGGAGTAAGTAGTAACATGTTACAATTTACCCCGAGCTTGAATTTTTGCGTTTTATCTCAGCAAACGAGAAACTAAACATCAAATTACTAAAATGCGTACACATTATAATAAACCAATGTGTACTGATTCGTTTGCGACAAAGAAGCAAAAATTCAAACTGTTTCTAACGACGGTTAATTAAAATAAAAGTGCTAACAAGGGGAGGACACCATGAGGTAGACATTGATTTTGATGAGCCTTGGCACGATGGATCTATGTCGAAAATAAGTAAATAGGTGTCCGAGCGTTTCTGCCAATGGGCCTTAGTAATAGACATATTTACATGTAAATTATTAAACATTTCATAGCGCGTATATAAAGCATAAAAGCCACAACCCTCAATTTAAGAATATGTCGTGGAGCTTTTGATAAGACGTCGGCGTGGCATTGTTGCGGTCGTGAGTTCGATTTCCACCCCCTGTGTTTTTTAATCAATGTTTTATTCATACTTTATTTTTTTCACACTTTATCCTTTCCATACTGTATGAACAGTGAGAAAAAAGGTAACGGTAGTAACGTTCATTATTAATTCTTTTAAATGTATAAATACAATTAAAGATTTTTTTAACGTGGGGACATCTTCAAAAGGCACCCCGACACCTCCAAAGGGGAATCCCCCGACAGCGGCAGGCTAGTATGGGATTTTTACCCATGGGATGCTGATTTTTCAAGATTACCGTTCGTTATTATATAATAGTTATTATATTATAGGCGTATTAACTATTACGGGACAGTACTGCTATGTCTTATTCGAAGTTTCCAGTGGTCCCCCATCGCGCGATGGTGGCCGTGGGGTTTTAGTATGTAAAAATTCCACACTACCCTGGCGCCCTCGGGTGATTCCCCTCTGGAGGTGTCGGGGTATCTTTTGAAGATTTCCCCACGTTAAAAAAAAACTTTAATTGTATTTATACATTTAAAAGAATTAATAATGAACGTTACTGCCGTTACCTTTTTTCTCACTGTTCATAGAGTGTGCAAAAAATGAAGTGTGAAAAAATAAAGTACGAAAAAATAATAAATAATGAGAATATATTTAATATAGACACAGGCGGAATCGAACTCACGACCGCAAAACAACGTCACGCCGACGCACAGTGGGAGAAAATGACACAGTCGGCGTCAAAAATCGATTCCCACGCCAAATCGAAATGAAAATCAACGAAACTTGGTATACTGGGGTATTAGGTATCGCTGATCACGATCCCGTTGCGGGTTTTTTGAAAAAGAAGATGGCGGAGCCAATATAGCCGCTCAAAGTTGACAAAAACTGGAAAAATACGAATCCTACGAACGAAACACGTTGTTTATTCAAAACCTACAGCTATAACTACATATTTTATGAGTTTAGAAATGTGCATCACACTCTATAGAATGCTATTCTAATGAATAGTTGTTAAAAAATTGTTGTTAACAATAAAAAAAACAACATTATTTACTAATTTTATCATTTCCGCGACAAATACTGCAAATACATGATTAATCTAACCATTGATATCTATCAGAGACGAAAATAAATATTATTGACATAAAAAATGTTAGTAGATTGTTTATTAATAATTTGTTTAAACAATTTTTTAACAAAGTGACAGTGAAATCCCTTTCATACAATCAAATTGATCATGCTTTGTTGTAACATTACTATAAACAATTGATTGTTATTAAACAATTTGTTAACATAATAGATTTCAGTAATATTCAATAACGATAAGTGAAATTTGGAAGGTACATTGTTTTTATGACATAGGCACCCACTAAGTAAGGATTCTTGGAAATTTCATCCCCAAGGGGGTGAAAAGGGGTAAACTGTATTTTCTCGGACTCCTTAGTATCTCTTAGGCCCGATTAGATATCACCTTGGTTTTCACTTACAACGGTTGCCCACCGTTTTTTTAATTTTAGTTATAAAAGACCATGAGTCAATATAAATATTATTTAATTCAATAAACTTCAAGTAAACAACAAATTAAGAAAAACACGGAAAAAATAAAAACAAAATTATAAACCTGGAAAAAAAATGTAAAAAAAGTTTAAAAAGTTCAAATACTGGGTTTCGAGTTATTTATTTATGTCTAGCAAAATACGCGTGCTTCGCTACGGTAGAATAATTAAAAGGAATACTTTTATATGTGTTTTCCGTAGCAATTTTTTATATAATTTCGGTAAAGTAACCTCTGTATGACGAACATTTATATATACATATGTTCGTCCACACCTACTATTCAAAACTTAAGACGCCCCAATTCAATGTACACTTAGTACACCAGATCCAGAGTTAACCCTTTAAGGGTTGATTAGGGTAAAATTTGGAAATTGGTTTTTAGGCATTTGTGTTGCTAGGCTAAAACCAAGTATCGATATCGAATCGGACCGAAAAGCTTTTGAGGGATCCGTGACAACAAATTATACCACCTTTCTGCCCCTTAGGGGTTGATTAGGGCAATATCCTGAAATTTGTTGATAAGCATTTGGGCGGGGAACCTTTGTAACTAAAAACCAATTGGATGTCTCATCGGGCCCAAGAGATTTTGAAGAATGCGTGAAAACACGTTTCACCCCCTTAGGGGTTGGTTAGGGCAAAATCCTGAAATTGAGTTTTAGGCATTTATGTGGGCAGTCATTGTACGTGAAAACCAAGGTGATATCTAATCGGGCCTAAGAGATACTAAGGAGTCCGAGAAAAGACAGTTTACCCCTTTTCACCCCCTTGGGGATGAAATTTTCAAGAATCCTTACTTAGTGGGTGCCTATGTCATAAAAACAATGTACCTTCCAAATTTCACTTATCGTTATTGAATATTACTGAAATCTATTATGTTAACAAATTGTTTAATAACAATCAATTGTTTATAGTAATGTTACAACAAAGCATGATCAATTTGATTGTATGAAAGGGATTTCACTGTCACTTTGTTAAAAAATTGTTTAAACAAATTATTAATAAACAATCTACTAACATTTTTTATGTCAATAATCTTTATTTTCGTCTCCGATAGATATCAATGGTTAGATTAATCATGTATTTGCAGTATTTGTCGCGGAAATGATAAAATTAGTAAATAATGTTGTTTTTTTTATTGTTAACAACAATTTTTTAACAACTATTCATTAGAATAGCATTCTATAGAGTGTGATGCACATTTCTAAACTCATAAAATATATAGTTATAGCTGTAGGTTTTGAATAAACAACGTGTTTCGTTCGTAGGATTCGTATTTTTCCAGTTTTTGTCAACTTTGAGCGGCTATATTGGCTCCGCCATCTTCTTTTTCAAAAAACCCGCAACGGGATCGTGATCAGCGATACCTAATACCCCAGTATGCCAAGTTTCGTTGATTTTCATTTCGATTTGGCGTAGGAATCGATTTTTGACGCCGACTGTCATTTTCTCCCACTGTGCGACGTCTTACCAAAAGCTCCACGACATATTCTTAAATTAAGGTTGTGGCTTTTATACTTTATATAGGCGCTATGAAATGTTTAATAATTTACATGTAAATATCTCTATTACTAAGGCCCATTGGCAGAAACGCTCGGACACCTATTTACTTATTTTAGACATAGATTTATCGTGTCAAGGCTCATCAAAATCAATGTCTACCTCATGGTGTCCTCCCCTTGTACGACAAAATTTACTTACGTGCTCTAAATACAAAAATTCTGGGCTATGACGACAAAATGAATACATAACGCTCGTTTGTGTCACTAAAACCGACGGTGCTAATATCGTCAAGCAGCTCTCGCATGCTGTGGGTTACCAGATTTGTCGTTCAAAAGATTTTACTTATGTTACAATTTACCCCGTATTACAACCTACACCCCAGTCTCCCATAATATGGATCACTTTTTTGTTTAAATAATTTCAAATGGACCTTTTGCATCAACAATCATCAGTAGTGTTAGGCAACGTATCTCTTATTATGTATTATTAACCCTAAAGTGTAAAAGAAAATGATTACTTTAGAAATAAAAATACCAATGAATTTCATAAGTGAAGAGGAAAAACTGAATTCAAATTGTATTCGCGTTCTTCGTGAACAGAAACCGCAAATAAAGTGTTCAGTTTCACAACCACTTCTTTCTAGGCATTATTTTACTTGGAAAAGAATGATTGGCTACGACATTTAATGATTAACCCTTATGTACGCAACCAGAAGTTTAACGGTTGTTGGGCAACCGGGGTACCCCATACGTCCTATTACGATAGATCTCATATACAGCGACAATTTTAATTTCGTACTCTTTCGAAACACATAGTTTTCCATTCCTATAATATACCAAGTGCTGTTTTAAACGAATTGAGCGGAAAAATTACTCGAAACTACAACCCATACATCAATCAAGGGGCCACCTCCCAGGAACTGCAAAAACAGGGGCAAGTCTTCAAACATAAACGCCACAGGTAAAAAATTATCACAGCGGGTTCCGGTGAAACTCAAAAGAAGCGGCAGACTCTCCGCTTTAAAATGAGCTTAAGGGGGTAGGTCACCCTCGATAGCCCTAAAACAGGCCTTTTTTCAAACGCAAATTGTAAAGTGATAAATAACAGTAGAGACAAGGATTTCCCCTAGTTTTAATCGTCGTTCTATGAGCTTTAACACAAAATAAGAAAAGTCTAAATATCTCTATGTACATAAAAGTTATGAGTAAAAACGTAAAGGCGTGTGCGCGGTGCACCGTTTGATGGTGTACATAAAATCTCGAAAACCGCTCCAATGATTTGGATGAAAATTTAATGAGACATGCAGAAACCCATTCCCTAAGATGTGTCGGGAGCAGATTTTCGGAAAAAAAAAATAATACAATGTTTATGTTGAAAAATACGATTTTATCGATTTCTTGTATGAAAAATATTTTTTATCTTTTTTTTTAAGAATTCATCTCGAAATTCTGCTTCCGACACATCTTAGGGAATGGTTTTCTGCATGTCTCATTAAATTTTCATCCAAATCATTGGAGCGGTTTTCAAGATTTTATGTACACCATCAAACGGTGCACCGCGTACACGCCTTTATGTTTTTACTCACAACTGTTTTGTACATAGAGATATTTAGACTTTTCTTGTTTGGTGTTAAAGCTCATAGAATAGCGATTAAAACTAGGAGAAAGCCTTGTCTCTACTGTTATTTATCACTTTACAATTTGCGTTTGAAAAAAGGCCTGTTTTAGGGCTATCGACCATTAAGATCATGATGTTGCGCTTATCCCTCTCGGAGATACAGTGGGTTGAAGAAAAAATTGAATATGTGCAATTTTTATGCATATTTTCGAAAGAACATAGTACACCGAAATGTTAACCGAATCGAAAAAGCAAAAGATACGTCTTACATTGGAAAGACTGATATTTCTGTTCCTTTTCCTATGAACGTTCTACAATGATTCCTTCGTTTGCTAGAAACAACTGAAGTAAAAAAAAACGATTTTTGTTTCAATGAATAACTCGGCCAAAAAAAAATCGCACAAGAAATTCATTACTCTGTTTTTACACAGGAATGTGGTCGCTTTCGACTGGTGTAAATGAAATCTGTGTAAAAAAAATTCATTCTCCCCGTGGAACATCGCAAAGTTGAAGAAATTTTTTTAAAATTGACAAAGTGCTCTTTATATCGCTATATCTTTACTGAAAAGCTATGTAGCTAAAATCTGAAAAAAAAACAGCTGAAAGTAGAGATTCCAATCTTTCAAACGATGGTTTCAAGATATCGATACGACTATTTTTGCCGGAGTTATGACCAGGTGAACTTGCCCCTACTCCCTCGGCTCCCAGTGGCGATTCTACACCAACGCGAGGAGTGTACAACATAATTCGATGCTATAGTCATTCGACCGTGTCATTCGCGTGCTGTTCTTGACTCTATACGAAGATCATTGTTTCTGGTTCAGTGATGAACGGAACCGTATCTGGTATGTACCTATGTATCTAGAGACGCGGTAGCGTCTCGACGCCAAGTACATGAAAGACACCCTGTAAATGTCGACTGCCGCTACCGTGTATCTTTACTCGTCCCCCGGCTATTCCAACCTAACCTGAAACTTATTTCATTAATATCTCATCACGCCTGCAATATTTTCTAAATGTAAAGGCATTTTTCTTATGTAAACCGCATATGAGCTTTCGAATAAGACTAATTTCAATAAAATTGGTCCACGCATGACAGAGATATCGTAATATCGTCTCATGGATCTGTCGAAAACGGTAAGATTTTTCTTCTTCTGATTCTTCAGGAAATTTTTCGTCAAACATAATACGTATATATACGCGTTACACGCACACCTTCAGCCAAAACGAACTAATACATGTTTCGTTCGTCAATCGCTATCTTCATTATGCAATCTACTCCATACGCGTTACACGCACACCTTCAACCAAAACGAACTAATACATGTTTCGTTCGTCAATCGCTATCTTCACTATGCAATCTACTCCAAATTTTGACAGCTTACAGTCAGGTTATAACCTGACGAGTGTCAAATAAGGTAAGTTGTCCAAATTTGAGATGCCACGTTTTTACAAATATGTATCGTTGTACCATTGAATTGCAACCAAAATTCAGTCTCAAACACAAGGTAAGTTGCTAAAATTTGAATTGCGACATGTTTGTATATATACCATCAAACTGTTTTTTATTTTTAACTAAACTGAGGATTTTATGTATGTGTAGATAATCGAAGCGTAAAATGACGCTGTAACCTACGCCAGGTTATGTGTGTACGCATAATTTTGAAGGAAGGATTTCGTATACATACTTATTCAGTTATTTTGATACATGGACACCTTCGATAATGCATGAATTTAATTAATGTTCCTTGTTTCAATAAAAAAATTTAATTTTGTAAATAAATTATTATATATTATTTTATTACTGGAACTAGTAATAACTACACTTACAAAAGCAAAAAAGGTCACTCTAAAACACAAAATTGAAAAAATTTCAGATCACATTAAAGAAAAAAGTATGCTGAAAACGCATCTCCCTTGATACGTTTCAATCTTTTGTGAAAGACATTCGTAATACTTTAAATCCACAGTAGTTGCCACGCTATTCATTAATTTTACTAATTTCCCATTAACAATATTCCAATTCATCAATAAACATACTAAACCAATACGAATAAAAATATTGAATCTCTTCGTACATTTTCGCTATATTATCATTAGTATTTTTTAAATTTCCTGCAACAAGACTTTCTACCATATGCTCTCACCTCTTTTGAACACATTATGTAGTCTACACTTACTATAGCAAAAGGCCACTCTATTTCTATATAAGTTCTACGTTAAGTTGTATAACTAAAAAAAATGTGGCTTTCATATATTTACAGATAATCGAAGCAGCAGATGATGCAGTGTGATCTACGTTAGACTATGAATGCACAAATTTACAGGTAGGGTTTTGCACACGCAATTATTCATTCACTGATCTTGACATATGAGTACGTGTGATAATTTATAAATAATCTGTGTCGTATTATTTCAGTTAATGATGCAGACGAAGAGAATTATTTCAACATCTTAAAGAGAAGTAACCGTGCTGCACGAGAAAATGAAAAAGTAAGCACATTTTCATGCATAAAATAAAATAATCATGTATGAAATAAAATAATAAAATATTTATTTTTAATATTAATCGAAAATATATTTAATATTAATAAATTTTTAATATATATCATTACGGCAATTCGCAGGAGAAAAATACGTTAATAATCAGCAACATGATGCGGCTGAGTTTATTACCTCTCTTTGTGATCATGAGATTCTTATTAAGAATGCAGTGCAACACGAAATTATAACGGTATTGAGATGTTTAAAGTGTAATTACACAAGTACTACTATCAGTACAAATTGTGTGGTACATCTTGCACTGCCCAAGATGTTAAAAAAAAATCATTTGAATTTCAAGATATAATAAAATACAATTTCACAAGATGGAAAAATGTGAAAGATCCTTGCAATAATTGTGATAATTCAAATTCAAACACAATGAAGAAAATCGATATAACTGCTTCCAAACAAATTCTTATTGCAAAATTACATTTGTTCGATCACGATAGTAGTGGAACAACAACGAAAGTGGAAAATTTCTACATCAAAGCAATGCCTACTACTAAAATACAATTGGTAAATCACTGTTATAAACTTAAGGCAGCGATTTTTCACCACGGTAAAAGTATTGCCGATAGTCATTACACGAGTATGGTAAGGGGTAAGGGCACAACGTGGGTATCCGTTGATGATTTACAAGTAGAAAAACAAGCTTGGCCACGAAATGCTAAAAATGCATACATATTTTTCTTCGTGTTAATTGTGGTTGTTATTACACTTCGATGTTAAATACGTTCAGCGCCATAAGCTGCTTCGCGCACCATGTATTATACACAAAATACTATACGTATAATACATATAGATTGGCAATGTGGTGCACATGGTTTCTTTTCGTAGTTGTTAAATTTATGTAGAATGTATCCTTAATTCTGTCCCGTGATAATTTGTAAGTTATAATAATATTAAAAATGATCTGAAGTCATTCCCTAGTATGCAAATTATCTTTGTAAAAAGAAGTGAGATCCTCCCAAAAAACTTCAAAAAAGTAAAAAAATTACGCCAAGTACATGAAATCAAATAAATCACAAAAAATAGAAGATAAGAATAATAATTACAAAATAAAAAAAAGATGTGAAATCAGAATGAGCTGCAAGTACTTAAAGCTGCTTTCCAACTGCGCTTAAGATGACACAACTACATATACACAGCTAAAATGCTGTGTTCATACATTCCATTACCCATATCGTGGACATTTTAATTAACCCATCAAAAAGATGCCCATTTAAAAACATTGTCGTAAATTAATAGCTTTACAAAATTACTCATATACACAAATTGCGCCAATTATCACAATGGCTATTTATACAAAGAAAAAAATGTATTAAATAATATTAAGCAGATATATTTTTATACAAATAAATATTTTAATACAAATAAATATTTTATTCAAAATACTTGGCGCTGCTCTACGAATTGGTGTTGCTAAACTGAATAAATATGTATAAATTGCAATAATCTTTTTCTTTCTGTCTTGTGCGTGCGATCGTGGATCTGTGTGTGTGCATATGCTACGTATGATATCAGAATTAAATATATGTAGAATAAATCTGACTGCGTTTCTAATATGTATATGTATATGTTTATGTATTTTCGATTGTAAGGGAATTATTGTAAATTATTCATTAATACTAAGACAATTGACATTTTTTCGGTTTCGCAGTGCCAAGTATTTTGAATAAAATATTTATTTGTATAAAAATATATCTGCTTAATATTATTTAATACATTTTTTTCTTTGTATAAATAGCCATTGTGATAATTGGCGCAATTTGTGTATATGAGTAATTTTGTAAAGCTATTAATTTACGACAATGTTTTTAAATGGGCATCTTTTTGATGGGTTAATTAAAATGTCCACGATATGGGTAATGGAATGTATGAACACAGCATTTTAGCTGTGTATATATAGTTGTGTCATCTTAAGCGCAGTTGGAAAGCAGCTTTATGTACTTGCAGCTCATTCTGATTTCACATCTTTTTTTTATTTTGTAATTATTATTCTTATCTTCTATTTTTTGTAATTTATTTGATTTCATGTACTTGGCGTAATTTTTTTACTGTTTTGAAGTTTTTTGGGGGGATAAACAAGTACAGTAGAGCGTCAATTATCCGAACCGTCGATTATTCGAATCATCGCTATCCCCACCACTTTTTGGAAGTATATGATAACTATGTATGTACACTACATTTAGGTGTAATTCCTATAGTTATAAACTGGGTAAGTATTTATGCTTCATTCTCCGAACAATTTGATTTTCTGAACAATCCCAAGTGGTTCGGATAATCGACGCTCTACTGTATACCTACGCATCCACGAAACAAACTAGAGAACGAAACGAAGAATTGCATCAGTTTGAATCAGTTCTTTGTACGAATACGACGTGCATTTTGGCAAATTTTTCTCTGGAGTTCTATTCTGCAATTTGTAGTATCTCCGTGAGAAAGATATTTATGTAACTGCATTATTCGGAGAAGAAAATTCTTCTGGGAATATATCATCCACATGATGAGGATGAAGTCTGGCTGCCGCAACCAGAGAGTCATTGAATAACGAAGTGTCCGACACCGGTCAGAATATTATTATTTATGTTCACAAATAAGAATTAATTAAGAATTTTGTGTTCTGTACAATTTCTTTATAAAACTTCCGTTTATAATTCAGCTAACTTCAAGCTTGTCTTATATGGGTACCCGGGTACGCTGGTTGTCCAACAAGCGTATATATAAGTTTGAAGTTTTACTATTTAAAATTTTCTGCATACATTTCTATTTTTAAAACATAAATCGACGTATAAATGTCTAAAAATAAAGATATTTTTACAAGAACATTAAAAATTGTTAACGGAAACATAGAAATGGGTACTCGGGTACCCGGTTGCGTACATAAGGGTTAACTTAACTAAAAAAAAGTGGTGGTAACTTGTTCCATATTATCATCAGCGCCATTTTATAAATTAACCCTCGACAAAGGTAAAACATTCTTAAAAAAGTAACTCTGCCATTTTGAACTTTAAACTTATTACTGTCCAACACTGTTATGTATAGATAATGTTTTTCAAACTTATATACTTTATGATAAATTTTGCTGTCTATGAAATGTAAAAGTTGCTTTCACACCGCAAGCAGTCGATGATGCAGACGCCAGAGTGACAAATTAGCAACAGTGGATCCTACTGGTTATAGCTACATAGGGTAGACCAGGGCGAATCGGATCGAAATAAGAATTTAGTCCATATTTCTTACATCGCGATAGAAATGAGCATCCCGATCGTTCGAAGTACATCGCCCCTCTCCCCCGCACCTACCGCAATAGCCCGTCAATTATTTTAAGTCATTGTTTAGAGCTGGCATACGGTTTCAGTCAGATGAACGTGCGCGAACGTTACAATTTTGGTCCGAATCTAACCTACGTAATATGCAATTTCGTATTTAAAATAAAAAGTAGGGAAAATTAGAACAAAACTGGGTAACTGGGTAAAACCGGGACGTGCTATTATTTTTAAAAAGGCCTTAAATTTTCCCGTATCGTTGCAGCGACATATTGTCACGATGTGCATTGTTTCATCAACAAAAGACGATCGTCTTACAATCATGCATAGTAAGGTTATATCGTCTTGTGTGTTCTTGAAGGCTCTGATCTAATTTTCGATAGTTAAGAAACTTCAACACTTTTGACAGTGTTCAGGTAAGTACTTTTTTGTGTGAATTATGTTAATTGTTGCACATTAAAGTGTAAATAACTAAGACAGTTTGTTTATACTTGGCCCTGGTATTGTTGATAATTCGTAATATTTACAAAATTGTATGCTAGGGCAAAACCGTACGGGGTAAAACCGGGTACCCGTTTATGGACAAAATGTGTATAACAAAGAAACGAAAAAGAGGAAGTTATCAACATTAAACTAAATCTTAATAAAGGACTACAACTAAAGAGAAAGAAAACCACAAAATTAAACAAAATACGGAAGGATAATGATAACAGTGGTGATGAAGACATTTGCATTTATGTCCAAGAATCCTATGGTTCATCCAAATTGAATGAAGGTTGGGTGCATTGTACAGCTTGTTGTAAGTGGGCTCACGAAGGCTGCACTGGTTGGGGGACTGAAGAATTGGACGAATTCCGTTGTTATAGGTGCTAGGGCCAGTTTTTAGTATGGTACCCGGTTTTACCCAGGCCATGGGGTAAAACCGTAAAAACGGACCACATTTTAAATCGTAACTTTTTGTATTTGTTATTGTATTAAAAAAAATGGACATATACTATTATTTAATAAAGACTTTATTCTAATGAATCCTAATTTCAATTTCTTTTTTACATTAATAATGTCATAGTTATGAGCGTTTATCCTTAACGTCCCGGTTTTGCCCCTACTTCCCCTAAGCGTGAAAATTCAAATGTGTTTATTGTTATTAGTTTGCACGGTGTCCCAGTTTAGTATTTGATGTATTTTAGACTATTATATCATAATATGTTTATATAATCTACAACCTTTGAAATACTTATATATGGGGCTAATCGGATCACGTCATTTGGGGCGAATCGGATCACTCTTTTTTTTCATTTGAGTATTTTTATAATTATAAATATGATAATTGTTTATATACAGATGGTTCGTACGTACATAAAAATTAGCAATCAGGGATCATGGTGTCCCCCCCCCCCCTCCCAAAATAGAGAAAGCTGTGATAAAAATTAAATCTAACGAAATGACGAAAAAAATAAATAAATTAATGGTCTTAAGAAGATGGCATTGCATTTACTGTGGTGTAAAATTAATTCGCCCACTTTCAGAAGATTGTCTGAGAAGAGTGGTGCCACGAGAATTGTGCTGCTAGAGGCGGCAAAACACGACAATATCCTTCCGATCTGTGTTCTAAGTAGTGTCACTTGACTTCACTGTCATTAAATTAGATTTGTTTAATCTTATTCTAAAGATTTTGTTATGAAAATTTCAGTTTCTTCAGAGATTTCTGGGTTATCCGATTCGCCCTAAGTTTCGGGGCGAATCGGATATTTCTCACTTTTTCGCTTTTTGTTTATAAATGAAAGATTTTTATGTTTAATTTCAATTTTTTATATATTAATGTTAAAGCCAAATGTGTACTGGCCACGAATATATAATAAAAAATTAGTTTTTTAATGTTTGACTATTATTTTTTACCATGAAACACAAAGTAATCCGATTTGCCCTGGTCTACCCTACTACTGTTGCAAACAAATGTCAAACGTATTTTCGAAAAAAAAAAACAGTCTGTTCCAAATTACCACCCTGTTCCCATATTACATACCACCTCTTCCCCTAGTAACTTTATTATTTCTTTATAGACTACAATGACTTCTTTCATTTATAAACTTTTAACATTTATCCTTATCTTCTAGACTAAAATCTAAACCTAAACATGAAACCACTTAAGCTTAACTATTTACTACTTTATCGAAGCTATTTCTATTATGTACATGTATCTTTAATTGTTACTTATCATTATCCCAGTACAATCATTTAACCTATTTTATCCTTCTTCGAATAGCAAGTATAAACTATATCGTATGTCGTAAAACGCGTATGATAGATCAGATTCACAGAACTTGATTCCCAAAGAGATCCTTCCGGCGGAAATGCGGGCCCTTTTCATAGAGCTTCTCAGTGTCCACGATGAATAATATAGAGGGTACTCTCCATTTCTATCACCGCTTTTATTACGTTCATTGAAGAGGAGATAACAGAGACACGGGAAATTTGAAATATTATCCACTTGTAGGTGTAGTAAAGAATAGCAAGTAGCAAACACTTTGTTTAGCTGCGGATATTAGTTAGCAAAATAAAATACTATCTGTAATGGACTCTAAAAAATCGAGAATTTCTACCCACTCTGAATTTTCTTTCCTACTGTAAATAGGCATTTCTAAGTTTTCGAACAAGCTTTAGTATTCATTTATGTAAGTATAAACCATTTCTTCTGAAAATGCTACAGGTATCCTTCATAATGTGACGAAGCATCATACGACAAAAATAATAAATTATAACTGCGAATATGATGCTTTTAATCCAAAACACTTTTTACAATTATTAGATATGAAAGCCGCGTCAATTAGAATATCTCTTTCCCTTCCCTTTAAAACATTCCATTTTGGTGCCACATTTATATCAATAATTTCATATACAAAGTTTCTTACACACTTCTTTCCAAGTAATTTAAAAAATACGTAGTCCGTTAGCCGAATTGCGCCATATTGAAAATGATCCCAATGAAAATAAAATAAGACTCTTCGAGGCCTCAAATTCAAAGAGACTGAACATTAAATTGACAATCAATCCTATTTCATCAGTCAACATTCAATTTGCTGTCACGCTACGATATTAAGTGTTTCTCCAAAAATATCTCACTCAAGGGGTTGAGTTTCGTAAGGTTAGATCCTCCACTGTCAGAAGTGACTGTCCCTAATATAGAATGAATTTTAAGCTCCCCAGACGATGTCGTCGAAATTAGGCACAGTCTTCAGTCATTATCGCTCTACTTATCACGGAACAAGTACAAGCCAAGGTAATTACCGTGTAACGAGGCGTTGGGACTGTGCGTGGAGGCCTGGAGCTGGTGGTAAAGGTGGTCCATGTAGTTGAGCCGGTAGGCGGGATGCAGGGCTGTATGGTCCGAGAGGGGGTGACTTCTGCGAAGAAAGTCACCGCCGGAAGTCCCGTTGACGGCAGCCCCGCCACCTCCGCTACCAGCGCCGCCGCCAGCGCCACCACTTGCGCCGCCACCCGCTCCGCCGCCACCGCCGGTGGCCGCGCTGCCGATCGCCGTTGTACTGCTGGACAATCTGGAAAATTCGTAATCAAATTAGATTCCGTTTCTTCGCTTGAAATTTCTTATTCTTAAGGATTCAATTCTAGTTTGAAAAGATTTTAGTTGAGAAAATCAGGAGAGTTACAATACTCTGAGCAGAGATTTGAATCGTTCTGTCTGACAGGTCATACGAAGATAGACTGTTGTTGTAGTCAACTTAGCTGTTGCATTAATTACGAGACTCCTTTTCTCTAAGCGTCATACTTTAAATAATTACTGCGTATATACAGTTCACTGTGCTTACTCAAGAAAGTTAAGTGGATATTGGACGTTTCAAAAATAATTTTGAAAAAAAGTTCAAACTGTTTGCTCTAAAATATGAGGTAGGTCATGGTCATGCTTATTTCGCCTGAATCTAATCATTTCACCATTGTCACTTACAAACATTTGTTATTTGTGTGACTAGGTTTAGTGATGTACAAAAATAGCATGAAAATTCGAGGAACAATAATTTAATTTATTTTAGAGGATTGGATGTATTATTTTAAAAATAGAAGAATTGAAATTTCATATACGTAATTCGTGGACCTTATCCCTTCCCTTTTTGACATTGTAGATGGATACATTACTGGACAAATATTTTTTTTAATGCAATGCTCGAGTATGTTATACATATATTTGCAGTATGCACAGCTTTACACAAAATGTCAAAGCTGCAGGGATTTTTACTTCTTTTAACCCCTTAAAAAATGAACGATTTTTTTACATCTATGAATTATAAGTTACGCATAGTTTTATAATATCAAAATGTATTATAATAGGTTAATTTCACTAATATCGAAGTAAGGTTCGACACGTTTGTTGTAATGTCTGTTTTTGTATCTTGTACTTATTTGTACTTAAATTCTTCTTATCATTACTATTAGTATTTTGTTATTATTCTCTGGGTTCGATTTAATAGCAATTTTAATAACTCAGATTTCAATAGCTCAGATTTAGGAACAATTAGACTCATATCAGTCTAGTACCGTTCCTATTTTTGTTAATTGTATGCAGATAGGAATGTAATAAACACTTATTATTATTGTAGTAGTTGTTGTTGTTATTGTTATTATACAGAAAACTATTAGAAGAATTTACAAAGAAATAAAGAGTCCCAAATTCACGAAATTAAGACACCATATATTAACTTACAATTAGCTAAATACGTACTCCTTTCAGTAGAAGAGCGTTTAAAGAAACATAAAACACTTCGTGGAAAGGGGAAGCAATTTAGACGGCAGGTTAATCTTCTTGAAAGGACAATGCAAACAGGCGAACGCCTGTTTGACGAATGAAATTACGACACGCTCAAAGCCACGACAAATGGTGTGTGTCCGTCAGTCAAAGATTCTATTTTTGCTCCCTCGACGATGGAACAGGTGTTTTCTACCAATCGACTTGTTTCCTGGTAAGTTTCTCCTCGAAAACGAATTGAATTTTTCCCTTTTTGGTCCGTCTCCCGCAGAAAAATGTACCCCGAAAAGTGGCAATAAAAAAATCCCTTGGTAAGTTTAAGAATCACAATGAGCACGTGTCTCGTTTTCGAACCCAGACTATTCGTCACGCGCGGGATATCAGGAAATGACGCGTATCTCGTACATTCAACCATATTCTGACTCATTCGGAAATTACGTACCAGTGATATGTTTATCACTTCTATGTCTATTTTGTTCCAATTACTTGTGATAGGTGGGAAATTTATTTAATTAAGACTTGAGGATATTTTTTCCGCTGAAAAATTACATACATAAACGCAAGAAAACCGCGAAGCTCTAGATATTAACTTCTGCACTATCTTCTTACTATCAGAAATAAAAGATTGCATGTTACAGAGCTAGCTACAACTTTCGTATGAAAATTCTAGGTTCCCTTGAAAATAAATTTTCTTCATATATTTAATACATACATGTAAAAATTTAAAACCAAAATTTTATCTAAACCTGCTGTAAATACATTGAAATATTTCCAAAGGGCAACATTATCGCGTGTCATAATAAAAAACATTTGTTCCCTTATGATAAAGCCAAAACGTAATTCGCCTGACGAAAGCAAGTTCACTACTTCCGACCCCAAAACGAGGGTGGAAACAGTTTATTGTGTCAAGATCCGAGATTAAAGGGGTGCAGGACTATTGAAATGTCGAAAAATCGATTTTTTTATTACTATTAATTCTGAAAGTGTGATCCTTTGTGAACATTTACAAGAAAGTTTCATGAGGATATTCGAATAATTACGGAAATTATAGCGCTGAACGTAACTGAATGCACCGCCGAATAACGACTTCGCAGAGCGGTATTGGCGTAGGGAACTTAACTTTGAAGCCGTTTATCATGAAACTACATTTTTAAACATAACTTGTACATCATAACTTTTGAACGAAAGATTATTTTCACTTGAAATTTTAACTGGAGGTTTAGAATTCCTTTCTCTATAACATGGATTTTCCGCATCAACATTGGATGTTTGTAAAAAATTTTATAAACGATTGAAGACGATTTTCTTCCGTAAAAGTGTGGGGAAAAAATTGATTCACGTGTAACTTTCACAACTCTGTTTAAATTCGTCAGTCAAATTCCATGTTATGTCCAGATTTTGGTGTAGAAATTACTCATCCTAAAGCATTTTGCTTTCAGATGATTGGTTCACCTGATACTATGTACACCAACTACTATTAGCGCGCGGAAAGAAGGCTCCTGGCAGGCGGTGCGATCCGCCGCTATGACGATTGGTTTTTGTCACCGATTGGTGCACACTCATAAAGACAGAGCACATGTATTTTTGTTGTGGTGGCATCAGCCACATCTACTTACTTCAATGTACACAGACGGAGATTCAGGCGGAGCTAGCGGCGGACCGCACCGCCTGCCAGGAGCCTTCTTTCCGCGCGCTAATAGTACATCTGCGCACTACGCAAGACCATCTTCAGCGCTTAATAATGTCAACAAATTTGAACATTCCGACAATTTTTTTTTGGCAATTACTCAGAATCGCGTTCACAAAAAAAAACAGTGAAAATTATGGGTATAATGATTACTTGGTACCCAAAGCAATCCAACACAAAAGAAACCATCAATTTTACGTGTCTAATAGTCCTGTACTCCCTTAAGCGTACAGAAAATCGCTGCGGATGACCGCAGTCTGAGAAGATCGGCGCGTTTTGCTCTCGTTCGTCATAAGACAGAGCGGCACAGAGGAAGAGACTCGACATACGGTCCTCGTGAAGGGGCCACGAAGAGAGCGCCACACATTTTGACTGACGGCCATTCGCCACGCTCGAAACATCGGGAAATGGCGCGTGTCTCGTACCTTCAAAGATATTCTCTCAGCCAAGTCGTATCGTTAGTGCCACTTTACGACGGCCTGTCCCTGAGCGGCCAGGATTCTTCGAAGAATCATAAAGAACCTTAGATGGTTTGAAATCTTTATTAGGAACTGGCTGACCCGCATGCAGCTTACCTATAAGACAGCAAAACTCGGCGGGAAACTAGGGTAATCCATTGCCAAGGTCATGCACTCGGGGAATTTCCCTGTGACGATAGGAAATTCTCAAGAGAAAGAGAGAATGTCATAAGGCCTTGGAAATGACCAGATAGATATAATACTAAGGATGGAAATAATTCCCCAGGTTTTAAACATATGCAGAGGGCGTAAAATAACTGGACAACAGAGTTGGAGTAACTAAAAAAATAGTTTTTAATGTCCAAGATGGTTCCGTTATAGAATGCAGTCTCAAACTGTCTTCTTTCCTCACTGCGCATCAGGACACATCCCCGAAAAATCGGCGCGCTACACCTAGCGTCCTGAGAAAACACAGTAACGTATCGACGACTGTCGATAACCTTTGAAAAGGTCCAATGTGAAATATGTACATAAATTAAACTCCGGCGCTTTGGCGCCTACACATGATATTCGATATTAAATAAGATGTTATTGAAAAATGTAGATTTAGGCAGTGGTGTTTTTTTTTTGGAGGTAATTAAAGATGCAGATATTTCTTGGTAAAAATATTGGAAATTGACAATCTTCCTGTTTACATTTGATACGAAATTATATGCATGGTGTCGGTGGTGTAGGATTGTTCAGGGAATTTTAACGTTGCAGGAGTCCATTAAAGTCACGCAACGGGTATTTTGACATCCGCCCTTAAATCGGCGTTGTTTGATACCAGCTAAGTGCTACTTAAATTGCTGAACGTGTTTCTGAAAGACATCTTTTATATTTATGCCCGTCGCCGTTCCACCATGAATTTTTATCTGAGAAACGTTTACTTCGGGAGCTAGACACGTCTCTTCTGCCGTGGAGAATTTTACCGAGTTCTTGTTATAGCATGAGGAAAGCCGATGAATGAAACTTGGAAGTTTTAGCAATACCTTCTGGTCGTTTCAAATATTTAAAATGAGGCAATCCAAATGAATAACATAAGTTTAAAAACACAAAGAAATTTGGATATTTCTAATATACTTTACATTTACTCCATTATTCCATTGCTTTTCTTGCTACGTAATCTACATGCTCAATCACATTATGTACCTACATACATTTTTTGAAGGTGTTCATTGTTTTAAAGAAGGAGCAACTTATTATTATACTATACTGCCTAATATAGAAATAATTAAACCCGTTCACTAATCCAAAAGGTATATAGGGTGACCGTACCTAATATCGCCTATGTTCCCAATATCGCCACTCGCTATATCTCGCAAAGTAAGCACTAAAATTTATTTAGGAAGACATACTATAAATGCTACGTCATGCGATCAACAATTACAGAACGGGAGGTATTTTAGAGAATCTTAATAGTGTAAAAATTTATTGGATTGCCACAATTTTACATCACATTCAGAGAAGGTAAGTCTAATAATTATGTGAATGCAAGAATATCTACTAGAAATACCTAATTAATGATGTACTTAAGGAATGAAATCGATTCAAATATTTTTCGTAATGAAAATAGCATTTTTCTTTTAGCAGTATGCATGCTCTCAATACCGCCTACCAGAGAACAATGGTTTCGATGTAATGTTTGTTACAGGTGGGGTCACGAAATGTGCAAAGCAACCGAAATAAACTTTATTTGTCCAATATGTACATCCGAATGTAAAAAATAAAATATTTTAAAAATTCTATTTCTATATTTTTGTAATAAAAATAAAATCAAAGATTGATAAACAAAACATTTATAGAGCAAGAAATGATAGAACCACATGTGAAAATGACTTTAAAAACTCATATATATTAATCAATATTTCTTGAGTAGGCGATATAAAGGTAGAATCAGAGGGACGTGAATCGGCGAGCTTGCTCGGCACGTCCAGGCTCAGCAAGTCGGCTTGGCGAGCACGACTCGGCGATCCATGACCGATCAGACGGTACGTGGTTTCGGCGATTCACGCGCAAAGATCGCCCATTCACATGCCGTCTGATTCCACCTTTAGGTAGGGGAAAATGGGGCAATCGCGGTCAGTGGGCAATGATGGCCAATATTGTTATTATAAAACGGCATGTCCGAAATGTGCAATTTCTTTTCTTCACGTTCTACGACATCATTCGCTATATTGTCGAACGATCTCGCCTTCGTCGTTGCTAAGCAATCAAGGAAAACTAGCCTATTTAAAGGATTTTATTCAGCTTCGATCCTCTGTTTGTTTGTATGTATGTACGGTTCAAATTTGGCAACTCATATTTAACCCACTTCCAACTATCCAATTGTCTTGAAACTTTACAGGCGTGCGTAGTTTGGATGACAATACAATATTTAAAAAAAAAATTAACCCCGAGCGGGTGAAAAAATTACCCAGTCATCAATAAATATAACCCATAACCACAAATCCAAACGACTTGAAATCAGCCACTCGCTTTCTTTATGAAACCGACAAAAAGCCGCTGGCGTTCAGGACGCTAGTCGCATCGCGATTACCGAAAATACACAATTTATCGAAAAATGATCCATCACGTATGTACGAATAGTAAAACTAAAACTTTGCAGGCGTTCTTAGTATATTACCATCGAAATTGTAGTACAAGAAAATAATTATTTTATAGTGACTGTAGCACTATAGAGTTTAAGAAAACTGTTAAACTCTATACAGCAATAAAAGATATTTGTAAAGAAGTCTGTGGTATGAAATGTAAATCCAAAAACACTAAAAACTAGAAAATAAAAAAAATAAAAAAAAAAAATTTTATATTAAACGATTTTATTAAAAATGCACTAAAAACTAAAAAAGAATTCTTTTCTTGTACTACAATTTCGATGGTGTTTTTTCACTTTAAATAAAATCGTGGAGCAGGATATGTCACAACAAATTCATTTTAACGCTTGATTCTGTATTAAATTGATTCATATTCTGTTATGACATATCCTGCTCCACGATTTTATTTAAAGTGAAAAAAACACCATCGAAATTGTAGTACCAGAAAATAATTATTTTTTAATTTTTAGTACATTTTTAATAAAATCGTTTAACATAAAAATTGTTGTGTTTTAAACGTCGGCGATGTTATATTTCGTGTGCACAACGTAAGAGGTAAGTACTAATTCTGAAGCTTTTTTTACATTTCAAGATTACGTAAATATAGATATACTATCAAGGCAAAGGATTAGAATGAAATTTAATATAAATATATTTAATTTAAATATGTAATCTTCAATCTTATCAATGAACACGTATGCGGGCAATGATGGTCACTTGACTATTAGTGTCCGTAACGTGATTACCATTATTCACCAGTGTAAAATAAACATAACTTCTGTAACTAATAGAGAAAATTTAATAAGAAAAGAAGAGAAAAAGGTAAAATTAGAAGAAAATAAACAGAAAAACAAATATAAAAGTAAAATTTGTAAAAAAATTAAGGTGGAGAAGAAAACGCCCAAATACTTGATCTCTGTGAAATCGACGAAGATGACCATATAGGCGAAGCGGATAAAAAATTAGAAGAAAATAAACAGAAAAACAAAGATAAAAGAAAAATTTATAAAAAAATTAAGCTGGAGAAGGAAAAGCCCAAAAGACTCTGTGAAAACGAAGAAGATGACAATATAGGCAAAGCGGAAAATAAGTGCATTATTTGCTATCAATTTGGCCATGACAATGAGATGTGGTTTCGATGTATCTCTTGTGGCCTCTGGGCCCATTTTGAATACTGTGGGTGGGACTCGGAGTATGGATACATTTGTGAGAAATTTAGCAGCCCCTAGATCGCAATTGCCCGCAACGTGATCCGCAGGTGTGGAAGATGGCGGTAAAACACATATTTTTGTTTTTTTGTAATTTTATTGAATAAATTATTTTCGTATCCTACGTATAGGTTGATAGTTTAAGTTTACAAAAAATCATTTTCAAGAAATATTGCACTTTATATCTTGGGTTTATTACACTTTTTGCTTAAGTGACCGCCATTACCCATTCTCCCCTACACCTTTTTCAGGACCCGATCTTTGCATGTCTTACGTTTTTAATTCCTAATTCAAATTTGTAGGTTTTAGCGATTCTAACTTATGCTACATGAAACGAATTGCATGCAAAAATATAAATTATTATTCAATTGACAGCGAAATAACTTTTGCTAGGCGATATTAAGTACGGTCAGCCTATGTACTTCTCACAAAAAGAAATTTTAAAACCGTCTAATTTGCAAGACAAACATTCGCATAACAGGAATTTGTAATAAGTATGCACGGTATGCATATCTATATAATATAAAAATCAAAATATACATGTATGTGTAAGAATCGATAATTCAAAAAGCCCGCAGCGGGCTTTGGCTGTATCTATGCAAGAAGCGAGTTCCTTTAAGAACAATAGAGCATCGGGGCAAGGAGCATCATCGTGAACATGGCGAGGAGACGTGTCATTCTCGTGCTGACGACGAACTAGCGCGTTACAGATTTCTGGCTCGCCATTATAACAATTTGTATTTATCGACGAAATTATATTCTAAGAAATTCTCTTCTCTTACAAATCAGAAGTGGGTTTCGAACAACGCGTCTTCCCGGTTGAGTTAAAATCGGAAAAGCTTGTTTCTCCTTCCTTTCCTTTGTGTTTCGCTCGAGTGTAATAAGTGTGGTCCAGTGTGTGGACATGAATCGTCAGCGATCGCGTCACGATCATGATCGTGAACGCTCGACGAGAAGACGAAAACGGTCGTCCTCCAGCTCGGAATTTGACGAGAGAACAGAAGCCAAGCGTAAGGACGAGCGAATTCGCGAGTTGGAACTATTGGTGGAACAAATGGATCACCGATCACGGACGCAACAACAATCACCACCTCAGCCTCACCCTCGGAATGCTCGCACTGGGGATGAGCAAATGATTCCCCGCTTCGATCCATCGAAAGACGATTTGGTGGTCGAGAAATGGGTGGATCGAGTGAATGCATTGGCGGAACAGTTCGACTGGGACGATCGATCGGTAATGAGATTGATCGCGTCTCGGTTGCGTGGGCATGCGAGACAATGGTTTGACACGCGCTCAGAGGCCACGACAACATGGGCAGAGACGAAAGAAGCTCTAATTCAACAATTCCGTAAGTCCGTTCCTTTTTCAAAATTATTCAAGGAGGCTGCGCTGTACGAAGCAAGCCCGGGACAGTCGTTAGGAGATTATTGCTCCCAAAAACTAGACAAATTACGGAAATTTGACATCACGATTAAAGACGAATACTTAATTGACATGGTAATTGACGGAATCAACGACAAGAATATCGCGAGAGCGGTACGGGCTGCCCGACAGTTAGATGCGAACGGGTTATATGCGTATATGTCGATACTAGGAAGTATGTCGAATATAAGAGAGTCGCGACGCGCGGATACAGGCACTCACCGGAACAAAACGCATCAGCATGCGTCGGAAACGCGCAAGTCACGTTCGCGTACGGTAGCGACGGAAGAAACAAGAGGCAGCAAAAAACGATCGACCATAAAGTGCTATAATTGTGGTATCGAAGGGCATGTCGCGAGGGAATGCAGAAAACCCCGAGTCGAGTGCACGAAATGTCGACTATTAGGACACACCAGAGACAAATGCACGAATACAAAAGAAGTAAACGAGGTAGGGGTTGTACCGAAACGCGCATCGAATATATACGAACGTACGGTGCGGGTGAACGGTCATAAGATGAAAGGCTTGATCGACACAGGGAGCGCCGGTACACTTATTTGGACATCCGTGATAAATAAATTTAACTTGCCAGTCTCGCTGATTCCGGAAGCGACTTTGAGAGGATTCGCCGGTCAAATAGTCACAACAAATAAAGCTACTCGCGTAACGGTGAGAGTGATGGAGGCATCGACTATGATCAACGCATTAGCTGTAGCGGACGAGCATTTAGCATACGACGTAATTATCGGTCGTGATTTCCTAGATCAAGAATGCATAATTATGCTGAAACGCGGTCAGGAGTTAATACTTAAACGAACGCCCGGGGAACGTACCAATGAGGAAAAGTTTCTAAGTGTAAATTTTTGCGAAATTCTGACTGAAGGAAACATATGTTTTGGGAATATTGACGAAAGTCAAAAGCAACAATGTAACGATCTTTTAAAAGAGTTTCGTGACTGCATTTCGTCGTCTATGCAGGAACTTGGTAAGACGGACGCGGCATTCACTGAAATTAGATGTATGTCGTCTGAACATGTAGTATATCGACCGTATCGGTTGTCAGAAGCCGAAAGGAAAATCGTAAGGGAAATGATCCAAGAGTTATTAGATAGCGGAATCATTCGTGAATCAGATTCCCCGTACGCCAGTCCAATACTCTTGGTAAAAATGAAAACGGGCGACTACCGAATATGCATCGACTTTTGAAGGTTAAACGCGATAACCGTGAAGGACAAATATCCTTTGCCCTTGATAGAGGAACAGATTGATAAGTTAGGAGGATACCGTTATTTTATTGGACTGGACCTAGCAAGCGGCTACTATCAGATACCCATCGCCGAAGAGTCAATTCCGAAAACGGCATTCGTTACCCCGGAAGGTCACTATGAATTTGTAAGGATGCCTTTCGGATTAGCGAACGCGCCAGCAGTTTTCCAGCGTATGATTAACAAGGTATTAAGACCGTTGAAGGATAGTGTAGCAATCCCGTACATAGACGATATTATTCCGGCTAGAACGGTGAAAGAGGGGTTGGAACGCTTACGACAGGTACTAATTGTTTTGCGGACTAACAAACTAACGCTGAGATTAAGTAAATGCGCATTCTTCCAAACCACAATTGAATATCTTGGGAGGGAAATCAGCGAGGACGGCGTACGGCCGGGGCAACGAAAAGTCGAGGCGGTGGTACATATGGAGACGCCACGATCGGTGAAACAAATTCAGCAATTTTTAGGACTAGCAAGTTACTTCAGAAAATTTATTAAGAACTACGCTACTATCGCCGAGCCATTAACACGATTAACTCGAAAGGACGTAATGTGGGAATGGACAGATCAGCAAAAGGACACGTTTAATTTAATTAAAACAAAACTCACCACACGGCCCGTACTAGCAATATTCGACCCGACGAAAGAAACCGAATTACACACGGATGCATCTGCAATAGGCGTTGGCGCAATGTTGATGCAGAAGCAGACTGCTAAAGACATGGCTGTGGTGGCATACTATAGCAAGCAGACAACAAGAGATCAACGGTGCTATCACTCGTACGAGTTGGAGACTATGGCCGTAGTGTTAGCATTACGTTATTTTAGAGTATATCTATTAGGATTAGAATTCAAAGTGATAACCGACTGCAACGCGCTGCGTACAACATTTTCGAAAAGGGACTTGTTACCACGTATAGGCAGATGGTGGTTGGAAGTCCAAGACTTCACGTTCGACATCGAATACCGCGCCGGACCCAGAATGGCACACGTAAACGCACTGAGTCGGAACCCCTCAACTGTGTTGGAGATAAGCCAAGTCGACTTGATCAAAGGTGATTGGTTATTATCGGCCCAGTTGCAGGACGACCAGCTACTACGGGTACGACAGATACTCGAAAGCAAGCAGAAGACCAACGAAACAAAACTTTATTTTAAGGAATATACGCTGAAGAACGGGAAGATCCATAGAAGGCTACCGGATCAAACAACGGCATGGGTGGTGCCGCGAAACGCACGTATGCAGATTTGCAGGCTGTGTCACGACGATGCAGGACATTTAAGCTCAGAAAACACACTGGAGAGGATCAGAAGAAATTACTGGTTCGCGGGCATGCGACAGTTTGTAGAGAAATATGTAAACGCATGCCTAAGTTGTGCATACTATAAAGATACGGCGGGAAAGAAGCAAGGCAAACTGCACATCATCGAAAAGGTGCCGATTCCCTTCCATACGGTGCATATTGACAAGTCAAATTATGTTTGGATTCCTAAAGTTACATTGCTAGTATACTAACACAGACTAACATACTCCCTTTTTTTCCCCTTAGATCACAAAGTCTGAGGACAGACTATCTGTCAGGAAGGTCGAATGTAAGAATCGATAATTCAAAAAGCCCGCGGCGGGCTTTGGCTGTATCTATGCAAGAAGCGAGTTCCTTTAAGAACAATAGAGCATCGGGGCAAGGAGCATCATCGTAAACGTTGCGAGGAGACGTGTCATTCTCGTGCTGACGACGAACTAGTGCGTTACAGATTTCTGGCTCGCCGTTATAACAATTTGTATTTATCGACGACATTATATTCTAAGAAATTCTCTTCTCTTACATATGTTTGTTAGGTAAAGGTTTCTATACCGTACAACGTGTCCGCACCAAATTTAGCATAAATATTCTTCAATACCCTAGAAAGAACAAAGACCACTCTCTCTTTTTGTGTTGTAGCGCAATAATTTTGAATAATGTGAAAGGGGAATATGTATGTAAGGAAAATTGATTCTTCATATATTCTCCCTTAAAAATAAAATAAAAAATAAATAACTATGACCTTTTAAAGAAATAAAAAATGTTTGAATCTATCTTCTATTCTGTAAACATAAAATAGAATGTATGTCTGTATAAGTATTCCCTATTAACTCCTACACCCTTTAACCAATGTGGACCAAATTTTTCATAATTACTCTCTAGAACCCTGCGGAAAATATAGGCTACCATAAAATATGGATATCCCACCCCTTTCCTCTTATTTCATACTCTTGACACTTTGTGATAATCAAAGTTTTTCCCGTGCAACGCCGGGTACGTTAAGCTAGTGTTCATATAAAATTCCTTAAAACTCGCAATTAGCACAACAAACAGATAAAAGATGGTCACAAGTCACCACAACACTCCGCATTATTCCAATCGATTATTATACCATTCGCCAATAAATCCAACATTTCAAACAGGTTTACAAATTTGCTAACTAAGTAAAAACAAAACAGATATCAAAGAAATTCTACAAAACCCATTCAAGTTTTAGGCGTCTCAGAGAAAGTACTGACTTTGATCAAACCTTGAAGGGTAACCCCCTTGAAGGTACAAATGTTATTCCATTCTTTTCCAAAGGCTTATATTTCTATTATTTGATAGTTAATTATATGGTCGTTTCAGCGATAATATCACGTGGCGCATCCCGCTGCAGCAGATCCAGGAGGCGAACGTTGGTCACGGGAAATAGAGACAGCAATTGGCGCGTGTCATAACGTTTTAACGTGTATTACGATGTTTGAGCCGGTCGCTGTCTAAATATTGGCTCCGCACCGGCACGAGTTTGCTGAGCAAAGACAACCGGGTCGACTGTTTGACTTTACTTAGAGTCCACGGATCTCGATTGCTGCCTACTCGTTACCGGCTTTACGCGACCGCTCGTGTTAACAGGTTTGTCATATAATCCGCGATTGCTTGCTTCTAAAACCGATGAGAGTCTCTTAGAATCTCTTGCTTCTTTTCTTTGCCACACAGATATGATGTTAAAATTAGTGGTGTCAAAATGTTGCAACTTTCCCATGAACTTCGTAGCTTTTGCGTGAATTTCTTATCATTAACGGGAAACTGTTGGGTTTTAAACGTAAAAAAAATTATAGTAAGATAATGTGTCTGAGACCGGTTAAATATTTTGTCAGTGAGTAGATGGGAAAAAATTGTCCCTACAGAAATTTTTAGTACAGAGGGTGACATTACGTGGTGTATAGTTTCTCTGAAAGTACAGCGGTGGGGGAGATTTCAAGGACAACTTAATTTTTTTTTAAATACAATGCTATATACTTTATTTATAATGTGGTAGCGTTTTTTGAAAAGAGTTCAACAAAGTGCAACATGAGGCATTTCCATACATTAGATAGAAAATAGTAAATTAAGGAGGCCCCAAGGACTCAGGTGAACGCTCAGGTGTTCACAATTCAATCCTAACCTCTGTTTAGGTTGACTAACCACTACCAAGTCGTATTTTACTTATAACTATAGTATATACACATGTTCTTTTTCATTAGTTCTTGTATCCTTAGTTATAGTTTTCTGTATGTTAATTTTATAATAAATGAAATTATTAAAATAAACCACTGCGTCAACAAACGCGACTCTGGACTCTCCGGCTAGGCTGGAGCCCCCTTGACCGTGCAATTAACGCGAAACAGGCCCAATATTCCTGCTGTGACGCCCAACATTCGGAAATTTAGGTATTACAATAGCTTTAGAAGTCCTGCAATTAAAGATAAAAATGTTTTCTGTATAGATGTTCTTCTATGGGTAGAGTGTAACGCGAAATCTTATCATCAAGATTCACAGGAATTCCGTCAAATTTCAGCCTCAAATTCTTGTCTCTTTACTTTTGAATATCCAAATTCAAACAATCTGACTATCTAATTCTCTTATTAAAGTTAAAAGAGCTGCTATAAGCTGGCTTGAAAAAAGATGCCATTTCACCGATTCTAATTGTAAGATAACCTATCCTTATTCTAATCATCACATTAACGCTCGCTTGGAGAGGGTTCATCTGGTTCCATTTTATAGATCAAGCTACATTATTTATGTTACTTATTGCTTAATACCATTACTTGTTAATAAAATAAAAATTAAAAAATAATTCTTTTTTTGTACTACAATTTTGATGGTGTTTTTTAAATAAAATCGTGGAGCAGGATATGTCATAACAGAATATGAATCAATTTAATACAGAATCAAGAGTCGAAATGAATTTGTTGTGACATATCCTGCTCCACGATTTTATTTAAAGTGAAAAAACACTATCGAAATTGTAGTACAAGAAAAGAATTATTTTTTAGTTTTTAGTGCATTTTTAATAAAATCGTTTAACATAAATTTTTTTTATATATTTTTTATTTTCTAGTTTTTAGTGTTTTTGGATTTATATTTCATAGCACAGACTTCTTTACAAATATCTTTTATTGCTGTATAGAGTTTAACAGTTTGCTTACCCTAGTAGCATTTTTGGTTGGCCAACGGTAGCCAACAGTCGGGAATTAGTTGGGATATAGTTAGCGTTTTGCCTACAAATTCCCAACATAGGGCCTACGGCAAAAAACTTACGACAGTTTGCCAACGAATATTCAATGTTGGGCCTACAATTATTATGGTTGGTTAACAATTATTATGGTTGGTTAATTAACAAAAACTTACGACAGTTTGCCTACGAATATTCAATGTTGGGCCTACAATTACTATGGTTGGTTAATTAACAAAAATGTACAACGATGATTAAATGTCGTCTTACAAACGTCAGAAAATTTGCTACATCCAAAAACCTGTTATTATATTCCAAGTTGTGATTTTTCTTTTCTTATTTATAAATGCGTAATGAGGACGTCTGTCTTGAGACGAATGTGAAATTTTAAGAAATGAGTCTAAAGGTCGAATGATGATATTTTGTAGAATATTTCGCGTCACTGCGGAGTTTTTATAAACAATTAATATAGTTATCTAACTAGAAATTAGAAGTGTTTACAAGGAAATGTGTTGGGTAAGTGCGAACACCGGTTGCTTCGTAAGCGGAAAGTTTGGGTTCCATTCTCCTCACCGCGAATTTTTTTTTTCCTAAACCAGACCTGAAAAAGACGTGTTTAAGACGTCTTTTGATGTTCTTTAAGACGCCTTCTGGACGTCTGTAAGACGTCTTTTGGAAAGAAACTGTTGGGCATATAGAAGAAAACCCTCAGTTGGGCCTATGGAAAGAAACCTTCAGTTGGGCCTGCGTTGGTTACAATCGCTGGCCCATTTAAAAATAGCGCGACACTTCAACAGTTGGCCAACGGATCACACGTCATTGGCCCAACAAACTCCCAGCAAATAAATGCTACTAGGGTAAACGCTATAGTGCTACAGTCACTATATTGTGTATTTTTGGTAATCGCGATGCGACTAGCGTCCTGAACGCAGCGGCTTTTTGTCGTTTTCGTAAAGAACGCGAGTGGCTGATTTCAAGTCGTTTGGATTTGTGGTTATGGGTTATATTTATTGATGACTGGGTAATTTTTTCACCCGCTCGGGGTTAATTTTTTTTTTAAATATTGTATTGTCATCCAAACTACGCACGCCTGCAAAGTTTCAAGACAATTGGATAGTTGGAAGTGGGTTAAATTTGAGTTGCCAGATTTGAACCATACATACAAACAAACAAACAGAGGATCGAAGCTGAATAAAATCGTTTAATAAAAATGAAGATTTTAGACCATAGGAAGATCAGAAAAAAATATAAACATTTATTCTAGAGTTCAAATGAGCCCCACATCCGACGTTCAAATGTAAAGCTACAAAGAAGATTCAGATGAAGGCTGATTACGATCAAGAGATTGATAGAATTGAGAAAGGATCTTGAACAACGTACAGGAATTCGTGTGGCCGTAGAGATTCGGAGCGACGAAACCGGGACAAAAATTAGGACGGTTTGACAGGCTGCTTAGTAGCAAGCCCGTAAAAAGCTCGGCCAAGAGACGCCAGAGGGACAGGGGACATAATTACAATGAAAACATCGTCGGCCCCGTCGGCTCGACGTCTTTTCGTCCGTCGTTTTGTTCTCACTCCGGGAGAGAGACGACCAACAGAGAAGAAAAATAGCAGGCGAGGGAGGAAGGAACGGGACCGATTCTATTTCGAATCCTGCTGAGTGCCAGATGACTCGTAGTATGGTTCTGCCCGTGACTTCCTTTTCTTCCTTTTCTGCCGCTTCCTCGCGTGCCGTTTCCTCTTCCCTGCCAATCCCCTTGTCCTCCTTTTTCCCCTTCATCCTTCCTTCACCGCTTTCTTCCGTTCAACCTCTTTTGCTCGGTCTGTACATTTCCTTTTTTCCTTTCTTCCAACCAGTTTCCCTTTCATTTCGTTTATTGTTCATCTTTCGCACACATTCCTACGAATTTTGCATGTCACGGCGACGTGAATTTTCTTCGTGTGCACGGTTATCGACTACTTCTAAGAGAAACGAATGTTCTTTGGAACGATGGTAGTTTTCACAGAAACTTTTATTTTTACGCTTCGTACCGCTGGTTTAATTTTAGCATTTAATTTCCGCAGCAGCGATGATTGGTGAAAAGGAAAACTACTCTTTTCTTTGTCATTTATCTTCTCCATTTTCTCTCGCTGCCAATTAAGCTATTATTAATTCCCCTTTCGGTGCTGTTTTCTTCCCCTTTCGTTTCCCTTTCGAAGCTTTTCAACCCGGACGGTCGGCGAGGAACAAGGGACAAGAAGGGAGGGCCGACAGATAAAACTCGAGTCGTTAACTCGACACGCCGGAAACCGACGCATCTATCTTTATCTACGGCCCGTCTGCCAGAGACCAGGGATCTTCTTGAAATTCCTACTGCCTTCGGCTCCTGCTTGACGGTTCTCTTTCCCCCTCCTCTGCCTTGCGGGGCAAAAAGTAAATCACGTGATTTCCGTCCCCTTGAAATGAAAATATTTTCGTTTATTCCCCACGAATATGATCCTCTATCCGAAGTATTTCTGAATGTTTTCATACCTTTCAAAAATTCTGTAGAATGACAGTCGAAGGACAATCTAATCGCAACGTTCGGTTGAAATTTATTCATAAGGAAGCATAAAATTGGACGACCCGCGTGTATGTACTTATTTTTTATTGTTAGCTGTTTCAATTTAAAATGTGTGCTTTTTCGTTGCCGAAAAGCTACTGGCACAGATTATTCGTTAATAAGGACAATAGAAGTTTCACGAAGCTTTTATTACTTTTTTCAAGTACAGAGTTAGTATAATATTCTCTCAATCTTATGAATTAGTGAAGTTACGGAGAAAGCTACTTTTGAATTTTACTGAAGTCACATTACAATATTTTAGAATATTAATCTGACTTTAAAGCCGAGAATCCACCTAAAAGCTAAGCTATGCTATGCAATGTTATGCTACATCTGGCTGTGTTATAAAAAATTAAAAACGTAGAATAGCATAGCTTAGCTTAGCTTTCAAGTGGATTCCCAGCTTAATACGCCTTTTGATTATTAATTTTCGTGATTAACATCGAACGTATCGTGACGTTCGTTACGTCTCTTACGTTGTTAGTCGGTTTATATTGAAACAGTAGGAAAATGAAAGGCGGAGGAAGCCGAGTGAAGTATCAAGGGTCGCAAGCTCATTAACGTGACTCGTGGTAATGAGGCGAGCTAAGCGCTGCTCAGAAACATCTGCTAGGTTTCCCTGGTGTGCTGGTGCCACAGAGATAGAGAGAGAGAGAGGGGCTGTGAGAGAGATATGGGGGGCGGGGGTCCGAAAAAGCTTCCTACGTTATTACCTGCACAAGTTTAAGAAAAGAAGACAGCCCAAGGAAAGGTGTCATAATAGCGTGAAACAAATTTTTCATAAGTCTAATTTTTTTAGTATCTTCCACTTTTCCCTCGTTTTTATCACAGGGTGTAAATTTCCTTCTTTGAACTTAGAGTAATTCTCCAGTCCTCCGAAATTCAATACTTAAATTTTTCACGGTCTATTCTTCGTATCCAATTTTATCATTCATTTTGGATTTCACGTTTCACTCAAAATTTTATAACCTATGGATTTCCATAACATACAGAAAGAAATTAAATTTCTCTATGCGCCGATTGAGGCACATTGATCAAGATCCCAACGGATAATTTCGATTACCTAATAATAAAGATCCTGAACGTTTCATCGAAGGCAGATTCGTCGTGGACGAAGCGTGCTGACAAAATATTCTACGAATATTTCAAGGCCTGCTAATCGCGTAGACAAGCCGAAATCCCCGGCTGACAAAGTATTAGGCGTCGCGCGTCGGAGTGACAAAGCGACTCCGACGCACACGGCCGCGAAGAATCGGGGGAGCGAAACGGACGGTCCCCGGGACGAGTTTCGCGGCTTTAACTTGGATTAAGTCGGGAGCCTAACACTTCCACGGGGTTTCAGGTTATGATATTTATTACCCTGGGCTTGGTGAACCCAACCATAGGACGATAAAGAGGGGAAGGAAACCATATGGTTGACGCCGCGCCGTGAGCGGCACGCGCTTCAAACGCGGCCACGAAATGGCAAAGAAGAAGAAAATGAGCAAATGCGTTTGGGAAAGGGCAGGAGAAAATGGCGAAGAATTCTTTTCGGTGCCACCCTGGGATGAGCAGCATCTATTTCGATCTGAACTCGATAAAAAAGTTTCACAGAAATACTCGGAATAATTAGAAAGTAAAAATGTGTAATTTTTTATGTAAAAATGATTCAATATTTTTACACAATATTACTTACCATCTAGGCATATTGTAACGAGCTTTACATTTTTGGTAGTATACATGTTTTGGAACTGCTGCAGGGCAGGGGGTTGTAACAATTACTTTCACGAATTCATACAAATATTGGGAGTGACTGATGATAATGAGTATAACTATTTCATTGGCAATTAAAATTAGATGACAAATGCTGTTAGAGGAGAACAGAAATCTCTGGAAGGAAACTGCTGGGTACTATTCATTTCAAGTAGGGATTGCAATCCCGCAAGACGGGATCCCGCGTTCCCGCATATTTTAAATAGGAGCTGCGGGATCCCGCAGGGCTTGCGGGACTGTATATATAACCAAAATTGCGCAAATGATGACGCGCACAATGGCACGACGAACTACGTTGTAACTGATCTGAGGCGAGCGGCGAGCGCGATATTGCTTTGTTTCGCGACTCTGCGCTCCTCACTTATTCCGTCGCCATCTCACGCGTGCGAGTTTCGTCTTATTTAAGTACGAATTTACATAGTATTTATTCACTTTGGGAATTATACATATTATACTACGTGTTGTTTCAATTAATATTACTAGTGCAAACAAAATATGTCGTCCAATAAAGAATTGATGTGTGACAATGAGAAAGGAAACACTAATAAAACTCTTTGGGATTATTTTGTGAAAAGTGATACTGCCGAAAATGCCAAATGCTTGAAGTGTTCTGCCATTTTGAAATTAAGTCAACGATCAAGAAAAGGATTGATAACACATTTAAAAAGCAAACATTGTATAGATTTAAAGTCGCAATCGCAAGCATCAACATCGAGAAAGGATCCATGTAATGAATCACAAATAGCACCCCAGCCGCAGATTGTCGACAATTGCGAAAATGTAATACCAAAAAAGAGGGCCAAAACAATTGACAACTTTTTCCTTAAAGAAAATTCCATGGAAAAAATGATATCTCGAATGATTGCTAAAGATGGTTTCACTTTCAATACTTTCTGTAAATCTGTAGACTTAAGAAGCTTGTTTCTGAAAAGTGGTTTTAAACTTCCAACTTCTCCTAATACAATAAAATCTATAGTTATTACATTCTCAGATTCGGTAAAAGCCGATATGATAAATAAATTTACAAAACTTCAAGAACAAAACCAAAAGTTTTCATTAACATTTGACGAATGGACATCTCGAAAGAATCAGAGATACTTAAACATAAATGTGCATTATAAAGAGAAACACTTTAATCTTGGTTTAGTACGAATCCATGGTTCATGTACGGCAGAGCATTGAATCAACCTAGTTGAAGAACGTCTGAAGAGCTTCAATCTAGACATTAAAGACGATATTATTGGTATAACTACTGATGGAGCGAGTATGATGGTAAAAGTTGGTAGACTTGTACCTTGCTATCAACAACTTTGTTATGCACACGGCATACAACTTGCCGTTATTGACGTTTTATACCAAAAAAATTCGAAGCAAAATTCATCAGAAGAAACACAAATACAGTTCAATATGACTGATGATGAGGGCGGCGACATTGAAGATGATGAGGGTGGCTTACACTGTAACATTGAGTCTTCCATATGTAGAAGTAGTTTCAAATTATAAAGACCTTATTGCGAAAGTGAGAAAGGCTGTGAAAATTTTTAAAAAGTCGCCGACAAAAAATGACATTTATTTGCAGAAATATGTGCAAGACGAACACGGCAAAAGATTAGAATTAATTTTAGATTGTAAGACTCGTTGGAACAGTCTACTTAATATGTTAGAACGCTTTTACAACCTAAGATTGTGCATAAGCAAAGCTTTGATTGATGTAGAGTCGGAAATATATTTCACTGATGAAGAGTGGTCTAAAATAAATGACTTAAAGTTATGTCTGGAACCAGTCAAGCTGGGCCTCGAAGTCATGTGCAGAAGAGATTCATCTCTGATCACCGCAGAAACAACTTTTCGTTTTATACTGGAAAAATTGGATAAGCAATCTACTCTTCTCAGCACTGATTTAGCCATGGCATTTCGTGAAAGGATAGGACAACGTCGCACCGATTTAAGTGGAACATTAGTTTATTTACAAAATCCGAATAAATTTGAACATGATTTGAGAAATTTCAAAAATACTACATTTGAAATGCCTAAAAAAACTATAATACGCAAAGAAACAAAAAATCTATTAGAAAGAGTTCTCAGTAATACACGCGGGGATAATAGTGTAAATAAGATCGATACTGCATCCAACAACTTCGAGGAAAACCAAGATCAAGATATTCAACAAAATGAACAACAGCCTAATTTATCCTTACAAGAAGAGTTAGAGTTCAAATTGCAAAAGGACTATTCCCAAGTAATTAAATCAAAGGGTTTGTCAGAAGATATGGATAAAATTTTAAAGAAAGAGATGAGCGCCGGCACAAAAGAAAAATATTTACACCTGGCGTACGAATATTTATTGACTATTACCCCTACAAGTGTTGAGACTGAACGAGCTTTTTCCGCTGCAGGATATCTTTGTAATAACTTAAGGAGCAGCCTGGGAGATGAAACAATTAATAGTCATTGTTTTTTGAGATCATATTTTCAAAATTCTACAAATTAAAATTTTATTTTTTAATATGAATATTTGATTATTATTGTTAAAAAATTTATTAGTTTATAGTTTGAGAACAGAAGACTGAAAAATTTCTGTAATAAAAAGTAATTATTGAATTAAGATTTTAATGTGTTTCCTTATTACATGTATATAGATGTAACAACCAAATCCTTAATCCCGCGGGATTGAAAAGAATCCCGCGGGATTGAAAACAGTCCCTCACAAATCTCGCGGGGTTGAAAATAACGCGGGATTGCAACCGCTAATTTCAAGACTGAATTGACAACTTAAAACCGTTAACAACATAAAATGTTGAAGTTTTCATTGTTTCTTTGGTAATATACATTGATAAAGGTTAATAGAGTAAAATAAGTTTCCTACAATGGGGTACCATCAAATAACACAGTTCGACAAAATTTGACTTTTTTCGGACTTGTAACATTCAATAGCCGTTTCTTATAGGTTTTCATGCGCTGAAAACGAATCCGTAAACCGTTTGTCGCCATCACCCTGTTTTTGAGTAATTTGATTTTGAAAGAAACTGCAAATTTTGAACTTTGAACATCTTTTGTGTCCAAACAGTACTAGCTATTCGGTTGCTGGTACCGTCAAATTATTCTATGAACCCTCCCCAACATAACGATATAAATTATTAGTGCATTATGAACATTTAAATATGTTTAAACAACGATCAAAAGGAAAAGAACACCCGAAATGCACACATTTTTGCAGATATCTTTCAATTTATTTCGAAAACTAAGGGTTTAGAAGAAAATCTGACTACTCCACGCAATGCAGCAGACATTTTTCCTTCGGAAAGCATCAACAGAAGTGGTAAGTTGTGTTTTGTTTTCAATACAGAAGCGAAATAGTTTGGTAAAACGTGCGGCGGCGACAGTGGTAGTCAACTGCGACGCGCGATCCACTGCCGCTCAGCGTAACACAATCGCTTAACGCGCGTGACTACCACTGTCGGCGCCGCACGTTTTCCCAAACTACAGTAATTCCTCGTTATTGCCCTGCTTTTACCATGCGTAGTACGCCCGGTGACTATCCCCACCATTTCTTGGAATCCTTCGGTCGAGAGTGAGAGAACGAAAGAGTCGACGGCAACTTCGTGTCAACTGTTTCGTTCCCTCTCGTTCGCCCGAATAGTGCCTGCATCACGTCGTACGCCCGCTGCCAGCCCCGTTCGTCGGGTTTATTACGAAGAATTACTGTATTTCGCTTCTGTATTGAAAACAAAATGTGACTTACCACTTCTGTTGATGCTTTCCGAGGGAAAAATGTTTGCATCGCGTGGAGTAGTCACATTTTCTCCTAGACCCATGGTTTTGGGAATAAATTGAAAGATATCTGCAAAAATGGGCACATTTCGAGTGTTCTTTTCCCTTTGATCATTGTTTAAACATATTTAAATGTTCATAATGCACTAATAACTTATATGGTTGTAATCGGGAGGATTCATAGAATAATTTGACAGAACAAGCAACTGAATAACTGTTTCGACACAAAAGATGTTCAAAGTAAAATCGAATTTCTCAAAAACTGAGGGTGATGGCGACAAACGGTTTGCGGATTCGTTTTCAGCGCACGAAAACCTATAAGAAACTTCTATTGCAGGTTACAAGTCCAGATGGCTGTCGTACTGTGTAATGGTTCATTTTGATGAATAGAGTAAATGAATTTCATAACATGAATATAGAGAGGGTGTCATACATGTTAACATAAGGAAGAACAGAATTTGAATATAGCTAAATTATATAAAAACAGAGGTTCCACGGAAGACAATATACTTAAAATTCTACTCGATTTCAAATTGAATAAAAAATATAAACAACTTTCGTGTCTGATAATCAACAGTATAGTAAAGGTGATTTTCTGTTAATTTCGTGGATTCTGTTCGCGATTCATCTTCCCGATTCTGGCGGCCTGCCACGAAAGCTTCAGGATACGAGGGTCGGAAAGCATCATGAGAAATTCTTACCGCGAAAAGTCGTGAAGCATCGGAGAACGGGGTTATTATCCTCAAACATACAGATATAGTCTTTTTATGGGATCATGGTTCATTGGTGTACAACTTTATATTTAGCGTCCCACGGCACTGTTCGTATTGAAAATCATAAAACCATCTGTAATCATCTGAATGGGGCATAATTTTATGAGACTTCCTGACGGAAGTCTACATTCATTAGAATTGAAACGCTGGTGATATACTACGTGCAATCTGAGAATCACCTGATTAAATGGTACTTGAAAAACGAAAATGTTTATGGTATAATTTATTGCCGACATTTGATAGAAAATTGCAGATTAAATCGCTGCTCTTTTGAGTATTTTCAAACCTCTATATCAACCGGATGCGAACCTAAATTTTCATAAAGGCTCAAATTCCCACTAAACCTCCTCACTCCAGAAGAAACAGATCCATCGAAATCCAAAGCACACCCGAATAGAAAAGAAAATGGGGAAGTACCTACACGCGAATAAATGGAAATAGAATGACACTTGAGAACGTGGCCGATTACCCGCATCGTTAACTCACCAGCAAGGTGTCCCTCGTCACGACGCTGAACCGTAAAAACGACTTTTCAAGTGACAGGTCCTCGCAATAAGTATTCTCTTAATCGACGAGTCAGCTCGTGAGAACTGGCCACGGTGTTTTCGTGGCCAGCAAAAGAAGGCCTCGCGGGGGTAAATGAGGGCCTCGTTAATCAAGATATTTACACGCGAGCTCGATCGCGGGCGCCATCGATATGCAAGCCGTGGCCGCGGATCGATTGAAGCCGCTCCTTCGTTGAAAATCCAGCCTAACGCCGCTATACGCTAGCCCCCGCCGTTATTTATAGGCCATTCGAACGCTCCGTAGCGCCTCGTGTACGTGAGTCTAATTCATTTAAGGCGGACACACTCGTCCTCAGAGAATTCGCCAGAGACACGAGGACGATCACAAGACGAGGGCTCGTTACGCTGGAATGTTTTGTCAATTAGCATATAGAATTAATATTGGGGACGTGAGGCCCGTGTTAAATGGGATGGATTGTCGCCCGTTCGAACCTGTTATGTCAACGGGCATCGTTTAACGCACCAAATGGTCCGAGCGGACAGTCGAAAAAAAGGGGGGCTGAAATGTAGCTCGATATAATATACGAAAGCACTGAAACTTGTGATGGGACCAAACCAATTAAGACGTAATCATTAAGAGGTCCAGTGATACGTGGGTCACCAATAACTCACGATACTTATCACGGATAAAGCTTTTACCAAAGCAAGAAGCGCGCGGCGGAGGAAAGAAGCTGGAACAGTGTGATTCAACTTTCTTAATAGTTTTTAAGGGGTCTTTCCACTGTGACGCCCTGATAAAGCACCGCTGTTTGGAACTTTTTTTTGTCACAAAAAATGTGTTTATTAAATTAAAGTTTTTTCTATTTATTAATATATGTTTTGGGAATACAAAAAAATTTCAGATTTTTTTAATGCTTGCTTGCTCCAAAATAAGGGGGCGTAATGTGCGCTATGAGAAAAAGACGCCTCGATTGTGTGGTCGATTTTGGAGGAACAATGTATCTGGGGCGGTAGTATCAGGGAGGTTTGTAATCAGTATTGGCCAGAATTAGAATCACACAGTTTCGTTGTTTTTTTCTCAGCTTTTGCGTCGCAGAATGATTAAAAAAATTTTGCTAATTTCGATAGGTCAACTTTGAACGTCCGCCATTTTGTTAATTCTTCAGGAATCTAATTAATCTTAGTCACTGTCATAGCGACAGCCATACTGGTTACAAATCTTTTTGTTTTTTTTTTGTTTCAGACACACGGTTCCTCCAAAATCTTTTATTTTACAGCGCATATTACACCCACTTATTTTGACGCAAGCAAGCATTAAAAAAATATGAAAAAAAAATAATTTTGTATTCTCAAAGCACGTATTAATAAATACAAAAACTTCAATTTAGTAAACACTTTCTTTTTGTGACAAAAAGAAGGTCCAAACAACGGTACTTTATGAGGGCGTCACAGTGAAAAGAACCCTTAAAGTTCCACCGAGAATCTGAAATTCCACTGTGTCATTCATCGTGTTAATACTAATACGTATCAATTTCCAAGCATCGTGTTATGGTAGCATACAGATATAGAAATAAGTTGTCAAAAAACGGAAGTATTGAGAATTGAAACTGAAAAATTAGATATTTGATCAAATTTATAAATACATATATGGGTTTAATTGACAGGCACGTAGTAATTGCCATGAATATGGCATGTTAATGCTTTACCTGCCCCTGTCACGTACGGAATTGTGAAAGAGGTTAGCAGTGTGCGTAAGTTAGCTCTAAAACGTAAGGTCGTTTAAGTGTTAAGATCGTAGTATCACAGATTAGGTACGTACAAATGAATCAGATATATTCTATTGCACTACGCTCTACTGTTGTAAACTAAATTAATCAATAATGATACATCGACTATGAGATCATGTGATAGTTTGATATTCCAACCTACAAATTCTTGAACATTTCACAATACAATGTATCCTATACAATTGTGTAGAAACTAAAATATCAAATATTTTTGAAACACTTAATTTTTGTTACACTACAAAAAATCAGTGCAGGCCTAAATATGAAGCAGACAATTAAAGAAAATGACATAAGTTGCTCTTAATATTTTTTTTCTTAAGAAAACTTAATAAAAAAAATAGAAAGCAGACAGAAAACAAAAAGAGGCATTACAAAGAGAAAATTCGTTTAAATCACAAAGCAGCTGAACAGAAGAAAGACGCAAGTTGCTTCCCATGATCCCTTTTAAGGGAGAATTTTTGGAATTATAAATCAATTGGCTGACGCTCGTTTTTACTCCTGTCTCCATTACCAGCTTCTCTACGAATGACGACGGTTACCTGTCTTGTCGCAAGGATGCGCGGTCGAACGACGTTAATGCGGTTTTTGTGTTTCTGCGAAAGAAATTTATCGCGCCACCCACTGGATTTATCGCACCACTCCCCGCCACATATTCTTCTAACCGTTGTAGTTGTAAAAGTGACACAAATAATCTTAAACGAGGCTCATCAACGAATCCATATCTCTGCAGGGCAAATTAACGCGAAATAAGTCAGTGAGTCGAATAAGAACATCCACTAGAAATATTTAACACATGTATTCTTTATTTTTAATATCCTGAGATAGTGTTAAATATCTCGAAGAACGGGATTTGAATTTTGTAAGTTTTTAATTATGGTGTTATGAATTGCACGACATGATAACGCATTGAAATTAACGAAATAGAAGCATTAGGTAGAACCGAATTTCTATGTCCTTTAGTGAAATTTATTTAAATTAATAATTTATAGATGACACTATTTTTTACACGGTATTTAATTACATCGGACCTGTTAAGTTCGAGGCACCTGTTACGTGCCGAGTGCGTCACGAACTGTCCCTCAATATATTTGGCGTCAATCTACTTAGCAGCGTGAACGATACCCTTTGATTAACATTCACGGGCGTTGATCGTGCATCGGCAATTAAACTGAGCGGCACGTTCGCCAAGGCGAAGGAAATTTGAAAAACTTAACGTCGCTTTGATTACCATCGAAACGGGCGGCGCGCCTCCGTCTCGCATTTCGATGCTGTCTGGTCTTTCCTTTCGCGTGCACGCCGGTTAAATTAAAGTTCACGCTTTTCCCCTAATTAACGATGATCTCCTCGTCACCTGCGTGTGTCGCGAACAGAAGAAGGAAGGAGAAGCCTCCCTCAGGGCGATTTACACGCCAGATTCGACTGCCGTTCCGAAGTTTTTCAGGAATATATCCAGGGGTACGTGACAGGTATACGGGATTTACCCCCGTCGGTGACACGGCATAGAAACTCACCGCCTCTTTGCCGCCTCTTCCTTTTCAGGTTTCGGTAAAATCGACATGCAAGGCAGGCAGCCAGCTCTGTCGCCACGACAGGATGCGACTGGCCGCCTCTAATGAAGTAATTCGTGCGCAAAAACGTTACGTGGTACACCGTGAATTATTCATTGGTCGCGATCGCGCTGGAAAACGTTCTACTCTGGCCAATAGGAGTCCTCGAGGACATTTTCCAGGTAGGAGGCGCTACCGTTTTTGCGCACCTTCATTAACACGATCCGAATTGCTCTACCCTTGGGGTCGAATCTTTCACCGAGCATGTTCGTGGAATTGGTGATGGCTCGTGGAAACCAGAGCAATCGGTTGCTCTTCTTTTTATTCTTGCGCTTGCAATTAGAGAAATTAGAATTCACTGCCTTCCCCTTCTTTTCACTAGATACTTATAGTGGATCATGGATAAACAGTATACGTGGTTTATACTCAAATTAATATTTTTACGAATAGTGTCGAACAAGTCGCACAACTTTCTTTCAAAGGTGATTTAATTCAAGTACCTATTTGTGGCGGAAACAAATCGGTCCTGTACCTAAAATTATTATAACTTCGCATTATGTTTAAATAAATTCATAACATTTCATTGTGGCGGAAACAAATCGGTCCTGTACCTAAAATTATTATAACTTCGCATTATGTTTAAATAAATTCATAACATTTCAAACTACTTAGTACTTAATTGTAATAAATACGAACATAAACGTGTGACGCCTTCTTCTACCCAAAATAGCCGGCGATTGGCAAATATTTTCGCTCCAAACTTGCAGCTAGTTACTTAATCGTCAATGTTATTTTTTAATGTCTAACCACAGATCCACTCCGTCATCTCTCTACCTATCATCTCCTACGATACGCGTGTCCTACTCGGTCACGATATCAACGCACCTCCTCCCCTAATATTTGCGCAACGCGTTAAGACGTCTTCGAAGAATATTGAATGCATCGTCGAATACATTCCGTGCCGTGTTGGCAGTAACGATCCGTGGAGATGAAAAAGGAACGTGACAGTGTACGGGGGATGAGAAAGGGGGGCAGAAAAGGTACAGGGCCCAGGTAGAGGAGGAACGAATATCGTGGGTACACCGTGGGGCCGTGACTAATGACTCTATTGACGCTCGAAGAGAGAAGTTGGAACCAGAGGAGAACCGAAGGTCGTTTACCGCCACAGAGGAACCGACTTGCCTGCCGCTCCCTCTCTTTCCCCACCTCGCACACTTTCTCTTTTCGTTTCCCGGCCCATCGATACGCTACGGCGCGTCTTTCCACGTTGCTCGTTATCTCCGGGAGCCCGTCGAGCACTGAAAAGGAAGATCGGAAAGTGTCGCGGCTGACCTTTTCTGTAATGAAGCTAATGCCGAACGCGACGGGTGGCTGCGGACCAGTATTTCTCACCGGTGTCGCAGCCCCGTTAGTAATTTCTTTTCCTGACACAACTGCGAGAGAGTTATGCGATGATTATTAGGGGGACTCAAATTGTTCGCTTGGTCACGCTAGCGGTTGCCCCACTGCCAGTGATAATTTGATTGAGCTTTCGGAATTAAACTTTCAAACTTTCCTCCCTCCTTCGTCATATCTTCTGTAATTTTGGAATAACGAGAAATAAGGGAATTTCGCATGTGCTTATTGTATCGCGGCAAGAAAAGGAGTTCATGATTGTCAGTGCTGTGTGTCTGTAAATTATGAGTGTGTGGAGTGCTGGATTAAGAACGTGAAGAAGAGATATGCAAGAAAGTGCGTAAGCACCAGTGAGAATTGGAGGGAAAGGAACGTAACGAGAGAGGTGTCTATTGTCCAGGTGTGTAAATTACTAAATAATTGTTATGAAGTAAAATATGATAGGTTAGGTTGCAAAGCACTTCTACGACTTAAGGAGGTAGGTTACCCCCAAAATTTTCGAAAATTGGTTTTTAGGATGTTTGCATATTTCGCTAGCTACATCTTTTCTACGTATTTTAAGCGCAACCGGGCCCCGAAATTCCAAAAATTGATGGAATTACAGTAAAAAAAGGAAGAGCCTGCACATGAGATCAGATAACGATGTCCAACTTTAAATGCGATTTCCCAGAAACAACGTTTTCCAAAACGGTGAACATAAAATCTCGAAAACCGCTCCAACGATTTGAATTAAAACTTACAGGGAGCTGCAGGAAACTATTCCCCTGGTGCATCGCGTACACGCTCTCACATTTATATTTATAACTTTTTTCCTATAAGTATGCTTAAAATTTTCTTTTTACGCATTAAAGTCAACGAAACGACGCTTAAAAATTCAGAAAAAAATTATCTCTATATTGATTTATTACTTCAGAATATGCGTTTGAAGAAGGGCATGATTTTGGGCTAATGAAGGTAACCTACCCCCTTAAGCTCACTTTTGCGCTATTTTCATTTCATTTGTCTTGTTCACTAATTATCTATCGTTGTACAATAAAGGCGTTTATTAATAATAATAATAATTTAAGAGGGCGAAAAGTTGCATTCGACAGCTAGTGAATTGGAAGTGAAACTTCAGGCACACTTTATTGTACAAGTCATTTAAGAAGGAACCCACCGACAGACAAGTTCAGACCTGTCCTGCGCATGTTGGCGCTCATTGGTGCCGAAACAAGTTACTATTGGCTATAACCCAACCAACGCTCCCTCGGAGCCAATGAGCTCATTCTACATGCGCGAAACGGGTTCCTTCTACAATGACTTGGAGTATAATTACAAAGGGTATAGCAGGATAAAATGGTCAAAAGTGCCCTTGAACCGATTTTAGCTGGCAATTCATCTTTCAATAGTGTAGCACAGGAAAACATTGTACACCAAGTTTCAACCCCCTATCTCAACCAGGAGGGTAGTTATAGGGTAAATTCGCATTTTCGGTTTTTGCCATATTTTCCCTATTTAATGGTCAGCAAAAATTCTAAAAAAAAATCTGAAATATTGTAGACATGATTGTGTATGATTGTGAATTTTTTCAGATTTTTTCGTTGCAACTGCTAAGTGTAAGAAATAAAAAACGCAAAAAAATGTCGAAAAATGCAGATTTTGTGTTGAAGTTTTCGAGCGACAGATTTTTAATTTTACAGTAGTTAGATATTGACATGACTATTATCTACAATTTTTTTCAGATTTTTCGGTAAGGTGCGCCATAGTTAAAAAAAAATCAGAAAACGATATTTTCGAGATATTTCGCGTGAAAATGCGATAAGTACTTTCAATTTTTGCATTTCCGTCATACAGTGAATGCATTATATGATTTTTAATATCTCTACATTCGACAGAGTAATATGTAAACGGAGGGGATTAAGTTAATATGATTAATTAGAAGTGTATACGCACCATATACCATATGGTACGAAAGAATCATTCAGCGCCGCAGTTAGCAGAGTGGTTAGAGTGGTTAGAGTGTTAGACTCCAAAACCGCTGCATACTCTCTTTTGTCGTAGGTTCGCACCCCACCAAGGTCCAATTTTTTTTTTCATAATATAAAATTTTTTCATCGATATTCATTTAAAAATGTTTCTAGAATATTTTAAAAATATTTTATCATAAGGTTTCCATACAAATAATTTAAATGCACCGCCGCGCCGGTTTTCTGCCTATGTATTGTTCTAGCTCCGGATAGTTTATAATATTTTGTCAATGGAATAGATGTGTGGTATTGGCTTATGATACGTATTCTGAATCCACTGGTTGGATTCGCCATTCTTTTATCAACGTACACCGTCCTCATTCGATTGTGGTCGCGGTCCGTTCAATTAGTGTCTGATTCCCTGATCAATAAAATAATATAATATAATATAACATAATATAACAATAGTATAACATAACAACAAAAATATAACAAAAATGCAATACAATGCAATATTATATAATATATTATAATGTAATAAAGCATAATAAAACCTATACACTACAGCTAGCTTATGGCAATCCCGACATGGCAATATTTTTACGTTAATTTTTTTAAATCAGCCATTAATTGAACGGACCGCGACCACAATCGAATGAGGACGGTGTACGTTGATAAAAGAATGGCGAATCCAACCAGTGGATTCAGAATACGTATCATAAGCCAATACCACACATCTATTCCATTGACAAAATATTATAAACTATCCGGAGCTAGAACAATACATAGGCAGAAAACCGGCGCGGCGGTGCATTTAAATTATTTGTATGGAAACCTTATGATAAAATATTTTTAAAATATTCTAGAAACATTTTTAAATGAATATCGATGAAAAAATTTTATATTATGAAAAAAAAAATTGGACCTTGGTGGGGTGCGAACCTACGACAAAAGAGAGTATGCAGCGGTTTTGGAGTCTAACACTCTAACCACTCTAACCACTCTGCTAACTGCGGCGCTGAATGATTCTTTCGTACCATATGGTATATGGTGCGTATACACTTCTAATTAATCATATTAACTTAATCCCCTCCGTTTACATATTACTCTGTCGAATGTAGAGATATTAAAAATCATATAATGCATTCACTGTATGACGGAAATGCAAAAATTGAAAGTACTTATCACGTTTTCACGCGAAATATCTCGAAAATATCGTTTTCTGATTTTTTTTTAACTATGGCGCACCTTACCGAAAAATCTGAAAAAAATTGTAGATAATAGTCATGTCAATATATAACTACTGTAAAATTAAAAATCTGTCGCTCGAAAACTTCAACACAAAATCTGCATTTTTCGACATTTTTTTGCGTTTTTTATTTCTTACACTTAGCAGTTGCAACGAAAAAATCTGAAAAAATTCACAATCATACACAATCATGTCTACAATATTTCAGATTTTTTTTAGAATTTTTGCTGACCATTAAATAGGGAAAATATGGCAAAAACCGAAAATTCGAATTTACCCTATAACTACCCTCCAGGTTGAGATAGGGGGTTGAAACTTGGTGTACAATGTTTTCCTGTGCTACACTATTGAAAGGTGCATTGCCAGCTAAAATTGGTTCAAGGGCACTTTTGACCATTTTATCCTGCTATACCCTTTATCGAGAATCTGCAGATTTCTTCCGTTTTTCCACTATAACGTGGGTAAAGCAAATTTATATTAATAAATTCATATATGGGTTTGAAATTAATGCTACTTTATGACAGTTTTCTTTAGAATAAACTTAAGAAATTAAAAGAAAAGATTGTAGCAAAAAAAACTGTACAATAAGTTACAAAATTTTGGAGACGAAGAATGATGGAAAAACTATAGTTCCACTGGAGCAGAAACTCCACAGTTTGAAACGAAATGCTGAAGAACAATACAAAGAGGCAATTCCTCGCCCATCCGCAAGAAATCGATTCCCAAACCGCTTGCGTAACACTGGACCGGCAAAAAGGAGGGCAGGGAGAGGAAAAGAAGGCCTGAAAGTTGCGATTCCAAGAAGAAGGAAAACGCGAGTCTCATTTATCGCCCTTCCTTTCAGCTTTGTCTTCGGTCGATTCACTTTTTACTCTAGGAGATGGCCCATCAGAAGCTTCGCCCCTGAGCAGAAACGATGAAGATTTTAGTTATGCTCCAGCCTCTTTTTTTCATTCTCGCCCCTCTTCCGCCTTCTTCCTCCTATTTCTCTCTAAATTGAAGAAGCCACTACATTTTGTCACGCTTTTTAGGCACAACGCTGTAACGCGCTCGTGATTGCTTCGTACAATTACCTTCTGCTCTTTCTGCCCCTCATCCTGTTTCTACTCCTCTGCCTGCCTTTTTCTATCCCCTCCCGTGTGCACGCACAGCTATAGCTAATGTACAACACGGTGCGAGCAAGGCATAAAACGAGGCCTTCTTTTTGCACGTACGTCACGCTTCATTTCGACCAGCGAAATTATCGCCTGCTCTTCCTTTTGGGACAAATGCCACAGCCCAAGCACCATCCTTACCGTACCGCGAAAACCGATCGTGAAATTAAGTTCTTCACCAGAGACATTCTTATTCCGGGAGAAATTTATAAGTCTGCTCCGAGTTAAACGAAACGTTGTCATCTTTTTGTATGAAAATTTTGAAACCGCTGAGATGAAAACATTGATGCTTCTCGAATGTTGTTCTTATCAGGTCTGGATGAAGTTTCTTGAAGCTTTCGCTGTTAATACTATTCACATATTTAGAGGTTCTAGATAGTATCACGGCTGGTTTGGGGGAACTGATTCTCAAGTAGATAGCAACGATACTTCCGAAGAACTGGCTGCACACTAGGGTGGCTCTTATTTTCGACTTCTGAATTTTCTTCGGGGCACCCTCCAAAATAGTTCTAAATAATTAAAAAAAAATCTGTGTAAAGTTTGAGCCCGATCGGATAACGGGAAAAGGAGCCCCTAGGCTCTTGAACATTTAAATAATTATTTAACAGCTCAAAAAGTCGATTTTATATAATATCCTCCAAGTTTTAGCTAGTATTAATAAAATTGTAGCCCTGGATTACTTTCGTCATGCCTAACATGTAACTTAATGTACGTCGGTTTGGAATTAAGATGTCCTTTCCTTCGCCCCCCCCCCCCCACTTAATAAAACTGCATTAAACATTTTCAAAAAAGTATCGTTCGAGTGTTATTCACAAGGGAAGGACCCCAAGTGGTCCGCTTGGATTTTAACGAGCTTTTGTAAGATGATAGCATGCAGGTCCCTAATGATATTAATGGAATACTAGCCGTAGTTACTTGGCGGTTTTAAAGATATTAACAATTAAAGTTACGTACCACTTTACATACTATGGAAATAAATCTTATTACAGAAGCTGCGATGGCGAATTGGGTTCGTGCGTGAATTGCGAATTCGACAGTCCTGCGATCGATTCCCCCCCCCCCCCCATTAGATGAATTTTTTTGCATTTTTATGGTGCTAACATCGTGCACGATGCAGGGTGTTAATTATCATACATGTTGGAGAAGCACAAATAAATACAAATAATAATCAATAACAATAAAAATACTTCTCTTTTTTTTAGATAATGGTTTGAAAAAGATACTATTCATATAGTATTGAATTTTCTTTCAATTATTAAGGGGGCCGTCTCATTTTTGTTATGGTCCGAATCGATCGAAGCGTCCCCAGTAAACAAACGGAGCCTAATGAAACTACTGCGATCGATAAAAACAACTTGTACAGAGATGACATCTCCAGGTATTCTGGGTAGATGACTTTTTTACGCATAGTTGCCACATGTTCTGTTCTCTCTGTCTCTGCCGCGATGTTGCCACAGATTTCTCTCTTTTTATCGAGGTCTTGAAGGAATACAGCTCAACCTCAAGAACGAAGGCCTTCGATTAAAAAAATTATTTATGGCCGACGGATGAATTCCCATCAAATAAATTGATTCATCCGTGGCGTTTCAAATAAAACTAACTCTGGGTTATTTTTATTCGACGACAAATAAAGATAAAGTCTCTTTAATTTGATAGTTTATTTTAATACTTTATGAAACAATACTAATTTACATATCAATATCCCTTCTAAACTTCGTAATTCTTATTATCTTCTCTCATTCTGTGCAATATTTATGTTTACTTTTAACAAAATATAATGATATGATTGTTCAATGATTGTTTATTTTGTTTGATTTAATAGAATGTAAAACTTTCACATTTTCTATCGTATCGGCATGAACGTTTTAGTAACATACTGTTGAGATTTCCCAGATGAAAATGAATTTAAACACGGTATAAATCAGATTATTTTTAAACGATTTTATTCAGCTTCGATCCTCGATTTGTTTGTATTTTTGTATGTTTGATGTATGTATGGTTTAAATCTGGCAACTCAATTTTAACCAACTTCCAACTATCGAGATGTCTTGAAACTTTGCAGGTGTGCGTAGTTTGGATGACAATACAATATTTAAAAAAAATTAACCCCGAAGGGGTGAAAAAATTAGCCAGTCATCAGTAAATATAACCCATAACTACAAAACGACTTGGAATCAGCCACTCGCGTTCGTTACGAAAACAACAAAAAGCCGCTTCGTTCTGGGCGCTAGTGGAATCGCGATTTCCGTAGTAAATACACAATTTCTATCGAGAAATGATTCGTTACGTTCGAATAGGAAAAAAATTGTAGTAGAAGAAAAGAATTATATTTTAGTCATTAATGCATTTTAATTTAGTTTTTAATGCATTTTGAATTAAATCGTTGAACATAAATACTGTTCTAGAAATAACCCGATTTATACCGCGTTTGAACTCATTTTAATCTGAAAAACCTAAGCAGTATGTTGCTGAGAATGTTACGTTTTAAATTTTATTAATACACAATCCTCTACAAGTAATACAGTATGCCTTTCGAGCCGAGACTCGAACCGAGATCAGAAGCCACCGTCGAACAGCCCAAGTCCTCAGCACGAAGAGAGATCGCGCCGGTACGGATAAACACGCTGCCGAAAGTTATTTGAAATTTCGAAGCTTCCGAATAAAAGCCGAATAAACTACGGATAAAGATGAAAACCTTATTCGACAGTTCGAATAAAAAATTATATTTCGCTGTCGAAAGAATTCACTTCGAGTAAAAAAATTATCTTTCGCCGTCGAATAAATTCACTTCAAATAAATTGATTTATCCGTGGTGTTTGGAATAAAGATAACTCGTGTTATTCGAAGCTTCGAATAACGGATAAACATAAAGTATTTTTTATTTGAGTTTATCCAGATATTATCTTGGTTCTCCAGCCGGTTCGCCGTGATTCATTTAAGCGTCCCTGACGACAAAATAGTAATAGGGGAAATGCGGCAACAGCGCGATTTGACTCTCAATACGTCTTGGCAACTATGTCTTTCCTACATTTATCGGCTAGCTTGGACTTCCACCGGTGCTGATGGTACATGGCACGAATATACCATCAGCGCCGGTGACGGAGAATCCTTGAAGCCTCATTCTGTCATTTCACGAGTCATAAATTCATTATTATTTCAACGTATGGTGCTTATTAGCGTTCAAACGCACCAGACCACCCTGCACAAATGTCTACTGGAGGCAACTATACCCGCAAAAACTTCCTTCCTGCCGATTCCAGAAAGAAAGTTGGTAAAACGGTTCACGTATACGTACACGCTTTTCCTAGATTGTGTGTGCGTATGTTCAAGGCCCAGTGAGACGGCCCCCTTAACAATTTCGATACAGTATTCCTTTATAGTATTTTCTATTCGGTACGGTCCAGAATAGATTCCGTCGAAATGCAGATAGCAGGATTGATGTTTATCTTTCACGTGTAGACCAACAAACGTCACACGCACGATGTTTATGCATCGGTATTCTCGAAGGAAGACAGTCCAAGATGCATAGCTAGCCATATAACAATGTTTAGTTCATTTCAAGCAGTCGAACGAAGCGATACAGTATTTAATTTTTCTCATTCGGTCTTCATTCATTTACTTTTTAAGTGAAAAAATTGTGCAAAAATGCAGGAAGTTACCGATGCATTATACTATGCAATGGATTTGTTGCGATCACAAGCAGTTATTAATAACGAAAAAAAGTACAAATCCATTGGACCGTTCAAAAGTGATGGGAAAGGAAATAGCAGTTGCCGGCTGTTTTATGCTTTTCCTGCATGTATGATAATTATCACCTTGCATCGTGCACGATGTTAGCATCATAAAAGTACAAGAAAAACTTCGTCTAATGGGGCAATCGATCGATCGAAGGACTGTCGCATTCGCAATCCACGCACTAACCCACTTCGTCGCCGCAGCTTCTAAACATCTGGTTTATATCCATAGCATGTAAATAGCTACGTCACTTTAATTGTTAATATCTTTAAAACCGCCAAGAAACTACGGCTAGGATTCCATATATGTCATCAGGGATTTGCATGCTATCATCTTACAAATGCTCGTTAAAATCTATGCCGATCACTTGGGGTCCTTCCCTTGTCAGTCTACGTTAGTATGCAATCAGACACCCCCATGCTTTTGCGTCCCAGTTATCGACTTCTAAATATCAGAATTTAAAATAATCACACGTAACTACAGCGGGCGATGTTTTTACTTATGAACAGTTTATGAAAATGTTCCAAGAAACTCCAAAGTCACCGTTTTCTTACAGGAACGTTTCGCCGCGCGCCACCAGCGCAATAACAATTCCGAGAGGAGCTCGAAGCAATCAGCGGCGGGAATATTAGAGCGGATCGCGTGCTTAAGAATGAAATATCAAGGAACATCGAGGTTGACCGGTACGCGAAGTTCGAGGATCGACGCGCCGTCATTAATTTCCCGGGGATAGCATGAAGCGGCGTGGCTGGCGTCGCGCGAACAGCGTGGTAATAGCGCCGCGTATGCTCACGCGAAGCAAGGTCGACGTGAGCGCGAGCTTACAAGATTCTCCGTTCCCTGGCCCTCCACCTCCGCTTTGCCACGGTATCGACCTCTTCCTTCTTCTCTTCGCCACCGTCCCCCGCCCCATCACCGCTCGCACGCGCTAATAAAATGCACTCGACCCGTTCCCTTCGCGCGCGCAAAGCCCTCTTTACATTTACATGCCAGGCTCCTCGAGGCCGCTACGTGCTCGGGAGGACATCGCGCTCATGAATTTATCCCGCGAGTCCTTTCCAGCGAAAAGGAGAAGAAAGAGCGAGATGATAGCCAGATAACGTTGCTGTATCATTGGACCAGTTCTTGGAGACGTTAAACGCGACCCAACGTCAATTGGAAAACTCTAGAGCTGATGGGCTACATACGCGTTTTATTGTGTGTCGTGGTGGTATCGCTCGGAAGTGGATGTTGGCGATAGGCAACGATGCATGCCGAATGAGTGGAACGACATTTCTCCTTCAGCCAAACAATTTCTTCTTTTTAGGCCGCGCACAGACTTGACCACGAACGTGAATGAGGCAAACCGAGGCCGAACCGAATGCCGCGGGCTGCAAAAATTGAGATTTTTCGTCCTCTGCGCCCCACTTGCACGAGGCAAGTGGTGGCAAGTTGAGGCAAGCTAAGCCAAGCTAAGGTAAGCTGAAGATTGTACAAATTTCATTGTTTTGTACAGTTTATTGAAGACGAATAACAAAGTGGAAAAGCGAATGCGTTGGTGGTCACTAGAGTTGTGTTTAAACAGGAAACGATTAAGCAACGTGAACAACACCTTTTTATTGAATGACATGTTGATAGACAGAAAATCGCAAATTCAGACATTTTGTGAGAATGTTGGAAGAGGATTTCACTGTTCCTTTAAATGCTATCAAAGGTAAAATATCTAAAAATGATACTTAAAGCTGTCCTACCTCAGGAAACGTTGGCTGCAACTTTGCGCTTTCTTACAACTAAGTAGTGATTCCTTCACCAGTTCACAGTACCTATTTGTTTAAAATATCGAAACAACTGATATCATAAATGGTTCCAGAGGTGTGCCAAGCAAACTATTAAGGTGCAAATCCACGACGAGACAAAAATATCGTGTCTCACGTGAGACTTTAATCTCATGAAACAATTATTTCATTATTTTAATATTTTTTAATTATTTTGTAATTAGCTTCATGAAACTAGACTCATGACACAAGTTTCGTGACATATTTTAAAAAATCTCATCTCTCACGACTATGTCCATTATTTACATTTAGTTGTTGTTGAGATTTATCTCATTATGGAAACGTCTCATTAATAGTGCAATGGTGCATTTACCATTTCAGATTACTCCTAATGACATGTGACTGGCTGTCACAGCAGTGAATGTGTTAATTATTATAATTTTGTTTCCTATCGCATTGCCAGGGAAACATCTGGACATTCATGGACGTACGGAAGTCAAATTTTAATCATTTTCCGTGTAATAAACTTAGAAACAGATGTTTCAGTGTACAATGAAGTAACAGCATTTATGACATCCTCTCTAAGCCAAGTATATAGGGACCTCGAGTACCTACGCATATTATATAGTCCATACTTGCTTGCACCATCCAGAAATGTGAATTATATATTTACATATATGTAAATATACGTATATAACATTTATATATATATATATATATATATATACATATGTATATTTTGGCACACCTAATTAATCCCAAGTCCCATGCGAGAAACCAGAAGTATGTATCTCACCATTCGGTGAGCGCGACACAGTAAACTCCTTGGTGCATCTCAAGCAGTATGAAGTGTGAAACCCTCGTTTTGGCCACTGAATCCAACAGCCAGTGCCAGATAACGCGAGCAAACATGTATAGAAGGCTCGTTTTTGCTTTCGGCGTGCCCCGTATCTAAGCACGAATTGTTTTTGATGGACGGACAACTTTCGGATCGACCCGAGGTAGTGCAGCGAACGGCCCGACGCACATATCTTATGCCACAGAACGAAGTCCACACATGCATGCTCATTCGGCCCCGGCTTTCCTCGTTCGTATTTGTGCTTAAAGGCCCCAATACACCAGCGACCATGCTCGCCGAACTTGCTCGCGTGAAGCTCGTCGACATGCTCGCGATTGTCCACACACTATACGAACAAATTCGACGAGCCTCAGTTGTGTTAAGCAATTTCCAGCGAGCAGGGTATCTCACGAGCCGAGCATTTGGATCACTCGTTAATCTCACATACTAGCGAGTAGGGAGCATGCTCGGTGGTGTATAGGGGCCTTTAGTCTGTACTCTGTACGCGGCTTTACGTTTCGTATCATGAGAAACGATAGGGATGTTTGTAGTGTTGGAACACTGTGAGGGTAGCTCGATTTGAACAGAATGAAACATGGGGATAGATAAATAAGATATACTAGATGTTTCACTTAATTTTCTAGCCTCGGGTAGTTCACCTATTCTTACAATTGTAAGGAATTTTCACGAGTCAAGAATATTATCAGACGTTACATGTCAGTACAGGAAGACGCCCTTCAAGGCCCTTCAACTTTTCTTCTTGGAGGTTACATTCAATATTGTGCATATAAAGAGGGTAGCTTACATACATAACCCTGGGTAGTTATATTCTGTTTTAAGAATTAAGCGGAACGGGGAGATATGTACACAACTAGTGTTCATAATTTGTTGAGAAATAAATGCGTTGTTGTTTACTACTTCATTAAAATTTATCTATTTTTTAAGTTCTAGTACCTATCACAATACACCGGCTACAAACATAAAATTCCATTTACACGTATATCGGAAGAAATCCCCTGGAATAAGCACGCATCTTGAATTTCAATTTTTCAAATCGCCAATGTCAGATCTGGAATTCTTAACTTCGTTATATTTCGGAAATCTAATAAATCTCCACTCCCGCGTTTAGTTCAACATTTTACTCTGCAAAACGTTACGCGTACTATCAGCTCGAAAGTTCCCCCTTCGTAAAGTAGGTTGATTTATTGCTACCGCCGATCAACGCGGAACACCGACTAATTAGTATGATTAGCTTGCGCCACATGATCTTCGTACTCGTACAGGCATTTTCTGGCATGAATGGAACTTCGATTCATGCAACAGCTAATATCAGAAACCTGACCGATCGACCAGGTAACGAGCGATCACGTTGAAAGGTGAATAATATCTAGTTACCACGAGTGTTGCGCACTACACACATAGTATTTTATGAACGGCTCCGGAGCTAGATAGACCGTAACACGGCCGATCATTATATAGAAGTTAGCGCGCCGTTGATTTTCAGAAAAGCTGACAGACTTAACGAAGCGACCAATTAGCGGCCCTTCAGCGGGGAGGGGTAACCTGCAAAATCTGGAGCGCCTGCAACGCAACTGTGCGACTCTTGCATTGGTATGGACTGCAATATTGAGTTACAGGGAAATTGAAGTTGCGTTGAATTCTTCGTAGTCTCAGCTTATTTCTTCCTTTATTTCATTTAAATATTGAATCGAAGGATATACAAGTCGCTTTGACGAATGTTGTGTTTACAATCGTTATCGTGTGCCACAAGGATGATTAACGACGTTGATCCGCTAGAAAAGTGCAAATACACATGAATTTTACAAACAACTTACAAATCCCAAATTTTCAGTCTCTGGAGTTCAGACACTCTTCCCCTTCACGATTAACCTAAAAAAGCCCAAGCGTGTGATCACAAAAGCTTTCGAATGTAACACCCCAGATCTGCCACCATTCGAAAATGCTACCGTCAATTATAAAACGATCTCACGAATCAACTCCATCGCGTGGTTGGTGGAGGAGCGCCATCAGTGGATTTTCCGCGGTCGAAGATGTAAGTTAATCGGGGAACTGGTCGAAACGAGAGAGAGAGTGATCTAGAGTAAGCTTAAAGTGTGCAACTGATGCGTGCACTTGCACGGCATGCCGCGGGAATTGTAAATAGTGTAGGCAGCAAGGGGCGATGCAGAACATCGTGAACCAAGTGCAGGGACACGAAGGGACGGTGGAACTAAAAGGGAAGACGGAGGAGAAGAAGAAGAAGAAGATGCAGAAGAAGAAGGGAACAACCACGACGAAGAAGAAACGGGACAGGGCAGCCAGGCCGCCGGCGCTGGGCTGCGCGTGTATCCGCCCACGTAATCTTGATTGTCGACACACCTCCACCTCCACCACCTTCTACCACAAAGTGCACCAACACGCCAGCCTTTCCAGGCACACACAACGGGGTCCATGGGCACCTATGCGCGTTTCGATGTAACCCGCGCGATCACACCAGGGGCGGATCAACCCTGGACGCGTTACTCGCTCGCTGTAAAGTATCCTTTCTAATTGAATGCGCCCGATGCCGCGTCGTGTAATTTAGACAGGGGTTTATGATACCTTCTTAGCAACAGACGGAGGGTAGAGCTGGTAGAGCCTTTGGGGTTGAGACGTTTGGAAAATGAGTGAAGAGACGTCGCCTTTGCCGGTTTCTGGTGATGCAAGCTTTGGCGATTTTGTTGAGTTGCGGGAGCATTTATAATGTTCCTGTTTATTTGCTTGTTGAACTTGGAATTTTTGAGGGTAGTTTTGAAATGTAGCTGAGTTACTGTCCTTAACATAATTATATCGATCTGTACGGATAAATCAGATCCATTCAGATAAATGGGATCATTAAAAAACTTTCCTGGTTACAAAGTCTAATTACTGTCTAAACTTGGAATGTTTTAGTAAGGTTACACAAGTTTTCTCTCTTTGTGTGCTAGCTTCAGGAAAACGAAAAATAGTGAGTTGCGTTGACTAAGATGATTTAGAATGATTTCACCAATTTACACAATATTGATGCGTGTTTGTATTGCAGTCAGAAGTGGTGAGTATTTTCAAACAAAATTGGACGTCCTCAGATCAGATATTTAATACTCAAATGGGGAATTGAGTCCCTGTATCGAGACTAAAGGACATTCGTGTTTGGTCAAATAATACACCCGCATTCGATTAAAACATAATCAAGAATGAGATCGGTATACGACTGCATAAACGTGTGTACCATCTACTTCACCGCAATCGAGTTTGAGCTCTTTGTTGCCAGCCATTTTGCGGGAAACCGCGTAGTTATGCGAATTCTATATGAAATCTGCGTGGGTGAACCCCTCCCCCTTGTCGGTTCTCCCTCGCCGAGAGAAAAAGGGTGCTTCAACAGGGAGAAACTGGGAAACAAATGAAGGGACGAGAAGCATAATGGCGCAGCCGCGAGGGGGGCCGCGGAGGGATAAGGAATTGGATAAAAACGTAAGGAGGATTGGTGTGCGCGCGACTAAATCTCTACCTGTCTGCGTGCGTACGTGCAGAACCGTGGCGTAGAAGGGGGCGAGGGGGAGGGAGGTTGGATCCAAGGTGGAGGATTTATGAACGACCAAAACAGGCTGCGAACCCTGGTCTCCTCGCTTCAGCCTCCACCTCTTTTTGCTTCGTATTTCGGCCTTAGCGCGAGTAGTATACCTGCTCCGTAGTGGTCCACCCTTCTGCATACGTACGCAAAAAACACAGTTTCATTTTACCGCCGCCCAATTTGAATTGTACATTGTTTCCATTGTGACTGTTATGCGCTAGTTGCTTGTGTTCCTGCTCCGCATGCTGCTCCTTGCCTTCAACATTGTATTCATCGATGATATCGCTGATCAGCAGTAATTGCAATCAGCACTCCCACTTGGTGCTGTAAACACCAGGTTATGCGCTCTCGCTGCGACCAAATATGTAGTAAATAGCAAGTACAAATTGGTTTTCGTCTTTAGAAGATGAATACTTTTAAGATAAACACTGATCAACTCTCATCGTAATCCGGAAGCACCTCGGGCAGAGATTCCATGATATCGGCTGCCCAGCAATCCCAGCATCAGCCCCCATCATAATTCCGTAATTCAAGGATGCACCTTTATTGAGACGGCAGTACAGACTCTCTTAATTAACGCGAAGCTACTCTCGCTGCGGCCCCCAATCGATTCTTGGGATCTAAAATCAATTTAGATCCCTGATGCACGATAGAGCCCTCCCCCTCATCCTCTTCCACGATACTTGCCATGGTACCCTCGAGAGGAGAAGGCCAGCGAGGAGCACACACAGCATGCCCCACGGGTCGTAATCTCGAAAAAGAGGGACAATGATAAACTGAAGGTGAAGCTCGGTGCTCGACGAGAACGACGAAGCTGTTGGACGATAGGCGTACCACCATCGTTACTTTTCGTGACTCCAGACGCCTAGAATCATCTCCAATAGTACAAAAGGCGAGGGAGGTAGTTGCTTTTATTCGTACCAATAAGCTGCTTAGAGTTTTCAAGCTGTTATGTATTCATCAAAGTATATTAACGTTTGAGGATTTAACTACACTTCTACATTTGATATCTACGAAGCAGAACGCACTTGTTAAAATCTAATTGCTGTTCAGAGACAGCGCACGTTGAAGGGGCACTTCATTGATATTTTGCGGCGTGCATTACAGACGTGGGAACATAGCTTAATCTATCGTAACTTTCTACCTAGTCGTGATGACACTGCGGTTGACCTAGATTTGCCATTTCCATATTACCTGCACATATTACCACAATATCTAATGCCTGTCATTTGCATTCAGTTATCTCTGATTTCCACATTTAATTACGATGTATTTCCAATTAATTTTCAGTTGATGTCAGTTTGAACAACATTGCAGTGGCGTAGGAAATATTTGAACGAACTAGTGAAGCTTTGCAAAGATTAAATTGCTTGAGAACTCGCAAGAGAGAGAGAGGGGATCGAGTGCACATTGCTAGCCGCGGTGTTGGTGGTTAGGATCCATGGGGGCCTCGCGGTGCCCCATGGTAACGTGGGTAACTTAATATTCCGGGCAATAAATAAGGGAATGCAGCTCTGTCCGCCCCACAAAAAACCCCCCGCGGGCCAAAGAGCAAGACGCCTACGCTTCTCGTAGTACCCACTGTCCGGTCCGCGCCCAGTCCCTTCTTCGTCCCTGGTCCAGCGATCCCCCGCTCACCCGATGAGCCTCACGAAAAGTTTGTGGGCCCACCTTAACCTCCCGTGGCCCCCACGCTCAACACCCAAACGTTATCCAGCCACGGCATCGCGTAATTAAGTTATTACGCTCGTCGGAAACTCTCGCCGAGCTGCTCGTGCTTCCCTCTGTTTCGGGAGGGGAGGATTCCCGGGGGATCCTCCGAAGATATGAACTTTCAGCTACGGACACGGGTGAGAATAACTAAAGATCTGGAATTTCTTCTGACGAAAGAGTGAAATATTCAGAGTTGCGTGGAATGAGAAATCGTCTTACACCTTAGACTGCATTTACAAATATGTATACATATACATAGTGGCATATATTCTACGTTATGTTATGAATGTTGCTCATAACGTTAATTACTTCTGATATGTCTGTGATAAATGAGAAAACTGTTTTTACACTGGAAGAAGGACACAACGTTATCTGTTTATCTTTGACTCGGTCGCAAAAAAATGAAACTTCTGGACTGATGTTGGTTACGACGGAGTCGCATCGTTCATCCGTGATAGCAATTTTCCGCTCGCATTTAGTGCGTCAGCTTCGCCAGCTGATTATTACTGGTGTAAAATATGTATTCCGCCCTCCCAGATCAAGCTATTCTCTTTTTACACAACTAAACCCTCCGACATCAGTCGTAATTTACAATTTAGACCCTTCATTTCCTCTGTAATCTCGAAACGCCCGCCAATCCCAGCCACTTTATAAAGCGAACCGGCAGATGTTCCCTCCAACAAAGTTGCACGCAAAAACACCATCTAACCGCGTTCCAAGCCGTCCCTCGTGAAGAAGATTATCACCTCATCGCATCAAGAGTAAAAAACATTTCCACGTGACACAACAAGAATCAAAGACTTGCTTCCTCCACTCGATTTGTAGGAAATGGGAATGTATATAAATTTTAACCAAACCCTCCTCAGTCCAAACTCGAGACTCACGCTATATTGTCTTTCACTTTTATTGCACACTAAATTCTAAAAAAATTACTATTGTACAAAGTGTGCAACATGTGTGTGATGCTCCCATCTACCAATTAAGTTAGAAGAGCTGATGCAATGTAGAAAAACGAATTAAAAATTGACCAACCCTTTCATTACACAATACACAACCTACCACAGACTCCAGATTTTTAAGGAACTGCAGGGCGTAACAAATAAAATAATATACTTGGGTCCCTCTCATTACGTTATAATTACAATCATATTTATCGTCAGTATCCAATATTCGCTTATTTACCTTGCTGGCAGGTGTGCTTCGACAAAAAATCCTACTCGTCCTTGTAGAACCTAAAGGCAAGGGGGTGACCAATGGAAAGAGGTCTACGGAAAAAGCAATTGTGGTGTCTGTGTGTCGTAAAAGCTTGCCCTGGGTGGACCCGACTAATATTCCAGCGACAATTAGTCAAGTTTCAGACTTTCTTTTTCGAAAAGGTGTCTGCAGTTTAGGGGCCAGGTGAGAGGATCAGGCGCAATCCCTGATGCAACCGCGAGTTTTACAGCTTTGGGTGCAAAGGATTCTACCGACTAGTATTACGTACAGCGATGCGCACACAGACGACCGAACGAGGAAGGTGTTCACCTGGTCGTTAAGCCCAGGAAAACATGGAGAGGTGTCCTGCAATTAGCGCGGACAAAAAGCAACCACGTTTCAGTCGGGAGAGTCTTGGCGGATCGATGGTCGGGGAGGTAAAATCGGGATCAATGACAGGATGCAATGAAAAAGAGTTTGTTTTTTCGGGGTAATTTCATTCCTTGATTGCGTTTCCGTTGAGAAGACTGCCTAAATTATCACTCAGACGAAATACAAATACTCATATCATCAAACTGCTTCTACCATATTCAGAGACTTTCCCTCCTCCTTCTCAACTAGTTACAATCTACATCCACGGCGTCTAAAATCCACATCGCCAATTCTATCTGCCACCTTATTCCAGGTTCGTCGATTTCAGAAATTCCTTTCCATCAATTCGTCAGATTTCACCATAGGAGGAGCATGTAGGATGAATGTGTCCAGGAATCTCGAAAATGACAAGCGAGCCGAACAGGATAAAGTGGGCTGGCAAGAAAAGAAGAAGGCAGGGAAAGCGATGACGGCAACGACGACGGAAACGATGAAGAGGAAGAAGAGGAAGAAGAGGAAGTGGAAGAACAGGGGGAATAGGAGGAATAGGAGGAATAGAAAGAAGAACAGGAAGAAGAGGAAGAAGACGAAGACCAAGATGCAAAGGAAGAAGGACAGCCCGGTGCAGGATGGAAGGAGGCAGGAATGCCAGTGCGTGGGTCTGTTGCCTTTTAGACAACGTTGCCTCGAACCCGCGTCTCTATCAACCACCATAAATAATTCTCCAGGGTACGTCGGTGGCCTTTTCTTCGTCGTTTACGGAGTGGCCTCCTTGTTCCACACGCACGGCACCAGTGTTTTTCGGCCACACCGTAAATACGGTGGCATCGCTGTGTCCGTGGACCGGTTGGACTAGAAGCGTTCGTATATGCTGGGCCCTTTAAAAGAGATAGCACTCGAGATGGGGGGAAAAAAGAACAGGTGGAACGGGACCAGGGACTCTCTCGAAGAAGCTGAGCCTGATCGAAGCTGCATCGAATTTGGCTCCGAGTCTTAACTCTTCACGGCACCGCGTTCATCGGCTACTTTCTGTCCTTCGAGTCTGAACTAAAACGCTACGATCCACGTTTATTGCGTAACAATGTCGTGTCGATGAACGGAAATCTGATAAAATATAGATCGTCTTTTTGGGAAGCTTGAAAAGTTTGAGAGTGAAAAGATTCATGAGATTCATTCATTTAATGCTGCTGTTGGCGCTCAAGATACTCTAAGTACAACAAGGAAAAAGGATTGTTTTTCGAAGGCAGTGAGGATTAAAAAGGCATTTTAATTATATTCTTCGTCACGTGCGCATGTAGAAACGTAGCTTAATAATTGTTCTGACTTCAAAGACGTTATAAAGTAGTTGTTACAGACAACTGTCACTTCTTTGAACAACATTGCCCAACTGAATCACTAAGAAGTTTACTTTCACGGAAAAATAATACAAATAACAAAACCACCCCAATGCGACGTATGCCAAAACCAAAAACTAACGACCGACCACATACTATACGAATGCAGAAGAACGAAACCATAAAGACAGAAATACGGCATCAAACAAAACACAGCGCTAACAGCGCAAAACCACATAAGAAACACAATAAACTACTTAAAAAAAAAAACAAATACGTAGGGGAGAGTCGTGGCAGTACCGATCAAAGCTAGTTCTCGCTTCTTCGACCAGATATTAGCACTTTATTTGAATTAACAAATGAGAATCACAATTCAATATAACCTATTTCGGGGCCATATTGTTTACTCTATTTCTCTCGAAGTTCTGAGGCATTAAGCGTATACGTTGATCTTCACTGGGTCAAAATTTATTTTATAAAGCTGATCTTTTGTTTCTCAAGTAAGTAAATGATTTGTATTTGTATATTATTTTTTTCCTGTTAAACAGGATGACGCGTTTCAGCTTTTTTTCGCTTATATTGCCCAACGAACTATAAAAGTCCTATAATCTTTTTCCTCCTCTCTCTCCTTCGGGGTCCCAGCAGCAGCGGCGCACCGGGAGAAAAAGGTGGTGGGGGTCTCCCATCTTTCCCCAGTACCCGCCCCGTGGATGCTTAACTTCGGTGATCTAACGAGAACCGGTGTTTTCCATCACGGCTACGGCCGCTGGTAGTAAATGATTTTGTTCTATTATGAATACTGTCACTAGTCTATTAAGTTTAATAAAACGCCCTAATTTTGCAATATTTTTTGTACATAATATACCATGATCTAAAACGTTTCCACGTGTTTGTCGTACAGTACCGACTATCCAACTGTCGTGCAGTACCGACCAACCAGTACTGTCAACCAGTTGAGACCAAATTTTTCTTATCTGTTAGTTCAATCTGTTAGCAACTCAGATTAATTTATAAGATGTTGATTTAGCCTTCCTTTCACCTTTTCCCGCAGAAAAAAATAAAGTAAATAAGGATAGGTATGATGACCCAACAAACAGGAAGCTAGGATTTAATGAAGAAATTATCCAGTGTGTTATTTGCAAGGAATCATTTGACGAAGATTGGGTGCAGTGTATCGAATGTGAAGGTTGGGCACACGTCGAATGCACAGATCAGGAGAAAATTAATTACTAGCTTTACTACTCGGCTTCGCCCGAAATTTAGATTCTGATTTTATAAAAAAATTCTTTATTTTTTGTGAAAATTGTCACATTCATCTGGATTAGCTAGGCATAATGAGCTGGGATACATTTCGTGACCCCAGAGTTTACCGTTCGAAAGTTTTTAGGCGACAGACAAACACACAAACACTTTTTGCTTTATATATTTAGATTTTACTTGCGATGTTTGTACAAAAGATTTGAAAAAATCTTCTATTGTACCAATTAAATGTCTTTTTATTAACATTGTTAATCATTTAGACCTAAAAATCTATTAATTTAATAGTTGGTCGGTACTGGACGACAATTTTTCGTTTCCTAGAAATTACAACTTTTTTACTTTTATGAATAAACAAATCTTATTATTAAATTTCACAAAAATAATTCCTCTCCTCTTATTAAGTTCTATCTATACTACAAACACGTTTTTGAATTTTTTATTTTTATCGACTCTAGCCCAATATATAACAAAAAACTTAGAGCGTACGGTAGGTACTGCACGACTCTCCCCTACACCAAGATATAGACTACCCCGATCCAACATTGTCGCTAATGACGCTTGCAGTCGATGCGACATAAAAGAAGCGTGCAAAAAGAAGAAGTTACTGGGGAAAAATAATTTTCCTTTTACAACAGCTGAAAGTTCTGATTTTCATAGAAATTACACGATTTCGTTGAAACAACAAACAAGAATGAAAATGATTCAAATATATTCCAGTTGTATTTCTGAACACTTGTATTCTAGACCACCAAACATAAAATTTCACATTACTATCAAAGTTATAGGTACTGTTCACAGTAATCAACGGATTACATACTTGAATGACTTCATCCCTTAATGTAAGGGCGACGAACTGGCGGCTCCTTCCCCTCCGTGCCTGTTCCACTGAACCGCAGGGGAACGACCGCTTCCATATCTATTTGACTCCTACACTCTACACTGGCGGCGCGCGAGCCGCAAGGAGCTCTCGCTCCTACATATCTGATACTGCTCATGGCTGGGGTACCGGCTGACTGAGAGTGGGGCTCGTGCGGAAAAGAAGTTCGTCACCCCTGCCCTAATGTATAGAATAGGTACGCATTGGACGCATAGCATCAATTACATACACAGTATCACTTTCGTGTTTACTACTTGATTCATTTCATAGTTTACACATATACTAACTGGCTAATCCCAAAATTTCCATTTGCCAAAAAGGAATCAGAGAACAGCCGTTCGGTGGAAGATCCGCCGCGAGAAGCCCTTATAGAATCGTTACAGCATTGAAGTCAGGTAGCCAAGCAGCAGTGTAACAAAAAAGGTAGGACGAGCAGCGGACAGAGGCGGCGGCAGAAAAATCGGGAATCATGGATGCCATAGCAGCGAAGGTGCACCAGTGTTACGCGCGTACGCGCATCGGCAAGAAGCGCGTCCCTCGTTAGTTGCACTAATTACGAGCCAACCACTCGCCTCTCCTGCCTTCCCTTTAATGACTGCCCTAGTAAACGCACGCGAGAAAAAAATTGTAACGCCGGTGGAATAACTCGAATCGAGCGGACGCGTCGAAGACGAGCGACGAGGAGAACGGGCCCCGACCACAGGCGGAGGAGTCGATGGAGTAAAGAACAAGGAGGAAGGAGGAAGGGGGTCATCTTAAGCCTTAATTATCGATTAAGCGCGTGACGGAGATTGTGAAATACTTTGTCGGGAAGTAATTGCTCCTGCAACCAGCGATCAACGACGTAAATTTCAAGGAGTAAACTGTCCCATCCTCTCAAACCAGGAGACTTACAATCCAAAGATGCAATCTTCCGCTGGGACATTGGTGGATCTTGGAAGGGTCTAACCTCGGCGATAATAGATCCGACGATACCGATTTTTTCTGTACCCATCCATCCTTTCCGGATGCATATAACGGTACAACGAGAATTTCGTTTTCAGAAAACAGTGGAAACGGAACGGTTGCTATTACTGATAGAGTCGTTTCTTGAATAATGCGAATACAGGGATGGTACAACAGGAGGTACACATATAAGAAGCGACAACTATCTTTATTTCTTTTGAAGATACGAAAAACTTATAGAATATGTCTGATTGTTATAATAAAGGTAGAAATGTATAGTACAAGGTAGAAGGATCTATGACAATATACTATTCTGAAACAATGCATCTCGGATTTCTTAATTACCTAACCCTTCAAAAGACGCTTCTTCAAACATTAGATTACACACTTTAAACTCTTCTTAAAATATGGATGCAGTTTCAGACAATAAGGAACCGTGAACTATCTCATCTGATGACCAAATGGCTAAAATCATAATTGTCACAACAAGACTACAATATCAAAAAGTAACAGTATTATATCCGTTAAAAAAGGTTCAACATTCTTCAATTTCTAGACCAAACGAAATATAACAATTCTTTATTCGCGTTCAACCCATTAGATAAAGTTTCACACATAAGTTAGAGTATAAATTTCAACATATTTTGTGAATATCTGCATCGTTAATTTATCGCTTCCTAAGTTTGTTAATTAATCTTTTTTACGTTACTTTTTAACGTACAGTAAAAATATAAACTTTTATCTACAAAATAGCGGTGGAATAGTTGCATTTCATGCATTCGTTTCTAAGTTATGATTATTTGATGTCAACAACTTCCCATTTGTCGCCCGATCCACCACCATCCTCGTTATCTACATTTGTTACAACTTTCCTATCGTATTTGCCGTGAACAAAATTATCCTTTTATAATTCCACGACACCTAAGTATTTTAGGTGTCAGAAGAACCATGAAATTGTATTTACAAACTTTTGATGATCTCTAAATCTTGAACAATAATCATTACTTTGGAACATTTTTCCCAACTTTGACAACTTCGCTTGGTACAAGCTTCTATGTTAAGATGTCTACAGCAACATATATACATAAGTGTATTATATACATATACATTCAGCAGTAGATAGTTACGCGAAGAAAATGGCAAGGAAACTCTGAAATTCCTGATCACAAGAAAATATCTGTTTCATAGCGGCTAGTGGATCTTTTCATTGAAATCACAGTGTGTGTCGATTACAGGGGAGCCATTTGAGAGGAAAAGAGAGAAAAGGGAACAGGAAGGGAGATAGAAGCGGCTGCCAATCTTCCTTTCTCCTTCGGAGCGTGTTCGCGATTCCAGACGAGCTTCGCCCTGGAAACGAAGTCAACAAGTCGGAGATCTTTATTCGAATCACGAACGCGGATCACGTTTACGACGGGGACATCGTCTCGTAACAAATATGCATCTCCTCCGAACATGATGAATCGTGCTACCGGCAGACGCGATCTGGGCACCGCGTACGAGACGCAATTAGGGAGCGTACGGGATGGCGGGCAACTAATTAGGAAATTTTCTACCTGTTCGCGGGGACGTGGGGTCCGACTATTTTTCAGTATATAACACTTTAATAAAGCGATGAACGAGGCAGAAATTTACATTACACAAACGGCCAAGTAATTAACATTCGGTCGTTTTCTATGGTAACGAACAAAAGAAGATTAAGGGGGTACGCTAGTGTAACTGCCCGTTTTTCAACGCTATCTTCGGAAATTTATTTAACAAAAACTATAAGTTTATACTATCTGGAATTTTGCCTGCATATTGAGGTATATTTGAAGTAATACTCGGAATTTTTTTATCGCACATATATATAGATATAGTTGGTGGCGCAAGCTTCTTCAAAAAAAATCTTTTCCCACGTTCGTTGGGGTATGGGAACTGTTCTAGTCATCCAAAATGGAAAAACTAAGGTTCATTTTCTTTATTATATTTGTCGCTATAGTTGGAACCTCGGACGAGTTTCTATCTTGTATAAAATTAATTCTACAGAACGAAAACAGCTAAATTTATCAGCAAAAATCGAATATTTTCAGAATGCTGTCATTCTGCAAATTCTTATTGTTAAGGGGCCTCTGTGGTTCCAACCATAACGACAAATATAATAAAGAAAATTAACCTTAGTTTTTCCATTTTGAATAACTAAAACAGTTCGCACATCAACGCTTGTCGAAAAAGAACTTTTTAGAAGTTTGCGCCACCGACTATATCTATGTATATGTGCGATAAAAAGGTCCGAAAATTCTGAGTATTACTTCAAACATACCTTCATATGCGGGCACAACGGCAGATAGTGTACGTACCTTTGATTGTACGTACCGTGTAATGTACCTTTTGAACGCTATAAAGTTTATACGTGTATAGGTCACATAACCTCGTATTCTTTGTAGTATTTTCTCCAAAAAATTGGTATTTTTGCTTGTACGTGCATACATCTTGGGGCCTTTTCAGATGGGACACTTTCGTGGCTGACGACTTAAGGAGAACAAGTGATGTCGTCAATCAAAAGAGAATTGGGCTAAGAGGCGTCCATTCATCGAGAAAATTTAATTATCATACTCGTTCAAAAGGTGTCGATATGGTGTTACACAATATGTAGCATTTACTACAGAAAAGATGAATTAATTCGCTTTTGATGATCATTAAATACACATTTTTACGAGTTACAGAAGGTGTTACTAGTCGCGAAATGACCCAGTTAAAAGATCAACACGTTTGCTATCATAGACATGCATCAGATATTTGTGGTGCGACAACAAGAGGGTAAACGTTCATCCTAATAAATAACTTTTACATTTCTCAATATTTTTTAACGATTCGTTATAAGAGTAATGGTGCATCCTCTCCAAATCTTTATAAAATTGTCTGGAAGATTTTCATTGAAATCGCGGAGGGGAATCGCGTGCGTGCCGAGAAGGGACATCTCCGTAACAAATATGTATCTTCGGCGAACCTTATGCCTCGTATGCGACAATACACACGACATCGGACTCTACGATTGAAATACATATACATACATGAAATACACGTACATACGGGGTGGCGCACGCACCTGGATCCTACCTCCTGCCCCCAATGCCATCGAGACTCGAGAGAGCTCGTGCATCGTTTTCTTGGTTCCCGAGAGCCCGCCAGCGGGTCTAACTAGCGTACACGTTTCCCCTGTGCCCCGACCTACACGCCGCTTATGCGTGTGTCGTAGCGATGTACCCGAGTAGCGATCAGTTCTTCGCTTGATTTGGAAAAATGGGATCGTCTTCTTCAATTCGAAGAGTGAATGACGAGGGTAGATACTATAAATTGTGGTTAGTTGTGTCGCTGGGGTGGAAGGATGAGAAAATTCCCTGGTAGAGATTTCTTGAAAATGAGGTGTAACTTGAATAATTAGAAGTAAGTTTTGGTTTAAAATGAGAAAACGAAATGACAGAACGTACTTGCTTTTTGATTTAGTTACTTAATGAATTATTCAAATGCCGCCTGATTGCACTAAGTGCGAAATGAATTATTTGATAATCAAAGAGGAAGAAGTGTTACATTTGAGTAGTATTACTCCAGATTGTTCGGTTTGTACGCGTCGTAAATTTATTATAGTAAAGAATTATTCATTGACGTAACGAAATTGATAATTGAGCGAAGCATTCAAATTCGATTTGCATCCAACTCGAGGCCTTCCCTTCGAAAAGGAAAGAGCTGGACCCTCTAACAAAGAGATGTCTGCCCCGTCGGAGTCCTCGAGAACGCGGGTGTGTGCATGCGTGTGTGTTCGTCCTCGTGATTACGTTCGTGTTACTTCGGGCATCCTCGTGTCCGAGTATTCGTTCCGAGAGGACTTTAACAGGGATTAAGGGGACGCACACGTGACGGTCTCGAGGACCGAAGACGAGCCTGATGGGAACCGCTAGAAACTAACTAAAAAAGGAGTATCGATTATCCTTCCGGCGAGTTCGCTAATTATTCAAGGGAAAACGATTAAGGTCTAGGCACACATATCAGTTTCGTGTCAGTTTGGTGTCCATTCTGTGTCCACTAATGTCACTGACGACTATTCACAGAGGTATTCACACTCTACAGGAGGCCTGCTCTGGCTCATTACGATCATGAAAAATAATCAGAATCATATTACGTTCCGCGTCATTTTCATAAGAAAAACACCACCGATCCATTGGCGATGCTTCTATGAAGATCTAATATGAAATACAGAAATTGGCATTTTCTTTACTCAGTGGCTTATTGCTGTCTTTGTCTTTATGACTCTAAGGTTTAGGACTCTCGAAGCGCGTGGTTCGAGAGCTTCGACCCGAGAACCCACCAGAATCATAAAAAAGGTCCCATTCAAGCGATTTCAACACACCGGCAGTGCAAAAGCCAAAATATCATTGCCAACGAATTTTAGTTTCACCGTACGAAGTACGGGCTCCACACTGACGTCCCTGACACGAACACGTGTGAACTGCTCCATTGTAACGCAAGGGAACAATATTTTTTAACACTGACAGTGACAACACGGAACAGACGCGCACGGAAAGACATTCATAATTTCACTATAGGGATACGGAACTGACAAGTGTGACTGCTCCATTTCGGAACGAGCAAAACGACATCTTTTACGACGGCACGGAACTGATATGCGTGGCCAGACCTTAAGCCTGGCAAAAGATTAGCGATCGATTCATCAGCAGCAAAAAATTCTTCAGTTTTGCATTCTCGCCATTATAATGCCATTTGTACAGGCTGCGCACACACACTATACGATGATAAACTAAACGTATTAACTGTCACTTTTAATCTCTTTAAATGAAAAATGGGGGTACCTTACGAGTCAATAGCCATTCCAAGGTTTCAGCTAAGATTTACTTTGATTCAAATGAATTATTGAGAGAAACGCTGCCGTATATAGAGTTCGTTATCTCTCAGTTAGACACCGCTCTTTTTCCTTTAGTTTTCCACGAAGACGTCGCCTGAGCAGCTACGTTAGAAGATTAAGTGAGATAGAAACACGGGAACATAAGGTGAGAGAAAGAAAAAAAATTCGACAGTAAAACGAGGTCCAGCAGGGGTCCCTCCTGTACCAGGGCCCTACTTACTCGGAAGTCGTCCTTAATTCATGCCACAATGTCTTTTCTTGTCCTGGCCCTTCGCAGAAGGTCCACCGATTCGGTAGTCTGGATAGGGCTACCGCATGATCTCTATTATGCCTGCAGGCCCTTTTATAAAAAGCTGAAACGTTGCCTATTTCGTCTCATCTCGACGACCAGAGCTCATTCTTCCGTTTCTCTCTGTTCTTGGCTTCCCTTTTCAAGCTTGCTGAATACGATTGCATCCAGAACCAATAATTCATGAATAAAATTTCAAACTTTATTTAGAAGAATCAAATTGTTTCTTCTACTTACAATCTGAAATGACTTCATAATTTCGCAAACATTCTTGTAATTACGGAATTCAAAATTTGTTTCTCCATTACAAATATATGCAGATACTATTATTCCAACAGATCTACATCGTTGAGTATTGGGTTACACTCAAATATAAACATCATATCACTATTTCCAATACCAACTCTCATCTACAAGTAATCGTGTTCTTGCCTTAAAACGAAATCGAGCTAAAATAGTCCATTAGGTTTGACTCTACACTGCAATCGAGCATGCTCGCCAGTGTATGGGGGCCTTTACAGTGTTCCTGCAAAACGCAACCCACACCGCACCAACCTGGAACAGCGCATTTGCTACACACAACAGCTTCCCATTCCCAGATTAACCCTCGCCTGGCGGATGCAAGGTCTGTGTGAACCCATCCTGAATAACAAACTACGTGTTTTACGTACTATTACTTCTTGGAGAATATAAGGATTTTAGACTATAACAGGCTGTATTTCCGCATGGCCCCAGTGGCCGATAGACACGAGGTTTGAGGGGAGGGGTAGGGAGGGTGTGTGGACCCTAAATCTAAATTTGTTGCTTCGGGAATTTATTAGTTTTCGAGATATTAATGATAAACTTTTAGTATTTCTGTTGACTTATTCCGACATAACGCATGCCACTTTCCAACTTGTTCTGGATATTAGTATTGGTTGGGGCTAGATTAGTGCGGGGGGCGCGCGCCCGCTTGCGGGCGCGTAAAACATGGTAGCGAACCGATGTGAGTTTGGAGATTTCAACCAGAAACTTGGAGATGCGATCCATCCTATTACACAGGGTGGATACCTATTACTCTATTGATAGTCAATACACTAGGGAGGTGATTCTACAGGCCAAAATAAGACGAAAATATAGAATACAATTTTTTAATATCGCGCTTCGTTTTCTAGAAAATTAGCTTTGAGTTTCAACTAAATACGCGTGCCATTTAGGCGCCTGAGGGGCACGCGAATGTAAGGGGAACGCATTCAGGTATCCGTAGAACAAATAGGGGGGGGGGGGCAGGATGAAACCCCGTTAGGGCTACGTGTATGCAGATAAAAAAATTTGAAAAAAAAATTAACAATAATTTTTTATTAATATTTCGGAAACTAATAAATACCCAAAGCTACAATTTTAGATTTAGGGTCCATACTCCCTCCTCACCCGCCCCCCCCCCCCCCAACCTCGTGTCGATCGGTCACTGGGGCCATTCGGAAGTATATCCCTATAACAAAATTTGATCTTATATAAAAGCTTATTCTGATGTGTACACGAGTGAAATTGTGGGAACAGAGTCACCCTGCTTGCGACGTGTGGTGAAGCTACCTGCCATCCAAGGGTTAATCGAGAATCACCAACAATCAATACTTGATTATGAAGATCAATGTGTTCTCTGTCTCTTTTACAACTAAAGCACGGATCGTCAACCTCCGGCAAGATCTGCACGCGCTCGCTGACTCGCTGGGCCCGCGCGCTTCCTCTTCGTTGTCATCCCGGTGTTCTTTTTTTAAAAGACCGCCGACAATGTACCAGCCGCTATAAATACGTACGCACGCGTGAATACGTCGCGACTGTCGCCACGTGTGAAGCAGCTTGAGGGTTTTCCCGTCTCTGTTCGTGCGTTTCTCAGCGTGCGCACGCACGCACGAATCGGTACCTTCCTTCTCTTCCTTCTTGCGCGCCGCTTTCGAGAAAGACGAGGATCGTGCCCAATGAAAGAAACAGAGAGAACGCAGGGAAGAGAGACCGGAGGAATATGCCCGGTCGACATTTTTCTTGTCGGAATGCGGAGTCGTTACGTTCGCGAGGCGTTACGATCGAAACGCTCGAGATGTTCTTACCGGTTTCACGGGCTCGAGAAGCACCTCGATGCCCCTCGACAGGATTCAAGATCGAGAGCTATAACAACGTGAATTTTTGAGAGCTTCGCGGTTAGGACGATGAGATAAGATTCGGCGGCAGATTGGTCATTGCGGCCGTCAACCGAGAATTATTAAAGGTCTGCTTACGCGGTCAGGTTTGGTAGCTTTCGGGTGGGAGGAACATTATCGGAACCGTTAAAAGTCGATTGTAATCGAGTGAAAATTTGGAGTCAACGCGATAATGTAGGACATAATGTTTATAGAAGATTCAATCACATTTCAGGCGAGGAGCAAATACTAACAATATAGTTTTCACCACATGAAGGCGTACAAAAGGATTTTACCAATACGTGCTACTCGATACAGTATTTTGAAGAAAGAAATTTTCGAAAAAGAAAAAGAACTTGCCTGCATCAAAGTATTGTAAATTCGGTACTGTAGCCATAACTGATTTTTTTAAATTTTAGTCTTTTAAATGTATACGAATATATGTACATTAAAGGAAATGTTATGCATGGGTCATTCCTTTGAATTAAAATAAAAGTCTCACAACATTGTGTTATGAAATTTCAAATACATTTGAAAATTTAAAAACAGAAATCCAAATTTTTGTGATTCCAGAGTCCATGTGGTTAGTGGTTCTTCGACAACTCAGCGATGAAGATACATGATAGAGGAACATAGTATAATATTTACTATAAATTTACTACCTATCATTTACAAAGTAATTCCTTCTCGACTGTCATGGAATAAAATAGATAATCCCTCCCTGCGCCCGTAACGTACAGATTTAGTTCACCCACCTCCGCAGACTCTCCCACAAACACCATCGTTTATCGCGATCGCCGTTCCCCATGCTGATCCCATTTTAACCATGTGCGTTACTTACATGTCGTGACGCGTTTCGCCGGTTCAGGCTCATACGGGGTCAGTCAATTAACGATATTTCGAGCGGCCATAATAAACAAGTCCGTTTCAACACTCCGCCACCCCCGAAATACTCGCTTCCCTTCGGCTAAGCCGACACGGCGTCTCTACCTTGGCGAGCTCGTCTCTCCTCTTTAGCGGATGAAAACAATGGCTGATTGTTTCTCGTTGTTTTCGCCACAGTGCACACGCCAAGCAGCGCCAATTGTTTGGCAAACAAACGGGCCCAGTCGCGGTTCATTGTTGCCCGTCAACTCGGCACACGCCCGGCTTCACTTTTCTCCTCATCGCGCACACTCGTGAATCGCGCCGCGCGGCGGCGGCCCGTTCCCCGTCGTGGCCCCGAGTATCACGCAAAGTAATTATATTGTCGCGCAATAAAGTCCGCGGGGTACGTCAAGTCGATTTAGTCACGGTCCAGCGAGCCTCTTTGTGGCCGGAAACACGGTGACACCGCCTCTCTTCCGGGCAAGAAAGGACACCGATTTGGCGAGGGAGCCCGTGTTTGTACAGCGAAGGTCGCAAGTGTGAAGAAAGGGTTCTGACTGCTTGCGCACGATGGTCCATCGTGGTAATTGAACACGGAAGGTTCGTCGAATCGCGACCCCCTTCTGTCGTGTTGTTGACGTATTAATAATCGTTACCCTCCCTCGAGGGCCGATTAATCATGCTTTGTTGGCAAGGTGGAACGACATTCTGCATCGCAGCGCGGCACACGCCCCGCTCTTCTCAAAATCGGCGGCGCTCATTGTCCCGCGGAATGAAGAAACAATACTGATCCTCGAGATGAGGTTCGACATTTACACACATCGCTGAACCCTTTCTCTGACGCCGCGCTTAGAAAGGTTGACGGATTTTGTGAACACGTTCGATTTCTGCGCGTTCTGTGGCTTACGGACAATGGATTTAATTCGTGATGTAATATTTGCCTTTGATATCCAGGTGAATTCAAGCGTGAAGATTGTTTTGTGTTAACCTTTTAGCTACCGCGGGGTTGACCGCGGAGCTGTACCTACCCCTGTATGTACATGCGGAGAGGTTTTCCGCGAACGTTGGCATAGACGGAAACCACTATAATATAGTATAGTATAGTATACGCGTATAGTAGCTAAAATGTTAAGGACTTAGTAGATATTAGCACTTGAGGAATTTTTAATATATTATTTACAGCTTTTTCTAACTTTCACTTACTTATTTAACTTAATGTAAATATGTATAAAGCCAATGCCTTTGGAACATCTACTTTGCAAGTCAATTTCATTAATGAGTAAACGCAAAATTTCAATAATTTACAAAGCGTACAAAATGACTCATGAAATGTAAGTTGTTTTACAAAATAAAATAAAAAACAAAAGTGTGAAGCGTTTCAGTAAAAGATTATACATTAACTAATTGCGACTTAAGTCATATTCAAAATGTCAAACCATCAAAAAAGTGAATAAGATGCGTTAAATTCTTCCTGCTCTAATTCCGATAATACTAAAGGCAATCATTCGAATAAACTACAAAAATTAGGAAATACCCCTAACACCATCAATTAAAACGATTAAAGTGAGCCAAAATTTGTTTACAAAAGAACCGATTTAATAATCAAGCACACACACTCAAGTACTGCCTTCCAAATCCTCGCTCAGCAAGTGTGCCCGCGTACAAAACGTCCAACGGCCCATTTGACCATCCCCCAGCATTGAAATCCGCAGGCTGAAGAGAGTCCGCGCACTCGCCGCACGCACGATTAATTGTTTCGATCTGTCGATTGAGCGAAACAGCGTGCGGTCCGGAATGTCCCGAGCGAAAGGGTGTCCTGGACGAGCGGTTGAACTTCCTGCAACCACTGGCGAACGTTCGACAATAATCGAATCGTGTACGTTTCCACCTCGGTGGCTACGTAGCAACCGATGAAAGGAGGGATTGCGGTTATTTTTTGGAAGGTCGACGCGTTAGCGGTCGCTGTTTTGCCGGTGTGTTCTAAGCGTTAAGAGTTGCTGCCCCCCTCCCCTCCGTTTTTCATCCACCACGGAGGGACGCGACCACAAACGGGGAACAAAGACGATCTGCGGTGGCGCGCCGCTGAGAAATCTTATTTGCATACAAGTCCAAAGGCGCAACACGGCTCGAAATGTCTTTATATCGCCGCTGACTTTCTGCCTGACTTGTTTCATTCAGCCAGCCCCAACGAAGATGGATTTTTTTTCCACGTGACTTGAAAAAAAGCGATCACCGCGTTCCCTGAATCGGTGGCAAATTAACGACTCGACCTGTCGGACGTCCACTCAATGACCTTCCGTGTGGATTCGTCCTTTCTGCCCGTACATGCTGCGGGGAGCCGTTGGCGGCGCATCTGCAGGTGATTGTCTCCTGCGTACGGGAATAATCGATTCCCCAACTTCAACCACCGTTGAACTGTTTGGATTGTTTTATCGCTTCATTGAACCGTGTTTCATGCATCTGGAGGGTTGCAGGGACTCTCGAAGAGGACCACCTTCGTTTGCGAGAATGGCACACGTCAGGATTAATTCTCGATCGCGTATGAAGAATTGGGTCGTTACTCCGCGGAACTTACGATCATAAACAGCTCGTGGATGTCGTTTACGGATCGATGGATGTTTTCTTGGACTTCGGAGGCGAGAAAGGTTTAATAATGTGTTAATGCTCTGAATGCCGCAAGGTTTGGAGAAATGGCCTTTCATGTCGGTCAGACCTTTTCGAGCGATCGTTTCTATCGAGAAAGTTTAGTCTATCTAAACTTTAGATTGGCCCGTGCCTTAAGCAAATGCCGATGTTAATGAAAATTTAAACTTCTATATTGTTTAGTAAATCTTCGTGAGTATACTACCAATGGATAGATGAGGTTGCTTTGATGAAAATAATTAATTATAAAATAACTTTTAATTATACATAATTTGAATCGCTTCTAAATTCTGTAGACTAGTGTAGACCAGTTGGTCCAAGTTATGCAGCAAGCTACCAACCCTCAATGATCTGATTAAAGAACAGTAGCTTCATTTGTATTGCATGTATTTTATTTTTTGTTGTTGTTTTGCAATGTTTTTTAATGAATTATATAATAGTGAGTAGTGTAATTAATATTATTTTAAATTTTCTATATTTTTTGTTTTTAAGCCTAAAGTGGAACTATGGGGCTTGGTAGTTTTAATAATTGTATAATGTAAGAATTGTTTTATGGGTTGGTAATTTTTTGCAAAATCAAGATCACAAAAGTATGGGATCTCTACTGTATGTAATTAATTTTTTGGCATTTTGAAGGTTGGTAGGTTTCTGCATTACTGGACCCAACTATACATGATGCATGATTAAAAATAACACGAATGGGGTCGAGTTTAGAATCATTCTCGTCACACGAATCTTGTCAATCTATTGATACTAGGCAATACTTTCGATATGTTTAAAGGAATCATCAACGCGAAGACTCACCAAATCCGTGCTCTATGCAAATCCTTCAGGGTGAAAACATGTCAATGCTACTTAAAGTGTTTGAAACTTTGTATAGACCTATAGACCGGGCAACAATCGCTCGAATACAAGTTGCCCACTTGTATCCGAAAAACTGGATACAAGTTGACGATAACAGCAACATCGCCCGAGTGTCTAGCGCAGGCCTGGCCAACACGCGGCCCGCTGGGCGATTTTATATTTCTATTGAAACTTTTTTTCTCGTTGTATGTATACAAGAAATATTAAATAAATGAAAATTTAGTATAACAATAAAGTTTTATTCATTTTGTATTTGTATTACATTTTTTAAAAGTATGTTTACCTAAAGTGCGGCCCGCTGTGACGTTACGCGTCATCAAAGTGGCCCGTGAAACCATTTGGGTTGGCCAGGCCTGGTCTAGCGGCATGAAAAGATGTTAATTGTGTTCAAGTGTCCCGTTTCGGATGAGAAACATCGCTAAAGCGGCCTGTAGACAGTCAATATTATTGTGCAATATATTGACCGTCTACAGGCCGCTTTAGTCTGTGGAAACAGACTATGTGTTTTTTGGCGACTTTGGAAAAATCAACACGGATATTAATTTGGTAATATTTCCAACCTGATAATGTTCAGGTGACAATCGTGCTATGCAAGGGATTCCCGTCCAAATGAAACGATTTCTAGAGGGCCGTGGGTTGTTGGATCCCACCGTGATGTTGTCAACTCGCTGGATACATGTATCCGGAGGTTGTTGCCCGGTCTATACGTACCTTTTAACAATCGTGGCCCTGGGAAAAGCACGAGGCGGGATTAAAGCGGATTCTGCGTCTGGGAAACTACATGGAGAGCAAGCATGCAATCACGAAGATCTCTAGTTAACCAAAGATAATTGCCGGTTGTCCATCAGCCATGAGTATGATTCGGCCGAGACGGAATCAACGAGATGATGCCTGATACAAACTTGTCCCGTCAGAATTAAGAGATCCGCATTCATCGCGTAATTTCTTAATCGTATTCACGAGAACAGGCTGTCTCCCTATTTCTGTTGTACAAAAATCCTGGGTAGCTGGACCAGCTTGAAATGTGAACGTTTCATTCTGAACGTGTCTTCCTGAATACAACGCAATTTTGTTTGCTGCCCAAATTCACTCCAAGAGGGTGCATTGACCCCTGAAAATTTTTCACTATTTCACTCGCCGACATTTTGAGAACTAGTGAATTGAATTCGAACATTGAACAAGTATAAATACTTCAGCTATCATCTTTCACACTCACTGTAGATGAATCATCCGGGACGTACATCCGAAGTGAAAAAGTGTAAATTCGCGCTAAAAATTGCAACTTACTTTACGGTTTGACCCTAACAACGAAAAAAGCTTCAGTGATTCGTGAGAAACTTGGCATCCTCTACGACTAAACGGAAAAGGCAGGGGCAGGGGGGGGGGGGTCAAGAAGTCCCGATTACGCATGTAAATTTATATGAATTATAAATTTCTATAGGGGCACAAAGATCGTGAACAGGAGGACCTTGTCAGTCTTCCCGCGATTGCCTTCATTAAACGAAATATACGACAAAAATGTCTGTGACATCGACTGGCATAAAAGCGTAAATTACCCTCTCGCTGCATTAATGTCGAATTAATGAGTAATTCAGCGTGATCCCTTCCTTCGTCCCTCACTCTCGAGCTCTTGCCCTCGGAATAATTGTCGGCCATAAATCGAAACGATGAGCTACGAGGGAGGGGAGCGTTGTCGATAGGGAGGGAAGAGGCAATAGAGACGGCACAAAAATAAATATAGAAACCGGTGTGCGTGGATGGTGATTCTTAAAGTGCGCAGTTGCAGCTGCCGATGGTCGCGATGCGGCCGCGGACTTTTGCGATCGCTTTACCCGTGCAGTTGGAGAGTTTAACAACCAGTAATTGTCCAGCCTGGCCTGTCGGAGCCGTAAAATCCGAGCGAGAGCAAACAACCCGTCGCGATCTCTTCAGGGACGGCTCGCGGCGCTTTGACGCCCGGTGGATTAAGCTTTGCCCGGGAACCGCCCACTCTCCAACCCCCTCGACTCCCTGAGATCGTTACGCGTCGGCGAACCGTGGCGAAAAACATAATTCGTTAAAGTATTTAATACTGCCAGCAAGGAATATCGATTGAAGGTCGTTGAACGGACTCCCCAGCAGATCACGTGGGACCAAATTGACGAACGGGTTCAAGGAGGTATTTTTCCTTTAGTTCTTGGTGATCTACGTTGACGGTGAATTGAGCAATTCGAAGAGATCAACGAATTATATCCGATGGAGCTTTTCATAGCGTTTTAATTACAGGGATTACGTTAATCCTTTGATGATCAAATCGTGTACCTTTCTACATGGGTTAACTACGATCCGAAGTTTTAACTTATGTTTATTACCAATAAAAGTGATTCAAGAATCGTGAAAGAGATCGGCAATGAGCGTAAGTTTGCGCCAAAAATGCGAACTGTTACGTGTTAAGTACCATAGGTACCTTAAACACCAGTTTACATCATAACTTAAATTATATTAAATATATCAGAGTTTCTCCGTGCAAGAGTATAAAGTTAATTGTAAGTATTGCGATCAATTGATACAGTAATGTCAAATACTTACATCAATCTGTATTAAATATTTCCATTACGTTTAATAAATCTGCAAGTAATTAATTTGGATCTACCCATTTTAAAAAAATATTAGAAAATAAAACACACAGCATAGTTCACTGAATGAGATTGACATGTAAAATTGGAGTCATTTCCTGAAAATTTTCTTTTTTGTACACGTTGTTATACAAAGAATGATGCCAATTCTCATATTCGAATGTTTCTTTCTACTTTCTATAATTAAGTATCCACAACCTATTATGTTCAACCTGCGATTTAATCTGAATGTAATAAACTAACCCTACTAACTGCACAAAATAACTAACTACATACAACAGATGTTTCCAACAGCTCAAATTTCGCAATCGCTAGTCTTAAAAAATTACACGTCAGTCTTTTTCTGAAAAATATAAAAAATAGAAAACAAAAATTCACTTAAATTGCAGTTAAATAATGTTTCAGTTACGTTAAAGCAGGTAGGTATGCCTCGATAACTATCGCCTTCTGCAATCTCCTATTCAACCCAAATTACTTTCAGCCTATCATTCGATTAGAAGTCTTAAAGACTTCTGCTTCGCTATTCATTTCTCACGAAATATTGAATCGTTGCTTAACCAACCGTGGTATTCAGCGAAATAGCGGTTCCGTCGGTTCGATTAGATCGCATTGATTGGCTACCAGATTGTAGCCGCCATGAAAGATTGTTTCGGTCACGTTGCTAATACCCTCTCTACCACTCGTCCTTCTTTCTGTCCGTCTAATCGTGACCGAGATTTAGACACGATCATGCCCCCTTTTCGTCGGTCTTGCTGTCCCAATCACGAACGAGCTTGAAGTTTATTAATCCTAGACTAATTTCGCGACGTGTCCACTCCAAAGTTCACTTCATCTTACCTCTTGAACAAATTGTGTCGATTATCTTGAATTTTTGTTTAATCGCTAATTGCAAATCGTTCTAAGAAAGATGGGTATTGATGAAATACTCTTAATGTTTATAATTACCGTCAGAGAAACTGTAACAACTGACAATTATGATCTTTACTCATTTCCAGCTTCTTCTACAGCATCTGATTAGCTTAAGGATGTATTGGACCTATCTTCAAAATGGTACCAAGTTAATGAAAATTTGTGAGATTGTTCTTTCTAATCTTCTTGATGTGCTCCAAAAATCTTAAACGAATACACTATACGGTTGCTGAGTTATAACGATTTTAATTTTCATTGATTTTACATGTACTCTTATGGAAAGAGACGATCTTGACAGATAAAACAGCTGAAAAAATGTTGAAGAAATGGTACCATTTTTTTCAATTTTTTTTACATGTAGTATATGGGTAGATGAAAATATTTGCCGAGTTTCAATTATTTTCACTACACCGTTTTAAAGAAATAAATTGACTTGAGAAAATTGTGAAGTCAGGGAATTTTCGCTGCCAAAAGTTTAGCAAATAATGCTTGAGAAAGTATTTGTAAAGTGAAAAATACCTTCCTAGGAGTAAAAATAAGACTCTAACTATCGTTCGAGTTTCTTACATCTAGATTTACTATGCGTAAGACGTAGATATTCAAGTATTTCAAATTTCATATACTTTTGTCTAATATTGTACGTGTGATACATCCTTAAAGAGCAGGCATCATTGGCGCCGTAGATACAATAGGTACCTCAGATAACCAAGAACCCAATAGAGATAAAGTAATCAAGACTCTGGATACCTACTACAAAACAAGTTTTGTGTTAGAATTAGAAAAGTTTATTCTCGTGTAAGTACTTCGTTGTTTTTGTTTTTCAATGGAATTGCCATTCTGACTCGAAAATTCGTTAAAAGATCGAAAAATACAATTTTAATATTTAAAAAAAGAAAATCTAGTCTCTACTTCTGACAGAGTCCTTCGTTATCTCCGCCAATGAATGATATCTTTCAAAAGAAATCCAAATAAGAATAAAGCAGCCAAGATATTATCAAAAATAAAATAAATTTTTCAAGCGAGTCAAGGATTTTTGCAAAAAGACAGAATCTCCGACTTTATTACAAATCCACACGAAAGCTCAGAACAAATCCGATCATAATTTAGATTTGAAGGGTAAATAGGACAGAAAATTATTTTAAAAACGAAAACGGATTATAATTCAATCTAATCACAAACTCGTTGAGGAAAATAATGGGGAAGCTGAGGACACAGGGCGCCACTAGCACACGTACCAAACTAAAATGTCGTTATCATATTAGAAGTTATGTTTATTTACATTTTTTTCGTTATTTGTTGATAGTTGAATTTAAAATTAAAATGGCAACAAAAGGTGACAACTATGGATATTTAACTATTGTCCAACTTAAAGATTTATTACGGAAACGTGCATTATGATGCATCAGTTTTAAATATTTTTCAGGGTAACTTTACATGGTTTGTTTCAATTTCAGATTAGTCTTTTACGATAATAATAACAATTTTTCAACCAAAGCAACCTTCCTTACTTACTACTGATGATGATATGCCCTCACCTAACTAATACACCTAACTACTTCATCACTCCACACGCAGCGCAAATAAAGAGATAAATTCTAACTCCAACATCCTGACAATAACAATGATAAATATCCTTAACTATTCGGACAGGCAAATTTTTCTATCATATTCTTACATTCTATTTATTTATTTAAAAAACCGATGATAAGCGGCACGTGTGTTGGTGGCGCCACGGGTGGCAAAAACTTGTAGTCAGCTTCCCCATTGCTTAGATTTCACTACTAGTTAGTGAAAATTACTAAGTATAAGAGCCACACAATTATACCGCAGTCGAGAATTCTTCAAGCAAATACACTCTTATCGACGTGATCTCCTTATCCTGAGAATCCCCCTTCATAACCCTGCCCCAAATGCAGAAACGGATAAACTAAACCATCTATTACCTTTCAAACAGGATATTTGTTTAAAAGCATAAAAGGTTCCGATATAATTTTACCTTGAATTACCCCGCGAAAATGCACCTAACCTCTCTACAGTACGTGACATGGTTGCATACCGAATGCATTATTGCAGATTGTCGTGATGCTTGTGCGGCCACCGCTGATAATTACAGTGGCAAAAATGATACCCGTCATCGGGACGTTTCCCGATCATCGACATTAACCAATTGCGCCCCGAAATGCGCTGCACGACAGAACACGACGTTATAAAAGGCGGCTCGGCACGCACGGCCATCTGCGATATTTATCGAGGCGATCCTGAATCCGCGGCGGGGCATAATCGCCGCCGTTTAACATAATCCTTAGACACGTCTATTAACGTCTACACGAGCAGACCGTTCGCTAATTACTCGAGCGTCCCACGACGACGATCACCGCCGCGCGTCTCACGCGACCAGCAAGGAGGCGGACGCGACGCTCGCTCGCTTGCACGCATGTATGCACGTACGCACGCGTGTACGCGAGGGGCCAATCCCGACGTGCGTGTACATCAACCGCTTATGTAAAGGGGTGAGGATAGTTGCATCGCGGCGATTAACATGTGGTAACAGGTAACTCGTTCGTACATGCGCTCGGATACGCTCGCGAGATCGATCACGACGCGGACTCGTTTCCTCTTATTTTTCTTTCCTTCCGTTTTTTCTTTTCGTTCATTCTTCTGAGACAGGTCGGACTGAAACCGGAATGATATCGGGGTACCTGGTCGACGATGAAATTAATGAGTTTTTATTGGGCACCTTTTGGCCATTCTTTACCGTGCAACCGTATTATAGATGCAAATAGGTTGTAATTTCATTAAAGGGACATTACTTCGAATTACTTATGGCTGCACGCCACCCGCCAGTCGACCTGCGTATCAGGGATTACGTTGGTAATACAGTTAGTTGCGATTTTAGTAGCCACCTTGCACACGAATCACAATGCATGCCCGGGCCAGATTGATGCTGCGCATGCGTGCCAAGCGAGATTTCTCGCTGGAGCAGTTTGTCTCCCAGCTATCTCCCCTATTATTAACATGCTATCGATTTTATCAGGCTGTAATCTAAGATTGACGTGTTTCGTGCTAGGTAGAGGTAATGTTTGCATAACCATGCGGTTAGATAAATATGTACGAGCTGGAAATTCGTTTTAAATTAAAATTACACTAGGGTATCACTTGGAAGATGGGACAGGTAAAAGTGAAGTGAATTTCAAAATGGGATAATTTTTCAAATATTAAGTTCACTGCTAGGCGAATACTTTCAGCTGACTAATAGGGTATGTTAAAGTCAGGTCCACATTTGTTACCGCGTCCTGTTACCTAGCTAACCGGTCATGGTAACAAATGTAGACAATGTTCTATTATTGAATACTGTGACTCGTTACTTGGTTTGGTCATTCCGATGAATGTCGGTAAAATGACTCGTTCCAAAGGAGCAACTTGTTATCTTTTGAATTTAGTTTGGACGTCTTCGCGTACCAAGCCTCGTTACCATCCGCGCAAAACGCAAATATAATTTCATCTGCGTATACGTTTTTATATAAGCCGCTAATTGTTTGAAACTTTTGTAGCATAAATTGTGTTTGCCACTACCATCACGATTTCTTTTATAAATATAAATTTAGGCTGCTGCGGCCACTTTTAAATCCATGTTTCCAATCTGACAGTCTACAGATACCTGGAACGCGATGAAGTAAGTTTGGGGAGTAATGGGTAACAGTAAACAGATTCAGATTCAGAAACGGGTTCTGCACCGAACCTCGTTACCACTAAATAAAGTATCGCGGTAACAGAGTGCGGTGCGGTAACAAATGTGGGGCCGGCTTTACGTTGATGATTGCAAGGCCGAAAAGCTATGCGCAAGTTAAAGGTAAATTGAGAAATAAAAGATTTTCTTTCTCTCGCACGCTACCGATTACTCTGATGGACCGATTACTCGATTACGCTCATGGTGCGAATTCATGATGAGATTTTAGACGAGACTTTTCTATCAAGAAGCAAAAATCTCAGCAAGAACTAAATGTAAATAATAAGACCAGTCGCGAGAGATGAGATTTTTGAAAATATATCGTGAAACTTGTCTCTATGAGAGACTACATAGTTTCATGAAACTAATGACTCACCGTGTAAACATAATAAATAACTAATATCATACAACACATTCAACTTACCAACAGCACGCGATATTTATCGGTTGTTTCGTGAAACATTTATCTCGTGCGAATTTATTTTGTGGTAAATAATATTTATATATGCGTATTGTTAATTTAATTATATGTACCATATTGCATTGAATATTAGACGCTATTATTATGATTTGTTTGAAATCGTTTTGAGTAAACAATTAGTTTCACCGAATTTTCATGTCAATTACATTCTTTTTTTGTTAGAAACATGGAAGTTAAAAATGAGAGAAAAGGTATCAAAGGTATCAAAAGGTATCAAAAGGTATCAAATATTTCACTTTGTGGGGGTATTGTATCTAAAAATTATAAAAACACGAAGAACTCTGCGAGACAAAACTCTCAGATGAGATTAGAGTTGATGAGAGATAACGTTAGAGGTGTTAATCCACGATGAAATTTTACATGCAAAAATCTCAGCGACAAGAAAATGTAAATAATGGAAATAAAAGAATTATAATGGAAATTAAAATCTCACGTGAGACTTTAATCTCATGAGATAATTATTTCATTATTTTTTAATTATGTTGTCATTAGTTTCATGAAACTAGACTCTCATGAGACAAGTTTCATGATATATTTTCAAAAATCTCATCTTTCCCGACTATTTCCATTATTTATATTTAGTTATTGCTGAGATTTTTGTCTCATGATAGAAAAGTTTCATGTAAAATCTCATCGTGGATTCACACATTTTTAGTGGAAATACATCGTGAAATAATTGTCTCATGTGAGACACGATATTTTTGTCTCGTCGTGGATTTGCTCCTTAATACCATGCACATTTCAAAATATGAGAGAAGTAATGGTGAACACGACTTATTGTTCTGTTCAGACGAAAGAAGATTCACGTATTCCTAACAATTTCAATTACTAACCTCGCGATACCAGTCCATAATACATAAAAAAGAATAATTTCAAATGTCAAACATTAAAATTGGTGCAGTATAAATTGAAAAAGATATTTCTGTATGTCCACATGACAAAACTAGAGTTTGTGGCGTGTATGGAGGTCTTCGCTAGGGAGTTCACAGTCTGTCCCTTATAGGACATTTTCGCGATTGTCATGAATTAGCGTTCGCAATATGCACGAAATATTTTGGGAAGAGGTCGAGGTCGGGGGTAATTCTGAATGGGTGGCAAACTGTGGGAGGACCAGCGAGGAAAGCTCCCCGGTGATGTTTGCTTTGGGTGCGTTGCCTTTCACACGAGCTTTTATGCGGCATGCCGTGCCGTGCTGTGCGTCATTATCGGACAACGAACGCAATAAAATGAGAGAACTGGTTCTCTCGTGTTATGTCCATTCGTCTGTACGATTGCCTGCTGGCATCGGTGGTTCCTCCCGTGGCAGACGAACTTCTCTCATTTTCCTCTTTGACGCGTTCCCTCGGTTTTCGTCTTTTTATTTCTTGATTATTTGTGCTTTATCACCTCCCTGGCGTTTCTCATTTGTTCATCGCGTAGACGAGAGGTAAGCTTTTTCAACGATCAGAAGTTACTCGAGGGGCACTATAAAAATCGTTTTGAAGGAAGTAAAGCTTGAAGGTTAGAGTAACTTCAATTTATAAAGAACCGTTTATTTGAAAATCTTAGGTAAGGGATATAAAACGAGAAAATGAAAAATTTACAAGAAACTGTGTGTTGGAAATGATCCAGTCTCTTACAAAAAAATTGTAAAAGTTGTATCTAATAAACACCGCTATTCAGAAGTGAAGATCATCATCTCCCTACGCGCTATACCAGTAAATAAAATCGGGAGTGCTCCATCTACAGGAGGAATTGTAGACAATCTGATTAATCAAAGTATTCGTAATTTATTTTAATGAATGGTTCGTTCGTAACGCATGAATCCTTTTGAACTTTTTATTCTCTTGTGATGTAGAAAACACGTTAAGAAAAATTGAACATTAAATTATCAGATGAAGATGAATATTGTAATGGGCTTTATTAACGAAACTCATTGATCCAAATGCGTAGGTTGATACACGAAAACTGTGCCGTCTTTTTACATATCATACATATTCTGCTCCAAAAGGAAAAAAATTTTAAACTTTTTTTCATTAGAACATCAAGGCTATGTTGCATTTTTCAATTGGGTTCATATGATTTTCTTTTACGTAACATTGTAGAGAATGTTAAGCAGAGACAGTATTTTCAAAATTATTATTACTCCAATTTTGTTATTCTATCCAAATAAGTAAACTGTTATTTATAACAGCCTTATTACAATATTGCCAGCATCGGAAAATCGAGTTGTCTATTGCAATGTACACTTAACTCGTCTTCAGTGTTTGTCTCAATGGAGACAACGTTTTCAAACGGAGTGACACGAAATTCGCTTCGACTATAAATGTTATATCTTTCTTGAGAGAACGGTCTAATTACAGAAAAGATATATCAAAACTTTTCATCATTTTAGTGAGTAAAATACTTGAAAGTGAAAGAAATTTAATTATGTACGCCAAGATCAATATGACCTGTGTGATACCTTGCTATATATCTTCGACTAAGATCATACAGGAAATGCAATTTGTAGCAAAAAATGTTGAAAAATACTTAAAAGATTATTACTATAAATAAGTGTCGCTAGGAAGTTTGCATGTTAGATCTCTTGGATGTTGTGTTATAATATTTATACTTGGTAAAATATGATCAAACCAGTTATCTTCCAAGTAAGTTCACCCAGTGATTGCAAACTTACTCATTTCAATATCTCAATGACAACAACATATTTTTTGTTCATAAATAAAAATTAGACAATTTTCATGCTACACTGGGGGACAAAGGGAATCGTATTAATTAATGTGGAACAAATGAACTATAATGCTTGCGATTCCTCATAGAAAAATCCACGAAATTTCTTAGCAACAATTTTTGGGGAAAATCTTTCTTGAGAAAATGTTTACTTAAACTTTTTACTAAGTCTCATTCAGTATCTTTCGTTAGAGTTTGTGTTCAGGGTTCCAAATTGAGATTAGAATGCTTTACAGAATTAATATCATATAGACTTAAACGTTGTTACTTTTTAAAGTTGAAACCACAATACCGAACAAAATCGTAATTGCAACTTATTATCAATAGTTTCAGATTACACCAGCTCTAGAAAAAAAACACATCAGCATTCGAATTATCAATCGTACATACAAACTTGTTCAAGCAATTAACAACTTTCCATAAACATCAGTTACTCCAAAAGTGCTCATGCGTTCACTGAAAACCGATCCATTTTTCTGTTACATATTTCTGGAGTATCGAGAAAAACTAATGACGGTCATTTTGTTGCCTCCATTTTCGCCGGTTTTCTCATACAAGAATGCAGAACCTTTCGAATAATTTCTTTTTTAGCAACTGGACGTTACATGTTGGCTAGTGAAAAGTTTGGTCATAGTCTCTGTCGTGAAATTCTCTCGTCGGCCTCTTCTTCCCGGCCGGTCATCTCCATGACAATAATAGAGATATTTCTCGAGCTGTGGCCGGTGGGTTCGAATAACCGAAGGATCTTTTAGCCGCGGCGAATAGAAGCGAAGCAACATCCCAACGGGACCGGCAAGAATGGGAATTAGGTATTAGGCGTCTCGTGGCCATCGAAGAAACCCGGGGTCCCCCGGTGAAACTTCCGCGGAAAGAATAAGAAAAAACGCTGAATGGGCTCGCCATGGTCGGTGCGCATACCTGGCCCCGAAGGGTCAGAAACGAGAGGAGTCTTCCTTTCTGAACGTGGACCACGAATATCCGGGAAATTTCGTGAAGGAACGCACCACGCAATAGGCCTACACAGTATCTTTCACAGAGATCTGTGTAATGGATGTTGTTTCGTAGAGTCCTCACGGGTTTGTATTAATTTCCGAACGGCGTGTGTGTGGGTTTAGGAATCGACAAGGCTTAGGAATGCTGATTCCTGTTGGTAATGGAAGGTAAACGAGTTGCCTTAGCGAGATATCGGAATTCGTCTAATAAAGCACCTACTATCGCTACTTTTAGAGTAGTATTTCGTTCATTTTATTTTTTTCCTACCGAGTCTGAGACTACACCAATTTGTTTCTATTTCTCGACTCACCAGAAAGTCGATGAAGTGAATAGCATTCAAACTCACCCTGTTTTCAAGCTAACACGATAGTCTTCACATTTTCGAATCCATCCCGTGTGTTGTCCAAGATGTACGTATTGACAGAAACTCCTATATGGAACGGATAACAGTTTCAGGATGAACGTGATCAGTGAGCAAGTCTGGGGGAATAGAGAAATAGAGACGATCTACGAATCACGTGGCGCAACATCAGCACCAGACGTCTTCATCTTGGGCGACTGCAACGAGCCTCGATGGTCGGTCCCACTCGCTTGTCTTTTTCCTTCCCGCTCCTTCTTTCTCGCCTTTTCTACGTCTCTCTCTTGGCTCGCACAACTCACGTCTGGGCAATCAGGTATGATTGGCTCGATCCACGCTTTCGCACTAACCACTTTATCAAAGCGTCCGTTCTAAATAAACCTGCATTTGATTACAGCCTGTGCCACCTTGTCGTTATCGTCCCTTATACCTTCTCCTTCCTTCGCACCTTCCGATCGAATCGTTTCACTTCACCGGCGAAGAATTATCTTGTCGTTTATCCGCCGCAACTGATCATTGGCTGGCTCGCAGCGTCTCGAGAGTTGTTCCCGAGTCACAAGAACAAACGGGCATTCTATCGATCAGGATCATTCAACTAGTGACTAAATGTATCTCGCAACTGTCCGCTACGTATTCGCGTGAAAACACCAAACTTGATTGTCAAGTTTTCTGACAGTTCGGTTATCATCCACCTTTTGCAAAGCGTTACAAGCTGTCGTTCTCTCAATGATCGTTCCAACCAATCTTCAGCTTGACAGCTCCGCGCGTCTGACAGACGTTCCGTTGCCCAGATCCTCCCACGAGCTTTCTACCTCGGATACTTTCCACCTCCACCAATCAGCTCCAACGACACCGATATCTCAGTACCGTGAAGTCGTTGATCCAACCGTACTCTACCGCGACTAGTATGATTCTCACTCACGAATCTCGATTCGAACAGGATGAAACACGGTCACGCCTGCAACAGCGTGTCTCGCTGAACGTTCACGGCACGCTTCGACCAGTATCAAAGTTGAAATCCCTGATAAGCGGCGTGTCGAATGGTGCGGCGGCGATTCAGATGTTCGGTGGTATCCACCGCGGTAGCACTCGCGACGGGCAATTGCGGCGGCTGAGGCCGATGTGCGTTGGACAACGACACCGCTGGATCGAAATAGTGTTCGTAGTGTTAGCTTGAAGCGCGTCGGAACCCAACTGAAGCGGTAGGACCACCCAGTTGGTCGAGGGCCCCTGCCCCGTCCGGATACAGTTCCTTGACTATACCGTGCAAGCTCTCCCACTACCGTCCTCTGGCTTCTCTCCGCAACGCTATACTCCCTGATTGAGCTGGACTCTAGCAGGTGCCTCAATGTCTTACTCCGGGGATGGAAGATTGGTTTGGCAAGGGAGAAAGGAAGGGAAGGAGTCGGGCCGAGGGCAAATGGAGGAATCAAGGAAAGGAAGGAAGGAAGGAAGGAAGGAAGCGAGGAAGCAAGGAAGAAAGGAAGGAAGGAAGGAAGGCTAGCGGACTACCTCCGAGGATGACGTCTGCCGGCTGATTGGGGGAGGGATGTTCGGTGAACGCGATGATGGAGTTCTCTCAAGCTATGGTGATTTATGCTTGCATACAGCTGAGACTGTGAGTGCTATTTATGAGGTTGATGAAATTTGTGAATTGACCTGTTCTGAGCCTTGTTGTGCTCTAACTGAAACTGCTATCTTTTTTGTGGATTTTCTGGCAGGTGCTTTTGGTATTTCCGGTATGTAGGTACGTATCGTTTTAAGGGAGGTTCTATTTTTTGGTTTAGGGTAATACATGTGTGTGTACGAATATTCAGTTAGCCAATCTTTATAAGTCTTCATCAGAGTTGGGCAAAATGTAATTTAATTACAAATTACAAATTACGATTAAAATGTAATTGTGTAATTGGTTACACATTATTTTCTGTAATCGTTAATATTTAGGTAGTAGACTTAATTGTGGTCAACTACCTAAATTAACGATTACAGAAAATAATGTGTAATCAATTACACAATTACATTTTAATCGTAATTTGTAATTTGTAATTAAATTACATTTTGCCCAACTCTGGTCTTCGTGTTGTCAACTCTTCATGTTTGTCAACGCAATGCAGCTTATAAAATCAAAATATTTTAACAGTGAATTAAGATTATACTTGTTTTCAGTTACGAAACATGTAAGTGATTCCCACTTTTTAACATTTGCCATTAAATTGTTTAACGATCCTTTTCCAGAAAGGAAATTCACTAGTTAATACGCTTGCAATTTGACTTGACGTACTAAAATGAACTTCTTACTCTTAATCACTACACTTTTATAAGCTGATAAATCATGCTGTAATCACTTATGTGATCACTGCAGATCAAAAATTCATTTAATTCTGAAAATGATAAAAATATGTAAGTATCCTCTTCATCATGCAATACTTTGTTTAGACCTCGCTGTTTTTCCATCTGCAACATTTCCACACGGAAATCACCACAGAACGGCACGAAATTCAACGAGTCCTTAAAATCTTCAAGAATGCAAGCAAACGTAATTATCACGAGCATTTTATTTACCGCACGGCTCGCGCTATGCTGATTTATGCTCGCATGGAACTCGACGCATCCACCGTAAAATAAGTTCGCCATGAGTGGCTGTTTCACGTTCTTCGTATTCAGGTACACATATTAATCATCACATACGACAGATTAACTCATAAAACGCCACGTTACTTGAAACGGGACGACACCTGCGCTCTTCAGATAATACTTTCATCAATCAAGGAGAGATCATACAAGGCAGAAAAATACAGAGATCAATTAAAATTTAGCATTCTTCAACAATGTAAAATTAGTACAAATAAAATAGATGATGCAAGACGAAATTGTTGAGAGTTTTACTGAGAAGAAGTGAATTTCACTTAATGGTGAATTTGTTAAATAAAGTATCAGGCTGGGAACATTGCTATCCAGAAGATTGAAATCATCTATCATTTCATAAGGTATGATTTTTAGAAAATTAGGATCTGCGCATTGTCAACTAGCATATATTATACTATACAAGGAATAGACGAAGAGTAATTTCAATTGTTAACGCAAAGATTACAAAGGAGATTATATAAATATGGTGTTTGTTATCAACGATTATCAACGAAACCGTTATCAGTTCTTTTACTGCACGCTTTGGTACTGGTTATTTTTTACCTAATACCTCCTCGTTACTGTGCTTGAAGAATCTTTGGTAACTATTTGTTGAATTTTTAGTTTCATTGTCCAATTTTCCTATTAAGAACATTCAACAATAATTCGGCAGGACTAAACTTCGATATGGCTACAAAAATATTTCGCTTCGAGTGGAAAGTAATTTCCCATAAAATGAAATATGTGACAGTGACTGTGTTTGTGAAAAATAGTCCATATGTTTACAATAGTTTGGCTTTAATTCCCTCGATCCTCAAGCGTTAGATAGACACAGGACAGTCATTAGAAAGGAGGATGGTAGAAAATTATCATTTTGGACACTACTTGCCAAATAAAAAATTGTACAAAAAGTGACAATGATTAAACTGGCATAGGTGTTACATCTCATTCTGATATTCTTGAAATAATCAGCCGTATTCAAAATACGCAGGTAAATGAGTCGAAAATATACATCTTATCTAAAGAGTTCAATTACTGTAAATTATATTCATTAAAAAGCAGACTTAGTATGGAATAGGTGTAGTTGAAATGTATACAGACTAAACTACCCACTTAAGTAAAAAGTGTAATAAAATAAAATATTAAAAAGACTATATTCCTTATAATCCATAATATTTTATGTATGTACGTATGGGTGGATAAAAATGAACTAAGTAGGACTAGAATCACTTACTGGTCACGCATGAGGATACAACGTCCTAAATAACAACAATCTCGTGATATGTTGGTACTTTTGTTCTGCTCGATTTTAATCTGTAACTGATTTAATTGTAGATTTTCTCTATAATCACTTTAATGATGGATCACGACGTGGACGCGTTTTATGCAGTATTTCCATCACATTTTAGATAAATGATTATGTTTCTCAGAATTTTTCTTCTCCAAGTGATATCCAAAGTGGTCATTTCCTACCATCCTCCTTTCACGAAGAAAAGGAAAAATGTCCAGCAATTAACCGGACGAATTGTGATCGGATTTTATCGCTGGCGGAGCGATCAGCTCAAGCGATCTCATTCCCCTGTGAAGATAACAGAAGGCCTCACGGGTGTCGAGGATTTAGGGGCTGTCATTAAGGCGCCTTAAGCTGATGTCTCCCTTAATGGGGGTCGTTTAATTTGCATCGAACTTATCATGACCAGCCGTGTCCAGATTAAAGCAGACGCGGAAAAATCGCTGCGTCACGTCTTTCTCGCCCACCGACTCTTCACGCATTTAATTAACGCGCCTCGCAATTAACGTTGCATCCTAAACCGCGAGGGAAGCCGGCCGCTTACCTGATCGCGTTAAAAATTACGCTACAACGTCGCGCATGCGAATTTATATCGTTCGAATCGATAAAACCGCTTTCGGCGGTATCCGGAGGCTTAACCGAGAAATTACTTGCTGGCCTCGTATAATTGCATTTTGCCGAGGGCGCGTGTAAATTTTTGCCTGCCCTTCGAAGGTTCCGTGCAAGATAAGACTGCACGGGTTTCACTGGATACTTGAATATCACATCAGGTATGTATACGTTTGTTTTGTTCGTCCTTTGAAGCCGATAAGGTAAATGTCCCTATTTCTGTTCATTTTGTATTTTTCTTATTATTATAAGCGTTAAGTTTGTACTATAGTTGCAACAAAATAATTCTAAATTATTTGAACATTTACGCGACTGTTGTACGAGGTTGGGGCTAATCAAAATGCAGCATAAGCAACGAAAAACTTTTAAAACAAGGGACACATGATTTTTCGATCGTGTTCTAGCTGATTGTGCTAAGGAACAGCGTCGCTATTGGTATTCGATAATTGGGCAGAAAATAGTTTTTGCAGTAGAAGTTGTCATTTAATAACATAAACAGATACCGTATTGTGCTCTGGATTTAGATTTTGTTTACTATTTTTAATTTTTTTAAGTAGAAAACAGGTGAGCAGGTTTAGGGTCAAATGAATCACCATCATGTCCGCATTTCTACTCACCAAAATTTTAGTAATATAACTTCACAATTCAATGTATGCTGTAACCTTTATTTCTATTCGAAGGCATTTTATTTTTTGTTTATCATTATTTTATGCTTTACTGTTGTGTTATAAAACCTCTCCATAAAGGATGTAACTTATTTTAACATGAAAAGGCAACATATTATGTGAGCAGAAATTGGTACAAATGGTGAGTAGAAATACGTACATCGCTATTTTTCGTGAGCAGGAATACGGACATTTAGAGCATTGTATTTAATTACAAATTACTAATAGTTAAACATCTTGAAATATCTTTCTTAAATAGTTTTCGAATTGGTTTATTTATTATGAAAGAATTAATCAATTACTCTGCAACTTTTGATCACAAACAAATTTTTTACATCTTTATAACGAGTAACCTCTTAAATGAGCAGAAATTGGGACATTCACCGTAGCACTGATATTCGCCAAGTATTTAGCGAAGAACTGAATTTTTTATTATTGGTACTAAAGTCTTTGAAAATAGTGACAAAATGAAACATATAGGCTTTGTTGAATTGGTCATTATTAAGTTTACAATTACGAGTATAAGAAAATGATAGTTATTTGGGTGAGGATAAACTGTGTGTAATTTTGCGTACTTTGTACATTCTTAAATGTGGTATTGTGTAATTACAAATTCTATTATCCTGTTTGACATTCCAGTGATCAACGAAATGTAACGGAAGTGTTACCTACTATCAAATTATGCGTCATCGAATGTCGTGTTTAGATGGAAGAGATTTAATTATTCGTGCTTATCGTTGTCTGACAGACGAATCAGTTGGAGTAGAAATTCTCTTAGGTTCTGAAATACGTATCGAGGAACACGGTAGAAGGTAATTATTATGGTAGGGGACGTTCCTCGCAGACGAGGAAACCTAAAAGGAACGAAAAACTCGTTAAGCAGAGGTTCAGATTCTATCCTCCTTTTTTAAAGTTATTACTATGCATGCGAATTCGTCAGCATGATAAATCATAAAAAAAATTGTGCAACAATTTGCACAGAATATCCATTTGCAATTAATTAAGATGCAATCAATTAAGAGCGCTCCTTTCTGACGAGAAGGTTAACGGCTAACAACCGGAACGAATAAACGTATCGCTATAAAAACAGTTGCTACGGCAACATTATAACACATTGAATTCCCGCACTCGATAAATAATTCAATTAAATGTGCCCCCCTCACACGAAAGTAGTAATCAGGTACAGAATTTCTGCCAGCAGTTTACGCGTGTAAAAAATTTTGTGCCTCTAATTGCCCTCAGCGTACAACGAAAGTTCTTCCACCAAATTAAAAATACTGTAAATAATTTATTAATTAAATTATTTGATTACCAACACGAAGCATTCAAGAAGATTCTACATTCTACTCATATAAAGACCTCAAAATTTATGTTTCAAACATTACTGTAGCAATTTGAAAACATGGTGGCCCATTGTGCCTGATTTATAAATGGCGTTTAACCAAGCAAGATTTTCTATCATTCAAACATTTTTTCCGGACGATTACTGCCATGTGTTACTATCCACCATTGAGATGAAGTATGTACACGAGGCACATCCAACCGCCCAAGCATGGAAACGTCTGAAACTGATCGCGAATGAACGCTGAGACACAGCTTCACAGAAGGCGCACAATCTCTCCCTTCGATGGTCAGCCAAGCAGGCACCGTATCCCAGTACTCCCATAGGCAGCAAATTGCTCTCATGGCAACTCAATATTTCTCGGAGTCAAGTATCTGCTTAAAGTGCCACACGCGAACCCATCAAAAACCGACATAAAAAGCGGGTCCACGGCACGGTTCCCAATGGTAAATCACGCCACACTCGCATGGGCCACGTAGAACGGGGACGTTTAGTCGCGGTCATCGGACGGGTGGGGGGGGGGGGGGGGGTGCTTTTCCACAATCTCGATCGGCCATGTGCAATTTCGTGCGCGACTTACGTGCATGAGCGCGAGATTTAAGTATATACCTGCTTACGACGGGGGTAATTCCACGTCGTCGTACCGCCATAAAGCCACGGCGTGCAGAGTTCACGGTTATGGGGTCTGTACCTCTCCTCTCTCCCTTTTCCCAACGCACGCGAGCTCGGTCTTCTTTCCGCGCCACGTTTCGCCTCCATTCCACCCGTGTCCCGTCGTTTTCGTTCTTCCTCTCGCGATGCAGAACTTACGGGGCTTTATGGCCAGAGTCATGGGATCGTGGACTGGCGGGATCCCATGATCGATGGGGCTTTAGCTTAACCCCTCTAGACTGGACCGTACCCGTACCTGTGTGCCTGCCTCCGGCACGCGGTTGCACACCGCACCTCTCCCAGTTCACTTCGTCGATTTCTCTTCGCGTCTACTCTTTGGCCCTATATGTTTCCACCGTGTATTTCTTTCTGGGATCTTCAAGTCTTTTTGAGAATGTCGCCTCGCGCTCGGTGGACGCTTTATTTGGGGCGACTTTCGGGTGTTCAAATGGGCAATGGTTCAGCATGAACGCGCGGAGTTGACGGGGGATTGTTGTTATTTATGCGGTCACATTGGTGCACCTGAGCTTGAGATATTCGTGATTAGCTGGGCGCAGCCACTGAGAAGGGAGCGGGGGTTGATGGCGTTGGGTAAGTGCTTGGGGAAGGAAGGATAACAGGTTGAAGTCAAAATTGGTCGAATAGTGGTATAAGACGTTGTTTCGTTATGCTGTATTTTGTAGGAATTTGCGTGGTATTGATTGCACGATAACTTGATTTATTTCTTTGATACTTTTCAGTTTTATTCTACTGCAGTAGGAACAGCTCTGTTACTCTCTGTCAGAGATTGCGATACTTTATTATATTTGGCGCCAAACTCCTAAGCGTCTGAGCGGTAGGTGGCGCGCAAGAAGAAGAAGTCTGTAAGCCTAAGCGTGACGGTAACAACGCCATGCGTCTCGTGACAAAGCCGCATTGAATTTACGAGAATAAAGTTTATTAATTTTACAAATCAACAAGCCACATGGTTTACGAGAATGAAGCTTATTAACTTTACAATTCAACACTATCTTCTAATTGCCAGCTATTCTACGAAAGAATCATTCAGATGTTGCCTCTTTTAGGTTCACAGAGTGATGAAAGCAAGAATAATGATAACAATTTAGATACAGTGAAGCATAGTGTTTCATGATTAATTCCCATCTAATACTGACTCAATGATGAACTTTCGTTCGTTTGACAAAAAGAAAAGTTCATACATATGTTCCGTGTCGTTACTTTCGTACTATAGAAACAGTAACTAAAGTTCTTGTCAAATTGACATTACCATCGATACCCATATCGAATTAAAGCAAATGAGAGAAAGATTTGCGCGGGTCCTGTTCCATTCTGTCAGGATCGATCGTGAGAACGAAAGGATCTAATTTTAAATGAAAAATCACGAAACACAATGACGATAAGATTTCTACAGATGCAATTACACGAATGCTAAACTTACACATGCTGCAGATTTTTTCAAGTTCTCGAACTATTTATTGATTCTTAAAGACCTTCGCAACAGTATCTTGTAAACAAAAAAGCAGATACAACGGTACAGTTTTATCGTGATAAATATGCAATAAGGTTGCATTTATGTGTTCACGTGCGTTAATAAATCGAAATCATGAAATCGCGCACATATAACAGCCACAGATAAATTGTCAAGGGGTCACTCTACTCTGATCGGCCGAAAAATGAAGCTATATTTAAAGATTTTTTCTCAATAAATACAACATATAATGAAATAAATCTTTTTGGAATTTATTAAACTACTTTTATATTATACAAAAAAAATGTAAAAAGATTTTTTTTAATTTGTTGCAAAGGTTTTTTTATAGCGTCAATGTGACACCTATAAAAAAGAGGTTTGCTCGTGGCGCAGGTCATTTCCCGGCTCAGGCTTATCTAAAACAAAAAATTTGAATAGATTCTTAATCTGTATAAGTGTCGCTACCGCCCGTAGTTCAATTAACAATTTTTGTTGAGAAATAACAAAATGGCGCCAGTTTGAAAGAAAAAGTTTCCCAAAAGGGTATTTTCTCGAATGTTCCCCGAGAAAAATCTTGGTTATTTTTCGACAAAAATTGTTAATTGAGCTACGGGCGATAGCGACACTCACACAGATTAAGAATAAAATTTTCTGTTTTAGATAAGCCTGAGCTGGGAAATCACCTGAGCCACGAACATACCACTTTTTTGTAGGCGTCACATTGACTCTATAAAAAAACATTGGCAAACAATTAAAAAAATCTTTTAAAATTTTTTTTGTATAATGTAAGAGTAGCTAAATAAATTTCCAAAGCTTCATTTTTCAGCCGATCAAAGTAGAGTGACCCCTTAAACTTCCCAATTTACCTTCATCCTTTACTCATTCGATAATTCGCTATGATTTCCACACAATTGTAAAAATCGATGTGGCAGCGTCAAAGTCCAGACTCTAAGTGAGATAACTAAACACCATTGTGACCATTCCGCAACCATAACTAAAACATCGTAGAATCCTTCCTAGCTACAGTAGCAACAGTGCTCTGTCCTATTCCACGAATAAAGCTCGAACTTTCGACCAGCTTCCATCCCTCTTTTATCGTCCCGATTGAAAAAATATCCCTGGTACGAATGCGCCGCTTCTCGCAGCCTCGCCGATGCCTTAATTAAAAAACAGCGAAACCATTGGCGGGCCCAACGAGAGAAGTCATCATTGCGAGGCAATCGTTCGAACTAATTGTACGATTTCGATATGATTCTATGGCCGTCGGAGGCCGCGAGGCGCACGGCTGATTTCTTGCCCCGCCATGGATGTATGCCTCTGTGTGTGTGTGTGTGTGGGTGTGTATGTGTGTGTGTGCGCGCGTGTGTGCGCGCGCGCATCCCCTAATAATATGTGGACGGAAAGATCGTGATGGGATCGAAGGGATTATTACGCTCCACGAGGAGGCACAAGCAGAGGGGAGGGCGCGGATCGAGATAAAAGCAGGAAGAAACCGCAGGAAAGATGGAACGAGAGAGCTAAGAGCGCGTGAGGGAGGGCAACGAGGACAGAGGGAAGAACAGTAGGGAGGGACGGAGCGAGAGATTTGAGAGTAAAAGAGGCAGATAGGCGGGTACGAAGCCCAGAGAGGATAATTGAGTTATTACTGCAATTGTAGACCACCTTGGAGGCCTCGGAACGACCATAACAGGTTCTGAAAATCGCATTCGTATCTGCCTACGATTCTCCGGCTCTTTAGCGATAAAGGATTATCGTAGGGATGTACGCAACGGCGATTACGTCTGCGGAGAGACGACGGACGGCGGACTGCGGATGCCAGCCACCGTACAAAGTCCTAAGAGCTCCTTCACACGATGTGACGATACGTGTATCGCGATTCACGTATTCGATACGTGTTCGACAACATGCGATACAGTATCCGACTAATTTCGTAGCTAGGTGTCGATAAATTCTTTTTTAGTTAATGATATCTTCTTATCTGCAAAACACACGCTGCGAAAATAATGCAGTGTTCTTCGGGAAGGAACTATCATATTCCTCACCTTAGTAGTCTTCTCTTAACTGGTTCATGCGGAATTGATTCAAGTATACCAGTTCATATATCGGTGTTAATGCCAAAACAAATCCAGGAGTTAAAAGGCGTTTCTCTAATTTCGTGGGTTCACTTTGGGAAATATATAATAGCATAGATGTGATAACCAAAGTAGAATGTTGAAGACTAAGAATAATCGATCAGTAAATGAAAGTTACTTCGTTGCTGTATGAAGGAAGATCTGTTTCTGGGTACTTGGGTTACTGAATTTTTGTGCTGATAAAAGCAAATCTTTTGCTATTGAAAGAACTCTACAACTGTCTTTCTAAGAATTCTAGGTAAACATATCTGATAAGGTAAACACAGCTGATAAACCATTAAACTGCCATTGGGCTTAGCGAACTGTTCTTTAACAGCAAGTTGTTCAATAATTTTAAATATCCGATTTGAATTTTACAGTGTAAAATAGTTTCAAGCAAAGAAACTAGCCATTGCAAAGGGGTAGATCTGGCCCCGGGTGTAAAACTAATTATCGTAGGATTAGAAAATTCCTAATTATAGTTTTCCTCGCCATACTCACTGTCTGCGCCTGGAAATACTACCTTACTACTCGTTGAATGGTGGAAACACGGGGTACTCACCTGAAACAGAAAACGAAAGAGCGGTTAGTTGAGGTCACAGTGGATGAAAAGTTGTGAAAAGATGAGAAGATGAAGACGATATTGTTCATCATCGGAGAAAGCGGAAACGCTTGTTCTCAAATGATTATACACCGACATCAGTGGGTCTTGACACGTTACAATAAGGCTCAACGTCATTCATCGTTATATCTTTCTTAAATACCCTTCGAAGCCTGCCACAGACGGTGGTCGAGCTGTTATATAAATTTTGGAACAGCCAATCCTTGAAAATTGGCTTCTTCCGTGAAACAACGCGCTCATCTCCAAAGTCTTCTACTTTCGTACAAAGAACACATAACGCTACGTATTGCGCAACTGTTCACAAAGCCGGCACCCTTCATAAATGTTTAATTAAATAGGTGATTGCACGCATGCGAGAAAAGGATGTGACGATGTTGCCAGTTTCTCGTTGCCAAAAAATTGCCTCAGTGGAATCCCACCTCAATAAACCACGAATGTTTACCTACAAAGTCAAAAGCGTTATTTTAACCATCTAGTTCATGTCTATCATCATCTACCAAACTTACATTTACATAGGTAAGCAGAGCGAGTTGTAGACCACTTAGGTGGAGTCGAAAAGAGGGATCGGAGAGAAAGAAATCCCAGAATATGTTTCGTTGCCAGCTATCCAATTCGATTTCGTCGGTACCCGCCTCCATTGACCGTGGCCGGCGCACGAAAACGACAAAGCATTGTTTATACGAACACGCGTGAGCCGAGCATATGAGAATCCGTGAGGCTGTCAACTTTCATCTATTTAGCTAGATCGCTCGCGCGGCGTAAATACCCACACGCATTCAATTCTGAAGACACCTTTAGATGCGACACCTTAAACAGAAGTAGTGAAGAGTGAATGAGGACCTGACGACCCAATACAGGTCTTTTCGATACTGCCTGTTTCCCCACTTCTCTCTTTAGCCATGCGCGTGGAAGTCTACGACTCGCTCTGTTTACCTATAAATGAAGCGAGTACTTTTAACATGTACAAGACGGCGGCATTTTTCCGCAACGAATGCTTCCAAACGTCGCTGCTTGCTAGGGCCAGCGGCTCGATTTTACCGAAGCTTTTCCCGTCGTTAATACTTATTTTTTCGATGCTTAATCTTATTTTTTCGATGCTTATCTATAGTTTCTTAGCAGAAAATGATAAAATAGCGCAGTGACCCCTACCAGTGGGTTATTCCGGTTATTTTGGTGTTTTCGCCGTTTATGCCGAGGTGACGCAACGGTGGGTCACTGTCATTATCTTATTTCTGCTGTTCCTGTTTTTTTTTCCTTTATATTTCTTTTCCTCCTTTGTTGTTCTTCTCTTTTTAGCCTATCAGAGTGTAGAATTATTTGTCGTGGCTTTCAGGAGCGAATCTGCACCTCTGGATCGGTGGATATTTGTATATTGGCATATTAATGTTAAATTCTTTGTTACATCAACGTATTCAGCGCATTGAGAAGAAAAAAAGTTTAAAAGAAACCATATGTCGCAAACGATTCATTTGGCCAAGAAAAATTGTTAAAGATTTCGCAACGATTCGATTGTGTAGAGTTACACGTAGATGCATGGCCCTATCACTACTCTGCCGCTTGGTAGTATCTATCTACCCAAATGGTGGGATCTGGCACAGGTGGTGTGCAATGTGCATACCCCTAAACAAACACAATACGACGTTTAAAGGGACAGAAGGCCGAGAAAGGTGCATTGATCTAACTAGGCCTGAATGCTACACGCTGCTTATTGAATTAAATAAGTAAAAGTGTTGTAAGAAACATTTCTCACAAGTAAAATTGTGTTTATTAACCAACACGCATTAAAAAGTGTCCTGTAACATAAAATATAAAATCTCATCAACCGATTCGTTCATATGGACAACTAGAGTAGATCAAACATGTCAGTATTTAAACTACTATCATGGCAAAATACTATCGACGTCTGACACGATCTTAAGGTGAATTCCCACAGCGCGTGGCTTGGGAGTTTCGCGCCATATTCGCTGGCCATGCGCCGTGGGAATTCACCTTTATACGTTCACGATTGCCACCGTAGTTTCCTAGTTCCCTGGTACCGAACACTGCCTCATTCCGTTATCAAATCCCCCGGGGCGCGAGATAGAGCCACCAGACTGTGATAGGGACAACATAATTCCAAGTTGCGGAACGGTAACGGGACACGTCCCGGTAGCGTAAAACGAAAGCGGCAATAGGAATTTATGGGCGGCGCTGGATGATAGTTGACGAGGTGTCCTTGGTATCGAAAACGTCAAAACGGGCTTGGGGCCGAGATTTTAATCACGAATTTCTTCGGAGGGCTGCTCTGTAGCCTTAGCAAGCATCGGTGACTCGGGAACGCCGCGCCACGCCGCGGTAACGGAGGCCAAAGGCTTCTGAGAAATGGACGAGGCCGCCACCTTAGCTGCGGGCTAAACGAGTTTCGAGCAAATTAAGTCGTTATTTCAGCAGATGGCCAGTTTTCGGAGATCCAGCACGTAATCGTCGACTACTGACGCTCAATGCACGTGTAACGAGCGTCAACGTTCGCATCTGTCCGGGTAGCTGTTGGCGATCGTGAATGGGAGTTAAGCAGGGCTCGCCTGGATTTTTGGCAATTAGACGCAGGCGATTTTTGGGAGACTCTGATTGTTGTTGTTTGGAGCAAGAAACTCAGTCAATTTTAGTAGACAGCATGAAATAGCAGAATTAAGAGTCATCGATACTTATTGTTAAATTCAATAAAATTCGGAGTATGGTAGATAGGAAGTTTGCTTGTCTACGATAAGTCTAATCGGTGGCGCCAAATACTATTTTCAAAGAAATGTTTATAAAACGTAGTAAGAACCCGTGAAATTGGAAGTAACTACTTTGGTAGTTAGATATAAATGATTTTTAAAAACATTATCTAACTAGAGCAAAGCTAACGCACTCATTTCATCCTAAAATGATTGTTTTCTGGATCCACAGCAAATATTCAACAGCTTGCGAATAAAAGACAGAAAAAATTTAAGCAATTCTAGTAAAAAGCCGTGGTAAAAAAATTAATTATCCCCAGAAGAAGCCAGATAAATTTAAACCCTCCATTCATATTAAATGCCATACAAGTACTACCACATTATTAAAGAGATCCAATCCCGTCAACGATTTACCATCTAGTCAATATTATTTCTTTGGTAAACAAAATTAATTATCGTTTCTTTCATAACTACGTCGAGGAAATGACTCGCAAAATGACCGCAACCCTCTTGAAAAAGTTACAACTCAGGCCATTCAAAAGCGAACAGTTCCCTGAAACTTGTGCGAGACGTGTTCTTCTCACAAAGGGAGTGCACGAGATTTGGTTTACCTATTTGGTTCAAATTTTGCGAATATTTAGTATACAACATATGTGTACATTGGAAACGTACTAAATGCATAGGACACATTACTCAAAACTGCTCGAGAAATTGACGTAAGAATGGAACTATAATGAAGTCACAACTTGAATGTCTCTTGTTCAAGTCAGCTGATAGATATTCAGTTGTCTACGCTAGACATATACTTGTTACTTATATATCTATTCCAATTTTTACTTATTGGTTTTACGATTAGTTACTTAGATCCATATAGATACGCATATATATATATATATATACAGGATTTACAAAAGACAACACACACTTCGAACTGGATTTTTTACAAAAGATGTTGGGTACTGCGTCCTACGCATTTGATACATTACTATACATAGTATGCGTTAACCACATGCAAAATTTAAGCGAATTTTGCGACCTGGACCTCGTCCACCCCCCTTATCAGTCTTTTATTTCGCCAGGACGGCCGTGTTCGTCCTCTTGTTTTCTTGCCCGCGCAGATCGAGGCGTTGAGGATAAATCGCCTTAGTAAGAGTATTAAGGACAGCCGTGAATTCGTTCTTGCACACGCATACACCCCTCGGTTGCGTTCCTTCTTCCGTCCTTCTTCCAACTTCCATTTCGCTCCAGTCTTAGTCTTCGGCCGGTTTTAGCCACGAATAACGTCCATGTTCGCTTGTGTGTGCTTCTAATCCTGAAAACCTACACCCCATGCAAATTGCGAGAGCGCCTCAGATCGTAATCTCGCTGGGGCCTAGGAAAGGGGTGGTTCTCGCGCTAAGTAAAGCCGGGCTCGTGACTACACCAGCGACTTCTGCTCAAGACGAGGACAAAGTCTGTCAAGTTTCGTTTTTGGATGTTTTAATGACTTGGAGTAGGCCTTATGATGGATTAATAAACTTTGGAGCTGTAGATCTTTTATGAGCGTTTGCAATGTTCTCTGGGCTGTATGGGTTTCACAATATTTTGTGATTTTCATTTAGAATGTCACGGGAACCGTCATGAAACGTTCAAATGTTTTTTTGTACGACGCTCAGAAGATCGAGTGGATTAATTGAATTTAGACAACTACAGTTCCACAGCCTTTCGTTATTATTTCGTTCGACAACTTTACGGCTTTTAGGCTGCGGAGAAACATGGTACACGAAAAACGTGGAAGGCCTTAAAACGTTGCAAGGTGTTCAATATATTCGGCAGCATTCATGCTCCGTGGCATTTGGAATCCTCTTCATCCCATCACTATCCCAACTGCCTCCGGCGATGAATTCATAATTGAGGCGTTAAATCTTGAACGAGCCGTCTCGGCTTCTTCGTGAAGATCTGTCCGTGGAAGGAAGAGCACGCAGAACGTTGTCGAAAATCGAAATCCTCTTGCAATTGCCCGTACCTCCAACGTCTCTTAAAATTTCACATTCCAAGTATTTTCTTCGTCCATGTGCGACGAAATTTTCCGAGTCACGCGAATTTTCTTGATCAAATTCTCGACAATTCATCTTCATTCCTCAATCTTCGTTTCGGTTTTTTACATTGAAACTTTTAAAACATTCGTATGAAATACGAAAAAATGAAAGCAAAACACATTGACATAGTAACCTATACATCAGCGCCGCTCAGGAGTTGCCCGTACGGGCAACAGATCAGGCTGCCCAGGGCAGACACGAGTCGGCGGCGGGCAAGTCACGCCACCCCGGGCAATATGGTACAGATGCCAGGATGAACAAGGACCGTCGCGTCGACTCAACAGTATTTGAATGAACCTACTGACACATGCCTGCCTACGCATATACGAGCCTGTACAACCGTTCCTCCCCACTCCGCTGTAACGATAGCGGACGTCACTGCCCGGAGCTTTGCCCACAGCGTTTGCCCCGGGCAGTGGCGGGCGCCCTTGCCCGCCAAACCATAGCCTGAACGGCGCTGCTATACATAGTTTGTACTAGTTATATCTTATTTGCGAGACACTATCGGTACCTTCGTTTCGGTTGCCTGATTCCCAAAAAGTGTTTTCAATGCCTGCAGAAAGCGGTTCAAAAAGGAGACGAAATTCAGAATCAGCTTATAACCCCCCATCCCACTAGCAGCTCCTGTCCGTGCAAAGAACTGGTGGACGTTCAAGCTGCGGCTTAAACACAAGGGCCAAAGAGGTGTCTATTGTCTTATTCCGCGTTCATAAGAAAGGCCGGCATGTGGCAGAATATTTTGGAGCTTCTTATACAGTGTGTCAAGACATGATCAGGATCGTTACTCTAAAGTTATAAGTACATTATACCATCTGTTGGAGCTGTATCTATATCGTTTGAAATTTATATCCCTCCTCTATAAATAAATGGAGTTTGAACCAGAAATAATGACGCATTGTTTTGTTATAATATTTAGCGTCACAGTCTAAAAAATTCGGCGTTGCAAAAACATCATGGAGCAAAGAGTTGTTATTACATTTCATGCAAAACTTGGCACAACCGCTACAGTAACGCAAAAAACGTGGCAACAAGTGTATGGTGATGAGTGTTTATCAAGAATGCGTGTTTTTGATAGGAATAAACAATTTCGGGAGAGCCGGGAATTAGTTGAAGGGGAAGATGAGTTGTTGCCTAAAATGATCGAAAATGATAAAAAAATGGATAATAAATAATAATGATAAATGATCCGTATGCGACCAGTATACAGTGAGTCATGAAGCTGCACGGCAACGCAACCAACCACCGCTCCATAATTGTGGGCGAGTTTTTAATACGAAAACAAGTCACCGTGTTCAATCACCCGCCGTATTTGCCAGATTTGGCTCCATGCGACTTCTTTCCGTTCTCGAAACTCTTTTGAGTTGGCATCTTTGCCACTGAAAGGATGTTACTTCTACGACGTAGATCCCATTCAAAAGGCTGTGTCGCGTACTCTAAAGCCTCTTCCAGTCGAGGAACTCGCCCATTCTTTTGAATCATTTTTGAACCGTTGCCAACAGTGTATGGACAGATAAAGATAGATGAATATTTAGAAAATCTTCAGTTGTTTTTGTTTTATCGCTGTAGCCCCGGCCATATCTTGGCGCACTGTGTAGCGCGTATAAGTACGTCCCCCGATCGGCGTACAGATTCAAGCTGCGTTTCCACGTCACGTACGTACACACCCGTGCCTGCGTCCTATATACATGTATACATATCTGTTCAAGAGGTTTACAAGCTACATAATAGTCGCGCAGGAGCAAACGAAAGGAAAGTACCAAGGATCGCGACGTCGACGCAAGCAGGAGTACGAAACCGAAAGAGAGGAAACGGACACGCAGAAGCGAGATCAGAGGAGAATACAGAGAAGGGCATGTAACGGGAGGATACGGAGATATATAAAGGTACGATATATCGAGGTATACAACAGGCCTAGTAAGTTACACCTTCTGCCCTTATCTGTGAAGATCGGTTCAGGTACTCGGATACCCGGCCTTCTTCAGCCTCCTTTTCGCTCCCTTCCTTCTCTTATCTCCGTCCTACGACCCCGCTGCCCCCCTTCCCCTCACTGAATAACTTTACTACCGGTTTCGTGCTGCCTCGCGCCAGCTACTAAACTTTCGGGATAACGCGCGCCTCCTACGCCTCCTGCTCCTCGCCACTTTTCCCCTTGCTTTTTCATCCTCTGGGACGCGCTTGAATCGCGTCCACGTACCGGCCATCGGCGTACTCGTGCTTGGAGGAAAGTGTGTTACGGGAAAATAGTAGGTCATCAGCGAAGTGGTATTTTTCATTTTGGACTGTGCAATAGGGTGATAGAATTGTATGGTATATTTTACTATTCACTGCACTTGGTGTCTAGACTAAATAGGCTGTAATAGTGTAAAAAAGTCTAATGAATTTGAGACGAATATTTACTTCGTTCCCAGCATATGATGTTCAAGTAAATAGAGAGTGTAGTTGACAGTTTATGCTATGCGACTTTGGAGAAACAAATAGTGCAACTGTTGCGGTGAGAAAAGTCAGTATCAAACATGGCTTAAAGAATTTTAATTCTAGAACCGCGGTTTCAAGCACAAAACTCGCATTATATTAAATGCATTTTCGTAACGTGGTCTATGACGATTAGTATTTGGGCGGTGGTTGGTCCGTACAGAGCAAAATAAAAATTTGATCTATCTAGAGCCGTGCTACATTTCTAATACAATATCTACTAATCGCTAATTCGAAAGTAATTTTATACTGCAATTGAAACCAAGAAGAAGAACTTGACAATAGTAAAGAAACTAAGAAATTAATATTTTACAGTTTAGTTATAATGATTTTCAAACGTGACTCCATACGGTAACGTCAATGCCGAATCTACCTGACAAATGAAAATGCACGTAAAGAACGTTTAAAGTTAGTCGATTCGCATTTTGAACTTTATTTCTCTTTCCTTCGGTACTATCACCTGGCTTATCCAAACAGTGGAGTCATGAAACGATGCCGCGAGAGAAGATTATGCGTTCCCCACGTTGTCGATGGTAACTCAGATCATGTCTAGTCATACTCAATTAACCAAGAAAACCTCGCCGATCTTGGACCCAACTCGTTCCTAGAATTGTTTCTAGTTTAGCATCTTGATACTTTTCCCTTACACTTTTCCCTCTCCCGAAAGCCATTTCCATTCTTACCTCTTTCATCAACCTGAGGGGAGCACAACGGAGAAGGAACATTTGCATGGTGGCGCCTTTACACAGAAGCTGTGACGGCTTATTAGCTTGGAAGCAGCTGCGTGCCGATAATGAGGCCCAATCTCGTGTTTCTGCATAATGCTCTCTTTTAGATAGGCCTCGCAACCTCATCGCCGCATTCCCCATTTTCAAACCTACTCCCTCGCTCGCCTCATGTCTGGTACTAGGATACTTATTGCTTTCCCGTCCGTTCTCTTTCTTTCGCGCCATATGATCAATAAGGAACGAAATCTGGTTCGCCTACTGTAAGTATCTACTTTAGATATATTCTGTGTTTCATTGTGTGGCGAGAGTTCGGATCAGAAAAATGAAATTGAACACTGCATACTGACATCACTGTCAGATTAATGTTATATGAACGATCACCAAGTAGGTACGTACGTGCAACCGATTCACCTGTTTTTACAAATCTGTTGTGGACATGCTTCGCACGCAAATTAACACGTACGTTCATCCACATTTGGCTCGCCTCGCATCCACTTTTTCTCATTCGTTTATCGACGTCCCTTTCAAATAAACGCCCCTTTCGGCAACAATTCTTTTCGACAAACGTCTTAAATTCCGACGAGAGTCGTTCGCGTGTAATTTCGGACCGCTTATCCCGCGGCACGCAAAGATAACTGCTTCATCCTGTTAACCTCAACCTCGAGGGGGCCGCGTTTACGCGGGAATTCAATAATTGCCACGGTAATGACAAACCACGGGAAGGGTGTACGGGAAACGGAAGGGGATGTTGACGCGATGTCGGGCACGGCGTTTTCGAGCTGAATCGACCGGCGGACTCGCTTTGTACGCGATAATTTGCTTGGCCATCGAGGGCGAAACGTCGGAGATACAAAGACAAGTACAATGTCTTTCTTATGATGCCCGGCCGGGACTGGCTGGGCAAAAAGTTGATCGGTTATAGAGAATCGGCCTGTGGAACGTAATGTGGCAATTTAACCAATTTGTAGGGAATGAAGTGTCGCTCGCGTTTGATCTCCCCGTTGCCGGCCCGCGGAAATTGTACAATTGCGCCGGCGATGCCTCGAGTTTTACGTACGGTCCGTTTAACGGCAATTAAACCGTAGCAGCCGCGTCACGTCGCCGCAAATTTCGATCGGCTTGTGTGACGAACACCGTAAAAATATAATCTTCGTGCGACGGAGGAGTAACAGTAGCTCCCGAGTATTTTCATCCGCTAATGTTGCAGGTGACTGAAACGCAGACTCTTCCTGTAACTGGGGCGCAATCAAGAATCAAAAACTCGTTTCGGATGTGCGATAGACGCTAGAAAATTTAGAACCTTCATGTTTTTAAAATTTTCACCTGTTTTCCATTGTACACTGTGAAAATAGAATCCTCCTATATTTTAGACACATTGTCACCCTTTTACCATTGCTGCAATGTTGTTGAATCATCACAGAGAATAGACACTTAGGGTAAATCCGGGAGGCGCGGTCGACCTAATATAAAATGGCTATTAAAACTAATGTAGATATTACTTATTTTATCAGAACAAACAAATATGTTCAGAATTTTATGCTGATTCAGAAAAACCGGTCGATATTTGCTTTAAGACAATATTTACTGTAAATCGGGTTGAAAACTGAAGTCGTGACATCTGACCACCTCTACCGAGGTGCTGGGAGAAATGGTTTTCGTCGTTGGCAGAGACCATTCACATAATTATTCATGGAAAATTAACAAAGGATAAAGTAAAATTATTTATGAGTGAATACAACTGCAGATTCATTGATATTTAATTTGTTTTCGCTAAACAAGTAAAGAACGCATCAAAGAAAAAGTGAACTATCTACTGGCGATTAGCAAGGCAAATGAATACAAAAGTGAATAAATAAACGAAATATATAAAAATAATAATAAAAAATAAAAAATAAACAAAAATACCTAATAAAAAAATCATAACTTGACCATCTTTCCTTTCTGCAGCGAGAGATGATCTTCTCGTTAGCTTTGAGAGGAAGAGTTAATATGGCCAAATACTTTGGCTGCATTGTCCCTCAATATCTCTACTATCTTATTATCCCAAACATTAAACGAAAATAAACTTAGAAGTATATTTTAAATACGATTCTGTACACCGCTGGTTGACAAAAGAGGTTAAATGTAACCACAATTTACCTTTTATAGCTTATAAATCCATAAAAACACAGAAGGGAGCGAAATGACGCTATTCATTCAGCTGTTTGGTTTCTAGAGAAGTAATTGGTCTGCACTTTAACGCATTTTTACGTATAGAGTTTGAAATATAGCGACTCGACCAACTCTCCGGCCCGCCGCATCTCCCGGATTTACCCTATGAATCGAAGTGACAATGATCTAGTTGCGTAATACTGTGCAGCCTGAAGTCGTGGCCGGCCCTTCCTCGACTTGTTTGGGAAACTTCGGCGATGTCGTAACATCCCGAAAAGAATGAAGCTGTTCGTGGTTCTGTCCCGTTCCTTCTCTTTGCATACCATGTAAACGTTACACCTACAGGAACTACTCGGCTTGTACTACATCCGTGTTTTATGGTGGGCCATCATAAAGTCGTACCGTGTATGTACTTGCCGTATTCGGTATCTCTGGTATGCAGTGAATATGGCGCGACCTGGCCGCTTTTTACCGGCTATTTACGACTTTTCGACGTCTCACTACATAGAAATTAACACAAAATCGCCGAGGGATGATCCCGGCGTGTTACCTGACCACGGTAGCGATGAACAGTAAATTTCCACGCGACGACACACGTTTCCTTGTGACGAATGTATTCTAGGTTTTATGGCACTGATAACTAATGGCGTAATTGAATATTCATTTGTATTAACACATTTTAACACGTTCGTGCTGCGTTCGGTGGATTCTGCCAAGGGAAGATCCCCAACACGGAAATTCAAAAAATTATGTAACGTTGGGGATATGTAGATATGTATTACGCAATTTTTGTTGCTGTCGAAATTCACTTTACGGGGGTGAATTGGCCCCTGAAAATTCAGATATTTTCCGATTTTGTGCTATAACTTGCGAACTTAAAAGATAGAAAAAAGTTTTTAAACAAAAGTTACATGTTTTAATTAAGACTATCATTTGGTAACTTGCAATTCTTACAGTTCGTGAGTTATAACACAAAATCGAAAAATAGCCGGATTTTCAAGAGTCAATTTCTCCACCTTGGAGTAAATTTGGGCAACAAAAAAATTGCGTAATACCTACTTACTTATATACCCTTTACATATCCCCAGTTTCATAATTTTTCGAATTTCTGATTTGGGGATTGTCCCTTCTGAGCCACAGAGAAAAATGTTTTACGTAGTCTGAAGTGGCACACGTTAACATTATGGGTAATTACGTCTTATATATGTATTCTATATATTGTATTATATAGAGTGTTTTGTTATTAATGTATATACTGACGAAAGTGAATTTAACGTACCAAAATAATAAAAGTATACACATAAATATCTGTATTACTTGACCTCATCTTGCTGGTCAAAATGGAATTAATTCGTCTTATATTATATATCAGGAAACCACTCTAACATTATGGATACCGAATTTCAATAAATTAATTATCATTCTCCTACCTTATTTCAGTATTACTAGATTTAGTACGCATTAATTTAACAAAGAATTCTTATTTTACTTTTATTCGACCATTGAGCTACTTGAGACATTATCAAAATTGGATGTACAAATTCAAGGCTGAAACAAAAGCGCACAAAAGTATTTATGTATACATGCTACAATTGTCAAAAACAGGTGAGAGTATTGCGAATCCTGTCACGTGTCTCCATCACATTTCCCTTCGAGTTGTAACGACTAGGCATCGCCATCATTCTCCTCGAAGAATTACGATACTCTCGCGGACGCGTCGTTCCTCGTTGTCCACGTCGCTTCCGAGAACAATGATCGAGTGAAGGCGGGGTGGGGGCACAGAAAAACGACAAAAGGAAGAAATCTCGAGCAAACTGGGCGGGTTGTGGGGGTCTGAAAAAACTCGTCCCGGTCCCCTGGACATCGTGGGGTCGTCTGCGGAGGCCGCAGCGTCGTGGACGCACGCGCTGACGCGACAAGCTCATTTGTGCGCGACGGCTTTCAGAGAGGATCAGGAGAAGAAAGGGAGGAAGAGCGTGGAAAAAGGAGGACCACGCGACCAGGGTAGAAAGGACAGAAGCGGAACGCTTGGAGGGGGAAGGACAAAGCAAGTGGTCAGCTAGACTGGAACCTGGGATGAAGAGAAGGACCCCCAGAGAAATGGGGTGAGAGCTAGAGTGAGTCCAAGTGCATGCGTGTCCGGCCAAAGGGAAGGCAGAAGACAGAAGTCAACGATGGGTAGACAACAGAGGAAAGAGGAAGTACCGATGGGAGCGGAGGAGTACGGACATAGGGAAAAGGGACGAAAAAAGAAAACGAGAAAGGGGAAACAGAGGTAGGGAACCGATGGACGGTCCAATCAAGAGAGCAGGGTACCGCGCTGACGTGATTACAGCTGCTGCGCGTGACTGGAGTTATTTAGTTCGCCGACTCGGTCCTTCCCTTCCTTTCGTACTCCTCCGTTCCGGTATGCCTCAGCCGCCCGCTTCAATTTACCCCGAACGCCGACGATCAGTGGACACGCGCGTGTGTCTATCGATTTCGTCACTTGGCGCTGTTTAGTCTCCTGGGACGATAGCGTCTGTGGGATCAAGCAGCAACCACTCAAAATGGATAAGATTCCTTGTCGATGTATCTACAGTTTCTTTATCATATATTCGCACACGGAAATTGTTTTTTCCACTTGAGGTTTCGTCAGATTTCGTAAAACAATGAGTGGGATTAGATGGAGGTCTTTCGACTTGAGCCTGTTCCCAGAAAAGTCATGCTGAGGACCTTTCCTTTTTATTTAGACCTTTTAGTTTCATTCGCGGAAACTACAATAGCAATTGATTAAAAGGGATGTAGGTAATATTGCTATGAACAAGAAAATCGCAGGTATCGATTGGCAACAATTTTCTGCCAACGCTTTCAACGTCTAATATAAGCTCGGAGAACGGGTTGAGTGGAATCGGTAGATGCATCCCTGCATCCGAGACGACTTTACAGCGGTTCGCCGGGTATGTTTTTGCGCCAGGCCAAAGTCTTCAAGGCCCAGTATGTACTTCCCCGCGTTCCTTGTATGCTCGTATAGCTGGTGTAAATCGACGGTTTCTTAATCACAAAAGAAAACAGCGGCGCTTTGAAGTGGATCACAGAAGTTTGAGCAGTTCATTCATTTCGACGCTGGGAAAAGTCAATCAACGGGAGTTGGAGTACTACTGTTTCATTCATTTCCCTCTTCCGTGCATGCGCATTAATTTAATTGGTCCTGATTGTAAATTCAAAGTAAATATTTTAAATCTCACGTTTTCAAAGTAAAATGGGGTAGGAGTGAAATAGTGAAATGATTAAAAATCAATGAAACTTAGAACCACCTCTGGAATTGTTAATTGAGATAACACATCGAAAAGTGACCGCAGAAATTGATCTTGGGGAGAAAAAGGAAGGTGAAAAATGTGCCCGTATTAGAACCTCGAAGGGGACCGCTCTATTTGGCGGACCGTTGCATTCCATGTTTGGGGTACGGGCAAGCCATTCCCCCCGTCATCGCGGTCCCCTTGGACCTCGTTGTATGCTCGCTCTTTTACGTCCTTCCAGTCGCCCAAGGGAGTGGAACCACGCTAGGGAGAGACAGTCCCAGTGGACATGTTTATTATTTCAACGTCGAAGCCTCTCCTGAGATTTAGTGGTGCGGACATAGCCTCCCGTGCCCTACCCATCTCACTGCGCTCTGGTACAATCCAATAAGATCAGAGGGAAGATGGGACTGGCTAACAACCGCGAGGAATACGCCGAACCTTTTCGCTTTTTCGAGGGACAAAGACCGTTTCAACGTGCGATAGCTCTGTTACTCCTTACAATCTGAAATCTAATCTTGGATAAATATAAATTGTACGTTAATTTCTGATGCTTGATTGTCAGTTACTGTTAATCCAGATGACTCCTTTCCATGTTGCATATTTTGCGAGAAACTCCACTTTATCGGTATGTGGCTCCATTACTTTAACGGCAAAGTAATAGAATTCTTAAACAAAATTTTGAAACTCCGTTATATTTGGGCAGCTGGGATTTTTTTTTTTGAGATGCTGGGAACTTTTTTGGGATGGTTGGTAGTGATTGTTAAGTTTCTGTGCTTGGCTGACAATCAACGGGCAAAAAGGACCAGAAACTTTCAATACTGGATAATTTAATTTCTGAAAACTGATACAGGAGTGAAATGTACGTCGACTGGTTTCCATGCAGCGGCTCGTACTTCATCCGCTAGTCATTACATCGTATATAATGAGGCAATTAAGTAACACGTAACGCAACGGTACTTAAGTCCGAATTAATTTTTTCTTATCTATTGATCTCGACGTTACTTTTTGTTCGCAAAACACCTTGCCAGTCTGCTGATTTCACCGACTGATTATTTAAAAACGTTGCATGCGCAAATTCGCCGACGTATCAAATTCGAGGCAAACACGTTTCGCAAAGTCTTATCAAAGCTGTATCGCAGACTTGAAGTTGCACTTTGTGGAAAGCAGATGGAATTACTGGATGTTGTGTAAGAAATTGATTTCATATGCCATTAATTATACCCAGAAAACATGCTGCGTAATTAAATATTTTAGCAGAAGTAATCCTCCAACCATCATCAACCAAAAGATATCCCTACAATCACGTATTCAAAGAAACTTTATGTACTGTATGTTTACGATGTCCCTGGAACTGAAATATAGCATTCCATTTAAAAAACATAAAGTGACCTTCGGATTATTTCACATAACTGACAAAAGAGTTGAAGAAAAGTTTTCTTACGCCTGCCTTTATTTTTTACGACACAACAGTCATTTCATATAACATTTACGTTCTGGGGGAGTGTACGGAGTTCGGGTCACCAATTTGAGTGGTATTTTGCGTATGATTGGTCCGTGCCATGTATGGCAATGTATGAGAGGAAATCAAGTTCAAAATTTTGTTTTTTACGAATCCTGTGTATTAGATCGAGGTCAATTCAAATAACTAATCGACAAAATAATTAAAAATTGTGGAAATTGTACACTCATGCTGTAGAATAACTACGCGAATTACAATCAAATCGGCATTGCAGTATAATTATGGTTTCGTGTATACTTATGCTGAGACTTTGGAAAAGAATGGAACTTTGAACCTGACTTTCACAAATTTTTAACTAACGCGTCCTATGCGTTTCATACATTATTATGCATGGTGTGCGCTATATGCTATAATTATATACCAAATTTGAATTAAATTGCAGTTCCGAACCTTGTGCACTCCCCTCGTTAGAGACGCCTTATACGGACCTCCCCAAAAGACTGCACACAGTCTGTTATACACACGTAAATTCGTAAAGCAGTTTAACTTAGGCTGATGCTCCATATTATCGCCAGAATGTATTAGTAAAATAAAATTAATTTTTTTAAAGTAGGTAATTGGATCTCCACCCCTCAGCTGTGTACTAGCAAATCAATCCAATCCGTAAGTACTGTTCCTAAGATCACCCGTTGAAACATCGTGCAAAGGCATATGTGCGAATAGATCGTTTATTACCCGTCAGAAATGCTGCGGTGCGGGAGATCGAACGTAATATCCGAGGGCCGACGATCAATGCAAGACGATTTTCGCTGGCGCGAACGTGTGGCCGTCGAGGGGTTTGCGCGCGCGCGCGGTTATTTGCGGTTTGCGCGTGCACAGCGCCGCGGCTTCCGGTAAGGCCGTCGCGAGGAGCGACGTCCAATCGGGCCCCAATCGTCTTGGATGCTACCGAATTAACGGCCCTTACCTTCGATCCGCTTCCTTCGACCTTTTCTCCCTCACTGCCCTTCCATGGGCGTTCGCGAGTCCCTTCAAGAGACATGGCAACGTCGCGTGGGCCCGAACCAGAGAACGGAGGAAACAGGCATGGGACGCGGCGGGTGATCGCACACTCGTAACGAGATCGAGCACCATTGTCCGAAGAATCGACCGCGAGTTAGCCCACGATTCAACTCGTGCTATGACCACCCTGGGTCTAAGGTAAATGTCCCAATACTTGGGCATTTAAGGTACGGCGAAAACACGTTGGAGAATTTTTCAGTTATATAAGTTGATTTATATAAAAACGATTTTACAATTACATAATAGACCGTGTGTACTATATCATTAAAAAAAACCTTTTATTGAATTGAATAATTTTGTAAAATATTGAAAATTCATAGTCCTTACAATGGCCCTTACATAAGCAATTTGTATGTTTTCTACGGAAATTAAATAAAAAAACAACACAATAGTTTTTTCTTTTGACATATTTCTTCTGTGTAAATAATTTATTCAAATCAGTAAACAAACTTGAGTACGAAGAAACTATTATTGAATGACTAATTTTAAGGTTATGTGTCGTCGTGTATAACACACGAATTTTACACATGAATTAAATATTATCATTAAAACAAGATAACAAGAATACAAAGTAATAATTGCTAAGGTGTTAAGTAATTATTTTATTATTGTGTCAACAATAACGCATACTTATTTCACAGTTTGCACACGTGGTCAAGTTTAGGGCCGTTCCGAGATTCCACTGCACCAGTAGATAGACACGCGAATAAAAAACTAATGCGAACTTTAATTTTAATCTTTCAATCAAAAAATAATATTACAAAGTACCATTTTTCTAAAAACGTATTAGTTATACCAATATACTAAACATTATTAATAATATTCGCTTAAGAAAAAGTGGAGACTATTTAGCAAATCAGATAAGAGCAATACTAAAGTGGTGTAAACTGGAGAGTTCAAGAAAATTAATTTTTTTTACGAGTGTTACAAGTTTACTGAGAAAAATATGTATATGAATATACTTTATTAAATATTTTAATAATTGGATAAAATAGTTCGTTTATGGATAAAGCGAAAATTAAATGTAATAATCAGTATTATTTGCACTATTATAGTGTCCAAGTACTGGGACGTGTTCACGTATTGGGACATTTACCTTACTGCCAATAGGTATTTGCCCACCGTAGGATTTCCTTCTTATTTTATTATTTTTTTAATTCTTTTACATTCTCTGGTTCACGTAACGTAACAGTATACGAAGAAAGGCAGAAAATATACAGATATAAAGTGATGGAGAAATTAATCGTTATACGAAGGTTTTGTACGGCACGTGCGGCTTCGACTCTAGAAATACCTACGTGGAAAAATGAACAACAATATTTTTGATACAAGTTACTGTTTACGAAAAAATCAACTTTGAACGCGAGACAGGTGTTGTCTTTTTATAGGTGTTTACGTTGTTGATATGCAAAATATTAGACTGGATCGAAGGTTATTTCGATGAAGAGAAATAGGCAAAGAAAGTGGACAAGATATAAAAGAGGGGATGTTAGAACGAAGGAGGGGGAAAGGGAAGGTGGAATGAGTTAAACAAAATATGCCATCTTGATACTTTGATATTCATGAGTAGTGCTCTGTATAATTAACGTTGTAAATCACTCAAGTTGAAATAACGTTTATGCAGTAGTATTCTTCGAATATAAAAGAAAATTTAAAAATTACTCACCCATTCTTAGCGAAACCGCTATGTTGCATAAACCCTCCGAACGACTCTTATAAAATCTTTAAAACTTAACGCACTTCAAGTATGCATCTGCTGGGCACTAGAGTTTAAATTGACTTTACATAGTTATTGATTTTAAAATCACTATACAATATTTTTTTAGCAAATAAATAGAGTGCTGAGGGTTAAAGCAGCAAAACCTCACAACGAATTATGAATGATCACGAAAAATATATTTCAAAGCAATTTGTGACAATAATGCAAGTCACGACGGGTCGATTTTCTTGCTCTTATCTAAATCCGGCTCATGTTCATCCACGGTAATCTACTAATCGCTTAATACGTTCCGGTGCAAAAACGTTGATGAAAAAGGTAGCTACAACAGCGCATGCCCCGTACATCAAACCGGGGCTAAACGATCAAGTTTCCAGGACAGGAGCATCACGCTCTTAATGCAAGGCTTTCCTAATAGGTGACGTTACTCGCGTCGAAGCAATTCCGCCAGCCGGAAGATTACCAATTAAAAGAGCAGCCACGGAGAAGTTATGCATCGCTAGATGCGGCCCTGCGCCGTGCATCGTGATGCTCCTCGAACGAAACCCCCGGGGGAGAAGAGCGAGCAAAGTTGGAGCTCGGCCTCACTCCACGATGATCTATGGCTCTATCGCGTTCAGAGTCTCAGATCACAATCATCCCCCTTTATCGTATTCCTTCGTAAGTTTTCTTTCTTAGCAGGTGCCCGGCATGCACCAATATATATTACGTACCGGGTGTCCAGCTTTAATTTCGCTGGGCATTCTTTGTCAATGCGCCACAGATACGGCTGACAATGAGTTTGATTAAAAGTGAGTCACGCTGGTCTTCCGTCCCGTTTATGTAGGAATGTATGTCGCTAAACGGCGCGGCCACGTTGCTACGCGCACAACCCCCCAATTGGCAATGCGAGTCTGACAAGTTGGCCGATCAACTTCTTTTTCAGCTGGTATGATCAGCCTATAGAAATGATTTTATTTAAAATAACCGCAAAGAGGTTTATTTCTATTACTCGTTTCTGCAATTTCTTGACAGATGAAACCCACGATATTGATCAGAAGTTGCAGAGAGTGTCACACAGTTGATTGACTTGGTATAATAGTATCCTTAATGTTTGTATCTAATATAAAGCATGCACGTTCCTGTGTATTAAATAAATTAATTTCATATATTTCCTGCGCGTTATCAGCTTCAATGTAAGATTCTCAGGACCGATGCAAATGAGCGGCACGCGTCATTTTGCAGTGAAGGCAATATGACAATATTGCTGTAAAAAATTGCGTCACGTGTGAATCTCTCCATATAGATATATGTACCTGTGCACTGCATATTAAAACGTGGTGTTATATTGATGCGGTTGCAAAATGATGCCTGCCGCTCCCATGCACCGGTCCCTTAAAGCGAAGCAGATCGAGTTAGCTGCACTACTGGAATATAGATTTTAACCATTTTTATGGGAAAAGTGAAACTGAAAGCGTATTGCAGTAAGGAATGTATTTATAACTTTCTTTATATTTTAAACGACTATTTTTCCTTTTGAATATAGTCGTTGCTAGTGAAATTTTTATGTAGGTACGTTTTAATTTTATTTTTTATCTTTTTAAGCTTAGTGTCTTCGTAATGAGATTACTCAACACTTTATGTTTTAAAAGAGTTGCTGAATTTAAGTACAACATACATTTGCTACCAAAAAACTTTCCCACATTCGTCACCACCAGGGTTGCCACCTCATCCCCATATAAATCCCGGCGTGCCACACATTCGAACCTGGAGATTCGAATATAAACCCGGAGATGGAAAAAGCAAAAAAAAGTTTTGTTCTCGTATATCCGGAAAACAAATGGGCAATTTTTTTAAGCTCAAACAATTCAGAATTTAAAAGTATCTGTTTTTTTAATTAATAACTTTTATCGTATATAAAATTGATACCACTGTATAATTCCACAATTTCTTATTATCTCATTTTTTTGTACAAACCGGAAATTTTTCCAGGAAAACCGGAACCCGGAGATATGCTTCCAACCCGAAGTCTCCGGGCGAAAATCGGAGAGGTGGCAACCCTGGTTACCGCTCCTCTATCATTTGAAAGAAAACAAAATGGCACAAATCGAAGAACAAATGAAACGGTTACCAGAAGTAGATAGGATTCTATTTTAAGAGGCTGATTGCATTTCTAAATGTTGTCTTGCTAATAAAATCAACCCCATCAAACCCCAGACGTCTCCATACGAAAAGGGGAGTCAGTCAATATCTCATCTAGCGAATCTTCGCCAGGACAGTGGAAATGGTAGTAGTTGACCTTTCACCGAAACAGGTCGACGATTTCTAAATGCACTGGATGAAAAGCAAGTAAAACGGTGGCCATGGTTCACAAGAGTTTTCGAATCTTGTTCCCTTTCTTCGTTTCTTTCCAATCTGAACTTGGAGGGTGTGGTAGATATTTAGCAAGGGTATTATAAATTTGGATCCACCACCTTGTAATTATACAAGATTCAGGGGCGTGGCAAGCCTCCCTACTGTCGCTGCTATACATTATGGGGGTGTGAACGTTGTAGACCAACTTTCGCGTAATTGGGACCAAAATGTCAACGTGGGATTTTCGTCTCTTCTTCTCTTCGTACGTATGCATGTATGTCCATTTTGTATAGACACCCTTTTCCAGGGCCTTTTAGGATCGTCGTAGGCCCTAGGAACTTTTGCATAAAAACTATATTTGTAAGCCCTTTCAATATATTACACAGTATGTCGGAAAAATAACGGAACTTTTTAAATTAAAAGAAGAAAATTAGTTATTTTGCCAAAATTATTTTTTTTTATTCAAAATACATCCCTTCTGCATCAATACACCGCTGGGCACGTTCGACTAGTGCCAGCATAGATTTTTTTATATCATTTTGCGGAATCGCCTCAATGACTCTTGTCACCGGGCCTTGGATGTGTGTAACAGTCATAAAACGTTCCTTTCATGGCCAATTTGAGTTTTGGTAATAGGAAATAATCACATGGCGACAAGTCCGGCGAATACGGAGGATGTTGGAGCACACAGACCTGTTTTTTCGCCAAAAATTCACGAACAGCGACAGCCCTGTGCGATGGTGCATTATCGTGCAATAAAGAGCAACTTCCTGGCGCTCGATATTCGGGCCTCACTCGAACGATTCTCTTCCACAAACGCTCCATAACACTCAGATAATATTCACCATTGACATTTTGACCCTGTGGAACGAATTCCCGAAGTATAATACCTTTAGAATCATAAAAACAGATCAACATTGTCTTCTCTCGTGACTTCTGGAATCGCAATTTTTTCGATTTGGAGAGTCTGGGACTTCCACGTTGCACTTTGGCGCTTTGTTTGTGGATCGTACTTGAAGCACCAAGTCTCGTCTCCAGTCACAATCGATTCCAGGAATGTGCAGTTCCGTCTGGCTGTTTTAATAAGATCCTTGCAATGTTCAACGCGAGCAATCTGTTGGTCCTCATTTAATGCGTGAGGAACAAATCGAGCACAGACTTTCCGTCTCTTTAAGTCCTTTGTCAAAATTTCGTGAATCATGTCTTTAGTCGTATTTAATACCTCTGCCATCCATCTCACACTTGAAGTCGCATCGTAGGTAATCATTTCACGCACTTTTTCCACCAACTCATCGCGATTTTTCTTTTTTGGCCGGCCTGGCTTTGGGTCATCTTCCAAAGCATCACGACCGTCCTGGAATCGTTTATACCATTCGAACACACGTATACGGGATAAACAATCATCACCATAAACTTTTTTCATCAATTCAAATGTTTCTGTAAACGTTTTTCCGAGCTTGAAGCAAAATTTAATATTTGCTCTTTATTCCATTGTGTTTCTGCGACGAAGTGACAAAAGGTACTGCCACTTTAACCGTTTTAACTTGACAATCCGTTAGTCGATTCCAATACTGATGCTTTTGTTTTGTAGAGGAAATATACAGCTTTCAAGTTACATATTGTTTCAATAGATGGCATTAGCAGTTTTCATTAAATTTAAAAAGATCCGTTATTTTTCCGATATACTGTGTAATCACGTCATTCGGTTGTTAACATGTTTACATTATTTTTTAAATTAAATTATATTTTCAATTTTGTTTTGATTATATTAGTATTTAGGGTACATTCCTATTTAAAAATTCATTTTTAGACTTTCGTAGGCCCCTGTAGGTGCGTAGGCCCTGCGCACAATCCCTACTGTGCCCTATTGGATAAGACAGTCTTGCCCTTTTCCGACAATATGCGTGAGCACCGATGGGAAAAGAAAGATATGAAGAAGGCGCATCAAAATTTCAACCTCCAGGTCTGGTAATGATTTATCAGGAATTTTCTTTGGTACACGCGCGACGATAGTTGGCGAATGTGAGTTTATACCTCACTGAAGTTGATGGAATCCGCGACTGTAGAGAGAAGTATTTTTAGTAGATACCATGTAGCAAATTTGAAAGCCTAGAACTACACCGCTGCTCAATTACAAGATTACAAATGCTACAATTTTTCTAGAATCTTTAATTAAGCAAAGTATGAATCATGCTATAAGTCTGACTATCAGACCTCTGCTTCTATGTGAAATACCACAGTATTGCCATAGTTACGTATGTATTATTACGCAAAATTGGCGGATATCCAAGATTTCACTCATTAATCACTGTCTCAAATTCGTTGTAATTCAGCAAGTCAATCTTGGACGGCATAATACTTAGGTGGAACTTTTTTTCTTCTGTATGCACAAGATCTACCCTCTGGCACAGTTTGTGCATAGTTAAATGGAAACACTGTAAAGGTCCCATGAAATATAATACTTAATAGTTACCTCTTGCGACGCATGGTTCATTTGGCAACGTACAAATTGATTTAACAGTGGCGAATTAAAAAAAATGTTCACCGCGTTTGGAGAACGAGATACCACGAGCGCTGTAATCTCGAGCGTTTGTCGCGACTGCAGGCCTTGTAATTAAGTGAGATCAATTGCTCCTTGGCGTACCGGTAATCTTGTTAGTCGCTGCTAAATGCCGGCCTCGGCGGCGACAATAAAGCGCGCGCTTTCTGTATCGGTTATCAGTTGTATGCAAATACGTGATCAGTATTCGTACCTTCTAATCTTTTGTCCTGATTTACGTCGAGGGAAGTTTTTTTACCCTTTAGATCCAAGGACATACAAATTTGTCTCCATTATCCAACCAAAGACAACTTTGAAAACATCAAAGATAACAATACGCGTTATTTTTTACATTTAACCAACGATCCGCTATCTCCTTTATTCCCGGTTAATAAAAATCAAAAGTTTCAGAAAAATTTGTCGTCTCAACTCTCCTTTAGTTACCACGTAAACCAGCGAAAATAAAATTGTCAGGTTGTGTCAGTAACTCAAGCATTCGTAGACTGTTTATTTTTGTATTTAAACTTAAGCGATCAATGGGCAAGATTAAATCAAGAAACTAATTGGCCATATCTGTGTAATGTATATTTATACATTGCATAACGCTCATGCTATATAAGGTATGACTTTTGAAAAAAGAAAACTGTTGTGCGGCGGCTGTAATTATAAGCTATTCACGTTACTCGCAATTCGTCTTACAATTAGGGCGGTTGGAACGTTCTCTTTATAATTATTTGTGAGTGTCGATTTGCGGTTGGCCACATATTGCATTAACCTTACATTAATAACTCTGTTTCCCACTCGGGTTACGCGGTTGTTACAACAGCGGCTCCCTGCCTCGGATTTCCTGAAATTGAATACATGTTCTAGACATGACAGAACAGTAAACCACGCGTTCAGGGATGTGTCGCTACCTTGTAGTAACAGCGACAAGCCGCGAACAGAGTTCGCCTAGCTCGATGGTTACTTACAGTAGAGAGACCAGAAGCTTTAGGAGAAATACCAAGCGCGATTAACGGGGACGATAGAAGTAGCGGTAGTGCGAGTAGAGGAGAGCTGGTGAAATAAAGGAGGGAAACAGAGGGGAAGACAAAGACGACAAGGAGGTAGAATAAAAGAGACGAGGAAGGAGAAGAATGCCCTTCCTGTATTGAGAGCGAACTCGATCTTCGACTGGCCGGCATCAAGACATTCGAGACTTCGACAGGGCAGCAAGATCGACTACAGCTCAATCACTCTTCGTCTCGTATCCTCCTCCATTCCTCCTTCTTCCCCCGACTTGTCTTCTCTCTTCGTCCCCTTGGCCCTTCCCTACCACCATCCGTCAACTCCCTACTCCGTCCTTCCCCCCACCCTATAACGGGCCCCATCCGACTGGGTCCAAAGCCCCTCTCCTTCTTCGCAACCCCATCTCCCATCCTCGTCGCTCTACTCAAGGCTTATCGCGGTCCGATCTGCGGACCTCTCGGCTTCACGTGGCGTGCCCTAATGATGTCTTGGAACGAACGGGTACCACCGCCATCTAACAAGAGACTTTTTCACGTTCCAATGCTAATCCCTCGGGAGTCGTTCCTTTCTGTCCCGTTCTCTGTCTTTCGCCCGCCGCGGAATACATCGGCGCTCTTTCCTTCGCACGCGGAACGAGACAACGCGTAAGGAGTGGAACGGTTATTGGTGAAGTTCGATCACGATGCTTATCGCGGTGTACGTGATTTGTTGCCGCGGAGCCGCGTTTGAATTTCACCGGCGACGGGAGGTTTTCGAGGATCTGGACAGGTGTCGGGCGATCCTGCTGGAAGACTTTTGGAAATCATTGTGGAGTTTACGAAATTTATAGCGCACCATTCAATGGACCAACGTTGAACGTAAATTTCCGAGCAAACACTCGCCAAGGAAGTATATTTATGAAGGAAGTAGCCAACTGGAGAAGTGACAAGTGATTATTTTTTTATATTTGATACTGATCCGTTAAACAGTTGGTAGTCCCTGTTTTTGGACTCACTGGAAGCGGTAATTTCAACTTCCAAAATGAACGTAACGTACAGGGAAACCTACAGTGCTCCCTCGACGCGATCCAGTCGTCTTAATTGCCTCGCGTTGGTGTCACTCGTCCCTAATTATTCCTGGGTTCTTCATTTGCTGAAATTACACATCCCCGACCCGATTGTCTCTGTCTTCTTCTCGGGGCCAAAACTAAGCTTCCAAGGTCGACTTCTCGCGGGGACTCATTGCGATGTCCTCTCCCTCTCTGGAGAAAGAGAGACGAAACACTCGACTGTATACAGGAGTCGATTGAATCGGTTGCAGTGCAAAAAGGGCAACCGGGACAAAACAAAGGGACTCGCCTGGAATCTCTATCGGCGAGAGAGTCGGGGCAGAGGGATCAGGGGTCCAGGAGCGGGGGGAGGTCGAAACAGAATCCAGAACCAGAGCTGCCTCATGGAAAAAAGACCTTGACTGTGGCTCTTCGAGTCTTGGATGGCTGTTGCGGGCCGAACCAACCGCCAACCGCTAAAAACCTAATTAGATGTCATAATTATACCCAGTGGTGCTCAGCCTTCGTGAAACCAAGTGTTTTGTAAAAGGATAACCGCGATTTCCTCAGTGCAATCCCTTTGCTAATTGAATTCCAACTAACCCTGTTAGCTTAACACGGTCTGCTATTGGCATTGTTTCCTGGGTTTTAATTATTGTGTTCTGTTTATTTTAATAAAAATATATTAGTTTGTATATTATATTGCAAATAAATTGGATTTTGTTGATCCTGAATAATAGCACGCTTTGCTATTAATATTGATATGGGAATATCTAACTTTTGGCAGTGAAAAGTAAAAGTTACACTCCGTTGGACAATATGATTCATCTGCGACAGAATTATTCGACGAAATTCCTGCCAGACGTTAGATGTGCCGACTCATTCACAGATGATTTGGCGAGCGATGCAACCACTTCTTCGGCTTAATAGGTCAATCCTAAGCAATTCTTTGCACTTATCTTCATCATTTATTGATCTCGTACGCCCTGTATCGTCTTTCGTCGTTCATCGATACAACAACGATAAACCCTTCACCGTATCGCGATATTAAATACTCACGCGTTCAAACATAACAGGTGGTATCATCGAGTTGGAGGGGTATCCTGTTTCCAATCGCACACTGCTGCCCGAGAGACAGGTTAATTACACTAGAGACGGGGAGAAATTTCATTAACTCGAAGAGCAACTTCATTACTCTATTTGATAGAAGCATTTATATTATTAAAGTGTTTGCGAGTACCGTGCTGGCCATTGAACCTAGTTCTTTTACGAAGGGAATTATTCAATACCATTTAAGCGGTCTCACAACAACGTTTGTCAACGTATATTATCCTGCGATTATAGAATATTGATTAATCGTAGAATCATAATAAAATACGAGCTTATTATATGATGTAATGAGTTTTCTCTATTAAATTCTCTATTCCATTTTTCCATGATTACTCTTGCATCCTGAGAACAACAACACTAGGATAACGCGTTCCGACAATCCTAACAAAGGATAATTTATTTTTAACACCGTCCATAATAAAGGGCAATGTCCAAGTGATTTAGCCAGCATACGCTCGCTTAAATGGGATAAACGGATGGCATTCCAAGATTGAAAGTTCACTATCCCTAGTAGCATTTATTTGCTGGGAGTTTGTTGGGCCAATGACGTGTTATCCGTTGGCGAACTTTTGAAGTGTCATGCTTTTTTTAAATGGGCTAGTGATTGTAACCAACGCAGGCCTAACTGAAGGTTTCTTTCCATAGGCCCAACTGAAGGTTTTTTTCTATAAGCTCAACAGTTTCTTTCCAAAAGATGTCTTACAGACGTCCAGACGGTGTCTTGAAGAACTTCAAAAGACGTCTTAAACACGTCTTTTTCAGGCCTGGTTTAGGAAAAAAAATTCGCGGTAAGGAGAATCGAACCCAAACTTTCCGCTTAAGAAGCAACCGCTGTTCGCACTTACCCAACACATTTCCTTGTAAACACTTCTAATTTCTAGTTACATAACTAGTATTAATTGTTTATAAAAACTGCGCACTGACGCGAAATATTCTACAAAATATCATCATTCGACCTTTAGACTCATTTCTTAAAATTCCACATTCATCTCAAGGCAGACGTCCTCATTACGTATTTATAAATAAGAAATGAAAAATCACAACTTGGAATATAATAACAGGTTTTTGGATGTAGCAAATTTTCTGAGGTTTGTAAGACGACATTTAATCATCGTTGTACATTTTTGTTAATTAACCAACCATAGTAATTGTAGGACCAACATTGAATATTCGTAGGCAAACTGTCGTAACTTTTTGTTAATTAACTAACCATAATAATTGTAGGCCCAACATTGAATATTCGTTGGCAAACTGTCGTAAGTTTTTTGCCGTAGGCCCTATGTTGGAAATTTGTAGGCAAAACACTAACTATATCCCAACTAATTCCCAACTGTTGGCTACCGTTGGCCAACCAAAAATGCTACTAGGGATAAGAATTCTAACACGGTGAACACCGAAAATTATCCACGGTCCTCCACGGAATGCTGACTTTTCACAGTCGTGTTCCTCGTTTATTGGTCGTGTCAACGACCGTACAGCGGAATGTTAAGAATATTTTAACAGTCCCGCGGCGTTAATTACTATCATACGGCACGCAGTGGGCGCGTAGTACCTACTTGAATAACAGTGTGCTGGTTGAAACGAGATACTCCGCACCTCAAACTCGGTGATACCACCTGTTGTGCCTTAACGTCGAAGGTTTCATATCGTGAACACTCTGGAGGACGAAGACAAAGAGGAACACCATGCGTTTCGCACGAACAGGTACTCGGATTGTCGAAAAAATGCGTTCTTCCTTGGTTGCTTTACCAAGGACATCCATTTGCAACTCTTGAGTAGAAGACTGACTTTGTAATAATTTTGATCATGATATATTCCAGAAGTTTCTACTAACTTATTGTTGGTTGTGTTCGATGACAAGGATTGCAAGCGCGGACAACATTGCTGAAGTAACAAAACGCAATAATAAAAGTTTCCTGTCAAAAATGATAAACATTATGCAGGAAGTTATTGAAGCATCGTGATGGTTGATTACACAGTACACGCCAAGATTCAAGAAACAACAGCATGACGCGTGAAGACAATAGGTGTCTCCAAACTATAAAATTCGTGTTATTTGAGCAACGCAAGGTGGTCGAAAGCAGAAAACAAGCTACACCTGTTCTGACACGGCCGAGGGTGAAATTGGAGGGAAGCCTCAGTTTCGTTGTAGGGCCTGATTGGTGAAACCCTTGGGGCAAATCGCTCCTATGCGCAACACCGTCACCTGTTGCTCATAAGCCCATGGCGTTTGCAGAGGATAATCATTTACAACCGATCTCCTATTAATTTTTTTCGTTTTACTAAAAAAAATGACGGAGAACTGGTCGATCGTGGTGCATTTTAATTGCACGTTGCGACTTGCGAGGGATACTTGGATTGGGAACGTTTCAGTGAATTAATGCCTTCCCTGTTTCGCGGGGAGCAGATAATCCGCGGGCCAAATGTGAAAATAATTTTCCCCGTGGATCGAAGCAGCTACTATTTAACTAACATGCTTGGAGCTGACCGATTACGCAACGCAATTACACAGATTGCTGGCTAAATTATATAAATTGTTGGAGCGCGGATTACTCAAGCAAAAATTGGGAAATTAATGGATGGAGCCGAGCCATTTGTAATAAACATGATGCATCGAAAAATTGTCCGAGGAGATTGTGCGATGAAAAGTTAACAAGCTTTCTAAAATGGATCGAATTAATCATCGACGGCTGCATCGAAGATTGTAATTGGTGAAGCGAATGGAGCCTTATAGTGAGTTAATCTGCAGAAATTTAAAAAAAAAATGAAAATGTATTAGCGATCTTTGCGAAGGGACATCTTTATTTTCAATTTCTACCGGTTTTGTTTATTAATGACGTAAGTTTTATAAGCACAAAGAAACAGACTGTTTGTCCAACTGTAGAAACTCAAATCTTCATTATTTTTACTATTTTTATTATCAAAAACTAATAACCAAGCAAGTACCATTAATATTCTACAACCCGTTTATGTTAATCAGCTTTTACAATTAGCGCTAGGAATCGCTGAAAGGCCACTAGTTCACTTCGCTATCTCTCTTTTTAGACTTCTGACCATACATAAAAATATATCACCATCAGACAATAATATACCATCAGGCAAAATTATAGTGGAAAGCAATTAACCCAACGTGCCCTCCTTATATAAAACAAACTGGGCAAATAGTATTAAAGTTCTGTAGTTTCTTTACAAGTCACACACACTCACAATGCTCTGTCTCTCTCTCCGCACTTTTGATTATCCACAAATCACGTTGAATCGTACCAAACCATTGAACCGTGTCTTAAAATCACAATAGAGATTACTTAATCAACATTTCCAGCAAACATTTCGATACCTTTGCTTCAATCCTTTTCTCGATTGCATTCTTGTAACGTACCGCATTCTTCCTCTGCCAGCGTTCTCAGAGCCCACGAAGGAATCTCGTGGAACTAGCACGAATTGTCAACGACTGGCTGACGAATCTGACGCGGGCAAATTAACTATCGCCGTGAGAATCCCAAATTGCAATCGTTATCAGGGACTTTTAAGGACTGGTAGACTTTGTATATTGTGTCTCATTGCACACTTCGCCACCAGGGCATCCTGTCGAGATAAATCGAGCCGAATATCAATCTGCAATGCATGTTACAGTTCCAACAGTATACTTTAGGGTGGAAGTCGTTTTTATCAACGATACCGTCCAATAATTCGTCGACAACTCGATTGTAAGCTGCGCAATATTCCGCGCCAATTGTTAGCAACGAAAAAGCGTTGTTTGTTTGACAAATATTTTATCCTAGATAACGACATTGTAACGCACGTAAAATGCTTAGGTTGGTTACGTTTAGTATCCGAAACTCAACTAAAGATTGTAGCGTCTCTTGCATATTTGAGATTGTCCAATGTCTTCAACAAGTGACTTGAGACGAAATCTGATGCGAAGAGCCTTCTGCCATCAAAGACAGTTTAAGGCGGATTCACATATATCAGTTCCGTGGCAGTTCAGTGCCGTCAGTGTCAGTGGTCTCTTTCTGTCAGTGTCAGCAACTGATCCGGACAAGCGTGAGCTGTTCGATGCCAAAATAGGGAAACGATATTTTCTACCACTGGCGGTGACGGTACTGAACTGTCACGGAACTGATATGTACGAATGCGCCTTTAGACGGTAAACGAATTTTGCGTATCGTACATTTGCGGTCCATAATATTTATGTCTACAAGTTGCAATTGCAGGTATAGATCGAACCCTGTTCGATCTTAATACAGCGATTTCTCGAGAAAGACGCAGTAAGTACGTTTGTACTTACTGTTTAGTCATCATTCGAATGTGTCCGCTATTCTTCTCGTTGCGAAATTCTTACTGAAAAATTCCCATGAGAGGAACAAGCCGGTTCACTGGGATTTCGTGAAATTTTCGACCCCGATACCCATTGAAGGGAATTTTCGACGATGCCTCCGAAAGTGCGGCCCTGAAGCAGCCTCCTGTCGTGGACCGGTTCAAAAATACCACGCATGCCCGCGCTGCGGGCGAAGGGGGCGGGTTGCTGGAGCCCTCCACGGACAGAGAGAGCAATAGCCGAACAACGAGCGCGCGACGACGAGAGGAGAAGAAGAGTGAGACATAGAACAGGACTTGGTTGATCGAGGGGCGAGGGGGGGGGCCGGAAAAAGGACGACACACCAGGGGGGTGCGGGTGTTGAATGAGGGAGAAGGACGAACGCGAGGACCGCTCGAATAGCGAATCTCTGAAGCAAAACGTACGACCAGACAGACAGAAAGTGGGGAGGGAGCAGGGAAATAAAAAGATCTCCGAAAGGGGAAGGGTGCGGGGATGAGGCAAGGGGAGGGTTGAAGGAGGACAGAAGGACGGGACCGAGAGGGACGAAGCGACAGAATGGAAGATAACAGAAGACGGGGAGACAAAGAGGAAGATGAGAAGGGGAAGGTAGAGAAGAGGGAGAGGGGTGAATGTGGAGGTAGCGGTGGAACGCGTCTTTATTATACGAACGGACCAAGGAACCCAGCGACCAGGCCTGCCTCTGATGATGTTGTACTCACGACTCGCACGTTCTCTCGTATCTTCTCGTACTCGTTTAGCTTTCTCGCGTATACGGCTGTGTCCGTCCTCGCTGGAGGACCTCCAAGCCGTAGGGGGAGGAAATCGGCGCGATCGTTAAACGGTCAATTATCGCTGGCCCTCTCCTCTCTCCCCTTTTCCCATTTGGTCTCTGTTTCTACTCACCGTTCCCTCCTCTTTCGCTGGGGTTGTTTACTGTTTCTTGGCTTTACCCCTTACCTTTTGCTCATCCACGTTTTTCGTGGTTTTCTTGCGCTTCATATCGCTGTTCCCGTTGTTCTAGTTGGCCTCGTTTTCCGCCGTATTGTGGTCTTGTTTCTGCCTTCGACGCTATAGACAGCTCGTCGCCTTTTGCGTACGCGTAGTGGAGTTTTCCTTCCGTATACTAATTTGGACTGTTTCATAGCGCCCCTTGACGTGGATGGTACGCTTTTGTTTTTCTCGATAAGTGTGGATTTTTTTGGAGATCATGCAGGGTAATCGTGAATGCGATGTTACGGCGTTTTAATAAATAAAAACGATGTTCCCTCTCCACTAGCTAATAGTTTAGGTCGTATTCAACGCCGGGCAGAAAGTAATAAATACAGAACGCTCATGCTATTCAAGATAAACACAATTTATTATTTTCATCATGTTTCAAGTAATATTTTGTCCATTTTCAATTTCATGTAATTACTGTTGAATTAATGATACAATTGGTTTTAAGTTGAAATAAAGCACTTTTTTACCAACATTTTGTGACCAAGGCGTTGCTTGAATTATGATTCTAACCTCTGAAATAAATTCTTTTTTATTTTTTGATGTTGTGGGGTATTCACGAACAACTCGTATGGGGTAATCTCGAACCTTCGAGATTAGAAACGTTAAACGATTTGGATGAAATTTGCAGCATGTATAAAACTTACGTAAATCTACAAAAGGGATTTTTGAATTTTCATTACAGGCTCAGAAAAAAAGTTTAAAAAACGACCTTCACTATTTTTTTCGATATTCTGACTAATTGCATTTTTTTTCTAACGCACAAGAAGAGGAATTTGAAAAATACATTAGGTATAGGTTGTAGCAACATTTTTTATGGGTTGACCATTGAAGTCGCACTTTCTGTGCGACTTCTGCGATATTTACCCCACGGCAGTCGAGTAATCACGAACACCAAGGGTTTTGCTTTTTCACTATAAAGTTGATTTTTATTATAATTTTTAAAAAATTCGTCACAGTACTTTATAGATGAATAGTTTAAGTATGTTTGTAAATAATAAACAAATTCATTTCTCATATAGTTTTTGTTTTGTTTGCTTTTTTGCTTAGGTGTTCGCAATTAACCTACTCTCCCTCATAACAAAATAATATCGATGGTACTTATATCTTATCGACAAGTTAATATTGGAAAAATTTCACACCCCAAAATGATCTCTTAGAACTCATCCTAAAAGTGACTGACATCCCATATTACAAAAGGTTATAATACTCCCCGTTACGCAAATGAAGCTGACCTTGGAATTACTCTTGCGCCAAATTAAATGTCTTTCGTACAATCCCAACTGGCACACTTATTATATAGGTCCCCTAAGGAAATTTCATTTATCACGCGTACATTGGTCATTTTTAAAAAACCATTCCCTAGATTTTGAAAGAGGAATATTCTTTAAAAGTCACACCAGCATCGAACACCAGATCGTGAAAAAGCCAAAGAGGGAACGAGCGACCATATCTCTGGCAGTGGGCTCTCAAGAGTGAACCACCTCTGCGATTCCCCTTTCTTGCGTCGACCATTACTCCTTGGGGTTCAGGCTGAATGCTCGCGTTTCGATATCGAAATCGGCCAGAACTTAGAGCGTGTCCGGGGACTGTGACAGCGCGGTAGGTACCGCAGCAGCCATGCCCGAGAAAGTACGGCGTGGTAAAATGAAGAAGTTGTGTGGTGGTTGGCGCGAACTCAGCGGATCTGGATACACCAAGCCATTAGTCGGCCGATGGTCAGGCCAATAAAAGCTCGGTGCTGCCGTCCAGCGGCCATAAAGTTGTAGGATTCCTTGTTATGCGTTCACGTGGGACTGGCCGCGAAGGAACAGAGACAGAGAGTGCGGAGCGGATGGGAAAACCAGAAAGATAGACCCAGAATAACGCGGCAAGAAGGAGAGAGACAAAGTGAGCCAAACGAACGAGGCACAAGAGGGAATATGGAGAAAAGGGCACGCAAGGATGTGATAAAGATAGAGATTGACAGGAAACGATAGGGCGGAGGAAGATGGAGCAAAAGCAGCTTCCAGGTTTACTCCGAGGGAGATGGAAAAAAAAGATTTTATACGCTGATAAAGAGCGAGACAGGGAACGGGATGGGAGAGCGAGAGAAGTCCACGGAGCCAAAAGGCAGAAAAAGGCGTTAAGAAGGCGCGGCTCTTATAAAATCGTGGCCAGCTCTTTTATTGGTATCGGGGCGGGAAATTATGTGTACGTTCCACCGTGGAACCTGTTTCGGGCCGTTTCTTGCGTATAATTGGAACGTTTCGGGCCAGATCGGGACACAACGTTGCGTTCGTTGCTGCGGATCATTCGTTTCCTACGGATGCGCCTCAACCGGCTTTAAAAATTCTTGGTTCTTGTTCTCCGCGAGCCACGGCCCATTTTTTTCGTTCTGTACACGGATCGAAAAGCACCCGCGGCTGCCTCGCTTCTCGGCGTAAATCGTCGCGTAACCGGAGAACAGAGCCGCGACTTACGACGTTGAAATATCGCCGGCGATTTATATGCTCCGGAGGAAGGGTGAAGACCGCCAGTGGTGGGATTTGAAATTTCCGGGCACTCGGAGGGCGCTTCGCTTTTGGGAATAGGCGTCGCTGCGCCTTCGACTGATGAATGTTTCGTCTGGCATCGCGAATCGGTGTCACCTCGCGACTCTTCTCCGTTGAATTCACAGGAAAAGTTATTACTCCTTTAGTATTCTGACTTCAGTGCAGCGTTATGAAATAGATTCGATTTTATTGTATCTTGTGAATTATAATCTGCGTGTTCGGACTAAGGTTGCAACTAAAGTCTAGTGTTTTGTTTCCATATGCTTTTCATTCGTTATGACGTGTAATAGACGTCTGTACAAAAGAATAGGCTGCAATGACAACCCAATAAATTGGGTTAGGTCTGGGTTAGGTCTTGGGTTATACAACCCAATTTATTGGGTTGTCATTGCAGCCTGTTCTTTTTAGTGATACACCCATGGTGTGTGGGGGGGGGGGGGGGGCAAGGGCCTCGGCACCCCCAAAGAATGAGAAAAAAGGAGATTAATGTGGCCACGACTGAAGTAATTCAAGAGTTTTGTAAAAAGGAGAAACTGGATTTCATTTTATAAATAAATGTTCCCAATCATCTAATAAATTTTATTGAATTTGCATTAAAAATATTTTTATCCGTTCAACTCAGCTCCCCCCGACATTACATCCAGAGTGCGCAACTGGTTTTCTTCGTATAACTATGCTTCAATTTCAGTAGCAGTAGCGTTGTGTTTTCTAGTACAAGAAATCACTAATAATTATATTGTTAGTAACCACAGAAGCAAAAGCAAAAGGGCATCTTTAATCGAGATCCTTGTGCATCGTTATCAGGCGTACAAAAAAGTGCACGCATAAATATAGCAACGTACGTACATTTGTATTTACTAAAAGAAAATCACGCCGAACGGAACTCCAAATAATTATGATCGCGCGTTGACAGCCCGCGGTGGGCTCGTGTTCTCATCCGCCTACTTCGTTGCATAAAACATTATGGCCGCCATCACTTAAGGCAGAGAGACCTCGATGAGAGTACACCGGCGAGTGCTCTACAGGGTGTCCCGAAAACTCGCGTCCATCATCTTTCCGTGGCTCGGACACCCATCATTTGCTTTTTTACGCAGACGGCGGAGATTAATGAGAAACGACTGGCCCTTTAATTTTGCTTTCATTAATTCGGTAGGCTGGCGATTATATCAAGGTTTCGTTAGGCAGAACGGGTAGAGACAGCCAATAATGAAATGCCTGTCGATAGAGTCCCCCTCGCTCCCTTCCTGCTTTGCTGTTCCTTTTCTCAAGCAAGGGGGACTCACACCGCTCGCGATTATCATTCATTTGTATTCTGGGAATCGACCGTTTGCAATAAATGGTTAATTTATTGTTTATGGGACGTCAGACCTTATGCGGCATTCTTTGGAGCACGAGAAATATTCAGGCAAAATATAGGATTTCTTCTTTAACGATACGCTTGATAAAGACACAGTATTCACGACGCAATGGAGCTACGCCAGAAAATATTAATCACTTTTTTGAGGAGACACGTCTGCAAGAAACTGGTCCTCAGTTTGAATGGCAAAGATTACATGTTTCGTGGTAATATTTCGGTATAGCGATTATTGAAATGCAGCGGTGCACGGCGCACAGTAGTAGGTACATAATGACATTTTTTGTTTAAATCACCCTACAGGTCGTCATTTTTCAGAAAACTTGGCGATTTTGTTTTAAATTCTTCGCAATTAAATTCTCTATCGATCTGTCCGGCCGAAATTTTGAATGTCGTTGCTGATTTTTTTATATTTAGCGAATTATACAGCACTTTTTAGAAGATCAGTATCTGTCGGCTCTTTTGGCTGCCGGTTCCGAATTTAAAGTAAGATTTCCGAAATTGAAGATGGCGAATCCAATATGTTGAAGCAAAATTTCAGAAAATGGGCTTATTCGGAAGAAACATAATGCGTCTACATTTTCGGAGACGCTGATTACGAATATGAGGTAATTATTATAAAGATCAAATTTTTTATTTGTACCACAAATCTAATACTGTAGATCAAATTGTAAAATTTAAAATGGCGGATGGACATTCGTATTTTTACAAATTTTTACGCCTCTCATAAATGTGTACTTGATATTGCATATTTAAGCCTATTCGTCTGTGTTCATACACGTTCTTATAGTTGACTTTTCGGATTCAATGTTGATGAGCAAGATTGTTAATGTTTGATATTTTTAGAAGGCCTGATTCACTTAACGTTTTACCTCAGTTGCCTTTAGAAATCCGATTTTATTATGTGGAATCTTGTTTGAAGAGCAGGATTTGTGTTTCTGGAAGCAAATCTCTGATTTTTTGTTTATGTACGTGTCTAAAAATATCAAACATTAAAAATCCTGCTCATCAATATTGAGTTAGAAAAGTCAACTATAGGTATTCGGCATATTGGATTCACCACCTTCAATTTCGAAAATCTGACTTTAAATTCGGAACCGGTGGCCAAAAAAGCCCACAGATACTGATCTTCGAAAAGTGCTGTATAATTCGCTAAATATAAAACAAACAGCAACGAAATTCAAAATTTCGATCAGACAGATCGATAGAGAATTTCCTTGCGAAGAATTTAAAAAAAAATCGTCAAGTGTTTTGAAAAATTACGATCCGTAGGGTGATTTGAAGCGGAGCTCTGCTCTACCAGCGTGAGTTCGCGAGTTCATGACACTAGGGTAACCCTGCGACGATGTCGGGGAAGAACGGCAAAAAGTACGAGCAGATGCATATAAAACTGCGCGAAGATATAGTCGTGGATGAGATTTAAATCGCCCGAGCGAGCCTGCGGGGATCATTAATCGTTGTCAGTAGGCTAATTTTCGGCGGGTCTTCGCCACTACGTCGGCACATTTATTCCCCTCGTAAATATACGTCGCGTCGTTTCGTCGGCTCTATGCGCCTGCGTGATGTAAACAGACCGGGCAAACATTTAACGATCAATGCTCGATCGCTGCGATTTGCTTTTAACTAAACAAAAAGAACAATGCGGAGAGAGTGCACTAACAAGGGAGCATCTCGAAGTGACAATTATCGATTTTTATGAAACTTAGGTAAAATGTAGTTTTCACAAAAAGAATTGGAACGTATTTTTTTATCGCTTAACGTCCCTGTTGAAAGGGTTAAAAACAGCCCTCTAAGTGGGGGTTGAAAAATATATTTGGTTGAATTTTTCAGATCAAAACTATTAGAGGGAGAAAAACGGTTTAAATCTTAAAGTTGTGTATTTTTAAATAAGGAAACCAGCTACACAAACAGCTTCCAGAGAAAAACTATTTTTTAAAATAAGACATTTAAGAATAAGAAGAATTTTAAGTTTTGCATATAGGGTAACCTGCACTAATGCTACACTAATCATTGGCACTCCTGATTAAAAAGCTAAATATTAAGAAGTACGAGCTTAGAAAGCACTTTTCTACCATTTCTTATTTTTCTTTCATTACACACTGCAAATTCCAGTAGTTGAACTACACATTTTACATCGGGCAACACCACAAAAAAGTCTTAAAGGTAACGGTGGGACAAAGTGCTGGGTTTTAAGCGTTTTCTTAATATTTTGATAAGGAGCATGAAAACAATCTGAAACAGCAGAGAAACATTTCGCAACGAGAAACAGTTGATGGCTTTCTTAAGCAATTATCCTGAATCAGATAACTGTAACTAAGTTTTATTTTCTTTTGTCCGATCTCTCATTTATTTTTATTTTTAATTATTAATGAAGAATGAATTATTACAAAGGCAACAATTTATTTTCAGTTATTCAGTGTCAATAATTGATACACACTGTGGCAATAAATGTACTAATTATGCCAATGATTGTACTTTTATGCCTATTTTTGTTTTGCATTGAATATTTCTAGAATAAAAGAATTAATAGGAACTCAAGATGTTTTATTTTAAGGAGAAATCCATAATCATCGATAATAACTGAAAATTAAGACCATGTAAAAAATTCACAAAAAATATAGACATTCCAATTCGAATTTCCGCTTAGGGTGCCAATCATTGTACAGTTTACCATATTTGAAGTTTTCTCAAATTTTCTCAAACACGGAATTCTTGTGAGCTTATAATCAAACACGTAGCAAACAGTTTTTCCATCTTTTAGGTTACAGTAAACTTCGGTAGCTGGTAATCGAATGGAGAAAATTGATACCACGGGTATAAAAGTACAGACGGTGCGGACCTTCGCTACAAAGTGGTATAGAAGCCTAAAGGCAAGGTCCCACTAGTGCAACTGCGCGCCGCGCACGACGTTTTCGTCCACTTGAAAGGGTCTAATTTATGAGACCGCGCGCACGAAATGGGCCAACGCTCCGCCAGGCGCGCACGTTGAAGACAGTGGAAATACTAGCCTCCTTTTCTACAACTTGGTTTCTTTATCTAAATAAAGCTAACGACGGCGGTTATGCCAGTAGCCGAAACAACGCCTTCACACTTCATACTACTTGAAATGTTTGAAGGGGTTTACTACGTCTCGGTCACAGATTGCTGGAAAGTGTGTTTCAAATAAAATTATGGTACTCTGTATTCCCGGCGTCCTGTTTGTTTTTATTCTCACACGATATGAGATTGAGGGTAGGTAGAGGGAAGATTATATCATAACCAATTGGATCAGCATTCCTCCCAGACGCGAACTTTCTACCCCTGCACAGGAAATACACGTGTATCATTTCCTCTGATTAATTCGCATTTCTGAAATGGGTAGGCAAGTATATCCTGGTGTGTATACTTGAAGTCCCGAAATATCTGGCTTATAGAGGATGTCATAAATGCTGTTACTTTATTGCATACTGAAACATTTGTTTTTAAGTAATTAGATACCTACATTTAGTTTACCTGAAGGTACTAACAATGGTTTATGACTTAGAAAATGATTAAAATTTGACTTCCGTACATCCACAAATGTCGAGATGCAATGCGATAGGAAACGGAATTACAATTAACACATTTACTGCTGAGGCGGTCACCGGCGGTGAACGCTTTGACAGAAAGTAGATACATAATGTCATTACGAGTAATCTGAAATAGTAAATGCACCATTGTACTATTAAATAGTTTACTTTTTTAGGCGTATGAATAGCCTCTGGCGTGAACGAATGAACATAGAAGTCACGGTAAAATGATATTTTTTACACCTAAGTAGCATTTTCTTGCAGGATGAATCAAAGCAATAACTTAATTATTTTTGAGAAATAGAATAATTTGAAAGTGATAAAGATGGACAACTATAATTCAGTGTCACATATCTGCATATATAGTGTATTACAATTATGATGTATCTAGAAACAAGTATACCTATCGCAGCAGTATAATTGTTGCTATTTACAGTAATAATTTTCATATCATTGCTTACTTTAATATATATAAACTAAATAGTAGACCATAAACACACGTATGCAAGTGATATGTAGGAGTAAAGAGTACATTCGCGTTGAAAAACACACATTTTTTCAGTCTTTTGGACAATGCGCGGCGTGCATTCGCGTGCGCGCGTGGCAGAGAAATCCCGGCATAGCGCGCACACGAACGCTTTCGACGCGCGGGTCGTCGTAAAAGTCGACCCTTTCAAGTGCTCCAAACTCCTCGAAAATCCGAGAAACTCGTAAATCTGACCCGTGCGCGGCGCGCAGTTGCACCAGTGGGAACGTCTTTCTGCAACAAATCGGCCTTGCGCGTCGAAAAAAACGTGCGCGGCGCGCGGTTGCACTAGTGGGACCCTGCCTTAATGGCGCGGTCGGCGCGGCCAGTGCTTGACTCACTCGAGGTCATGAGACGTTTATTAACAAGACTATTGAACCAGAATCGTTCAAATTCTTTAGAATGTCGAACCCGAGGTGCTCCACGTCTGTAAAAGTGATTACATCCACTCAAGGATTCAGTCTTGCACAAAATGCGAGAAAATGATAAGTATAATAACATTTTTTATAATGTCAAAATTCCGTATTTGTATATACAGAGTGGTTCACCTAACGTGACAGTCCCAAATTACGAGTAAATTATTGGCTCTATTAAAAAATATTTTAAACAAAAGTTGCATGGTATCAGTGGGGACATATAGCTAATGCAATAATATGTTTTTTACTTTGTTACATTTTTATCAAGATAGGTATAACGGTCACCTTCGGTTCTTTAAATGGAATGCCAAATATTTGGCAAGACTAATTAAAGGGATAAAATAATAAAGTACGAAAATATCGTTTGAAACGTTATATTTTAACGAGGAAATCACGATGTGTTGCCGTCAACGATATTTCCACGAATGCCTCTCCGCGTCACCGTCTGCGAAAGCCTCCCTCGTGTAGGCACTGACGCAGTCCCCGAAAAGGCCTGGTTTATACTGGGTGATTCTCTCGGTGCGCCTGATCAAAGAGATGCCGCCTGGTCAACCGTGACGAGGTCAACCCCCCGTGGTGCCTCTCCTAATTTATGGATTTCGACCCTCGAAAGGGTTGGAGTACCTATTAAGAAGTGAGAAATCTTCGACTTCCGCATTTCTCATCAGATCTTTGCGAAAACGACGCCAATTGATTCCTTATGTTTCGCCGATGAAACTGACACCAAGAACAACGTAATTCGGAAAATAATGAAGGAAATTCCATGAAAAATTAATTTCCATAACCTCAAGCTAATTTCGTTAATAATAGTCCGATTTACATGAAATTTGGTATGATTTGCATCGGAAAAACATAAGGAATCCATTGGTGTCACTTCCACATCGATACGATAAAGAATAAAGAATTATTTTTTTCTGAAACAGGTATGAATCCTCGGCCGACCGTAGCGAATTGAGGTCGGCGCCCCGCAGTCAAGGGGTGAAAATGTGAAATATCCATTTCACCTTATTAAGAAATTCTTCATTCTTTATCGTATCGATATGAAAGTGGCACCAATGGATTCCTTATGTTTTTCTGATGAAAATCATACCAAATTTCATGTAAATCGGACTATTATTAACGAAATTAGCTTGAGGTTATGGAAATTAATTTTTCATGGAATTTCCTTCATTATTTTCCGAATTACGTTGTTCTTGGTGTCAGTTTCATCGGCGAAACATAAGGAATCAATTGGCGTCGTTTTCGCAAAGATCTGATGAGAAATGCGGAAGTCGAAGATTTCTCACTTCTTAATAGGTACTCCAACCCCTTCGAGGGTCGAAATCCATAAATTAGGAGAGGCACCACGGGGGGTGGACCTCGTCACGGTTGACCAGACGGCATATCTTTGATCAGGCGCATCGAGAGAATCACCCTGTAGCACCCTCAAGTGTCGACCGCGCTTTCTCTTTTCCAAGGCCCTCGTTGACCACAGTTAAATGAACGTTTGGGAACACATCGAAAAAAGGTCAAAATCTCATATTCCTTACAATGTCATCTGATTATCGATGAAGTATCAAATACTGCAGAGAAAAGTAATATATCATAGGGTCGTATCGTTGTTTTTTCGTTGAAATATAACGTTTCAAACGATAGTTTCGTATTTTATTCTTTTATCCCTTTAATTAATCTTACAAAGTATTTGGCATTCCATTTAAAAAACTGAAGGTGACTCTTGATTCTAATGCAACTTTTGTTTAAAATACTTTTTAATACAGCCAATAATTTACGAGTAAATTGAGGTTGTTACGTTAGGTGAAGCATCCTGTAGGTATAGTTTCCACATACAAATATAGAAGAAAATGGATTTACATTTGCATAGAAAAATTAACAGAAAAATGCTATTTTTAATGTTTTGTTTAAACAAAGTGTTTATTCTGGGAGCTGTTTATGTAGATGGATTCCGTATCGAAAAGTACAGTTTTTCTAGATTTTCTACAGTTTCTGAGATATTAGACTACATATATTTTTCACACTCCAATTTGACGGCTGTTTGGACTCTTTCAATATGGATGTTGGCGGATAAAAAATATGTATTAAATATTTTTGTGTAAAACATAGGTAGGTACTTTTTAACTAAGTTTCATCAAAATTGGTGATTGTCACTTCGAGATTTTTCTTTGTAAGTTCCTTAGAGCCTTTTTCACGCAATACATTTTTTAGACTTGTGATTGGTAGTTCGGAAACATCTGTGTGCGTACATATTGCAACATTCTCTATATTTCTTAACCTCGTGCTGACTTTAACAAGTGAATATATCAGGGATTGAAAAAATTCTGCAATTCTTATTTTTAAAAAATTCTGTTAGAACTTATGTTTCGTTTAAGAAAATATCTGTTCCTGTGGAATTTTTATTGAAAGAAATGTTACCCTTAGGAACGTCTTTAGAATGTGTTCTCATGAAACAGATATTTTAGAACCTATACAATAAAAGTTCCATGGAAACAGTTATATTAGAACATTCATTAAAAAGGGTTCCATAAAATAAAGAAAAGTACTAAACTATTAGGTACTAGTTTTATTTAAGAATATAATATCATATTCTTCGTGTTTATTTAATAAAAAATATGAAAATCATAACATAAGTAATTAATAGTTTCATAAGAAGTATTAAACAGAAAACAGAACTTGTCAAGAATAATACCAAAATAATATTTTTTTATAACTTACATGAACAAAAAGGCACAAAAATAACACATTCAGAATATCAATTTAAGTGTAATAATTATTTATTATTGTTGTAGTATTATTAATTGAATAGTATTCAGTATTTGTTACAACGATTAAGAACTTTTTTAATATTAATGAATAAAATATCTGTTCCTGTCATAGAGAAATTTTTATCTTTATATTTTATAAGTTACATTCCAACTAGAACTTTTATTTTCAAGAACTTTTACTTTATCAGTTCTCATGGGAACTTATAATGTGAGAACATTTTTAAAAAAGTTCCACGGTCCATGTTTCAAATAGAACCTATTGAAAAGTTCCAGAACTCTTCCGAACCCTGGAATATATTCGAAATACCAGTATTAAGCCGGAAAAATGTCACGAATGAAGAGACCCTTAGTCTGTTGTTCTTAAACCTATTCTCAATACTGGTTGTTTACCTGCTCTAACAAATACGCTATTACAAAGGCCCAAGGATACGAAGATGAGAGTGATACAGTTTATAGTGACATGTTTTAATAAGTTACACGCTAATTGTCTTTGAACAGCTATTTTAAATTAAACGAATTATGTTAGGGATTCTAAAAAAATCTCAAGAATTTCGATGAATATTAGAAAAGTTTGTCAACATCGACTGTATACTTTACTCTGATAAAACTTCAATGACATAATTACCTCAAAAGTTCCCTATTATGCGACGCAGCGTGTGTCGATTGGTGTATGATTAATGACAGCCAACTGGAATACCTATCACGATGAAGCTTAATTTAGCCAAATCCAAAAAATTTAAGTTTTTTGCTAACAGCTACTTCTTTGGTATAAAATATCCTTGTATATAAACTGTACAAATTTTTTACTCTCTCTGTATAATATGGTTACTTGATATTTATTGATAATGTTGCTCATGAAAGATATTTCAATATTAATTGGCGTATTATAAATCAATGTCACAATATGTACAGCTATGTAAATTTGTCATAAAACAAAGTAGATATTGATATGGGAAATAAGAAATAATTTCTCACGTAACACGAACAACATTGTCGTTTGTCAAAGCGCACCAAAACCTTTATAATTTATAAGAAACTCGAATAAAATTATTCCTCAATTTTCTGAATCTAAATCATACTTACCTGCAGTGGATAAAAAAGATTGTGTACAAACACGCTCAACTTTAAAAAGAATGTGAAACATTTTTAAAAAATGGAAAATGCCGGTATATTTGTAAAGAAATATAGAATACAATCGATAAATTACAAGCTAAATTGTTATATACAAAAGTTATGCAACTTAATAGCTAATCCTGACAGAAATTCACGCCAAAAAAATCTGCGTACAAAATAACTAACTCGTGTTTATTCCGTGTTATGATCTGTTATAAATAAAAATATGCAAACAGTAGATTAGCTGGCATTAGAAATTAGAAACATAATAATACTGTGAATAATAATTAAGTAATTTGCAATGCTAAGTGGGTTACAATCGATTCGTTGTTTATATCAACTAGGAGGTAATTACAAATGATTATTGTCGTTAGCTGATGAAATTTTTTCCAGACATAAACCATGGTCTGCGAGCGAGAGCATGATTCAACGGACAAAAACAACCTTTAAAAAAATTTCCAATTATGGCTAAACTGTAAATGTGTCAGGTAGTACTATCTACAATTAGTATAAGGAAATACTTTTTCGATTTTTAATTAGTTTCAGAATAGCCGTGCACATTTCATACCAGCATCCTAAAAATTTGAATCCGCATTAGCGAAATCGTAGTTATAACTAGAAATGGCTGCGACCTCTCAATTGATGTACGAAAAGTGATTGTTAAGTTGCGTTTTGAAGGCAAAACATTCCGGGAAATTGGAACTATTGATAGACAGTCGGATTCTACCGTGCAACGAGTCGAAAATTATCATTCAACAGGGACGTTTGCTTCGAAGCAACGGCAACGACGCCGCGGACCCTTACTTTTCGCGAGGAGTGGGATATTATTAAAATTGCAAAAAAAGATTCCAGACAATGTGTTCAAAAAATTGTAAATGAAATTGCAAAAAGTAACAACAAGAATATGTGGACAGACCGGAAGAATTTTAGGACAAAGTCATCTTCAGCAATGAAAGCAAATTTAATTTATTCGGATCGGACGGACGAACAATGGTTTGGAGGAAATCGAACGAACAATCTTATCCTAAGAACACTCGGGCTACCGCCAAACATGGAGGTGGAAGTGTAATGATTTGGGATTGAATGGTGGCTAACGATGTTGGAAATTTATATTAAGGGTACCCTCCGCTCAATTTTATCAATTTTTGCGTTAAATATACAGCATTCATTGTACCATTGTAGAAATTAGAGCTCTTGACGGGCGCCACTGTAAAAAGCTTAATTATGGACCGATTTCAAAAACTCTTACGGCATTCTATTCATAATTAGACTCGCTATCGCCTTATCCACGAACAGTAATGTTGGATCACCCATTTTTTTTTATGGACTTAAAATATGTAGTACCTAATAATGTCCAAAAAGTTTTTTTTTACTGTATGTTGCTCAGTTTCTTCTTTTTAATTCATGAAAATCACGTATTTTTCAAGAGTTTTGACCGGAGGATACCTTTAAACGATTTTACTTAGCTTCGATCCTCTGTTTGCTTGTTAAGGGGGTACTCCACTGTGACGCGCCAAAAATTGATGAATTTTCAGGACTTTTTTTTTTGATAGAAAAAATTGAACAATTCAATTGAAATTTTTACTGGTTATTAAATAAGTTGTAAACTATATTCTAGTATTTTTTATTTTTCATTAAACGATAATATACACAGTGCAACAGGCAATCGACGTTGCTTCCTAAAAAATAAATGTATCATTGGTGCAGGTGATTCCGGGTGACCCAGTGATCCGAAACAAAATTTCGAGTGATTTTTTTGCTTAATATGAGTGTAATTCTCGTCCGTAGCAGATTTGTTATCATACATAACAAATGAACAAAATGGCCCACGTTAAAAGATTAATATCGAAAAAATGACTTTCTTTAAATCGTTTATCGATGTAAAAACTAATTAATTATTGAAATAACAATATAATTCTGCTACCAACGAGAGCCAGATATGTGTAGAGTAATGTGTAAAATTTTCAGCCTGATCGGTCCAGTAGTTTTTTCTATTTTACCTGCACGAATTGAAAAACAGTGGTTTCGAGAAAAACGCGTTTAAAAAAAATATCGATTTTTCCTAAGTTATTCGCAAATATATATATCTACAATTAATCGGCGAGGCCAGCTCCATACAATATGCCTTCAGTTTCTTCATATGACTCTTCTTCAGCAGATTTCGCTTCCCTTCGAGCTGTTCTAGCCTCTTTTGAGGCATCGGTGCTGCGCCGGTGAGCACGGATCACGCGCCCCTTATCAGCAGCGGCAGTAAAGTTCATAGCATCTGGTCCAAGAGTCACGCCCATAACGTCTATTATTTTTAATATCAGTGCAAAGCCTTCGTTAAAAATGCAGGCTGCACTGTATGTCGCAATTTCTAAGACCTTTCTGCCGCAGAATGTGTGCTTTGGAGCCAAGTTCCAGACGCATGCATTGAAACTCTCGTTATTGTTCTGCGTTTCATTGCCCGTACACCTTTCCAGCAGATCATCTGAAGTCAACTCTTCATAAATTGGCCTCAAAATAGATTCTGTTTCTTCGCTAAGGGCTGCTGGATGTTTGTAATTTTGTAATGTATTATTCGCTTCACTCTTGCGCCACGAACACCAAGAGTCCGCGCCCAGCGGACAGTGTAAGTGCTGGGGATCCTTATCCGGCGAAACCTTATGATAAAAGGTAGACCATATAGCGGTCCTCATTTCTTCAATTGAATCTGGGTTTCGACGTATTGCTAAACCGTAATATAAAGAAAGGTTTAATTTATTCGTCAATTCAACCGTTTTTACTTTTTTAGAATATTTTACTGCGGCAAAAGTTTTCATTGCAGTAGCCTTAGCTGTTTTTACAGTTGCACGCGTTTTTCTTTTAGTTACTTTTGCCTTTATTTCCTCTTCAGCTTGTCTTTTGGCTTTTTTTAATTGGGTCAGCCGTTTTTTTGCTTCTTTGGTTCTTCGGTACATACGTTTCTTCACATGCAAAACGCACTCTTTCTTCTTTACAATCATATCGTCGCCGTAGGGTTGTTTATCAAGAAGAGCTTTGAACGTTTTCGTATCACCATCTCCGATATAATACGCGTATTTCACTCCATATTTCTCCACAGACCTCTCAAATATTTCTAACACCCCGTCAACCTCCATTTTTCCAGCACTACCGTTATGATTTGCGGCACACTCTGCTTTATGATTGGCGTACCATTCCTCATATTGAATTGATTCTTTTTTACTTTTCCACTGTTCGCAAGCTTTACATGCACTCGATTTTACGACAACATCTAAAATTTTATTTGAATGTTTCCCAACCAATGAAATGATGCCCAAAAGGGATGAATATCCACGTTTAGCCCATGAACCGTCGCCTGATACTGTCAGTTCTGTTGCAGGTCTTCCTGTTGCTGCATTCAGGCCTTTTTCTTCGGCAATGGCTTTTTTCAACACTATTTCGAAAACTGTATCTACGAAAATCTTAATATTATCTATAATTTTATAATACAACGACGTGTGCAAGCCTTGACCAAGATCCATCAATCCGCAAAAATTCCTGATACCGTTAAGTCCAACGCCAAAAATTCGCATCACAAACACAAGTCGCCGATTGATTTCGTATGCATTATCTATCATCGGGCAAGAATTAACGAAAGTTTCATTACACGAGCACTTCACACGTAGCTTGAAACCTAAACCTCGTACACTATACTTTGCAAATTGTATATTACTCCCACAATCTTTGCACTTAATAAATTGTTCCAAAGAACAAAATAACAAATTAAATTGTACGAAACAATAGGACGTCGTCGTATCAACGGGAACGTCAAAACTTGTGTCTTTGGTACGCTGCAGTTTTGCCGCTGACGTACTCGCACAATTAATGCCCGACTCTGTAGTATGTTGATTGCCGCTGAGAACTTGATCTTGATGTTTTTCGCTCCATTTTTCGAGATGTAGCGTTTACGAACTGCGAAAGCGTACTAATTTCTTTTCGTCGAAGACCCGTATTTGCACACGGGGTTTTAGTTTATGAGTAGTTGCTAGGAGGGGATCACATTCAGGTAAAGAAGCAATTAACTAAAAGTGTCACTCACAATAGGATCAGGTATAATTGAAGCTAATGAGTAGTCGCAACAATAGGGATCCGTCCGCCCGCGGACGCAGTGCCCCGCGCACAGCTCCGCCTCTCCTAATAAAGTTGGCTATGAAAGCCGAAATAATCGAAATAAGGACTCCAAACTTACACAGTTGATTCTTAGAGATATTTACTTTGGAAAAATGCAAAAAAAATTCCATTTCTCGAATCTGTCACAGTGGAGTACCCCCCTAAACGATTTTTATTTTTGTTTGTATCATGTTTGGTTCAAATCTGGCAACTCAATTTTATCCCCACTTCCACCAATTCAATTATCTTAAAACTTTGCAGGCGTGCGTAGTTTGGGTGGCAATACATTATTTAAAAAAAAAACGATTTTCTTTAAAGTGACATATCACCATCGTAATTGTAGTACAAGAAAAGAATTATTTTTTAGTTTTTAGTGCATTTTAAAATCGTTTAACTTAAAAAAATTGTTTATATATTTTTCGTTTATCGATGAAACCATGGATAAACATGCATATTTGAATATTTTACAGAATAATTTACACCAGAGTGCGGCAAAATTGGTATTGGAAGATGATTACGTGTTGAAAACTTGAAACAGATTAACGACTCCAAACATTGTTCGTATTTGGTGAAAGAATAGTTGCTATATAATGCAAAAACACAACCGCGCACACCTCCCCAATCACCGGGTTTGAATCCCATTGAACATTTGTGGGAATTATTAGAACGACGCATAAGGAAACATATGTACTAGTACATAGCTATGACATCCAAAGTAGCGTTAAAAAGAATATTTAAAAAAGAATGGATTAAATATCAATAGAGAATACGAAAAAATGAATATCTTCCATGCGCAACCGATTTCGTCGTGTTATAAAAAACAAAGGGTATCTAACAAAGTATTAATTTAGTTGTTGTTACTGTGTTAGGTAGATATTGTATAAGAGAATCTTCGGTAATAATTTAGAATAGAGGATTTCTCGCCAATTTCAATGACCTTGAAATATGTTGTTAAAAATAACATTCTAAACAACTTTTTCCTATACATATAACCGCCGCTAGGCTTTAGTTTTCGAGATACACTACGCACTCATTATAAGCCCGACGAACGGGGCTGGCGGCGGGCGTACGGCGCGTTGTGGAGACTATTCCGCGCGGCCATTGGCGTTAGTGAGAAAACCCAAGAGCGAACGAGAGGAAACGAAAGAGCCTCTCGGCTCGTTCTCGGATTCTCTCACTCTCGTCCGAAGGATTCCAAGAAATGGTGGGGATAGTCGCTGGGCGTACAACGCATGGTACAAACGGGTTTATAACGAGTGCCGACTGTATTCGCAAAAAACTGTGATCGGTAGTTGGACGGGACCAGATTTGTTTAGTAACCCCCGTAAGGAGGTTTAAGATAAAAAATGTGTTTCAGACGCATACTCTCGAAACATAAGTTGCTGGTTCAAATCTCCCTGATCATCCATTTTTGAAACACATTTCTTTATCTGTTTTTATCAATAATAATTTAACTTGTTGCAATTTAACATAGAGAAAGGATTAATATTGTATTCTATATTTCTTTATAAATAAACCGCCATCTTTCATTTTTTAAACATTTTTCACATTCTTTTTGAAGTTGAGCGTGTTCGTATGCAGACTTTTTTTATCCACTGTATGTAAGAGCGGAGTATCTACATCAGAATTTACTTTCGTATTTCTTTATTTCTGTTCCGGAGCAGACTTTTTAATACGAGAAAATTGACCAATTAATCCAACGCGAAAGGTCAATATTTTTATCTACCTATAATGATATCACTTGTGTCTTATACTGAATTACCGGATAGCTCTCTCCCACAATCGTTTAAACAACACAAATCCTATTTCTCCAAATCTCAAACAGATTTCCCGTAATGACAATACCCCCCCCCCCCCCCCTCCAAACAAAAAACCCATCGACCTCAAAGGTGCACAATATGAAGGTAGGTAATCTCGTATACGATTTCCGAGATGTTTCTGCACGATTCTGTTCCAAATCGCGTGGAGCCGATGCGCACGGTTACCTTCCATCGCCGGGCGAAAAATCGCGAACAAGATACCGGCTCGTTGCTTATCCAAATGCAAAAAGGTTTAACCGCAATGTGCTGAGGGGCAGGTGCAGATGGAAACGTACTTGAATGCAAATGCAGACGCGGGAGCATGAGGTCCTGCGTGGATGCGTTTTCTTCGGGCGTTTCTTTTCGTGGAACAACCTGCTGCACGGAATTCCTCCCGCGATAAGTCAGGCAGCCCCGGGGACGGACGCGGCTTCAATTAACGCGGGCCATTAAGGTCGATTTACATCAGTGGCGGGCGCGCGAAAAGAATGTCTCGCCATTCGGTTTAATGGACCTGTTTGCACCTACCCTTCGTATGGCCCTGCCACACTAACGAGCCTCGCTTGCGATACACGGCGATGCCCTAACGTCGCGCCTATATCCGGAGCGCATCGATTACAAGCCGTATTGCATGTTTCCATCTGCTAGAAGCGCCTTATGGTTCGTCTAATTAACTAGATGGTCTTCGAGAAACTACTCTGGAGGACTAATTACTCCAGCGCTGCACAAGGAGCTGTTTTCGGCGCCTAGCGGCGAGCGACCCGCCTGTCCCGTTGCTAAGGTAAGAATCGCTGAGGAGCAGTGCAGTAGTGTATGTGCGTGCTCGTAGGCTCATAGCGTAAGTATATATGGCTAGGTTCAAGTCATACCAAGTGCACATACACTACTGCAGTTCTCCTCACCGATTCTAATTTTAGCAACGGGACAAGCGAGTTGCTCGCCGCCAGGCGCCGAAAGCAGCTCCTTGTGCAGCGTTGATTTACTCTTAAGTTGGTCAAGGTATGACTCTTTTTTTTTTTTAACCGACTTAAAAAAGGATTTTTTTTACGTTTGTCCCCGCATAACTCCTCAGCATATGAACCGATTTTGATGATCCTTTTTTTATTCGAAAGGGGGCGATGCCCTGGTGGTCCCATCTTACACTGCATCAACATTGGCCCAATATTTTGCCAGTTATGGTTAATAATAAAGACTATTGTCACCTAATTATTATTATTTTATGTACGTACGCACATATCTCCTCAGCATGTTGTGCCAATATGTATAAAACTAAAAAGTTAAAAATAAAAAAATTTTAAAAAAATTAAAACCGACTTCAAAAAAAATAAAATTGCACTAAAAAGTAAAAAATAATTTTTTCCCTTATTTAATCTACGACTCTCATATTTTTTAAGTCTGTCCTTCATCATTTGCACTGTGTAAATCTGGCGCCGCCTTAAAAAATATGAGTCGTAGATTAAATAAGGGAAAAAATTATTTTTTACTTTTTAGTGCAATTTTATTTTTTTGAAGCCGGTTTTAATTTTTTTTTTAAATTTTTTCCTTTGCAAAATTGTAAGGGCAGTTGAAATTAGATTTTTGAATCTTCGATGATCTGCTCTTTGTTATGTTTAGTAGTATCTGAGATCTTGATTGTACGTTGTATCTTTCGTACGGAGCTTGCTTAATGTTTCATTCTGCATCTTGTCACGTATTTAAGAGTATCTACGTTTCACTCTTGCCACTTTGTGCAGTGCACCACATTGCAAAAGAAGTTATTCCAAATAATTCTAAGAGATTCTCGATGGTTTTGTTAAGAACGGTTTTTCAAGTTAATATGTATAGATGATGTAGATGACCGTAGACGTTGTTTTTTAAATAAATTCATTTCATTTCCAGAATACGTTTGAAGACTCTCATACAGAAAATGAATAATCGACTGATCAAATACAAACTGAAAAGGCGGGCTTGAAGCTATAGAGTAATCGCCATGTCTTTCTGATAATATTTTGGTATAAGAGATATTCACGAATCGCGAATACGCATTATGCAACCTCCAACTCATCTATGCCCTCCAACTTATTCGTCAATCGATTGGCGACAGATTTTTTGCTCAATGCTGCACTTATTAAATATGTACAGAACTTTGCTCTATTTCTTCCAAAGTTCTAACTCATAGCGTGGATTATGGATCTCAAAATCCATAATTCATGTAATTCTACGAATTACGAACTCTTCCAGTCTTTTAAGGTTTAATAATTTCAGCATACATAACGTTAATTAACAACTTATGTGACACCCTTTTTCGACCTGCAGCTTTTTTGTTATTCAACTGATTCCGTTTTGTATCCCAGTTTTCCTCTTCATGCATCAGTCTCCAAAGGTCGGTGCAGCACGCCAGGCACAAAAAATCGTTTCGTCAGTGTCAAAGCTGTGCACGATTCTGGAATCGAATCCGGCGCGGCGGCTATGAAATCACGTTCGTTCGTCCGTTTCCCGCACGCTCGAATATTGAGCGCGAAAATATGAACGCTGGCCGCGTCTCGGCGCCTCCAATTAGAATAATGGCGATTAGGGGAAGAGAGATGTCATCGACGCATCCACGGAGCCTTGCTCGTCGTTGGCGACGAGACGCCGTGGAATTACGTCGGGCTATTTAAATTTATTAATTGAGCGATATCAATGAACTCGTGCGCTGACAGTGGTCTCATTGAATTGCCTCGGGCTGCGCACGTTCGCAGTAACTCCCATCCGTCTGTTTCGCGTTTCTTGCGTAACGGACAGATTTTTCGCGACACGTTTCTTCTCGTATCGATGGATTTCGCCGTCTGTCATAGTCACCGCTTTTTCAACCCCAGGGAAGTTATACAAACTGGAAAACCGGAAAACTGGTCACATTGCTTCCATTCGTCATTGATGTCATTTTTCATTTTGGATACTACGCTTTGGAGGCAATGAATTTTCTTGTAATAAGAATTTTTGTGGAAGTTAAACGCTGAGAAAGATTCTCACGTTTTCTAGCGAGTATGAATGATCAACGTCGCTAAAAATATTGGCGGCAAGTCATTGTCCAGCTGGGAGCGCATAGGTACAGGACTTGGCGACTTAACTTTACCATTCAGTAAAGTTGCCTTTATCGACCCTGCCTCAGTTATTCATTAATATCGAAGAAAAAAAAAATGGCGACCCATTGAAGGAGAAAATTTCACCAAAATTTACTTTGATCTGTTAGATATAAAACATGAAAATATTGCTGATACTTTTATAATTCTGGTAGGGGTGATAAAGGCAAAAGTTTTTTTATTTCAGATGAATACGACTGGCACAATCATGTTAACCGTGACGGAGGAATTTTTAAAAGTGATCGCACATGAACACCTCTGACACAGTAAATATTTGTCACTTTTTAATGTATCGGCGTGAAAGTGTTAGTAAAATATTAGTAAACAAATGTACAAAACCGGAACTATGTAGAACGTTTATTTTGGAAGGAAAACATTTATAAAAACTACCCATTTTTCACATACTTTCGAACGAATACGCCCTTAGCGCGAATGCATTCAGGTTGGCCAAAACTGCGTTCGTTTTGATTCTTCTGACAGAATGCATGGCGCGCGGGTACCAGTTCCCGGGGAGACTTGATTATTGGTGCGCCAATCATTTTAATGGCTAATGTCGGGAGCGACCGATAACCCCGCACGATAAAAAGATCGTTTCTTCTTCTTTGTCAATCAGTTATTGCGGTACGATGACAGTCGCGGTACAATATTGACTGTTCTAATGTTATATTAAACTATCGATTTCGACTTGATTCGAGCAATTCGATTTTGCAAATTGTAAAAAGAATAACTATGTAGTATTAGACACTACACAGGAGGGTGTTTAACCCTTCGTGGTCACACCTTCTTATAATCACAAATTGGTCACACGGGGTTCACTGTACCCCAGCGTCATTTTTTGAGTTACCATTTTCGTATTTTTGAATCTTTTAACTTTTCAGTGATAATTGTACATTCGTAATACTTATACAATCATGGTCTAATAATCTTTTTCTAGAAATGTAAATTTTGATATGATAAAATTTGTAGTTGAAAATGAGCGATTTCCCACGGTTGTGGGAAAAATGATTTTGAATTTTTTTTATTTTTTTTTGCGATAAATCCCCTTTGGAAGTCGTAAAGGCGCGACATTTTAACTCGAAAATTGCTCTTGGGGTGCGATAAACCCAGTGTGACTACGAAGGGTTAAGAATCACTTCAGAATGAATAAATCGTTATGAAGCAAGTTTGTTTTTTCTTTTTAATTATGTTCTAAGCAACGTACAAAAACTATTGCGATGAAAGGGTATTGGAGAAATAAACCCAGGGTTGTTCCAAAATGAACCATCCCTATTTTCAAAATTTTTTATAATTAAAATCTGAGTGGGATCAAATACCACAATGTTGGATGTCACTTTTTTATTGACTACGTAGCTCGTCTAGTTGTCAGACATCAGTAATCTTATCAAATTCAGAATATATGAGATTGATGAAAGTTTCGATAATTTCAGAACGAGACAAATAGACGGTGAGGCGAGGTCAGGGAAAAGGTTAGAGAATAAAGTTGAATAAATTTAAACGAGTGTCAACGATAATGTGCAGGAGGCTCAACGAACGAATGCAGCGTGTCTCGAGGTTGGGCTTCATTGAAAACGAAGACAAGGAGGCTGTAACCCTTTCGTCGGGCGTACGTCTGTGCGACAAAAGAGTTTAAAAGCGACCCGACCAACGGTTTGACAAATGGACAATCAGTAGCGCGAAGAAGCTACGTGTAGAAAAATAAATCATGGGCCATAGCTCAAAAAATATCAGAGTGTTTTTGGCCAAGAAATGCCGACGACCGCGCTGCTTAATCCTGATTAATGCCCTCGGAAACTCGCGCTAATGCTGATGCCAGTCGCACCGTGTTTCTTCGGCCATGTCCACGTTCCCCTTTCTTCATCCCCCGTCAGCTTTCCATTGCTTCTTCTTTGCCTCTTTGAGCTTCTCACGAGGGAACGGCCCTCGTAATGAGACCTCCTCTCGAAGAGTTCGTTGACGTTTGGCGAATTCATCGTCGTCACTGTAGACGTAAATCTGATCCTCTCGCTTTTTCGGAAAGTTTAGTGTAAAGTGCATTCTGACGAGAACATGTGTGGCGTGATAGATATTTTGTGGCTATTTACTCATTTGGAAAATGTTTAAATGGACAATCTTCTTAATCGGCGAGACTGTGCTGTTAAGTCTTTGTTCCCATCCACAAATACGAGAATTAGAAGATAATAATAAAGAAGAAGTAACAAACGTCAAAGAATGTTATTGAGATCTTAAGGGGGAACACCACTGAGACGGCCGAAAAAGTAAGCCATTTCTAAGAATTTTTTTCAGGAATAATTTACAGCTTTCATAGAAAATTTGTATTGCCAACCTTTAGTACGTTATCTTAAGGGGTTAGGCCACCTTGGATGAAGCACAATTGCAGTCATTTCCGGCATTTTTTTTTTAGGAAGATAATGAAAGAAACAGAAAATTCAATATGAAGCCTGTTATTGTACAACTTTCGCCGGAAAAAATCGTATTTTTTCCTACAAAATGGGGGCGGCAGAGCCGTGATACACAAAATCTTGAGGAACGACGTTTTCCACGGTGTCCAATCTCACGGCTATACCGTTTGACTTAGAACAAAAAAGCCAAAGAGCTTTATTTTTTACATGCCTAAAAGTAGAGAAGTACATATGGAAATCCATAAATATTCATTTGTCTCGAAATGGTGAACATGCGTAGAAAAAGTGCATTTTTTTTTATAAAAGTATCAATTGCAAAGAATATGCTCAAGATATCGCAGAACCCATATGTACTTCTCTAGTTTTAGGCATTTAGAAAATAAAGCTTTTTGGTTTTTTATTCTAAGTCAAACGGTATAGCCGTGAGATTGGACACAGTAGAAAACGTCGCTCCTCAAGATCATGCGTATTACGACTCTATTGTCGCCATTTTGTAGGAAAAAAATATGATTTTTTCCGGCGAGAGTTGTACAATAACAGACTTCGTATTGAATTTTCTGTTTATTTAATTATTTCCCTAATAAAAAATACCGAAAATGACTGCAATTTTGCTCCATCCAAGGTGGCCTAACCCCTTAAGAGACTATACAAAAAAAATAAATAGAAAAACATACATAAATTTTACTATATTAATTAATCTTCTAGACCCCCTCCCCCCCCCCCCCGCCCCCCACACACACACACACATGGGCTGGTCGAATGTGTAACTATGGAACAGCAGGTCCGAAATGAAATTTCATTTTTTTTTATCAACTATATGAGTGTAGTTTCCGTTGTACGTACGGATTCTTTGATTGAAAACAAATTGTTTGAAATACGCTCGAAAAACTGTCCATCTTATTCCCGGATTTTCAAAACTTTTCTTATAAAGCGTACCATTTTTACAAAAATAATTGGTTTAAGAAATCGGTACGTACAACGGAAACTACACTCATATAGTTGATAAAAAAAAGATGAAATTTGATTTAGGACCTGCTGTTCCATAGTTACACATTCGATTAGGTCGCGTGGAGGGGTCTAGAAGATTAATTAATATATTAAAATTTATGGATGTTTTTCTATTTAGTTTTTTTTAGTATAGTCTCTTAAGACAGTGTACTAAAGGTAGATAATAATTTTTTTTATGAAAACTGTAAATTATTTCTGAAAAAAAAATTCTTAGAAATGGCTTGCTTTTCCGGCCCTCACAGTGGTGTTCCCCCTTAATTTCCCTGAAAGACTAATTACTAAACTCCAACTTCTGCTAAGCATTACATCGCACTTTGTCTGTATAAATTATCTTTCCACTAATAGACCTCTATCATAGCATGAAGATATTAGAGAAGAATAATCAGCACCTAAGAGTTAACAAGCTTAAAGATGAAACCGAGATAGGCTTCAACATCCACATACGAATTCGTATACAAATGTTCTACTTTTCTTAAAATAGAAATATTATACTTCACATTCATAAAGCACCCGCTTGCCCCCTCAATTACTATGTACATACTGCCTCGTTCAAGAACCTTCGCGAACTTCCATTGATCACGTTCCATCAAGCTTTAACCTACGTGTCCAAGTGAATTTCGCGATGAAAGCAGCGAAAAATCACTCAACGACGAGAAACCGATCACCATTCGATGCAGTAGGCCCTGAAAGGGCCCACTGTGAGAGCCGCTTAAGGATCGTGACCAGCGATTGAGTTGTACCCAACGTTTGTTAAGACTGCTAGAGAGAAAAAGAGGAAGGAGGACGCACGGATAGACCGGCACTGCGTAGGAAAGAGAGCCACGATCGAGACACAGGAGACGATGCATCATCTCCGGCCCGTGATGAATCGGACGAGGACGGGGATACGGGCCCTTCGTTGGAGAAGAACCGACACATAAATTCACGTGCACGTCTTGGCGTGTTCAAGAGAGAGTAAGGGATAGAGAGAGAGAGGGGGGGGAGAGAGGGAGGAGCAAAAGAAAAGGAGGAAAGAGGGCTCTCACGTGTGCGAGAATGCGAGACAAAGAAGCGCTCGTGCAGTAAACTCGCACGATCTTCGTGGCGCAAACCACATTCGGCTGCACGTACTTTCGTGCTTCGAGCAAGTTGCACCCACACGGATCCAGACACTCTTTGTACGTACGCACGCGCGTAGCTTGCGAAGATAAGCAGATTGAGGGAGGAGTGGGGTCAAAATGCATGGAAATATTCTGAGGGGGAAAGATGTTCAAGATGTAAGAAATAAATGAACTACCTGTTCTCGTAACGAAACGTTTATTGGATTAATTGCGAGAGAAACTACGTGCCACAACTGCTCTGAATCGGATCTTAACTTGAATAAGAACTGGTAAGGATCGGAGGCGATAGTGAAGTAAAGGGATATTTAAACCCCAAGCTCCTGATATTGAAATAACACTAGACTAAAGGTGGAATCAGACGGAATGTGGCTCGGCGAACTTTGCGCGTGAATCGCCGATCCACGCGCCGTCTGATCGGTCATGGCTCGCCGACTGAAGCTCGCCGAACCTAGGCGAGCCGATCCACGCGCTGTCTGATCGGTCATGGCTCGCCGACTGAAGCTCGCCAAGCCGACTCGCCGAACCTGGGCGAGCCTGAGCGAGCCGAGCAAGCTCGCCAATCCACGCGCCGTCTGATCGGTCATGGCTCGCCGACTGGAGCTCGCCGAGCCGGGACGAGTCGAGCAAGCTCGCCGAGCCACGTTCCGTCTGATTCCACCTTTAGACTCGTTGAGAATTAGGATTAGTTTGGGAGTAAACCAGGAAGAAATAGATGAAACTGGTATTGGATTCGAGCCGTATTCGAAAAGGGCGCTGCAGTGGCTTTTCAGGATATTTTCAAACATGAATTACAGTGACAAGTCTTCAATGTAAGATTCAGTACAATTTGCATTAAGTAGAAATATCTGGCCATAATACTGGGGTTAATACATTACAGAAGGTGCCAGACTTAACTTTGAATTGAATGCAGCCTTGTTGTAGGCGGCTTCCTGATCTGAGGTTAGATATGTGTGGTATCGTAGCAAAAGAATGTGTTTTACAAAGCAAAATTTAAATTGGATATACATATACTTATGATTTTAATCAAGAAAATTGATGACGAGATTAGAAGAATAGCGCTGGAATTACTTTGTGTATAGGAATTAATACATTAAACATTCTTATATGATTTATTTTCTGCTTGTACACTTGAACATTATATCGAGACAAGGTGACTACTCACATGTTTGTCACGGTTTAATATTTTAGGATCTGAGAAAAAATTATAATTTAATACCGACCTCAAATTTCAGTGCAAGCATTGATAGGTGATTTATTTTATGTGCAAAAAGATGTTACATTTCTCATAACATGAGTGTGTATCGATTGTTTCAATAAACTTCCCTGTGAAGAAGAAGTTGCGAGGTGAAAGGATTTAAATTCACGTGATTTCCTGTTTCAACTGATTACGGTCATATTCCTCGAGAACCAGGCTGCCTTTGACTGCACATATACATTTCTTTATGCCGGAGGCTATTCACGCCGGACTCACACGCTGACAGAAACGTATGTACGTGGGTGAATGCGTGAGTATCTAAAGCTTATGACACGCGATTAAGGATATTCGCAAACATTCTCAATTTCCTCGTTAAGGGATCAGCAAGAGCAATGTACCCTAGGCACATCAATTTTAAATGAAAGCTTTGAAATATATATGACTGATTTGATCATAATATAGTGCTAATATATGGGAGAATATACTTTGAGACTCTCCTACACTCAAACAGTCTCCATTATCATTTAATTCGTTACCTAGCAGACACGTTTCAACTTCAAAGTGCCTATACAACCGAATAGGCATTCTCGGAAATAAACTTCTGCACTCCTCCAGCACACTAATCAACCTCTTTACCTACATCTACCAAAAGAAATTTGAATAATCCAGACGTCAAAAAAATTCTCCATCCCCAATTTATAACAACATACCAAAAAATAACACTGCAATCTATAAATCTATACACAATTACACTCACGTTCTATTTCTATCCTAAACGAGACCTCGACAAGCCACATACATATAGGAAAGATGTCCTACCATTCTTTAGTATAATACCAAAAAATAATTATCACCAGACTTCTGTATCTGCATCTATTGCACCAGAGACATCTCAAAATTCTCTTTGCCAACGCCTACCCTTCGCAATTAAACGTTCAATACCGGACCTATCGCAAGAGATCCGAGAAATCACGCGTAAGGGACAAGCCCTCGATAGTTGCGTGGATTTTGCACGTGTGTAAGATATGGAGTACGTGCATACGCGATTATATTCGTGGGAGTGACGGAGGTTAGCCGAGGGGCACGCATCTGGCCGTAATTACTAAATTATCCTTTAACTCCGCCGTCCACTCGAGGCCGCGCCGCGATCTTATCCGGCCAGAGGGTCGTGCCTAGGTTTGTTCAACCAGCCCATACGCCGAAATGATCGTCGTTTATCGTCGGTAACCCTTGCTTGGGACGGGGCAAGGGGAGAAGGGGTTGCCAGAGGCAGACAAAAAATTTTATAGGATCTCGGAACGCAAAATCGCCGGAAAACCGGTATGGGGAGCGTCAGCGACGGGAGTACAACGCCACCAACTATTTGCTAATCTCAACTACGTGATTATACGCTTACATATTTCCTCGTTAGGTTCTACGAGTGATGGAAACCAGCTTCTTAGAATTCTGTTGGTATCGAAACTATGGGACAAGGTTCTTGCTCGAAAATTGGTAGAGCAGACGTCCCTGCAAAAATTCGTTCAATTCTATTGGGAGGTCATCTGAGGAAAAATTTGTTTACATGGCGGTAACAAGGAGAAGACATGAGACGACCCCCTTTCATTTTGTTGTAGGAGAGACCGGGGCTAGATGTTACAGGGGCAGGTTGTTACAAAGCAGTTTAAATTTTTTTCGCTTGGACTATCACTTCGACGATGAAGTGGCTGATGTGTTTCAACCATATACAGTTGTGTATGTTGTTTCTTTGTAGTCGGTTCACGCGTTGTCACTTTATTACAGTTTTTTGTGTTTTCGGTACTAATAGTAACTTTTCTCTTTCTACTTCAATCTTTTCTACCGAACAGACAGATAAATGTATGTAAATTAATATTACCGCGTTTGAATCACTGTTCCTTTAGTTACAGATTCGTATCAAGAACATAAGAATACACCAAACTGGTATGAACATATAGTTTTTTATACACAATGGTGTCAACCGGGGCAAGTTGTTACACAAGACAAGGGGCATATTGTTACATACGAAAAGGGGCATGTTGTTACATTGTATTTAGTAATTAATTTATTAATTTAACCCTTTAGTTACCACGAGTCACTGTAGTAGCTTCCCGCTAAATGATTTTTTGGAACAGAACGCCACTATGGTGGCTCTCTTCTTCATTTCGTAATGAAAGTCGTCTTTTGTTTCGTTACTATGGAGAATGTCTTCACATGTTTCAAACTACATTTATTTCAACAAACGACGCTTGGACGCCAGTATTACACGATTTCGTCAGGTGTGCACATCTGTGTTATTTTGTGATAGTGCATTATTTTGTTTCGATACACCATTATCAGGTATGGATTATTACTTTTGAGTTAGTATAAACACATTATTGCTACAGAGTTAATTAAATCAGTAATTATTAATTACTGTATTTAATTACATTTTACAGGAAAATGGTACAAACTTATATAAAGAAAACGTCTAGAGGTACCACACCTTTAGCTATATTTGAGGCAGCAGCTAGAGATGTTATTGATAATAAGCTCACGATTAGACAATCCGCGAAAAATCATAGCATCAATTGGATGACTCTGCAGAGATTTATTAACAAATATAAGCAGAATGACGGTTCTCACCAATTAACTGTTGGCTATTTGAAAACAAGGCAGACTTTTACAGACGAACAAGAAGCGAAACTCGTTAAATATATTTTGCAGTATTCGAAAATGTATTACGGGTTAATGCCAAAAGAAGTGAGGACCTTAGCTTATGAATATGCAGTGGCCAATAATGTAAATTTTTCTGACAATTGGGCAAACAAACAGAAAGCCTCAGCTGACTGGTTTTCTGGTTTCCTGAAGCGTCATCCGAACTTACCTTTAAGATCCCCTAAAGCAACAAGCCTTTCACGCGCTACAAGCTTCAATACGCATAATGTCGGGCAGTTCTTCAATAATTTAAAAACAGTTTTGGAAAAATATAGATTTAAGTGCCACGATATCTGGAATGCGGACGAAACTGGTACAACAACCGTACAAAAACCGCAAAAGATTGTCGGACAGCGTGGAGAAAAGCAAGTAGGGAAGGCTACCTCAGCTGAAAGGGGAACATTAATCACATTGCTTCTAGCAGAGAATGCCATTGGAAATACGGTACCCCCTTTATTGATTTTTCCTCGCGTTAATTTTAAGGAGCATTTTATTTCAAATGGACCACCCGGCTGCATTGGAGATGCACATCCAAGTGGTTGATGTCTGATACAGTGCAACGTATGTGATTGCAGCATAGTATGCACAAACATAAAACATCATACATATTATAGACAAAACATAATCGAATAATTTTGATATAATACTTTATATTTTGATATTTTTATGTTATCATATTTGTCACCGTCATGTATTAAGGCTTGCAGCAAACAAAACGAGTCTTATTATGCAACTTACTATGTGTTGTGAGCGCGCAACCGTGCGCACCGTGTACTTGCCATCGTGTAACTCCATAAGCCGATAGTGCATTATACAATTCATATACACGGTTGAATTCATAAAAAAACACCCTATATTTTTAGTTATTATGTAAATGGAAAAATTGTTAAAAATAACGTGAGGTAAAATTTTTTTTCAGAAAAAAGCTTTTTCAAAAATTTTGTTAACGTTATTTTGTAGCGCTTATTGCACCATTAAACTTTTGTTTGAAACATTTTTTTCTGTCTGTTGTACTTTGAGAGTTATACGCGAAAAAGTGGAAATACCAATTTGACTTTGAGGTTAGTTTTCACCCCCTTAAAGGGCGATAGGGCACAAATGAAACACACCGCTGTTCTTGTTTTGATTCACTCTAAAAACTCACAAAGTTGCATTCCAATCGGTGAGTCCGGGTTCGCGGTGTTCCCTTGTAAGTGGTGGTTGATATAGTACTTAAGGTATCTCAGTTTGCTAAAAAAAAAGTATAGCCTATTGAGATTTTGTTATTAAAACCTACTAGACTGACCGCATGAAGCAACTAATCATTAATGGCACTGTGTGATGAGGATAAAAAGTTCACCAGACACCACGTTAAGGTACATAAAAAATAGTCATATACACAGTGCAATATCCAGTAACGGAATTTAGAAAGCTGCTGTCAAATATACTCTGTCTACAAGAGACAAATGGTATGCGGGAGCCATCTACAGTAAATTCTCGTTGTGAAATTCCTTGAGTATGTTCGTTGCATGATCATCTCTATCCCCTCTAACTAGAGGGATCCCCCTTGGAACCAGGCAAGCGTAAAGGTCCCGTCCGGGGGCCTTTAAAGTTAACATTCATTCTTTCTCATTCGTTCTCACTTCTTTTTCACTCTCTGTCCTTTTCTTCAACTGCCGACTGCCGCTATTGACGAAACATAATAAACCATCAGCTCGAGTCGAAATGCGGTGCTAATCGCTTGCGCTGTTCACATTGTGATCTTACAACGAGAATTGACTGTATACCGAGTTCCCTTGATTCTCGGACACCAACCGCTCTCGCACAGTGAAAGAGCCGGTCCCTCCTTCGCGTGCTGCGCAAGGGAGATATAGGGAGTGTCTAGGTCCTAGGAGGAGCCGGCTTTTTTACTGTGTGAGTGTGGTTGGTATCCGAGAATCAAGAGAACTCGGTGTACCACTGGATATTAATCGTGGTACCGAAATTATGATAATGTGATAATTAACATTCGGCATCCTGCCATCTCCATTCCCTCCTTCGATCTCAAATATTATAATACAACCATGTGCTGGTATCGCTTATGCTACGACACTTCGACAACATAAGACTATATTCATAAAATATATATGCAAGTTACATTTCATTTTTATCTTCCTAAAATTATCGAATATCTGCACCTAATATTCTACAAACAGCAACGTGAACGTACACATCATTATTCTGCAAAACCACGACAAAATGGGAGACAGACATCACGAGTCCCTCCCTTGTACCAAGTCTACCGAAGTTTTTAAATCCTCCATCTTCCTCTCATTTTCCCGCGTTCTTCTAAATTCACGATGCAACGCCGAAGTTTCCGAAACGTATATACATGTCCCTAGGTGATTCTCCATATTTTCTCGACAGATTTCCCCAAGTGGGAATGTTCAAAACACTCTCTTCCCAATCAATTTTTCTTCATTTCTTTTAGATGAAAGGATGAAACAGTGACTAGAGGAGCGCACTAAACGAAGAAAGCCCAAAGCGAAATCCGTGTCTGATCCGGTTGCTATTTCTACGTATCCGAGTTCGCAGCCTCGCGGATCGACGCCAGAATAAAGAGACTCCAAGCCTGAGGAGGAGGAGGAGGAGGAGGAGGAGGAGGAGGAGGAGGAGGAGGAGGAGGAGGAGGAGGAGGAGGAGGAGGAGGAGGAGGAGGAGAAGGAGGAGGAGGACAAGGAGGAGGTGGAAGCAGCTACGAAGATGAAGTTTGCAAGGGAGTAGCACGACCGAGTCGCTGGTACCATGCATCATCGATTCAGACAGCTCGCTGCCCTCTCCTCGGGCCTCACCGCCGCCGTGTTCCGCTCCGTTTCGTTCCTCCTTGCGATTCCTCCGGTTGGCCTCTTACCTCTTAAGAGATCGTCCTACCGCGAGCACTCGCCTACCTACTTACCCAGCCTAACCACCTTCGAACCCTCCCCACAGGCTGGCAAAAATGGCCCTGCGAGGGGTCGGGATCAATCGATCGATTCCGAAGCAACATGGCAGATAGCTGGGTGATCGAGTAACGATTCAGATGCTGGACTCAGTGGCTGATTTGGTAAACGTCGCTGGCGATTTATGCTATGATAGACACACCATGGCGAAGCTCTCGTCAAGGCGAATCGAATAATATTATTTTTAACTTGAAAACTAGATAGGCAGGGGTTAAAAAATGAGCTTAATAATCTTGAACATGCGAACAATAAAAAACGGTAAAACACTCGGGCGAGCACTTGCGGAAACACGATTGACCTCAGCGGAACTGTTCCAAGGTAAGCCGCGGTGCACATGAGCGGCATGCGTCATTTTGCAGCCACGTCAATATACCGTTGCGTTCTAGCAGTATATATTTGTATATGGAGAGATATATAAAATATATGTTCTATATTTTGTGGCAGTATTGTCATATTTCGCGGTATGAACCCAGTAATTTTTCCATATGAACTCAATAATATTGCAATTTCGGTGATACATGATGTCAACGACTTGGGAGTTCACTTTTCGTCCACTCTAGATTTTTCCAGACACTACACAACTATTGTAAACATCGCCCTGAGGACTCTAGGGTTCATATTGCGTTTCTCCTCTAACTTTCAATGTATTCGCACAATCCGATTGTTTTATACCACATTAGTTCGACCATCTTCAGAGTATTGCTCCTTAATTTGATCGCCGACTCTTGCGGAATACAATCTACTTATAGACTATAGAGAGGGTCTAACACAAATTCCTTAGGTTTGCCGCTTATAAACTGCGCCGTCCAATGTCACGCGATAATCATAATTGAAGACCTTGCAGCAAGGGTGCAACTCCATCTTTACCAGTTTCGAGTAAACTGGGAAAAACTGTTTATAAAAGTATTGCTATGACATAACATTAAAAGGAGAACAATGATTGAAAAATATACATTTTCACACAATAAGTAGTGGTTATTGAGTTGACAAGACTTTATTTTTATTTTTGGCGAATTCTTCAAGTCTGAAGCTGCACCTGTCTTGCATCAAAGAGTACAAAAATCGGTTGCATTTTGATAACTATACACAATAAGGAACACATTTCATTGATTTATTGTTGCTTTATTAATCAAATATGAAAGAAATACGTCGACATTTGTTGTAGACATAAAAAATAACATTATTCTTGCGCCTACTCGTCATCATTATCTGTGGAAATATCCTCATCCTCAGTCCACGTACATTTGAGAGCTTTATAAAAAGGTTGCTTATTAGGTATGTAAGACGTAGTTGGTCGCTAATTGCATTACGTTGTTATATTTTGCCTTTTTCAGTGGCAAATAAGCAATGTACAGTGGATTCTGGGGCTCAACTGATAGATTGTACATCACTGGTTTGGTGCAAGAAGGAGGCAGATCCGAATCTGCATTCATATTGCACAAAACGGTAACGAGTGCAAGTCCAAAATTTACAATAAATTGTCCATTTGTTTTCAGATTTGCATCAAACTTGTGCCAAACGATGTAGATTTTTATTTCACGAATATTACACGTTATAACTAAAACACTGTCAAAAGTGGAGTTGCACCCCTCTTGCTGCAAGGTCTTCAATTTATGACCAAATTCTTACTTCTCTGAACTTATCCACGTTATTGGAAAGTAGGCGTACCTATTGCTGATCTTTGTTTCCTATTTAAAATGGTTAATGTTTGTATCAACTGTCCTTCTTCCTTTTTACAGCTCAAACATTAAATATAAGTTTGGTGCTCACGATCCTGTAAATCGGATCGTCAGCGTTACCAATTTATATTTTGATTATATTGATTTTTTCGGTGGATTCATACAAACTTTCAAGAGCAATCTGCGCAAAATTGTTATCAACAGTACTTAATTTTGTTTTACTGTTATGTCTTGTTTTTCTTGTACGTATACTGCTGTATTTTTTATTGTATAAATTGGGCTTGTCCCATAATAAATAATAATATTGACGTGGCTGTAAAATGACGCGTGCCGCTCACGTGCACCGGACCTAAGACGTCAAATGTGTATCTTGCTTTTCATTAGAACGTCTTATTGGAATTTTACTGAAAACCGAATTTGTGGCTCTTGCAAATTTCGACTTAAAGTGAAATTTGTTTGGAAAGTCTGATAATTTTGTTCAATCATCGAAAGCACGACAATAGAAACACTCTTTTAAGTTATCTGCGGAAAGGCGTCTGGATTGCAATATTTTCTAATCTAATTATTGAAGAAATAAAACAATTCTCGTACAAGTTTGAACAAAGCAGTTTTAGATACTCACTATCAGTTAACATTCGTGCATCTTACAACAATTGTTCGCGCTATTCAACGATACTAACATAGGAAATTCGGGAACTCAAAAATTAAAAAAAAATCTGAAATTTTGGAGATGTGTAGTTCAAGTGATGCTAAAAATATTTTTTGATTCCGCAATAAAATGGTCCTAAGGGTGAAAACATCCCCCAAAGAAATGATGAGTTTTCATATTATTGTGATTATCTGCGAAGTCGTAAAGATATCGAAAAGAAGTCCAATTCAAAATTGTATGGCTTTTGATATCCTACAATATGGTACTAAAGAATTGTCGAAATAACAGATGGTGGGGATAAATTTTGACAGAAATAGGGGTTTTCGCAAATTCTTTATCGTCACTTTATACGGCATAAAAAAACCATAGAATTTTGAATTTAACTTCTTTTTGATATCTTTTACAGTTTCGTAGATATTTACGATAATCTGAAATCTCGCGATTTTTTCGCAGGGGTATTTCACCCTAAGGACCGTTTTTTATTGCCGAATCAGAAAATAGCTACGTTTAGCACCATTTGAGCTATATTTCTGCAAAGTTTCTGATTTTTTGGAATTTTCAAGTTCCCGAACTTCCCTGTGTAATTGGTCCTTTTTATAACAATACTGTTGTGAGTTTCTTCTTTTATATCCTTTCAGTTGCATTCTATTGCGAATCATCTCTGCTTCGAATGACGATGAAGACATGCTGATCGAGAGTACCTGCTGAGAGGAAGCATTAGACGTCAGGGTGCATCTGGACGCTGCAGCTTTTTTGCATGTAGATTGCACCCTGCCAATAAAATGCATACAAACATTGCAAACGCATTTACGTCCTGGAATGATGCTTCCCGATTATTGTTGTTATTGCCTGGAAACGATATCGATTTGTAGTAGTAGTAGTCATTGCTATCATCCTTATGAACATTGTTGCACACATTGAGTGGGCCCTACTGACATTGCAAAAAGAATGTAGCAATATAAAGACCTCTAATTTCCGTGATTCTGTTTAATTATATCGCTAAATTCTTATGTTCAACGTGGAAATGCTTGAATCGAATATAAGTTAATTTAGACTTGATGACTAATCGGTAGAAAGTTGAATACTGCGTTGCCTGCTAGTTCCTCCTTTGTTTATAATAAATGAGAACCAAATGATCTTTTTCTTGGAGAAAAAAGATAATTGAAAGCAGTCGAATAATTTTTAATCTAGACTTTTTCAATTTTTAATTTTTTTAAATTTTTTATTTAGTAAATGAATTATTCTTTTAATTTTCCTCGAAAACTAATATACCTGGAGACTTAGAAGCTACCTAGAATTTTTATACGTAATTCTATGTAACATCTAAGCTAAATTCAAAAACTTGCAGTGAACCTCAAAATTCTATTTCAATAAAATAAAATACATTCACTGCTAGAAATGTATAAAACGTTTCCAAATTTTTTACCAAATACATGCACGTCAACACTGTACAATAATCATTGTTTTCTCCTCAAAAAGCAATGTCCCTAGCTCAACAACGAGAATATACGTTTTAACGTCTCTGTCTATCACCATTGGCCAATTGAAGCAAGGATTCAAGTGTTGTAGCTGAAAGAGTTATAGTGAGGTCGTAAATTAAATCATCTAACGGCGGTACCGACTGATGTAGCAGCTCTGATTAAGGCTTCAGGTCGTTATCTTCGCATATTTCTGTCAATTCGTTTGTGCCGGCGCTCGAAACATGTTTACTTTAAACTTTAACGCTCCAATGAGTTTACGACCTTGCTATACCTCTTCCAGCTACTACCAACGGAAGATTTCCAACCCGGAAATTCACATAATTATGAAACTTTGAGGATATTTACAGGATATATATACACATGCATTACGCAATTGTTTTGCTGCCCAAATTCACTCTGCGGGGGTGAAATCGACCCCTGAAAATCCGGCTATTTTTCGATTTTGTGCTATAACTTGCGAACTGTAAGTTACCAAATGACAGTCCTAATTAAAAGAAGTAACTTTCTTCTGAAAACTTTTTTCTATCTCTTACAGTTCGTGAGTTATAACACAAAATCGGAAAACAGTCGGTTGTTCAGGGTTCATTTTCACCCCTTAGAGTGAATTTGCGCAGCAAAAAAATGCGTTGTACATATCTATACATCCCCCAGATATCACCAAAGTTTCATAATTTTTTGAATTTCCAAGTTGGGGATCTTCCCTTGTAAGTATAATACATAATTGTTTCCCGAAAAAGAAGCATTTGAATGTCGACAGAAGCAGAGCAAGACCGCATAAAGCTGTGGCCTGCAGCGCATTATAAGCCAAGTAGGCAAAATATCGGGACCGATTTAAAAATTGCTCGAAAGCGTGGCGCACGGTAATGCAGATAGGAGGGGCGGTTTTCAAGCACCGACCACCGAGTAATATTTATCGTGGACGAATCAAAAGTAACTTGCTGGAAGCGAGGGGAACGAATAAAGGCTGGATATCTGACAGACACGGTCGTCGGATTGCTGGTAATGCGATCACGTTTCAATTGGCCGACGGCTGATGATTGCATAACAAAATCGAGCCCTGCTTCTGCACCCGTTCGGTCATTCGAGCACTGTGCGCGGGATTGCGTCGATGATCGTAAATTTTGAATCGACCATGCCGCTGCTGGAACATGCCGCCGCTTCCTCGTTGTAAATTAACGAACGACGACGGGGGTCCCGAAAGCGTTTATAGGTCGTAAAAGTGGCGAAATGTAAATATTTATCATAAAAAGTTCTGACTGGGAGGTTTGGACATTTCTACATGATCATAAACACTCGACAACTGACCGAACTATTCGAGGGATGGACACATTTTTCGCGATGGGAGGTGTAAAAAGTTTGGTGATACGTTTAGCTGCTTTTTGGGGAACCATGAAGGGTAGAATACTCGATCGATCTTCATCGAGAGTGTGAAGGATTTTGTATTAAAATTAAAGGATAGTTCCCAGTCACGTGGCACAATAGGTGTAAATAATTATTGATTTTCATTGAGAGTAAGATAAATTGAAAACGAAACGATATAAAATTTATGGATGGGAAGTATTAAACTTGGAGACAGCTTCCATTTATTCGATCAATTGTATAGCAGACTAAAGATCCAAGTTTAAATTTTGTTTTGCTACATACCTCGAGTGCCCTTTCCTTTCTCCATTACATTCAATTTCTGCATCTACATATATAGGTATGTTTAGCACAGCAGACTTTGAAGACAAATCTTCATCAATGAGAGAGAAACTATCTAATCGGAAACGATCGTCGGTTGCTTGTGCATGCATGCTGCTGCCGAATTTGCTCTATTGATTAAGGGGGCAGACCACTGTAAAAAATCGGAAAAATCGATTTGTTCTTTTTCACATTTTCTGAAAAACGTACGTTTCAAGAATGCTCTCTCCAAATTTTATGAAGAAATTCGCAAAACTGACGGAGATATGGTATTTTCCGTGAAGCGGTGTCAAGCGCGTGACTGAGCCGCGCGGAACATTCAACGCGTTTTCATCAGAATGACATTTTTCAACCGCGTTGACAGTCTACAGAGAAAACTATACATCCAATTGAAATGAGCAAGGGCATTTATTGTACGGAAAACCCGTCGCTATTACGTGACGATCAGTTTTTTTCAATTAACGACCTGCTTCTATTTTTTTATCAACATTTCCCCAAATTTGTACCCTGAAAACATGATTTTTTTCCAGTGGTCCGCCATTTTGTAATTTTTTGCGATTTTGACTTTTTTTATCGTCACGTAATAGAGGTAGGCTTCTAGTTTCTAAATGTTTTTGTCTTTTTGAATTCAGATTAACCATATGGCCTGGGCACTGTCAACGCGACAAGCATGATTTTGCCGTAGCGCGTTGACGAAGAGTATACAGGAAACGAATTTATGGAGTTGATTAAAAAAATTGTTTTTATACTCTTCAATATGCACATATTAACTATACTAAGCAATATATTGATTTACTTGCGTTGTTTGGTTGAAATAAATTCCCGAAAACACCCTTACATTTCGGACCGTTACAGTGGTCTGCCCCCTTAAGGGGACCTTCCGGTCTAGAGCCCCAAAAAATAGGTGATCTTTAGGAATTAATTAAAGGAAAACTACTATATATAATTTAATGGGACTTTTTGCACTGTATTAAGGATGTCTTAAATTATAGAAATATATTTTTTGTTTTATAATTAATCATTACAGACAGCACTGGGGAGTCGTTAAAGTCAAGGCGTCAAAAAAGTGATCTAAATCGGTGGGAACTGTATCTCCAAAAGTTATTGTGCGATTCGACTGAAACTTTTTTTATTTTGAAGAATATATTTCTGGCTAGGGAGGAAACCAGAAAAATTATAAAAATGACATTTTTTTTAGAAAATAACAGTACTTAAAGTTTGAAACCCCTTTGCCCTATATTTTTCATCCTTTCAACGCCTTTGAAAATGATAAATTTTCAATTTTTTGTAATTTTTTCTGGTATCCCCACTAGCCAGAAGTATATTCGTCATAATAAAAAAGTTTCAGACAAATCGGATAATACCTTTTGGAGATACAGGTCCCACCGTTTTGAAAACACTGTTTCGAGAAAACCGCGTTGAAAGTTTTACGTGGGCGCCGAGTGGCCGGTTGTGATCCATGCATTTGCCGCTACTCAAATGCCTATAATTTCGGGAATTTTACGAATTTCAACAAATCCTTTTAAACACGTTTTCCTAAAAGGTTGAACATTCGAAAAATGAAATAAAAAAAAATCGGCTTTTAGACCGGAAGGTCCCCTTAATGAGTTACGCCACCTTAGAAATTTCAGAAAATGGAAAAGAAATGCATAAGTGATAGTATGAACCCTCAGACAGAATGTAAAAAATGTCCTAATAAAAAATCGCATTAATAACAAAGTTATAGAGCGTAAAGTGAAATCCTGCACGTCGAGCATTGATGCGCCCATCGAGTTTTTCATCTGTGCTCTCCTTCTTCGACCTCTTCAAACAATACAGTGCTTACAGCGATTGAATTTATTTGACGGCTGATTATCCTAGCCGCATACCTCAAACAATTGACGCATTAGCCACGCTTTTCGGCAAAGCTACATTAATTCTGCAACAGGAGACCGTTGAGTGTATATAGATTGAGGGGAAGAAAACATACCACAGGAATAGCGAATCATGGTAAAAAGCGGGAACGACTATTTAATCGCTTTGAGGTGGAAAATGATAGTGGAAGTGCAAGCGCTTCTGCGAGCAAGTTGCAAGACAATCTGTCTGATACAATCATGAATCAGCTTTACACAGGGTTGTTGAAGAAGCTATATGATCCGTCCATCAAGAATTCAGTAATGATGAACAACCTGAAAAATGCTTTGGAGGCTCCACGCAAAATAATAACGAAATTTTTAATGCGCTGACATGGAAGATGGTTGCTAAACTATTGTTCGGTGATGATAAAATAGTGTACATTGCAGCCTATCTTGTAGGTTGCAACGAAGGCTATAGAACAATACGACAGTTTATGTATGGATGTTCTGGGAGGTTATTGGTTCTCAAGCTGAGTCCGTTGCCACGGAGTATGGCACAACATAGGGTACAGAAATTTTTGAAGGATGACCTGTATTTTGAAATATTAAACTCAATGAGATAGTGTTACATCGAAAGTATTGACTGCCAAAACGCTGAGACAATCGCGTTTGCCTATGCCCATATAAATTAATAGAAATATTTCAAACGTGACTAATTGTATTTTAAAAAGATGAAATGAATTTTAAGTATTGGCTCGTTTAGTTAAATTGCTAGCTAAAAAGCAATCAAGATTAGTAGAGGAAGATGCATCAACGTCAAAGGAAGGGTGGACAGAAAAGATCAATACAAACAATAAGATAGAGAGTACCTTTAAAAACGAGAAGACTGCTCAACTTTTATATTTCAGTTACCGAGAAAGTCAAAATCACTAACGCCAGAGTACCACCATGTGCACAGCTACATGCATGGGAACCACACATTTTCTCCTATTAGAAATAAATGCAGGCATTTAAGGGGTCATTTTGGTAATCACGCGGCAAAATTCGGCAACATTCAGGTTTTTTTCTCAGTGAATACAATGAATAACAATGTCAAACTTTTTTTCATTTATTAAGCTACTTATAACGTATACGAAACAATTTTTTAAATACACTTTTAATTGTGTTTTTTCAGTGTTACCTAAAGTTAAAAATCGCGACTTTGAAAATAAATACCACCCTGGCGGGAGTGATTTAAGCTCACAGACTCATCTGAAACAAAAAAACCAAACTGATTCATAACCATTATGAGTACCTCTATCGCAGGTGCCAGAATTAGCCACGTAAGTCAAAATTTAACAAAATTGCGCGCATTCAAACTTCAAGTCTCAAAATAATCCATTTTTACTTGAAGTTTGAATGCGCACAATTTTGTTAAATTTTGACTTACGTGACTAATTCTCGCACCTGCGATAGCGGTACTCATAATGATTAAAAATCAGTTTGGTTTTTTGTTTCAGATGAGTCTGTGAGCTGGAAACACTCCTGCCGCCTTTTCAATGGCGCGATTTTTAACTTCAGATAACATTGAAAAAACACAATTAAAAGTGTATTTAAAAAATTGTTCCGTATACATTATAAGTAGCTTAATAAATGAAAAAAAGTTTGACATTGTTATTCATTGTATTCACTGAGAAAAAAAACTGAATGTTGCCGAATTTTGCGGCGTGATTACCAGAATAACCCCTTAAATAGAGAATATTTTTCCTGAACTTTTTAAAGTTGATACAATGGATCATTTCAACTGAGTGCGTAGATTTCTTGTAAAAAATTCGTGAAAATACCTCTTGTTTCGGCCCAGTCAAGGTGGCGTAACCACTTCAAGGGACATTTCCGTTAATATGCTCGAGTGTTCCTTCCGTTAAAAACTCTCTAGTTTACCTCGGAAAAAAGACATCCAGAACAATCACCAATTTGTACTCGCGACCTTTAATACCACGAATCTTAGAGCTTTAAATTATTCTCCCTTCTAGGAATACAGTAATTCCTTTTTGTGTACCGAAATCTAAGAGCGGCGATAAGAATATGAGCTTTTCAGTGGAGCGCTCTGTTTCTCATCAAGCTGGACATCTGAAGAGCTGAAATTAAGCGGGATTCGTCCAGAAGTATTTCTATTCCAGTTACCAATTATCTCAGTATGTATTTCGTTCACGTATGGCTTCGATACGGGACTAAGAAATTCTGTGTTTATTGGCACCAAAGCGATTAACTAATTTGCAATGCTTCAACATGAAACTAAATTCTTTTAATCGAGGAAACTAAACGAGCCAATACTTAAAATACATTTAGTTTTTTCAAAATACATTTAGTCGCGTTCAAAGTATTTCTATTAAATATGGACATAGCGATAAATTATTGTGCAACTTTTTGACGGCGTCTCAGCCTTTGGACAGTCAACACTTTCGATGTAACATTATCTTATTGAGTTTAACATCTTAAAATAGAGTTTCGAAAGTAGATACCAAGTAAAATGCAACGGTACTTGAAAAATGGGATGATTTCAGCGACTGTAGTTCCCATGGGATGGGACGAGAGTGCGTGGGCTGAGGCAACAAAGTGATCGACCTCACTGAGCGCACACGCGCACGCACACTTTTCAGCGCGTGGCCGCTTAATGTGGGTGCACAGCGCAAGATGAACGCGTGCAAGCAGGTACGTAATAATTTCACGGTGCACGTGGTAAGCGAGCGCTGGTGTGATTCATGCCGACGTCTCTGTTTTCAATACGCCACGGGCCATCGACTCGCGAGCAACGTCTCTCGATGACTAAAAAAACATTCCAGGGAATTTCTGTGACTAGAATTAGAATTCCTGGCTATTTTTGCAGGATTTGAAGATTCTATTGGAGTGTTTTGTAATAGCGGGTGGGGCGGACCTTGTAGTGTTTATAATTTAAGAGACTGAACAAAAAATTCAATATAGAGTTTCTGATATGAGACTTTGATTTTGAAAAAAATGTTTTTGAAAAATCTTAGAGTATTTATGTAGAAATTTTATTACACATTTTTTTCTTATTTAACTTGCATAAAGAATCGCTCTCTTTTTGTTTGTTTTTGTCTGCCCTATATACATTTGGACACAAATTTTTCAATAATTCAGATAATAAATCGTTTGAATTATATTTTCTTTGTATTGCGAAAATAATTCAAGAGTGGTGTAAGTAGTTTAGTTTACCAAGTAAACTGTTTCGGAACATATTTTAACCACGTTACTGATTCCGAGTGAAATAAACAGGTTTTTTCATGATTTTTTTATTTCGGGGTTTATTGGTGTTCAGTTTTAAGATGTTGAAAATATCGAAGGAATCAAAGTTATCTAAGAGAGCATTCGTTAAAACGTCTGTTAAACTATTTGCAAACAAATTCTGATTAAATCAGATAATGTAACATTTAAATGGTCGAAAATAAATTATTTGATTTAGGTATACGATATGACGAAGGTAATACTATTTACTATTTAGCTCTAAAAATTCTTCATAAGAATATTATTAGAACATATTATGTACAATTTTAGTAATCGAGGATAACTACATCGTGCTAAAAAATATTTTTTTAATCTTCAGAAGAAAATCAGACATTTAAAGAAAACTGATATTTTTCCAACTCGGTTCTACTCGACAAAATAATAAAAAAGTTGGTATACGCATATGTCCAATAATGTTTAGTTTTACAGTTATGGGCATTTTTATATTCCCGAAAAGACGGGCCTAAAACGCCTATTAGAGTGGCATTTAACGAGGCCCAGCTGTGTTTTCGCAGATTGATATATTGATTACCATTTCGCATTTGTGTTTTAAAGGCGAGAAGGAAAGCATACGAATAAAAATACATATTACTTAACTGACGAACACGCCTGTCAGCTGGTTGTCCTTTAGCTATTCCGGGCCGGTGGTTTATGGAATATAAAAAGTTTATAATGTGCAAAATTAAGCATTTTGCACAAACGTTTTTTACTATTTTGTTGGGTAGAACCGACCCTAAAAACACGTCCCAAATTTTTATAAATACCTTCTGTATTATGTCATTATTAAAACTCCGAAAACATAGATATAAGCCGTTATTTTTGAAAGTGGTATAAGTCCATTTGTAGCTAAAAAATCGTTTATTTTCTTTAACATTTTTATTGAATATTATTGCATAATGAAATGTAACAAGTTTATAATTTTAAAAACATTACCCGAATTGATTAACGTATGCGAATATTTTTAAATTGATTCAAACGCAAACCCTTAAATATCTCAATGTATGAATAAATGTACTTATACCACTTTTACAAACAACGGCTCATATTTATAAAAAGAAAATAAGTAATCGCGAATACTTCCTCTTCTTATGATTCACAATTCCAGAAAGGCGGTGTAAGGAACTATTTTTTGTACATCAATTCACAAAGTCACTTGAATAAAATCAGGTTAAAAGTTTTCAGTTGATCCTTATAGTGCCCCTCTTGAAGCCTTGCCCTATTCGAAGAATGAATTTTCAATAGCGTGTAAAGTTCTCAGAAGCAAGTGTGATGCTGTTTTTATTAGAATACGACTTTCTTGCAATACACAAGATCATACAGATCCCGTGTCCAGGCTAGAAGCGACTAGGCTCGAGAGGAGAGATTGAGTTACAAAGATAATCGGATGCACGCCCTTCCGCGCGGCCACGCATCTCGATATCTATTAGTCCCGGTTCACACGCACCCAAAGTTCCTGTCTCGAAATCTAAACTGCGTTCCATATAAGAGTGTACCGATGCCCCTATCCATTTGCGACCGATCTGCGCAGCTCCCACGAATCTGACACACGCGATTGGTCGTAGCACTTTCCCTGCTAGTTTACTACCAATCAACAGTGTATCCCTGCGCGAAACCAGTATGCTCTAATGTGGAACGCAGTATAGAGACGCCGAGTACATGTTTCGACACCCTGTATATGTCGACTGTCGCTGCCGCGTATCTTTTACTCGTAATCCGGCCAATCCAACCTTACCAGAAACTTATTTCATTAATATCTCATCACGCCTGCAATATTTCCAAAATTTAAAGGCATTTTTCTTATGTAAACCGCATGTAAGCTTTCGAATAAGACCAAATTCAATAAAATTGGTCCACGCATGACAGAAATAATCGTAATATCGTCTCATGGATCTGTCGAAAACGGTAAGATTTTTCTTCTAATTCTTCTTCTGCAGTCAAAATTTTTGTCGACATAATACGTATACGCGTTACACTCGCACATTCAGCCAAAAGAAACTAACACATGTTTCGTTCGTCAATCGCTATCTTCATTATGCAATCTACTCCAAATTTTAACAGCTTACCGTCAAGTTATAACCTGGCCAGTGTCAAATAAGATAAGTTGTCAAAATTTGAGATGCCACGTGTTTGTACAAATATGTATCCTTGTACCATTGAATTGCAACCAAAAACCCAATGAACGGGGCTGGCGGCGGGCGTACGACGCGATGCGGACACTATTCGGGCGAGCGAGAGGGAACGAAACAGTTGACACGAAGTTGCCGTCGACTCTTTCGTTCTCTCACTCTCGACCGAAGGATTCCAAGAAATGATGGGGATAGTCTTTTATGTTTTTCATTTGTAACTAAACAGAGGATTTTATGTATATGTAGATAATCGAAGCGTAAAATGATGCTGTGACCTACGCCAGGCTATGTATGTACGCATAATTTTGCAGGAAGGATTTCGTATACATACTTATTCAGTTATTTTGATACATGGACACCTTCGATAACGCATGAATTTAATCAGTGTTTCTTGTACACACAGCTCAAACGATTGTGTCCGATCGAGATTCGATTGTATTCGAGCTTACCAGCTTACTTCTGTCACTCGCACCAGTTTGCACATGTCTTTCTCTCTCGCACGATATCGGCGCATGCGCATTACGGTCAATTGGGAATCTATACTTCTTTCGCTCGCACATGTCTTTCTCTCTCGCGTGATGTTGGCGACAGTTTCGAGCTCTCAATGAGACCTCCAGTGGTACAGGGTGATTCTCTCGGTGCGCTTGATCAAAGAGATGGCGCCTGGTCAACCGTGCTGAGGTCAACCCCCCGTGGTGCCCCTCCTAATTTATGGATTTCGACCCTCGAAGGGGTTGAAGTACCTATTAAGAAGTGAGAAATCTTCGACTTCCGCATTTCTCATCAGATCTTTGCGAAAAGGACGCTCGATCTGGTAAGCTCGAATACAATCGAATCTCGATCGGCCACAATCGTTTGAGCTGAGTGTACCACGGTGTAATAGACAGGTGTTCCGACTCCTATCCAGAATGTGTGACTTTTTCGTCCTAGTTCATCTGACGGCCGGCAGATTTCGTCGATGTCGTAAAGGCATTTACATATATATACAGGCCGCCCGTTGTTTCTGGCAAGCCCAGTAATACCACTAAAACCTCTACTACTACAGTCTTATTAATACATATGTATATGCCTTCTAAGTCACGACGCCTCTCGTGACGGCCAGGAGAAATGACAGAAATCGGTACACAAAATCACTGGGGTAAAAGGTACAGAGTCGGAACACCTGTCTATTACACCGTGGAGTGTACTATATGTATAGATCGGCAATGCGATGCACGTGGTTTGTTTTCGTAGTTGTTAAACTTGCGTAGAATTTATCCTTAATTCTGTCCCGTGATAAGACTGTTCATTGTTGTTAATGATGAACCTTTGTAATTTATAATATTAAAAATTATCTGAAGTCACTCCCTATGCAAATTATTGTAAAAATAAGTGAGATCCCCATAAAAAAACTTCAAAAAAGTAAAAAAATTACGCCAAGTACATGAAAAAGTTGAGGACGGAAAAGAATATTATCAAATAAATCACAAAAAAAGAAGATAGTAATAATTACAATATAAAAAAAAATGTGAAATCAAAATAAGCTGCAAGTACATAAGGTGCTTTCCAGCAGCGTGCAAAGGCGACACTGCGTAACACAATGTAAGATTCGGTCAAATACTTAGCGTGGCCACGCAAGGTCAAGGTGTCGATGAATAAGAATTATTTAAAAACGCAAAATAATGAAAGTGTACTCATATTGCCAGAGCTTTAAATTGGCAAATTATCTGAAAGCCTGCGAGAGGGAAGGTATGGGTATTGATGATCTGAGAATACCTTGCCTGGCCACGCCAAGTATTTGACTTCCAGGCCGCAGACATCTAGGCAAATGTCTTAAAATGTCCGTGATTATTACAAAGCACCTTTATGTACTTGCAGCTTATTTTGATTTCACAACTATTTTTATATTGTAATTATTATTATCTTCTATTTTTTTGTGATTTATTTTATAATACTCTTTTCCGTCCTTGATTTTTTCATGTACTTGGTTTATTATTTCTGAAAATTAATTATATCTTCTAAATTATCTTCAACGGAATGGCCTAATTGTTTTAACCAGTCTGCGGGTTATTTTATTCAAAGGTATTTAATCAAATAATTTCCAACTTTACAAAATATTTATTTATATTTTCTTGACTGACCAAGATGTAAGAATGGTTTCAAATAGATGTTGTACTGGAAGGACTGTCAAAAATGTCCAAAATTCAAGTCAGATTATGTGAAGGAGTTTTTAGCTATAAAAAAGAATTTTATTGCTAATCCGTAATAATTTTGATAAAATACTGTACATACTGCTGTAAAAATATTTTGAACGAATAAATTACAGTTCCCTCAATTTTTATTTAAAACATGCAACAGTACCTATATTGTTTGGTTGCACGAATGCTGGGAATTCAGTGTCTGTGGTACCCTTCATCCAGTTCCAACAAACGAAGAAAATTGAACACGTTGTGTCGAGGGTAGAAGCGAAAGATTAAAGGGCAGAGTTAATAGCTGAATTGGCGCACTATCGGCCAGCAAAACATTGCAGGGAACCCTGTAGGAAAAGCGCTCCGCTGATTTTTTCGATTTGATAAAAAGGTGCCACTCACTTTCCTGCCAATAAGTCTGCCCTACTGGGCGAGTAATGGTTTCTTACTGAACGTATTTTATGAGCACCCTTTACTAGTTCATGAAAAAGTGTGCACCATTCATGCTTCCAAGAATTTAGAATAACTTGAGTAAAAAGGCAATTTTCTATCCCTTATATTAAATACTACTTCAGCATTAGTTTTTGAAAATGAGGTAAACACATACTACATACTTTCATTGTCAGTTCAATTATTGGTCTTATACAAACGAATATCGATAGAAAACAGAGGAGTGAACATAATGTTCCCTATAAGTTTTTATTTTTGGGAACACAGATTAAACGTTTGAGAACATTGGCAACTTTAATTAATGTAAGCAACATGTAAGCAACATGTAGAGTGACATTTGCAAAGTCGCTTTTCACTTACATAAACGGTAGCATTGCTAATTTGACGCTCATGTCTAATGTTTGCAGCAACGTGAGAAATGCAAAGGCAACGCGTATGATAATGCGTTTGGAGCAGTGTGAAAGTTTATACTGCAATTTTCAAGTCCTTGAAATAGATTCTATTTTTGAAGAAGTACGTGATAGCCATGTGTAAATTTATGGAAATCTCTGCTGGACTTTATGCATTGTAGAACGAGCGAGATACATTCCATTCGGGCGTCGTGTATTCCATATCTTTATTGCAACCCCATTATCACGTCTTATTATACGTTTCTCTTATCAACGGTCCGCTTCGCTGACAAGCGCGTACGCGGAATGCCGTTCATAGTGGAGAACGGATTTTTGCAGCGCGGTTTTATTGAAGAAACACAGCTGAAATGAAACTGTATTTTTGTGCAACTAATTTTTGCGACATGTTTACGTAAAAATCAGTTGAGAGTACGGATAAGAATTTGCTCAATGACCCTGCTCCGTAGAAGGAAAGTATTTCAGAACTTCCAAATTTAATACCAGTCTGAATTCTATTATACTACTAACACAAACTTATAAGCGATGAAGAGTCACACAATGTTTATATCCTGCAACTTACAAATTCAAACTAATATTGAATGTCATCGTTATTTTTCAACATGTCCATCTTCCATTGTGTTCAACCATTTTTCTGTCCGGTCGCTTTCGAGTAAACTATAATCTATAAAAAAAAAACTTCCATGTCCCATTTCACTTAATTAGTTTTTGACATACGAATAATAGCGAAAACAGGGACATCATCTGCTCTGCTTCTTTTTTTTAAAAAAAAATCACTATCCGCAAATTAACGGAATCAGAATCTCCAAAACTACTTACATATCTTTTTCTTTAGATAGGTACTTTACTGTCTTCGAGGACATCTACGGAAACACGAATGTAGCCAAGTTCATTTCAAGACGTGTCTTATCTTTATCTGTTTCGTAATCTATTACAGCATAAAGAATCAGGAAGACGGCGCGATATTCGGCTACACAGGCCCGAATTGACCAGACCCACGCAACAATTTCTTCAAATATGTAAATTACTTAAACCACTGAAATAGAGCCAATTCTTGTAAGCGATCGCGTGATCGAGCCCTCTCTCCTCGCCGCGCGTCGCGGAGGAACAAGCTGCGGTAGTAAGTACTCGACTCGAATTTCGAGCGGTTGAATATATCAAACGCTCGGACACCTCTATCTTACACGCTAACGATTACCATGCGTTCCGATCGAAACGCGTCCGAGAAGGGGATTGGAATAATCGATGATAAAATCGTAAACGGGCACCGAAGACGATCAGGCCAGAGCATTAAAGTCATCCGAAGAAGCAATTTTATGGTTTCCGCGGTACCAAGGATTCCCAGGGCCCTGGAGAGACTCGGGGAAATGAAAGCTGTGGAACCCGACTCGATCCGCCACGCCGCCTCTGTCAGCTGTCATTAAGCGTCGTTAACTTGACAGTGGACAGAAGTCAATGGCGTCGGTTCCCAGGTACAGGGATCATATACCAGTTGGTCCACGGCAGCTTGGATAGAGCGGTTATCTTTATGCCGTTTCTAAGAAGATTCTTGACCTTCTCCCTCGTTTCGTTCGCGATCGTCCTTTCGAACTCCCTTTTTCGCTCCCTGTTTCTATAGCTTGGTTCGCTTGCTAGTTTTTCTCTTTGTAACTCTCGTAGTTAGCGTCCTTCCATTTGGAAGCTTGTATGTTGTATATGCTTAACAACATATGAAATATTAATATTCTTTTAAAATAATACTTTTTCTTTCTGATTAATCCTTGATTATACGATGTCAGGTTCTTTCAGATCCTATGCATTAGGATTATTTTATTTCAAATTTAGGGCAATGTGCTTTATTGCAGGAAGTACAGTGTTCTTATTTATCACTGTCATTCGACAGTTTAGGTTTAGACTTTAGAATGATGGGACCAAATCGTATAATAAAATGTATTCCCTTGGTAGTTTGTAACATAAAAAGGAACAGGTTCATCTGAATGATAGTTCATCTCGTTGTTTATGAGTATATTGCAAATGCAACTGAAAGTATGGAGTGAAACTACAATAAAATAAGATAATTGTAGAAACTTGAAAACAATAAGTATAATACAAGATACGACAAATATTTACAATACCTCTGTAATTATTGTAACAATTGGAAGAAATACCGTACATGTGTATTGTATACAAGTAGAATAATTATCATTGATTAGTACTTTGCAAATGCAGTTATTACTGTTATTAGCACTGTTTCTTTTTAAATAGAAATAATGCAAACATATAATAATTTAAAAATCTAACATAAAATGAAACACGTGAAAGAAGGAACTTTACTGTGATACTTCATTTGTCTCCCGAACATGAGTAGTTCATTTTCGTTGAGCTGAGAAAATTTTGTGAATGCGTAATGATGCTTGAAATTCTAGCATTTCACATCCTATGAATTGTAAAGATGCAATTTTTTGTAGCGTATCGATCGCGAACAGTAGTTAATATTGTCTGTCCCACATTTTGAAGCAAACTTTGATTAGTTACCAATCTTTTTCAAATGTCTGACTTATGGTTTTTGGTTTTCAAGTGAATAGACTTGTAAATAGCGTATGTTAAGTTATAAACACTATTGCAAAAATTTTGTCACCGCCTTAAGGAAGTATTAACCAACTATGTACATTCTATATGTACAATCTCTTAAAGGTCAAGTGACGACGAATGAAATTAATTAATTTTCACAGCTGATCGATGCAAAGCAAACCGAAAAAATATTTGCTATAAATACGTCCGTATTTTTCCCTGGGATAAATGCCACGTGGGATTAAAAAACAAGGGAGAATTGGGGGTCGAATGATTTCAATTTTAATCATATTGTGGAATTAATACAAAAAATCAATTTTTTAAATAAATTATGGGTTGAAATACTTGATGCTAGAACAACGAAATATGAAATATCTTCCTATTGTTTTCTTTAAGAAAAGCTTAGATAAAACGCTTTAAAAATGAACTCGCTCCGACAAATGACTTTACTGCTATCTTTTAATAAAAGTGAGTGACCATGAACATGCCTAATGTTCAAGGGTTTCTTTAGACTCGTCAGCCTCGACATTTTCAGTTCAGACCTATTAAAAAAGAGTTCATCTCCATTTCGGCGTCCTCTTATGGGGTGGTAGCTTCTTTAACAGGCTAGATAAATAGCGCGTTAACATTGTGGATACGATGAGGTATGAATGAAAAGTGTCTACTCTGCTTCTCCATACCTGTTTACTGTGTAACCAAGTTGATTACTATGATGGAAAGCCAAAATAAAATATTCAAACTACAGCTGAGATTCAGAAGTTCATGTTTATCATAAAGAGACTGGTATACTTTTTTAGTATCGATTCTACGCGTGAAATCATTAAAAAGAGTTCACATGTAGGTACATGTATACTTAATCTTATGCTTTTTAGTTAGAGTATTTTTCGAAATACAAACAGTAACCCGTCTTACATCATTTGATATAGGCACTGCTTAAGCTTATTTTTTAACACTATTGCAAAATTTCGAAAGGAAAACATGACGAATTTAAAACACTTACAGCCTATTTTGCCTTAATCGGTGATTCCTGATTAAACACATCTCAAGATAACATAGGTCAGTAGTGGCGAACGTATGACCCGCGGGTCAGACACTGACCCACGCGTTGATTTTTATAAACTTATTTTTTATATCATAAAAGAGAGAACAGACAATCGAAAATATTAAAAAATTAAAGTATAAATATCTAATGTCGCATTTATAACAAAAAATATTTCCAAGTGGACGTTGTAAAACAAAAAGGAACCGTAAACCTTTTCAGAGGATTTTAAAAGTGAGAACCTAAAAAAAGGGTCAACTGTCAAGTTTTTCTGTTAACAAATTTTCGGTGTTTCCGAATTATTGGTACCCTTTTTACCCCCCCCCCCCCCTCCCCAAGTGACGCCACTGACTTAGTGATCCACGGGCTAGTATTAAAAAAATAATGAACAAAATTTGACCCACTTCTCAAAAAGGTTCGCCATCACTGATATAGGTATTATACTCTGGCAAGGGAAACTAGTACCTATACGCAGAGAACATAATAGAATTCAAAATCTCACCAAAAATATTACCCTGCAAAATGAAAGGATATTATTTTGCGCATACGCGGTGGCACGCTCTAGAGTTGTTTTGCTAAGACATTTACAATTTCGCGAAGTACGTAAATTTCAGCCTAATATCTTAAAATACGTCCTCAACACACCGTCTCTTAAGAAAATGCAAAAGGTCAGAAATCAATATTTGTCGCAGTGCCCAGATGCACGTAATCCCTTAAGTTGACGCGTGACGCCTAGCTTTGCCGTGTCCCACACAGCGGATCGCCGAAAACGAAAGTCCCTGCTCGTGATCCAATGATAGCTCTTTAATCCAACGCGTTACTCGCCCGAGAATTCCGTGTCCATGGGGGATACGCGACAAACCGGCAACAATCGGATTAAGCATTGTAGCTCGATACAGGATCCAAGGGAAACGGGACGAGATCGAAGCTGGGGGCGAGCGAGCGAGGTTTACCTTGTAGTTGGATTTAAACGAGCGGACTCGAGTGCCTCTCCTACGCGTGAAGATCTCTCTTCTGGCCACTCCCGCCTCTCTCCCCGACGCTTTTCAGAGTGGTAAATTCTCGAACGCCATAACACTGCCACCGTGCGTTTGTTTGGACAAGGGCATTATGAGATTTTATGCGAGCTGCGCGTGGTTCTATGGGAACGGCGTTGTTTATGCACCCTGCTCGCGGGCCTCCTTCGCCTTCGCGCTTTTCGAGGAAGCTCGATTCTATTCACTTTCCACCCCGCTTCGTTTTCGTTGCCGTTCCGCGGCTTCTCTCCCATGCCCTGGCCCAACCAGATAACGAGAACGCGTTGTTGTCTGAGAAAACGGCGATTCTCGCTTCCTTATTTTCTCAGGACGAGCCGTGAGATCGATTCATCGGTCCTTTTGTTGCGTGTCTCCTTTTTTTCTCCAACTGATTCTGCGGCTTACAGATGACTTCAATGACTCCGAGACCCTCGGCTCACAACCTACGCTATTTTCTCCCCTTTTGTATTACTCGAATGCCTGGAGGTTATTTTTGTTCTGTGCGATGGTCCGAGTGCTTTTCTTTCGTATCGATATTTCATTAAATTTTGTTAATATGTATTACGTGTCGTGAGAATTGAAACGGGAGGAGTGGAGAATAATCTGCTGCACATTGTAAAGAGATTTCCTCGAGGCAGCATTCTTGTAGTTATTTTCAAATACCCGTTATACATTCCCGACGGGTAAAAAGTATCAGGATTGGTCTTATTAACAACGCAAAACGTGATTACAGAAGATCTGAGAAAGGTTAGAGAAGAAAATTAATTTATTTTCTCAACTGGATAACGAAGGATAAAACACGAATGGCGACTGAATCTTTATTTGTAATTTTGTTAAAATCGTAGCAAATCGGAAACAGTGTATAAACTGAAGTCGAGTTTTAATACTTAAGATTCGTAGTAGATACATATATACCTATTAGGGTGGCCCTTATTTATACGTGTCGAATTTTTTTTGTATTTCTTTGCTCTCACCCCCTAGAACGGTGTCATTTGATAACAAAATAGTCCTTGAAAAAGTTTATTGCAATCGGACAACAGAAAAAGGGTGCCGACCAGGCCTTAAGGCAGGCCAGCCCTTTAGGGTAGCTAACCCACGTTGCTAACCACAGCATGGGCTGTGGGAGAACTGGAAGACTGTGCGTGCGTCCATTCTGGCTCGTACCACGAGTCTATATAGATGGGCCTCACGCGTATGGGCGAACACACACTCTTGCATTTGTCCCACAAACCCACGCAACGGTTAGCAAGGTAACAGTTCCGCGCTCGGCTGTTGCCTGGATCCCAGAACTTCAGGAGATATTTGCACCCTAAAGGGCAGGGCCTGTCTTAAGGGGACCTTCCGGTCTAATAGCCGATTTTTTTTTATTTCATTTTTCGAATGTTCAACCTTTTAGGAATACGTGTTTAAAAGGATTTGTTGAAATTCGTAAAATTTCCGAAGTTACAGGCATTTAAGTAGCGGCAAATGCATGGGTCAGAACCGGCCACTCGGCGCTCACGTAAAACTTTAAACGCGTTTTTCCCGAAACAGTGTTCTCCAAATTGGTGGGACCTGTATCTCCAAAAGTTATTATCCGAATCGGCTGAAACTTATTTTATTTTGAAGAATATACTTCTGGCTAGGGGGGATACCAAAGAAAATTACAAAAATTGAACATTTATAATTTTCAAAGGCGTTGAAAAGGGTGAAAAATATAGGGAAAAAGTGATTTCAAACTGTAACTGTCGTTATTTTCTAAAAAAATTGTCATGTTTGTATTTTTTTCTGGTTTTCCCCTAGCCAGAAGTATATTCTTCAAAATAAAAGAAGTTTCAGTCGAATCGGATAATAACTTTTGGAGATACAGTTCCCACCGATTTGGATCAATTTTTTGACGCCTTGACTTTAATGACTCCCCAGTATCGTCTGCAATGATTAATTATAAAACAAATAATACATTTCTATAATTTAAGACATCCTTAATATAATGGAAAAAGTCCCATTAAATTATATATACTAGTTTTCCTTTAATTAATTCCTAAATATCACCTATTTTGGGGGCTCTAGACCGGAAGGTCCTCTTAAGGTTTAGAATTCATCAATAGTTTTGATTTAAAGAATATCTAAAAAATGGTAAGCCCTATCGAAATTTTGTTTAAATCATATTAAGAGAGCATTCAATTTTCTACAATAGTGTATATAATTTTCTCGTGTTTCCAACCATTTTTTAGATAATATTGTTTAAATATAGAGAAGTCCGCACCTCGCGCGTCTTACCTGTACAGCGTGAAAATTATGAGCGGACTGCTTGCAATGTAGAGCAAATCAGATTACTGAAGAAAGTACGCTGAAAACACGTCTCCCTTGTACTATTCAATCTTTTGTGAAAGATATAATATTTGCAATACTTTATATTAAAATCCACAGTGGTTCCCACGCTATTCATTAATTTCATTAGTTTCCCATTAACAATATTTCAATTCACCAATAAACATACTAAATTACTTTTATTTCAATACCAATAAATTGTGCGTTAAAAATATTGGATCTCTTCGTTCATTTTCGTTAAATTACCATTAGCATTTAAATTTCCTGCAACAAGACTTTCTATCGTATGCTCTCCCCTCTTTTGGACACATTATGTAGTCTCTACACTTACTATAGCAAAAGGCCACTCTATTTCTATATAAGATCTACGTTAAGTTGTAAAATCAGAAAAAATAGAAGATAATAATAAATATAATATTAAAAATTATCTGAAGTCATTCCCTATACAAATTATCTTTATAAAAAGAAGTGAGATCCCCATAGAAAAACTTCAAAAAAGTACAAAAATTACGCCAAGTACATGAAATTAAATAAATCACAAAAAATAGAAGATAATAATAATTACAAAATAAAAAAAGGGTGTGAAATCAAAATGAGCTGCAAATACATAAAACCAATTTGTAAAAACCTTATTTATCTCGATTTAAATACTGATGGACTTACACTGATTGGCTTATACCCATTTCTTTTCATTCAGCATTGCTAAAGTCATTCCACCGTTTCGGGGTACACATTTCGCGCAAATAATTATTACCGAATAAACCTATGTCGCAGAAGCGTCCCGCTTGATCTCCATCCCGCTTGACTGAGATCAAGAAAACCCCAATAGTTCTCTACAAACTCGCTTGCAGAGGCGTGCCTTGTATCGCTGCTACCGAATCGCTTGAACAAACCTCGTGAAACGTCCCCAAGTATATTTACCTAGTGTGTGGAAGCCCGAGCTCCGAAACGATGCGCGCGACGCGGAGATTTAAAGCGGGCGGAAGTGGTTGCAGCAGCACGGTATTCTTGTGTTTGCAGACCAAAGGCAACACCGGCATAAATCTGTTTGGCCAAGGAAAGTCTGGCCACGTGGCGTACACGTTTCCCGCGTGTTCTGGGTTTCGGATTAGGTCTGTGTGCGCTGGCTAACTTCTAGACCTAATATTTCCTCAGGAGAGCCGACGTCGTGCCGCGGTGTCCACTAATTATCTTCGGCTGGATGTGACTCACGAAACGCCACTATGGCGGCTCGCAATAAATATCAACGCGGTATGTCGGTCGATCACACGAATATTGGACGCATACAAACGGTGCTTCAGAGATTGCCTTTCGAATTCCACGAACACTCGTCGAGCCGATGAAATGGTGAGCCGCAGTGATAATGAATATTTACCAGATCGAGCTAGCGAGAAATATTTGGACCGGGTAATCTACCTCCGAGATACAGCGGTGGCCAAAGCAGACAAAACAAACCGGGATTTATCGGAGGATATCATCAACTAATTGTCTCGTTAAGGCGATTAGACCTTTTTGTGCCGGACGGGGTCGAGTTGGCATGGTCAATTCGCGTGAAAGTTGCGCCTCCCCCTCTCTGAATTGCTGGGAACCTTATCCGCTTGATGGACACACACGTTCCGTGGCAAGGGGAAAAGTTAAAGAAGATGGATGCGATTAATTTTGTGAATTTATTGGTTTATTGAATTGATTGCGGGAGATTGTTCGTGCTTTTTGCAGGTAATTTGTTGGATGATGGGCGGCATTTTAAGCGATTCAATGTTTACATTGAAATGTTATTGCAGTAACATTTCTCGAGTTTCTCACTGTAAAAGATGCTTCACGCAACTTGCACACCACGAATAACTTCTAAAGTATGCGTTGTATGGAATTTTTTTTTTATACAAGAGTTGCATGCTTTGGAGGGGCACTTTGTGTAGTGCATGTACTTTTTTCATAGATGGAGACATTTCGGAGATTCCAAGGTCAACTTCATTATTTTAAATATAATACTATATTTGTTATACTAAAGTATCGAATAATGTTGATTTCTGAGTAAAAAAGTATTCACCTTTATGTAAGAAAATCCGATGGACGCACATTCAAATGGCGCCCCGGCACCGCGGCCTACCGCCCGGAAGCCTAAATACGCTGGTTAGGACCGTTTGCACGGGAGAACTTGGGGAAAACTCAGGCCAAAAGGAAGCGTCACGGGAAGGACACTATGCCCGGGCCGTCAGGACGCGGCCACTCTTGTACTGTCTTTGGGACACACTGGTCGCTACTTCAGAAGGCCTCCGCGTTCTTTTGTACGACTTCGCCTTGCTCTTGTAAAATACAACATAGTGTGATATTGATAGTTTATCCTACGTGTGTTATTGCTCATCGTAAGAAAAACATTTCTTACATTTATAAGTCCTTAACCTAATAGTTAACGAATATGTACTTTGATGATATTGAATTTCCAACTTCATATTACGCTATGTAAATTTTCAGGAGACGCGACTAACAAGGGAAGATCCAGGACTCGAAAATTAAAAAAATTCAAAAACTTTGGTGAATTTGTAAGGGTATTTGTACCTCCTGATTACAACGCAATTTTTGTTTGCTACCCAAATTCACTCGAAGGGGGTGAAATTAACCCCTGAAAATTCGCCTATTTTCCGATTTTGTGTTATAACTCACGAACTGTAAGAGATAGAAAAAAGTTTCAACACAAAAGTTACTTCTTTTAATTAGATCTATCATTTGGTAAACAAATTATTTTACAGTTCACGAGTTATAACACAAAATCGGAAAGTAACCGGATTTTCAGGGGTCAATTATTACCCCCCCCGCCCCGAGTGAATTTGGGCAGAAAACAAAAATTGCGTTGTAATCAGGAGGAAATTCCCTACATATGCATAAAGTATCAGAATTTTTCGAATTTCCGGGTTCGGGATGTTCCCTTCCCTAGTAGCATTTATTTGCTGGGAGTTTGTTGGGCCAATGACGTGTTATCCGTTGGCCAACTGTTGAAGTGTCGCGCTATTTTTAAATGGGCCAGCGATTGTAACCAACGCAGGCCCAACTGAAGGTTTCTTTCCATAGGCCCAATTGAAGGTTTTTTTCTATAAGCCCAACAATTTCTTTCCAAAAGACGTTTTACAGACGTCCAGAAGGCGTCATGAAGAACTTCAAAAGACGTCTTAAACACATCTTTTTCAGGCCTGGTTTAGGAAAAAAAAATTCGCGATGAGGAGAGAATCGAACCCAAATTTTCCGCTTACGAAGCAACCGCTGTTCGCACTTACCCAACACATTTCCTTGTAAACACTTCTAAATTCTAGTTACATAACTAGTATTAATTGTTTATAAAAACTGCGCAGTGACGCGAAATATTCTACAAAATATCATCATTCGACCTTTAGACCCATTCCTTAAAATTTCACATTCATCTCAAGACAGACGTCCTCATTACGTATTTATAAATAAGAAAAGAAAAATCACAACTTGGAATATAATAACAGATTTTTGGATGTAGCAAATTTTCTGATGTTTGTAAGACGACATTTAATCATCGTTGTAATTTTTTTGTTAATTAACCAACCATAGTAATTGTAGGCCCAACATTGAATATTCGTAGGCAAACTGTCGTAACTTTTTGTTAATTAACCAACCATAATAATTGTAGGCCCAACATTGAATATTCGTTGGCTAACTGTCGTAATTTTTTGTTATATAATCAACCATAATAATTGTAGGCCCAACATTGAATATTCGTTGGCAAACTGTCGTAAGTTTTTTGCCGTAGGCCCTATGGTGGGAATTTGTAGGCAAAACGCTAACTATATCCCAACTAATTCCCAACTGTTGGCTACCGTTGGCCAACCAAAAATGCTACTAGGGTTGTAAGTGAAATTATTCGTTAGTTATTAAGGTTAGGGCTAATGAAGGTCAATACATTTTTACTCAGAATTCAACATTCTTTGATATTTTGGCATACAAAATATAGCATTCCATTTAAAATAACGAAGTTGACCATGAAGTCTTCGAAACGCCTACACCTATACAAAAAAAGTATATACACTACAATCTACATAAGGTGCTACATATAATGTTTTGGGATGATTTCAATAGATTCCCAATGAACAATCGTCACAACAAATTAAATCCAGCTTATTTCGATCAGTTTAAGAACACAAATCGACGCTCCAATATAAACAGATTCTTAGCCTACAGATCAACAATTGAACGTCGATTCTTTACACCCCAAACCCGAAAAGTGAGAGGCGAGCTAATCCTCTCTACGAATTTCTTCGTTCTAGTGTTACCGATTTGCTGCATGTATTGTGTCTCACAAGAGGTATAGTCAGTGGCGGATTTAAGAAAAAAGGCCCAGGTGGCAAACGTTCTGAAGGGCCTATTTTTGGAGGAAAATGAAGAGGTAGTTTACTAAAAACGGGCTAAGTGTAGTAGTACAGAAAAAAGTATAGTATTTGGTAAAAATCATAATTTCTTTTCAAGATAGGGCCCTAGGAGGCCTACTGGCAAGGGGCCAATTTTTCGGGAAAATGAAGAGGTAGCTTACAAAAAACGAGCCAAGTGTAGTAGTATGAAAGAAATGTATTGTTTGGATACCTATAAGTATTCATAATTTTTTTTGGTCATGGGGCCCTGCGGAGGTTCTGTGTAGGGGCCTAGGCGGCAACTGCTCATTAGCCGCCCTGTTAAATCCGCCACTGGGTATAGTGATGTCATAAATGTAGCAAAAACAGCTCTCAGGAACAAGTCAAGAGATCAGGGACGTGTTGCGCTTTGCAGAGATATACAGTGATGCAAAAGCAATACGGGAAGAAGTCAGTAGCGCGCTTGAGTGGCCTACAGACAAGTCAAGAGCTCAGGGACGTAAGGTAAAAGTACCTATTATGAAACATTGTCCCTTTTATGGAACAGTTTCATCAAAACTGTAATTTTAATATAGTTTTAGGGATTATTAGGAATTACAACAATTTGTTCAATACATACGAATATTTAATTTTGTAGATAAATAAGAGTAAATATCATTCTCTCATGTAAAACATTAGAAAGAAATTGTAATATTCAACACGTCGGCAACTCTGAGAAATTTGGCTAGCGGCCGAGCTAATACCGATAGGATTCAACGATTTATTTTTTAATTATTTTTTTAAATTTAAATCTTCATATAGCATGTGTAATAGAGTATAGGATAGCTTATAGATTGTAGAATTAACAATTCTACTCAGTTTCCGAATTTGAATAGAATTTTATTTATAAAATAGGTGTTCCAAATTGCGTACATAATATTTGTTCGCATGCCGTATTATGGAACAGAAGAAAAGCGTGTTTCATAATTGGTCGCCCTGTCACTCTAGCTGGTACATGTTTATGAAACACATGCACGAATTCCGTTCAACGTAAGAGTACGTTACTTATATGTTCACGAAACACGCGCGTTGTGCATTCCGTTTTATAATTTGTTTATACTTACATAAATAAGTAATTAAACACAATAAGTATTACTATTTTATAAAAAAGTCAAAACCTAACCTCTAATGTGTAGTTAGCAGAAGAGAAAAAAAAGCTTCAAGAAAAGATGAATGCAATTCAAAAAAAATAAAATCAGAAGTAGCATAATTTTTCAATATAACTAATTCAGTTCCCAATTTTATTTAAAATAAATAATTGTTTAGTACTGTTCATTACTGTTTGATTAATATTGTTTATTAAATAGGGAAGACCGGGGATAGTTTTGACACAGGATAACATTGGACACTTTTACAATTGCCTCTATAGTGTCCTGATTATTGTAAGTGCCCAATGTTACACCGTGTCCAAACTATCCCCGGTCTCCCAATCTACTGCACTTTCTCCCGTCTCCCATTCTAGTGTAGTTTCCTCCGTACGTATATTAAGCCGTTATTATTAAATGGTAATGAATATTAATGAATATTTTTCTATTTGTTTCATTCCTACCACAAATAATTTTTAAAAATTTAAAATTAAAATAATTGTCATAAATTTATACGTCATTTTTTAATTATTTTGTGCATGTTATGAATTAATTTCACTTTGTTCCTTTCATCTTTATATAATTAAAAACCTTAAAAACTAGAATCGAATAACAAAATAAATTTAAAGCAGTAGATTTACGCTTTTTCCTCTGTTTCATAATAGGGATATAATTTATGGAACAGCGGTACAGGTGCGGAAATACCGTTTCATAATAGGTACATACGAGTGCTATTAGTATTTTGTTAATAAAATTAATTTTATTCATTATATTAAGTTATAAAAAGTCATTTTTATTTGTAAAAGAACTAGCCCTTTGTATAGTTAAAAGATTTTTAACATTTTGTAAATTTATTAACTCGAATTTGATGAAAATTCTAACCTTTACGAAATTTCGTTCCATAATAGGTACTTTTACCTTATTCAGCTCACTTTCTGAACATTAGCTCTATAAGATCCCACGATGTACACAATTGTGACCAAATAAGTGCAACCGCGCAATGAGTGTCCAAAAATACATTCGACTCTTTATAACCTGAAGAATGTTACCTGACACGCCACTTGAGTGGATATCGGATTAATCACTCTATCTCTGCAAGGCACAATACCTCGGTGTTTAGACAGTGCCTACAAACCGTCCCTCAGCTTATGGTGCACGTGGAGCTCGGTATCGTCTGGTATCGTATCGCGTGTCTCTCATGTACGACGTGCACCGTATTGTTATGAATGCCTAGAATTTATCAATGGATGGCGCGCCAATGATAAATCGCGCATACGCTTCGTATCGCCCCTCGGCTTTCTATTCGCGCGAAAGGAGAAGAAAGGGACTTGGAAAAGGGGAACGGATACTCGGGAGGCTCGGGGAACGTCTTTCTTCGACCTGCTTTAACCGTGTACATCGCGATCCCGCCTCGCTGACAAATCGGCTCCCGTTTTTACACGCACAACGCGCCTTCAGATTAAACGACACAGGAATATGTAATGCGGCTTTCGTAAAAATCCGCTGCTTTTTTAATACGAATTCTCTGGTTTCCTTGGACATCAAGTTGGAGGGAGAGAGGAGATAGTGTGTACAAGGGTAGGCATTCTGGAAACGGATGAAGTTGGAGCCTGTTCAGCATTTCATTGTCTGAACTTCATTACACTTGGTTGCTCTTATTTTGGCTGTGCATGATTCTACTGGTTAAGGAAAGCGCTGTTGATAATAGATATTATCATTTTTAAGGAAAAACAGTTGGAATATATAAAGTAAAATCTAACGAAAGATGAATCTGATGAAATCCTTCTGAATGGATATGGAAGTACTATATTAGAAATTTGAAGGTGATTCTTATTTGTTTTTCACTTTTTTTTCATGGATATGTATGTTGTACTGAATAAACAGCAAGCAAAAACAGTGCAAGAAATTGTCCCCTTAAAACGACGCCAAAACTCATGCCAATAAACATTTCGACGAATTCAATACAACTTTGGATACATCAATAATTTCAGTGACAATAGAAAAGAAAAACGATTGTAAGGAAGTATATCTATGTATGAAAAACGGTCCAGAGAAGTTGCGAATGCGCCACGAGTATCTTCGCGATGACAAACTTACTCTATCCGCTGAATTCATGTAAAGAGTTATATCTAGTGTTTCAGAATGTGTATTAAGTGGCTTGAAACTGAAGTGCTCGATCTGACCGTGTAACTGAGGGACCGAAATTTTCCCAGAAACTACTGATCAATTCTCATAGTCTTAGTGGGATCGTGTCACGAAGTAACACTAAAATCTATGTAATTAATTAAGTTCCAGTTTTTTAAACCGATCAGACAGAAATAACCAATGTCGTCGCAATTTTTGTATTTGGATTTAGTATATGTGGCACACAGGAAAGCATTGATCGGATACGACACAACGTTCGAAGCATAAGCAAATAAAATAATAAAATCCATAGATTCGCAGAAAATTAATATGAGCTAAAAGCCGTCTCTTTTCGAATTAACCAGCCGTTGGGTATATTGTTGACTATAAGTATGCAGAAATTAAATACGAAAGTCCATTTAAGACTTCATCGCGTCGTAAAAACAAGCAAGTTCCTTTCCACAGTGCGTATTCGTTCAATAGAAACGCCCACGTGAGCAGCGTCAATCAAGATCTGTTATTAACAGTTTGCCATGGTCTGGGACAGGATCAGCGTATGATATCACCCGCAGCGTCCGGGAATCCTTATCAAATTACAAACAAATCGAACTCGCCAATCGCACAAACATTACCGTATCTTTTGCGACGGCTTCTTGGAAAACAAGGCGAAAAGACAGTTGCTACCATTGACACTGGTAAAACTGTGCAGGAGATCGTTAACCAGAAGGAAACAGTTAAAGTCAGAGGAACCATCTCGGCAGACAATTCTCGATAAGGACATGAATTCATGGATGGATTAAATGTACGTATCGAACCTGTAGTACGACTTCCAGAGACATACGGATGCATGGATACAGTAAGGGATGATGTTGGTAGCACCACTGACAAGGGAAGTTCGGCAACTCGAAAATTCAAAAAAATCTGAAACTTTACAGAAATGCAGCTCGAGTGATACTAATAACGTAATTATTTTTTTGATTCGCCGATAAAACTGTCCTAAGGGTGAAAAGATCCCCTCGAAAAGATGGTGAGTTGTCAAACCAACAGACGCGGTCGCGTCTGGAAGCTAATTCCCCTTCCCCCTCTACCCGCAGGCACACTGACAAGGGAACACCGCGAACCCGGACTCACCAATGGAATGCAACTTTGTGGGTTTTTAGAGTGACTCAAAACAAGAACAACGGTGTATTTCAATTGTGCCCTATCGCCCTTTAAGGGGGTCAAAACTAACCTCAAAGTCAAATTGGTATTTCCACTTTTTCGCGTATAACTCTCAAAGTACAAAAGACAGAAAAAAATGTTTCAAACAAAAGTTTAATGGTGCAATAAGCGCTACAAAATAACGTTAACAAAATTTTTGAAAAAGCTTTTTTCTGAAAAAAATTTTTACCTCACGTTATTTTTAACAATTTTTCCATTTACATAATAACTAAAAATATAGGGTGTTTTTTTATGAATTCAACCGTGTATATGAATTGTATAATGCACTATCGGCTTATTGAGTTACACGATGGCAAGTACACGGTGCGCACGGTTGCGCGCTCACAACACATAGTAAGTTGCATAATAAGACTCGATTTGTTTGCTGCAGGCCTTAATACATGACGGTGACAAAAATGATAACATAAAAATATCAAAATATAAAGTATTATATCAAAATTATTCGATTATGTTTTGTCTATAATATGTATGATGTTTTATGTTTGTGCATACTATGCTGCAATCACATACGTTGCACTGTATCAGACATGTATATAAATATTCATTTAATGACTATTCTTAACAAGTTATTTCTTAACCCTACGGTTAAAAATACGTGTATACATATATGTATTTCATTCCACATAGTTTTCACAGGAATGATGTTGCTCATAAAAATGTTCTATGCATAGATATTTTTTACACCAAGCACATCTTATAATAGCAGGCTTATTACACACATGACAGCGTGGCAAGGTATATGCTTCAAGAAAATTGAAAGAAAAGTCAACTGGATTTTCAAACCGCGATGGTCTTTGTTCAAGGTATCCACTTTTATACCAAGCATATTTAAATAATTCTTGGAATCTCGGAGAAGACAATTGAATATGTGTGAGCGATTGCAATTTGATGATATTATTTCGCAAATGTAAATTTACGTCAAGATTGTATAGTAAGACGCGGTCTAAAAAAGTTCTTACAAAATTTTTCCATATCCGAAAACCAAAACCTTCCAGCGGTTGTGTCAAACCTGTTGTTCCTTTCGGTATGGTTAACGCAATAACTTGTTTGTTAGCCGGAATATTTTGTTGAAAAGTGGAAGGAGAGTGGCCGCTCCATGAATCAAGCAACAGGACACTTTGAGATCCAGTCTTCGGTAAAAAGACTTCTGTTAACCAAATGTTAAAATGGTACGATGTCAACTTTCCAGATTTCGAAGCAGTCAAGAACACATTAGCCGGTCTGAATAATGTTGTTTCCACCCTGGGACTAAATTCTCCGGTAGTTTCTTTTAACACCATAAACAGGGGTGACAGTAACTGACCGCTCGCAGAAATCGTAGGGAGAATCGTATAACTATGTGTGATTGAGGATACTGATTGCACGGATGCTTCTACAGTCCTTCCACCACGGTGTGTCAACGTACGACCGGAATGGATTTCTAAATTAAATCTACTCTCGTCTGCGTTGTATACATTACTTGGATTATGTGTAGCAATCTAAGGTTTTACCTGATTTACGAATTCGGAGGAAGTTAAATGTAAATGTTGCTTGTCTTGCTGTGCGGAACGGCTGACGAATTTTGTAACTTTTCTCGAAACGATGTTGTGCAATTTTTTGAAATTCATGATCCAGGTATGGCCAGCTTTGAATTTGGGAAGATTGACCTCCTCTTTTGCTTCTAGCGCCCATCTTCTTATATCAATGTCATGTATCAATGAGCCCTGATCGATAGCAGCTTGAAATTTGTCCAACACATATTGCACGATAGATAACAGCTGTTCTCTGCGTGTACCACAATTCGCCAACGCTGCTTCTCAGCGATACAATTGTTGAACTGATTTAACTTTCCTGAATTGATGTTGCACACTGCCGAGAGGTTTTCGATCTTTTGAGCCGCTTCTCCAAAACTCAACAGCTCGAATTTTATAATTTAAATCTACGTTACCACTTTCATCTGGGACACACACATCATCAAATTCATTGATAGTAAATTCTTCGTCTTCCTGGATATTATCGTCTTGAACAAACTCACATTCTTGGGACCGCGCTAGATCTTCAAATTCTAGGGTCGTAACATAGTCGGTTGTGAATGAAACGTCATTCTTACTATCAACTATTATGGTATGTATAATTTCTGATAATTCGACTTCCCTATGATTAATAGTAGACAGCGGTATTCTAGATATATGTAGAGCAGTTATCAGTAAATTAATTACATTCGCCGGATTTATGTGCACCATTTTATCGATAACTTGTACTGCTTGCAGTTAAAAGAATGCCAGTGACAACGAGTATGAAGTTGAGCTGCGGAAACTTGGTATTTATAATGAGACAGAAAGATAAGGATACAAGGATGTCTCATGCAAGATAAGTTTGTTTCTTCAAAAAACGGCATGACTAGTTAATCTTATGCATTAATAACGGGAACTTTACAAACAGTCATGCGAAATTATCAATAATTAACCATACACTTGAAAACACCTCGTGCTGAATGTACCTCGTGCAAAACAAATATGATAATTGTATCAACACTTTTATCAAATGATTAAATATATCTTCTACAAACAAATATGAATACCATTAAAAATAGCTCGATAAACTCTATTTTATAAGTAATAAATTATACATAATACACTTTAGCATCATTGAATATTATCATATTTGTCACCGTCATGTATTAAGGCCTGCAGCAAACAAAACGAGTCTTATTATGCAACTTACTATGTGTTGTGAGCGCGCAACCGTGCGCACCGTGTACTTGCCATCGTGTAACTCCATAAGCCGATAGTGCATTATACAATTCATATACACGGTTGAATTCATAAAAAAAACACCTTATATTTTTAGTTATTATGTAAGTGGAAAAATTGTTAATAATAACGTGAGGTAAAATTTTTTTTCAGAAAAAAAGCTTTTTCAACAATTTTGTTAACGTCATTTTGTAGCGCTTATTGCGCCATTAAACTTTTGTGTGAAACATTTTTTTCTGTCTGTTGTACTTTGAGAGTTATACGCGAAAAAGTGGAAATGCCAATTTGACTTTGAGGTTAGTTTTCACCCCCTTAAAGGGCGATAGGGCACAAATGAAAGACACCGTTGTTCTTGTTTTGAGTCACTCTAAAAACCCGCAAAGTTGCATTCCAATCGGTGAGTCCGGGTTCGCGGTGTTCCCTTGTGAGCGACCATGTCTCTATACACGAATGCTAGCGAAATTGGTACGACCCCGCAGCTATTTTGGCCTTATTATCTTATCTTAGACATAGTCCGGTGTTTTAACATGATCAAGCGAATAATTATTTTTTTTCGAACCCATTTGTCGTTATACTTAATCTATCAAGCTGTTTTTCTAAAAGATAAAAGAATTATTCTGAATTAATATTTATCAAAATGATATTTTTTTAAGAGTTCAGGCAGTCAGAGTTTTCGTGACGTCACGTTTTCCTCCTACACTTGACGCCAGTAGATGTCGCCATTCGAAAGCAGAATTTATCCAATCAGGAATGGTTTTGACAAAAAGCCTCTGCGTTCGGGTCGCTAGTAAACGTAACGTAGCTAGTGTCAAACAACCATAACCCGCCAAGTGTCAAATAAGAAAACCTGTCAAAATTTTTGGAATGTCACGAGTTTTTTCACCTTATAGGACACTGAATTATTGTCTCGATTAACAAGGTAAGTCGCCAGAACTTTTTAATAGACTTTTTATGTAAAGCTTATAGAACCCAAATTTTTTAATAGACTTTTTATGTAGAGCTGATAGAAACGAAGGGGACGCACAGACTTGGAACTTGTCCGGAGAAGGTTCGACAGAGAAGCATCTTCTTTCGCACAAGTTTCTGGAAATTTGTCGTAAGGTAAACCGACAAAATTTGTCATAAGACGTAGCATTCAGAATTAAGAAAATTATGGCGGATTGCTTGTAATGTAGAGCAAGTCACTATAGTGAAGAAAGTACGCTGAAAATGCATCTCCCTTGATACTTTTCAATCTTTTCAATTTTATTATAGCCATTGTGCGTTAAAAATATATTGGATCTCTTCGTTCATTTTTGCTCAATTACCATTAGCATTTAAATTTCCTACAACAAGACCTTCTGCCATCCGCTGTCACCTCCTTTGGACACATCATGTAGTCTCTACACTTACTATAGCAAAAGGCCACTCTTTTTCTATAAGTTCTACGGTAAGTTGTAACTAAAATTTGGTTTTTATATATTTACAGATAATCAAAGCAGAAGAGAAAGAGAAAATAACCCTCCTGTACGAACAAATGCATTTTCATGTATAATTTTATTTTAGAGTTTTAAGAACTATGTATGTATAAAATCGAATTTTATTATGAATGTGGAAAAATGTATAATTTACAGGAGAAAATAAATTGGGACATATTATTATACTAATTAAACGATTTTTTTAAACGATTATATTCAGCTTCGATGCTTTGTTTACTTCTTGTGTTTGTTTCATATTCGAAAACTCAAATTTAAACTACATCCATCAATCCACTGAATACGTATAACATAATTTATATATTTAATCAATCTTAAAGGTAGGATTAATTTGAAAATATTTAATAAACTTAGAATAGAATCCAAGGTACACCATATTTACTATTAAATATATGTATTTCTCTACATTAGAGTATGGATTAGCACTCAAATACAATACAATTTAGATTCATTCTTTGTAGAATTTCTAGAATTCATTCTAAAAAATAGTTTAAAAGAAAGATAATTAATGGAAGGATATGCTAAAGTAACATTTAAATAGAGGGCCAAATGAAGCTAGTGCGTCCCATTAATTCTATTTATTGACTCATGTATGAAAGAAGCTAATTCCCTTTCTCGTGAAAACCGTCTTTTCAGAAAACCTTTTTCCAGAAATCTTATAATGTCACTCCTCTTTCCTACCCCCCTCAAATACATGAAAAAGTCGAGGACAAAAAAGAGTATTATTTGTACTTCTACGTTAGATTTAGCTGTATGTAAGATTCAGATATGTAGCAGACGTATAAGGAGCAAACTGAGGATTGAAGCTGAATAAAATCGTTTAAAAAATATGATTTATTTTCATTTTTGACGTTGCGAAAAAAGAATATACACATTTTTAGCGTTTTTGGGCCATTTTGTTTAATTAATTTTGTCGTTGTCAGTACATTTCCATGCAGATGTACCATCACGTATCATGCACGAATATGAACCGCTTTGAGGATGAAGACCGTTATGAAATACGGCACTTAGTAATTTATAACAAATTATGAAAAAAGTGATGAAATCCCCCCCCCCCCCCCCATAAACATGACTCATGTATGAAAGAAGCTAATTCCCTTTAATTCACGAAAAAAAGTTCACATGCAAAGATTGTGAAATCAACTTTGCTAATTCCAATTGTACCTTTAATTCACGAAAAAAATTAAAAAAGTTCTCACGCAAAAATTGTGAAATCAACTTTGCTAATTCCAATTGTATTCTCGTTCTCCGCTCGAACACTGATTCCTCTGTCACTTTTTATACTTGACATTCCTTTATTGGCCACAAATCAATTCAGTGCTCAGATTTTCAACTTCAGTTTTAAGGAATTAGCGGGCGAGAGCCCTGTAGTTGAAAAAACTTTTACAAGAGGGACATCTTCTGTTAAAAACGTCGTATGAAGATCATTTTACAATGGAAGATAATAAAAACTTGGTCGAGACTAATTTAAACGAATCAAAGTTGGTAATAGATTAAGAGAGGTGCGGAGAATGTGAAACATTTTATTTTAAGTCCACTTCATATTTTTTTTCTTATACAACGTCCGCTAATTCCTTGAAACCGAAGCTGAAAATCGGAGCACTGAATTGATTTGTGGCCAATAAAGGAATGTCAAGTATAAAAAGTGACAGAGGAATCAGTGTTCGAGCGGAGAACGAGAATACAATTGGAATTAGCAAAGTTGATTTCACAATTTTTGCGTGAGAACTTTTTTAATTTTTTTCGTGAATTAAAGGTACAATTGGAATTAGCAAAGTTGATTTCACAATCTTTGCATGTGAACTTTTTTCGTGAATTAAAGGGAATTAGCTTCTTTCATACATGAGTCATGTTTATGTGGGGGGGAGGGGGGGGGGGGATTATCATGAACACCTACGAACCTATAAAAGACATAAAAAAAGAAGTTAAATTCAAAGATCTATTGGCGAAGAATATTATTTTTTTTCCAAATTTATCCACACCACCCTTTTTCGGCAATGCTTTAGCACCATATTGTAGGATATCAAAAGCCATAAAACTTTGAATGGAACTTTTTTTCAATATCTTTTACGGTTTCGCAGATATTCGCGATAATATGAAAACTCAACTTCCTTGAGGGGTTGTTTTCACCCTTAGGACCGTTTTAGCGCCGAATCAAAAAGTAGTCACGTTATTAGGATCACTTGAGCTACATTTCTGCAAAGTTTCAGATTTGTTTTAATTATCGAGTTGCCGAACTTCCCTTGTGAACGTTTCGCAGACAAATGAAAAGTGGGGAACATGTTGAGCACACTTTTTAGACATTAATGCTGTAAGGTCTTGGAGGATTTAAGAGTGTGAGCCAAACAAGTGCAGCCCTGCAATGAGAGGTTACAAACAGATTTGGTAGCTTCTATCCATAACAATATTGCTTTGCACATCTCTTGAGTGGATCTCAAGTTCGCTACTATAATTCTGCGAGGCACAATACGTCTGGTAGCGTGTTTACTTCCATGTCAGCCCGCATATGCGACTTTGACACTACTACATATTCCTCGTCTCCAAGTATCGCCCGCTTCGTCGATCTCGGGCCCACGCGATGAAGAGATTCATAAACGAGACGCGAGCCTGTATTCATTGTCTGCATGGGACCAGATTTTCCTCCCACGAGCGGTGCGTGGGGCCTGGTAATGATAAAAATTCCTAAGGACAGCCAGGTTACCTGACGTTACGACCGCCCGGTGCTCGAGTTCCCCGAGAATCTGGAGCTTCCTTGCTCGCGTTCGACTACAGATAAGGGAATCCCCATAAAAAAACTTTAAAAAAGTAAAAAAATTACGCCAAGTACATGAAAAAGTCAAGGATGGAAAAGAGTATTATAAAATAAATCACAAAAAAATAGAAGATAATAATAATTACAATATAAAAAAAGAAGTGAAATCAAAATGAGTTGCAAGTACATAAAGGTGCTTTGTAATAATCACAGACATTTTAATAATGTGAAGATAAAATGTAACATTTAGACATTTGCCTAGATGTCCGCGGCCTGGAAGTCAAATACTTGGCGTGGCCAGGCAAGGTATTCTCAGATCATCAATACCCATACCTTCCCCCCCGCAGGCTTTCAGATAATTTGTCCATTTAAAACTCAGACAATATGAGTACATTTTCATTATATTGCGTTTTAAAATAATTCTAAGGTCATTCATCGACACCGATACCTTTCCTCTCACAAGCTTTCACATAATTTGTCAATTTAAAACTCTGACAATATGAATACACTTTCATTATTTTGCGTTTTTAAATAATTCTTATTCATTGACACCTTGACCTTGCCTGGCCACGCCAAGTATTTGACTTCCAGGCCGCGGACATCTAAGGAAATGTCTGGATGTTACATTTTATCTTCACATTATTAAAATGTCCGTGATTATTACAAAGCACCTGTATGTACTTGCAGCTCATTTTGATTTCACATCTTTTTTTATATTGTAATTATTATTATCTTCTACTTTTTTGTAATTTATTTTATAATACTCTTTTCTGTCCTTGACTTTTTCATGTACTTGGTGTAATTTTTTTACTTTTTTGAAGTTTTTTTATGGGGATCTCATTTCTTTTTACAAAGATAATTTGCATAGGGAATGACTTCAGATAATTTTCAATATTATAAATTAGAAAGGTTCACCATCAACAGCCATGAACAGCCTTATCACAGAACAGAATTAAGGATAAATTCTACGCAAGTTTAACAACTATGAAACAAACCATGTGCACCGCATTGCCGATCTATATGTATTATATATATGTATAGTACTTTGTGTATAGTAAAAGAAACACTGATTAAATTCGTGCATTATCGAAGGTGTCCATGTATCAAAATAACTGAATAAGTATGTATACGAAATCCTTCCTGCAAAATTATGTGTACATACTATTAGCGCGCGGAAAGAAGGCTCCTGGCCGACGGTGCAGTCCGCCGCTAGCTCCGCCTGAATCTCCGTCTGTGTACATTGAAGTAAGTAGATGTGGCTGATGCCACCACAACAAAAATACATGTGCTCTGTCTTTATGAGTGTGCACCAATCGGTGACAAAAACCAATCGTCATAGCGGCGGATCGCACCGCCTGCCAGGAGCCTTCTTTCCGCGCGCTAATAGTACATAGCCTGGCGTAGGTCACAGCATCATTTTACGCTTCGATTATCTACATATACATAAAATCCTCAGTTTAGTTACAAATGAAAAACAGTTTGATGATATACAAACATGTCGCAATTCAAATTTCGGCAACTTGCCTTGTGTTTGAGACTGAATTTTGGATGCAATTCAATGGTACAACGATACTTATTTGTAAAAGCACGTGGTATCTCAAATTTTGACACCTTACCTTATTTGACACTCGCCAGGTTATAACTTGACGGTAAGCTATCAAAATTTGGTGTAGATTGCATAGTGAAGATAGCGATTGACGAACGAAACATGTGTGTTAGTTTCTGTTGACTGAAGGTGTGCGTGTAATGCGTACATACCGAGAGTCGACGAACGAAACATGTGTTAGTTTCTTTTGGCTAAAGGTGTGCGTGTAACGCGTATACGTATTATGTCGACAAAATTTGGTTGAAAAATAAGAATCAGAAGAAAAATCTTACCGTTTCCGACTGATCCATGAGACGATATTACGATATTTCTGTCATGCGTGGACCGATTTTATTGAATTTGGTCTTATTCGAAAGCTTATATGCGGTTTACATAAGAAAAATGCTTTTAAATTTGGAAAATATTGCAGGCGTGATGCGATATTAATGAAATAAGTTTCAGGTAAGGTTGGAATAGCCGGGCTACGAGTAAAGATACACGGCAGTGAAAGTCGACACATATATACACACACTCGACGCCAAGTACATGGCGATATATATATATATATGTACAGTGGCGGACATATACTTATGAACACAGCGATAATTAAACATTCAGGAACTGTATCATAAAAGTCATATTAGATTTAATGATTTTCATCAAGTACTTTGAAAGTGTAATTTATATAATGGTTTCCTGAATATTTGTGATTCGCCAAGGTGAACATAACTCGAAATACTGGAGTTTGTAATGTTTACCTATGATACATCGGCGGACATATACTTATGAACACACGAACTGAACGACTTTCTAACAGTGTAAACAATCAATGCTCAGTTTTCGTTGTGCCAGAAACGATCGTGGATATTCTGTACATTACACGGTATACGTTGAAATTATTTTAATTATGAGTAAAGGTAAAAATATTACACCAAAACAACGGCTGCAAATACAGCTGCTTCGAAAGCACGGTAATACATATCAAAGCATTTCTAAGGAATTGGGAATATCTGTTGGAGCTTGTTACGCAGCTATAAAGCATATAAAAGTGAATAAAACAGCAGATAATGTTCCTCGGAAAGAAAAACCACGTAAAACGGATGTTCACACTGACCGCGTGATTCACCGAACCTCCAAAGCTGACCGTTTTAAAACTGCTGTAGACATTCATAATGAAATATCGCCGTATTTGAATCAAACAATAAGTGTAAGGACGGTTCAACGTCGCTTAAATGAGTTTAAGTTGATGGGGAGAGTAGCCCGAAAAAAACCTCTAATATCCGAAAAGAATCGACGTGCTAGACTTCAATTCGCAAAGACTCATATTAAATGGACGGCAGAAAAATGGTCCAAAGTTGTGTTCACTGACGAAAGTAAGTTTAACCGATTTGGTTCGGATGGCAAATCTTATGTGAGACGTACAGCTGGAGAAGAATTTAATAACAATTGTACAAAACCAACCGTTAAAGGTGGAGGCGGGTCAGCACTAGTTTGGGGGTGTATGAGCATGAATGGTACTGGCCCAATACATCGGATTACAGGAATTATGGATCGTTTTGTTTATTTAGATATTGTAAAGAATGTTCTTCTTCCATTTGCTAAAGACAAAATGCGTAAAAATTGGATTTACCAGGCAGATAACGATCCGAAACATACGGCACTTGTTGTAAAAGAATTTTTAGCAAAGAAAAAATAAATGTTATGAAATGGCCTGCTCAGTCTCCAGATCTCAATCCAATAGAGATGCTGTGGATTGATGTTGATCGGGAAATAAAACAGCAGAAACCGAAAAATATCCAGGATTTATTTAATACAATCGAAGAAGCGTGGAAGTCCGTTCCAATCGAGAGGTGTATACGTTTAATTAATTCTATGCCGCGACGTTGTGCCCAAGTCATCAAAAATAGGGGGAGAGCTACGAAATATTAGCTTAATAATGTTTTGTATTAATTAGTCCTTTAAAAATGATTAGAAACTAAGAAAATCTTGTTTGACAATTGTGTTCGTAAGTATGTGTCGCTGAAATCTATAACAAGAAATGTTGTCCTTTTATTATGTTGTATTTGCTATCAATTTGAAATAAAATATATTATATGTATCCATAGAATATAAATTGTGTTATTTATAATTCCAATATAAATACATGATCTATGTCCGTTTGATTGTAAAACGTAATAAAAGATTGAAAATGACTATGTTCATAAGTATATGTCCGCCACTGTATATAAACGTCGTAAACAACTCCCATAGATTTAAACAGGCGAGAATAAAATTACGAAGAACGAAGTCCGAAATCAATTATCTTTTGCATTGGCGACCATTACCTAAGCTGACTGTACCTAATATCGCCAGGCAAAAGTTAAATCGCTGTCAATTGAATAATAATTTATATTTTTACATGCAGTTCGTTTCAAAGTAAAGAGAAATTATTCATGTTTCGTGTAGCATAAGTTAGAATCGTTGAAACCTACAAATTTTTAATTAGGACTCAAAAAACGTAGGACATGCAAAAATCGGATTCTGAATAAAGTGTACTTAATATCGCCAACTCAAGAAATATTGATTAATTCATGTATAAATGAGTTTTTAAAGTCATTTTCACGTGTGCTTTTATTATTTCTTGCTCTATAAATGTTTTTTATCCATCTTTGATTTTATTTTTATTAGAATTTTATTTTTTACGTTCAGATGTACATATTGGACAAACAAAGTTTATTTGAGTTGCTCCGCACATTTCGTGACCTCACCTGTAACAAACATTGCATCGAAACCATTGTTCTCCGGTAGGCGGTATTGAGAATACGCATACTGCTAAAAGAAAAACGCTGTTTTCATTACGAAAAATATTTGAATCGATTTCATTTCTTAAGTACATCATTAATTAGGTATTTCTAGTAGATATTCTTGCATTCACAGAATTATTAGACTTACTTTCTCCGAATGTGGTGTAAAATTCTGATAGTCCAATAAATTTTTACACTATTAAGATTCTCTAAAATCCTTCCCTTTCTGTAATTGTTGATCACATGATGCTACAATTACAGTATGTCTTCCTACATATGTTTAGGTACTAATTCAGTGCATAACCGATAAATTTTAGAGCTTACTTTGCGAGATATAACGAGTGACGGTATTAGGAACATGGGCGATATTAGGTACAATCACCTTACATCTCATGCTCACCTCTCGCCTCGAATGGATTCGTCTCAACGGATTTGCCATAATCGAACATCGAATATTTCTCTATTTTTTTCGTTGCGGGACATGCGTTAGCGAAGATTTAAATCATAGATATTATAGTGTACAATGGGCATAACATATTCGCGGACAGTTCGGCGACCAACCGTTCGGCATTTACAATCGGCAAGTGCACTTGGATCGTATTCACCGGTCCCTAGGAAGTGTCTGCTCGGTCCTCGAATGTTGTCGACGAGGAACGAGCGGCGGATAATGAGTAACGGCGTGATTGTGCCAGAAAATGCAAATATCAATGGCTTGTCGTGTCTCAGAATGAATCGTCGTTGCGCTTTCATCGCGTGTGCATTGGACTTGGAGCATTTATGAAGAATATATGGTGGAATTGTTTCTTGTTTAGAAACACACCCACGTTAATAAAAACAATGTCTCTGCTACAGTGTGGGAATTTGCATTTCAGACTAGGGGACAACGGGATAATTGCGAAAATTGCGAAAAAGGGTTGCATTAAAAATCCTTGAGATTTCTATGCCGCGAATTCTTTAATTGCAATTGTTAAGCGCTTTCGAAGGTAAATTGTAGCGTTGTAACGAAAATTCATACACAAAGACCGACTATTTGTGCCTTCTTAGATTCCTAATGGAGCTGGTTGTAGGTATGTAATAGGAAATATCTTACATTTGAAACACTTAGGTGGGTTTGTGAGGATGGGTATGAATGGTGCGCGCCAATTCTGCCTAATTTTGAGAAAAATATGTGTGGTATTCTTTTTAAGATTCAGTAATATGAAAGTACTAACATGGTGTATCGACTTTTTTACTTCGATTGCTCTCTGTTTTACAAACTTAATTTTTTAAGGTTTCCAACTACGCCACCAAACATCTCAAAGTATTCGGTCAAGACTCAAGTAGAAGGCGTACACAGAATCATTGTACTAATTACGTGGCCAACGCAGCTCGTTACATTTAAAAGTACCATCCCTTAAGTATCACACGTCGACAGTTTTTGAAAAAATATTTGTCAATGTTTTATCTGCAATCGTCCATATCTGGGAGGGAGGCGGGGATTAGCCCTCAAAGCTCGAGATAAAAAATACAATTGCTCCTACATTTCGGAAAGTGTGGGCCTGGAAAACCATATACTTTTTAATAAGACATTCAGTTACGTAAGCAGATTCGTAATATGTCAATTTGCTTAAGCAATATACCTATTAAAAAGTAGTAGCTGGTCATTCGTTTCTCTCACAAATTGTTGACCAACCTTTGAATAAATTTGTCGATATAAACTACAGACCAAAATGAAAGATACGGATACTTTGAAAGTTTTAGTTTCGACCTTTTAATGAAAAGTGGGCTCACTACATTGAGCTCGCTGCGCTTAAGCCGCGTATTCACCTGTGCATTCGTCCCGAATGTGCATCGGGCGCGCACCGATTTTTTGTTCGTTCGACGCGCGTTCGGTTCGCGATGAGCGTTCGGGCCGATCCGCTTGCTGCCGGTCCAACAAAGTGGACAATACCATGCCAATACCGAACAATACCATGAAAGTGGACACCGCAAATTTCACTCAAGCTCGAACGCGCGCCGCGCACCGAACACTCGCTGCGAACCGAACGCGCGCTGAATGAGAAAAAAATCGGTGCGCGCCCGATGCATATTCGGGGCAAATGCACAGGTAAATACGCGGCTTTACAGGGCGAGGACTTCAAGGAGATATTATCGTGAAGGATGCAAAGTTTTATTATACTTTGGGCCATGTATATTGTGTTCCGTATTCTCAATTATCCCCTCCCATACAGCACACTCCGTTGCAGGATGGTTGCAGGAAGGTTGCAGGTACGTTGCGGTGCCAGATTGAAACATTGCAGGTAATATTTATGAGATGTTGCAGGAATCTTCCTATGTCCGCCCCTGTGCAACATTGCATGAAATATTCCTGCAGTGTTTCCGAGATTTTATAGGCAATTCTCCCGCAACGTTCCGGAGATTTTACAGCAATTGTCCCGCAACGTTCCGGAGATTTTACAGCAATTGTCCCGCAACGTTACGGAGATTTTACAACAATTGTATCGCAACGTTTCGGAGATTTTAAACCAAATGTCTCGCAACGTTCCGGAAATTTTCTAGCAATGGTCACGGTTAAGGAAATTAATTAAATTACAATAAATATTGACAATTAAATATTCATATATTTTTTTCTATACAAGACGACAGCAACAACAACAATAAAAATAATAATAATATTGACTCTGGTGGAACTTCCCAAGCCCACGTGGTGAAGCTCCAGGCGTTGTGTGACGTTACTCACATGCGACGCGACAGGTTGCAAAGCCAAAGCACGTAAGAAAGCACAAGCGTAAATAGTTAGAGCGTGATTACTTATTAATTGCTTTTAAGTATTAAAAATGGTTAGAACGTGTGTGTTTTGTGGCGCAGGAGACCTGAGTGAATTTGATGAAGGTTTGACATATCACCCATTTAGAACCCATGTATATACTGTTTGTAGGTTAAGTCGAACTTCTTAAAAATAAATATTTTTGTTTGTTTCATATAGATTTCCGTTGGTTACAAAGCATGGGTCTGGGCCAGAATTTCGTACATTCAAACAACGTCTTATTATGTTATAATCATTTTGAAAATCTCTGTTTCCAAGAAGGCACTTCTAAAGGCCGTCTTCTCCCTGCAAGCATCCCTCCTACTATATTTGGACAATATAAATATTCTTATGTTTTCTGTCACGCTATATAAGGACAGGATAAAAACAGATTTTTCGCAAGTAATAGATATGAATTATTCAAATTAAGGAGCTTATTTTTAAGTTAAAGTAACTAATATAACATATTTGATGCTTATTAACCAACTGCAATTGTTTAATTATTTAAAATACATATATTTCTTTGCTTTCTGTGCTACAAGCTTGTATTTTTCACACAGTTTCCTTGTAAACATGCATATACTGTATAACTTTCATTTCATTTTCCGTTCAATTATTTAAAGTAATGGTGATTGTTATTTTTTCATTGCTTCGCTTCAATGCACCCTGTGATTGGCGCTGTTTTTAATGAAGGCATTTTTCATGATTAAAATAATTTATTAATGACCTTTTATAGATTCATTTACTGAAGAGGAGCTGCAGAAGCAATAGTGCGATAATGGCGTTGATGATATTAAATAAATTAATAGAGGATTCTGTGGCAGAGAAATATAGTTGGTACGAAAAATAGCAAAAACAATCATTCAGTACACTCAAACATATAGTAAAATTAGCAATGAGTAAGTAAATTTATTATTTATCATATTTCAGCACTTAAAATTGTAAAATAAATGCATGTATTATTCCAGGGTCATTACATGCTGCATGCAGTACATTTTAAGTAAAGAGGGCAGAAGAGCCTGGAACTCCACATACGCGGGTTTGAGAAGATCCACCAGAGTTTTTTAACAGTGTTTTTCAAAATGATTATAACACAATAAGGCGTTGTTTGAATGTACGAAATTCTGGCCCAGATCCATGTTCTGTAACCAACGGGAATCTATATGAAACAAACAAAAATATTTCTTTTTAAGAAGTTCGACTTAACCTACAAATAGTATATACATGGGTTCTAAATACTTACCCGTGATATGTCATACCTTCATCCAATTCACTCAGGTCTCCTGCGCCACAAAACACACACGTTCTAACCATTTTTATTACTTAAAAGCAATTAATAAGTAATCACGCTCTAACAATTTACCCTTGTGCTTTCTTACGTGCTTTGGCTTTGCAACCTGTCGCGTCGCATGTGAGTGGCGTTATACAACGCCTGGAGCTTCACCACGTGGGGTTGGGAAGTTCCACCACAGCTAATATTATTATTATTTTTATTGCTATTATTATTGTTCTTGTTGTCGTCTTGTATAGAAAAATTATATGAATATTTAATTGTCAGTATTTATTGTTATTTAATTAATTCCCTTAAATTTTTTATCCTGTCTGTAATATCACACAAATTTTGCCGACATCATTGCTGTAAAATCTCCAAAAAGTTACGGGACCATTGCTGTAAAATCTGCGTACAGTTACGGGACTACTGCTATAAAATCTCCGAAACGTTGCGGGACAATTGCTGTAAAATCTCCGAAACGTTGCGTGACCATTGCTAGAAAATCTCCGGAATGTTGCGTGACCATTGCTAGAAAATTTCCGGAACGTGGCGTGACCATTGCTAGAAAATCTCCGTAATGTTGCGTGACCATTGCTAGAAAATTTCCGGAACGTTGCGTGACCATAGCCGAAACGTTGCAGGAATTATATTGCACCGCAACATTGCTGGAATGTTGCAGGAATCCTCCTATGTCCGCCCCTGTGCAACATTGCACGGCAACGTACATGCAATCTTCCTGCAACGGAGTGTGCTGTATGGGCTGTGTGGTAAAAATTGCCACCGCAGATAGAAAGAGTCTGCGACACTGATCCTCGCTGGACGAATCACTTCCGTGCACGAATGAATTCGGAATCTCCGAAGGAAAGGTAAAGAAACTCCCAAATTCAAATAGGCGAGGATTCTCTGTAACATGGATCAAGTTCAACCTCAAGTTTTCCAAGTTTGTAAAAATGTGGTAGAAAATTCTATACCGGGAAATATGTGTACTGAAAATTTAGAAATTCCATTCGAATTTGGAAAAACTTGGTCAGGAAACTTTCTGGCTTATTGTTAGTTACAACACTTTTAGATATCAATTTACGCTTCACAGATGCAATAATAAAGCTGCAATCTCTCATCCATAATCAACTGTCGGCGCCCCGATACAAAAAGTTATTGAAGTAGTACGCTTGATTTCCTACCAGCAATAGATTCGATGAATTAAGAAACCACGTTAAACTTTTCTTCTACTGAAACAGATATTGACATGTTTTCTTTTATACAGTTGTAGTTGCCCCAAGGTGTTCGTTATGCTAACACCATTTATGTTTTAAACACTTTTTTAACAAGTATTATTATTGCCATAATTATGTAGAGTGATTACTTACCTACTGTAGTTTCTTTGTTATCTTCTTTTATGATATATTTTAACTCCTAATATGTAAGACAACGAGGTGACAGTGCCTCTCGCAATCACCAATTTAATTATCTACAAAATCAGTTCTTTTCATCGCTGCTGTATTTTTATAAGCGTGGAAAATGTTAGACTGAAGTTGGTAGAAGCTATAGAAAATTCACAACTAATTGTATTTTGGAATTCCGAAACATTCGTGCACGAAAGTAATCTGTTCGCTTTATATCTGTGGTGACAATTTTTACAACACAGAGGATAATTTAGAATACGGACCACAATATACATACTCCCAAGTATAAAACTTTACATCCTTTACGATAATTTATTTCTGAGGTTCTCGTTCCGTAGACGTAGCGAGGTTCACCTAGCGAACCCAATTTTTATTGCAAAGTCCAAACTAAAACTTTCAAAGTACCCTAATTTCTTATTTTCGTCTGTAGTTTACGTTGACAATCTACTTACAAGTTGATCAACAGTTTGTAGGAATAACGAGTGAAAATTACTAATATTTAATATATTGTTTAAGCAAATGAACATATTACAAATCTGTTTATGTAACTGAATTTATTAATAGAAAATGCATAATTTTTATCTAAAGAAAATATTTATACACCGCATAGTGTCCGAAATATTAGGGCAAACGTATTTTTATATTCCGGATATGGACGATTGCCGATAAATAGAATTAAATGTAAAACATTTTTCCAATAACTACTACCTACATAAGTTTTTTCAAAATTGGCGTGTGACAATTAAGCGATGTTCCTTATCAGTATTTACATGTACAAATTTTTATATAAGCTTCAACTTTAAAAAAGAAATGAAGTAAAAAAAATTCATAATCCAAGCATTCACTGTTAACCATCCACTAGAGTAGTAAAATATTTGCATCGGTAGAGAAGGATCACACAAATTGAAATCTACATTTTATCCAACTAAATATAAATAGAAGGTCACCTTAATGCATTTAGCAAGTTTACTCTTCTGCTCTTCGCCTACTACATATTCACTAATCTTCTCCAGCCACTGACGATAAGAAAGATCTTGAAATCAGTTACATTTCATTTGCAATCATCATTATTTCCGCCATAATACCATTCTACTCGGTGAACTCGGTTTCTGAACATAAGGAACCAAATGAGGCAGTGAGAGCAACAACGGACTAACCCATATTTTTGTCTACTAATCATCTAGCTCTACTAATCATATAAAATAGAAAGAAAAAAAATTTTTAATGTGGGTTGGTCCGCTGTCGCTCTCACTGCCTCAAATGTCAAAATTTACGTCTACTTTTCCGTTTTGAAGCCCTGATAGCTCCATAGCAGATAGTGGAGCAATAACAAATCGTCCATATCGGTCAGCAATCCTTAGTGTTTCGCCAAGGGAAACAAACTCGGAGACGAACGCATCCCTTGGAGTTTGGACATTTCGGAACTCGTGGCGGAAAGTGAAATGGATAATACCGCCGGCCGTGACGAGGCAAAACATACACCGAAGGCAAAAATACACCGCGACTCTCGCATCCTCGTAATTAGGCGAAAATATCCGGCCGAAGAGTAGGTGAAGGGGAACGACGAGCGACGCGTATGTACCATGAATTTTACGCCTGCCGTCGGTCCTCGATTCTCCGTCGTGTTTCCAGCTACTTCGGAAACCGCGACGGGTTCCCCCGACAATGAGTAACTGTGACGTTTAGAATGCGCGTTTCCGATTTACCATGTGGAGAGGCTAGCTTGGAAAAGTAATGGAAGCGCCGTTTCCGTTTATCAACGCGGCGTTAACCAAGAAAAAATCATGGAGCCGTTTTTTTCAAACATTCAATTACTGCCGACAACATTCGCAGACTACGTCAAGCTTCGTCATAGATTTCAAAACAGTCGCGCGAGATTGAGGAGTCCCCGTAACATGTCCTTGTAGACGGAAAAACTCTTTGTTTTGACAGTTCAAGGAAATTGGAAATTAGCTGCTGTATCGAATTTGTCGTTTCAGATGGAGTTTTAGAAGATCGAAGGGTGTTGTCTCTCAAATATGAAACAGAAGGTGCTTGAACATTTCAAGTCGGAGTCAATTTCTTTATAAAAATGAATTTTTGAAAAAAGTACAAGTTGGTTAAATTTGAGTGCCAATTCCAGGCTGTCAAATAATTCGGGGCGATTGGAGGCACAGTCAAATGGGGTGACTTTGACCACAATAGTAGATTTTAAAAGAAATTCTTCTAGCATCTATTCCAGAACAGGTGTTATTCTCAGACAAAGTGTCTTGGACAGCTTGAATTGCCACTTCAAGACGCATTTTGTCTGAGCATAATACCTTTTATACAAAGAATGGATATACTTCCGAAAGGGACCGGTGGCCGATCGAGATGAGGTTTGGAGGAGGGGTGGGGAGGGGGTGTGAACCCTAAATCTAAAATTGTAGTTTTGGGTATTTATTAGTTTCCGAAATATTAATCAAAAATTGTTAATTTTTTTGAAATTTTTTTTGGACGTTGGTGCAGGCCTCCCTACCCGGGAGCTCTTCCGTCCCCCCATTTTCCACTTTTGAAATTTTGTAACCACAGTCTCATTTTTAGCATCACCAAACTCACATCGATTCGCTACCATGCTTTACGCGCCCGCGACCCCCGCACTGATCTAGCCCCAACCAATACTAATACATGGCACACGCTGTTTTGAAGAATGTGACAGGACTCCATGTAAAATTTTAGCTTCGGAAATTCACCCGATTGAAAGATACAGTTACTTTAGGAGAGGCCGCTCGCGGGCGCACGCAAAGCACGGCAGCGAACCGATGTGAGTTCGGCGATGCCAAAAACGAGACCGTGGTTACAAAATTTCAAAAATAAAAAATAGGGGGACGGAAGGGCTCCCGGGTAGGGAGGCCTGCACCAACGTCCAAAAAAAATTTCCCCAAAAAATTAACAATTTTTTATTAATATTTCGGAAACTAATAAATACCCGAAGCTACAATTTTAGATTTAGGGTTCACCCCCCCCCCCCCGAACCTCATCACGATCGGCCACCGGTCTCTTTTGGAAGTACAGCCTAAAGATGTCACAAGAATTTCTTTTAAAATCTAGTTTTGTGGTCGAAGTTATCCTATTTGATGGTACGTCATTATTTTTACAAGCACTTTGTCGCTCTAAACCTGGCGTACTGGTGAATTAAACTTTCTCCCCTGATTTCCCTAAGAAAGGAACCAGGCTGACAATGATATTTCTTTTGGTCCTCGTCCATCCCACCCGTTTCCTTTTCTCCCAGTTATCTTTCACCTCGTATACGACCGACGTCAGCATCCATTTGATCGCCCGTCGGAATTCAGCAGCTCACGAATACGTTTACAACCCTGTTCAAAGCTGAATCTCGGTTCCCACCCTCCTATGGAGATCTTTCTACAAGCGGACGCCGAGGACCGGATCTATGGTCACGGCCGTTCTCTGAAGCTCGAATCGCATTCGGGCACTACTCATTCTCGCTTTTCAACACGTTTGTTTCGCCAAACGATAAAACTGTTGAGGGTAGGAGACGTCATTAACGACGTACGAGCAGCAAGCCAACAGGATTTCACGGACGACTCGGAGGAGTGGTAACGACCTGACTCACTGCTGCAATTAAACGCTTAATTGGACCAGTGCTGGCCAAAGTGAATGGTCAATATCGAACACCTGCTTTCGTGTTCAGTCGTTTCTAGCAATACAGCATGACAGGTCGCGGTCTTCACTTTTTTAATGCCTGCTTTAGGAATATTTACTTTTTTTGCAACGTAATTAGCAGAAGATATCACCTGTTTGGGAATGGTGGTGAAAACTAAGATGATCTTCCTGAGAAGCCATTTTGTGAATCTTGAAACGTTTCGAATCAATTTAGCGTGGCATCGAAAATTTACGCTAGTAAAACTTTCGTTTGTTTTAACTTCAGAAGGGCAGTTTCACTGCGTACCGTGAAGAGGAAGGTTAGTCACTTCGGAAATGCTGATCAGAAACCACTAATTGCATCCTTCATAAATAGTAAATCTCGTATATCACTGAGGATCGTTTCTAAGCAATGACGACATACGTGAAAATTTAATCGAGTTAATAGCAGTGGTGAATAACATGCAAAGTGACAGTATACCTACTTAATATTATCCGTAAAATAATAGTAACGAAAAGACTTGATATTTCTGTGTGCCCCAATTACCTGGATAACGAAAAGGTGGAAAGAATACTAATACTATTCCTACTTTAATTTTATTAAAGTCCACACCAGAAATCTCCATCAAAATGAAATAAGATTTATGGTACACAATCGCTAGGAAACAGCAACCACCTGAGATTGTTCGAACTTTCGCGGAATTTTTCCGCTGATTGTAACTTTCATTCCAGTATCACGCGTAAAAACGGTTGAAAACGTCGTTTAGAAACGTCTAATTATCCCCTGGCCGTTCGTTGGCTGAACGTTTCTATAAGCCAGTTAGCCTATCCTGAGCAAGTCGCCGCGCCGCGATAATCTCGTTGCGTGCAATAGCGTGTTGTGTTTGCGGAACGTGAAAACGTGCGAAGGAGCCTTAATTAACTCGATTAAGATGTTAAACCCCCTTTCTCTCGCAACGCGATCTTCTCACTACCAATGGCGGTCCCTCTCTCTCTCTCTCTCTCTCTCTCTCTCTGCGAGCCACCGTCAGCCCCCTCTCTTCTTTTCAATGGGAAACATTTTCATCGCGATTTTCGCGATCAACGGGGCGAGCACGAAACCACCCTATCGCGATTTAGAAGACACTTAAGGCGGTTTTGAGTGACCCTACGCTCGGCCACATTCGTTAGGAGTAATTACAGCTCATGAATCAAGCCGATGTGTTAATAGATAAGCGAGTGTCCGAAGGTGATGATTAAGGGTGCGCGGCGAATGAAATCTACAGGGAAATTTCCATTAAGTTTTGCCTCGTTAATTTCCATTCAACGCACAGCCGCGCGCAAGAATTTGCGCAGGGTTAAAAATTACAGAAGACGTAATTGAATTGAATATTCTGCAAACTCTTGCGAGAGTCTGAAACGTATATCTTAAAGTGGGTAGTTGAGCACGAATATCGAATTTAATCTCTAATTCGGTTATATTATTTGACAGTTGTCGATCGCGCGAAGAAATCGAAATTCGAAAGGTAGCGGCGACAATAATAGTATGGCGAGCAGAGTTGACTCACTTGGCAAGCCATAATTGAAGGATCAATATTGTTTGCTTGTTCAGTTTACTCTAATAATTTACTCTTGTTGAATGTTTAGCGAAAGTGGAATTAGTTTTCATTTCTAGCTTAAAAGAGTAAAGCGTATTTTTTCGTCATTTTGCAAGTTATTATATCTATTAAGCGCGATATTAAGAGCGATCTGCGTTATTGTACGATTCAACTTGATGAAAAAAAGATAACACATATTAAAGTATGGAACGATATATTGAAGTAAAAATCGAAGCTATGTGCTTGCGATTGAGAGGGTTCGAAATGTAGCAATATTGCAATTCTATATAACTGTGGTTGTTAACTACGATTCGGTCTTGTAAATTGTTCAACTTCCGTGTGATCACTTGAACCGCGCGCCGCCCTTAAGGGTTAAACCTACATGAATTTCCAAAAAGTAAAAATATCATGTTACGTAAAATGTTCTAACCTATGCCATCATTTTTCTCTGAGTACCTAAACCAAAGTGTAGTTGGTCTATAATACTAACACATCCTCTAAGCGGCATTTACGGAGAGTCAACACAATAGAACATCGATTATCCGAAAGAATAGAGATGATATGGTACCAGAATACATAGGGAACAATATACATACCTACATACTTTTTATGTTATTTTCACGAAATTATTTCTATTTGTAGAATATACACATCATCTTAAACATCTATGAACACGCCGCAGTAATTGATAATCAAACAATCGTACATAAACTATTGGAACAAGGGAGCTCATTCCGATTCGCGAGCAATCAGCCTCGAAGATTCTAGATCAGTTTTTGATTGAATGATTTCAAATTTGCATCCCATTTGAAGAATTTTTTAACTGTATATCTCCTGGCTATCGCCGCGCGTGTATGTCTACTTGTAACACCAATCTAGGTTAAATTTTTCAATTAATCTCTCTTCGCATATGCTAAAAATCTCACCGCCCAAGACAGCAATTTTCAGATCCTGTTTCACTTCTTATTGTACCTCGCGGTTTCCTTTCGACTATAGTCTACGTCTACAGAATGGACATCCACGTGAACTGAATAGAAATGTGGATAATCGATGCCCTAGCGTTTTTATCGCATGAAAAGAATTTTTTAGACTTACGGGTGTGGCGGTGGCGCGTGGAAAGCAGCAGCGGCGGCCGCGGCCGCAGCAGCGGCATGATGTTCCCAAGCGGCCGCTGCCGCAGCCGCTGGATGCGGAGGAGGCGGTGGACCGTGGTGCGGATGAAACGGCGGCGGTGGCGGATGCGGGTGCGGATGGAACGCCGCGTGGAAGGCAGAGTGTGGATGATGCGGGGGTGGCGGTGGCGGCAACAGTGAAAATGCCTCTTGATGATAGGCGACCTCTTTTTCCGGCATTTTGACGCTGCTGGCTGAGACCAAGTGGTGGGCCAGGAAACTGGCAGCCTTTCCGTACAGGATCAGGGAAGATCGTACTGTGTAACTCCCTGTGCCCGAAGATACAAATGAGTTTTAATCCAGGATAGCATGCTCCGTTCCTGATGAAAACAGCCCGTCTCCGTTCAATGTTGCTTGTTTATGCTCAGTTTCAGCTGAAGGCTGATGTTCCAGTGAGTTTCAAGTGTTCCGATATCTATATTGCCGCAGATTGTAGATGATGGGCTGGTTTTAATGGGACTTTGGCTTCCGTCGGCTGGCCCGCCAACGTCTTGACAAGAGCAAATCCTGGCGAGCTGCTTCAAACGACTGTTCTTTCGTTTCCTCGTTACTATTTCGCTGTTTTGTCTGTAGGTAACAAGTGTTTGATCCCAAAATGAGTGTCGATGATAATGTTTGTGGAACCGTCGAGGGCAAATAAGTACCACACTCGAAGAATAATCGATGATGCTTCTTTGAAATTCTTGAAAGAAACTAAGTCACTGTTCACGAACGAGTCAAGTCCTGGTAATCATCTAACAGATCGCTGTTCACTGATAATCCAAGAGAAGAATTAATGGGTTGTCAAGGAACGATAATGAACGAGATGTCACTGAACTGTCCACAGGTGTTCTCCAAGTCACCGAACGTCCCCTTCCGAATCATATTCATCGTCGAGTAGTCCCTACATTTCTGCGCGTCACACTATGACAGACACCACACCAAAGTGTTTCACTAGCCGATTATAAACATCACACCGGTCTTCCACCCCAGAAACTTGAAGAAAACACTCGAAAACAAAACGCGATGGTGTTATTCGCAATCGAAGGGCAATCGTCACCGCGAAGAATACATCTCTATCATCCACGAGAATTGCTGGCGAGAGGAAGGAATCCACTGGCAATGCGGTCTCGGGGGGTTGGCAGCTCCAAAAATCCGTGGGGCCTAAACGTTTATGCGGGCTGTCACGGTGCTCATGCGTTGGCGAGTATGGCGGTACTGAAAGTCCACCACCACCACCACCCCACCATCACCACCACCACCACCACCACCATCACCACCACCAGCAGCGCCAGCACGAGCGTCCACGAACGTAGGGCAAACGGTGGTGGTTGCGGTCGTGTGTTCTCGGGTGGGCGTGCGTGCGACGAGGACCGTCTCCAAAGGAAAACTCCAAACGGGGGAGAGGGAGTGCGGTGGCCGTACGCCCCTGCCGCGTTACGCGTGGGAAAGAGAGAGGAATAAGCGGGTGGGACCGTTGGTAAACACGCAGGAGGGAGATAGCGGGGCCGAGGAGATCTCAAGACAGAATGGTGGGAAGAATCTCGTGGAGAGCGAGCAGCAGGAGAGAAGGAGATACTCAGCACCAAGGTCCAAGGGAGAGGGCTCGAGATGTTGTCGGCCAGAAGAGGACGAAAAACGCGTGTCAGCTCGACAACTCAACTAGCACCAGCCGTCCCTGACTCCCACCTTTCCTCCTTTCGGCTCCTTCCACCCGACCCTTCGGTCGCGAAGGCGTACGAGGCGGACTGTGAGGCCGCCGTGGTAGGGACTGCGTGGGTAACGCGCGGGGAAACAGGAAACTATTCAGAGGGAGAGACTATTTATCAAGAATGTATAGACCGACCCGTGTCCAGGGTGATGGGGACGATTAGCGGGTCCAGCAGTATGTGCTTGGACCGGAATATCAAGCCAAGGGTATTTTAGGGCTTGATAGTAGGAACTTAATTATTTCATACGTGTGAATTAAATTTGACTCAGGGGCGAGTGAATCGGGGTAGTTTTAGGAAGCAATAAAACGGGCCACGTAAAGGAATGCTGCAAAAAAAAGCGGACGGTTTGCATAGTTTATTGTTAGGCTATAGAAAATATAAGACATTATCAATATACATACTAGGTATCCCATAATTTGCGGGACACATTTCAGGGATGAATTCACCGCTTGAAAGTAATAAAAAAAGCTCATATAAATGTATGCTCTATTTGATTCTGTTAACGGAATAATGTGCAGCGACTTTTGTGTTCTGTCAACCAGTATTTAATTACCTACTTCACAGATGCTGAAAATGCCAAACTTCTATTTCAGCGCATGCCTTCTTTTAATGCTTACAAGTGTTACTCGAATTTACTGGAAACCTTATTGAATTTTGTAATGATGTGAGTACCTCAATATTTTTAATAGGCCTTTTATGAACAGAGATCTTACTCCGAGTGCTTAGTTAATCTCATATACTATGGAACACCCTGTGTAAAGTAAATGTGTCAATGTTATTTTTCTTGTTAACGAAGAGGGTGCATTCGCAATGTTCTTCACACTCGTTTTGATGAAACTGCGTATTTAAATGACAGATAATCTTAAGACGAATATATTTCTAACTGTAAAGTTTCTAGTTCGTGTCTAATTGGATGATTATTTTTACCTCAATCAACAGAAAACACTTTCGCGGAGTCTATATTCAAAATTTTATTCTAAAAATAAAAGGTATTTTTCAGTTATTCTGAATTCATGTAGATTTCATTTTTTTGCGTCTTATTGGTAGTTCCACACTTCATTTCCATTATTCAGCAAAAAGTTTTGTATCTGTTATTTTTTAAAGCATTCATTATTAAAGCCGAGGGGTAATAAATGCACTAACGACTATAAATTTGTTTAAAGAAATACATATTTCGAAAGTAACGCGTTGTACTAAATGAAATTGCAGTGGTCAAAATATTCTCAAATTAAAGAAGTTATATTCCAATAAACTATCTACTAAATTGGGGTAGGTACGTTCTTTGCGGAAAGTAGGTGTTTTATGCCACTTATAATAAGGATCTGGTTCAGAGTTAATAAGCATGCTTTTGCAAGCATATACACGCAATTTGCTACGGAATAATTACATTTCAAAAACATCATTTTTCCATTTAAAGTATTTCTTGTATTCACGCCATGAAACTGCAACGTTATGCGAAATCGTTTGAGCCGCGGATAGCAATCTTTTCTGGATAATAAACCCAAGTAGCATTTAAGTGTTCAGTTTGCAGAAGGCACGGAGTTTCACGGCAGCAGGCGTTTAAATATTCTTTTTCCTTGCAACGGTCCTTGCCCGACGTAAATCCGGAAAGCGTGGAGAAATCTGGCTACCCGATGACACTAGTCCCTGGGAATTCAACCGCCCACTGTCAACGTGTCCTGCCTTTTCTCGCATTTTCGTTTCTGCCGGTTTCGTATTTCTACGCGCTTGTTACAGCACATGTGTAACAACTGAGAATGTGTATCGAAACCGGATTTCTAAAATAATCAGCTGTTTCAATGAATAGCATCGTACAATTCCAAGGAATTATTAACACTATATTTGATTTTCTTTTTTTTATTTATTTATTTATTGATTGAAGAGTAAGTAGTCAATTTTTTTGGCTACTGAATTGTTCACTTCCTTTCGAAGAAAAAGAATCTGGTAGAATTTTTAGAAGAACGTGCAGGCTAGATAGTAGTGGAAAGTAAGATTCTTTTTAATCTTAATGGATGGATGGTGATTATAACCAATGTTTTGATGGCTAATCATGTTATAAAAGGTGATTCATTATGAAAAAAAAAGTGGAAATACCTACAGAAAATGCAGAATGAATGATTGTAACCTGTATACTTGTTCACATGATTTCCATCGCATTAGAGAAGGTTAAACACCCCTTCATAGTTCATATAGCGCAAAAGTACCGTCTTGTTTCTTAAGAGGTTATATCTAGTCAGGAGGCCGAAATAAAGCGAATATTTGAGAATTTTTTTAAAAAAGGATAAGTATCTATTGGTATAGAACTTTTGTATTTAAAAGAGTAACATTTGAGGAACATTCAGTAATATTTTCGTGTAAAAGTATTCATTTATAGGAAAGTTACAACCGATGTCTGATGAGCACTTTTTGAAAAGTAGTTTTGCGTTGAGCACTGCCATTCGGAATCAGGTTATCTAAAATCAAAAAACCAAAAAGATTTCATTAGTATATTAGTTTATCCTCTGATTAATCGATGGAATTTCCGAAATATTAAGTTAAAGCAAAATGGAGGCTGTTTAAATTTAAGGTTCCGATTTTTGCAAAAAAACGCTGTTTTTCGTTCATAACATCGAAAGTATATATTGAAAAAAGAAATCCTTCGATCAACCACTAGATTTTTATATCTACAATAAGCTCACAAAATTTCAGAAAGATTGATACAGTAATTTTTTAGATATCTTACTCACCATTATCAGAAAGGCTTCTTGAATGTCGTTATATTTTTATTATAAACGTAAATATTTTTCTACAAAAAATTACCAAGTGTTCTTTAAATGTTGCACTTTTAGGTTCTGTAAAAATATATGCTTCCGCTTTTTCAAAAAAATTACAATTATTCGCGTCTTTTCGGCTTCCTGACTAGGTATAATCCCTTAAGGGAAGGTTCCGGTCTAAAAATCAATTTTTTTTTATTTCTTTTTTCAAATGTTCAACCTTTTAGGAATACATGTTTAAAAGGATTTGTTGAAATTCGTAAAATTCCCGATGTTATAGGCATTTGAGTAGCGGCAAATGCATGGGTAACACTCTGCTACTCGGCACTCACGTAAAACTTTAAACGCGTTTTTCCCGAAACAGTGTTCTCAAAATCGGTGGGACCTGTATCTCCAAAAGCTATTATTCGAATCGACTGAAACTTCTTTTATTTTGAAAAATATACTTTTGGCTAGGGGGGGGGGGGGCAGAAAAATTACAAAAATGACATTTTTTGAGAAAATGACAACACTTGAAGTGTGAAATCACATTTTCTCTATATTCTTCGTCCTTTTAACGCCTTTAAAAATGATAAATTTTCATTTTTTTTTCAATTTTACTGATTTATTCACGAGCCAGAAGTATATTCTTCAAAATAAAAAAAGTTTCAGTCGAATCGGATAATAACTTTTGAAGATACAGGTCCCACCGATTTTGAGAACACTGTTTCGAGAAAATCACGTTAAAAGTTTTACGTGAGTGCCGAGTAGCCGAGTGTTACCCATGCATTTGCCGCTACGCAAATACCTATAACATCGGGAATTTTACGAATTTCAACAAATCCTTTTAAACATGTATTCCTATAAGGTTGAACATTCGAAAAATGAAATAAAAAAAATCGGCTTTTAGACCGGAAGGTCCCCTTAAGTAAAATCAGTGAATGTCGCTTTATGTAGATTTCTTTACTTTTTCCTTGGTAGTGGCTTTGAGCTATCGTTTTCCAGAGGAGTTACATTCTTGAGGGAAACTCGAAACTAATTAGTATTAAAAAGTTCACGCATTATTAAACCGACCTAGTTAATTGACTGTATTGGAAGACTGTCAAGGTATCACTGGTTTCCATATTTCTAACTGAATTATAGAATACCAGAAAGAATTGGCCATAAACGGTGTAAGAGACACACAAACCCCCCTTTCAAATAAACAAGCAGATTCGTGCCGCGTAAAATTTATCCATCATAACTAACAACTCATTCCGTCTGAACTTTGTCCTTCCGTAGTTTGTAATGTAGCTTCATCTTGAATGAATCAAGCACACAAATAGAATAGTTCATTTTTCCTGAATTATCACTCGAAAAGCATACGGAACATCAAGAAATCAGTAACGACAATTCTTCGCGAAGGCTAATTATCCTTGCCTCCTTGGATTACAAGGAAAAAGGTGTGTCGTCATCAAGGGGTATCCAGGCTGGGACACGGACCTCAAAGCGAAGGGACCGCAACGACAAGAAAGGGTCGATAATCACCGGATAGATGAAGCGCATAGAGTCATTAAATAGCCCCCGGCTCATTGTGGTTGTCCCCCGTACCTTCGGCCGGGCTGTGGTGGCTGTCGTAACAGACGGCACCTGTCGTAATTCTCCTTTTCAGGTACCCCTCTTCATCAGCAGAAATGTGTCACGTTCGCGTTTCCCGCAAACACCCGTGGCCGCTTATTATTTTGTTGATTTTGCCGGGCGGGACTGTTCAATTCCTCTCCCACCAACTTCGCCTCTTTCACCTGGGGCCTAATTATCCACCAACGACCGGCCAATCAACGCGCGAAATCAACAGCCCTTCCACCCTTGCCACTCGGTTCCCGCACTTTCGACGTGATCGTCCATGGGCGCGCGGTTAGGGCGGCTCGTTTCAGCTAAAATTCACGCCACCCTAATTGTGCCGTTCGGACGGGGCTGCTTGATGGCTTCCTTTGCGTAATCACCGCTAAAGAATCAGGGGAAGGCAGGAAGATTCGACTTTTAGAGGGCAATTTCAGGAAAATGGTTCATTTGAATGCTTAAACACTCGTTTCGTCCTCCTTCCTCTGTGATGCTCGATACGTAGGTAACATGAGGGATCGTGTGTGACGTGTGATTGGGAATATTCTGGGGATGAAATAACAATAGAAGTTCGAGGGCGGCATTTCTGAAACTAATTGTACTCGCAGTAGCTATTGCACGATTGTCAACTTTGTTTTTAGTTTTTAGGTCTAATGGATAGAATGTAAACTTCTGTCACAGCAGGACTAAAATTTGTAGTGTTTTCTCACGTCTGTTTCTAATTGAAATAAAGTACCGGAGAATTGTAAAAGTAATCTTGGACATCTATTACAGGTTTCACCGTTTTACTGTTCGTGCCCCATATGTGGGGCACGTTCGACTTTCGTAAATCTGCTGAAATGGCCATATATGTGGTCATCACGGGGGGCTGCTAAACAAATCTAGGCCCAGCCAACTACCGATCAGAGTTTTAGGTACTTATAAAAGTTATATCGTTAATAACTTTTTAACAAACAACGAGCGACGACCGAAAGCTTTTGAAGGTCATTCAGGAGGGTAACAACACATGTCAAGGTCAAGGTATACCAGGAATACCAGGTAGATATATACAGTGGGGGATAAAAGTATTCAGTACACTCTTTAAAACAGAATAACTTTTTTAAAATTGATCCAAAAGGCTTGAGTTTTTTTGACGAGCGAGAATGATTAGTTTACTAGGCGACGCACAGTAGTACATAATGACATTTTTTGTTCAAATCACTCTACAGGTTGTAATTTCTCAGAAAACTTGACCATTTTTTTTAAATTCTTCGCAATTAAATTCTCTATCGATCTGTCAGGTCGGAATTTTGATTTTCATTGCTGATTCTTTTATACTTAGCGAATTATACAGCACTTTTAGAAGGTCAGTATCTGTGGACGAAAATCGTCAAGTTTTCTGAAAAATTACGACCTGTAGGGTGATTTGAACAAAAAATGTCATTATGTACCACAGTGAGACGTGCTTCGCCTTTTGAAAAAATTGCAATTGCTCGGAATAGCTACGAAAATAGTAAAGGACGTTTTTCAACTATTTTATCTGAGCCTGTAATGGAAATTTGAACAATGCCTTTTGTAGATTCAAGTAAGTTGTATAGGTTCATGCTGGAAATTGCATCGAAATTGGTTGATGCAGAAACAAACGACAGGTATCCAAATATGTAAGAATCTTTGGGTTTATTACAGTTATTCGGCAAAAGCTGTGATTTCCACCACTTTTATCTGTTTGTGGCTCAAAGCTACGTTAACCGATTTCGATGAAATTTTCAGCATGTAAGGTAGGGTGGGGCTGAAAGTCCCGTTTTTTTCATATAAACCTATGTAAAATTTAGTAATAACAATCTAGATACATACGGTGTTATTTTGTATAAACTACAACTATTATGCTTTACTTTTACAAAGTTGTTGGTTAATAGTATTATTTTTTGCCGAGTTACATCACAAAATGTGTGTCAATTCAAAATGCTTGGGGTAACAAGTCCTTGGTATATTCTAACCAGTTTTCATGTAACACAAAACAAAATAAGTAAAAACTCTTTTGAAATCAATAAATATTGATTTTTTGGGGGGTATACAATATTGAAAGGAAATACTACGGTAACTTTTTTTTAAACAAAAGAATGAAAATACAGAACACAGATTCAGCTTGAACAAAAAATTGCACAATAATCTTGACTCAACGTAAAGATATAACTCCCTTTTAAGCACTTTGGCCTTATATTTTAAACTCAAATTATTTTAATATAAAAAACAGGAAAACAGATAGATAATTTATGACTTTAATAATTAGTTTTCTTCAACAAAGACAACCATTCTTTTTAGTATATTAACATGACTTCTTGAAAAAAAATAAAAATATAAGTATGGGACTTTTTGCCCCAATGGTACATCTATAATAGTTTCGCCGATATATAAGTTTGAAAATATTACCATTCAAAAATAAACAATGTCATGTACACATTACTAAAGGGTCATTCCATGCGAAATCGGACACTTTTCGGAGTAACATTTCGGATTTTCGTGCAACTTGGATATGTTGCAGTCTTTAGGGATATATAAACATATCTCGAAGGATTTTTCACAATTTTGAAGAATGTCGATTTTACAGCTGTTTGAAGTGAAGTGCTAACTTTTTTTCAATACATTATAGCTATGGAAGTAGTAAACGGATGAAGATGAGCTTATAGAGAAGACATTGAAGTTTTAAGAAAAAATTATTTCAGTTTAAAAAAAGAAAAATTTGAACCATTTTTGTGCAATTATTTTAAACAAATGCAGGTTTTTAACATCGGGCACGATTTTAAAAATCTGAAAAAGGAGAATATAGTTCTATCCTTCCCCTTGATGGACAAATTTTCAAAAATACGGACACTTTAAAATTGGCGAAATGAAAATTACTTGAATGTAACGCTGCGTCAAATCACACCGGCTCGACAGGCTGAGCCGTGCGGTACTCGCAGCGGCCAAGCGGCTATATCTGCTATTCTTATACAGTGTTCTCTAATATGGTAAGTATTTGTAAAAAAAACTGAAAAAGGAAAACTTTCACTGTTTCTTATACACAACATAACACGGTATCTTAATTTTTGGTGTTCGCAATATTTTTCTTGAAACGAGGGTGACCTACAGTTTTTTAAATGGAATGCTATATATTTGATTATCCAATATGAAAGCGACTGTCAAGACAAATTCAACCATATGGTATACTGTGACCTCCAAGACCACACATGGTTAGGAATGAAAGAATCTCTCTACTACTTAAATAGATAGTTCGATATATTTATTTCATTCCTAACCTTGTCTAGCCTTGAAGGTCATAGTATACCATATGGTTGAATTTGTCTTGACAGTCGCTTTCATATTGGATAATCAAATATATAGCATTCCATTTAAAAAACTGTAGGTCACCCTCGTTTCAAGGAAAATATTGTGAACACCAAAAATTAAGATACCGTATTATGTTGTGCATAAAAAACAGTAAAAGTTTTCCTTCTTCAGTTTATTACAAATACTTACCATATTAGAGAACACTGTATAAAAATAGTAGATATAGCCGCTTGGCCGCTGCGAGTACCGCACGGCTCAACCTGTCGAGCCGGTGTGATTTGACGCAGCGTTACATTCAAGTAATTTTCATTTCGCCAATTTTAAAGTGTCCGTATTTTTGAAAATTTCTCCATCAAGGGGAAGGATAGAACTATATTCTCCTTTTTTTTTTTCAGATTTTTAAAATCGCGCCCGATGTTAAAAACCTGCATTTGTTTAAAATAGTTGCACAAAAATGGTTCAAATTTTTCTTTTTTTAAACTGAAATAATTTTTTCATAAAACTTCAATGTCTTCTCTATAAGCACCGTAATGCTCATCTCCATCCGTTTACTACTTCCATAGCTATAATATATTGAAAAAAAGTTAGCACTTCACTTCAAACAGCTGTAAAATCGACATTTTTCAAAATTTTGAAAAATCCTTCGAGATATGTTTATATATCCCTAAAGACTGCAACATATCCAAGTTGCACGAAAATCCGAAATGTTACTCCGAAAAGTGTCCGATTTCGCATGGAATGACCCTAAAGGAACATACAATCTTAACGTATTTATCTTATACGCTGTTAAACTGTAGTTTACTTCGAATAACACAACAAAAACGACGTACTTTTTTCGCTTCTTGATATACATAATGACAAAGGCATCATATGACACGAACGGAAGCCCAAAAATGACTGGCGACTTTGCAGTCCTCCCCATTACCCTTGCCATCAACATAGTGATGCTCAAATTTTCAATCGATTGTTTACGAATGGAGATTTTGCAATCGGGACTTTTTACCCGCCGGACATTTAGTTCCACTCTACCCTATACAACTTATCTAAATATACAAAAGGCATTTTTCAAATTTTCATTGTAGGCTTAGATAAAAAAGTGGAAAAAACGGACTTCACTATTTTCTTCCCTATTCCGACAAAGTGGATTTTTTATCAAAACGACGAAACACGTCACCAGTAAACTAATCCTTCTATTTCGTTTCCTACTGTACATATATGTATGTATATGTTTAACTGATGCTGCAGTGACATTAAAATAATATGTAAAACTTCTTAAAATAATTTGTCAATTTAAAACTCTGATAATATGTGTACACTTTCATTATTTTGCGTTTTTAAATTATTCTTATTCATCGACACCTTGACCTAGCCTGGCCACGCCAAGTATTTGACTTCCAGGCCACGGACATCTAGGCAAATTTATAGATGTTACATTTTATCTTCACATTATTAAAATGTCCGCGATATGAGTAGTGGAATGTATGAACACAGCATTTTAGCTGTGTATATGTAGTTATGTCATCTTAAGCGCAGTTGGAAAGTACCTTTATGTACTTGCAGCTTATTTTAATTTCACATCTTTTTTTTATATTGTAATTATTATTATCTTCTATCCGTTTGTGATTTATTTGATAATATTCTTTTCCGTCCTCGACTTTTTCATGTACTTGGCATAATTTTTTTACTTTTTTTTAAGTTTTTTATGGGGATAAAGATTTACTAGCAAACTCATTTTCGGGCATTTAAGTGAATGCAATGATTCTCATTACCACCACACGTATTATACCTCAACTGTGAATGTCACACTTACTTGCCCTATATTTCAATATACATATATATTCATTTTCCATTGAAAAAAGAATCATAATTGACCATTTTTATATTTTGGAGCGAGAAGTGTGAGCGTCAAGCGCTCGAAATGCTTAGACAGGGAAATTGTTAAGAATACAGAACGCACATATATACTTACATGTGATATAATTTTCTATTCTTTTCGACATGATCTACACAAAATACTGAATAACTTGTTGCAACGTGATTACATATTTGTCCATTGGAAAACGGAGTTAACAGCCATCCCCATTTAATGTTCTCTGGATTCGTAACGTTGCTTGTCTTCACAAACATTGTTCTCCTGTAAAGTATTATCTTTAAACATTTATACGCCGTTTCTAAAAGTCCCTTAACAATATTGTGCCCATTTCTCTCTGTTTTCAGGGATTGCCAAATTCTGTGGACATTGGGTGATAGAATCGATGCATGTTTGAATACGTATCTTTATTGACACCTGAGCTACTCCATCGAAGGGAGCGAATACAACTATCTGGCAGATCCAATCGATCCGTCTTGACTGAACTGCTGTTGCAGTTGTGGCAAAAAGCGGTTACCTGGCTTCATGGTAGCCGTGTAATCCAGTGTAAACAAAAAAGGACGCGTATTACACGCTCTATCTATACGAGTATGAGTGAGCTGGCAACAACGCTACTTGTTACTCCGAACGCCAACAGTATCTCCTTCCGTTTCACCCTTGGGCTTCCTTTTGTGAGAGCTTCCAGTCTTCCACGTCAGCTTTTATCTACATCTCGCAGGTGCTGATCGTCACATTTCAACGATAGTATCAGTGGAATATAGATTCATTGATAGAATGTACATAAGTCGATCATGATGTCTGAAAGTATTGAGCTATCTCTGCCTGGGAGAAGAGAACTTATATGTGACAGACATCCATGTATCTGTACAATACCGTTTTTCAATTTTGTAGATACGTCAGTGTTAAGTCTTTTAATTTTTATATTATAGTCCTACTTTGGTGTTAGATATTTGGTCCCAATGCCCTTTTTGTTAATTTTCAACGCGTTCTCCTGTCTTCTAGACTTCCTCGATCTTCAGACTCAAGACTTGAGGGAATCCATCGACACTAAACTGGTAAGTACATTCTTATAAATTATTATATCTAGTTTATTATATGACTGTAATTTAATCAATAGCGTTTAAGGTGAGCATTGTTTCGAAGCCTGCACTATTTAAACATCTGTTAATGACTTACCCAACGAAAGTGATTTAATTAAAAGTGGAAATAATGTTGCTTGTGGAAAAAGTCTTACTATTTGCATCTTGAGTCGCCAGCGAGCCATTCTATCTAGAAAATGCAGGGTACTGACTGCAGAAAGGGAGGACTGAAACCTTTTAGTGGTGGGAGAGTGGGCCGGGTCAATGATGAGACTCCTTATGGGGGTCCCTACCAGGTACCTGTTGGTCAGGTGGGCCCCACTATTGCTCCATCGGACCTGTGTCTCTCTCTGTTCATGGTTCAGGCTGATTCCATCTCCTTCTCCTAACTTCTCCTTGCCAAACCGTGCTACCATCTCCTTTTGTTCCGTTGCAGGCGCTGAACCGGCACAAAGATTATTTTTCGGATCCCCTTTGATCTTTCGGCACCCTTGTTTCCCACCCAGGGCCTCGAGCAGTTTCTAAAGTCGCGCGAACATGGATTTTTCTATGTGTCAACTCTACTTCGTTATTTTCTCTGAAATCATATCCTTACTTATTTCTTCATACATCTGAATAAGGATATCGGAGTAAAGAAGTCAAGCAACGTGGTCCTTCCAGATAATTTAAAATATGCAGGCAATCGCGAAACATTTAACATTTCTTACGCTTTTCTTTTAAAGACACAGTCATTACTGTCCTTCTACACATCGGCTAACTGTAACTTAATCCTTTCAATGGCAGGCTTGAATTGAGTGCGAATGAAAACTGTACGCCCGATAAGACTTATCGTTGTAGTCCACAAACGTTTCACCAAGAATGCAAGTGAAATTTGTTCGGGTAACCCCAAACCTGTGTTGCGTCTCAAGTGAATCAGTCGTGAGCAGCACTATCCTATCAGAGTCATCCATTCGAAATCTACCCCGACATAGGGAGTGAATTGTCTTATAACCGCATTCCCGCAAGTACAAACAAGCGGGCCGGAATTCATTATCGTTAATCACTTCGATCCTCGACCCGTTCAACGAGCCATCGTCATCTGCTTGTACATCTCCCAAAAGTCATTGACTCGCTGTCAGTAGTCGATGGTGATCGTAAAAGCAGCCGGAGGTTTCACGCAAGAAACGGAATTCGAGTAGAGGAGAGGGAACAGGAGACTGCAATTCGTGACTTCCCAGAAAGGTGGAGGAGCCTCGGAGCCGGAGGAGCTCCCCCGTGGTTCTAGCTCATTAACCGTCATCCTTCCCTCCCCCCTACTCCCCTTCCTCCTCCTCCTCCTCTGAACGGTTTGGCGTGACGGCGGGCCCCTCAAAGACGGGGGTATACGTTTGTACGCGCTCATCAGGTAAGAAAGGAGCCGCCTGTGCCGACACGCGGGGCGCTAGGCGCTGGGTTAGTTAGTTATCGAGAAAAGAGAGGGTCAAAAGGTGGCCAGCAGCCCGAATAGTGGGGTGTTGGGCCTGATAGAAGGGCACAGAGTCACGTGATGGGACTAACGCCAGCGGGTGTGCGCGCAGAGTGGGGGAACTGGGCCTCTTTCCTCCTCTCTTGGCCCCAACGAGAGATCTGGTCGCTTTAAACCGGTGTGCGTCCGTCTGACGAGATAATTTGTTCCTCGTTTCCTGGGATTTCGGGAGCAGGAGAAGGTACTGACACGTCCATGGGCCTGTGGAACTAGCCTGGCCAATATATAGGTATAGTCGTATCGACCGGATTTTTGTAGACACCCTTTTCCCAGCTTAGATTTATCTAAAACTTTTAACAAGATTCTCCTTTTACTATTTATATCATTACGGTACAAGTTTGCAATCGAAAGCAAGAAGTAGGAATTTTTTGCCATTTATGCGAATAATGAATTAATGTCTGATATGTAGTTAACTTTTAAGGATCATTTTGTTATACATTATGGTGCGACCACAAGGTAAGAACAAGACACTGCTATCGTTCTGCTACAAGAGAGTAATTTGTATCCATTTGATCGTGAGAATATAAAAACTGAATTAGAGGCATTAATAACGTGTTCAGGTTCTCTATAGAAAATCTATGGAGTTCGGGATAAGAGAGTTATAAATATAGTATTCAATATTTGAGGAAAGAAATTCCGAAAGCTTATTATTAGGCGGATGTTCAAGTCACCTGAAGGGAAAATTTTATAATTAACAAGTACAGTAAAGGGAGAATGACCAAACGGTTGAGTAGAAATAGCACAACATTAACGTGATTCTCTTTGATGCTGAGTGAAAAGGGAATAAAGTAGATTTGGTTTAAAGCTTACGTTCTTATTTCTGAAGGAACTGTTTTGGCCTTAGAACGATATGAAGTCTGCATATGTCTTCCCATTTGCAAGAATTTTTCGTACGTTCCTTTATGAATTCTGTACGGGAAAAATTGCTAGATTATTAATGATTCTAATAACGCAGCATAGAAGAAGTTTGAAAGCAAATTAGAACCTATCAAAATGAAATAGTTCAGCATTGTTTTCAAACCTTTCCAACCAATTTTGCGAGCATAGGCACCTTTCATACCGAAAGACGAAGTGGGGTGATACATAGAAGAGAAGAAGAAGAAGGAGAGGAAGAAGAAGAAGAAGAAACCTAAAGAGAGAAGTACAGCAAGAGGATTGGAGCAGAGGTGGCGCGAGGCAGACAGGTTGGTCCGTTCGCCACCCGGGGGCGCCCCAAGGTGGCCGATGCTCGCACGCCGTGGTCCGGATGAGGACAGAGCGAACGAGATCTTGTTAGGAGAACGAAGACAAGAATAGACTCGAAAAGACCCGAAGAAACATGGTGGCCTCGCCCCACGCGAAGACCTCCCGAACACGAGCCTCAAGAGACGCGGCTACACCGTTCTACATGTTTATCGATGAAGTTTAGCGCTACTTTCGCGCAATAATTTTGGAGAAACTTTTCTTTTTCAAACTCAGCGATTACGGTCACAATAATTCTTTCTTTTTGATACATTTTATTAAAAAAAGACAGTTAAGTGTAGGTATAAATTATTTTAAATGAAAAGGGGTTATAGTAATTTATGAACACTATTATGAATTTTTGAGGAATCGTTAAGTTTATAGTAGTGTATAACTTACACTAGTTACATGAGAAACGAAGCCTGGAAGCGAATGTTACAAAGATGAAGCTGAACGGGTTCAAGAGCGCCCATCTTGGCCAGAGAAGATCTTCATTGTGTTGAAAAGGCAAGACGTCAAGTGGAAACACAAGAAATCGGCGGATTCGTCCTGGCCGACATGGATTATTTCGGCCGTCGCCAGAAAAATCCACCTGTCCTTTATTTATGTATCCTTTTTCCCATGCCTGACGCAGACATCTTTGTCGGTTGACCGTCTCTGTCTCGTGATATTGTCGCGATCCTGTTTACGTCTTCTTTCGGCCATCCGACTGCTACGCTAATCTCCTCCTTATTCCGTCTATGACCGTGACCAGGATCTTTTTCTTACATTTATAGCTAAGCCTAAAACTCTATTCACACTGTAAATTTGTCTGCTATTTGTGTGGGAACGTGTCAACAGACTGTACTCCATGTTCCAAACAAACAATCTTACTGTTTTCTTCACAATTTATTTCGATACCTACATGGGCTATATAGTAATTGTTAATCAATACCTTCATAAAGCTAAATAAATGAGAGATTGTAATTGCGGTAGCAGCGTAACTTCAAGCAACTCGAAAATTGAGTTATCTCTATGTGTATATTCCTTATACTTGATATCACACTTTACCATTAGCTTTGTGAATTGAAATAAAAATAACATTACGTCACTTACAGTAGTTTAGCATCACGATACAGGCTAATAGGTCCTAAACACAACTCGTATGTATTTCATATGGTTTTTAACAGTCATTAATATCAAAAACAACCTAACGAGTTTCTTCTCTCCCACTCAACACCCAAAACCCTGACGTTTTAAACATGCTCATGAATTTTGTCTCTGGTTAGAGAGTATAGCCACATAAAGAGCCAGTGTTACGAGGTTGTCGCGCCACGAAGTTCGAAGTGGACGGTCGCAGGGATTGGGGGCGGTGTGGAGGAGACCTTAATCTTGTGGTGGATGAGGCGCGGGGCCCCCACCGTGTACGTATGTCCTCTAATCATGGCTGGGAAGGCCGCCACGGCCCAGGATAGAGACGTTCCATGGCCTAATTGCTATATATATGCCAAGAGGGGGCCCCTCGACTCGGTCTTGGTCAGTTATGCCGGGCCCTACGGTGTTATTAAACCCTCGGGATCCCGTCCCACCTTCCTCCACGTGGAAACGCTCGGTGGGGGCTCACCGAATATCCGACACGGACGAAAAACTGCGACGCGAAGAGATTGAAGCTCGAGCGCGAACCAGAAGCACGCGGTCATCGAGGACGATGATCATCCAGAAAACTTCGGCTTAAATGGCTTTCAGTAAAAGTCACGATGCATCTTTTTCAGTAGAAATTGAACAGGGTGAAGCAGCTTTTGGAAAGATTAGTGAGTTTGTTAAGCTTACAATGTGCAGGAATTTTGGTTCAATTGCATTCTAACGCACATAACTCAGAATGTTTCGGAATGTTTCGTTTTAAATAAGTTTTCATAAGAATTAGAGCGATTCCACCTGAGCTATGAATTATGAATATAGCATATTAATAGTAGTTTAAGCAGTTAATCATCTGGATTATCATTATGAGGGGCTTTATTCTCCCTTGCGGAGGAATCAAGGAAACACGAACGAGTAGCAGAAACCGCAATGGTGTCCAGCATAAGGTATGCTAAGTATTTCCGACAGAATAAACGAACATGACTAATGTCCTTCTTTCGAACGTGGCTCTCCTCCAGCCTCCTGCCGCTGTCTGTTACTACTCGGGGTACGCTACTCTTCGTGTAACAGGTTTTGAATTCAAGTCGTAGCCGAAGAAGTGTCACGCGTCGAGGAAAGTCGGTAATAAACTTATAATGGGCCTGCCCGCCAGATTTACAACCCCATTTACCGCGTTCGTCTATTCTCTACCCCCCCCCCCTTCCTCACTCGTTTGTCTCTCTCTTTCTCTCCGAAGCCACGTTCTTGACTCTCGTTTCACGCCCCTTTCTTTTTTCCTTTGAACGTACTTTCGCACTAGAAGAAAGAGAAACGCGATGTCCTAGAGACAAAGGAGTAGACGAAGAAGTAGAAGGAGGAGAAAAGGACGCCAGGGTTTCCCGGCGGTGGAAAGTCTGCAGGGGGCGTCCGTCGGTCCACAATTCACTTTCATGTACTGAATATTGCCTGGTGAAAAACCTACGAATCACGATTTATGACGGTACCTGATGCTTTTTAGAAGATCTCCCCGTCTCGGCGCATGATTCCCTGAAGAGGATCTGGTGCCTTGGACCCTCGGGCTATCTTCCCAACCGATCTGCACGCTGGAAGTTGAGATACGTCCACGCGAGGAATCTTTTTCCTCCGTGCTCTGTCCTGCTCGCTCCTGGTAACTGGCACGAGGGCCCTGGACACTGGGGTAACGGGGAGCCGGAAAGGGAGAATTTACCACCGAGGTGTCGAGAGTTAGTAGCTTGCTCCCAAACGAGATCCCGAGATAAGGGTCGTCCACGAATTAGCGAGAACTCGGAGCCCTGGAAGCCTTAAAAAAAGTCACACTTTGACCAGGAGGCCGGTGGACGACGTTCGACGACACGGAAAGTTCACCTCGCCACTAGAATCTGGTTACTTTAACGCTTACTCACCGGCGGATGGCCACTTCTTTACGCCTCCATTTCAAGCGTTTTGCATATGTTCTCTTGTTTACGTTTCTACGATATCGAAGCTTTTACTGGTCTTCGCGTAACGCGTTGTTCAATATATGGAATGTGCCACACAACTGGGAGGGGTTACACGCTCGAAAATTTATGAGATATACGTACAATAAAGGAGAGACTTGAATGTTCTGTAACATTTTGCAATCTAATTTATTCACTAGTCGGTCGACCATATATGTTGTTACTGAATGTTGCATTTATTCAATACCGATCTTCGAAATAGGGAAAAATAAGTAGAGTAATTTCAATTTTCAAACCTATTTATAAGGGAAGATCTCGAACCTGGAAATTCAAAAAATTCTGAAACTTTGTGAATATGTAGGAGATTATCTACTGATTATCACGAAATTTTTGTTTGCTGCCCAAATTCACTCGAAGGGGGTGAAAAATTCGGCTATTTTTCCATTTTGTTTTATAACTCGCGAACTGTAGGAGATAGAAAACAAGTTTCCAGACAGAAGTTACTTCTTTTAATTAGATCTATCACTTGGTAAAATAATTATTTTACAGTTCACGAGTTATAACACAAAATCGGAAAATAACCGGATTTTCAGGGGTCAATTACACCCCCTTAGAGTGAATTTGGGCAGCAAACAAAAATTGCGTTGTAATCAAGAAGGAAATCCTCTACATATTAACAAAGGTTCAGAATCTTTTGAATTTCCGAGTTCGGGATGTTCCCTTGTTAGTAGGTAGATATGTACTTTATCCTATCGTATGAATTATTACTTCTACCATTGGTATATACCTAGTTTAATGAAATGAAAGTGCAACATTGGTTTAAATTTCGGTATACCTCCTTAAGAGGTATACTTACAGATATATATATTTATTAATGCATTAAGCGACACGGTGTGTCATTTTTTAGGAAACAACGTGAGGTATTTTTGTAGAACAGGTTGTTAATTTAAGGAATATTTTGTGTTTTCGACGAACTACATATACTTGTAAATTTTTACATATTTACATGTAATACCTCGGGACTTTTTGGACAGTGATATGTGATGCGCATTCATTTGTAGTATGTACATAGCTGTAGTATAGATGTGTCAATACATTATTATCAATAAAACAGTACCTTATTTCTCTTTCATCTTTTGATATATGTGGTTTACCTTAACATTCAAGAAATGCCATTATATCATTGATATTACAAAGTGTCAGTAATAATTTAATTCGAGCATTTGTTGATGTGCCACTCACATGCCATCTGGTGGCTATTGTTATGCCTAGAAAGTTAATTTCCAGCGCATTTTTCTTCCTATTTCCATATTTCTGAAGTTTTTATCAATCCTCGTATAATTTGTAATTCACCATGTAGCATTAATGTAATTTACCGTGTAGGGTTAATAAGATTAATTTTTTTTAGACATCGTATTAGTGATTAGTTTGCTGTTGATTAGACCGCCATTTTTCTCACTTAATTTAATTTCTAATTTCTTTATATTTATTATTAATATTTATACTTATATACTACTTTATATAAATTAAGTACTTATATATTTTTCTAAAATTTACTAAAATTCAATATAAATTTCTTTTATATTCCTTTTAATAAAAAGCATTAATCTCGATCTACGGTTATAAAAATTTAAAGTTCTTTTGTACCATCTCTTTATCATTTACATTAACATAGATTGCATTTACAATATCAAGTACAATTTTCGAATCAAATGTTTACGATCCATTATATTGACATGAATAGATATACTTTGTCCATAATGTTTATAATAAATCGAGATCTAACCAACACATACAAGAAAGAGTGCATATTTTAATTTATATTTTCGCGACACTAGGTAAATCTATTAAAAATCTGTCTTATTCAATTTTTTTAGGCTTAAAGCCTCAAACATGAAATTTCACTGAATTTAAACTGTGTATATTACTTTTGAATTCATGAAAACGAGGATGTGAATCTTTTTCAATTAATTTCCTAAGAATGATTAATTTTATACGACATTTCGATAAACTTTAACTACAATATCGTTTACGATAACGCAGCCCCACACTGCACTCGACTCCTATTCCAACCAAACACATCTTCAAATTTCTTGCATTCGTTTCTACAAAATGGACATTGTTTCGCTGCTCCGTCGCCGATTCATTGGAGAAAGACAGTCCCTTAGAGATTTTCTGAAAAAAAAAGCATTGGATGTGCACCGAATGGACGAAGGAAGCGCAGAAACGTGCACGGAGGACGAACGACGGCAGATACGGCAGGGGAAGCAGCCATCGTTCTCAATTTCTTGTTTGCTTCATGGCGAATCAGAAGGTCCGCGGAGCAAGTCCGAGTCCGATCGGGCCGCCTCATTGTTTTTCCACCGCTGCAGCCCCTCTCGCGGCCTTTATGAGCTACGAAGGGCCCCACGAAGCTTGCTCAGGAGCGTAAGAAGCCTCTGGGTACGAGTTTCGCAAGTCACCTGTTGGGGCCCCTTCGTTTCGTGTTTGCTCTACCTGGTGTTCGTTCGCGCCAACCGCAACGTCTGCGTGGATAAAAAGAAAAAATCGATTTTTCTTTGCTTCTCGCGTTCTGTTTTGCCTGAATACGCCTAATCCGAAGCGATTATTACTGTGTACGGGTCTTGAAAACTTCGCAATATGTTAATCACGACTTTAATTGCTCGTTTGCGTCCACGTAGTTTGTAGGGGTCTGCCTCTACCACTAATGCTCCTCTTTCAACTACATAGTTTTCTTCTTCCCATGATTTTGCTTCGCATACTTTTCTGCCGAAGAAGATAATTTCATGTGGATATCCTTGAGAGTGCAACATTATAATTTTTTGGGGTATAGGTAGGTAGTAGTGAAATTGGAGATTGAAGTCTGGTAATAATAATTTAAGTTATAGTTTTTGTTGAATAGCAATTATAATAAAAGCAAGTTAATGGATATGTTGATTCTGATAACTATGGTAAAACTGGGCAAGGTACCTAATTCAGGTACTCTTTGAACTAACTGTTGTGCAAATATCGCTCTTCTCCTGTACTTCTGATTACACACAAAATATTTAAAGTAAAAATTGAGTCATCTCACGCAGTCTTTTTTCCATAATTAATTAATAAACTATCATAATCATAGTGTCTGTATTTCCTCTTCATCTTTTATGCAAAACTATTTCCGCCCTACCTCAAATAGCACACAGACGCACAGTGGTCCTGAATCGTAGAAAGATGAACTACGTTTTTGAACCCTTACCCATGCCAAAACTTAGTTTATAGATGTAAGAACCTATGTCTAAAATGTCAAGGATTTCCAAAGAGATTGAAAACTTGAATTTAGTTCACATTTCTACGATTCCGGACTACTGTGAGACGTCTTAAAGACGTCCTAAGAACGACCATGCTAAACATTTAAGACATCTAACATAAAAGACATCTTAAAGACGTCCAAAAGATGTCTGATAGGTAAAGTCTTAAACACGTCTAAAAGACGTCCAAAAGGCGTCTGGAAGACATCTAGAAAATAAATTTAACCTTGACGAGAATCAAACCTTAGGCCTCCCTTCAGGATGCTTATGAAGTAACCGTTATTCGAAACTACCCAACATACTTCCTTGTAAACTATTTCAACTTTTCGGTGCATATTGATCTTAATTGTTTATAAAAAATGCGTATTGGCGTGAAATACTTTATAGTATGTCATCATTCCAAGTCTAGACTCACCCCCAAAGTTTGATAAGACAGGCATCTTGAAGACGTCTTTAAGATGTCGTGTGCTATCTGGGACCTATACTACGATTATTTATTGTCCATCCAATATAATAATTTTTAATACTCGTATAACACTTTCAACCTCTCAAAAGAGTACCTCAATACTAATTTGACAATTCTAGTTACATATAAGGGACATTTCTACATGTAAGAGAATTAGAGAGAATTTTATAGTCCCAAAAACCTTAGGAAGTGTATCATTTTCCGGTAGAACGCAAGTTAAGTTTAAGGGGGGAGCCTTATTTAGGACGTTTGGAATAAGGTGATTCTTCGGGTTTTTGGTCTAAGAAACTGTTAAGCAGATCTTTTTCAAACTTTCAGGGCATTTTAGTTCACATTCAAACAATAAAAATTCATTTTTTCGTTCCAAAGTGTCTGGTAGAAATGGAGATATATGAACACGTTCGTTAGGACTCGCGCGCCGGAGTTGCAAATTTGCGATTGTAATGGTGGCCCCAATTCTTCCCTGAAAAAATTTTCTTATTTCTAGTATAATTACATTGTCGATGAACCTAACAAACGAAAAAAAAAGTTAAAAGTTGGCAAATTGGTGGGAATTCAAAGAAAAAGTTATGATTCTGCCCCAAGATATTTCGTATTTAAGGAAAAAGAGTTGTTCAATTCAATTTATTTATCAAAGTTTCAGGTCCATTGACAATGTAATTATACTAGAAATAAGAAAATCCTTGGTTTTTTTATTTCAGGGAAGAATTGGGGCCACCATTACAATCACAAATTTGTAACTCCGGCGCGCGAGTCTTAATGAACGTGTTTATATATCTCCATTTCTACTAGACACTTTGGAACGAAAAAATGAATTTTTATTGTTTGAATGTGAACTAAAATACCCTGACAGTTTGGAAAAGATTCGCTTAACAGTTTCTTAGAAAAAAATTCCCAACTATCACCTTATTCCTAGCGTCCTAAATAGGGCTTCCCCCTTAACTTCTATTGCCATGAGAAGCCGGCTCTCTTTCTAGATGTCGAGTGGTATCAATACTTACGGATACAGATATTAAACGTGTTAATAATTGAGATTCGCGTGGCAAATTTCTGAATAACGCATGCAAATACCGAACATCACAATTCTGACGTGAATACATGTATTATTCTGTATTTTTAAACTACAATTGCTAGAATTCAACTGTTAACAGAAGACTTTGGTAAAGAACAGCATGACTACAAGACTATACCACTTCTAAGGGATACCATACCTGCTATAAGCACAAGTGTATAATAAAGATATGGAGCTCATTAAATAAGATATATACGCTGCATGGATCGCTGCCTTGCGCCGATCTTAATCGTTGAAGAAGCTTCCTCAGAAGCTACAATTCACGAAGCTATTCTTTCAAGAGTAAATAATTATCATCGTACAATACAAATCTTTTTTTAATATCTCAATACCAAAGATGATGCAACTTGCTGAGTTGAAGCAGACAATGGGCACTTAAATTTAGAATGTAACATTACAACGCACAAGCTTTGCAGAAGTATCAGTAACGGTAGGTATAACAATAGTTTCCAGAAGCCCAGTGTACAGAATATCAAAAATAATAACTAGCAATCGATTTTCTACAGATCGATAATTTCGGTACAGACTTATGTGGGAGCACGCATACTTATTGATTCCGCAACGACGTGATAAAATAGTGAAATGGTGGACGATGCTCGATTAGACAACATATTTCATTCGATGAAAAATTAATAGTACCTATGCATTAAGACTTATTTCAAACAATATATCTTCAACGGAAGAAGCAACTGTCAAGCGTTTGTAGAATGTCCAGCGCTACACCCTGATTGTCTTCCAATGTACGCGCGAACGCGCTGGAAGAAACGCGACGTCACAAGGACCCATAAAAAACTTCAAAAAAGTAGAAAAATTACGCCAAGTGCATGAAGAAATCGAGGACGGAAAAGAGTAAATCACAAAAAAAAGTAGAAGAAAATATATAAATCACAAAAAAATAGAAGAAAATATACAATATAAAAAAAGATATGAAATCAAAATGAGCTGCAAGTACATAAAGGTGCTTTCGAACTGCGCTTAAGATGACACAACTACATATACACAGCTAAAATGCTGGGTTCATACATTCCATTACTCATATCGCGGACATTTTAATAATGCGAAGATAAAATGTAACATCTAGACATTTGCCTAGATGTCCGCGACCTGGAAGTCAAATACTTGGCGTAGCCAGGCGAGGTATTCTCAGTTCAACAATATACATACCTTGCCATTCCCAGGCTTTCAGATAATTTGCTAATTTTGAAACTCTGACAATATGAGTACAGGTTCATTATATTGCGTTTTAAAATAATTCCAAGATCATTCATCGACACCAATACCTTTTCTCTCACAAGTTTTCAGATAATTTGTCAATTTAAAACTCTAACAATATGAGTACACTTTCATTATTTTGCGTTTTTAAATAATTTTTATTTATCGACACCTTGACCTTGCCTGGCCACGCCAAGTATTTGACTTCTAGGCCGCGGACATCTAGGCAAATGTGTAGATGTTACATTTTATCTTCATATTATTAAAATGTCCGCGATATGAGTAATGGAATGTATGAACCCAGCATTTTAGCTGTGTATATGTAGTTGTGTTATCTTAAGCGCAGTTGGAAAGCACCTTTATGTGCTTGCAGCTCATTTTGATTTCATATCTTTTTTTAAATTGTATATTTTCTTCTACCTTTTTTTGTGATTTATATATTTTCTTCTACTTTTTTGTGATTTACTCTTTTCCGTCCTCGATTTTTTCATGTACTTGGCGTAATTTTTCTACTTTTTTGAAGTTTTTTATGGGGATCTCACTTCTTCTTACAAAGATAAGTTGCATAGGGAACGACTATTAGATAATTTTTAATTATAAATTACAAATTCTCACGGGACAGAATTAAGGCTAAATTCTACGTAAGTTTGACAACTACGAAAAGAAACCATGTGCACCTCATTGCCGATCTTTATGTATTATATGTATAGTACTTTGTGTACAGTACATGGTGCGCGAAGCAGCTTATGGCGCTGAACGTATTTAACATTGAACTGTATTAACAACCACAATTAACACCTTTCGAAGAAAACTATGTATGCATTTTTAGCATTTCGTGGCCAAGCTTGTTTTTCTACTCGTAAATAAAATCAAAGGATACCCACGTTGTGCCCTTACCCCTTACCATACTCGTGTAATGACCACCGGCAATACTTTTACCGTGGTGGAAAATCGCTGCCTTAAGATTCTAACAGTGATCCCCCATTTGTATTTTAGTAGTAGATATTGCTTTGATGTAGAAATTTTCCACTTTCGTTGTTGTTCCACTACTAGGATGATCGAACAAATGTAATTTTGCAATAAGAATTTGTTTGGAAGCAATTATATCGATTTTCTTCATTGTGTTTGAATTTAAATTATCATAATTAGTGCAAGGATCTTTCAGATTTTTCCATCCTGTGAAATTGTCAGCATTTTGGTTGCAATTCAATGGTACAACGATACATATTTGTAAAAACACGTGGCATCTCAAATTGTGACAACTTATCTTATTTGACACTCGCCAGGTTATAACTTGACGGTAAGCTTTCAAAATTTGGAGTGGATTGCATAGTGAAGATAGCGATTGACGAACGAAACATGTGTTAGTTTCTTTTGGCTGAAGGTGTGCGTGTAACGCGTATATATACGTATTGTTTGACGAAAAATTTCTTGAAGAATCAGAAGAAAAATTTTACCGTTTTCGACAGATCCATGAGTCGATATTACGATATCTCTGTCATGCGTGGACCGATTTTATTGAATTTGATCTTATTCGAAAGCTTATATGCGGTTTACATAAGAAAAATGCCTTTAAATTTAAGAAACATTGGAGGCGTGATGAGATATTAATGAAATAAGTTTCAAGTAAGGTTGAATTAGCCGGGCGACGAGTAAATGATAGCGGTAGCGACAATCGACATATACAGGGTGTTGGCATGTACTTGGCATCGAGACGCTACCGCGTCTCGAGATACCAGCGAAATTCTTCACGGGCGATCCATTGCGTGACAAGCATTCTATGGGCGCTCGCGATCGTTCTGCTATTCACGCGGGCTCTATTGTTTCACGTCCTATGGATTTTCTCTGGGCCTTCTTTCGAGGTGTCCAGAACATCTAAAACGATCGAGTTCGTTGGGAGCCCTAGGCTGGACGGGGCGGTGTACGGGAGCCCGCCTCTCTGTCGTATAAAGGAAGCGGCCAGCAGCAGTGGGAACAAGAAAGGGAAATAGAGGAGGGAGAAAGAGAACACGCCGAGGGCCGCGATTTTTCATTTTTGAACAGGCTGGTAACGCCTGCTTGTACGGAGCCCCGTAGAGAGTCGGTAATCATCTTGTTCTCGACGCCCGTGAATAACACAAAGGATCGAACTGGCGCTAATTACGTCTGTGTTCCCTTCTACACGACACAGAGCGGGGGCTGTAGCCCCGGAAAGCAGAGCAGGCGAAGCCGCTGTAACCAATTGGAGACAGGTCTTAACACTGACAGAAGAATCTGTGCCGCGGAGACTTTTCAAACTGACCCTTCCACACGGTCAAGCAGAAACCTTTCAAAAATGTTGAATGGTTAGCTATCTAGTTCCGAGATAGAAAGGAACAGAATTAATAGCATGTCAATGTTAGCACTGTGGGCGTAAGTAGGTATCTTGATTTTTTCAGACTAGATTTTTTGGAACTCGATGGAGTGTTTGTACTGCTGGTAGCGGTTCTTGAAAATTTTCGAAAATTCTTTCATTTGCATTTTGCTGAATGGCTGATATCTACGTTGGCTTAATGCCAATTTCAGGAGACAGATTAAGAGAAAATGCAAGCTGCTTGCGTCGACCAATCTCCTTCTTCGTTCCCAAATTTATATAAACTTTAATATGTAGCAGTGTTGGATTTTAATATTTTTCATAATATGTTAAATCGATTTGTACAAAACCGGCATGAATACTCCACTGGTGATTAATGGTGGCATGATTTAAATTTTAGTTCAATACACTGTTCGAAACCTTTCGCATGTACCTATGTATGAATTTATCCTCAAATATGGCTATATGTAATTAGGATACATATACATACAACGCGATAACTTTAAGAACAGATTTCACCCCTTCAGAGTGAATTTCCGCAAAAAAGAATTGTTCCTTGCGTACTCCAATGTGCTCCACACTCTACATTCACACGAAGTTTCATTAAACCCAGAATTTTCGGGTTGGGAATGTTCCTCTGTAAGCGAATACACCTTGTCTTATTACAATGTTGAACAGCCATTTTGGTCTGTAACATTCAATACCCGTTTCTTATAAACTGTTATGCGTTGAAAATGAATCCGCAAACCGTTTGTCCTCATCACCCTCAGTTTTCGAGAAATTCGATTTTGACAAAAAATGCAAATTTTCAAATTTGAACATCTTTTGTGTTCAAACAGTAATAGTTATTCGATTGCTTGTTCCGTCAAATTATTCTATGAACCTTCGAGAACACAATGATATAAGTTATTATTGAATTATAAACATTTAAATATGTTTAAACAACGGTCAAATGGAAAAGGACACCCGAAATGCACCAATTTTTGTAGATATCTTTCTAATTCTATATATTTCAAAAACTAAGGATCTAGGAGAAAATTTAACTACTCCATGCGATGCAGCATACATTTCTGCTCCGGAAACCATCAGCAGAAGTGGTAAAACCCCCTTTCTTTACACATACAGAAACGAAAGAGTTTGGTAAAACGTGCAGCGCCGACAGTGGTAGTCAATGGCGCGTGGGCTGCTGAGCGTCACAGAATCGTGTAACGCGCGTGACTACCACTGTCTGCGCTGCATGTTTTGCCAAACTCTTTCGTTTCTGTACTGAAAACAAAAGGTGTTTTACCACTTCTGCTGATGGTTTTCGGAGGAACAATATCTGCTGCATCGCGTGGAGTAGTTAGATTTACTCCTAGATCCTTAGTTTTTCAGATATATAGTTAGATATCTGCAAAAATTGGTGCATTTTGGGTGTCCTTTTCCATTTGATCGTTGTTTAAACATATTTCGAGGTTTACAATTCAATAATAATCTGTATCGTTGTGTTCGCCAGGGTTCATACAATAATTTGACGGAACAAGCAACCGAATAACTATTACAGTTTGAACAGAAAAGATTTTAAAAGTGGAAAATTTACATTTTATTTTTCAAATCGAATTTCTCGAAAACTGAGGGTGATGAGGACAAACGGTTTGCGGATTCATTTACAGTGCACCAAAATCTATAAGAAACGGCTATTGAATGTTACAGAACAGAAAAAAGGTCAATTTTGTTGTACAGTGTTATTCGTTACTAATAATGAGTTACTGGGGTGTTTAAATGCGAAATGTTAAACTTTTGAATTTTTATTTGTTTTAGGATGTCATCAATTTGAATTTCGTTCTCTTTTTCAGTAAACTCGTGATACATTCAAACAGAAATTTACCATTCCATTAAAAGAAACCGGAACTAATTTTTAAATGACCGTAAAAAGCTGCAAAAAAAATTTCCTGTACCTAATACTGTCCGATTTTAAATGAAAGAATGGTGATGAAATGTTCTCTTGTATTCTCTTCTATTCGCTACCGTTTAGCAACTATTTTAATTCTATACATAATGACGATTTAACGAAAGATGATAAGAGAACATTGTACGAAGATTAGACATATCAGGATACTGTGAAACTCGAGAATCGGGATATGTTTCTGTGAAACGTGTCACGGCTCGAAATCCCGTGATTTTGTGGCTACGTTTGTTGCGACACGTTCCAGGGATTTGGAACACTCCGTAGAAAATAGAGACTCCCGGACATGATGTGCTGGGAAACGTGATTCTGAGGGAACCATGGAAAATCGGATTTCATCGTCTGTTTGTTATTTTCACGGTACGGTTTTCACTTTAATGGCCATCGAATGAATGCTCTGGGATACGCACGGAACTGCAGTGCACTTCGGCTTTCAAAAGTAGGGGGAGACCAGATCTAATAATTCCGATTTCAATAAAACATAAACAATGACTAGAAAATAATGTAGTTATTCTCTTCACTATTGCCTACTTTTTTGTTATATTTATTATATTTTATGATTTTAAGCTTGTATTTAATATATTGTAATAGGTTTTTCATAAAAAGTAATTTATTTGTGGCTGGTCGAAGCGGAACTTCTTACCCCTTAATGGGGCAACTTGTTATCGCATTGGGGTAAGTTGTTACTAAGAGTTGCCTTTTAATGAAATATTTCATTTTCTAATTAAATAAAACAGAATTTTATTAATAATGTTTATTTATGAAGGTTCGGATCAACAAAAATGTATTATCTTTAAAAGAAAACCAAAACAATTTAATAACCATAAACATTATCTTTGGTATAAAAACTAAACTCTACAAATCAGTCTTACATTCAACTGTCTGTGGATAGGTACTTACTTATTGAGATTTGTACTTGTAGCCTACCGTGGCTTCTTGTCTCGATTGTAGTTTTTTAATAACTCTCGATAGAGTCAAGTCGCAGATACTGAATTCTCTAGCGACAGTTTTTATCTTTATGCATAACTTCGATGGAAATGGTGCCCCTTTCCGCCTTTCATTCATATGTTCATATCTTAAGGGAGCCGTCTCATTTTTGTTATGGTCCGAATCGATCGAAGCGTCCCTTGTAAACAAACGGACCTTAATGAAACTACTGCGGTCGATAAAAAGAACTTCTACAGAGTTGACATCTCCAGGTACTCTTTTTTTTACGCATAGTTGCCACATTTTCTGTGCTCTCTGTCTCTGCCGCGCTGTTGCCACAGCTCTTTCTATCGAGAAGTCTTCAAGGAATACGGCATGAGAGCTGCGTCTAGAGTCAGAGCAGGGGGTGGACAGTAATATAGGCGCCGTGCAGAAAGATAGTTCATCCCGTTTTGAGTATACGCTAGATGGCGTTGTTTCGCCACCCCCCACACCCCTCACTCCGCTGGCGGTAGGTTGCGTCTGTCTTCATTACACTTAGTAATCAGTTCAAAACAGTTGCACGTGGCCGCCATTTGCCGCCATTCACTGTCACTAATGTCATAATATCTGATATTCTGATTGTCACATATTGTCAGCAATCATCAGAAATTGTCAGTGATATTTTTGTCGGTACAGTGCAGTAAAGTGTATTCATTGTGTTGTGTTTAATTTTGATTTAATGTAAGTAATTGTGCGTTGCAAATGAACGTGAAACGGATTTCAAATGACAAGCAAAAGTGTGCTGTCCTGAATTGTCCATCAACTCGACAGGTAAAATCTCATCGTTTTCCAAAATCTATAATCGCTTCGCAGTGGATTGAAGCAACGCGTAATCCGCGATTGCTAGGCTTAACGTACAAGCAGGTTTACGATGAGCGGTACGTAATTTGTCATTTACATTTTCAACCACAAGACTATCAATGCAGTGTACGGAGAAAGCTGAAGGAAGGAACAGTACCTTCGTTGTTGCTGCCTGACAAAAGGGAAAGCAGTTCATCGTCAGAGGAAGTTGATGTGAAAATTGATATGGAGAGGAAGGAAGATTCGTCACCTGGGATCAATATTACTCCGCCAACTGCAGATTTTTCTCCAGTTACATTTGGGAATTAGTCTCCAAAGTCAGCGGAAAGCAGTTCTTATAGGGGAAGCTCTTCCCTTGAAGTCGCTGAATCCAGTGACTCCATTTTGCCAACAACGCCAAACTCTAACGTATGTAACTTATCCAGCATAGAAAGCGGTAATGTACTTCCTGGACCCAGTTCCAGCGCATATTCCCAAGAGGAAAATATACATAGAGCCACAAAACCTGGACCTTGTAAACGCTATAGGGTTTAAGGAAACTGTTAAACTGTCTACAGCAACAAAAGATATTTGTAAAGAAGTTCTGAGCGTAAAGAGGTTTCGTGTTACGGACGTACGAGATGTAACAGATAAACTGTAATTTTGCTATATAATAAAAAAACTCTTTAAAACAATTTCATTAGCTTTTTCTTATTCATAAAACACACTTTTATGAATAAGAACTTAATGAAATGAAGAGACCAATAGAAAAACATATAGAAATACATAATTAGTTGTTACAGTAACTTTTTTAATAACTAATTTATGTATTTCTGTATGTTTTTCTATTGGTCTCTTCATTTTATTAAGTTCTTTAGTTACGTATCAGCACATTATCTCAATAATATATCCATCATCTGAACGGCCATCTATTATCTTATCTTGGGGTTCTGAGTATAAGCTAGATGGCGTCACTGGCGTCTATCCTTCTGCACTCTTAAGGCTGCCGTCTCCCTGGGCGTTGAATGTGTGCGTACGCTCACGCAAGCTAGGAAAAGCGTGTACGTATACGCGGTGTAGTAAGCAATCCGTTTCAACCAACTTACGTCGTGGAATCGGCAAGAAGGAAGCTTTTGCGGGTATAGTTGCCTTCAGTAGACATCCGTGCAGACGGGTCTGGTGCGTTTGAACGCTAATAAGCACCGTACGTTGAAATAATAACGAATTTATGACTCGAAAACTGACAGAATGAAGCTTCAAGGCTTCACCGTCACCAGCGCTGGTGGTATATTCGAGCCACGTAGCATCAGTTTTATACGTATACGCGATGTAGTAAACAACCCGTTTCAACCAACTTACGTCGTGTAATCGGCAAGAAGGAAGCTTTTGCGGGTATAGTTGCCTCCAGTAGACTTCCGTGCAGGCGGGTTTGGTGCGTTTGAACGCTAATAAGCACCGTCCGTTGAAATAATAATGAATTTATAACTCATGTACTGAGACAGACTCGAGAAATGACAGAATTATGCTTCAAGGATTCTCCGTCACCGGCGCTGATGGTATATTCGCGCCATGTACCATCAGAATCGGTGGAAGTCCAAGCTACCCAATAAATGTAGTAAAGACATAGTTGCCGATACGTATGGAGAGTCGTATCGCGTTGTTGCCGCATTTCCCCTATTACTATTTGTCGACAGGAAGGCTTGAATGAATCACGGCGAAGCGGCTGGAGAACAAAGATGGGCAAAGATAATATGTATCTGGATAAACTCTTCGAACTGAGGATTTGGGGTATTCGGCGGTTTCTAATCTCGATTTGAGAGGCATACAGTGTTGCGTGCGGTGGATTATGTATACTAATAAAATGTGAAACGTGACGTTTTTACCCGACTGTGACAAGTAAAGGAGAGTATTGTGTTTATCAGACTATGATTGTATGTCCAGATGTTACGCTCTAAAGCCTGTACGGATACACCGATTTGGACAAATGAGGTGTCTTTAGAAATGTCCTAAGATACATAATTTTCAAAATTGTGAGATAGAAATAAAAAAATTGGAAGGACTCGCAAGTAGTAATTTGGATCCGAGGAGAGTTTTTTATAGAAAAGATAATTTGATGTATAGCTTGATAAAAAAGAAAGCGTCATATGTTTTTAGAAGCATTATAGCATTCGTAAATTTCATTACGATTGGCCTGTTACACTTCGGTGATGTACCTTATTCGAATTGTATGCTTCGAAATTGAAGGGTCGGATGCAATAAGGGGACTAGCGCTCAAAAATGGAAAAAATTATTGTCCAAACGCTAAGACAGATTGGAAAATTAAATGTTGTTAAACTGTATTTTAAAAAATATAGTTTTGTAAAGCTCGTCAGGACACATATTTTTTCTATTTGCAATTTGTTTATTCAATCATTACTATTCGAGCTAAAAATTATAAACAAAAAAGTTTTCATCGTCTAAAATCATTATAAACATAAATTGCGATAACTTGACTAAATATTAATCGTTATGAGACTTAAATCATAACTTGAGAAAACTCTAGCGAAGCCGTAAAATGTATGCACAAAACCCTTATGTTAAAAAATGTAATAATATTTAATTAAAAAGAAATACTGGACATAACCCATGTTTTTCCACGTTCGCCGTTAAAAAGTATCGAGGCAATTTTGAGGTACATATCATTTGCAGCGACGAAGTTTTTCCTTAATATACAAGCAAGATTTTCAACAATTCTCACACTGATTAATAAATAATTGTAGAAGATACGGCAATATATATAAATTCCGCGCAGAATCAACAGTCAACGCGAGTGCTAAAATTACTAACAATAACTAGCGCATTATACGCGGCTGCTGACTGTTGGTGACGCGCGAGATTTATATATATATATCATCATATCTTCTACAATTATTTATTAATCAGTGTGGAAATTAGTGAAAATCTTCCTTGTATATTAAGGAAAAACTTCGTCGCTGCGAGTAATACGTACCTCAAAATTGCCTCGATACTTTTTAACGGCGAACGTTGAAAAACATGGGATATGTCCAGTATTACTTTTTTTAATTAAATATTATTACATTTTTTAACATAAGGGTTTTGTGCATACATTTTACGGCTTCGCTAGAGTTTTCTGAAGTTATTTTTTAAGTCTCAGAACGATCCCTTAATATTTACTCAAGTTATCGCATTTTATGTTTATAATCATTTTGGACGATGAAAATTTTTTTGTTTATAAGTTTTAGCTCGAATAGTAATGATTGAATAAACAAATTGCAAATAGAAAAAATATGTGTCCTGACGAGCTTTACAAAACTATATTTTTTAAAATACAGTTTAACAACATTTAATTTTCCAATCTGTCTTAGCGTTTGGACAATAATTTTTTCCATTTTTGAGCGCTAGTCCCCTTATTGCATCCGACCCTTCAATTTCGAAGCATACAATTCGAATAAGGTACATCACCGAAGTGTAACAGGCCAATCGTAATGAAATTTACGAATGCTATAATGCTTCTAAAAACATATGACGCTTTCTTTTTTATCAAGCTATACATCAAATTATCTTTTCTATAAAAAACTCTCCTCGGATCCAAATTACTACTTGCGAGTCCTTCCAATTTTTTTATTTCTATCTCACAATTTTGAAAATTATGTATCTGATAAACACAATACTCTCCTTTACTTGTCACAGTCGGGTAAAAACGTCACGTTTCATATTTTATTAATATACATAATCCACCGCACGCAACACTATATGCCTCTCAAATCGAGATTAGAAACCGTCGAATACCCCAAATCCTCAGTTCGAAGAGTTTATCCAGATACATATTATCTTTGCCCATCTTTGTTCTCCAGCCGCTTCGTCGTGATTCATTCAAGTCTTCCTGGCGACAAATAGTAATGGGGGAAATGCGGCAACAACGCGATACGACTCTCCATACGTATCGGCAACTATGTCTTTACTACATTTATTGGGTAGCTTGGACTTCCAACGATTCTGATGGTACATGGCGCGAATATACTATCAGCGCCGGTGACGGAGAATCCTTGAAGCATAATTCTGTCATTTCTCGAGTCTGTCTCAGTACATGAGTTATAAATTCATTATTATTTCAACGGACGGTGCTTATTAGCGTTCAAACGCACCAGACCCGCCTGCACGGAAGTCTACTGGAGGCAACTATACCCGCAAAAGCTTCCTTCTTGCCGATTACACGACGTAAGTTGGTTGAAACGGGTTGTTTACTACATCGTGTATACGTATATAGCTGATGCTACATGGCTCGAATATACCACCAGTGCTGGTGACGGCGAAGCCTTGAAGCTTCATTCTGTCAGTTTTCGAGTCATAAATTCGTTATTATTTCAACTTACGGTGCTTATTAGCGTTCAAACGCACCAGACCCGTCTGCACGAATGTCTACTGAAGGCAACTATACCCGCAAAAGCTTCCTTCTTGCCGATTCCACGACGTAAGTTGGTTGAAACGGATTGCTTACTACACCGCGTATACGTACACGCTTTTCCTAGCTTGTGTGAGCGTACGCACACATTCAACGCCCAGGGAGACGGCAGCCTTAAGCTCATTTTAAAGCAGAAAGTCTGCCGATTCTTTTGAGTTCCACCGGAATCCGCTGTGATAATTTCTTACCTGTGGCCTTTAAGTTTGAATTTACCGTTTCGGTATATATATATTGCGGTGCAATATATATTGCACAATATATTGACCGTCTAAGGGCCGCTTACGGTTAATATCGCGCAGTCAGCGGATTACCTCTTTTCTTCCTGTGTCTCATTGCGAGGCGTACTGGTACATGTTCAGAGTAATTTCGTTTCTTACCCAATTGTCAGGGAAACATTCTTCAATATATGATAAGAACATATTCTTTTGGTCATTGCGCGGACCACAAGATTAATGTTCGTCACGGTCAGCGCTCAGAACATCATTATAATTTATTTATACTGTAGCGGAGGTTTATTGCCTGCTGAACATAGAGAGATTAGCTAGTTGAGGAGGGAAATGCCACATCTGGTTCCCAAAATTAATCAGGTTGATCGGCCAGAGCGTCTCGCCAGGGATTTATGACCGTTTTGTCCCGCGAGTTGAAGGTTGACGACGGTACCTGCGCGTCCGAATTCATCGTACGCCACTACCCACCGACAGAGCAATGTACCGATTAAAGCTAGATTCTCACTATCCGTCTGGACGGCGACAAGACAGCGGCCGTCCCACTAGCGCAACGGAGAAGTATGCATCTGTGTTTCCCTTGCGCTAGTGGGACGGCCGCCGTCTTGCCGCCGTCCAGACGGATAGTGAGAATCTAGCTTAACTCAGACTGAACAATGTCACCACGTTTCTTATTGGCCTTTAGAAATTTGACAAACAGATGCTGTCGAAACGTTCTTGGAAAAATAATAAATTGTCGATCGTAAAGAACGAATTAATTTTCGTCTGGCTCTGAGAGACACAGGAAGAAAAGTGGTAGTCCGCTGACTGCACGTGGTTCCGCCTGCGTCGTCGTTCCTTTAAGGGGTCATATACGTTTCTCCACTTCAAAAAATTATTTTTTTTTACATATATTGAAAGATGCACATCGTGGGAACATTTTGAACCCAGAACGAACATGAAAATCGAATTATTGGCGAAGTTACAACCGTTTAAATGGAACTGGTCGTGCCGGTCCACAGATCAGCGCGTCAGAGCGTCGAATGCCCTTGTTTGATTTGAATTTTGAGAGGTGTAGAGAGATGTATCCATGATGCCGACGACCTAAAGTTATAGAGAATTCTATGTTCGCCATGATGCGCGTGAATTAGGGGCTGATACACCCGCGGATCGGGGAAAACCCATGGTTTTTCCGCGGCGGCCGCGCCAGGCGCCCACCACTGCTCCTTTACGCGGCTAATTTAGCGCGTTCAGTTTGTTTCTGACCAGCAACTTGTGCTCAGCTGTCAAGAAAATGATAAAACGGCGTTCATGCGTAGACTGAAAAGGGTCAAAAACTGATTCGAGACGACCTTCGCGACCGGTAAAAAGACGACCTCCGGCGAAACGGGAAATATGTTCCGACGAAGAAACAACAAGTGCATCGGCGAAAAAGTTGAAAAATTCGAAGTGCAATGAAGTAGCCATAGATTCAGCATTCGGGTACCGAATTATAAACTTCTATGCCGTATTTACGGCTATTAGTGCATACGTGAAGTGCAAAACGTGTGGAGGGGAAGTGAAATTTACTGAAGCTGCAATTGGGGGCCTTGGCTTTCAGATTGTAGTAACATGTGATCAATGTAATTCTCGAAATATCTCTTCGTGCCCACAAATTAATAAGGCTTACGAGATAAACAGACGTTTCGTGTTTGCAATGAGAGTGTTAGGACTCGGACAATATGGTATGCGAAAGTTTTGCGGACTCATGGACTTGCCAAAACCAGTAGCGCAATCGGCGTACGATGCTATTGTACGAAGCATTCGTATTGCGACAAAAGCCGTTACTGATGCTTCATTGAAGAATGCTGCGATTGAGGAGAGAACAGCTACTCGAGAAGCAGGAATACTCGCGGATGATGCAGGAATTGTTGTTTCTAGAGATGGGACCTGGAAAAAGCGTGGCTTCTCTTCCCTGTTCGGCGTGGTAACACTTTTTGGGAATTTGACAGGGAAAGTTGTAGATGTGCTGATAAAATCAGCCTATTGCAAGACCTGCGAATATTGGGAGAAAAAGAGCAACACCGCCGAATATAAAGATTGGAATAAAAAAGAGCACGAGTGTAGCGCCAATCACGAAGGGAGTGCAGGGAAGATGGAGGTAAACGGGATACAAGAAATTTTTCAGCGATCGCTTGAATTGCACGGAATCAAATATTCATATTATATCGGAGACGGTGATAGTAAGACGTTTAATGGTATTCTGCTAGCAGATCCCTATGATACACCGGTTATTAAAAAAGAATGTGTAGGCCACGTGCAAAAGCGGATGGGAACTCGTCTTCGTGCAATAAAGAAAACGAATAAAGGTCTCGGAGGAAAGGGAATGCTTACAGGCAAATTGATCGACGAATTACAGATTTACTACGGTCTAGCCATCAGGAGACACAGCAATTCCGTCGAAGAAATGAGGAATGCTATTTGGTCGACATATTATCACAAAATTTCAAGGGATGACAAACCGTAGCACCATTACTGCCCAACCGGAGAACAATCGTGGTGTTCGTGGCAACGAGCGTACGCGACCAGCAAATTGAAGGATTATAGACATAAACCTGCTCTTTATCAAATTGTACAAGATGCTATTCGTCCTGTGTACGAAGACCTAAGCAATAATGATTTGCTTGTTAGGTGTGTCGGTGGTTACACTCAAAATTCTAATGAGAGTCCGAATGCCCTCATATGGAAAGTTGCTCCCAAAGAGACATATAGCGGTTCCATAATCACTGAAATCGCCGCATACATTGCAACAGTAATGTTCAATGAAGGCCAGATGTCTTTAATAAAATTTTTAGAGACATTAAATGTTACCATTGGCACTGCAGTGTACCGGATGTGCCAGGAGGTCGATGCGCAGCGTATTTCGACTGGTGAACTCAGAGCTCAGCAAGCGACAAAAGAAGGAAGGATTCGTAAAAGACAAAGCAGACTGCATGCAGAGGAGGCTTACATTGCAAGGGAAGGAAAGCTCTACGGTGCCGGTATAGCAGATTAAGAGTAAGTTACAAAATTTCTATTTTATCGAACTTTGAAGCTCTTCTAAAATTTTAAACGCGTTTTTCTCGAAACAACATTTCTCATGACGGTGTGCACAATATCTGCCCCACTGTTTATCCGATTAACTTTATCTTTTACATACATATTCTAAATAAGATCCTTTATCGGTCAACGAGGGCTTTTTCCGATAAAATAAACCATTTCTTAATAACAAACAAAAATGTGCGGTTCTTTTTACGAAAATCATGATCTCCGTCTTCTAATCGTTACTACTGCTACAATATCGTGTTTTTCAAAACACCCCCTCGTCAACCGATAACTACGATCTCAATAAGTGTAAATAAATCGCAAATTTTTGTTTCAGATTACTTGTACGAGTTAAATCATGCACACCGTTTGCGGCAGGATAAAAAAAACCATTCTGCGTTAATGCAATTAGACGCCAAATTTTTAACAATTTATACATCTTCATTCATGTTTACTGCTGTATGAAGTCGTACGAAAGTGATAAAGATGGACATAGCGCGCACACGAACGCTTTCGACGCGCGGGTTGTCGTAAAAGTCGACCCTTTCAAGTGCTCCAAACTCCTCGAAAATCCGAGAAACTCGTAAATCTGACCCGTGCGCGGAGCGCAGTTGCACCAGTGGGAACGTCTTTCTGCAACAAATCGGCCTTGCGCGTCGAAAAAAATGTGCGCGGCGCGCGGTTGCACTAGTGGGACCCTGTCTTTATGGCCAACCTTTTCTTGCACCCAATCGTCGCGTGTCCTTCTGTTTTGATATTCGCGCGCGTGTATATACTCAAGCGATAAGGGTTTTGAAGGGATCCCGCGCGCGCAAAACACCTGTTCCCGGGTCCCTACGTGAAGTGCGTTGGCCCTCGTCGCGAGTAATTGCGTGTAATTGTTTAATACAATAGCGTATGGATGAGATTGTATAGATTAAAATGTACTTTTACATTAATAATTATCAGTGGATTGCTGATGTCGAGGAAATCACCCATTTACAGGAAACCAGATGTTTTACTATGTACCAGCATTGGAATAAACCTTACTTAAATCTACCTAGTTAAGGGATTTTTAAATTTTCATTACAGGCACAGAAAAAAAAGTGGAAAAAGCGACCTTCATTATTTTCTTCGCTATTCTGACCAATTGCGATTTTTTTTCAAAACGACGAAACACGCCACATACTTAGTAAACTAATACTTCTAGCTTTTAAAAAAAACTTATGTCGTTTGAAGGGTGTACGAATACTTTTGTCACCTACTGACTGAATGAACTGTACAGCAGGCTTGCAGAAACGGCTGAATTGGGACTGACCAGGCCAGAGCAGGCCTCCTAAACAGCTGTCAGTGAAATTAGGGACACCGCACGGCTACGAACGGACACCGTACGGATGTGAAACTGCCATGGAACGGATATGTGTGCGCAAACCTTGAAGGGCCCTATTTGGGAGCCCGGGCTCCGGTTTTCCCTATCCGTGGCGCACCCGCGTTATCATTGGCTTTCGGGCTCCCCTTCCGCGCGGCTATGGCAATCATCATGGAGCCCGGGCTCCCAAATGGCTCGAACTGGCCTTCGCTGCCCTAAGCGGAAATTCTAATTGGAATGGACTATATTTTTTTGTGAAGCTGTTATATGGTCTTAATTTTCAGTTATTATCAATGATTATGGATTTCTCATTAAAATAAAACATCTTGCGTACCTATTAAGTATTTTATTTTAAAAATATTCAATGGAAAACAAAAGTAGGCATAAAAGTACAATCATTGGCACCCTAAAATTTGAGGTTATATAGAAAAACACACGTAGTTAAAAACGAAGTTTAAAGTGTTTAAACAGACTATTTCATTCACTATTAAATACCTACAACACTTAGTAAATATGTATTTCAATCCATTACTTACATTACTTATAAAGCGACAAAATATACTTATCTACCCCTTATCAAAATTTTAAGAGAACGCCCAAAACTCTGCCCCTTTGTCTCAGTTTGTGGTGTTGCCAGATGTAAAATATGTAGTTCAACTACTGGGCTTTGCAATGTTGTAGTGAAAGAAAAATAAGAAATTGTAAAAAAGTACTTTCTAAGCTTGTACTTCTTAATATTTGACTTTTTAATAAGGAGTGCCAATGATTAGTGCAGTGCCAGCATTAGTGCAGTTTACCCTATATTAATTTTTGTTGATACAGTTATTGAAATCTGGAAGCCTTCCCATTCACCACTTGTGAACGACTTCAATTTGCCCTCTGATGCGATGTCAGTATCGAAGAGTTGACTGCTTAAGCAACTTTCCAAAAGGGTAGATTGTACAATGCATAAATCCACAGAGAGAGATAGTACCTACATACAAGAAGTAAAACAAGAACGAACAAGCCAATGAAATAACGATATGATTCAATATTAGTGGAATTCAAGTGGTTATAAAAAATTATTTTACAAGCAACATTTACATCCCCAGAATACTTAATTATTACAGTACGATAGGCAGAAAGTTATTCGAACAACAATGACTTTTACCTAATTTTAAAAATGCACACGTCAATGCCCTTTTGCCATTTTTCATTCAATACACAATTACATTATCAGAGTATTTTTGAAACTTGAAATGTGTAATAAATGTGATGACGAAAAGTAAGTCAGCTGCAAATGACACCGGTATACAATTGATATTAGGACTCAAGTAACCTATATGTATTTTTCTAAACTTAAAAGGCGCATGGCATCATATGATTGCATCAGTCGAGAGTGACAAGACCAAGTAAATCTTTGAACAATTCTCGACTAATCATTTCGAATTTTATCGTTAATAATTTCCCATTTCCGAGAGCCCCTGTAATTCCTTCGATAACTCTCAATAATTTCGTGAGATACGTTGAATTTCACTCATAAGGATCATGAAAAGTGTACAGCGACAACTGCAAAGTGCAAGCCGAAAGCCGTCACATGAAATTTCCTATGCAAAACTGGTGGTGTTTCGTGACTTCTCGAGCCACGGATATGATCGAGCGCTGTTTGGACGTGGATGAAAGACAGGTAAGTCCTGGTAAATGACAGGATTTGTCCTGCTAATGTCCTGGCTTTGTGTCACCCATCACCTTGACGTTCTTTGTTCACCGTGACCGGCTGCAAATTGCAAACGCCTTGGCTGAAAACGTCGCGCCTGTTAGCCGCCTAGAAAATCGGGAAAGACGACAGGTGTGCGCACGCGCGTTTTTTCTGTCTTCTTTTACGTTGTTCACGACGTAGGTATGTCCTATGTACAGTGACTCCCGAAAATATTCGGACACTTTTTAAAATCGCATAACTTTTTTCAAATTAATCCAAACGACTTGAGTTTTTTTGAGAAGCTAGAAGGATTAGTTTGCTAAGTGACATGTTTCGTCGTTTTGGAAAAAATTGCAATTGATCGGAATAGCGAAGAAAATAGTGAAGGTCGTTTTTTAAACTTTTTTTTGTGAGCCTCCAATGAAAATTCAAAAAACCCGTTTGTAGATTTAAGTAAGTTGTATACATGTTGAAAATTTCATCAAAATCGGTTAACGTTGCTCTGAGCTACAAACGTTTAAAGATCGCAGAATAAGGTCGAGAATCGTGGAAATTCTCGAAATCAGCGATTTTCGACCTTATTCTGCGATCTTTAAACGTTTGTAGCTCAGAGCAACGTTAACCGATTTTGATGAAATTTTCTGCATGTATACAACTTACTTAAATCTACAAACGGGTTTTTTGAATTTTCATTGGAGGCTCACAAAAAAAAGTTTAAAAAACGACCTTCACTATTTTCTTCGCTATTCCGATCAATTGCAATTTTTTCCAAAACGACGAAACATGTCACTTAGCAAACTAATCCATCTAGCTTCTCCAAAAAACTCAAGTCGTTTGGATTAATTTTAAAAAAGTTATGCGATTTTAAAAAGTGTCCGAATATTTTCGGGAGTCACTGTACCTACATCAGTCATTGAATTGGAATTTCGGGGAAAGTTTTTAATACGCCATGTCATTTTAAAATCATGTATGTAACCTCACAACATTTTACATGGACTTAGGACTTATAATCACGCTTTTCTTATTTTAGTTTTTAGTTTTGTAGATCTGATAACTATGATTATATATATTTCTCGTAAATACCCTTTTCTCATTTCTGACTTTCGTCTTTTTTTTGAAGATGAAAGTAATTTTATTTTTAATGTAGTTTCATATAGCTGAATAATTCCAATAGAACTGTATTATTTGACACATTCTAGACTCCAATGTAATAAAAGAATATCGGTCTTTGTAGCAGATGTTATACAAAGAAATATATTTAATATATATCGATATAAAAGATACAAATGACCTCTGCAATTTTGAAAAGCCAAAAAGTACTATCTATTTCTTGTTAATAATTCCACCATTCTGTATATTACTTAAAAATAAATGTATACATCTCTTTCAATGAAAGGCGACATTGAAAGATAAAAACTCTCCGTGACAGTTACGCATTTTTTAAGAGATGGTTTCATAGGTTTCTTTACTCATAATGTATGAATCACATTCAAATATAAATTCTAATTTGATCTATGTGTATTTCTCTACGAATTTATTGCGTTTCGCCGGTTTAAACTTCTTAAGGAAATATTCTTAAGGAAAAATACGATATTATGAATGAGATTGTTACGCTGCGCTTCAAATAGATATTGATAAATGTTACAGTATTTTTGGAATACTGTTTGGAAGAGCTGCTGTACAAAACCGGAACATGTCAATTAGTTTAAAAACAACCGCATCATCACGTCTTCAAAGAACTTCCTGGATCCCTTATTATCCTTAACGATTTCCAGCAGACTCCTCCAACAATGCACGGGAACTACCATTTCTTAGGATTTGCGGAACAATGTACAACAACAATTTCTATCGAATTGCCACGTTCTCTATACCAACACTTCAATAACCCGTTCCACAATCTTATCTTAACTCTCAAGGGTCACACTGGGTTAGCGTAACCTAGCCCGTCAGGTAGGGCTTTGGGGGAAAAAGTTTGATACTTCTTCTACAAATCATTGCAAATGTAGTCCGTGGGTTACGTTTACCCAGTGTGACTGTAACGTTAGTTACATTAAAAGTGAAAGTCAATTTAGTAGTGAATATCTTTTTTTTTCGACAACTTATTATATGTACAGAATTTTTGAGTTATCAAAAGTGACATACATGCTTTTTGAAAAATGGAAACGTAGATATAAATAAATACTTGCATACATTTTGTCAATTTCACTACATTTAGGGAATAAATTAATATTTTAACCATTTCATCGTATTATTTGATATATTTGTATCCTATTTTCATTAAATATATGCAATTTTTCCGAGATTTTCATTTCAGTTGTCTGTGACCGCTATTTTTGATCCGCCATTCTAGATTTTCAAAGCCATAAATGAAATTACTTGATAATGTATACTCAATGCCAGTAGCAGTTTATGCCCTTATTTCCAACGAAAAGGATGATTTTTCGCATAGACCAGTTGTTCGGTAGAACTAAAAGATTAGTCAACTTCACCTCGCCAAATAATTATATTTTTTTAACCAATCATAATAATGCATTTTTTCCCTGAAAGTATGACTCGAAACCTTTCGATTGCTGTATAATTAAACTCTCGTATCTTTTTCTGAAAGAAAGTGTGATTAGAAGAAAGAAAACAGAATTTTCACTAACTTGATCTCTTTATTTTCGAGATATGGAAGGTGGAGAGTGATTTATCGGCCGATTAACAATTGTTATTGAAAATTCCAAAAGACGAATGCCGCGAAACCATCGTGCCGGACGCCGAGTGCAGTTACGACGATTAGCGTTAAGTTACATTAGTCCGCCTGCAGAAAATTCCGGTTTGCTGGGAGTGATGAGCACCCCCTGCGTCAGGAAAATATCATCCCCTGCGACCCACGGAATCGTGGTGGTGTGTGGCGTTTGGGCCCCGCCAAAGCAAAACCCCGTAGAGGAGATCGACGCGACGCCAATGAGCCCATCGTCTGGCGGTTGATACCGATCGATTTATAAAAAGGTAACCAGCATAATATATCGCGTTAATGATAACCCAATCTCTCTCTCTCTCTCTCGATTATCCCAGAGCGTAGAATCCCAGGATTTGCTCGAAAGCGGATCAAAAATATAAACTCTGTAAAATCGCGCCCCCCAATAGGAAGTAGGGACGTAACACTGCATAATAAGTAACTGTGATCTAGTGAAATCATATACCTACTAGTAAGCGCATATGGTTGCAATTAATCTGTCAAACATTTTGATGAGATTGTGAAGTTTAATCCTTACTGAACCAAAGTACATACATATCAACTATCATAAAACTTACGGCGTTTTACAATTTCTGTAGTAGGTAGGTCTTCGAAATAAGAAATTATTAAAAAAAATTTCGCAGAAAGTGAACATACAATTATTTGATGCAACTCGTCTTGCAAAACATTAACCAGTACTTTATAAGTACTACATACATAGATACCCGACGAAACTACCAAAATGGGCTGACCGAGGAAACATCGTCTGCAAACAAAGCTGTTGCGAGACACATAGTGCAAGTAAAGAAAACTTCATAAAAAAAGGGAAATCCTACTGACGAGACGTTTTCTCTAGCTAGACGAAATCGTTGATTGTGGTCACTAGGAACAGGTACTTTCGCCATCTAAATGAATCGAACGACCGTAAAACGGCAACATCCTTCGTGTTCGAATTTTCTGTGAAATCCTTTTCACGCGTTTCAGTTCCGCGATGACCGAGAACGGGGCGGGGTGCTCTACGAGGGTGAAGAGGACCAGGCCTCAATTGATGGTACCGTATTCTGGTCCATAGATCACGGCCAGGTTTCTCTCTGTCCACCTTTTAGGAAGCGGCACAATGCTAGTTTCTCTGCCATTATACGAGAACCCGATCCGGCTGCGGCTCTGCAGCCGACAATGGATGCGAAGTTGCCCATTGTGTGGGTGATTTGGAACCTCGACCTACGGCAGGGAGACCTTCCTTTTTTCTATCCGCTTCCTGCGAACATGTCTTCATTAACACGTTAACTATCGCGTTATGTTTGACGAAAGTCCTACTGAGATATAGAAAGGTAACCATGCGAAATGAGAGAATTAAGACGATTTTTATAATATGGTCGATACGATTAATTTCAATATTTAGTTCTAAAGTAGACACGTGTGAGATGCTGATGAGTTTGAGGAGAGTTTTTGATACCTGCTAAGTTATTAGAAGCGCTAAGATCTCGTACAGAATCTATGGGAAAACAAATTGTACAAGAGACGATCGACTTGAAGATGTATGTCATGAGTGTTCAAATGGCTGTTATTTAGAGCACAATTACATTTAGTAAATTTTTACCAAATTCTTCCTTATTATTTCTCCTTAACCGTTTCTTGCTTCATAACTTCATATTTACATAATCTAAACAATATTCTACTTCAAATAACAAAACTTTCCGCGTATATAGAGTAACGGCACCGAATATGAGGACCCATAGTATTTCCAAATGAAAGTGTTGCAATACAGCGGTTTGAAACTATTAAAACAAATGACAACGTCGTCCGCATTAAATCTCGTTTTTCCCGTCATTTACAAGAAAGCTTTGTATAACATTAAAGGTAATTTTGATCAGATTCTTTATTAGCATTATTAGTTATTAGTCAGTATTAGTTAGTCTTAGTATTATCAGCTAATTCTATTATCGTTTAAATGAAACATTAATAAACTGTTCTTTGATTAATTTAAGTTCTTTTTTCGAACCTAGGATATTTCTAATATTATTATTATTATTTTGAAGATTCTGAAGAGGAACAAACTGGGAAGGAAGATACAGTTCCGTATCGGAATTGGATGACGACGCAGAATGTTTATTTTCTTCGTGTCTCTAATCTAGGGACCATGCTGGTGAACAGTGGGTTCAATGCATCAAGTGCTACAGATGGGCCCATGGATATTGTGGGGCTACTAGTGCTCCCTTTGTATGTCCAAATTGTCTTAAAGAAGGCAAAAAAATAAATGACTTTAATTTCAACTGATAATTTTAACTTTTAATTTTAATTTTGCAGCAGGGTCTCATATTAGGAGAAGTTTTTAAAATCATTAATTTTGTACTCCTTTATATTTTCTGTATTTTCATAATAAATAATAGTATCTATGAAAATATTTTTCTTAAGTATGTATACATGAATGACGAATATAGTAGCACAGAAACTTTTATTTTTTCTCCTTTCTATTCCCCGATATTTAATCAAACATAAATGGGGTCTCATATTCGGTGTCGTTACTCTATTTCAGCTTTGTGAAACTAGACCAAAAGCATCAAAATAAGGGCCACGAGACACCCGTTCACGGGGCTTTAAAAAGACCTATGTACCACCAGCAGCATTATACCACGGCATAAGTAGCCAATAGAGTTTCCACGGTACTTGAACCCTTGATACCTCACGGAATGCTTTTATGACGGCAATCGACCCATCGCGCCTGGGACACATCTGACGTGAGAGAATAGAGGCAGAGGCCGAAACGATGGTTATAAATCGTCGGAGGCTGATCATGCCTGGTTTACAAACAATGCGACTACCATGCAGCGTAGGCACAATAGACTCTGACTCGTCTCGGTGATCCTCCCAAAGATTCACACCGACGTGGACATGCTGGATCGCAGTAATTTCAACCGCACATACATATATTCGCGACCCACAGCGTGCAACGGGCCACGTGATAGGTGGTAACTGGTAACTGGTACCTGGTGATTTGTAACTGGTAGCCCATGGTGCCCGGCTAATCCCACAAAGAGCGCCGACCTTTGAAATTTCTGGACAATTTATTTCGTGGACGCGATACATGCTTGAGGGACCTCTAGCGTGCAGCCCGTGTAACACCATTGTTACTATGGAACCGGAGCCGATGCCCAAGGACTACAGTGATGTCTCGAAAGAAAGACGCGGTTTCTGGCTCGAGATAAGGTGATCGCTATCCCCTCCACTTGTTTTATTGTTGCTGCGGTGAATGAGAGCGACTGACAATGAGTACCCCTCTCGCTCGTTCGCAGTCCCTTCCACTCTACGCAATAAGGCACTAAAGCCTACCGTACCTTTCTCTCGGTCCTTAAACGTGAATTTGAACTACTTGGGACTGATTTTTCGGTGTAAGTAGATACTTGCATCGATGACATCCTTCTTCACCTTAAAAGTGTATGGAGGATTTACTTTGTTCAGGGGTTATCTTGCGAGATGATATACTGACAACGAGTTAGGGACTCTATTATTTCGATGCGTGAGAGACACAGAATCTGGATCTGCATTTGGCGAGATTTTGAGAGGGTATTCGGGGGAATATAATATCACAATATTTTGGAAACAATTGTTGCAAGTCGATTAGGTATGAGATCTGAAATCCTTGTGGTGTCTTGTAAGTTCATGTCGATTACATTGTGTGGCACGATCACAACGATAAATTGATTTGCAATTGCGAGGGTTCACAACACCAATTCCTAATGCATACTTCCAAATTGTAATAGTAGCAGTATTTATTTCGCCATCCATACATTGCTTTATGTTTTTCAGATATGGTATACATAGCACAGTCTTACAGTTCCATTCCCACAAGTGACATAAACTATATCTTCTAGATTGTAATATTCATCATCTTTAATCGCAAGAACAGATCACAAAATGTTCCAACTAAAGCAATTATCACGTACTATTCCCAATGTCGAATTTCTCTACACAACATTCGTGTCATACGAGTTGATGACAATTTTCAAACGATATAAGTCGGTCACAATGATATTCTAGTCACCTTAGTATACGTAGACCATAATAACTACTCAGTAGACCTCACAAGAATATCGAGCATGTGGCTGAAAATAGATTCCAACGAGAGTTAATGAGGTTGAAATTGAAATTTTCAAAAGTTCTTTCACAGTTGCCAGGAGATTTAAAATCAGTACGATGGAGATCCTTCGGGGGACGTAGACTACTCGTATTTTCCTTCGGTGAAATCTTATCTGTAATCGGCTGGAGAAACTGGCCGGATGGGAAGTCTCGCACTTGGGAGAAAAGAGGCACCGAGAAATCGGTGGGGGTCCGTTGCCAGAAACACCAGGACGCAAGGATTCCAATTTCTCCAGTGTACACGACGCATTGCAAAAACGCGTTCAGCCTGTTAATTCCGGGAAAAAGGCATTGCATCTTCCTACTGTCGTCGCAGGCCGAGGTCCTCGGCCGTTTCCGCTTCATTTTTACCGCGCAACATTCCAACGAAGTAAGGGTCGCTCTAAAAGCAAAGGACTAGATGAAACACTGGAATATTTTCATTGCATTAACTCCTCACATAAGGCAGTCTCTAGGTATAATTTTATATTTGATACAAAATGTTTAGTAGTCAAATTATTATTCCACATAACTTAAGAAAAATTTATTTAAATGCAACCGATTCAGAGTGAGATGTTTTTCGTAAATGACCCATTTACTGCCACCTACCTAATTGCAGTCATCCTAAGCTGTTTTACTTAAAATAACAAATAAGCCTTGTGAAGTCATACATAAAAGACATTTATCATACAATTAAAACTGTGATTTATACGATAGAAATCGATAAAATCGTATTTTTCAACATAAAAATTGTATTATTTTTTTCGAAGTTCTGTTTCCGACACATCGTAGAGACTTATCTTGCAGATTATAAAACCCTTTCGTTTTGTGTTTAAAATAATTCACCTATCCGGAACAATGTTCACCATCAAACGGTGCACCGCGTACACGCCTTTACGATTTTACTCAAAACTTTTATGTACATAGAAATATTTAGACTTTTATTTTTTGTGTTAAAGCTCATAGGATAATGACTAAAACTAGAGAAAAACGTTCTCTCTACCGATATTTATCACTTTACAATTTGCGTTTGAAAAAAGGCCTGTTTTGGGGTTATCAAAGGTAACGTATCCCCTTAAGGAGGTTCAATACCGGATCAAAAATAATGAGAAATCTTTGAAAAGTGTTTTAATCTAATGTTCAAAGTATAGTCCGCATTGTGTCAAAATTTCAAGTCGATTGACCGCACGGTTTTTGAAAAAATTGAAATCAAATTTGCGCTCTTATACACAGGCTCTTATGGGAGAAGCATAAAAATTACTATAAGATGTTACACGGAGTCCATAAAAATGATGAAAAAGTTAAAAAAATGTTGCACTGAAAAGCTTAAATATTCCTGTGAAATTCTAACAAAGAAAATCGGGCATGAACCGTACGAATTTATTAAATAATTGAATAAATAAACAGCAATGTGCTCGTATTTTTGGAACTGGCTGAAGGAACTGTTTGAAACGTGGCAACGCTGTACGCCGGGTAGTCATCTATACAATGTATACTTGTACAAAGCATACAGTAAAAATTGGTAAAAACACTACCAAGCTGTAAACATGTATTTTTGTAATTTATTGCGAATCGGTACGAACGCGCAAAAGGACGCCACAAGTGTGAGGTGGAAAGAGAAAAAAAGATGGACACAAAGCGACGTTGCCGCATTTCACTCACATATTTTACGCTAGTTTTAATGAAAATATTGTGTTTCTAGCTGCATTAAACATACTTTTCGTTTAATTGAATGCCAAAACAAAATGTGTAGGAATAATTTTATTAGGAATAGACATGGAAATACCATTTTTGCCTACATAATTTTTTTATTCAAGATTGGTATCATTGCAGAGCTACCATGTATAAGCATAGGCTTACCCCTCTCGCCGCCTGCAGCGCCAGTGAGGTATCGAACCTCCTACTTTTGGGAAGCGGTGTGGACACGACAAGAACAGAGGAAAACGTTCGCGAACAATGTTTTTATTCGTGTTCGCCTTGGTGGAGACCAACCAACAAGTGAAGACACTGTAATTCTAACCGTGTATGTATTCGTAATGAAAAAATAGTCCCAATTGCTTCGTGTTTGAATTCATTTTCATTGGTAGAATCTCACCAATTGATCGGTAATACTCTCATCCAGGCGTAATGAGAAACATGAAAAGCCGCTCGCGTGGCTTAAGGCTGCCGTCTCCTTTTTGTTATGGTCCGAATCGACCGAAGCGTCCCATGTAAACAAACGGTCCCTAATGAAATTACTGCGGTCGATAAAAAGAAGTTGTACAAAGGTGACATCTCCCGGTACTCTATGTAGACGAATTTTTGACGCATAGTTGCCACATTTTCTGTTCTCTCTGTCTCTGCCGCGCTATTGCCACAGCTCTTTCTATCGAGAAGCTTGAAGGAATACGGCACGAGAGCTGCGTCTAGCGTCAGAGCCTCGCTGAACGTAAAGGAGAATAACAATAATGAAAGATAGAGAGGTTGGGTAGTGAAGTTAGGAAACATGTCAATGAAACAATACTAATTTGCGAATCAAATTTTTTTCTTTATACGTAGAAGGATGTAATATTTTGTATAATCAATGTGCAATTGAAGAGTCTGATGCAATAAGGGGATTAGCGCTCGAGAATGGGAAAAATTATTGTCCAAATGCTAAGAAAGCATTGGACAATTAAATGTTATTAAACTGAATTTTAAAAATATAGTGTTGTAAAGCTTGTCAGGACACATTTTTTCTATTTACAGTTTGTTTATCCAATCATTACTATTCGAGCTAAAAATTATAAACAAAAAATTTTTCATCGTCCAAAATCATTCTAAACATAAATTGCGATAACTTGAGTAAATATTAAGGGATAGTTATGAGACTTAAAACATAACTTCAGAAAACTCTAGCGAAGCCGTAAAATGTATGCACAAAACCCTTATGTTAAAAAATGTAATAATATTTATTAAAAAGTAATATTGAACATAACCCATGTTTCACAACGTTCACCGTTAAAAAGTATCGAGGCAATTTTGAGGTACATATAACTTGCAGCGACAAAGTTTTTCCTTAATATACAAGGAAGATTTTCACCAATTTTCACCCTGATTAATAAATACTTGCAGAAGATATGATATATATAAATCTCGCGCGCCACCAACAGTCAGCAGCCGCGTATAATGCGCTACTTACATGGAGAGTATTTTAGTTGTCCGCCTTCGATCATTTTGATTTTTGGATATGTTATAGAGAACCGAAAAATAAGAAATACGTGTTTTTTTATTTTTCCCCGTTTTCATATTTGGGGGGTGAAAACTGCGTTCAAAGTTAGGGTTGAAAAATCATTTTTGTGGAATATCTCGAGAACTATTAGAGATAGGGGAATAGTGTCAATGGACGAATTTTGTGTCTTTGAATGCGAAATATGACTGACTCACCAGATTTTCAAAAAGTCAATTTGTTTAAATAATTACGATAGCCAATCACGTTACGGGCGCAGTGCGCCGCTTGCAATAGAACGTAGCGCTACAGACACCTCGTACTCGAAATGGCAATTTCCTTCACGCTAAAAGTAATATCTAGCATACAAATGGAAATCATATGCGTATTAAATATGTTTTGTTTAAAATTTTATTTCTAGATAATTTGAGAACTTGTGTTTCCCTGTAGGAGGACAGCTTATTATAAGTAAACTTCAATAATAATTACATTTGTTAATTTATAGGAAATACAAATTCTGATTTATCCGTATTTCGGTTCGGCTGTGAAGTATGAGAAAATAAATTTGCATGAATGTAGATGAAGATTTACAAGAATTTTATTAACAAAAAATATCAATTTTTTATGTATTATTTAAACAAATGGACTTTTTGAAAATCTGGTGAGTCAGTCATATTTCGCATTCAAAGACACAAAATTCGTCCATTGACACAATTCCCCTATCTCTAATAGTTCTCGAGATATTCCACAAAAATGATTTTTCAACCCTAACTTTGAACGCAGTTTTCTCCCCCCAAATATGAAAACAGGGAAAAATAAAAAAACACGGATTTCTTATTTTTCGGTCCTCTATAACATATCCAAAAATCAAAATGATCGGAGGCGGACACCTAAAATACTCTCCTTGTTAGTAGTTTTAGCACTCGCGTTGACTGTCAGTGCCGCGCGGAATTTATATATACATACGATAAAAGATTTTTTTATTTCTATCTTACAATTTTGAAAATTATATATCGTAGGACATTTCTAAAGACACCTCATTTGTCCAAATCGGTGTATCCGTACAGGCTCTAGAGCGTAACATCTGGGCATACAAACATAGCCTGATAAACACAATACTCTCCTTTACGTGCCGCAGTCGGGTAAAAACATTACGTTTTACATTTTATTAGCACATAATAAACAAGATATTATCTTTGCCCATCTTTGTTCTCCAGCCGCTTCGCCGTGATTCATTGAAGCCTTTCTGACGACAAAATAGAAATAGGGGAAATGCGGCAACAACGCGATAGGACTCTCGATACGTATCGGCAACTATGTCTTTCCTACATTTATCGGCTAACTTGGACTTTCACCGGTTCTAATGGTACATGGCGCGAATATACCATTAGCGCTGGTGACGGAGAATCCTTGAAGCATAATTCTGTCATTTCTCGAATCTGTCTCAGTACACGAGTTATAAATTCATTATTATTTCAACGGACGGTGCTTATTAGTGTTCAAACGCACCAGACCCGTCTGCACGGATGTCTACTGAAGGCAACTATACCCGCAAAAGTTTCCTTCTTGACAATTCCACGACGTAAGTTGGTTGAAACGGTTTCGTGTATACGTACACGCTTTTCCTAGCTTGTGTGAGCGTACGCACACATTCAAGGCCGAAAGAGACGGCAGCCTTAACGCTTTTGGCTGCCTGGTTTTCGATCTAACTGGCTCGTGCACTATTTCACTCCCTTTCGGTTTGTCTGGTTCATTGTCCTCGTTGGATTCATACAAGGGTCAATTCATTAAGTGCTAACTACTTCTTCAGATTCAGCTTCACGAAAAACTCCGGAATGGAATCTTTTCGCTTAAACTGGGGAATATTGTAATCCTCAGGAAATGGTTAGAAATGGTTCTAATAAAAATTTTTCACACAAAAATTGCTGGTTTTCTAATTTGGATTAGGGAAATAATTTGATTCATCCCCCGCTTTAAACACTATTAGGATGGATAAATTGGGGTCAGTATTGACACTGATTTAAAGTCCCCTGGTATGCATCGGATACTTATTTATTGCCGATATTCAGCTCCGATGGTTCATAGTATGAATGCCGCATGAAAAGTATATTCTCACTCGTTTTTATGTTTTCTTACTCTCGACCTGAAAAATAATTGTCATCATGAGTTGAATGTGGACTGTAGTAAGTGTTTAGCTGTAGAGCGCTCACACTAGAAATGTTAAAGAACAAATAGCGCTTAGAGTAGTGCAAATGTACACAGTTGCGATAAATGTAAAAAGGCAGTATGCCCTGCACGTTGCTATATTATTTGAGAACGATGTGAAGAATCATATGCCTGAATATACAGAAATTTTATTTTTTATTTTCAAAAAAAGAATTTGCAAAGTCAACTATTTACCTTTTCCTTATATTGATTTTTTTATCATTGTCTCAATTTGCCACCAAGGGACAAATTAAGTTGGAAAACTGAGGGACAAATGAGGGTTAAGGTGCGGTCCCACGGCGCAGTTTCGCGCTGTACCTACCTGTATTCGCCGAGCCACGCGCGCCGTGGGAATGATCAGAGTGACGTAGGGGTCATTCCATGCGAAATTGGACACTTTTCGGAGTAACATTTCGGATTTTCGTGCAACTTAGATATGTTGCAGTCTTTAGGGATATATAAACATATCTCGAAGGATTTTTCACAATTTTGAAGAATGTCGATTTTACAGCTGTTTGAAGTGAAGTGCTAACTTTTTTTTCAATACATTATAGCTATGGAAGTAGTAAACGGATGGAGATGAGTTTTACGGTGCTTATAGAGAAGACATTGAAGTTTTATGAAAAAATTATTTCAGTTTAAAAAAAGAAAAATTTGAACCATTATTGTGCAATTATTTTAAACAAATGCAGGTTTTTAACATCGGGCACGATTTTAAAAATCTGAAAAAAAGGAGAATATAGTTTTATCCTTCCCCTTGATGGACAAATTTTCAAAAATATGGACACTTTAAAATTGGCGAAATGAAAATTACTTGAATGTAACGCTGCGTCAAATTACACCGGCTCAACAGGCTGAGCCGTGCGGTACTCGCAGCTGCCAAGCGGCTATATCTGCTATTCTTATACAGTGTTCTCTAATATGGTAAGTATTTGTAAAAAACTGAAGAATGAAAACTTTTACTGTTTTTTATACACAACATAATACGGTATCTTAATTTTTGGTGTTCGCAATATTTTTCTTGAAACGAGGGTGACCTACAGTTTTTTAAATGGAATGCTATATATTTGATTATCCAATATGAAAGCGACTGTCAAGACAAATTCAACCATATGGTATACTGTGACCTCCAAGACCACACATGGTTAGGAATGAAAGAAGAAATTCAATCTACTACTTAGATAGATAGTTCGATATATTTATTTCATTACTAACCTTGTATAGCCTTGAAGGTCACAGTATACCATATGGTTGAATTTGTCTTGACAGTCGCTTTCATATTGGATAATCAAATACCTGCATTTATTTAAAATAATTGCACAAAAATGGTTCAAATTTTTCTTTTTTTAAACTGAAATAATTTTTCCTTAAAACTTCAATGTCTTCTCTATAAGCACCGTAAAGCTCATCTCCATCCGTTTACTACTTCCATAGCTATAATGTATTGAAAAACAGTTAGCACTTCACTTCAAACAGCTGTAAAATCGATATTTTTCAAAATTTTGAAAAATCTTTCGAGATATGTTTATATATCCCTAAAGACTACAACATATCCATGTTGCACGAAAATCCGAAATGTTACTCCGAAAAGTGTCCAATTTCGCATGGAATGACCCGTAGGCCGCGTGGTCGAAACGCTCATATCCTGCCAACTCGCGCTCATTACACAGACTTGACGAGCCTACAAACCTCACCGAGCCACGGGATCGTAGCTTTACGTATAAGAAAATGTAGGCTGGCTGAGATATGTACTAGGGCTAGTTCGAGCTGATGTCGGTCTTTAGCCATCCTATTGAAAGGATGCTACACCGACATAGCATGAACCACTGTAGTAATGCATCCTTATCACCTGCCATTAGGACTTGCTGTCGCCATTGCCCTTTGCCATTGATGATGTCAAATAGTTAAAGGGGGCAAGCCAGATAGCTGAAAAACAAAGTCGCTTCAAGATCGATATCTGCACCCCAGAGCCAGAGTGTATTAAGTACCCATTTTTTATAAAATGACATTTTACATCTTTCCCATATCAAAATTTTCACTTTTACGGAAACACGTATAATGTCATTTTTTAAAAAAGTGCACTTAATACACTCTGTGTCTAGGGTCTAGATATATATACCCATAAAAAACTTCAAAAAAGTAAAAAAATACGACAAGTACATGATAAAATCGAGGACGGAAAAGAGTAAATCACAAAAAAAAAATAAAAGAAATTATACACTGTAAAAAAGATGTGAAATCAAAATAAGCTGCAAGTACATAAAGGTGCCTTCCACCTGCGCTTAAAATGACACAACTACATATACACAGCTAAAATGCTGTGTTCATACATTCCATTACTCATATCGCCGACATTATAATAATGTGAAGATAAAATGTAACATCTAGACATTTGCCTAGATGTCCGCGGCCTGGAAGTCAAATACTTGGCGTGGCCAGGCGAGGTATTCTCAGATCATCAATACCCATACCTTCCCCCTCGCAGGCTTTCAGATAATTTGTCCATTTAAAACTCAGACAATATGAGTACATTTTCATTATATTGCGTTTTAAAATAATTCCAAGATCAGTCATCGATACCGATACCTTTCCTCTCACAAGCTTTCAGATAATTTGTCAATTTAAAACTCTGACAAATATGAGTACACTTTCATTATTTTACGTTTTAAATAATTCTTACTCATCGACACCTTGACCTTGCCTGGCCACGCCAAGTATTTGACTTCCAGGCCGCGGACATCTAGGCAAATGTCTAGATGTTACATTTTATCTTCACATTATTAAAATGTCGGCGATATGTGTAATGGAATGTATGAACACAGCATTTTAGCTGTGTATATGTAGTTGTGTCATCTTAAGCGCAGGTGGAAAGCACCTTTATGAACTTGCAGCTCATTTTGATTTCACATCTTTTTTTACAATGTATATTTTCTTCTATTTTTTTTGTGATTTATATATTTTCTTCTACTTTTTTTTGTGATTTACTCTTTTCCGTCCTCGATTTTATCATGTACTTGGCGTACTTTTTTACTTTTTTGAAGTTTTTTATGGGGATCTCACTTCCTTTTACAAAGTATGTATGTATTATATATGTATAGTACTTTTTGTACAGTATATGGTGCGCGAAGCAGCTATGGCACTGAAAGCAGCCTTTGGCGCTGAACGTATTTAATATTGAACGTATTTAACATTGAACTGTATTCACAACCACAATAAAATTAGTAACACCTTTCGAAGAAAAATATGTATACATTTTTAGCATTTCGTGGCCAATCTTGTTTTTCTACTCGTAAATCATCAACGGATATCCACGTTGTGCCCTTACCCCTTATCATACTCGTGTAATGACCATCGGTAATACTTTTACCGTGGTGGAAAATCGTTGCCTTAAGTTTATAACAGTGATCCCCCATTTATATTTTAGTAGTAGGTATTGCTTTAAAGCAGAAATTTTCCACTTTCGTTGTTATTCCACTACTATCGTGATCGAACAAATGTAATTTTGCAATAAGAATTTGTTTAGAAGCAGTTATATCAATTTTCTTCTTTGTGTTTGAATTTGAATTATCACAATTGTTGCAAGGATCGATCAGATTTTTCCATCCTGCGAAATTGTGTTTTATTATATCTCGAAATTCAAATGATTTTTTTTAACATCTTGGGCAGTGCAAGATGTACCACACAATTTGTACTGATAGTAGTACTTGTGTAATTACACTCTAAACATCTTAATACCGTTGTAATTTCGTGTTGTACTGCATTCTTAATAAGATTCTCATGATCACAAAGAGAGATAATAAACTCAGCTGCATCATGTAGCTGATTGTTAGCGTATTTTTCTCCTGCGAATTGCCGTAATGATATTATGTTTGGATTTTGATCCGATTTATATTGGTCCATAAAGACTTTTATAATATGATCAGCTTTTTCAGTCGAAAATAAGTTTTCTCTTATGGATGAACAATATAACATACATTGGATTGTGGCATTCGCATAACAAGACACACCATCAGAATTCGGGAGACCTCTTACGTAGTATTGAGTGGTATCCACGATGTGATCATTAGTATTCTGACATTCGGATACATTATAATTAGGTACTGCCCAAACAGCATCACGAACATTGAGAACGCGGTTTTTAGAAATTGAAATAGTCATAAGATCAGGTCTATATTTTTTTCGCAATCTGTTGTACTCTATTATAGCCGATTCTTGTGCCTTTACGGAAGATGGATCATAATTGATAAGATGCAGTCCTTGTAATGTGGTCACCCGAGAAAGAGCAACGTAAATTTGTCCTCAAGTAAATATTGAATTACCTGCTTCTACGACAGCATTCTACAAGCTTAGTCCTTGACTTTCGTGAATAGTTATACCATAGCTGAGGCAAATCGGAAATTGTTTTCTAATAACGAACGCTCTAATCATTACTTCAAATATAACACTTACACCGTGGATAATATAATTTTCAATTTTTCAACGTCATTATCAATACCTCGTGTAACTGAAACAAGTTTAGCAATGGTACCGTTGACAAGACCTAGTATAACATCAATATTTTTTCTAATCATGATTTGCACTCCTGCTTTAACAATTACGACTCTTGCAAGTCCCGCCGTTCGGGAGCTATCATCGTCATTATTGTTTAGTACCTTTGACACCTTTTTTTTTCAAATATGGTGCACAATTCGTTGTATCATGAACAATCAAATGGATTTCTTCGGATGGAAATCGACTCAGCATTGCAGCGTTCAAAACATCACACTGAACACATGTGGGAAGTAAATACACCGTATTAGATCCCACATTAAGCATATAATCATTTAATTCCTGTAATCGGTCATTACAATTTGTCGCTTTGAAATTTAATTTCCTCGATTCTAAAAGCTTTGTATCCGAAACCGTCACTACTCCGGTGCGAATTCTCGACAGGCTGTCTTTGTAAATATTATCACCCTGCTGTCGCATGTTTATTGTCGATTCGTCATAGTTAAACAAGGCTGACCATAAATTATATGTACCTAATCCTCCAACATTTTTCTCCATACTCTTATTGGATAATTGTATAAAAGCAGGTTCTTCGTGAACAGGAGGAAGTTGTAGTAAGTCACCAAATAGCAGCATAGGCTTTTTTCCGAACCAAGCATCATCGGAATCTGTAGTATCAAATATTTATGTAAGTTGCAAATGTATGTATAGGAAAGTTACGTTAGAAACCATCGAAATTTCATCGATGATTATTAAAGCAACATTTTTGAGTTGATCTCGTACAATTTGAAGGGCTGCATTGCTAAGTTGCCTAAAATAAAAGGTAATACATAGAAATTACATAATGGAAGGAACTACGAGTACATAGATCTGATGTATGTACGTACGTTTCGGAGGGAGAAATTTCGAGCATGAACACGAAGAGCTTGGGATAGCCGTAGATAGATTATTTCAAAGTTAAATGCAACATCGACTCGTGGTGTTACATACCTTTAAACACACCCTATATATAAAACCTAGAACACTCGTAATGTAGAGAATGTGTCGAAAGATATGTAACACAGAAATAAGAATTTATCTAAATGCGCAATGACCGTTTTCGTTTTCTCTAATTTATTCGTTGTAAAAATTAGATGCGTTTATACAAGTGTATGTCTTCTCTTCTCTTATTTGGATAAAGGTGGGTTAGGTTTCTGAAAGCACGTACAATTCCATGAATCTGGAAGCACGTACAATTTCATGAATCTGGAAGCAGGTACAATTATCCATTTTGTTGTTGTTTTTTTTCTTCAAATTTCTTTTAATACTTGAGGAAATAAATCGGAATAGAGTGACCTTTTTTGCTTTTGTAAGTGTAGTTATTAGTAGTTCCAGTAAGAAAATAATATATAATAATTTATTTACAAAAATTAAAATTCTTTATTGAAACAAGAAACATTAATTAAATTCATGCATTATCGAAGGTGTCCATGTATCAAAATAACTGAATAAGTATGTATACGAAATCCTTCCTGCAAAATTATGCGTACATACATAGCCTGGCGTAGGTTACAGCGTCATTTTACGCTTCGATTATCTACATATACATAAAATCCTCAGTTTAGTTACAAATAAAAAACAGTTTGATGGTATATATACAAACATGTCACAATTCAAATTTCAGCAACTTACCTTGTGTTTGAGACTGCATTTTGGTTGCAATTCAATGGTACAACGATACATATTTGTAAAAACGTGGCATCTCAAATTTGGACAACTTACCTTATTTGACACTCGTCAGGTTATAACCTGACTGTAAGCTGTCAAGATTTGGAGTAGATTGCATAGTGAAGATAGCGATTGACGAACGAAACATGTGTGTTAGTTTCTGTTGACTGAAGGTGTGCGTGTAATGCGTACATATACGTATTATGTTTGACGAAAAATTTCCTGAAGAATCAGAAGAAAAATCTTACCGTTTCCGACTGATCCATGAGACGATATTACGATATTTCTGTCATGCGTGGACCGATTTTATTGAATTTGGTCTTATTCGAAAGCTTATATGTGGTTTACATAAGAAAAATGCCTTTACATTTAGAAAATATTGCAGGCGCGATGAGATATTAATGAAATAAGTTTCAGGTTAGGTTGGATTAGCCGGGCGTCGAGTAAATGATAGCGGTAGCGACAGTCGACATATACAGGGTGTCGAAACATGTACTTGGCGTCGAGACGCTACCGCGTGTCTAGATACCTAAATATGTAAATACTCTTCGAATGCTTTAAATTTTTCCAAAAAATGGAACTGGTTGGATAATTGGAGCAAAGTTGAAACGTTCATTACATTCTTCTGCGTAAAAAGTTGAATTATTTATTTGATTTCTGTATCATTTTTTAATAAATAAATCAATATGTTTAAATTTATATTAAGTACCGATCATTTGGTTTATTAGGTACACACGTCTCGCATGGCATGTTTATACTTTCAAAAGTAAATGAGTGCCCTTCCACGTTGGTTTATATCGTTTTAGTTTATTATTTATGCATTTGATGTCCAGCTATCCGAAGTACTGATGAGTCGTGAACATAGCTTTAAACACGTTTTATAATGAAAGTAATAGGATGGACAAAGTCGAATACCTCAGAAACGGTGAGTTTTAGGATAAATGTACCTTAATAATTTTATACCCAGCATTCGCTATTCTGTCGAATTTGACTATAAGAGATTGGATATTCCACTTAAAAAAACAAAATTAGCCGCCAGATCTCCTCTACGCCTCTACCTGTAAAGAAACTATTGTCACCTTATTATGTATTTCTTGCAACCATACAGATTTTATAAATAACATAGTCGCTTATTACTTGAAATAACGCACATATTTAAAGTGGACAGAGTTAGTGGGACATCCTGAATATACACAGCTTTTACACAGTTTTCGGTGATAAGGTAGAAAGATTTTCTTCATTACTAGCTTTACTAATGTCAGTGGTGGAAACACAATGTGTTCCCCGTACTCAGCGTGCAAAACACATAGAGGGCGCTCTAAAAGCAGGGGTAATTCAAGAGATTGGTATTGCAGAACGTGAGACACGAAAGTCCATAACATGTCCGGTCTATCCTATAGTACCTTGTATGTGACGTAACGCTCATATGAAAAACTTGCACGCTCGTCGGGAGTAATTTCAGCGGAGACGGCCAGGTAAAAACTGAGGCCCGACAAAAGAAGTCTGATACCAGCGAAATTACCTTCCGACAACCTTACACGGCCATGCCTCGGGGAGTCCTAATAAGGGCCGACGGTATAAATAAAGTCATTTGCGGTAGTTGCCAGTCGTCCGTGGGCCCTTCGTCGAATCGGATCTTTCGTCGCGTATGGGAGACAGACCATGACACTGTGGACGTCTCACGAACGGAATGGGCCGAACAGGGCCGACGGGATCGGTTTGTTTTGTGGATTAGGCTCGTTTTAGCTGCAGGCCGCGCCTCACACCGCGACGAATCGAGAAACGGGGCCCGGCGCACGTCTTCGCTTTTTGTCCGCGCAAGAATCAAGTTGTCCTCCTTCCAATGGCGTAGTCTGCCTCAAATCTAGCGTTCAAGGGTCAAGTGTTTCTCGAGTTTGGCATGGATTCAGATGACGGGGCAATTGAAAATTTGGCTTTCGGGGAAGGCTGTATTGTATCGTTACATGCGATCAGTGTGAGTGTAAGGATATACATGATACATTGGCGTAATGTACCTTGATTCAGGTATTAAAATTTGAAAATTAAGGAGTTTTGGAATATGAAACAGGCGAATTTGTAGGTTATCGGATAAATATCAATGATGAATATATTGAATCATTGTTTTCAACGCATACATATATAGGTAGATTTATGTATACATGTAATTGGTGTTTGGTTATTCATTATTTTATTATTACGTAATGAATAAATTGGTGGTTTTGTGACGATACCAAAAAATGTTTGAAGTGTGAGTTGAATAGCTTCGAGGGAAGAATATAATGGGATGATGTAATACATTGCTCTCCAATGTCAGATTCTCTGTTTCACACAATTACGGTCCCCGGCAAAATTTTTTTAAATTTATTTTTCTTGCACATATATTTTTCATTGCATATGTGCATATTGTAGCTGTCATTATTATATACTTATCTGTATACAATAATGTGATCTTAAAGTTATTTCGAACCCCAAAATTAAAATCAGATACAAAATTTAGTTTGACGTGAAATTTTAAATCACGATATAGAACCTATTTCATTAGCGTTACGCAACATGAACGGAAACACTATTTTTAAGACATTTCAACTCTTGCATTCTATTGTTCTTCCGGTTATTCGTATACAGATCTTCATCTTATACTCATTATATTGTCAGCTGTTGCAAAATTAATGCACTGAAACAAGTTACACTCTTATTTTTAATTGTTTCGAAAAACTTGTAACACTTTATATGGCTTACTCAGCACATTTATGATAGTTCTCTGTTTAAGGAAAAACTATGTTCGCTTTAATTAATGGCGCTCTTAACGAGTTGACGGAGAAAATCTCTAGAGACTGACATTGCTTTTTAAGATGCAGAAGTAATTTGATACAATCCGTAGTTTCGCGTTAATGAGTAGTATAATTGATACAATTTGAGCAGAACAGTGGTAGAGTTAAGTAAAAGTAACATGACACTGGACTTAGTCAAATAAACTGTTGATATACCTATGCAAATATGTACGAATTTGAGACTATATCACGTTGCAGAAAAATGGAAAGGGACAAATATGTTTGCTAAAAAGGGAGAATAGAAAAAAAATGGAATAAGTATAGGAAAATTTCGAAATAATTCGATGGACGAAAAATCTGCTGGAAATGTTTACAAATTTCTAGTAAAAATCAAACATTTTGGAGCAGACAGCCCTTCTATAATTCCTTTTCATTTATAAAAATAGAAAATGCAAATTTCTTAAATGCCTTTCCAAATGGGAAAATCTGTTCATACTTTTATTCTAATTCTGTTCACATTTTATTTGATTAAATCATACAATACTTATGCAATTGCGCCTACACTAATTTATATAATTAAGCTCTTTTGATATAATGCTACCTTAGTTAATCATTCATCAACAAGCAATGGGAATGTAAGGAAACTACGCCACCGTCTCCATCTACGCTTGTTACGTGTTTATGATCTTTCTATTTTTTAGCGAATGCCATGGTTCCTCGAATAATTTAATTCCCTCCACAACTGTTCCATGTGCAACAAGTTTTCATCTTTTAATGAGTAATTATCCCTCGTAGCACAAGTTTCATTCTATCGCTTTGAGGTTTTTCTCTTTGGTCAGACGTGTTCATTATACGATTAGCGCGATACCCCGGTTTGAATTTCAGAAAGACTTAGGATTTTTTCCCAGACCAGTGAAATTGTAATGTTTCATCGTTCATTATGAATTATTACTTTCTCCTCCTTCTTCTTATTGCTATTATTATTATTTTGTTAAAGGATAATATCCTTTAGTAAAGATACACAAAAATTTATAAATGGCAAGGGACAGAACATTAAACGCGACAGTATAGTTTGCCTATCTGATTTTTTCTTAAAGACGTTCAATGTTACAAACAGGGCTGCGGAGTCGGCAATCAAAACTCCCGACTCCGACCCCGACTCCTCTTTTTTTTTACCTCCGACTCCGACCCCGACTCCGACTCCTGCATTTACACACACACACACACACACACACACACACACACACACACACACACACACACACACACACACACACACACACACACACACACACACACACACACACACACACACACACACACACACACACACACACACACACACACACACACACACACACACACACACACACACACACACACACACACACACACACACACACACACACACACACATGTACTGAGTACATTAATAATCTATTATACATAACTGAATTACTAATATTTAATACAAGTATGTTTGTATATATTATATATCTACAGTATAAAAAGCTAAAGCTACGCTAACAGTAAAGGCAAAAACTTCAAAAAAGTAAAAAAATTACGCCAAGTACATGAAATCAAATAAATCACAAAAAATAGAAGATAATAATAAATCACAAAAAATAGAAAATAATAATAAATCACAAAAAATAGAAGATAATAATAATTACAAAATAAAAAAAAGATGTGAAATCAAAATGAGCTGCAAGTACATAAAGGTGCTTTCCAACTGTGCTTAAGATGACACAACTACATATACACAGCTAAAATGCTGTGTTCATACATTCCATTACTCATATCGCGGACATTTTAATTAACCCATCAAAAAGAATCCCATTTAAAAACATTGTCGTAAATTAATAGCTTTACAAAATTAATGATATACAAAAATTGCGCCAATTATAACAATGGCTATTTATACAAAGAGAAAAATGTATTAAATAATATTAAGCAGATATATTTTTATACAAATAAATATTTTAATACGAATAAATATTTTATTCAAAATACTTGGCGCTGCTCTCCGAATTGGTGTCGTTAAACTAAATAAATATGTATATAAATTGCATTAATTTTTTCTTTCTTTCTTGTGCGTGCGTTCGTGAATATGTGTATGAGCACATGCTACGTATGATATTAGAATTAAATATATGTAGAATAAATCTGACTGCGTTTCTAATATGTATATGTACATGTTTATGTATTTTCGATTGTAAGGGAGTAATTGTAAATTATTAATACTAAGACAATTAACATTTTTTCGGTTTCGCAGCGCCAAGTATTTTGAATAAAATATTTATTCGTATTAAAATATTTATTTGTATAAAAATATATCTGCTTAATATTATTTAATACATTTTTCTCTTTGTATAAATAGCCATTGTTATAATTGGCGCAATTTTTGTATATCATTAATTTTTTAAAGCTGTTAATTTACGACAATGTTTTTAAATGGGATTCTTTTTGATTCTGGGCGCAGCGCCAAGTATTTTGAATAAAATATTTATTCGTATTAAAATATTTATTTGTATAAAAATATATCTGCTGAATATTATTTAATACATTTTTCTCTTTGTATAAATAGCCATTGTTATAATTGGCGCAATTTTTGTATATCATTAATTTTTTAAAGCTGTTAATTTACGACAATGTTTTTAAATGGGATTCTTTTTGATTCTGGGCGCAGCGCCAAGTATTTTGAATAAAATATTTATTCGTATTAAAATATTTATTTGTATAAAGATATATCTGCTTAATATTATTTAATACATTTTTCTCTTTGATGGGTTAATTAAAATGTCCGCGATATGAGTAATGGAATGTATGAACACAGCACTTTAGCTGTGTATATGTAGTTGTGTTATCTTAAGCATAGTTGGAAAGCACCTTTATGTACTTGCAGCTCATTTTGATTTCACATCTTTCTTTATTTTGTAATTATTATTATCTTCTATTTTTTGTGATTTATTATTATCTTCTATTTTTTGTGATTTATTATTATCTTCTATTTTTTGTGATTTATTTGATTTCATGTACTTGGCGTAATTTTTTTACTTTTTTGAAGTTTTTTTATGGGGATCTCACTTTTTTTTACAAAGATAATTTGCATTGAGAATGACCTCAGATAATTTTTAATATTATATTTATTATTATCTTCTATTTTTTGTGATTTTTTATTTGTTCTATTTTTTATGATTTATTATTATTATCTTCTATTTTTTGTGATTTATTTTTTCATGTACTTGGCGTAATTTTTTTACATTTTTGAAGTTTTTTTTATGGGGATTCTATTTACTCGTGCAGTAGGGTTACATTCTCTTTCAGCTGTTGAAATAATTCTCTTCGTCTGCATCGTTAACTGAAAAATAGGACACATTTACTAATTATATAAATTATCACACGTGCTCATTGTCAAGATTATTGAATGAATAATTGCGTATGCAAAACCCTACCTGCAAATATGTGCGTACATAGTCTGACGTAGATCACACTGCATCATTTTCTGCTTGGGTTATCTGTAAATATATATAAAAGCCACATTTTAGTTATATACAACTTAACATAGTAGAACTTACTTATATAGAAATAGAGTAGCCTTTTCCTATAGTGATGTAGAGACTACATAATGTGTCCGAAGGAGGTAAGAGCGTATGACAGAAAGTCTTATTGCAGAAAATTTAAATAAATGCTTATGGTAATAATTCAGCGAACATGAACAAAGAGATCCAATATTTTCAACACACAATTTATTGGTGTTGGAATAAAATTAATTTAGTATGTTTATTGGTGAATTGAAATATTGTTAATGGGAATCTAAGAAAGTAATGAATTAATGAATAGCGTGGCAACTGCTGTGGATTTTATTAAAGTATTACGAATGTTTTTCACAAAAGATTAAAAAGCATTAAGGGAGATGTGTTTCCAGCGTACTTTCTTCACTAATGTGACTTGCTCTACGTTGCAAGCAGTCCACCATAATCTATTTTCTTAATAATTCTTAATGCTATATCTTGACAAATTTTTTCGATTTACCTGATTTGACAAATTTCCAGAAACTTGTGCGAAACAAGATACTCTGTCTGTCTATCTAATCTTCTCTGGAGAACCTCCAAGCCTGTGCATCCCCTTCATATTTATCCATCCAAGCCTGTGTGTTCCCTTTATTTTTATCCAAGTCCCCTTCATTTCTATAATATTAAGCTTTACATAAAAACTCTAAATTGCTGGTATAAAAATATCTGGCAATTTAAATGCAATGCAATTTGTTACAATATATATATTATTTTGTACATGCGTGGTATTATTTTGTACATTCATGGTACAAATTTCCAGAAACTTATGCGAAAGAAAATGCTTCTCTGTCGAACCTTCTCCGGACAACTTCCAAGTCTGCGACTCTACATAAGAAATCTATTTAAACAATTTTGGCGACTGACCTTGTTATTTGAGACAATAATTCAGTCTCCTATTTAGTGTAAAAACTCGTGACATTTGAAATTTGGACACCTTATTTGACACTTGGCAGGTTATGATGGATTGACACTTGGTAGGTTATATCAAATAGTATATATGCATAGGTATATATATATATATATATATATATATATATATATATATATATATATGTACAATGACGGACGATGATCCCTGCCGAATGATCCCGAGAGTCGACGAATCGACGAACGAAACATGTATTAGTTCCGTTTTGGCTGAAGGTGTGCGTGTAACGCGTATACGTATTATCTTGACGAAAATTTGGCTTGAAGAATCAGCATCAGAAGAAAATCTTACCGTTTCCGACTGATTCATGAGGCGATATTATGATATCTCTGTCATGCGTGGACAGATTTTATTGACATTTGGTCTTATTCGAAAGCTTATATGCGGTTTACATAAGAAAAATGCCTTTAAATTTAGAAAATATTGCAGGCGTGATGAGATATTAATGAAATAAGTTTCAGGTTAGGTTGGAATAGCCCGGCCACGAGTAAATGATAGCGGTATCCTAGTAGCATTTATTTGCTGGGAGTTTGTTGGGCCAATGACGTGTTATCCGTTGGCCAACTGTTGAAGTGTTGCGCTATTTTTAAATGGGCCAGCAATTGTAACCAACGCAGGCCCAACTGAAGGTTTCTTTCCATAGGCCCAACTGAAGGTTTTTTTCTATAAGCCCAACAGTTTCTTTCCAAAAGACGTCTTACAGACGTCCAGAAGGCGTCTTGAAGAACTTCAAAAGACGTCTTAAACACGTCTCTTTCAGGCCTGGTTTAGGAAAAAAAAAATTCGCCGTGAGGAGAATCGAACCCAAACTTTCCGCTTACGAAGCAACCGCTGTTCGCACTTACCCAACACATTTCCTTATAAACACTTCGAATTTAGGTTGGCCAGCGGCAGTGGCTGTGGTGACAACACCGGTTGCCGCCCGATCAGAATTTTTTCTTGTACGCGGTTTCTACCCTGTGCGGTTCCTGGCCGAAAGTGTGTTTCTTATGTGCATCTGTGCTCGATCGAGTATTACTTTCATCGATTTCGAGCGGTATATGAATATATTCGGCCACTCGTAACAATTTCTGGAATGCCCACCGGCATCGGGCCCAATGGCGTCGCCCCATGGCTCGAAGCGTGGGTCCTCCCCGGACTCCTCAGACAAAGGTGCTCCCCCTCGGGAGCTGTCCTTCAGATCTAGAGGAGCTAAAACTCCTAAGCTGCACTCACTTCAACTGGATAGACTATATAAGGATTTCCTTAAAGAAAACAACGCGAGAAGAGCCGTGAGCAAGGTTATCCCTAACCTTAAAGCTGCGCGTGTGTCACGGACGCAAGCACCCCCGTTGGAGGGCGCCCCTGGCGCATCCTCTCCTCACTGCTCTTCCGCACTGACCGACGGTTGGGAATCTCTCAAGAAGACGTGCAGGTCCCCTTGCGCCCTTGCAGACTCTCTAGTCGAGGACCCAATCATCGAGAACAATATGTTCCTTCCCCTATCATTAGATAGTACAATGGATACGGACGACGCCGTCCCACCCCTGGAGCCAACACTAAAGAAGACTGAAAAGACAGCCAAACCTCCCCCAATATATACCAGGAATTCTACCTTTGAGACTATTATCGAGGTAACCAAATCCCTAAATATTCTGAATATAATTCTCAATCAAGGAAGCCAACTAGGAAAGCCATACTAGTTATACACACCTACTGAAACACCACCAGAGCTTAACCACAAAGCTGTCAACTTTAGGCATTGAATTCTATACATTCATACCTAAGAGCCTGAAGCCTAAGTCAATTCTTATAAAAGGCATTAAGGGGAACTTTAGTGCAGACGTCATTAAGAAGGAAATTATCGACCTCAATATTCCTCATGTTGAACTTATTAATTTGTCTAAATTTAATTACGACAAATCCAAACCCGAAAAATATCACCACCTAGTGCAACTCTCTGCTGATAGTAAGCCAGCTGAGCTTTTTAAAGTTAAATTCCTAGCCTACCAACGTATTAAATGGGAGCACCTAAGAAAAGAGGCGATTTTCCAGTGCAGAAAATGTCAGCGTCTTGGTCATGCCAGCAAGAACTGTCACCTCCAATTTAGATGTGTCAAATGTGCTCAATCGCATGATCCAGGTGCATGCAAAATCAGCCTGCAAGACAATAGAGCAGCCCTCAAATGCGCCAACTGCGGTTCGTCAGGACACCCAGCCTCGTACAAAGGATGTTCCTTTATAAAATTTGCTCTTACTCAAAAAAGAGCGCACAAAGCTAGGCTAATGCGTAATTTAGCTCACAAAGTGAACAAGTTATCCTCACCAATCAAGGAAAATATATCATATGCACATGCACTTTCTGGGCGAGGTTCGCAGCAGCAGTTAAATAGCCTCAACTTTTCAAAACAACATTTTGAAACAAGGAGTTCCTTTGCACCTCCACCTCACCGAGCCAATATAGAGCAGAATACTACCCCGTCTTTATCGAGCCCTCCTAGCTGGGTTATGGAATTCAAAAATGAAATGACAGCACTGGTCGCGTTGCAATTCCAGTCACTTACGTCTAAAATATCTGCAAACACTGAGAAAATTAATTATATGTTCACTACACTTTTCTCCGATTGAAATGGTTGAAGGACGTCATCAATCTTATAACATTCACATAGCAGCTATAAACGTCAACTCTATCATAGCTCATTATCGAAGACTTGAACTGATCCAGTTCATCAAGGAACATGACCACGATGTGATTCTACTATCTGAAACCAAACTCAATCCAACGCACAAAATCTCCTTCAAGGATTACGATGTCATACGAAGGGACAGAACTGGTGCAATCCAAGGTGGCGGCACCGCTGTAGTCATAAAAAAAACATCCCTTTTGTAGCCTGCAGTTACCCTTCCTCAGAAGGGAATGAAATCTTGGAATACTCTATAATTAAAATTCCAATGGGTAATAGCAATAATCTATTTATAATAAGTGTCTATGCGAAAAATGACAGTAGAATTTTATTTATCAATGAGCTCAATACCTTGTTTACTAGTCTTAACCTACAAAATAATAACAACTATTATATTATCGCGGGCGATCTAAACGCCAGGAGAAAAGCTTGGAGCGACAGAGCGGATAACCAGCGTGGCAAATATCTAAGTCGTTGGGAGCCTGAACAAGAGGGTAGATTCAAAGTAAGATTTATCACACCTTCAGCCCCCACTTTTAAACCTGCCCAGTCGTATTTGGACATATTCCTCGTGGATGCGAGACTGAACCTCACCAACGACATAAATGGTAGAACGGTAACGTTGCCTTATGACAGTGACCACTCTGCCATTTCGCTCAAATTCAATCTGGGTAATAACAGCATTAATGTCGTTAATGGTACACCGGCTGTATACCGGTTTGATTACAAGGCCACCAAATGGTGTAAATTCACTAAAAAACTGGCTGAACTTGATAGCACTATCATTCCTGAAAACCGTAATTTATCTATCCCTGAAATTGACACCAATCTGCAAAAGATCAACACACTAATTAATGAAGCCATTTCTACAGTAGTGCCAAAAATTACCACCAATAATACTACACTGAAATACGTTAACCATAAAATCAGAAACCTCCAAATGCGCAAACGTCACTTGGTCTCCCTGCTGCATCACCTCCATGTCTTGGACCCTCATTCTAGACTTCCATCCTCAATATTAGCTAAAAGTTCGCTCAAACTGGTAGTCAAGGAGCTCCAAATTGAGTTCAGGTCGGCCATAGAAAAATACTGGACAAACATGATTAAAAAAATTGACCACCGCAAACCGGAATCCTTCTTTTCAAAAATCAATGCCCTGTTTAAGCCTAAACAGTTTGATGAGATTAAAGATCTTCACATCAACCCTGATAATAGACCTATTATCCTTAGAAGCGGTTGCAATACCTCTAATGTCGCTAGGACTAACAATAACTATATTTTCACTGACTCTCAAGACAAACTTAACCTTATTGGGGCTTTCTATGAATCCATAAACTCCCCTCGCTACCTCAACTCCGATACTTATATCAAGCAAATGGTTGATAAGTCAGCAGAAGAATTCAAAGCTGAATTCACCAATCTGAAGGAACATTCTGTTACGTTCACTCAATTTAGCAATAGCAATAAAGCCAGTAACCCTGACACAGTTCTCACTCACTTCCACCCATTCTCTAACACTACTTCTGTTGGTTACATATTAAAAAATCTCCCCAACAAAACCTCAAGTGGTTTGGATAATATCCCCCTCATAGTGCTAAAACATCTTCCCAACAAAATGTCAAAAGACCTGACTGTGCTGTTCAATAACGCTTTGAATCACAACTACTTTCCCTCTGCTTGGAAAAAAGCCAAAGTGCTTCCAATCTTAAAAAAAAAAAAAAAACCCTCATGACCCCTCAAGTTATCGCCCGATAAGCCTTACCCCCAGCCTCAGCAAGGTTTACGAAGCAATTATAAACAACAAGATTGTATCCTTTTGCGAGGAAAATAACATTATCTCTGACTACCAATTTGGTTTTAAAAATCAGCACTCTACTGTCCACGCAGTTCATAAACTCCTGGCTGACCTGAACTCGTGGGTTGGCAATAGCCAACTTGTTGGTGCGGCCTTACTCGATCTGGAGAAGGCCTTCGATTCTGTCTGGCTTGATGGGTTACTGTTTAAGCTTCAAAAGATGGAATTCCCTAAGTGGCTCACACTAATGACCTGGGATATGATTAAGGACAAAACGTTTGTTACATGGGATGGTATAAATACCTCTTCCAAGGAGTTCGTGATCTCGGAGGGACTGCAGCAGGGAACAGTCAACTCACCAATCCTTTTTAACATTTATACCAGCGATCTCACAAAGCTATTTGACTTAAACACTGGCGTTACCTCGGCAATCGCATTTGCCGACGACGTTATTGTATACACAGCGGGTAATAGAGTAGAGCTAGTCCGCAACAAATTAGAGACTCTTGTTAATAAGATTAATTCGCACTACACTAACTGGAATTTGAGGCTTAACCCTAGCAAATGTGAAACTATCCTCTTTAGGAAACCTCATTATTATCTCTCCTCTAAAGCTAAGGCTGGAAGCAGTAATTTTCAAATTTACACCAACATGCTATGGACATAGTAGCCATCCCTCACAAAAAAACAGTTAAGTACCTAGGGGTACATATCGACTACCTACTGCGAGGTAACAAGCATTTTGATTCACAGATTGAGAAAGCACGTAAAGCGTTTATGGCCAACTGCAGACTTTTTCACAACAATGTTCTAACTAACAGATCTAAAGTCATCATCTATATGCTTCTAGTCCGCCCTATAATTACGTATGCTGCTCCAATTTTGTGGAATTGTAATCACACCGTAATGGAGAAACTCAGGAGCCTTGAACGTAGATGTCTCCGAGCCTGTCTGAGTATGTATAGATCTCAGTCCTCGAATTGGCATCACTATGTTAAAAACCAGATCATTTACGGCAAAGCCGAAATTCCCAGAATTGATTCATTCATTATTAAAATCTCACGTGACTATTATAGTAAACTTCAAAATAGTAACAACGCAGCTAAGCAGAGCGATGCGCTCTCTAAGAGACAACTCGCGACTGGTTATGTCACCCCACAAGCTTTCATCTACTGTGATCAACGTGGCCTCGTGCAAAATGATTGTAACATCCCAATATTATATCACTGGAAACGCAACAAAGCGAATAAAAAAATTGCGTTCGATCCCGTCGATTTCTATGCTAATAGCGATAACTTTAAGTTCTCCGTAGCCTTACCAAAGAGAGATTATATTGACTTCCATAGGCTTAATTTTAAAAAATACTGGTGGCTATCAACCAGTAGTGCGCATATTCCTGGCCTACTCCAACGTAGGCTAAGTTGCGCTTCGCAATAATATAACTATAATAGCTAAGTCAACCTTGCATTTCTTGCATGTATCTGTGATACACTAGCACAAGGGCTCTCCCTCTGCCCACTGTATATAGTTAGTTCATAAGTCCTCTTAGTTTTATAAGCCATACAGAATGACTCAGGGGTTTTTTCATCGTCGTTAATCTTTTCCCCACGTTACCTCTTTGCCAAGCGCATTGAACTGTGAAATAATATGTTAGTTTTTCCATTCTCCTAGCAAATCTTTGTTTATAGTTATCAAAGGTGTATATATATATATATATATATATATATATATATATATCGAGCGTTATTTCCAAGAGTTTCGATACCACTCGAACATTTGGATTCTACTATATTTACTATGCTACACTGTTTGAGTTTTTTTTATATGTTCTTTGTACTCATACATCCTATCCCATACAGCACACTCTCGTTGCAGCATATTTGCAGGATAGTTGCGGCGCAAGATGGCAACGAGCCACGCAAGGATGCCGCAACTATGCAGCAAAAATTCTATGCCCGCCTGCTGCAACTTTGCACAGCAATTTCTAGGCAACTTTGCACGGTAACTTTGAGGCAATTTCGCACGGCAATTTTGAGGCAATTTCGCACGGCAACTTTGAGGTAACTTCGTTCGGCAACTGTGAGGCAACTTCGCACGGCAACTTTGCACCCAAAATCGCGTTATTCCGGAAACGTTAAAAGTAAATGTGAGGGAAGGGAATTAAATTACAATAAACATTAACCGTTAAATATTCATATATTTATAATTCAACTCATCATCAATACAATTTATAAATCATCAATACAAATAACATTAATATTTTATTTTTTTATTTATTATTATTTATTGTTTTAATCCTTGCCTTTCAGCTTAGGATGGCTCCCGTTTACATTTCCATTTTCTTATCTTCTACGCACATAAATACATTTATCAGTCTTATCAAATAACATTAATAACAATATGTATGTTACATTCTGAAAATCAAAAAACAATTCTTCGGAAAATAGAGATTTCTTTCAATCTATATAAAAAATCAATGCTCGATACTTTTATTGTACATTGACTCTGTCAGTGGTCACAAGTGCCTGCAATGACACTTGTACTCGCGGATCACGCGAGTCCATTCACGCCGGCGACGCGGCGTAAGTTTAAAAAGAAAGTGACGAACTAACTAATACATTTTATCGGTCATGTGTCGCACCGCGTTGTAAAGTGCGGTACCACTGACTCTGTCAGTGGTCACAAGTGCCTGCAATGACACTTGTACTCGCGGATCATACGATCACGCGAGTCCATTCACGCCGGCGACGCGGCGTAAGTGTAACAAAAATGTTATCCGAAATAGGAACGAATCATGTAATTTTGTTAAAATTGCAATCCTACGCTACATGGAACATAATAGATTTCAGTTTATATATACAGTGGCAGACGAAAGAAAGTTTACAACTTTTAAAATCGCGTAACTTTTATAAAATTAATCCAAACTAGTTGATTTTTTTGAGAAGCTACAAGGATAAGTTTGCTAAGTGACGTGTTTCGTCGTTTTGAAAAAAATGTACTTGGTCGGAATAGCAAAAAAAAAATAGTAAATGTCGTTTTTAAAACTTTTTTGTGTGAGCCTGTAATGAAAATTCAAAAAAACCGTTTGTAGATTGAAGTAAGTTATATATGTGCCTAAAATTTCATCAAAATCGGTTAACGTTGCTCTCAGCTATAAACGTTTAAAGATCGCAGAATAAGGTCGAAAATCGCTGATTTCCGTGAATTTCGCGATTTTCGACCTTATTCTGCGATCTTTAAACATTTATAGCTCAAAGCAACGTTAACCGATTTTGATGAAATTTTAGGCACATATATAACTTACTTCAATCTACAAACGAGTTTTTTGAATTTTCATTACAGGCTCACACAAAAAAGTTTTAAAAACGACATTTACTATTTTTTTTTGCTATTCCGACCAAGTACATTTTTTTCAAAACGACGAAACACGTCACTTAGCAAACTTATCCTTGTAGCTTCTAAAAAAAAAATCAACTAGTTTGGATTAATTTTATAAAAGTTATGCGATTTTAAAAGTTGTAAACTTTCTTTCGTCCGCCCCTGTATATATAAACTGAAATCTATTATGTTCCATGTAGCGTAGGATTTCTTACTAGCTGTACCCGGCCACGCGTTGCTGTAGCTCAGTCTGGTTAAAAAGAATGTAAAAATTTTTACCTGTCACAGGTGTGACATCTATATAATAATAAGTATATAAAATCACGCGCATATTGGAATGCAACGATGTGTTAAAATTTCAATGCAATCGATAAAGAAGTTTCGGAGATTTAACATTATGGAGAAACGAACATTCAAATTGTTATTTATATGGAAGATAGATATTTCCATCTCAGGCCATCCAGTCAGTCCCGGGAGTGTGGGACAGTTTTGTTGCAGTGCTCCGGGAAGCCATTTTGCGGAAATCTGCAAAAAAAGAAAAACAATTCTTAGCAAAATAAAGATTGCTCTCAATCTATATAAAAGCTCCATACTTTTATTTATATAAACCAAAGATCCTTAACTTTGTCTGTTGTTAGTGGCTTCAGGGTGGCTTCGCACCTTAAAAGGTGATGCGATTGTGATTCGCCCATTTTTTAAATATCGGGGGCTACCCACTCTTCCCCTACGCCTGATTTACGTCCATTTCTTTAACTGACCTACGTGCAATGCGCAATTTGCATTGTGATAGCCATTTCGAGGCCGCATCTACAATATCCGCATCGCAACAATAGATATTTCTGGATGCACATGCATCGTATACAGCACCTGGAATAATACGCATTAATTTATTTTACAATTTTTAGTGCTCAAAGGAGAGAAATAATAAAGTTACTTACTCAGTAATAATTTCTTTATATGAACAAACTTCGAAAACGCTGGTTTCTGCTTCTTCCCATGCCAACTATAATTTGTAGCGACACTCCATGTCACCAGTTTGTCCAAAATTACGGATGTCGTCAGGGCCACGTTCTTTCCACTGGTCCTCTTCAGCATTTCAATCTATAAAAAGTCATTAATAAATTATTCCAGTCATGAAACATGGGCTACATTAAAAAAAAGCATTCGCGTAACGCCAATCACAGGGTGCATTGAAGCAGTTAAAATTAACAATCACCATCAAGTACTTGATAATAATTTAACGGAAAGTGAAATTAAAGTTATACGGTAATTCCGGGAGTAGTTGTTGAATATAAACATAATTAGAATATAAAGTTAAATTTTGAACTTTATCATACTACTTTTAGTAGTTCATTTATTATTCTTACGTCACTTACCATAGCATTAAATGTGGACTTGTCCTGCAATTATTCTTCCAAATTACGTAATCCCTCTTCATCCTTAACGGGAAGATTTTCTGATATTGCCAAAAATCCGGTATCAATGCTGCTTGTAACATTTGAAATTTCCGGCATTTTCGACTCTATCTGTTGCAACCTTTTCATCATATCGGCCAATGTCAAATTAATCGCTGCAAAGTTTCTCTTCATAAGTGTTTCCAACTCTGAATAAAGATAAGAGAAGTTAATTATATAAAAACCGTATTTAGGATTATAGTCAATGGGTAGAAACCCATTGGATTGGATATGACTTTGTACATGCGAAGACGTACTTGCTAATGATGACGATGACGATGATGACGATGATGATGATGATTCTGGTAGTGGTTGTGGTTTTGGTTTTGGTGTTGGTGTTGGTGTTGGTGTTGTTGTTGGTGTTGGTGCTATTCCTATTCTACTTTCCACGGGAGACGCGTGTAGTATAGGTGTCATACTATTCTCACCACTGTTAATTCGTTGGAAATAGTGGTCATGAAATGGCGTCGACATCGATGGAAAATCTGCATTGAAACCCGAAATTTAGCCCATAATTGACACCACGCTCCGATCAATATTCAAAGGGGGGTCCCAAAATGACATTACTACTCGGATGATGCAATATACCGATGAAACAAGACATCGAAAAGTCCTTAACCATTTTCAATCCGTGATCAAGATATTGCACGTTTCGGGAAGTCGCACAATTTTGGGACACACTGTACAAATTACTTCACATTTACTTTCATAATGAATAATGATTGAATAATATAAAAATACCTTCTTGTACATGCACTCCTGACATTTCAGAAGGTGCCTTGGGGTACATATTTCCCTTCTTCCTTTTCTCCAATGGCCCTTCTGCTTCAATGTCCTCTTCCTCGCTGGACACGTGAACGCGAGTATTTTTTCGCCTGCGCTCTTTCGACACTTTCGTATATCCCGAATAGTTGGTCGCATCCGAATCGGGAATATTGGAGGTGTCCATGGCAGTCTCCTGTTTATCCAATGCTCCCTCATAAGTATCTGACACAGAGAATTCATTAATACGTCACACATTAATTAGTTATGCATATTGAGGTTCAATTTATACACTTCGCGTCAAAATTAAAGGAACAATATTGTATGGGAAAGCGACACCACAGCCCCATCTCGCGAGCTGTACCTCGCGCTACGGCTATGATTCACGGCACGGCCTGCTTGCTCACGCGGAGCGTCGATCACCGCTCCCTTCCATCGAGCAGCGATCGATGGAAGGAGAAATCAATCTGTGTTCCCGGAAGCCGTTGTCGGTTCCTGGGATAGTGTGGTTTGAACTCCCATCCTTTACGAGTCTCGCTATACGTTAACTTCTGTCTCGCTACTTTGAATCGGGTGCATCTTGCCGGTACTTATATCTAAAACCGCGGATTGCGGCACCACGCTAAACGGTTCTAAAGCTTACGGATTGTGCAGGCTTAATAAACTAGAACAAGGCTCGTCCACTAGTTGATGAGAAGCCTTTATACGCCATTATATAGTGTACATAGTGTAAATAAACTAAATTTAAGATCGATTCTCTTCCGCGTTCGCCTACAAAAGTTCCGACCTCATCGCAGTGTGCTCCCGACAGCTTAATTTTGAACATTTGGTCCTTCGAGCCGGATCCGTGCCTACGGAATCGGCAAATTGTAAAACGTTCGGGAGTTACCAGTGTCCGTGTAACCGCCATCCGTGACCTCCAGACCTGCAAACAATGGAACGGTTACTCGAGAGTCAACACGACCTTTCGGGACGAATCGCGCGTGCCTTCGATAACTTGAAAAAGCTAGGCGCTGCTAAAATCACTCCTGGAGCCCTTGAATCGCGGATAGGAATGCTGCGAAAGAATTGGGAGAAATTTGATCAGCAGCACGACCAGCTGCTTGCGTTGGTCGAACCAGGGAAGCGAGAGGAAACTTATTTCAGCGAAACACTCTACGAGGTGACGGAGGAGTTCTTTCTACTCCAGGAAGCACTGTTCGTTGACAGGCTATAGGTCTTCAAGGACGATCGGACGGAGTCGGGAACCTCTAGCAGTGCGCCTACCGCTGCTTTACGCTTCAAAGCCTCTTTACCTCGCCTGCCTCTGCCAGAGTTCGAAGGAAATTATGAGTCCTGGCTCAGCTTTCGAGACCTTTTCCGGTCACTCGTCATACGCGACGTGACAATCACGGACGTAGAACGGCTGGATTACCTTCGGGGCTGCTTAAAGGGCGACGCCCTCCTAGCCCTCAGGAGTCTCCCTGTCCGCGCTACTACCTTCGCCCGCGCCTGGGAGCTGCTACAAGAACACTACGACAATGAAAGGCTGCTGGTACAGGCGCAAATGGCCACGATTTTCGGACTGCCAACCATCACTCGGGAATCTGCCACGGACCTCAAGTCCTTCTACTTCACAGCCTGCGATTGCGTCGAGGCCCTCGCCGCCATGGAGCGCCCTTTTGATGCCACAGGGGACTGGTTGGTGTACTGGTTGGTCGAGAAGTTGGATCGACAGTCGCGACGAGAGTGGGAGACGCAGCTCGGTGCCCAGACGACCCCTCCAACCTTTGACGAGCTGAAGGCGTTCCTTAAAACGTGGATCACCACCGTCGGTGCGCTTGAAGGGGACCGGACTAAAGGTCAACTGGAAGGACGCACAGCAAAACCTGCCGGAGGCCAGAGGTCCGCCAAGGTCATGCAGGTAACCAAACGCTCTCCGGCACAGTGCGGGTTGTGCGGGGTGAACCACTTCGTCCTGTATTGCGGCGCCTACCGGTCTAAGAGTGCTTGTGACCGTCGCGAAGCCCTGGTGTCCGCGAAGTTGTGCTACAACTGCTTAGGCCGACACCAAGTGAACGAGTGACCCTCGGATAAACGATGCCAGCTGTGCGAGGGAAAGCACCATACCTCGATACATGAGGCCAGCCAGGACTCGACTGGCTCCGACGAACCTCGGGCCTCCATCAACACGTCACGCGTCGAAGCTCGCGGTCTGCCCCCCGTCCTACTCGCGACGGCCCGGATCCGAGTGCTACCTCCTGACGGCGACCCACAGGAAGTGCGAGCGTTCATAGACCAGGGTAGTGAGGTGTCTTTAGTCAGCGAAGCTTTGGCCCAACACCTGCGTCTGCCGAGGAAACCGTCCCGCATCCGGATTGTTGGCATTGGCGGGCGGCACTCCGAACGGGCCCATGGACAGGTTCGCCTAGCCTTTACCGCTGCTTCGGGCTCTGCAGGCCGTCAGACGACAACGGCCCTAGTAGTGCCCCGGATCACTTCGTACCAACCACGGCCCGGGACGCGGTCAGGCATCTGGGCTCACCTGGACGGGCTTCCGTGGGCCGATCCGGACTTCACCGGGGACGCTCCCGTGGACGTCCTCTTGGACTCCGACGTCTATTCCTGGATCCTCCAGGATGGTGTACGCAAGGGGCGCCTGGACGAGCCCACTGCCCAAAGGACGTCGATCGGCTGGATCATCTCCGGCCCTGCCCCCGCTGCTGACGAACCCGAGAAGTCGAGTGACCATACTCCCGTCTCACTTACTTGCTCTGCCGACGAGGAGCTTCTACCGCTGTTACAACGCTTCTGGGAACAAGGAAGAATTACTGGAGCCACCAACTTATTCCGTGGAGGAGCAGCAGTGTGAGGATCATTACCAAGCTACTCACACACGGCTGCCTTCCGGACGGTATCAGGTCCGTCTGCCGTTCCGGGACGACGCGGTCCTCGGCGATTCCCGCCATGCAGCCAGGCGCATGTTAGAGAAGATGGAGACCCGCTTCAGCCGAGACCCCATCTTCACCAAGAGCTACTTGGAATTTATGCATGAGTACCACGATCTCGCGCATATGTCTAAGGTTCCTGGCTACGACGTTCCAGGAGCAAACTATTACTTGCCTCATCATGGAGTCCGGAAGGAAAGCAGCACCACTACCAAGCTGAGAGTGGTTTTCAACGGCTCCTACCCGTCCACCAACGGCAAGAGCCTCAACGACCTGCTGCTGGTGGGGCCCAACCTGCTACCGGGGCTCCAGCAGCTCCTCCTGCGATGGCGAGTTCACCAGGTCTGCATGACGGCTGATGTAGAGAAAATGTACCGCCAGATCCTCGTACATCCCGACGACCGCCGCTATCAGCGCATTCTGTGGAGGGAGTAGGCCGACAGCGAGGTGGGTGATTATGAGCTGAACACGGTCACCTACGGGCTCGCGTGTGCTCCGTTCCCGGCCATACGCACGCTGCACCAGCTGGCCATGGACAATCAGCTACTCTTCCCTCGCGCCACGGCCACCCTCAGACGCGACATTTACATGGACGACGTCGTGACCGGCGCTGACTCGGTACAGGAAGCTATTGAGCTACAGAAGGAACTGCTTCAACTCTGCAAGGCGGGCGGGTTCAACTTGAGGAAGTGGGCCTACAACGAACCAGCCTTAATGGAGCCCCTCCCCACCGGCGATGCCATCCCGCAGATCAAGTGGCAGACGGACGCCACTCATACGGCCCTGGGCGTGCATTGGAGCGTGGCGGACGACAGCTTCCGGGTCCAGGTACAGGCTGTCCCCGGTGGACAACGAATCACGCGACGGTCGGTTCTCTCGAAGTTGGCCCGCATCTTCGACCCGCTGGGATTGGTTGCCCCGGTCACCGTCACAGCCAAAATATTCCTGCAATCCCTGTGGCTGTTGAAAATAGATTGGGACACACCGTTGCCGACTAACGAGGCCGCGGCATGGAGCCAGTTCCTGAGGGAGCTGCCTACCCTAAACGGCATCGTGGTTCCACGCTGGTTGAGGCTTCACCCCTCTACTCAGTCGCGGGAACTCCATGGGTTTGCGGATGCATCGGAACGAGCCTATGCTGCTGTCATCTACCTGCGGACAGTGGATGCTTAGAACCAGGTGCGATGCCAGTTGGTGACTGCTAAGACCAAGGTCGCTCCATTAAAGAGGGTCACGCTACCTCGGCTAGAACTGTGCGCTGCCGCGCTCCTCAGCCGATTGATGTCCGTGACGCGATCTAGTATGGTACTAGAACCGGTGCCCACTCACCTGTGGAGTGACTCCACAATCGCCCATGATTGGATCCGCGGGCACTCATCCAGATGGCATACCTACGTGGCCAACCGAGTAGCAACCATCCAACGCGAGCTGCCCGACGCCCAGTGGCATCACGTCTCGGGACTAGAGAATCCAGCCGATTGTGCGTCTCGGGGCATCCCACCTAGCCACTTACCGGACTTCACGTTCTGGTGGTCCGGACCGTCCTGGCTGAGCACTCTATCGTCCTGGAATGAAGAGACACCGGTGGAAAGACCTTTGATGGACCTCGAGGCGAGAGTGGTCACCCATGTCGCGGTGTCGGGTGAGCCTGCTATTGGCGAGGCGCTTCTAACGCGCTTTTCATCGCTCCGAGCTCTGCTCAGATTCTCGGCCTGGAGTCTGCGCTGGCGCCAGTATCGGAGAGGCACGAAAAACGAATTTCACCCACTGACCTCTGCCGAGCTCGCTGCTACCCGCTCGCGCTGGATACTCCTGGTGCAGCGCCAGGTCTTCACAGCGGACGTCCGACAGCTAGAGCTAGGCCGCCCTCTGCCGAGCCGCAGTAAGCTGCTGCGCCTCAACCCTTTCCTCGACGAGCAGGGAGTGCTGAGAGTAGGAGGCAGACTGCAGCACGCTCCGCTGCCGATGCCCGAGAAGCATCCCATCATCCTGCCAAAAGGAGGACTGCTCACGGGGCTCATCGTGGACGAAGCCCATCGCCAAACACTGCATGGAGGGGTGCAGCTCACGTTAGCTACACTACGCCAGCGTTACTGGATCCTCCAAGGACGTCAAGGGGTGAACGCTCACCTACACCGCTGTGTCACTTGCTTGCGGTGGCGCGCAACTCCCGGACAGCAGCTCATGGCGGACCTTCCCGCTGCTCGAGTCAATCCCGGACGACCATTCCTCCACGTCGGACTGGACTACGCCGGGCCCTTCGTCCTCTTGATCGCGCGCGGACGAGGCCAGCGCACCCACAAGGGTTACATCGCTGTCTTTCAGTGTATGGCCACCCGCGCTCTCCACCTGGAAGTGATTTCTGATTACAGCACTGAGGCCTTTATTGCTGCACTGCGACGGTTCACCTCCCGACGGGGCCTATGCACGGCCCTTTACAGCGACCGAGGGACCAACTTCGTAGGCGCCGAAAGAGAGCTGCGCTCCTTTCTGCCGCAGCTGATCACGGCTGATGGAGGAGTACGGGCACACTTGAGTCGCGAGGGGATTGACTGGCGCTTCAACCCCCCTGCCGCTCCACACTTCGGAGGGACCTGGGAGGCCGCGGTCAAAAGCGTGAAACACCACCTCCGCCGCGTCATAGGCGAGCAAAAACTCACCTTCGAGGAGATGACGACGCTTCTGACCAGATTGAAGCGTGCCTCAACTCGCGCCCGTTGCAACCCCTAAGCGACGACCCTGATGACATCAGCGCTCTGGCACCTGGCCACTTCCTCATCGGCGACGCTCTGCTGTCTGTCCCGGATCCCCCCGTCGACGGCGTGCCCGCTTCACGACTCTCCCGGTGGCATCTGATTCAACAGATGCGTCTGCACTTCTGGCGTCGCTGGTCAGCGGAGTACATCCAGCACTTGCAGGCCCGCAACAAATGGACGCAGCAACATCCGCCACCCCGCGTCGGCGATCTCTGCCTGTTGCGGTCAGAGCTCCTGTCCCCTGCCAAGTGGCCACTAGCACGGGTCACTCAATTACATCCCGGCCTCGATGGCCTAACGAGAGTCGTAACTCTTAAAACGGCGCGCACCGAGTTACAACGTCCCATATGTAAACTTATATATTTGCCGTTTGTTCAAGACGATCCCGACAATTCAGCAGCTGCGACGCAACACAACATCGATGCACTCAACTGAGTTGTCGATCGACCTCCGCCTGAGCCGAGCAGCGCCACCGTCTCTGCAATCGGATCACGCCATGCTCATACCCCAATCGGCTAGCAGCCAGCGACGCTTCATTCGTCTATCGACGAAGGCGGGCGGGAAATGTATGGGAAAGCGACACCACAGCCCCATCTCGCGAGCTGTACCTCGCGCTACGGCTATGATTCACGGCACGGTCTGCTTGCTCACGCGGAGCGTCGATCACCGCTCCCTTCCATCGAGCAGCGATCGATGGAAGGAGAAATCTGTGTTCCCGGAAGCCGTTGTCGGTTCCTGGGATAGTGTGGTTTGAACTCCCATCCTTTACGAGTCTCGCTATACGTTAACTTCTGTCTCGCTACTTTGAATCGGGTGCATCTTGCCGGTACTTATATCTAAAACCGCAGATTGCGGCACCACGCTAAACGGTTCTAAAGCTTACGGATTGTGCAGGCTTAATAAACTAGAACAAGGCTCGTCCACTAGTTGATGAGAAGCCTTTATACGCCATTATATAGTGTACATAGTGTAAATAAACTAAATTTAAGATCGATTCTCTTCCGCGTTCGCCTACAAAAGTTCCGACCTCATCGCAGTGTGCTCCCGACAGCTTAATTTCGAACAAATATAATTTCCCGAAATTTCTGGTTAATCTCAAAGGACTGTATCTCGGCGAAAAATGTTTGAAAAAATATTTAAAAAACTTGAATGATTCCATGATTATCCTTGAAGTAGCATCAAGTTTCCTACAAAATGATAAATGTGTAATTTTTGGGATCATTTTAAAATTGATTTAATACGATTAAAAAAATCTCATTAAATTGCCAACTAATGCTTCTGAAAGGAAACTTTCTTAGCTTTCCAAAACACTCTTGAAAAATTGTCTACGATCATGAGTTCGCAAGTTATAGGTGTTCAAATTGAAAAGTACCTTTTTTGCTTTGATCGCGAATAATTCTGTCAATAAAAATCATACAACAAAACGAAAGAAATGAAATTAAACAGAAACGTTGGCTTTATAAGAGCTCTTGCTTGGATTTAGGGGCAAAATATTCTTTTGCCCGTGCATACGTTGAAAGTAGGCAAAAATTTCATAATCTTCGTTTCCCGCGTTTCATCTTGATAAAACAGTTCTTCGTTCAAAAACTATAAACTTCAAGCGTTAAAATGCGTTCTCTAAATATTGTTGCAAAACATTTTTCCCACAAATACAGCCTTTTGAAAATGACCAAAATTTTCGCAAAATTATAGTGTTTATTTAATTTTGACGCGGTGTATAAATAATACTTTAATGAAATAAATATACCTGCTGAGGCAAACCACCTGACGATGTCGCATTTTTTCCACTCATCGTGGTCCACTGGAACAATTCCTTTCATAATTGTTCGATTGAGTGTGTACAAATTCTTGATATGGCTCGGCCAAATACTGCGCTGTCTATCAGCGTCCATCCAGCTCGATGGTATGATTTGCATACCATCCGCGAATTCCACGATCGAAAACTTTTTCAACATTTTTTACTGAAAAATAATTAGGAAAATTTATTAAAAAATTGTCACTGTATAATAATACTTCTGAAATATTCCAGTATGATAGTTTTGTCTTAATCGTGATGTTACTCGTACTTACCGGTGATGAAGTAACACTTTGTAGACGGTGTTCGAAGCTCGCTTTCGGACAACAAACGAGAAATTAAAAAAAAAGAAAAAAGTAACGCGTACACACAAACTATAAAACGAATAAATTAACTTAAATATATTTTAAAAAAGAAACTAAACACACTATAACTATGAAAAGAATAAGAACAGAATTATATATAATTTTAAAAAGTACACTAACACACTATAAGTATAAAAAGAATAAGAAAAATTGAATATATAATTTTAAGATTCACTAACACACGATAAGTATAAAACGAATTAAAAAGGGAATATATATTAAAACAAAATAACGCGAAATATAAAAAGATTGTGAAAACGATAGCTGCTTGTTTTTCGAGAGTTTACTTCGAACTGGCCCGGTCCAGGGTTGCCGATCGCGAGTCAGCAAGGCGACAAAGAAGTACTTTGTTTGGCGCCCGAACCGAGCCGAGTCGAGCCGAGCCGAGCCAAGCGCTGCGCCGTTGCATTCTGTCCAGGAGTGTGCGGGTACCAGAAATTTCGGGCTCGGGACGGGCCGGAAACTTTCGGGCGGGATCGGGCGAGATCCCGATACTTTCGTATTGCTCGAGATCCACAAGTTTTCGAGATCCCGAGACTCGATTCGGGCTACAAGCATGACCGCCATGAGCAGGCAATTTGATTTCAGGTCGGCTCGGCAAAACTCGGACGCGATCGGCTCGAAAGCCAGCTATTAAGAGGAGACCGAGACGGAAAGGATTATGTATATCATTTATATCACTACCAGTGATAAGTTTTTACCTTTTTGTATCCTGTTAAATCATAATTTGTATCTTATTATTCATTTACATATATATTTTCATTGCTACCGAATAGTCTGTGAATACTGAATATGTCCATATACGTAGTTAAATAAATACAATATTCAAAACTTGGAGGGATGACTATTTTTAGTTCGACAATATTTTAAAATCTTAATAAAATAATGTTTAATAAAATAATATTTTATTAAATGTATTATTTTATACGTCTTATTTAAGTATGTATATGGACATATCCAGTATTCACAGACTATTTAGTAGCAATAAAAATACATATATGTGTAAATGAATAATAAGATACAAATTATGATTCAACAGGAGACAGAAAGGTAATAATTTATCACTGATATTGATATAAATGATACGTAATTCTTTCCGTCTCGGTCTCCTCTTAATAGCTGGCTTTGGAGCCGATCGCGTCCGAGTTTTGCCGAGCCGACCTGAAATCAAATTGCCCGCTCATGGTGGTCATGCTCGTAGCCCGAATCGAGGCTCGGGATCTCGAAAACTTCAGGATCTCGAGCAATATGAAAGTATCAGGACCCCGCCCGATCCCGCCCGAAATTTTCCGACCCGTCCCGAGGGCCGGGAACCCGAGCCTCGGAACGATCCGCACATTCCTACAATTCACTCTCAGAGAGGATTGTAAAATTTCGAGCCCGCAGTGATGCGCGAGTAAGAGAATCCATGAGCGAGCGAGAGGGGACGAAAGAGTGGACGAGATGGGGTGGCTGAAAACACTTGAAACGCTATTTTTAAAACCGACACTTTCACAATTGGCGAGCAATGTAACTAAAAAAGTATTGAACCGATCGCCTTTGCCTTGTACGTACATACATATTTATGAACATTTTCTCGAGAAAATCGACCTATTGTTGGAATGATATTGTTTATATAAATAGTTTGTTTCCACATATAAAGCAAAATTTTTTTCTGGGAAATCAATACTTTGTTAAAAAAAAACACGAAAATACCTACATTTTCACCTACTTACACAAGGCTCCCCCTTTTATAATAATTATGTACAAAGCTGAATAGAACGTAAGGAAATGTCATGGCGACGCGATCGCATGCTTCCTTCGAAAGCAAATATTAACCCCTCAGCGACGACCTCCATACGCAGTGCCAGTTTTCACGGGCAGCGGACCTCTTGCTGTAATACTTATAGTAATGGCTACATTGTATGCATATCTCCGTTTAGAACGCCGTTCGCGTAGAAAGAATACTTAAGGTCTGCGCACACTTGTGAGTGCAGACCCTCTACGCCCCTCTTCTTCTTACTAATGGTACGCCGGAACGGTACTGACACGGAACTGATATGTGTGCGCAGACCTTTACTAGGACGTGGTCGCCGTCCGCGTAGAGAAATAATGAGATCTAACGCCATCGTTGAAGGCTTAGGCTCGTTGCGTACTTGCGACCAGTCGCCGGCAACTTGGTCGACAAGAGACCAGAAACCTTTGTTGCTCGTCGCGACCAAGTGCGTACGAACTCATATATCCCCGTGTACCTCGTGGTCGTCGGCGACCTGGTTGCCGGCAACTTGTTGCAAGTGCGTAACGTGGCTTAAGCCCCCATACACGTTGAGATCTATATCGATAACATGTATCAATACAGATCGCGCTATATATGCGTCTCAGATTTCGGTTGTGTATGAAACGACATTTACACGGTGAAACGAAATCATGAGACATGAGTTTACAAGTTTAAGAAAAAGTCTACTAACTTTGCCTCCGAGCGGCCACTGATTAGGCCTTGCGCGCGAGAAAGTGTGACTGTCGGCGTTCTTTCAATTCGATCCGAAAAACATGTGATCGCACACGGACGAGTATCATACAAATAAGTAACAGGTAGCGTGATACTCATGCGTATGGGATTGTATGGGTTTCGAATGGAATTAAAAGAACGCCGACGGTCGGACTGTCTCGCACGTACGGCCCAGAGTTGGCCAAAATGTAATTACAAATTACAAATTACGATTAAAGTATAATTGTGTAATTGATTACACATTATTTTATGTAAGCGTTAATTTAGGTAGTTGACAAAATTGTGGTCGACTACCTAAATTAACGATGACAAAAAATAATGTGTAATCAATTACACAATTCCATTTTGAAATTTGCATCTCTACTCGACACGTCCGCTCGTTTGAAAAACTATGCAAGGACCGCCCGTCTGCCGAAGTCACGGGCCCAGTTGGTTTTTCCACACCACTCGGCCCTTGAAACACTTTACGATCGGCCAAGGCGTTGTTGTCGGGGTCGTCGGAAAGCTGCCGTTCCAATGTGCGGCAGCAACGGTCCCACTAGTGCAAGGGAGAAGCAGATGCATACTTCTCCCTTACACTAGTGGGGCCGTCGCCGGCCACACATTGGCACGGCAGCCTGCACTCATCACCGTAGCCGTTGCAGCGTAAACTTGGGAGAAAGCTCGATTGTAACGAAGACGTAGTTTACGCTTTGGCAAGTGGCCTTGGGACACACGGCCTAATCCGCCTGTTTACCGCTAACAAGGGAAGATCCCGGACCCGAAAATTCAAAAAATTCTGAAACTTTGTGGATATGTAGAGGATTTTCTCCCGATTACAACGCAATTTTTTGCTGCCCAAATTCACTCTAAGGGGGTGAAATTAACCCCTGAAGATTCGGCTATTTTTCGATTTTATTTTGTAACACACAATCTGTAAGAGATAGAAATAAAGTTTCAAGACAAAAGTTACTTCTTTTAATTAGATTAACAAGAGTTGAAATTGTATGGAAAAAAATATGGATTATGCTGTTTCATAATTATTTAAACATTCAGTTCAGATTTCTCGCGAAAAAAACGAATTTTAGAAAACATTATTAATATTTTTGTTTATAACTTTTTTCTAATTGTTTAAACAATTGATAAAACTTTTGCGATTTTATAGATCTAATTAAAAAAAGTAACTTTTGTCTTGAAACTTTTTTTCTATCTCTTACAGATTGCGTGTTACAAAATAAAATAGAAAAATAGCCGAATGTTCAGAGGTTTATTCCACCCCCTTAGAGTGAATTTGGGTAGCAAAAAAAATTGTGCTGCAATGAGGAGGAAATCTTCTACATATCCACAAAGTTTCAGAATTTTTTGAATTTTCGGCTTCGGGATCTTCCCTTGTAAGTCACGTCCGCTCGAAAGGGACTTTGAGTTTTACAAGGGTGACGATGACCAGATGCGCTAAAAAAGGGAAAGTCGCGAGGTACATAGGTATCTAATAATATCGCAAATTAAAGAAATTCTGAAACTTTGGGCATACGTATTAATACATACCGATTTTGTTGAAACTTGAATACATATGTTGTAGTCCTCGTGAAATTAAGGAGGGTTTAATTCACCATTTTGGCGATTTCGAGTATTCCAGTTTGTTTAAAAAATACATGGCCTTTAATTTTGCGATGTTTGTCTATTTACGTGAAAATGGGTTGTACTTATGAATTTTTATCTCGGAACCAATTTATGGAATTGAGTTAATTCTTGCGTTATTTTAATCTACAAGCATTGGCCTTCCGGTTAAAAAAGCGTTTTAACAATAATGAGAATTATAAACAAGGTTTCATTTTGCAAACTTAGGCTGAAGGTCGCGATGTGTCGGTGAGGAAAGTCCCTTCGTGGTCGTTTGCGAAAAGTTCGTAAGGGCCCTAGACTAATTTGTGATCAAGGCCGGCGGAACCCATTATGCAAGTTATGTGCCGCATAAGGGCGCCATCCGTAGGAGGCGTTAAGAAACTATACTGCACGCTTAATAATAAAGGAATCCAGCTCCTACATACACAAAATGATAATGTAATTTTTCTTTTGTACTCCGTAAAGGTAAAACATATTAAATAGAAAGCAGGGGCAAACAATTTCTGGGCGCCAAACATTTTCTTGCATGAAGGCGCCAACCATCCTCGCACCGGCCCTGTTTATGACAGGGCCTGGTGTCCGTGCCGGTCGTCGCCGTACAGTGGGGCAAATCGAGTCGAAACGCGGCACAAAATATTTTCTGACTGAAATCATATATTTATTCCTTATTTTTTCATTTCATTCAGTTAGGACGTATATTTTTGATGTTGTTGTTACTGAATAATTAATGAAACTTGTTTGTCTAACTGTATTTGTAAATAGAATTTTGGAGAATATTTGAAATCCTATAAAATTTAATAGTTATAAAATCTTTATTTATGTTAATTCGAAACTATTTCACAAACATATTTTAATTAATTTTAACAAATATTACAAGCCGCATTCGTTGAATTCATTTTTATTTGTTGCTTCTTCTTCGTCGGTTCTATCAGAATGAAATTTGGTACACTTCCAATACGCACCTCAACACATAATCTCACCAAAAATTAGTTGAAGAACAAGAAAGCTTTAAATAACAATCCTAATTGTGAAGAATTTGGAGGTATGTATGAACCCTCGCGAACACAACGATATTAGTTATTATTGAATTAGAAAATTTAAATATGTGTAAACAACGATCAGAGGGAAAACGACACCCGAAATGCACCAATTTTTGCAGATATCTTTCTATACATTTCAAAAACTAAGGATCTAGGAGAAAATCTGACTACTCCACGCGATGCAGCAGACATTGGTGCATTTCGGGTGTCCTTTTCCCTTTGATCGTTGTTTAAACATATTTAAATCTTTGTAATTCAATAATAACTTATATCGTTGTGTTCGCGAGGGTTCATAGAATAATTTGACGGGACAAGCAACCGCATAACTATTACTGTTTGAACACAAAAGATGTTCAAAGTTAAAAATTTGCATTTTTTTTAAATTGAATTTCTCGAAAATTGATGGTGATGGCGGCAAACGGTTTGCGGATTCGTTTTCAGCGCACAAAAATCTATGAGAAACGACTTTTGAATGTTACAGATCAAAATGGCTATTAGATAGTGTTAGTGTAAATAGTAAAATATAAGTGAAGAAATACCTGAGCTGTTATCTATCTATGTATATCTTCTATACTATTATATAAAGAGAGAGCCGAATTTTATGTTCGCGCAAAACTCAATACCTATTGAACCGATCTTCCTCAAATTTTGACACGATATTCCTGCATACTCTAGGACGGACATAGGCTATGTAGCATGTCTCAGAAACGCGTTATTAAGTTGTAATTTATATGTAAACATGCCATGTGTACAACTGGTTTGCAGACCACGTGACCCGTGTATACGACATTTTACTTCGCGCGCGCATGCGCATATTCGGCCCGCGCGATACCTCGCCCGTAGCAGTACCACGATGTTACCACTAGGTGGCGACGCTTCTCGATCGTTTTCGCGCGGACATATATGTTAGAATGATCGTCAGGTTACAAATAGCTGTTGCAAATTAATTCGTACCCCCTGTGGATGTTATTACTTATGCCCCGAGTGCGATCAAATTTGTCAAGATCAACCGCGCCTGCTTAACGTTTGCAAATACTAGCTTTGCTATTCGGCTTCATCCGAAATTTAGATTTTGATTTTATAAAAAATATCGTTTTTTATTTATTTTATTTTTTTTTTAAATAGCCACCCTAGTAGCATTTTTGGTTGGCCAACGGTAGCCAACAGTTGGGAATTAGTTGGGATATAGTTAGCGTTTTGCCTACAAATTCCCAACATAGGGCCTATGGTAAAAAACTTACGACAGTTTGCCAACGTATATTCAATGTTAGGCCTACAATTATTATGGTTGATTATATAACAAAAAATTACGACAGTTTGCCAACGAATATTCAATGTTGGGCCTACAATTATTATGGTTGGTTAATTAACAAAAAGTTACGACAGTTTGCCTACGAATATTCAATGTTGGGCCTACAATTATTATGGTTGGTTATATAACAAAAAATTACGACAGTTTGCCAACGAATATTCAATGTTGGGCCTACAATTACTATGGTTGGTTAATTAACAAAAAATTTACAACGATGATTAAATGTCGTCTTACAAACGTCAGAAAATTTACTACATCCAAAAACCTGTTATTATATTCCAAGTTGTGATTTTTCTTTTCTTATTTATAAATACGTAATGAGGATGTCTGTCTTGAGACGAATGTGAAATTTTAAGGAATGAGTCTAAAGGTCGAATGATGATATTTTGTAGAATATTTCGCTTCATTGCGCAGTTTTTATAAACAATTAATACTAGTTATGTACCTAGAAATTCGAAGTATTTATAAGGAAATGTGTTGGGTAAGTGCGAACAGCGGTTGCTTCGTAAGCGGAAAGTTTGGGTTCGATTCTCCTCACCGAGAATTTTTTTTTTTCCTAAACCAGGCCTGAAAAAGACGTGTTTAAGACGTCTTTTGAAGTTCTTCAAGACGCCTTCTGGACGTCTGTAAGACGTCTTTTGGAAAGAAACTGTTGGGCTTATAGAAAAAAACCTTCAGTTGGGCCTATGGAAAGAAACCTTCAGTTGGGCCTGCATTGGTTACAATCGTTGGCCCATTTAAAAATAGCGCGACACTTCAACCGTTGGCCAACGGATAACACGTCATTGGCCCAACAAACTCCCAGCAAATAAATGCTACTAGGGCACGTGCATCTGTATTAGGTAGGTATAATGAGCTGGGCGACACATTTCGTGATCCCTAAGTTTACCGTTCGAGAGTTTCTAGGTGACACAAAAACACACAAACACTTTCTGCTTTATATATTAAGATGTCCGCGGAAACAGTAAACACCGGGATATTTTCTAACGTATTGGAGATATAAAAAAAATTGTTTATATGAAATTGCATGGTTGGAGGGTGAAAATTTACTAGAGCAGACGATTTTTTTTTTGATTATTATTTTACAAGATGCGATGACCAATTTTTTTTTAAACGGAACTCTTTCTTTTAACAGATCATTTGATAGTGCGTTTCAAGACGAATTCAATAAGGTATAATGTATACAGTTTATTTTAGCCGGTTTTGGAGATATTATGTTTTAAAATTTGCTAACGCGACAAAGTTGCGGTATAGTTGCGGCAAAAGCTGCGGCAAAAGCTGTGGCAAAGTTGCGGCAAAAGCTGTGGCAAAGTTGCGGCAAAAGCTATGGCAAAGTTGCAGCAAACCTGCGGCAAAAGCTGTGGCAAAGTTGCGGCAAATTTGCGGCATAGTTGCGGCATAGTTACGTTGCAAAGTTGCACTGCAACTATGCAGCAACTATACAGCAAAAATTCTATGTCCGGTCCGTGCAATGTTGCACGGCAACGTCGCAGCAACCATACATCGACATTGCGTAGAAAACATGCAACATTGCAAGCAAGTGCAAGGTTACTGCCACCATCCTGCAAAGTTGCCGCCACGAAGTGTGCTGTATGGGATTACACATGTTATACGACCTAACAATAAACATTTTGAAGAAGAAAAAAAACACTTCGAATTTCTAGGTACATAACGATTATTAATTGTTTATAAAAACTGCGCAATGAAGCGAAATATTCTACAAAATATCATCATTCGACCTTTAGACACAGTTCTCACTCACTTCCACCTTAAAATTTCACATTCGTCTCAAGACAGACGTCCTCATTACGTATTTATAAATAAGAAAAGAAAAATCACAACTTGGAATATAATAACAGGTTTTTGGATGTAGCAAATTTTCTGACGTTTGTAAGACGACATTTAATCATTGTTGTAAATTTTTTGTTAATTAACCAACCATAGTAATTGTAGGCCCAACATTGAATATTCGTTGGCAAACTGTCGTAATTTTTTGTTATATAACCAACCATAATAATTGTAGGCCCAACATTGAATATTCGTAGGCAAACTGTCGTAACTTTTTGTTAATTAACCTACCATAATAATTGTAGGCCCAACATTGAATATTCGTTGGCAAACTGTCGTAATTTTTTGTTATATAACCAACCAAAATAATTGTAGGCCCAACATTGAATATTCGTTGGCAAACTGTCGTAAGTTTTTTGCCGTAGGCCCTATGTTGGGAATTTGTAGGCAAAACGCTAACTATATCCCAACTAATTCCCAACTGTTGGCTACCGTTGGCCAACCAAAAATGCTACTAGGGTAGTGACAGTCGACATATATATACAGGGTGTCTTTCCTGTACTTGGCGTCGAGACGCTACCGCGTCTCTAGATAAAGGAAAGAACCGATAATGAAAAAAAACTTTAAATTTAACTAATACATTCAATGGCCATTGAAGCACTTTTTATTTCACTAAAATACAAAATAAAATACTTTTTTAAAAATTAAATATTATAAGTAAAGTTTGTTTATATTTTTATTTCAAATAAATGAATTCTGACAAAAAGAAAAAGAAGTAATGAATAATTAATATAAAGTGGAATTCGTTTCAATGAAATTAAAACAAAATAAAATTCAAAATCATGTAACTTATAAAATGGTTCTAAGAATAAGAATGGCTTCAGCCAAATCATCCTTCATAGATGACCTTAAATCCGTTTTAATTATTTTCAATGCTGAAAATAATCTTTCAACACTGACTTGTGTCGGGGGCATTGCTGTCACAGATCTAGCTGCATTGCGAATAATTTCTGGATAAATAGCAATGGCATCTTCCACATTCAGTTTTGATAAACGATCATATTTTTCAATTTCTTTTAATCCTTCTAAAAACACTTGTTGAAATTTGCTTTTTTGAATTTCAACTGGTTCATTTTCTGGAGTGGTTAAGCGTCTTCGTTTTACTTTTAAACGTTCTAATTTATTCAAATATGCTTTGAAGTCTAAACCTTCAGTTGATTCATTTGAAGAAGATGATTCCGAGCTGTCATAGCATCTAACTTTTTCATCCTGTGATTTATCGATTTCAGGTATCTGTAACCTTTTCATGCGAATTGCTACTTCATAGAGTGTTTTTTTCCCTAAGGCAATTTGATCGTCATTTAATAAAATTCGATTCATTGGATCAACGTAAATAGCAGCTAACAAAATTTTATTTTGCAATAACTGATTCTCCCTTTTTCTCATTGAAGATACAATCGCATCAGCAGTGGATCCTTCAATTTTGTTTAGTTGATGCATTAAGCTTTTCCACTCTAACAAAAATGTTCCTGGTGTCAAATCTTCAGCTTGTAGCTTTAGGGTGACAACACAAGGGTATGACAAGACGCTTTCTAATTTTTCTGTTTGGTCCCATTGCCTTTTAGTTAATGAAACACTTTGATTATCCAGATCTTCAAGAAAGGTTTTTAACTCAAGCAAACGCTTGACCATTAAATAAGTGCTTCCCCATCGCGTAGAGTGATCTAAAATAATTCCTTTTCTAGCACGTCTTTTCAGAATAGCATCTATTTTAGGGGTTCTAGCTGCAACAGCCACTTGTCTCAGTTTTCCAATGAGAGTAGCTGCGTGATGATCTTTTAATCCATCTCGTATTGCTAATTGCAATGTGTGCACAGCACATCGCATACGTTGAATTTGAAATACCTTCGATACTTCTTCAACAATATCATCCAAATATTCGTTGTTTTCCATTGTTTGTCCCGTTTGTGGGTCACTTGCGAAAGTTTCATTGTCTTCTAATATGCGGGCACTTTCTTCAATAGCTTTATTCATTTTCTCTGTGGTACTTAACATATTTGAAGCATTATCTGTCACAATACATAAAATCTGCTCTTTTTTAATTTTAAAATCGTCTAACACTTCTTGCACCAACTTCTGGAGATATTCGCTTGTGTGATGTGTCTGAGTATCCTTCACCCCCAATGTCCGAGTTAAAATTTTATTATTTTCATCAACAAATCGAACATTAATGGCAAAATAATTCACTCTGTGGCGCGTGCATGCATCCATTTTAATGAAGATAATGCGATCCTTCAGACTTTTTCGAAGTTCTTCTTTTCTAGTTCTAGCCTCTTCAATTACCAGTCTTCTGATTCATTCTCTATCTAAAGAAACTCCAAGTTTTGTAGCCATTTCACCGTTTAAGCCTAAAAAGGCCGACTGTGAAAAAAAGGTTACAGCCACACTATTTTGCACCACCATTTGGATTATTAGATTTTTAAACTTTCCTGCGGTCATTGTTACGGTTATCTTATCAGTCAAGAGAATTTGTCTTGCACTAGATTTCTGACCTTTTCTTAACCCTGAAGTAGATGGAATGTTTGTATTGGTGTCTTTCTTATTTACCTCTTCCAACACTTTAGGATGAATACGTTGCAAATGTCTTTTTAAATTTGATGCTCTTGTAGGCGCATCTTTTTTTTCGGAACTAGTAAAACTGCTAATTTTTGCTGCACATAATTTTTCACCATCATCATCTTTTACAATACACTGACACTGATAATATTTCCCATCCGTTGTAATTGTAAAGTGTTCAAAAACTGCGGACTTTGGTAACATTTTTTTGACACTGCAAATTTTGTGAAACTGGACTGACTGGGCTACTGCGGCCACGGGCTTCGACGAATGCAGAAATGTGTTCTTTCAAAGTAGGTGCCTCAATCACCATAACGAAACAATAACGAAACGAAGTGCCGACAATGTTGCTTTAAGGCAGCCACACACGGTCCAGTCGGCCTGTCAAGTCTGCCTGCACAGGCAGGCCTGTGCAAGTTGGCTGGACCGTGTGGATGCACTACGCGCCGCCCGGCCGGCCTGACGCTGCACAGTGGTCGGGATAGGGATAGTTAGTGACATTCATTGTTGTATAATTTTTAAACTATAAAAGATATCGGAATAGCGCCAAAAAACATAAAATGAAAAAATTATTCCTTTCTAATGATTTATAATTGAATATATTGTACGTCCAGTCAATGTTTTTTTTTTCAATTTTTTCAACTTAATTGTTATAAAAAAATTTGGAAACTGTATATTTAGGAGTTTATTTAATGGTCTTTAAGCGATTTAAATCGCTTGTTGAGAAAAGTTTTAATTTCCAATTATAAGGAAAAACCAAATAGTACTATTAGAAATTGTGACAAAATCTACAGTTTAGTTAAACATTAGTATTCATTTATTATTCGTTTATTCAACGGATTTATTCATTTCAGCGTATTAAGATATTCTTTATTCTTTATTGTATCCATATGGAAGTGATACTGATGGATTCCTTATGTTTTTCCGATGAAAATCATGCAACATTTCATGTAAATCGGACTATTTTTAACAAATTTAGCTTGAAATTATATAATTCGATTTTTCATGGAATTTCCTTCATTATGGTCCGAATTATGTCGTTATTGGTGTTAGTTTCATCGGCGAAACATAAGGAATCGGTAGGCGTCGTTTTCGCAAAGATCTGATGAGAAATGCGGAAATCCTGGACATTTCTGACTTTTTAATGGTATTCCAACACTTTCGAAGATTGAGAGGCATCAAATTCGGTGAAGCAATGGAGGATCCTGTCCTCGCCGCGGGGTACTAGGCGGCATCTCTTTGACAGGCGTCGCTGGAGAATCACCCTGTAGTATACATTCAGTAGATTTCGGTAGGAGAAAGTTTATTTTTTCTGCGCAATAAGAACTGTGCAGGCCGGCCGGAGCAAATTCGAAAAACGATTCGGTCGGCCTGAAACCGGCTCCCTATTCTCCATTTCAGCGTAGGAAGAAATTCATCATTCTTTATCGTATCGATATGAAAGTGGCACGAATGGATTCCTGGCGTTCTCCCGATTAAAATCATAACAAATTTCATGCAAATCGAACTACTTTTACACAAGCAATTTGTATTCCTTATGTAAAAGTAGTCCGATTTACATAAAATTTGGTATGATTTTCATCAGTAAAACATAAGGAATCCATTGGTGCCACTTTCATATCGATACGATAAAGAATGAAGAATTTCTTACTACGCTGAAATGAATATTTCATATGTCGACCTCCATTCGCTACGTTCACCCGAGGATTCATACCTGTTTCAGGAAAAAATAATTATTTATTCTTTATCGTATCGATATGGAAGTGATGCCGATGGATTCCTTATGTTTTTTTGCGAGCCTGGACGATCCTGGGCGAGCCGTCTCGGTTCGCCGATCCACGTGCCGCCTGATTTCACCTTAAAACCCAATTAATATGATGGTACGCGTGCTGCCCGATATTTTATCACCCGCCATAATTAATATTGAGCAAGAGAATGATCGCTAGCCACAAGCTAGTCCAGGAGGTAAACTCGGAATAGGCGGGATCTCCATAATTTTGGGAGCTGACAATTCTAATTGATTGCACTTTTGAGGAAGAGGAGGGTCTCCCGTCTGTGAATTCGTCGATGGAACAGGTACCCTCACCGTCCTGATGACGAGGAGGAAAAGCACAGTCAGCTGGTCCCAAAAAATAGCCGCGATGATCGGACAGAGCGTCACGCCAGGGTCGCGGTTTATGACGGTATTGTCCTGTGAGTCAGTGGTGGACAACGGTACACGCGGGTACGGATGGTTACTAAATGTCGACAGATCAATAAACGGCTTAACCCGAAGCGAGGAAAGTCGAAGTCCCCCCCAAAAAAGGGCACGTTGTCGATTGCCCCCTATTTCCACATCAGGTAGGCCAATGTTTCCCGAACAATGATTCGGAAATAAGTATACTTTCGGGCTTTTCCCCGAGGTCCTGGGTGAGTTGGGACATAGCCGAGCTATGTATGTGGCAGTCAAACTCGCTGAGGTCTGGTTTTTCTGCACGCGGAAGTTACCATTTTTAAGTATGTATAGGTACGCTCTCTTTTCGCGCCTACTATTTCCGCACCTTTTCGACGGTGCTTCGAAAAAGCACCGACGGATAGTCCCGAAAAAAAACGGGTGGATTGGATAGAACCAAGCGGATTTAATTTTTCCGAGCGGTCCGAAAAAATCGAGCGGGCAGAATGTGTCGAGTAGGTTGAAGCTTGGACGTTTCGGGCAATGAAAATGTTTCCAATATTTTAAGAAACGCGTATCTACTGGAGTGTAAATAATGGTTGTTAATAATGTGAATAATTATAAAGTAAACTGAAAATGGAAATACACTGGTGGACTAAATTAAAGGAACACTATAATTTGCCGAAAAATTTGGTCATTTTGAAATGGCTGTATCTCCGCGAAAAATAGTCGCAAAAAATATTTAAAAAAAGCATTTTAACGCTTCAAGTTTCTAGTTTTTGATTTAGGGACACAAATTTTTTCCAGCCATTATGATACTGTTTTATCAAGATGAAGCGCAGGAAACAAAATTTTAAAAATTTAAAATACCTTCAGGCCGGCCGGAGCGTGTGGAGGCAGTACGGGCGTCAGGTCGACTTGCACAGGCCTGCCTGCGCAGGCAGACTTGACAGGCCGACTGGACCGTGTGTGGCTGCCTTTAGAGCGACAACGAGTGTAGTTCGAAAACTCCGTTGGCGATTGAAATCTGAGAACTGAGTCGGAGCCCGACTTTGTCAAAGTAGGGCCAAAATGACCCTGCATTCTTCGTACGAGTGTTAAACAAAAATATATCGCGAGCGTGTATAAACACGTAGAGCTCAACAGACTCGGATTTTTATAAAATTTACTAATATGGAGTCGGTGTTGGAGTCGGCATATACTTTTTCGACTCCGACTCCGACTCCGACTCCGGTAATCAGAAATTCCTTCTGAACTCCGACTCCGACTCCGCAGCCCTGGTTACAAATCAAGGCGTCAGGCGCTCAGGCCAAAAATGGACGTTTTTAAGACATCGTGTGCTATTTGGGTATTTATACGCTAAATATAAATAGATAAACGTACATGCAGAATATATGTATCTAATGTGTAAAAATAATATAAATGTTTACACACAGTGTGCAAAATTCATTAAAAATGAACTTTTCTTTTCAAAAATTTTGTCGTTATTTTATTTCACAGAAATTGCCTTTGTATACGTCCGTTATCGAACATGTATAAGGAAATTATATCTTGCGAAGTTATGACTGTAACTATTTGATGTTTAGAAAAACTATTTTCATTATTGCGATAAAGAAACGACTGCTTGCTGGAAAATACATTTTGTAGCGCTATTTATTTGTAGCTTATGAATCTTGATCCTGATATTCTATTGGGCGGGAATGTTCAAACTTATTTAGAATTAGCTATGTAGCTATGGATTACTTTAAATTTAATTCGAGACTTTTGGACGTTGGTCGAAGCACGCTTCCTAACTATATCGGTTACTTCGTCCTTAGGATTGGGGCCGACTCCTAACGAAATTTTATGGCTTTATTGGTTCCTGGATTTTCTCAACCCGAATTTTTCTATTTTTCTTGAACAGCGGCAATTATTGAAAGCGAAGACCATATTTTATGAGTTTTACAGGATGAACTGCTGCTTACTCAGCGAAATTTGGTAAGCAGATGTGTAAAGGAAAATTAAGTTATGTATTATCCGCGCCTAGGATAAATTGCAGTTTTGAAAGCTATTGAATACAATCGCAGGCTTTCGTACGTCTTCTGGATTAGAGTATAGCTGTAAAATTAGCATTATAGGAACACGTTCGAAAAATTTAGGAGTAAAAGCCTTTAAGAAATAAGAATGCGCGCCACGTATTTGCTTCCTTTTGTCATCGTCCGTTTCGACTCTGCCAAAAACCTTCTACATGTGCTGTTCACTTCGAAATTGGATCCGTTGCGTTGGTTGCGTTCCATGCAGTGAGTGCATAGACTGCCTAACCTGATTCGTAGAATTCACTAGAATGCTCCAACTTTTAGCGCATGCTGTGTGCAGCAATTACTACAAATCGGACTAGAGGCAGCTTTACGTGCGCTTCTGTATGTACCTACCGCGGCCAGAAGCATTATAGACACTTTATTCTGCATCATTGTATCCATCACCTAATCACATATAATATAAGATTACTATTTAATTATCACAAATTTTGATTATTTGAATTCAATTATCACAAAATTTGTTCTCACTTCCAAATTCGTATAATTGCAATATAAGTGAAAATTCAATAATCTATTTCTATACTGTATTTAACATGTATACAGAAAAAAATATATAATGGAAGTATAGTGTTTTTTGAATTAAAACGTCAGTATTAAATATACGTATATATGCATATTTATGAAATATATAATTACTGAAAAAAATGTCCAGAAATTTCGGCAATTGCCGCTACGTTTGTTCTGATCCCAGATATTCTTATAAGTTCTTTTTAAACTGGACCATTTATTCGTGCATTGTGTTCCTGTTAGATTGAATTTTTTGTTTTTTTTCGTTCATTTCTTGGTCACTTTCGGCCCATAATACGTTGTTTCTTTTAAGACCGGACACAAATTCAGTTTCTTTCTCTCGGTACAATTCTATAAATAGAAAACCGGCGTTGTCCGGCCACGAAAATTGTTTTTCTTCTACTTCACCTACAAATCTTTTGTAAATATATTGTAATTCGTGATATCGAATATGTTGAAGAATTATTAAAAAACAAACCTGAATTTTCAACATTATTCAAGTCGTGATTCTCCTTCTTCTTCGCCTGCTCTTTACATTGCGACGTCGCACTTTCCACCAGTTCGCACAAGAAATCTAGGACAATATATAGTAGGCAAAATATTCACACATTAATTTATAAATACACTTACTGTTTTTATAAAACAGCTTTAAAATTTAAATTTTACCTTTAACTGCTCTAAGTGCCACTTCTTCTTGTACATACAACTTTAACAATTCACCGTCCACCATCAAACATAACTTGGTATTTGCTGCCATTGTCGTAGAATTTTAGACTAACGTCAGTAAGGCTCGATATGTATTACTCGAATGATTCAAATGTAGCACGTGTTGGATTATTATTATTATTAAAAGGCAAAAGTAATTCAACATTCAGGGAAACCTGAATATATACTCCAAGTCATTTTAGAAGGAACCCGTTTTGCGCATGTAGAATGAGCTCATTGGCTCCGAGGGAGCGTTGGTTGGGTTATAGCCAATAGTAACTTGTTTCGGCACCAATGAGCGCCAACATGCGCAAAACAGGTCTGAACTTGTCTGTCGGTGGGTTCCTTCTTAAATGACTTGTACAATAGTAAAAGATACCTAATAATGCGTCTGTAGAGCGTCTTTTTCTAATAAGACCCGGCAACGAAGAGTCAAAGAAGACCTCGCTTCTGTGCGGTATTGTGTTCCCGAAAGTCATACTTTCCTAGTCATTAAATAAATTTAAAATATAAAATCTTATTTATTTAATAACCCATTTTCAATAGCACGCGGGTACGTATTTCAAAGCGTACGTAAAGAGACAGATACGCATGCGCATAGTAACTGCATGCTTGTGATACGTTAGAACTGGGAGAATTCTAGAGAATCCTATGCACCACCAACGCCACCAATGCATGGATGGACTGAACTACTTAGAGCATTTGTTACGGTCTCATGTGGTAACATGAATATAGCTTCATGCTAGACGACGAGTCGCGCCAAATTTGAAATGTCGAGTGAAGCAATCGAAATTAGGAACAAAAGCTTTGCAATGGCTATCACTTGGAAACACTCGGTTAATACATATTGATTTCGGTTGCTGTCCAAATTAAACAACGCTACCTTGTAAAGCGCTCGATCTTAATTAGTTGATAAGCAATTATATAATTCGTTACGTCATAAATTAAGAAACAAGTTGTATGATTGGATAATTTTATTAACAAAAGATGTTACATTTCTGGAATCTTGAAAAACAGGATCGTTGTACATGTCGCAAAGAACTTGATCGCTAGCGTCTAACGAACTCAGTCGTGAACTTTATAATTCAATTCCCAATTTATAATTGAAAGTAAAAGCCATTCAAACAAGTTAGTCTTTCTTTCCCTTATTTCTAATCCTTAACAAACTATAAGTAGAATCTGGAAGCAAATTCCTTGAGTGACCGTGAGCAGAGCGGATTACCGCTCCACGGGCAGCGAACCCATTCATCAGGAAATCAAGACCCCTGTTACATCTCGTAACAGTTTTGGTGACAGCGGTGGGATTGTCCAAATTTGCCGGCTCACAGACGCAAAATTGAAGAGTCGTCGGCCAGTTCGTGCAGCCCTCTTTCCTGGGTTTTGGGGCACGGTTTCCCCGAGGAACAAGGGTAAATGCCAGAGGAGCGTGACTTCGGATGTCCGTGCCAGTTTTCCCGGAGTCACACGCACTGGGCCAAAGAATCCAATAATCCATTCCAACGAAGCTGTCCGAGACGACGGAGCCGCCATTTAACATCTATCCGTCGCTGTTTGGAGCTTCATCAAATAACCCGGACATCAGAACGAGAATCTACGCAGCCTTTCGAGGGATCCAGGATCGAAGGAAGCTTTCCACGGAACCAGGAGCAGCAGCTGAAGCACACGCAGTTGTCGCTGGACGTGCCAGGAAATCTTCGGAAGAGGGAAGTCGAGCGAACCAACAGTCAGTCAAGCGAGTCGAATTTAATTTGCTAATTTACGTCGTTGTACCTGTGAGTTCATATCAAATCTTATATTTACATTTATAATATCGCCTGTTAGAATCGTTATATTTGCCAGTTTAAAATGCCGCCGTTCGCCCGAAAATTTGTAAAAAAACGCAAGAACCGTCTGAGTAGTGGTAATTGTTTCGTAGTGGAGGATGTGGTAGCGATACCTAACTTAAGTGTCGGTCCTACTTCCACGTCTTTAGATGTAGTACCGTTTCAGAATTCCACTCCCCTGGAGTGTAGTGTATCCGATTCGGGAAATGGTTCTGACGCTCTTAACATAAATGTGACCGATCCATCGCGTGGGCTGTCGGAAGGGGCGTCGCGTATGCCACTCAAAATGGTCGCTGATTTTATCCATCACTTCGACGGGAAACCGGGATCTGTAAGCAAGTTTATAAATCAGTGTAGACTAGCTGATTCTCTCGTGAAAAGGGAAGATAAATATTATTTACTGGCAATCGTGCGCAACAAGATGGAAATTCGCGATTATAATAGAATTACCGGGGGTACGGTGCCAAACACGGTGGAGGAATTAGTCAACCAAATAAAAGTCGCATATGAGGATAGCTTTAATGTCAAGGTCGCTTTGGATGAGTTAAGAAATTTAGAACGAAAAGATGGGGAAAGTATAGAAGAGTTCGGTGCCAGAGTGCACGAAATTTTGGATAATGGGATAGAGATAGTTCAGGAAAGATCAAACCCAGAGCAGGTTAAAGGTGTTAAATCCGCACTCGAGGAAGAAGCGGTATCGGGATTTCTAGGAGGTTTACGTGACGACGCGATGATGATGTCAATTATCAATCAAGAGGTGGAAAGATTAACGGACGCTATTCGTTTAGCCACCAGGTGTGCTAGACAGAAGAAAAATGTGAGCAATAGCGTGAGTCATAGATTGACTGCAAATAAATCTACGGTGTTCGCAGTAAATCCGAATGAGAATATCAGATGCTTTAATTGCAATCAATTAGGTCATTTTCGGTCAGACTGTCAGCTGGTAGACAATAATAGGTATGCCCCGCCAAATCGAAACTTTAAAAGATGTAATTTCTGTAAAAAAAACAGGTCATTTGGAAGCACAATGTTATAAACGGAACTTTCAATTCGCGCGGAATTCATTTCCACATCCGGCATTCGAGGATCGCCGTTATTTAAACCATGGTACAGAACGGCGTGATTTTAAAGAGAACCGACACCATCCGTATAGTAAAAACGAACCGAGAGACTCCAATTATGAATGTAATCATCGGGATGTTAACTCTGAGCAGAACCGGTGTGACTCGAATTCTTCTAAAACACAACAAAATTTAAACTCGAAAGGGAATCGGCAGGAAGGCGCGGTGCCGACCAAACCCTTGATTGCTCGCGCCGAATCTATCGTGTCTGCCACAGGTTTGACGTAATCGATACTACGCGACCGCCTGTTATTTCACTTGAAAGTGATCGCTTTCCTCATGGTTCCGCTAAATTTTTAGTAGATACCGGCTCTCAATTAAATCTAATAAAACGTGCGGGATTAAATCCTGATTTACAAGTCAACAATGGAAAGGTTTTTGAGCTCATGGGTATTGGAGCAGGGATGATTCGAACACAAGGTGAAGTTGCTATTACCATCTTTAATGTTCCCATTCATTTCCAAATTGTTGAAGATGATTTCCCTCTCAAGTGTACCGGGCTTTTAGGGATCTCGTTTTTACAAAAACAGGAAGCTACTTTTGAATTTAAGGAGAACTTGTCCGGTAAATTACATTTTGGTAAAAGGGAATTCTCCCCTTGCGATAATGTTTCATATAATTTACCCCCACGAACTAAAATCTTAATAACTGTACCGGCAAAAGGTAGTAATACCTCGGGTTATGTACGGCGAGTAGACGCAGGTCCTGGTGTTTTCATAGGAGAGTGTCTAGTAACCCAACGAAATAGCTCTGTAAAGTTATATGCAATTAATACCACCTTTGATCATATTGTGCTTACGATACCCCCTATTGAGTTGGAAGAATTTGAGTCTAAACCCCCTTCCCCGCGTTCATCCCAAACAAGAAATTATGATTCCGAAATTAATAAATCTAAGGATCGCGCTCGGAGGTTGACTGAACTGATTAAAGTACTTGACTTAGATCATCTGAATGAGATTGAGAAAAGTGGTATGTTAAAGGTTATAAATGAATTCTTGTATCAATTTTACCTTCCTATGGATAATTTAGGTGCTACTAATGTAACACACCACACCATAACAACTACCGATGAAACTCCTATAAGGACTAAACAATATAGATACCCTTTAGTCCACAAAGACGAAATAAATAAACAACTAGACTCCTTACTAAGTAACAAAATAATACAACCTTCAAGTTCTCCATATAATTCACCGGTCTGGATAGTTCCGAAAAAGTCTGATTCGTCAGGAAAACCTAAATGGCGAATGGTCATCGATTACCGGAAATTGAATGAGGTAACTGTTTCCGATGCCTATCCGTTACCTAACATTACGGAGATTTTAGATCAATTGGGAGGGGCTAAGTATTTTAGCACCTTGGACTTAGCCTCTGGGTTTCACCAAATACCCATGGATCCGAAATCTAAACATAAGACTGCTTTTTCAACTCCACATGGCCACTTCGAGTTTAATAGAATGCCGTTTGGGCTAAAGAACGCCCCTGCAACTTTTCAAAGGGTCATGGATATGATATTAACCGGGTTACAGAGTATCGAACTTTTCGTCTACATGGACGACATTGTTATTTACGCGGATTCACTTGAGGAACATAACCGTAAATTAAAGGTACTATTGGCGCGATTGCAAAATTCCGGATTAACATTACAGCCTCAAAAATGTCGATTCTTACAAAAGGAAATAGTTTACCTAGGTCATGTAATTTCCAGAGCAGGGGTAAAACCGGATCCAGGGAAGGTTCTAGCCGTAAAGCAGTTTCCTATACCTAAAACGCGGAAAAATGTTAAACAATTTCTAGGACTCGTGGGTTATTATAGGAGATTCATTCCCAATATGGCCAAAGTTGCCAAACCTTTGAGTAATCTGCTGAAGAAAGACATTCCCTTTCGTTGGACATCGGAAGTTCAAAGTTCTTTCGAACAGCTGAGGGATATAATTTGTTTGGAACCCTTGCTGCAGTACCCTGATTTCTCAAAGCCCTTCCTCGTAACCACCGATGCTTCAAACTATGCCGTAGGTGCCGTGTTAAGTCAAGGACAAATTGGTAGTGATCTTCCTATCTCTTATGCTTCTCGAACTCTGAACGCCGCTGAAATTAATTATTCTACAATCGAAAAGGAGCTGTTGGCTGTGTTATTTGGGGTAGAACATTTCCGACCTTACCTGTATGGTCAGCAATTTACCTTGATCACTGATCATCGCCCTTTAGTGTGGCTGCATAATGCTAAAGATCCCACATCTAAGTTAATGAGGTGGCGAATTCGTCTGAACGAATATGATTATAATATAGTTTATACACCGGGTAAAGCCAATTCCAATGCAGACGCACTTTCGCGGAACCCTGTAGACCCTTGCCAAAATATCAATCTTCATCTACAAAACCCACCAACTGACGATACACCTCATTCTGACTCCGGAGATTCGGAGAGGGTGCTTGTTTGTCCGGACATGACACCCTTTCCGGATTCTGTGGCGGACAAAACAGACGACAGAATTACATGCAATGAAATTGAGATAATGGTGGCATCTGTCTTCTTGGCGCGCGAGAAGATAGAGGCCGAAAATTCTGAGGCATTAAATTCTGAAATGAATGTATTAAAACCACTTATAGTTGAAGACAAGGTTAATAATTTTAGAGGGCTTTCCCAGTCGGACACGGTACCACCGTTTCGACCCTCCTGTCGGCACACGTTGACTCCGAGCCTCTGGATCGCGCTTCAGGAGACTAGGACGGCGGTCTGTGTTCGATATGAGCCCGGGGCTCGCAGTGCTCAGAGGAGACCTTGTGACTTGTCGACCCCACCGGTGACTTGCATGGGGCTCCAGAGTGTTGATCGTCAAGGTAAAGGGGCACCTTGTCATTGTTGTTGTTGTTGTTGTTCTATGGAAGAAGAGATACAAGAAGAAATTGTTATGCCTGAGAGTGAAAATCTAGAGGCTGAGATGTCAGAAGAAGACATACCGAATTATTCTGCGATCAAAGCTGCACGGGAGGCCCTCAGTAAAAAGACCTCAGTAGAGTCCGAAATAACCAAGTCATTTTGTTCGGGATGTATGAAATTTAAAAAGAATCAAGTTATGACTAATAACGTGAACGAGAATAGACAGACAATTCACCTTTTCCTTCTTCCCACTATTCGTTATGTAAAAGATCATTTATATATGCGGAGGGGCAATCTTGCACATTTCCTGCCACTAAATGGTAATATTACCTCTGGAGTTACAATTGATCTGTTGAAAAGGAATAGATTTTCTGTACAACAGGTAAAGCAATATCGGCTTGAGGTCGGGGATGCCATGGGACTTCCTGGTGATCAGTCTTCCATTTTCCTCCTATTCTTCAAGGATAACTCTGCGGAAAGTTTAAACTTTGACTATATTGAATCCTCTCTAAAAGCACTTAAAACTCTTTTGAATTCATTAGGTACATGGACTTTTAGTATTTCTAAAGATCCCGATAGTTTTAACAGTTCTGAATGGAATCAAGTGGAAGATTTATTTAAACAAGTTTTCACGGATTCTAAATATGAAATCACCGTATGCACGGGCGAAATAATAATCCCAATTAAGTCTAGTCGTCTAAAGATAATTAAGGAATCTCACGAGTCTTCAACTGGAGGTCATAGGGGTATCGGGAAACTCCAAAGGTACATGAGGGAGCACCATTATTGGCCTGGAATGATGAAAGAAATTTCAGAATTTGTCCGTTCTTGTCCTACTTGCCAGAGAAATAAAATCCACTCTGCAAAGGTAAAGCAACCCATGTATATTACAGACACACCAAAGCGAGCCTTTGAAAAGGTTCAAATGGATATTGTAGGGCCTCTGCCTCCGACAAAAAACGGAAATCAATATTTACTCACCTTGCAAGATAACCTGACCAAGTACCCGGACGCCATCCCATTAGCTAATATGGAAGCAACAACTGTAGCAGTTGCTCTGGCTGAGCAATTCAATTAGTAGGTTTCGCTGTCCGAGGGCTATACATACCGATCAGGGAAGAAATTTTGTTGGTCAGGTTATGAAAAGGTTTTGCCAAGTATTTAAAATACAAAGGATAACCTCCACGGCGTTTCACCCCCAGTCCTTAGGTTCCCTTGAACGAGCACATAGGGTCTTTGTTGATTATTTAAGACACTATTGCACTAAAGGTGATTGGGATGAATGGATAAGATTCGGTATGTTCTCCTACAACACTTCAGTACATGAAGCTACGGGATTTACACCTCATGAATTAGTTTTTGGAGTGAAAGCGGTGATCCCCTCTGAATTTGCCAAGGAAAAGGTATCGCGTACTTTTGTTCAATATTTAGATGATCTTTTCGTTAAAATCACTACTACTCAGACATTTGCTGCGGAAAACTTAAAGCGAGCTAAGGAAAGAAGTAAAAAATATTACGACCGAGATGCGAATCCTCGTAAATTTAATGTAGGCGATGACGTGTACTTATTAAAGGAACCGAGAACCAAACTTGATTGTAATTGGCTAGGCCCCTTTAAAATTAACAGGAAGATTAATGATTTAACCGTTGAAATAATGTTAAATTCTAATAAATTTAAAATTGTGCACACAAATAAACTAAAATTAGCATGTATCAGACCGGGTACGTCAGTCGAAGATATATAGTTCTAGGATTTATGTGTATAAACGTTCTTTGTGATTTTTGAAGTTTAAATCGAATTTAAATTATATTTATTCCTGTTATTATGTTATGTTCAAGTCTCTCATTTTTATTAAATTAAAAATTACATTTGTAAGCGTACTATGATTAAAGAATTTAGAAAAGTTGTTTCATGGAAACACCTTTTCTTCGTAAGGGTGAAGGATTGTTACGGTCTCATGTGGTAACACATGAATATAGCTTCATGCTAGACGACGAGTCGCGCCAAATTTGAAATGTCGAGTGAAGCAATCGAAATTAGGAACAAAAGCTTTGCAATGGCTATCACTTGGAAACACTCAGTTAATACATATTGATTTCGGTTGCTGTCCAAATTAAACAACGCTACCTTGTAAAGCGCTCGATCTTAATTAGTTGATAAGCAATTATATAATTCGTTACGTCATAAATTAAGAAACAAGTTGTATGATTGGATAATTTTATTAACAAAAGATGTTACATTTCTGGAATCTTGAAAAACAGGATCGTTGTTCATGTCACAAAGAACTTGATCGCTAGCGTCTAACGAACTCAGTCGTGAACTTTATAATTCAATTCCCAATTTATAATTGAATGTAAAAGCCATTCAAACAAGTTAGTCTTTCTTTCCCTTATTTCTAATCCTTAACAAACTATAAGTAGAATCTGGAAGCAAATTCCTTGAGTGACCGTGAGCAGAGCGGATTACCGCTCCACGGGCAGCGAACCCATTCATCAGGAAATCAAGACCCCTGTTACATCTTGTAACACATTAAAGAGGTGAGTATGCATATCCGCCATATTGGGTCCTCTGGAGAGAGATGATTATTGAGTACTCGCCTTTTTGAGTATTGTCAAATCATTGAGCTATAGGAATACCTGGAGAGGGAACAGAGCTATGGCGGCCGGTCCGAGAAAGTGGGAAGATAACGGGTGAACCACTCTCTGTCTTACAAACAGACTATAGATATTGAGCTGCAAATAACTCAATGGCTATTGATGTATAGTGCATGCCACTGAATTTACCCGCGCACAAGAACATGAAATATACACCAAAAAGAATATTCACATGAATAATGATCGCATAATAAAAAGAAAGAGTAAAATGGGTTAAAATTACTCGTGATTATTATTTTGAGAGTCTTAGTGCTTGTTTTATTGTTATTAATCATGATACAATTCATATACAAGAATCAAACATGGATTTATTGTAGTGTCTCCTGTTATGCACTGTAATTTCATATAAATATTGTTACAACGCAGTACATATTACACACGAACGTATATTGTCTGTTGCGGAATCCTATTTTGAATGGAAACCTGAAACGTAAATTTTTTCCGTGACTCGAGTTCTGACGGGAAGCTGTACAAAATTACATTCCTTATAGCTAACAATCAAACATACTTTTCGTTACACAAAACATGTGATTTCATTTTAATTTTCACTTACCTATGAAAAGTAACATTCTCACTTATCTTCCACTCACTTTTACAAAACTTGATACAACACGCTCTAACCATTTCGTTTCTCGCTATCCGTAATACCAAAATGGCTAACATAAAACATAACATTGAGGTCAATGAACATAGCACAGATCACGACATGACGTCCATAATTTACTACATGATAGTACAGAGTGAGAGGGATAATAGGAAGAAGAAGGATAGGTTCACCCGTCATCTTTTATTTCCCTCAGACCGCTGTCGCCGCTACTTCTTCCTATTGCTGTTCCCTCTCCAGGTATACTTATAGCTCAATGTGTCAAATTCGCTTTATAAACCAAATATAAACTTAAATGTAATAAAATACTCTAATAATGTGTCGTGTTACCATATATCAATATCAGCAACGCATATTTTGTTTATAAAGTGAATCTGAAAATACTCAAAAAGGCGGATACTCAATAATCTTCTCTCTCTAGAGGACCCAATGAGAATGTATCGCAATGAAACTCGGTCGAGGTGGCGCTCTGATCGTAGTGCTCAAGATGGCGATCTGAGCATGCGCGTGATGACGCCGTGACGTCAAACCAATCAACGCCAAGATGGGAGACGATGGGAACCGAATCGACGCCAGCGCCAAGCCAAGCCAACTAACCAAGCCAAGTGAGGCTGCGGCCAACCAGCGTCGCCGGGAAATCGGTTGTCGACGCTGGTTGCCTGCGACCTCATTCAGATCGCTATCTTGAGCACTACGATCAGAGCGCCACCTCGACCGACTTTCATTTGCGATACATTCTCATATGGCGGATGCGCGTACTCACCTCTTTGGTGCTCTAACTGAACCGGAACGGTTTTCTCTGCAGTCTATGCACTCAATGCGCGAAACGGAATGCACCCTTATACCTGTATAGGACAGTGTTGGCAAAGTTTCGTGGGCAGCACAATCCACCGAGGGCGTTGAAATCAATATAGTTGAAAGAATATTGTAACAGATGGGGCTGATGTGATTATTTTGTGGCGGAATCAGTTGGAACATTAAAGGAATGACGATGAACAACCGCAATTGTTATACAGGTTATAGGGTCAGAGATAAGAAGTGAACAAAATAAGTACAATATAATTCCTCCCGTGTCTCGCCTATCGTAGGAAATAATAAATTAAGGGAACCCTACAATTTTTGACGTCGCATATTTTCAGCGAGTCGATATGAGTGACGGATATATTCCGTGTATTATACTATTAGCGTGCGGAAAGAAGGCTCCTGGCAGGCGGTGTAGACCGCCGCTATGACGATTGGTTTTTGTCACCGATTGGTGCACACTCATAAAGACAGAGCACATGTATTTTTGTTGTTGGTGGCATCAGCCACATCTACTTACTTCAATGTACACAGACGGAGATTTAGGCGGAGCTAGCGGCGGACCGCACCGCCTGCCAGGAGCCTTCTTCCCGCGCGCTAATAGTACATACCTAGTAGGGTAAACGATACAATTATTGACCAGGCACAGAAGTTGACCACTTCAAATTTCTGCCACCATAGTCTAATGAACCTGTCCGTTTCTGCATCAATGATGCTCTTTGAACAAAAAATACAGTCTTAATACAGTTTTAACCAATCGATGATTTCAGTACAAGCATTCCGCCGTTAAATCGTCGGAAAGGAAAACGCGTAATTTCAACTCTCAAAGAAGGTACGGGCTTAGCGGGCATCTTTAGAGGGGCAACTTCTTTAATGACTGTATAATCATTGTTCAATTTTTTTTGCCATGAATGCCAGTGATCAACATAGGTGACAAGGGCCCAATGTTAAGATTCGTCATATGCCCAGTCGTGTCGAACGTGATTATGTTGTGTTTCGGGGGGTGTTCAATAACTGGTTCGGCGAATGCACAGTAATACAGTTACTGACCACTTGTAATTTCTGTACTGAAAGACCGCGATGAAAATTGATTTAGATCTTTGGAGGCACGGGGCAATGACCTGCTTTTAAATGGTTTCGGGTACCGTTAACTGAGGGGAACATTGGCAGTAGGTACGGGATAACATTGGTATTTACTTAACATCTATTAAAAAGAAAAAGGAAAAAATTTGATGCATTTTCACACTTGTAGTACAATCACAAACGATGCAATGTTATAACAGGATACCTAAACCAAATTTAAAAATGTTAATTTAAAAAAATTAATAAAAAAATATAAAATAACGTGCATTGAACATAAAAAGAAACAAATTCAAGTGTTAGTGTAAGTTCAGATGTGGTAAAACTTTAACTTTTTAGTACTATTTATATATGATGTGCCAATGTTACCTGGTTAAGGGGTAAAATTAGCAGGTATTTAATATGTATTAAAGAAGGAAAAGGACAAAAATTTGATGCATTTTGATACATGTAGTGCATTCACAAAAGATGCAATGTTATAATAGGATACTTAAAGCAAATGTTAATTTTTATTATATAGCTGTTTGATATTATATAGCAAAATGTTCCAAAAACGTGCTAACGTTCCCCCAGTTTACGGTATGCATCTCTGATGACTTCTGATTTTTCATTGGTCCGGAGGTAGGTACGATAATTCGGAGATCAAAGGCGCTTGACGAAAAAAAAAGAAAAGAAAAAAGCAAAACAAGAAAAGAAAGAGGCAAACAGATGCAAAGAGAAGAAGAAGAAGAAGAAGAAGAAAAGAAAGAGCAGATGAGAGAGAAATCTAAGAAGCCAAAAAACGACGAATAAGAAGCCTATGAGACCGCAGCGAACTGCACGGCATACGTCGTAAAGGATGCACATGAAACTCGCCCTGCCCCAAGACAATATGTCTTTGATTTTTATATGTTGACAGATGGTTTTAATAAAAGTGATTTTAAAGTAAAAAATATGCCATTACCTTTTATATTCAGCAAGTGGTCAACAACTGTACCTGGACCGGTTAACAACTATGTCACGACCGGTCAATAACTACAATTTTGGGTTATGTTTCTTTATAATAACATAACATCGAAACTACTGATTTCTGAAAGTTTCTTTGGTGTTATAATTATCTTCAATACTTCGCTTTCTGCCTGGTATAACGAAACTTCATTTATAAAATTCAAGTTACTTATTCCATAGCGTTTACCTAAACTGAAGCTCTTAGGTGGTCAACTACTGTATCGTTTACCCTACCTGGGTGTGGAGACAAAAACCAACATGACACCGATTGCCGAATCCGGACAAAGATAGAAAACGTTTTGATAGAAGGATTCAGAGAAACCTGAATTATATATAATAAGATCCTAATTATATTTAATATGGATCCCAAACGCATATTTAAAAATTATCGTATATGCAACCAACATTTTACTGGGAATGATATATCGTCAAACACGTTCTTGGTACGAACAGCAATACTTTCTCAGAAATTACCATCTGCCGCAGGTATTGGTTTTGCACAATATGAGTAGATAATAACTATTTTGGGGTAGGGAGTAGAAAAAATAATTGCTTTCTTTTTAATTGTTTAGTGTATATTAAGAGCAACAGCATTGACATCACAAGTTGTTCCTGGAGAAGAGTCATTGATGTAGGAAAGGAGCAATTGTCTTCGCCAACGCAAGTGTGTGCTACATTAACAGACAGTCAGTGTAAGTCAGTTAAAGTCAGTTAAAAATGTTAGGAATATTTCAGCTTCTATCTCCAAAGAATTAAATATTGTATTTCTTCAATTTTTCTGCAATATGATATGCAGAATATGATTAATACATTTTGTACATAATAAATTATACAAATTTACTTATTAACAATTGCAAAATGCATATTTTGGATACTCACACTGTTAAACGAAGTTGTACTTATACTTGTATATATTTCATATTTCAATAAATTACGAAAGTGTCGCGATGACGGCGCAAGCGTGCCGATGAGCCGTGACGGTCCCCATTCGCGCCCCGCGGCATTCCTGGGTCAACTGACAAGGGAAGATCCTGAACCCGAAAATTAAAAAAATTCTGAAACTTTGTGGATATGTAGGGGATTTCCTTCTGATTACAACGCATTTTATTGCTGCCCAAAATCGCTCTAAGGGGGTGAAATTAACCCCTGAAGATTCGGCTATTTTTCGATTTTATTTTGTAACACACAATCTGTAAGAGATAGAAAAAAAGTTTCAAGATAATAGTTAATTCTTTTAATTAGATCTATCAAATCGTAAAGGTTTTATCAATTGTTTAAACAATCAGAAACAAGTTATAAACAAAAATATGAATAATGTTTTCTAAAATTCGGGTTTTCACGTAAAATCTGAACTGGATGTTTAAATAATTATGAAACAGCATAATCCATATTTTTATCCATACAATTTCAACTATTGTTGTATTGCGGAACTGTGCTCCACGACAATCGCAGAACTTTTGGATCCCATTGTAACGTGCCTTAAGCTGCACGACGAGCAATGTTTTTCTAATATTTATTAGGAAATAATACGCGACGCGTAGTAAGAATGTAAGATTATTTATATACGTTTGTCTCTAATTACACATGAGGAAATTATATCAGGTGAAAACAGAGTTTATGATGGGTCGCGGTTTATGACCGTATTGCCCCGCGCGTCGGCGGTAGAGTACGATTTCCTACAGTTTTGGGTAATTTATGGCTTAGGTGGTTCCGCCTCGTAGCAGACGTGAACTCAGGGTATCGGAAAACGGAAACAGGAATGGTATGCCTTTTCTTGTTTATGGCAACTCGAAGACTTTCTGTTTCTCTTCTCTTCGGACCCTTTCGAACCGAAACACGTGGTGTCTGCTGTCTATCTCTAAGCAATGGATACATTGGCAGTAAAAGGACGGAGCGCGAGCTTTTGTGAAAGTGTAGGATGGTTCGTTCGTTGCACTTCTGCAAAGCACGTGCGTTTCGAAAATGTGCTGGCTTCTTTTTACCTAAAGCCTCTTGTCCTGGTGGGAGTTAACTCATAATGGAACGAGAGAAACTACTTGGGGGTAGAGGAAGTTGCTTGGGAAAAATCCTGTCAGTCAGCTAGTAATCACGTCGCAGAAATGTTCTCTGCTCAAGAGTATTACGCGATGTTCTGGGTGTACCCCACGAACAAGGGGGACGCAAGTGCTGCAGTGTGAAAATTTACGCGAGAATACCCACGGCTCCGAACGCCAAGTAAAATTTCATTTCCACCAATTTTTATAACGTAGGAACAACACGTTCCATGAAAAATAAATTAAGTGATCAGTGTTAGTAGCAGTGCAGTGAAGTGAATATTCGGTACATTAACCCGGACGCACTTGACGTTGCGACGCTTACCTTCGGGTGGTGTCCTGCGAATACCTGCGATCAGCTGAGCACTGGGCGCTACCCTACCATAAATCTTTTCGTCCACCGATGACCAGGATCGGTACAGTGACCCAGTGACACAGGTTTACGAAAAGGAAGAAAAGGAATGTCCGAATGGGTGAGTTTTATTTAATTTATTGTTGATTATTAGGTGTAGAAATAAATTCTTCCCGATTTTAGGGTACAACAGTTTCATTTAAAAAATATGAAAACAAATCAATCACAAAATAATTTCCACTATTGTTAATTACCTTTTGCCATTTTTCTGGCAGCTTACGAATATCACCGCGACAGAAATTCGGTAGCTTTGTACTGATTATGTAATCAGTACAAAGCTGCCGAAGTCGGAAAGAATTTATTCATACACCTAATATTATTTTTTAAATTTAGTTGTGTTGGCCGTTATTAAACTACGGGTTTTTACCTCAATAACGAATTACGATCACTTGTCGTACATTTTCTGTTACATTACCTTTTCGTTTATGCGGTATTTGAAAACGAAATTTACGTATTTCTTGTCCTCTCACTTCAAATAATTATTATTTAAGATTCTGCTTTAGAAAAAAAACTGTGTAACGCGGTTTCCTTCGATGCATGCCGACTTGCTTGTTCGTACGTGCGTAGTACAAGCGCAGCCGCCTACCGCGGGAGCTCGGGCGGAAGGCGCGCGCTCTGATTGGTCCGGGTTTTTTGTTAATATCTCGTTAACGAAGCTTCGGACAATATTTTCGCTAAGGAAAAAGTTGTTTCAAATCACCCCCTGAGTCACCCCTTTCAAGGAACTCCGACATTTTTGGGACACCCTGTATTAGTATTCTTATCGGATGATCATTATTTGCAAGGAAAATAAAGATGATCAATTTTAATGAGATATTTCACTGTCCAAACATGTTTTCTTCAGACGTGATAAACTAGGATACATACATATATGCCATATGTATATGTATAAAATAGGTATTATCAATTCCATAGGTTTGTCCTGACGACAAAAGTAATAAATGCTTCGACTCGTTATTATTGTCAGTAGTATTGAAGGCATTTGAAGAGTAAAGACTCATTAACAATAAGAAATACTAGTTAATTGAGTTTAAGTATAGGTGTTAACAGTAAATGTACGTTGATTCTGTGTAACAAACGTGAAGTGTTGAAAATGGTTCCCATACATCCTGCAAATGTAGTTCGTTTACTTATGACAACATTCCTAATTGAGAACAATAATCAGACGCCTACTAATAATAGAGAAATGGAGTTACACGACATAATAAAAGACATGCTCATGAAATCGCAAAAAGACACATTTTCAATGGAAGCTGCTGTTACAGTAGAATTTTTAGAACCGTTTAGACCGCATTCTGTAGAATTTGTGAATGACATATATGTACCTACACGCGAAGAACTTTTAGAAACGATAGAGTTCGAAGAAGAGCAGTGTATACCAGAAGAAGGAGGTATTGTGACTTTAGAATATAAAACAAAGGCTGTTGCATTTTGGAAGAGTGGTAAGAAGAGACGGCTTTCTTTACAATCTGTCCAACATAAATTTCGAAAAGTTTCATCTGTATATCAATTGTATAGGTGAGTGGTAAACGATGCACTGTTATGTTAAGGTGCTTCGTATCTATATCTATGCAAAATTGCCTTGTTTTCATTAGATGGGAAGAAACAGTGAACAGGGGAGGGACACGTCGGGAAAAATTGTTACAAATTTCTGAATATGTGTATAAGTTTGTTGACGGGATTGAAACTCATGCCATTATTCATGATTTGGACTTTTGAAGATGGGCCTTACAAGCTAATGAAGAGACAGGGTTAGAAAATTTTAAAGCATCTCGACATTGGATCTGGAATTTTAAGAGAACGTATAAAATAGTTTCAAGAAATGTGAACAAATTTATTACCAGATCATACGGTACAGATACCACGCAATTAAATGAAATTGCTTCGACTTTTGTGAATAATGTAAAACCTCGTATTAGAGATATCGGAACAAACAATACATTCAATGCTGATGAAAGCGGATTCAATCTAGAATTACATTCGGGCCGTACTTTCACTGAACAAGGAACCAAAAGTGTTACAGCAGTCTTACAATCTATATCCGCTACAACACATAGCTATACCATATTCTCCACAATATCAGCTTCTGGGATACTACTCTCTCTGATATTTATTGTTCTGCAGGAAAAGGATGGTAATTTTGGTCCACGTGTACAACAATCTTTGTTTCGACCGTGGAATGTTTATATACAGGCGTACACATCTGGAAAGTTAACAGGTGAACTGGTTATGGAATGGTTAACAAACGTATATCTACCACATGCGGGATATCGAAGCGTTTTGTTATTGGATTCGTGGACTGGTCACTGTCCATCTACATTACGAAACGGTATACAAGCTAATTAACATGTGGAAATATTTACAATACCGAAAAAAGCTACAGGAATGATACAACCGCTTGATGTATATGGTTTCCGGATATGGAAAAGCTTTGTACGAAAATTTTCCGACCTTGTATTATTGTTTAATTACGATGTGCAGCTAAATGCAAGGAATAATGTCATTAAATTACAGTCTCTTATTCATAATCAACTTTCATCACCAACGTATCACGATGTGTTTGCTTACGCATGGTATAAAAGTGGATAGATATATTGTTGAGAAACCAAATCAGTTTGAAAATCCAGTAGATTTCGCTTTTTCGCAACAAGATTTCATACATCCACCTCGTTGATCCATATGCGGCAATTATGCTATCATACGATGTGCGTGGTGTAAGCAATATTTATGTTTTCAACATTTTTTTGAAGAGTTTCATTACCACGAAGAATAATTCATAATCACACAAGTGTTTTCAAAGTTATCTAACTATACTTTAATCGCTTATTAAACGCCTGCATTGTCTCGCTTGTTTGGTGAGCAAATAAGAGAAAAGTTCAATAATTATGTTAAAAATAAAAAGTTCTAATAAGGATAAGTTATATATAATAGTTCCCTTCTTCTCCTCTATTTCCACCTGATATAATTTCCCCAAGAGACAAAAGTATATAAATTATCTTACTTTCTTACTACGCGTCGCGTATTATTTCCTAATAAATATTTGAAAAACATTGCTCGTCGTGCAGTTGAAGGCACGTTACAATGGGATCCAAAAGTTCTTCGATTGTCGCGGAGCACAGTTCCGCCATACAACAATAGTTGAAATTGTATGGATAAAAATATGGATTATGCTGTTTCGTAATTATTTAAACATCCAGTTCTGATTTGGCGTAAAAACCCGAATTTTAGAAAACATTATTCATATTTTTGTTTATAACTTGTTTCTGATTGTTTAAACAATTGATAAAACCTTTACGATTTGATAGATCTAATTAAAAGAAGTAACTTTTGTCTTGAAACTTTTTTTCTATCTCTTACAGATTGTGTGTTACAAAATAAATCGAAAAATAGCCGAATCTTCAGGGGTTAATTTCACCCCCTTAGAGTGATTTTGGGCAGCAAAAAAATTGCGTTGGAATCAGAAGGAAATTCCCTACATATCCACAAAGTTTCAGAATTTTTTGAATTTTCGGGTTCGGGATCTTCCCTTGTGAGTAGCTAGGGTCCTTGGGGGGGGGGGGGGTCGTTCGGCCCATCTCGCCGCTGCCGATTCTCGGGATCGCTCTCTTCCTGCTTGATAAACAAGCGATAAACCTTGTGTTCTAGTCTTTTCGCAGCCATAGTCGTTTTTTACGGGAAGTGGTTTCAATAATTCAGTATTACTTGTCGCGCCCGTTTAGTAATTTGGGGAATCAGTAAGTCCGATTTATTTGTTATAAACTACGCTTTCGGGGTTCGATAGATTCTCATTAAATCGGAAGGTTTCGTTCGACGCTCCAGGAAATTCCGAGACAAACACAAAATGCAAGTGAAATCCATATTTTGCAGAATGCGTGAATAACTATTTGATATTTCTGAATTCATAATTTTATAAAAAAAAATGATAACTGAAAACATTTTACACACTATTAAATTCGACAGTATCAAATATATAAAATTCCATTTTACCTGTGATCACAAACATGACATAGTAAATAATATCGTTAAAATAATAATGAAAATGTACATGGGACAAGTTTGTAGACAAATAAATGGTGAAAGTAGAAACAAGATTTAATGAGCTAACGTAAACATGAAAAGTATATATTTTTTGTACATTCATAAAGTTCCTTCTTCTCAAAAATAAATTACCAAAACTCAAGCGCTGTATGACTATACACTTATCGACCACCGATGCAGCGAGCGCTGCGAGAGATCCCTTCGGTGGTCATCGAGGGATCTCAGTATCACGTGATTCATGCCCGCGCGAGCAAAGGTTGCACGCGCGCCCTCGTGCGTCCCCGTGCACGCACCGTGCACTTCGTTGACAACACTTTTGTTGAACGGACGTACTTTCAAGCGCGAGAATATTAGGAATCGTTTACCGTCGACCAGGTGACCTCGTCGTTGTTAATTACGATAATAGGTTATAGGCCCAGAATTGTCGCGATAAGGACAATTCGAGACAATAAAGAGACAGAAGTGTAATAAATAGAAAATATTCATCGCGTGTGTGACAATATGGCGGCGTCGAACACGCCATGCGTTGAGTTTTACAACGTCCACGTGACAATTATGACACATGGAGAATACAGATGGTAGCGATTCTAGTAAAACAATGCGTGCGAGTATGTGAGTGGTGTGAGAGCAAGGGAGCTAACTACCACTGCTGGGGGGGGGGGGGGCGTTGCGAGATGGGGACGAGGTATGGGGCTGCCTCATTTTCATTGGCCTCTGTCCGGCGTGAGTGCAGTACTACCATATGTACCGTTGCCATAGCGTCCATAGCGTCCATAGCGTTGCATAGCATTGCATTACCGTGCGAAGTTTGTACAAACGAACTAACGGCCAGTAATATTGGAAGAAATAATTGAATTAATGTGAAAAACCGTGGAAGATTAATACAGCCGTCAGCTCAAGTCCTTGCGATTTGCCGCAAGTGCGAAAGTGAAATTCGGTGTGCCATCCATTCAAACGCGATGTTTAGGCAGCAATCGATTCAATCCCATTTATCAAATGCAGTAGTAGGAGAATTTATTAATACTGATGTATTTAAAAATTTACAAGAACATACACATGACCAGACTTTCATGGGAAACCATATAGTTCATTTAACACGTGCCATAATAAAAGAATATATTAAAATGAGACTATACTATATTTGGTTAAGTAGGATAGATAAATCTAATAGCCAACGACATTTTATAAATAAAATGACATTTTTTAGGGGTGAGTGAAAGAAATGTATCAAATTACATGTATTTAATAATAAGTATAGTAATAAGTATGTATTGATAATGTGTAATGTTTAATTTCATATAAATAATAAATTATTTTGAATCAGTATTTCTGTTTTAATTCATTTTATATATTCTAATAATTGAAGATGCATATTTTTCTTCAATTTTCATTATATTCAAAATTCAAATTCATGAATAATCACTTTTTAATATTAACTTAGATATTTGCATTAATCTGTGCTTAATAATTTTTCATAATTAGCGGTACAGAGCATACGCAACAATACAACCAATCACCTTCAGGCACCCCTGGGTTGCCCTGGGTGAGAGCTCGTCCCTCAATTAGGATTTGCGTCCCTCCTCCATAAGCTAGCCTTACCCTCCGTCCCTATATTCCTATGTCCATGTGCGAGAGTGAAACCCGAGATTGTGGACGGCCACGAACAGACCAGGCTCACGGTTGAAACATGGGACATGGCGGATAACAAGGCGAAAGCGGACATCACACTCTGCATGAAATCAACGGTACTGAAACTGGTGAGGGGTAGCAACACAGCGCGCGACATATGGACACGATCGAAATCCAAATAGGGTAAGTGTGGGTATTACTGCGGACTTTTAAAATAGGTTAACTTTAGAACGTTCGATAAAGCACTCAAATGAATGAGAGTCCCTCCTTCTTTTAAAAGAAAGTTGGGACCTTAATAATTCTATAAAAAAATGTGAGGACACGGTAATAGGCGCAGCTAATTAAAAATACAGAGATTGAAACATCAATGTCATTGCAGGAGTTACTGCGGACATGCAGGAGTTACTGCGGACTTGCATGCATTATTGCGTGGCAGTTACTAAAGAAATACCAATTACTGCGAGTGTATTACTGCGGACTGATGTTAGGCGAAATACTAGTATAACAAAGCCTATTGACTTATTTTTTAATTTTTTGATTCTTTTTTTTCCCACTTTTATCTTTGCTTGGCATCTTTACATATTTGTAACTATCACTCACGCGCCGCGGCTCACTTTGGAGGTTAGGTTGACGTATGGTCGGAGAAAAGGTTAGGTTACGCAGTCGTTAGTCCGCAGTAATACATTGTTGTGTCCCAACTGACACCCCAAGCGTAACGACACCGCGGCATTCCAATTGCTACAATCGAACGGCCGAAATCGGGCACAACCGCGTAAGCATTCCCGGAAACATTCCGAGACCATCAGCACATGGTGAAACACCCAAAAGCGGGCCAAAGACGGAGACCCCGATGGTCCCCGCTTCGCCCCGATTACAGTATAAGAATGATGTACGAGCAATGCGAGCTCAGACTATATTCAGACTTGATTGAGACAACATGGAGACTTGATACAAACGCTGTACAAGATCCACGCCTGATAAAGGCATAGTACCAGTGGTACCCAGATCGGGACAGAATAAACTTGTTTAAACCTTACGGCGAGTTCCAACTTTTTAATCAGCAACGATCCCCTACCTTCGGTTTCCGAACCGAATCCTTCCGTCCCGGCATTCTCACCCGAACCTTCGGAGCCCGTTGGACGACGATCGTGAAGGACAACCCGGAGCACCCCGAGATTCGCTGCCAGAATCTCGACCCCAGTCGCCTTGACACAACAACATGCACGTGGTGGAAAGAACTGCACCTAATACTGCGGTGAGAAATAAAAATTAAAACTAAAATGTAGATGACATTACATGTACTACTGTTAATAACAAAAACATAAATGTTTTTCAAGTAGGTGTTCATGATCGCCATATCGGGAAATCGATCAAAGTTTCGCCTTGATGAATTTCAAACTATGATAAAAGAATTAATAATAACTTTGTTGTACAGATTTAATAATAATTATCTGTAATAGAGGTTAAAATAATTTTATCAAATAATTTTTAAGAGATTATGTACCTTCCAACATTAAATATGATTTGTTTTCGAATATCCGCAGTAATCGGGGCATCCGCTGTAATACCCACACTTACCCTATTAGTCGCGTGGTCCAGCGAGAAAAGCCACGCTACTGAAACGATTCACGCAACACAAGATAGTGGACGGCGACGGCGTGCGCGACCACGTGCGGTAGTTCTTCGACACCGTTGATAAACGTCTGGAAATGGACATCGAGATACACACCCACCTATTGGCGACTCTCTTGCTGTACAGTCTCCCTAGTCATTTCGAGAACATTCGGTGCGCGATTGAGTCTAGCGACGAACTGCCTTCGCCATAAACGCTACGCGTCAAAATTATTGAGGAAAGTGACGCTCGTAGAGCCGAAGCGCCGTGTACTACGACCGCGAGTGCTATGTTCACGAAAAGGCAATGGGACACACGGCCGCACCCGCTAAAGAAGAAAACCGGCCACGCGCCGAAGAGCGATAGGAAGTTCGGGGGCGCATGTTATCGCTGTAAAAAGATCGGTCACAAGGCGTCTGAGTGTTTGCCATTAGCGCAAAGGGATAGCGCGAGTAGAGCCGAGGACATGACTTTGTACGCGTTGGTCGCTTGAACGGACGAGCAAAGGAGTTTTCGCGCGGGAAAGGCGGACTCCGGTACGGGCTGATGCTTGGACAGTAGCTGCACGTGTCACTTGTGCAAAGAATCGAGTAAATTTAACGATCTCGGGGGAGCTACGTCGGAAAAATTAAATCTCGCGAATAACACGCTACCCGAGATAAGAGCGCGCGGAAGTGTCTCGATTGCCGCGGACGTTGGGGGAAGTACGAGGAGCGTGAGTATAGATGGCGCGCTTTATGTTTTGGACTTAGAGACACTATTGGCCGGTATTCATAGTTGTTGTTTAAACATGTGTTTAAGAATATCTTGACAAAGTCGGCCTTATTCGAATAAGCTAAGCTTAAGACGTCATATATTCATAGTCCGAACTTAAGATTTGCTTAGTCAAGAAAATGGTGCTTAAGGCTTGATTAGTCAAGCAACTGCTTAAGCAAATCAGTAGTAGGACAAGGCGGTTTCTAACTCAAATTTGGATTTCAAGGTCAGGTGAAATCCTTATCATGGCCTTGAAATCCAAATTTGAGGAGTTTGAAAATTTTTCAAAATTTGGTTTTTTGGGGTGCGGGCGGCGGGCGCGAGCGGGCTGCGGGCGGGCGCGGGCGGCGGATGACGTCATAGAGATGGCGGAGTGGTGGGGGTATAGCGCGAGAACTGATGATATTATCGAATGAATCGATACCGAAGTGCATCGAGGAGGAGGAGGAGGAACCGCGGGTGAAGAAGTGCTACTCTGGAGCGTGGTACAAACTGTCGATAAGGAAGGAAATATTAATTTTAAGATATTAATATAAATGAAAAAACGGAATTTCGGGTGACGGGGCTCGAACCCAAGACCTCCGCGCTACGAGTCAGCCGCCTAACCAACTCCCCGAACTCTGACATTAGTCTTTCCTGAATGGTACATATACCAAGCGTAATAATTTATTTTCATCGGATGATGTCGGGCAATGTCGGTTTTGTACGTGCAATCTATTGGAGGAAGGAGGTACATCGAAAGAGTTAGACAGAGATAGCACTACTTAGTGGTACAATCGTATGCATTCTAAAGCTAAATTCAGGGGTGGGAAAGAGACAGCAGTGGTATAATCACAGTTCTTCTAAAGCTAAAATTTTTCAAAAATATTTTTTCAATCTTAACGTCGCAGCGTATCGCGCGATCACGCGTAATTTGAATCCCCTGGGACAACCGTGCAGCATGATATCATTTGGAGGGGGCGAAGAAGGCGCGGATCATAGAATTATGTGGCGTCAACAGAAATTTTATTCCATACCAATAGACATATTTTTTCCGAACCAACGCAGAGAAATAATAATTTCTTGAATCAACGATCTACCGAATGATTATATAGAAAACAAACATTCTAAAGCTAACAATTTTTCAAAGCGTTCTGATTTAACATCGCAGCGCAGCGCGCGATTATGCGTGTAATTTATGTCCCCTGGGACAACCGCGCGTGATGATACCATTTTCACGACACGAAGAACGTACGAACGAAATATAATACTTTATATGGAGCGCCGAATCTTAAAATTAGGTAGTGGTGAGGAGAGAAGGAGGAGGAAGACGGGTAAATATAATGGAGAAATAATATATGTTTTAAATGATAATATATTGTTACAAACGAAAAAAAATAATATATATATATACATATGAATAAAAAGAAGAAGAAAAGAAAAATAGAAAGAATATAAATACAATATAAAAATATAATATAAAAGAAAAATAAATATGAAATAAAAAATAGAAAAATAATAAAAATATAAAGTAAATAAAATATATCTTGAGGGGAAGGTGGTGGTGGCGATGGCGATTCCGATGGCGATGCATATTCCGCCAACATCCACTCGAAACGCCACGGGGGCGGAGGCAGTGATGGCTGCAATGGTGGTGATGGGGGCTGCGGCGATCGCCGCAGCCTAACGTTGATCCAGGGGGGCGATGGCGGCGATGGAGGCCGCGGCCGTCGCAGGGAACCCCCTGGATACGGTCCCCATGGGTGCCATGCGCAGCCATCACCGGTCCAATCGCAGGTCCCGACCGCCGCATGTGTACGGCCTGGGGCACGTCGGCCTCCAGGCCCGCCAGCCATGCCCTGAAAATATGCAGTGGCAAGTCCTAGAACACAGACACATCCGTCGATATAATAATAGCACATCAAACGCACAAAGCAATGCAAAGTATTGCATACCTGCGGAGACGGCGGCGGCGACCAAACAGGCCCACCCCAATCAGGCGACCATTGGGGTGATTCTGGCGGCGAGTTCTACAACATAGAAACCTCGATATAATATTTACGACCGCGGGATCGAACTCGATTTCACCGGTTAAATACGATAAATGTAAAAAAATATTGTTGTGTACATACCTCGGGGCCGCACTCCGGCGCAATTCGAAATAAACCCATGTTTTATCACTTCAAAAAAATGAAAAAATGTTTGAAACAAAAATCGTGCTGTTAGCTGTGACGGTTGACAGACAACTGGTCTCGATGCATCTCCATGCTCTTGGATGCAAACCCTTATCTTGAAACCGAGAAGTGCGTAGCTTTGCAAAGTAAGATGCCGTTGTTCTTCACATTCATTTTCGCTGACCATCCTCTCCTTCTTCGCACGCATCTTCTTTCCCTTCTTCTTTGGACACATCATTCGACTAGACCATGCCACTTGAACATGTATCGAACGTCAATCTAACTACTTTGATCGCGTATCGAACGTGTATGGTACCACATTGAACGTGTATCGAACATGTATTGAACCACTTTCAACGTCTATCGTACCATTCTGGACATGTATCGAACGTCTATCGAACGTGTATCGTACAACTTTCAACGTCTATCGTACCATTCTGAACGTGTATGGTACCACATTGATCGCGCATCGAACCACTTCTACATAATAATTACAACCATCATCTTAATCTAGCGTACATCACATGCAGGAGGTTGGGGATGGGTGAAGAAAAAACATTTATGCATTAAAAATTGATTATATTTATTTATGCATTTCTCTCTGGTGTTTAGACCACCAGTTGAATATTTTAAATACATTTTGCAAGGCACAGTGCTTTGCGTGTCTGCCACATCGCAGAGTATTAACTACATTTAGCTTATTTAGAGATATGATATCCTCGTAGTCAATGTCCAGTGTCTCGATGATCACGTCCGCTCTCGTATTTTCATCGAGGAAATCCGCAAGCCAGTCGCGTTTCTGCAGCCCTTTAACGTATACGATATGGGATGCGTCATCTTCTTCATCGATCGCATCAGCAACAGCTCTCGTAATTAGCTGTTTAGCCATACTGTATGGAACGTCTCCATCTTCCCACCGCAGTCCATGATGTTTTGCCACCAACCACCGGATGTTTGATTTGTCAGATTTCGTAAGAAGATATTGCGGCATTGAACTCCCAAAAATATAGTGCGAGAGAACTTTTCCCTTTCGTAGGACAGCCACTTCCTTGACGATAAATCTTCCATAAATGATGAATCCTTGCCGGTCAACAAATGTTGGTGTGGCCATTATCAGTACAATTTAGAGGTCCACTCGCTTCCAAGACAGACGGGAGAATGCGATCTTTTTCGTAACGCATCTCAATTTTCACGATGAAATTTTGGCACAGGAGAGGGCGGGCAAGTAGCGTGGCAATTTAATTGATTTTTCGCACCATGTTTGTCAGTGGATTGTATTCAGCCACCCGATCGTGCAGAATCAGACAGTAGGCTGTAGTATTTGCAGGCACATTCTCTTTAGATTCGAATTCTATGCGCACGTCCACGGTACCATTCTTGATCGACTCATTTTGTCGCGAGCAATCAATCACGACGAGGGGGCCAAATTGTAAAAATTCGGCCACGGTGAATAATGCCTCGTTGCAACTATATCCATAATACGATTTACGGAATTGCGTATACATATGGCGTGCCTATTCTTGTCAAAGTCCAAGTTCAAATCATCGTACGGGTAAAATTCCGAGTTGAGAAAAAGTTTTAGATTGATCAGTTTGCAGTTGTCGAGCTCAGTAACATCTTCGCTCATCACATTCTTTCGATTAGTCTGTAGACCAAAGATAATGCATCGCGGCTTTTCCAGCTGCGCAGATGCCTTCACGGCCCACGAATGCTTGGTCGTGCTCTGTAAGAGAGGACCCCATAAAAAAACTTCAATAAAGTAAAAAAATTACGCCAAGTACATCAAATCAAATAAATCACAAAAAATAGAAGATAATAGTAAATCACAAAAAATAGAATATAATAATAATTGCAAAATAAAAAAAAGATGTGAAATCAAAATGAGCTGCAAGTACATAAAGGTGCTTTCCAACTGTGCTTAAGATGACACAACTACATATACACAGCTAAAATGCTGTGTTCATACATTCCATTACTCATATCGCGGACATTTTAATTAACCCATCAAAAAGAATCCCATTTAAAAACATTGTCGTAAATTAACAGCTTTACAAAATTAATGATATACAAAAATTGCGCCAATTATAACAATGGCTATTTATACAAAGAGAAAAATGTATTAAATAATATTAAGCAGATATATTTTTATACAAATAAATATTTTAATACGAATAAATATTTTATTCAAAATACTTGGCGCTGCTCTTCGAATTGGTGTCGCTAAACTAAATAAATATGTATATAAATTGCATTAATTTTTTCTTTCTTTCTTGTGCGTGCGTTCGTGAATGTGTGTATGAGCACATGCTACGTATGATATTAGAATTAAATGTATGTAGAATAAATCTGACTGCGTTTCTAATATGTATATGTACATGTTTATGTATTTTCGATTGTAAGGGAGTAATTGTAAATTATTAATACTAAGACAATTAACATTTTTTCGGTTTCGCATATCAAAAATCATTTTCGCGGTTCGCAGCGAGGATGCGATTCGTGCGACAACGCGCGACGATACGCGTGACAAATTTTGACGATAAATCGCAAATGATGTCCTCGGAAACAAGGCGCAGACATGGTAGCATGCTGCCAAACACCATACGCTGCCTCATTTGCGGTCCATCAAATTGTGGAAAGACCAACGTGCTGGAGAGCTTGTTGGAAAGTCCTCACGGCGTCCGCTTCGAGAACGTGTACGTGTATTCCAAATCGTTGCAACAGCCGAAATATCAGTATTTGAAGAATTTATTGACTCCGATAGATGAAATTGGCTACTTCACATTTTCGAATAACAGTGACGTCATCCCACCGAGCGAATCGCTTCCGAATTCCATTTTTACCTTTGATGACGTGGCATGTGACAAGCAAGATACGATAAGGGAATCCTTTGCAATGGGGCGCCACTCGAACGTTGACTGCTTCTATCTCTGTCAGACATATGCAAAGATTCCCAAACATCTTATACGCGACAATGCGAATCTGCTGATTCTGTTTAAGCAGGATGGCACCAACTTGAAACACGTGTACAACGATCATGTAAACACTGATATGTCTTACGAGGATTTCTGCGTTTTGTGTCGTAATTGTTGGCAGCTGGAGTATGGTTTCGCGGTGATAGACAAGGATAGCGCAATGTCCAATGGACGTTACAGAAAGGGATTTAACGAGTTTGCCGTACCGTGAGATGGTCAATCATTGTCGACACGTCGGTGGGAAAGCAACGTCTGCGGTGCAACAATGATCGATATCGATAGTCTGGAGATTAAGGATCGCGAGAGAATAGCGAAGGAAATTGCAAGAACCAGCAAAGCCATTCGCAAGAAACATCAGGCATGGAGGAAGATATCGCGTTGGAGAGATACTTTAAACCTATTGTCGAACCCTTAAAACATATTGTGGAAAATACCGCAGCGGCAGAAGCTGAAATATCGCCGCTGATGAGCACAAGCGTTGAAGGGAATGAAACATTAACGCCGGAAAGAAAAATCTTGCCGAAATGGAGCACATCGCGCAAGAGAAAGAGGAAACAACGCACGTCATCGGATTATTCACTCGTAACCTCTACGCCGGTTCAATCGAAGCGAAAACGGCAGAATGTCGCATCAAACGCGTCTTCGGTTCCTCCCCCACCAAAAACTACATTTCCCAGTGTACAATTGCTCACAACCAATGATGATGATGATGATGATGATGATGATGATGATGATGATGATGATGATGATGTTTTTGAAACTACTCCCGATGAGTCGTTTGCAACATCTATTAGACAGCAACTTCAAACACCCGCGGGACAAGCAACGTTTCGCAACCATTTGGGTCCCCTGGGACAAAAATATATGGATGCGATCATAAGCAGGGATAAGGAAACTGTCACAGACACTGTGTATGGCGTATACTTTGGCGATAGTAGAATGATGCTTGGGGATAAGGCATTCGATATGGACAAGGCTGATAATATAATCATCGATGGTGTAAAATACAGAGGAACGCCCGGCCTTTACGAACTGATTTTCAAGAGAATTCCCGACGATGCTGTATACACCGATGCCGATAAACAAAAATACAAAAGTATACTGCTGGCGACGAATGCCTACAGACGCGGCCATTCTGCTGAAAATCCCATATTGGGCAACAAGGGATACAAGTACAAACATGTAATTGCACCGCTACTCCCTCGCGTATCAACCAATAAAGCAGGGAAAGGTCTAACGGCACCGCGAGTCATGGTGGTAAATGATAACAAGATCGATTACGTGCGCTGGGACGATCCCAACGAGCTTGTGGATCGATACCGTTCACTGGAAGCGTCGCGTCAGGCGGGCAACAACTCGCATGACAATGAAATTCTGTCGATTGTGGAGGAACTCTACGAGGGAGGCTTCATTATAAATAAAACCGCGCACCGATGATGCGCACTGTATGCATTGAGATGCCGATCAACAAATTTGGAGTATCGCTCGAGAAGAGTGGCGCAACTAGAATGGATTATTACAAATGGAACGGTTTGCTTCGAAATTATATGCGAGACAACGCTCTTTGCGTGACCGGTGCCGACTTTGATGCAAAATCACGCAAGATACGACGCGTAGCTCAACCGGTGGTCGATAGCGATGCCGTCAATAAACTATACGTGAAAAAGAGCATTAAGCTTTTGACAGAGCAGCAGGAAGAATTAGAGAGGAAGCTGATCGTGTTTCAGAGAGAGATGCTGGCGCTGCAAAACAGCGTTCAAAAGATATCGCAGGCGTCGAATTGTATCCCGCAGCAGCGCTGCGAAGGAGAATCATGCGAGACGGTTGAACTTGTCACCGGACCGATGGGGCGCACATAATGCATGTACACGAAAATTATCACATCATTCGTTTCAAGGACACCTCTCTGATCAAACATGCACCCATCATCGAAATCCAAGAGTAAAGAAAACCATGGCCACAAGAAGCGGCAACTCGTCGAGGAATTGCATGCTCCAGCTCGAAGACATTTCCCGCGGAGGCGAGTCATAGTGCACGGATACTATGATCTGTGGCAAGCTGACGTTGTAGAAATGCGTCCATACTCGCGATTCAACCAAGGTCACCACTACATATTCACCGTCATCGATGTGCTGAGCAAGTATGCATGGGCGGTACCGCTCATGACTAAAAGTGGCGCTGAGGTGATTAAAGCGTTTGCAAAGATATTTAGAGATCGATATCCGAAAAATTTGCATACCGATCAAGCAAAAGAATTTTACAACGTCGATGTGCAAAAACTCTTGACAAAGTATGACATTAATCATTATTCAACGTATTCGGTGATGAAGGCCTCCGTCGTAGATCGTTTCAATCGAACTTTGAAGAACAATATGTGGAAACTGTTTACGCTCAATGGAACCTACAGATGGACCGATGCGCTATCGCGTCTACTTGCAGAGTATAACGCGCGAAAACATAGAACCATCAGAATGCGTCCTTGCGATGTTACCCCAGCGATCGCCGATAAGCTGCTGGCCACCGTATACAGCAACATAAAGATCGCTGCTCCAGCGAGATTCAAGTTAGGCGAGTTTGTGCGCGTGAGCAAATTTAAAACCATCATCGATAAAGGCTACACGCCGAATTGGACAACGGAGGTGTTCGAGATAGCCAAAGTGCAGGCAACTAATCCCGCAACGTATCTGCTCCTCGATTCCTGTGGAAAACCTGTTGCCGGAGGATTCTATGAACACGAGCTGCAACGCGTCATCGATCCTGATGTGTCTCTAGTGGAAAAAGTTTGGCGCAGGAAGGGGGATAAGGTATACGTCAACTGGCTAGGGTTTGCTAAATCGCACAATTCTTGGATAAATAAAAATAATGTATTGTAACATTATAATAATACATGGTTCAATAAATACAATGATACATATACATGTGAACAATTTTATTTTTATGCATAATTCCACCATTTATAATGCTTTAATAAATATAATAATTTCTATACACGTGCGAAGAATTTTATATTTTACAATAATTTCTATTTTACAATGGTATATTATAACGTCCCCAGGGCAGAGTGTTGGTCGAATCGGGTACGATATACCGCTTGTCGTCGTGCGGGCTTAGAGCGATTTTCGATTCCGAAATGGTGTACACTTTGGGGAATTTCGACCGTATGCATGATTGCCTGCGAACCATTTCGATCTCCCTATGCAAACACTACGCGTAGTCGTCGAAATTTATCGTCCTGGATATGACGTTGGTCTTGACGCCTTTCGCCTTTTTCGTATCTTTTTTACCGTCTACGCGGAGTGCATACATTTTCGCTCTAAGACCTACGAATTCGGTCATTATCGCACCGTTATTTTCGTCCTTCATCAGCCCCGGGACTCATTTATTTAAGCGCGGCATATTATATGGATTGTCGATGGGATAATCGGATGTGTCAAATCTATCGATATTGTGTTTCATGGTCTCGTAGATATCTTCGCATTTAATGTGATAAATGAAAATGTCAGTGTCGGTGTATAGAATTTTACAATTTTGTCCGTGCAGGGGAGACATGTGCTCGTGATGAAATTCATACAAACAAATTTCTGATATATCCATAATGCACATACCCACGTATATCGGTTTGTTGAATTTCACCTCGAGTTTTAGCAATTCAACAGCTATTAAATTTTCCGAAAAAACACTTCTGCTGTGGAAATTCGGTTTCGCGATCATTGCCTCCGCGCCATATCGCCCTTCCCAATGTGTTAAAAGTTTTACATCCACATGATTTCGCACATTTTCCATACTTTTATCGAATACCGCGTTGTTCATCAATTTGTATAAATTTTTCAAAATCATTTGTCGCGCTTGTTCTAAACGGTGTATTGAGTTCGATGTAATGGCGGAGCCAGGGGGATTGAGCGAATTGAAGCACGCGGTGTATCTTTGTAATACGAAGGACGTGACGCGTGCACTGCTGCAGGTTGCGATAATGGATAACGTAACGCTGCTTATCGTATACCGTCGCAAGTAACTTGTCCTGTCTGCTGCCAGGTGGTTTGGCACGCGTCGGGCAGAACGGTAGATCGGCATGAGTGTCGTGCAGACGTTGCGGATATTCCAGATCTACCTCGAGAATGTATCCCGTGGGCGAATCGACAGCGATTGCAGACACATCAAAATTTGCAACATCTTCGACCCATTGAAATTTGGCATGTGGCAGGGACTGCCACATTGCCCATCAATACAAACTATTTACGTCAAACTACATCAAGTACGATGACTGTTCCGATGCGTCGTAAGATGAAATGTACTTGTTATTGGCATGTGCATATCTTCCGGAACATTGACTTAAACCACCGCGTATACCGTGTTCGATAAACATGACCATATCGACGTCTGTGAGCAATTCGAATGTAATTTTGGTATGTTTTAGCATGTCATCCCACGTGAAACCGGGTAAAGTATAATAATGCGCTGAATCTAATTCGTAACTCTTGATACAACTTTCGCGAAAATTTTCAAAAATATCTGCCAATAACAAGACATCTGTTTTCAAATACAAATCGCTGTATTCGCCCAAGGTTCTAATGCCGAAACGCTGCCAGACAGTCTCGGCGTGCGCGTAACCGCCCTCGGATAGTGTCTCGCCCGTTAATGAACTGTAGAATGACTCGCGCGGCGGTAAGCATGATTCCTGCAGCTTGTTCGCGCAATCAAGGTATTCATACGGAAAGACACCCTTTCGCGTCAATAAATTGAAATCTTCGGCGGATAATGTTTCAAATTGGGATCGTAAAATTTTTAATTTATCTGTGCTAAGAAAAGATGCTAATTTGTCGAGACTGGTGTTTAGAAATTTGTACGAATCGATGAATCGCAATTTAATATAATTTCACGAGTCTGACTCAGCCGTATCTTCAACATTTTTTGTGAAAGAAATATACTTTTCTCTAGTAATGGGTAATACGTCAACGCTGCCGTCGAAAGCGGTAGCTATTTCCTCGATAATGAAATGTGAATCGTAGCCGGATAAATTATGAAAAACGATCGGGATGTAAAACGCATTTTTGTAATTTAAATTGCACTCCGAATGTGCCTGACCTCTAAACCGTCCTGATAGATTGCAATGATCGCGAACTCGTATATCGCTATCCTCGAATGTTTCGTCGCAAATATGGCAGTGTGCTGCATTACTAAATGCCGTCCACTGGTCTTTCGTCAATTTTTCCATGGGAACATTATTGGTCAGGACGGGTTTGGCAAAGTCTGCAAAATTTGTCAGTTCTTCGACGAACCATGAAACACAATCCGCTTGGCGGCGACATCGATACATCGATAGTGATGTATCGTACGAACAATGCATATAAAAGCCGATACTATGCACCTTATGTTTCTGGTACGTGTGCAATTTGCGATCCTCCTCACCCCTCCGACTGTCCCCTGTTTTCTCGATGATGCACTCGAGATCTGCGTACACCACGAAGGGGAGCCGCTCCTTCCTGCAGTGGGTGTCGAAGTTGAGCAAGATGTTGCCTTCGCTAGGCAGTACAATGGCGCAGTCGTTCATCTTCCCACAGTCCAGCGAATGAAGCTCCAACTTCTCGACAGATCCGAAATAATGCATACATCTGTAAACCCAAAAATTTTTATGTAATTTGTTTCGCGAGACATTTCAACTTTGAATAAGTTTATATACGTACCGATCACAGATGAATTTCTTTGCCTTCTTCTTACTCAACTGCGTGCTCACCAGCCGGGACAAGTCCTTGATCAGCACAAAGTGCCCTACATCGCCCTGCTCTTGATTCGGCGTGTAGAGCAGATTGACGTGCCGATCCCTCTTTTGGCTGGTGAGGCGCAGTGGGAAGACTGTCGGCCCTTTCTTCCTCTCCGCCTCGAAGCTGTACACGTTGACGGAGATGCCATTCTGTCCTTCAAACTTCCCAATCTGCGTCAGGGACATTCGAAATTAAATGCCCTGGAGATTTAATATGGAAGCATATTCGGGGTGTGAACTTGGGCGGTCAACGTATCTGTCGGCAGGATGTAGAGCGGCAACCACTGCCCAAGCGAAACAGGCGTTTTCCGGGGATTGCACGCTAATCGTCGCTTTCTTCAGCGATATTTCCCGTGGCAACTTGTGATGACATCTCGCGCGCAGCGGATTGTACTTGTTGACATTGACGGTCAGATTGAGAATTCTCGTCAATGCCCATCCGCTGTCGCGTTCCTGGAACTCTTCCAGCGATGCGAGGTGGGTTCGACGACGTATCCTGCAGATCGGATGTACCGAAGAGTTCACAGTTTCGGGTATTGATGCTTTTACAAGCATGCTTGTCACCTGCCACAAATTCACCGTTAAACACCGTGTTCACTTTGAGGTTCCGATGTTTCCTCTAAGCGCCCCGGACATGTTCCAACACAATGGTCGCCGCATCCTGGAGGAAGTTGCGCGGCTCGATATAGTTCGAATTTAGCAGGGCACCAGTTAATACGCGGCTATCAAACGCAGTGTCTATTTCGCGCCACGAAAGTCCCGTGCTCGAATGTCCGGCACCGTCACGCACGAAACGTCCGCGCAACGAATATTTCAGTCCTTCGAGCTGCGCGATTCGAGCAACCAACTATTGTCGAACACCGATTGATAATCGAGGACGTTTCACTCGGCTGTGTTCTTCCAAAGATTCGATACACTCGTTGCACCGTTCTTCCCACGCGAGGTATTCATCGCGTGAAATCAATCGTGCAGATTGATCCAACAATTTGCGTTCTACTTGTGCGAATTTTTCCATGATCGTAAATGGAATGTAAATGTAATGTATTATCCGCGCCACGTGTTACAACGATTTGAGATTTTTGTACAGTTTATAGCGCTTTTATACCCATGCCACGATTTGGTATCTCTGTCTAACTCTTTCGATGTACCTCCTCCCTCAGATGCATTGCATGTAAAAGCCGATCCTTCCCGATATCTTCCGAAGCAATTTCCGCTGATATCGCATAATTCTTTCTATGATTCATGTGTATGACGAATTAGCGCGCAAAATCACCCGACACGGTTTCTGCTGACTCCGCACAATTCTAAGATTCGACGTTTCCAAAAAGTATTATGTTACATTCAACACGTGTCGAGACTTTTATCCTTGAGAGTGGGTTCAAATTACGCGTGATCGCGCGATACGCTGCGACGTTAAGATTGAAAAAAACATTTTGAAAAATTTTAGCTTTAGAAGAACTGTGATTATACCACTGCTGTTTCTTTCCCTCCCCTGAATTTAGCTTTAGAACGCATACGATTGTACCACTAAGTAGTGCTACCTCTGTCTAACTCTTTCGATGTATCTCCTTCCTCCAATAGATTGCACATAAAAAGCCGAAATTGCTCTACATCATCCGATGAAAATAAATTATTACGCTTGGTATATGTACCATTCAGGAAAGAATAATATCAGAGAGTTGGTTAGGCGGCTGACTCGTACCGCCGGAGGTCTTGGGTTCGAGCCCTGTCGCCCGAGATTCCGTTTTTTTCATTTATATTAATATCTTAAAATTAAATATTTCCTTCCTTACCGACAGTTTGTACCACGCTCCAGAGTAGCACTTCACCCGCGGTTCTCCTCCTCGGTGCACTTCGGTTAGCGTTTCGATATCAATTCGGTATCGATTCGATAATATCAGTTCTCGCGCTATACCCCCACCACTCCGCCATCTCTATGACGTCAACCGCCGCCCGTCCGCGCCGCCGCGCCCGCAGCCGCCCCCAAAAAACAAATTTCGAAAAATTTTCAAACTCAAATTTTGGATTTCAAGATCATGATAAGGATTTCTCCTGACCTTGAAATCCAAATTTGAGTTAGAAACCGCCTTGTCCTACTACTCAAATCTTATATTATGTTCGGCAACTGTCGGTAGCTTTCCATTGTAGCCAAGCGGAATTACCCAATCAGGAATGACATTGAAAATACATCTTGAGTTTCTTTTCTCGCCACGCGCTCTTCCATCTATTGTGGCGGTCTCGCTACCGCGGCGCATTCAATTTTGGGTAAAATCCTATAAAGGACTGATTCTTTATTAAATCTATAACGTTTCTGAAATTCTTCCGCATTATAGAATTCGTAGTAATAGTCGCTACTTATTCTTAAGCATGCGGCATCCTCTACTAACCTAGTAGCTAGTGAAGGATGCCGAATGCTTAAGCATTTGCTTAAGAATAAGTAGTGACTATGAATACCGGCCTATGGACGGTCACAGTCGCGTCTTGAACAAATACTTAAGATCATCTTCTAGAAGACGATCTTGTTTGCCTGAAGACATCAGGTATTCATAGTCGCTGCTCAAGATGATCTTAAGCATTTGTTTGAAATAAGCAATTGCTTATATGACGTATCCATTTTCTTTATAAAACATTTACTCAAGCATTTGCTCATTCACGTTCGGCAACTTTCGGAATAATTCTGTTAGAACAACCAATGATAGAAGGAAATTCCGTTCGTTCCTTGTTCGTTCGAACATGTGTGAGTAATGCGTGTGAGTGATGAGGACTCGAGGCTATATGAAACAGTGAGAGCAACAACGGACTAACCCACATTTTTTTCGAAATTGAGTTAGTAGCAATAATGTATTCCAATAGGCTCTACTAATCATATAAAATAGGGGAATTTTTTTTTAATGTGGGTTGGTCCGTTGTCGTTCTCACTGCCTCATATGTTATATATTATTCAGCGATGCGGGGGGAACAGTTTATTGGAGAGCCTACGTAATAGCGAGGATAACTCCTCGCGATGCCTTACAATGACTTCAAGAACAATGTAATTCGGAGCATAATGAAGGAAATTAGGTGTAAAATTGATTTATATAATAAACTAATATATAAACCCAGCCACTAAACTGATGTAATATAAAAATAAAAACACCTCAGATAGTAGAGACTCCATTTAATTATAATTTATTTTGTACATAATTGATGTACTTGATATACATCGATATTAATATTGATATTAGCAACATTGATGATGGTAAGAATGTAGCGGACAATAGTGTTATTGGAGGATATATTCGTGAGGTGCAAAATTCTATTGAATTTTATGATGAAGATGAATTTAAAAAGCGATGCGGAATTTTGGAATATACACCTGTCGTGTGCAGTACTCATTGTCAGCTACTCTGGTGCAATATTTACAAATTCCATCCTTGGACCAACGACAGCCTGCAACAAAGATGATAATTAAAAAAGTTGTACACTTTGATGCACAATTACCTCTGTATCTTTTGAACGCATTAATTTCCGAAGCTAAAATTTTATATTTGGGGTCTTTCCACACCCCTCGCATTACTCACCAAGTTTCATCTTGATCGGCCACCGGTGCCTTTCGGAAGTACAGCCTGGTTTTATAATAAGTATCATCCTAATTATTGTAAACAAATTCCAAGTTTTCTTGTTTTTCTGTCACAATTAACTTTTTTAATTAAAAGCTCTGGGCTGTAAAATGGAGTGGTATTCAATCACATAATCGATTAACCATGAGGGGTGAGAAGGAAATTAATAATCTTTCACCACACTCCTTTTAATGTCCAGTTGGGCGAAACTCTGAGAATACACAATATTAATAGTAATGATACAATTCGGTAAACTACCCGGCGCGTGACGTTGCCTCTACAGGCCGTTCCAGTTGAGTGAGAGGGAGCGTCGCCTCCGGAGGGCTATTTATACAGCCCTCTCAAAGGGACGCGTCCTTCAAGCGACGCCGAAAATGCGCGGTAAATTTTGGCGCAAAAACGGCGTCACCTCGTTGGGAAAACCCTGACCTGGGCGAGTCTGGCTGCCAGATGCGTGACGTGGCGATCGCCCGACTCACCCCAGGCACACGGGGAAAAACCCGAGCGTACCGAAACTAACGGTAATGTCGTCGCCTCTTAAATATGAAGGCGAAGTAGCGATCAATCTGCTACAACCATAATAATATTTCAATTGTGAAATAAAAACATTTTCATTCATGTTAACCTACTTGCAGGTTAAGGAGGTTCGATACCTCACTTACGGAGCAGACGGCGAGAGGGGTAAGCGTACGATTATACATGGGATCTTTGCAGTGATACCAATCTTAGATGAAAAAAGTTATGTAGGCAAAAATGTTATTTACATGTCTATTCCTAATAAAATTATTCCTACACATTTTGTTTTGGAATTCAATTAAACAAAAAGTATGTTTAATGAAGCTAGGAACACAGTATTTTCATTAAAACTAGCGTAAAATATGTGAGTGAAATGCGGCAACGTCGCTTTGCGCCCATCTTTTTTTCTCTTTCCATCTCACACTTTTGCGCGTTCGTACCGATTCGCAATAAATTATTAAATACATGTTTACAGCTTGGTAGTGTTTGTACAAGTATACATTGTATAGATGATTACCCGGCGTACAGCGTTGCCACGATTCAAACAGTTCCTTCAGCCAGTTCCAAAAATACGAGTACATTGCTGTCTATTTATTCAGTTATCTAATAAATCGGTACGGTTCATGTCTGATTTTCTTTTTTAGAATTTCATAGGAATACTTAAGCCTTTCATTGCAACATTTGTTAGGACTTTCTCACTATTTTTAAGGACTCTGTGTAACATTTTATAGAAATTTTATCGCTTCTCCCATAACAGCCCGTATATAAGAGCGCAACTTTGATTTCAATTTTTTCAAAAACCATAATTAAATTAAAACACTTTTCAAAGATTTCTCATTATTTTTTCTCCGGTATCGAACTTCCTTAAGTAGGTTAATCTCGTGGAATCTCACATGATTGTGCACGTCACGAATGTATCTTCTAAAAACTCTATTGCCCGCTATATTATCATCAGCAATATCGCTAATAACAATATTAATATCGATGTCTCCTTCAAAATCCATTTTCATTTACGTCATTCTCGCTTCTTTTACGCAAATAATGACGTATGGGTTGGTCTCAAGACTGTCTCAAGACATCTAAAACATTGTCTTGAAAATGTAACCTCGCTTTACCGTCTATTTTGACACATGTGACGTCATACAAGGATTTACTTATTTCAACAAGATTCTCCTCAAGCAAATGCTCAAGACACGACCACAAGACGCAACTATGTATCTAGGCGGCATCTAGAACAAATACTTGAGATGGCTTGAGAACATGTGACGTCATACAAGGATTTACTTATTTGAACAAGATTTTCCTCAAGCAAATGCTCAAGACACGACCTCAAGATGCAACTATGAATCTAGGCGGCATCTTGAGCAAATGCTTGAGATGGTCTTGAAATTAAGAAGCGACTGTGAATACCGCCCTATAATAAGGGTCTGGCCACGAGCCACTGTCCGCCATGTTTGGGCTAAATCCTACGAGAGAGAAAGAGATATACACCATTTCACTCTTAACCACTTTTAACAACTGTTACGTTTATGGCGGTATTTTACTTCTGTTTACTTCACTCAAATGTACATGTTCAGATAAATAGATATTACAAACAATTAGAATAGTATGACAAAAACATTTTTTATTAACTTTCAAACATATATTTTTTTAAAAATGTATTACAATTAAGATTGGTATAATTGACAGATTTAAAAATCAGCGGGAATAGACCAAAAATGGCGGACTAATTAAAAGTGGCCTTCTCGTGGCCAGACTATTATTATAGTGTCTCTATTCGGACCTGCGCTCGAATCTGTTATCTGTCGGACGAATCACCGACAAGGGATACAGTGTTACTTTCGACGATAAATCCGCGAAGGTGATCAACAAAAAAGGTGCGATAGTATTGTTGGCCGATCGCAGGAATAGGCTGTTTTTCTACGCGAGCGAGAACATGGACGTGGCTCGATCCAGGAAGCGAACACTACGGGCGAAGAATCGGCGCCTGACACATTACGCACGTGGAATCGCAGGATGGGTCAATCTGTGTAAAGTTAGCCCCTCTTTGTTTGAAAACTAAAATTTTTTTTGTTGTACCAGTTTGTACTAGGTTTGTACCACGTTGTACCGTTGCGAGTTTTCAAAAATTCGAAATCGTTTTCGAGAAAATAAGAAAAAACGAATTTTTAGGCTAGCCCCCCCCTTTCTGGAAATTATGAATTTTCGCGACTGTACTGAATTGTACTAGTTGTACCGAACATTGTACCGTTGAGATTTTTCAAAAATTCGAAACCGTTTTCGAGAAAATGAGAAAATAAAAAATCAAGCTAGTCCCCCCTTTTTGGAAATGATCATTTTTCGCGATTGTACTGAATTGCACTAGTTGTACCGAACGTTGTACCGTTGAGAGTTTTCAAAAATTCGAAACCGTTTTCGAGGAAATTAGAAAATAAAAATTCAAGCTAGCCCCCCCTTTTTGGAAATTATCATTTTTCGCGATTGTACTGCATTGTACTAGGTTTGTACCGCGTTATACCGTTCGAAGAAACTGTTTAACTCTTTTGGTTTCCGAGAAAAATCGAAATAACCAAAGTCGAGGACAGTCGAGTTGTACTACTGAGGAAAAAAATTTGCGAAAAATTAAAAACTCTTTGCTGTACCAGTGTGTACCAGGTTTGTACCGGGTTGTACCGTTCGAAGAAATTGCTTAACTCTTTTGGTTTCCGAGAAAAATCGAAATAAGCAAAGTCGAGAAAAGTCGAGTCGTACTACTGAGGAAAAAATTTGCGAAAAATTAAAAACTCTTTGCTGTACCAGTTTGTACTAGGATTGTACCGGGTTGTACTGTTCGAAGAAATTGTTTAACTCTTTTGGTTTCCGAGAAAAATCGAAATAACCAAACTCGAGGAAAGTCGAGTCGTACTACTGAGGAAAAAAAATTTGCGAAAAATTAAAAACTCGTGGTTGTACCAGTTTGTACTAGGTTTGTACCGTTCGAAGAAATTGTTTAACTCTTTTGCTTTCCGAGAAAAATCGAAAAAACCAGTGTCGTGTCGTACTACTGAGAAATTTTTTTTTCGAAAAACTAAAAACTCTTTGCTGTACCAGTTTGTACTAGGTTTTTACCGCGTTGTACCGTTCGAAGAAATTGTTTAAATCTTGATTTTTGTATTTAATTTTTAAATTTTTGTATTTAATTTTTAAATTTTTGTATTTTAAATTAAATATCATAATTAATTCTACACTTATCTTCTTAAAAATTAATAAAATTTATGCAGCTACAGTTTTTTCTGTACATTTGGGACTGAAAATGCGAAGGGTGTAATTACACCCCTGTACGCGGTTAGCGTTAAACTATTCGTGCCCAGAGAGAAGGTTAAAGTATGGGCCCATATAAAGTGAGGGCCCAGCTTGCGCCTGCTGCGCGTTATGGTAAATGTTGTTACGAATATTCTAATAATCTGAGTTTTCGAATATTCGAATACCACAGAATTCGAATAATTTCTTCGAATATTTGAACGTTCGAACATTCGGGTCTATCGAATTTCTGATTGTACCGAATAGGAATCTGAAAATGAAATATTTGTTCTCAGTTTATCGTGAAAGTCTTTTCATATTGGCCTTTACAATTATTTGTTTTTCAAACGATAAATTTGTAACTTCATTAATCTTTGGTAAATTTATACATTTTGAAAGGAAAACAACCTACAGTTATTAGTATTATTATTTTTATAATAATGAGTGGAAAACCCCGACGGAGTCGGCCAAGGGCCCCCTCCTCTAGGCCCACCCGTGTCCCATCATACGTGGGTCACAAACAGTATAAGCAGACTTTTTTGTAGGAAGCAAAATCCCCATAAACGATTTTGAAGAACTATAATATTTTTATTTTTCCCTCGTTACTGTAACGTTATTTCTCTAAATTTATAAAGTATTATTCGCTTTATAGACACCATCTTACTCATTATTAATAATAGTAGTAATTTTATTCTTTGTTTCTGTAAGCTACCCACACGCGCGCGAATGTCTCTCCCTTCTCTCAGGGTTGTAAGGCCTGATTAACTCTTGTCGTACGCGATGTAAGTGACTTTGTCAATCGGCAAATTAATTTTAAGTGACAGATTGAAAACATCATCACGAAAAAACACCCATTGGCCCGACTGACGATCAGACGGGGGAAAAATATTGTTGTCCGTATGGTGATTTTGACGAGAATAATGCGTTGACAATTAATGAACACGACTGTGTTTTCGAATGATGTCTGCGTCACGAACGTTTGACGATAAAGAGTGCTGTTGTTTATTTAATAAATAAATTAAAGAAACTTGCCAAATTTAATATTCACCTGTTTATCAAAAACATGTCCTTTTGTTCATAATTTAAGGTCTGCTCTGCCCAATTAATTATTTTTTAAATGGCTGCAATATATTGACTGTACAAAGGTAGCATAATCATTAGTCTTTTATTGGAGGCTTCTATGAATGAGTTGATGAAATATTTACTGTCTCTGGTATAAATTGTTAATTTATGTAGATATGAGCCGAAACATAAGCTAAACGATGACTTTAGCAAGAGCCCTCGCTAACTTTTCCGGCGTTCGGATGGTAGACGCGTTTTCCAGAATTTGGGGAGGTGACAAATTCCAATTGTTTGCACTTTTGAAAAAGAGGAGGGACCTCCCCTCTGTTAATTTGTCGGTGGAGGGGGTACCTTCGCCGTCTTGACGAGGTGGAGGAAAAGTACAACCAACTGGTCCCAAAAACTAGCCGGAATGATCGGACAAAGCGTGTCGCCAGGGTCGCGGTTTATGGCGGAATTGCCCCGAGAGTCGGCGGTGGACAACGGTACATACAGGTACCTACGGCTGGTTACCAAATGACCACCCGCCGACAGAGCAATATACGGATTAATTCGAAACGAAGAAAGTCGAAATACCTGAAAAATGGGACGATGTCGATTGCCCCCTATTCGACATCTGGCAGGCAACTGTTTCCGTTTTCCCGTTGAACGCTTCGAAAATAAGCGAAGAATAAAATTACTACTATTGCTATTAATGAGCATTATGATTCATCATTTAAATACACTAGGTCTCTAAATTTAAATAGAATTTATACCTTTCGTTGCAAAATTCAGCGATATTTCCCGCGGCAACTTGCAGTGACGCCCCACGCGCAGCGGATTGTACTTGTTGACATTAACAGTTAGATTCAGGATTCTCGTCAATGCCCATCCGCTGTCGCGTTCGTGGAACTCTTCCAGCGATGCTAGGGTTGGTTCGATCGTACCACTCCTGCAGATCGGATGTACCGAAGAGTTCACAGTTTCGGGTATTGATGCTTTTACAAGCATGCTTGTCACCTGCCACAAATTCGCCGTTGAACACCGTGTTCACTTTGAGGGTTCGGTGTTTCCTCAAAGGACCCCGCACATGCTCCAACACAATGGCCGCCGCATCCTGAAGGAAGTTGCGTGGTTCGATGTAATTCGAATTTAGCACGACACCAGTTAATACGCGGCTATCCAACGCAGTGTCTATTTCGCGCCACAAAAGTCCCGTGCTCGAATGTCCGGCACCTTCGCGCACGAAACGTCCGCGCAACGAAAATTTCAGCCCTTCGAGCTGCGCGATTCGAGCAACTAACGATTGTCGAACGCCGATCGATAATCGAGGACGTTTGACCCGGCTGTGTTCTTCCAAAAATTCGATACACTCGTTGCACCGTTCTTCCCACGCGAGGTATTCTTCGCGTGAAATCAATCGTGCGGATTGATCTCGCAGTTGGCGTTCCACTTGCGCGAATTTTTCCATGATCGTAAATGGAATGTAAATGTAATGTATTATCCGCGCAATGTGTTACAACGTGTTTGACGCTTTGTGCAGTTTAGAGCATGCTTTTATGGTTGGTACCACGATTTGGCGTCTCTGTCTAACTCTTTCGGTGTACCCCCCTACCTCGGATGCATCGCATGCAAAAACGACGATCCGTCCCAACATTGTTCGATGCAGTTTCTGCTGATATCGCATAATTCTTTCTGTGATTCACGCGTATGACGAATTAGCGCGCAAGATCACCCGGCACAGTTTCTGCCGACACCGTATAATTCTAGGATTCGATGCTTCCAAAGTATTGTATTACATTCAACATGTGTCGAGACTTTTATTTAATGAGGATTAAATTACATGCAATCGCGCGATATGCTGCGACATTAAAATTGAAAAACATTCTGGAAAATTGGCAGCTTTAGAGTAAAACGTTGTGGTGGGGGGGGAACAACTAGCCTCTATTTAAGCCGGCTCCCGGACGTTATTCCATCAATCGCTCAGTAACCTCAGTGACTTTGATGGATCAGGCAGCGCTACAAAAATTGACCAATATCATTAATGCAATAGGCGCTGGGAGCCCAGATTATTTCGTTCCAATCATGCGAGATGATGGCATAGCTCCATGTGGGGAGAATATTTATTATGACAGGTGAAACTTATTTTCACATATTCCCACAATTTTTATGTTTATTCCTGATATGAGCGGACAATTTCATAGCTTTAATTGTTCTCTTAGTCCGCGCCGAGCATCGCGTATCATGGTCAGAAGATACGCATTAACATCCGTGGGTAGCAAGTATTTGGAAATTGCAATCAACGTAGGACCTATGGCCGATGTAGAAGTTCTTATCGGTGACAATCATGGGAATCATCTCATATTACCATGGCATACATGGAATCTGCTATTCGACAGCCATTCATCCATCGAAGAACATGCACAATTGCCTGAACCTGACTCGATGCAGATTGATGAGTTAGTATTGGAATTTGTTCGGATCTTTGATTCACCGATTGTAAAGATGACGCTATGTGATAATACACTGTAATTCAAACCGAATACAGTATCATTTTTATGTAATCTTTAGCCATGTGTAAGCTACGTGTATCCGCGGCTGCATCAAACTGCGGAAGATGTGAGAGTAAAATTTGAATGTTTTGTTAACGTGTTGCAACAGAGCGGTGTTGCCTGCGAAACATTAGATACGCGCAGTGCTGCTAAAATCATACGCGATAGCGAATATTACGACAAGGAGTATTTCGTAGATTGCGAACTAGTAGCATGTGCCATCAGTGATATTCTGGCTGATGCTCGTAGGAAGAAAAAATGTTAAATTATTATTATTATTATTCTATTTTAAATTCTTTTTTATATTTTTAAATAAATTTCTTAAACGTATATTATGTCTCCATTTCATTTACCCTCCTTCTCTCCTCACCACCTAATTCTAAGATTCGACGTTTTAAAATTATTATTTCTCTGCGTTGGGGAAAAAAGTGTCTGTTGGTTTGGAATAAAATTTCTGCTGGCGCCACATAATTCTATGACTCGCGCCGTTCTTCGCGTCGCGAAAATGACATCATCCCGCACGGCTGCTCCAGGGGAGTCAAATTACGCGAGATTGCGCGATACGCTGCGACGTTAAGATTGAAAAAACATTTTGAAAAATTTTAGGTTTAGAATGCATGCGATTGCACCACTGCTGTCTCTTTCCTTCTCTCCCAGAATTTAGCTTTAGAATGCATGTGACTGTACCTCTGCTGTCTCTTTCCCTCTCCCAGAATTTAGCTTTAGAATGCATATGATTGTACCACTATGTAGCGCTATCTCTGTCTAACTCTTTCGCTGTACCTCCTTCCTCCAATAGATTTCACGTAAAAAGTCGACATTGTCCGACATTATCCGATGAAAATAAATTATTACGTTCGGTATATGTACCATTGAGGAAAGACTAATGTCAGAGAGCCGGCGTTGGGGGAGTTGGTTAGGCGGTTGACTCGTACCGCGCGGAGGTCTTGGGTTCGAGCCCTGTCGCCCGAGATTCCGTTTTTTCATTTATATTAATATCTTAAAATGAAATGTTTCCTTCCTTACCGACAGTTTGTACCACGCTCCTTCCTTACCGACAGTTTGTACCACGCTCCAGAGTAGGTTCTCGCGCTGTACCCCCACCACTCCGCCATCTCTATGACGTTACCCGCCGCCCGCCCGCACCCGCCGCCACGCCCCAAAAAACAAATTTCGCATCTCTATGACGTCATCCGCCGCCCGCCTGCGCCCGCCGCCGCGCCCCAAAAAACAAATTTCGAAAATTTTCAAACTTAAATTTGGATTTCAAGGTCATTATCGCGACCTTGAAAGTCAAATTTGGGTTGGAATCCCCCTTGCTATACTACTCAAAAACGAAGGTCGATAAGAAAATTTTGCCTAGCATATGGCGAAGAGCAGAAGCAGATAATCTGATGAAGATTGGTGATCCCGAGCCTCCACATTTACCGAAACCATGCGTGTTCCGAAAAGCTAAGGAGCAATTAATAAACAAGAATTTAGAAATTACTTCAACCGATCCAATCAACAGCATTTTACAAATGAAATATAAATATCATCCGGGTTCTATTCACTCTATAGGTTTAGATCCGTTTTTCGTTCATTACTGGACAGTAGAACAAACAGCTGTTTATATTCAATATTATCGAAGAATATTTATTGATGCCACTGGATCACTTGTTAAAAAACTGCGTACGCCTGATGGAAATTTGTGTCCACACATTTATTTGTATCAAATTGTTGCCGAGACACCTACATCGAAAATGCCAGTGTTCCAAATGCTAAGCTCTGCACAGAATACGAACGCAATACAAAATTGGCTGTATGAAATAATTCGTCTCGGTTCCACTCACACAACTAAGTTTCCACTACCATAAGAGGTAACTTGTGATTTCGACAAAGCGCTTTTGGGCGCTATAACGAGAGTTTTCGCACAATGTAAAAATCTAAAAGATTATTTATCCAAATGCTTTTTATGCTTAACAAACGAGTCACTTATGACTTTGCCACGTTCATTCGTAAGACTCGACATTTGCCATTACATGCATTTTGTATCACGTTGGAAGCCTATAAAATCTCTTCATCCGCAAGTCAAAACCTTCTATTTATTGGCTATGGGGCAACTGACGAATCAAACAGCTTTTGAAAACTTTAAAGTCTTCGTCAAACATTTATTAATTTTATGTTATGCACAGACATACGGATTAGACGAATATGGACAAAAAACATTATTGGAAGAGGCTCGCATTTACGTGATAAATGTCATTAAGGGTAAGGAAAAGTTCGCTGAAATGGCAGATGTCGAAACAAATGATGATCCTATGTGCGAGTCTAATTTTGAAGTCCACGAATTAGAGTCACAAGATTTTGACGATGAAGCGTTGGTATTCTCATGGTGTCGCGAGTTTAGCTTAAATATTAAAAATCAAGGTGAAAAAAAAATGGCACAGAGATAAATCCATATTATAGCCCGCAAATGGCTAGAAGCATTAGTAATTTACTACCATATTTTCCATTATATACTGGGTTAATGATGCAGAAATTTCAATTTGGCAAATTACACGCTAGTTCTAGTGCCGTCGAATCAGAAATGAACGATATCAAACATCGTTTATTAAATGGTTTACCAAAACCGCTGCACGTGGACAAATTTTTAAGTATTCACATAAAATCGTTTTCTGGTAGAGCAAAATTAGCAATGACAGAAGCTCGAGAAAATGCACATACATCTGAGACTGATGGGAATGACGGATACATTCAAATAAAAGAAGTGGCGCAAGACGACAATGAAACAGAACCAACAACTACTGTGTCCAGAAACGATCCTACTATAACAGATGACACACCTGAGTCTGACTCCGCAATTGATTCAAATCAGGATTTACAATATGAACAAAATTGGCGCAACAAAAACGATCCCAAAAGGGTTAATCGAACATACTTAGATACGAGGCCTGATTGGGATCCGAACGCAAACGCAGCAAGATCCCTTGGCATTGGAATCCTTGCGAATGGAAACCTATGTACAATTTTAACGATGAGCAGCAAAAAAACAGTAGTTAAAAATACGTGTGGTTTTGATAGCATAATGCAAATATTAGCTCATTCATGTTATAATGATAATATAAGAAACAATATAGAAAATAGCGAGAAGCAATGTTTTCTATTTCTAAGAGACTTTTTACGGAAAGGCCCGTGTAACAGCATTTATAAAATGCGAGCATTATTATTAAAAACTATAGAATTTTTTGTTAAATCAACATTGGCAGATAATATACAAATTATAGATGCTGCATCTAATATTGCGTATTTGTGCGAAAAAATTTTCATCGATATTCCAAGTATGATTAAAACATCGCGCTGTGATATATGCGGATCAACATCCGATCAAAAGTCTGTGTTATTTCCAATTAATCACAACACGATGCAAACATGCGGGTTGAAAGACTTACAAAGTTTAATCACCAATGGTACACAATTTCAGGAACGGTGTTGTGACAAGCATGTGCATATAAAATATTCTTACGGACTATTTATTTTTATTGAGATAAGTTACGAAGATCATAGTAGAAGAGTATTATTAAATGAATTTCCTTTAACATTACAAATAGAGGCCGATAATTACGTGTTGGCAGGTGTTGTACCTTACTACGGGGGGTCAAGCATGAGATCCGTTGGTCATTACACGGCGCTCATAAACCAGCAAGATCGCTGGTTCGAGTACGATGACTTGAAAAACAAGCCGAGATACATACAGCAGATGCTAGCTTTAAAACCGCATTTATGTATATATGTTAAGAATGCCGTCTAGATTAAGCGTGTACGTATACGCGACCGTATTTGTCGACTTTCCGAAAATAGTAAAACTGTTGTATCAGTCCGGCGTCGCATCGCGCTGTGCAGCGCAGGACCACTGACTGCATCTCGTGGTCAAAACTGTCTGCAATGACATTGTTCCTCGCGGATCCTTACGATCACGCAAGTGGGTCGACGCCGCCGTAAGATTCCCATGAAAGTGGCGAAGGAAATAATAAATTTAATTCACCCGTTAATTTCTTCAGACCCATTTCTAAGTTCACAGGAGCGGACAAAACAGAAGACAGAAGAAAACTTGCAGATGATGATCTACGTTGCGAATTACTTGCATACATAAGGGTACCGAGTCCGGTTCGGTCAACCTGTGCCAGGCTAGTACAGGCGTGTCGCAGGTATGCATGATGTTCGACGAAGTATTGAAACAAACTTTTACTTTTATACGACACTTACCGAAATGTCTACGATCATTTGTTACAGGCGAACTTTTTACAAGATTAAAAGGCAATCGGTATTAAAAGCAGAAAACAATAAGTACCATATTTCAGGTAATGTTTCACGCCTTCTAATTCTACGATAAAATTTTGTAAGCTTTTTAAGCAACAGTTAAGTATTCCCATAACATAATATGTTACAGATTGGGAGCGCGTTTTATCACCGACCGCTCGCTCTTGGCTTCATCCCATGACGGCTCTCGTTCTTGACGTTAAATCGTCGTTACGATGGTCATTGCTACGATTCCATACTTTGCGTTGCTGGAGACGCACATGAAAACGATGGGCCCGGGACGGGACATCGCGGGGGAAGAGGAACTGAAGACCGGGCATTTGATGGACAACAATCTTACCGGACGGACGATCGATTTCGCGATAGAGCTTTTTAAGTCCGTTATATTTATATTTTATATATTCTTATTTACCAAATATACATATATACAAAATCTTAATCATATTTGTTACTGCGTCGTCTTTATTGTCGGCCACCGTGGCTAGTTAGGGTCTGCAGCCTGTCAATCGCGTCCGTTTTATGTCACGAGGGCTTAGGACTAAATTGTTTTATGGCTATTGCCAGATGTGGCAGGAGGCACCATGGTTCGAAGTCCCCGTTTTTACTTTAGTTCGGAACACAAAGAGCTGGAACTGTCCCTGTAACGGGTCAGGGAAATTCCAAATGGTGACGCACACCAAGGGTTATCCGCGTAGACAACCACCCCACTTCAGGAACCTTGGTGATTCCTCCACATTTAATCAGCGGGATCTTAACCGATACCCTGCTGGGTATGGGCCGCTAAACGTGCCCCTCTACTACCTCTTGCAGGACTGCTGCAAGGGGTAGGATTGATGCATACGGAGGCTTTATACATCCTTATATTTCCCACGTAAAAAACAAAAGAGAAGCGTACACTTCAGCAATAGAGGACGCTTTGTAGATTGCGTTCAGTTACGATTGTTTCAAGCTAATTTATTAACCTGAAATTATTTTATTAAAGGAAGTGCATTTTCGTGTTGCGAAATGTAAGTTTGTACTTCATTTATATAAGGTTTTTGTCACTGTGTATTCATTTGTATGAAATATCATTATTTTTACTGGAAAATATACTCAATATTACACATATGTGCCAACTCTCGTTGCTTTCAGTTTAAGGTTAAGCGTTATTAAAATTATTGTTTTAATATTCTACATTTGGGGAGGTATGAGACATACATTCAAGAGCGGTTTGATACATGCATCATACCTCCCCAAAGTAATTTAACCTTGCGTAATCTGTAATAGATATTCTCCAGCAAACAAATTATGACGGAAATTTGTATATTTTAATATAACATTTTGTTAATACATTCTTTCTTTCAATGTAAAAAATTTATGATCGTTTTTGTTAAAGAATAGAATGCTGAATGTAAATATGCAAAAGGATCATTAAAATATTATTTAGTTTCGTTTACACAATCATTTTTCTCAGAAACGTATCAACCATCCCCAGTCTCCCTTACACGTGTATCGAAATATACAGTTTCACGTGTATTAACATCCATATCTTATTAGGTGTCGAGTTGATGCGGGTAACAGTAATACGGTGAAAACCGTAGTTGTAACCCTGTGTCCAAATAGTAATCAATTTCATTTCAATATCAGATACTCCTTGGTAGAGTGATGTGTGCACGTGAATGTAATAAATATGCGAGGTCAAGGATTAACTTGGCCGCGCCGAATTCGCGAGCGCCAGCCGAAGGTGCGGGTTTATGACCCTGTTGTTCGGTGCTCCGGTAGTACCTACCCCACGGATGAGACCGACTGTCGACCAGATGACAGGACCTTTGCCTATTGTTTGATGACTCTAAGGTGTCGAAAATATTCGAATGCTAAAAAATATTAAACAATGGAATCTGTAAAGCGACACGCGTACACGGCTGTAGAAAATATTGAAAGGCAGAGTTCCGTTATGGGTGGACAATATGGAACGAAGAAAACTTATTTCTAGATCCGTTTGACTGGTGGAAGGCTAGGACAATTAAATACGCGGCGATTTCTGAAGTTGCCAAAAAATATTTAACGATTCCAGCAATCTCGGCGATGTTGGAACGATGTTTTCCATGTGCTGGAAGTATTGTAACAAAAAAAGACTGTTTACTCCCAGAAAATATTAACACCTTAGCCTTCTTACATCAAAACAAACGATTAAGTAATAGTTATATATAAGTAATGATACCTAATAAAATATGCATATGTTAATATACGTGAAACCGTATATTTCGATACACATGTACCCGTGTATTAAGAAGTACACGGATTAGAACACGGATATATTAACTACACGTGTACACGTTGTACACGTGAAATCTGCATCTCTAGTTACTATAGCTCGTAGAGGCACTGTTGCCGACGTTCGGGCTCGGGACGGGCCGGAAAATTTCGGACGCGATCGGGCGGGATCCTGATACTTTCGTATTGCTCGGAATCCCGAGACCCTATTCGGGCTACAAGCATGACCGCCATGAGCGAGCAATTTGATTTCAGGTCGGCTCGGCAAAACTCTGACGCGATCGACTCGAGAGCCAGCTTTAAGAGGAGATCGAGACGGAAAGAATAATGTATATCATTTATACAAGCACTAACAAATACTGATGTCAGGAATGTGGTGGGCTTCTATATTAACATAGCACCATACAGAAATCTTCTGCTTTTGGATGTTTTTGGTCGAACGCGTGTTTATTGTAAATAATTTCAAGTACTTGATTAATATCAACTCTTATGTAACACTGTAGTGGATATTGTGACGCCTCACCACAAATCAAGCGATAACAGTTGGAGCTAAAAATTTTCAAATTACTTTCGTTGCATTTAGTAGTTGTTGCATTTACAAGTGCCATCGAATAGTCGGAATCAATTTTAATGGTGTTTACGTTAAGGGGGGTAACAGCCCCAAAAGTAACTGGTATTTAAGAATTTGTTTTGCAAAAACTGTTGGTCATATTGGATTAAACTCTTTGGGGATATAAGGAGGCATCTTTAAACTCGCAGAAAATATTTTTTTTTATGTTGATCCTCCTTATTATTTATTAATTATTGTGGAATCTTATCCACTCCTTCGACGAGGTAACTCCTGTTGATGGGATGTGTACACTTATCACAGACATCTGATTACAAAAATGAATAGAAGTTTCTTAAAGTTAGATAGTTTACACTGGGATTGGTTCACTTTAAAGAAAAAAAATTGAAAAATTGAAAGAGTTAAAGCGTTTGAAAGAAAAAGTAAGTTTTTTCCTTAGAAAATTTGTTCATATTATTCATTATATCAAGGAAAAAAGTATTATAAATAGAAAGTAAAATTAAAATTTTAGGTCCAGTATCAGCGTAAGTTATTTAACGGCGTTAATTCAGAAAATTTTCTTCTTTTCGCAATCGGATGACAGTAACAGGTATTGCACATCCCGCTAACATCGTAGAAGAGATTCCACAATAATTAACAAATTATAAGAAGGATCGACAAAAAAAAATATTTTCTGCAAGTTTAAAGATGCCTCCTTATATCCCAAAAGAGTTTAATGCGCTATTAAGAATAGTTTCTTTAAAAAAATGCATAAATTTCGGGGGCTGTTACACGAGAATCCCCCCTTAACGCGCGCACGGTGTCGACGGCTCCGGACGCCAGACCCATCATAAACAAGGCCGGTGCGAGGATGGTTGGTGCCCCAATGCAAGAAAATAATTGGGGGCCCCCAATTTTTTGCACCTGTTTTTTATTTAATATGTTTTGCCTTTACGGAGTACAAAAAAAGAATTACATTAACATTTTGTTTATGTGGGAGTTGAATTCCTTTATTATTAAGCGTGCGATATAGCCCTAGCGCCCCCTTTGGCTGGCGCCCTTATGCGGCACATAACTTGCATACTGGGTTTTGCCGGCCCTGATCATAAATTAGTCAAGAACCCTTACGGACTTTTCGCTAGCAGTGTTGCCGGGAAGTTGGTTGCTGTTTCCCCTCCACTACGAATAGATTTCAGGTGCCCACTTCGCGGGAACGCGAATCGCCAGCGACGACGAAGGGACTTTCCTGACTACGCACACATTACCACCACTCCTGTAGGTGTTCCCCCTCCCAAAATAAGTGACCACAGAAAATTTCGCTTAGTATCCCTGTTCCTGACGTCGGGAAGTCAGTCTTCGAATAACCATTAGTGGTAGCAGTTGAAAATCTATATACAGGGTGTCCGCGGGAAGACTGAACAGCTGGATATCTCCTAAAGTATTGGAGATAAAAAAATAAAAAAAATACGGAAACGCATGGTTCGAGGGGGCCAATTTATTAGCGCAGACGAATTTTTTCTTCGATTATTATTTTAAAAGATACGATGGTCAAGTTCGGTTTTTTAAATGGAACTATTTTTTCTGAAGAGGTCACTTGATAGTGCGTTCCAAGACAAATTCAATAAGCTATAATGTATACACTTTATTTCCACTGCTTTTTAAGATATTGCCGTTGCAAATTTACTGATTTTCCTTGCAAGAAAACCCGCTGGAATAGCAAGGACCGGGGACGGTCTTGCTGGCGCCGCGGGTGGCCTTGCCTATTGAAACAGATACCTACCTGCCAAAGGTCTACGCCGGGAATGGCAGGCCCAAAGGCTGGACAATTCTTTTCCGTCAGAAATGCTACTTAGGTAGGTACATCTGCGGTATCGAGAAGCGCACCGTTACTTTTATTTTGCACTTGCTCCTACGCTCGGATGGCCGGTTTTTTTGGGAGGGATGCAAGTTCGATTGGTTATAGTTAGGAGGTGTGAAACTTGCTAGATCAAATTTCAGCCATAGGGAGCAGATTGTATTAGGACCAATCGGATTTGCATCCCTCGCAAACGGCTGCTCTCTTGACTCCTCAAGAGAGGCTCTCCAGCCTCTTCACAGCACCCCCCCCCCCATGCCCGCCTGCTCTCGCACGGAATACGTCAACGCATGTTTCTGTTTTGATATTGGAGCTCGTGTTTATACTCGAGAGATAAGGGATCTGTGCGAATTTTTAGGGAGGATCTCGCGTCGACAGCGGGCTACCCGTTTTCTTCTTGTGTCTCTCCACGAGGCGTATTAACGGTGGACTGTAGGAGCGTAGATGTCTGGATGCCAGTTATTAAATTCAGGAGACGATAGAAACACTTTATTACAAAACACACATACACTATAATATTAAAGTAAATCGTATTCCTCTCGGGCAGGAGTACTGATAATGATCGAACTTGCGCCCTACTTCGCGCAGACCGATTACACGGAGGGTACTCGAGTCACACACTGCACATATGATACAGGGTGATTCTGGAGCTACGTCCGTCGAAGGACAACCCCCCAGCAGTGCCCCACCGAATTTTATGGCCTTTTCCGGAAAAAGGTATGAATCCTGGGCCGAACGTAGCGAACTGTGGTCAAGCCCCCGCAGTCGAGGGTGAAATATCCATTACAGCGTATTAAGAAATTCTTTTCTTCATCGCATCGAAAGGGACGTGACGCCAATGGATTCCTTATGTTTTTCTGATGAAAATCATACCAAATGTCATGCAAATCGGACTACTTTGACACAAGCTATTTGTATTCCTTATGTAAAAGTTGTCCTATTTACACGATATTTGGCATGATTTTCATCGGAAAAATATGAGGCATCCTTCGGTGTCACTTCCATATCGATACGATAAGAAATAAAGAATTATTTTATTTCTGGAACAGGTATGAATCCTCGGCCGACCCCGGAAAATTGTGGTCGACCCCCCGCAGTCGAGGGTGAAAATGTGAAATATTTCTTTCAGCGTAGTAAGAAATTCTTCATTCTTTGCACAGCATCGAAAAGGCTGTGACACGGCTTCGCACGATCCGCGCGCATGGGGGAAACTGCCCCGTCGGCAATTGTCTCCTTCCCGAAGGTTCCGGGCCCGAGCCGGCGACGGTCACGTTGTCCCTATGGCTGTCATTTCAACTTGGGGACAACGTGACTGCCACGCGCGGGGCGATTCCGCTGAATCGCCGAAGGAAAAAGCACGCGAGGACAGCGAGCACGAAGTGGACCCGAAGGGCCCATGTAACATGGGCGATATCAGAAATGGGCAAAAAATTATTTCAAATAAAAAATTGATTTCGAACAGAAGACAAAAATTTTATTCGAGACTCATCAAACAAAAATAAGCCAGAGTTACTTTTCTTTGATACGTCACAAATAATTTTTTTTGTTCGACGTGAATTTATCCGACGGCCACAAATAATTTTTTTATTTGACGGGAATTCATTTTAACCTTCAAACAATTTTGTCGTCTTTTCTTTCATTTGTATTTGAAAATTATTTGAAGCTAAAATAACTCTGAGAGTAGAGAGCGACAGAGAGGGGAAGCGTGTGCTAGAGAGCGGTAAGCAGTAGAGCATGTTGCGAGGAGGTAGTTGTGAGAGCGAGAGGGAACGGAAGGGAGCGAGAGGCCCGTTCATAATATCCCCCTTTCTTTCTAATCCCCGTTCCCTCTCGCTCTAACAACTACCTCCTCGCATCATGCTCTCCTGCTTACCGCTCTCTAGCACACACTCCCCCTCTCTCTCGCTCTCTACTCCCAGAGTTATTTGAGCTTCAAATAATTTTCAAATACAAATGAAAGAAAAGACGACAAAATTATTTGAAGGTTAAAATGAATTCCCGTCAAATAAAAAAATTGTTTGTGGCCGTCGGATAAATTCACGTCCAACAAGAAGAATTATTTGTGACGTTTCAAATAAAAGTAACTCTGGGTTATTTTTATTTCATGACAAATAAAGATAAAGTCGCTTTTATTTGATACGTTATTTAAATCATTTTTTATTTAAATAATACCCATCTCTGAGCGATATTAGGTACGGTCACCCTAATCATCATTATACCCATTATAAGCGGCAACAAATAAAATTTTCATAAAAAATGGAAAATTTCATAGAAATTGTATACTTTGGTGCCAATACTCCACCTAAAGTTAAAGTCCAAGAAAAAAATCCTTCAAAACCCAGATTATGAACCACCTTGGGCAACTTTTGACACCTACATTAATATTATATCTGAATAAAAAATATATTTTCGCTCCACACTAACGTACTGACAGCGAGAGAATCACCCTGTGTGTTCATACAATCATACTATTTGTCATAAAATAATACATTCATTATTTCATTTTCAGATGCGTCAGACAATATTAGATGTGGTCGAAGAAAATTCCAGGTTGGAACAGGAGAGGAAGGGGGAGGAAGCGAGGGAGGAAGCGAGGGAGGAAGCGAGGGAGGAAGGAGGAAGAGAAAATACAAATTGGCATCGAGAATTTAATAGGGTAATTATATGCAATACTAAGGTCGGTATCACATATATTGGCCGGTGAATTCGTTTTCGCGAACAGCGACTGAGGAGAAATCAGTCACTACCATCTGACAATCGTGGATTTGTCAGTTGGAGTTGCGTAGCCCCCGAAGGGTATGGTGGGGTAACGGGAACGCTGCTCAGCTCCGCCTGAACCTAGCCGTTTGGCTGTTATTTATTCTTAGCGTAATAGTTGTGTGCGTTACGAAGCTATGCGTAGACCAATAGGGTAGACCGGGGGCGGTAGTAACACTTTGACTTTGGAATACGATTATGCAAAAACTATTAAAGTTACAACAAAAGTTTTTATACGAAAATGTTACTTACTTATCTGACACTTATTGAGCCACAACAGCTTTGCTGTTTGTCAAGTAATATCCAGGTTATTAATAAAAAATGAGAAGCGGACAGTGTTACAACCGCCCCTGACCCTGGGTCGGTTGTAACACTGCATGAAGTCGATAGTAGCATAAATTTAACTTTACAAAATTAAAATACTTGTTGATTTTAATTATAATAGTAAATGAAAAAAAGTAAAATTTATAACCAATTATGCGGTATCGCAATTGTGGCAGAAATAGAAAACGTTTTGGCTGGTACATTCTTCATGTGATCAATCCTTACATTCAGTACATTGCACCCATTTTTCATATGTTTGCTTATGCTGTGCTATATTATTCCATGCAAACAAGACAATATTATTCATGTTCTTTGTCACTATTCGGTTCTGTCATGGTACAATCAACCCCGAATGCCGATGTTACAATCGACCCCAGCCAGGCTTTTGAACTTAAATTATAAATTTTGATTAACGAGACACTTAAAAGTGATAATTAACGACCACTATTACTTTAAAAATGACTACATTAAATATTAAAAAAAAAAGAATAAACACGTACTTGCAAAGGGAGTATTTATATTACAATTTGAAATCGGTAAGAAAATGTTACTTTAGGGTATCGAAAAGTTATTTTCTTCACTGTACATGTCTATTGTGTATCTATACTGCTAGGACATGGATGTGTGTATTCCAAATGTCATTCTTCATCATATATACAAAATTTATGTTAATGTTAATATCTATCATATTTCCTAAGATATTTAACGTGTTACTATCGTCCTCCTGTTACTATCGCCCCCGGTCTACCCTACACGATGAAGCTTTCGAGAAAGATTCAATGTTCTAACCAATAAAGCTCCATAATTTGTTCGGAACTAACGCACACCTATTCTGATGTGTGTATTTCTACGCTGACAGCTCGGTTTGGCCTACACCCCAGAAGCTTGGCACGATCCCCACCACTTCTGGCTCACTCTTGTTCTGCGAAGGCGAGAGCGAGATAGAACGAGAGCGAGTCAGAACACGTTGAGAAAAGGAGCACCGAGACAGGAAAACTGTGTGGTGGGAGAATACCCGTCACGAAACTCACCGGCCAATATATATGATACCGACCTTAAATACTATATTCTTTTGCTCGTAATGATGTACCTCTGTTGGAGACGAGTTGAACAGTGTGCTATACGATAATATTTGATTTCATGTGAGATTTATCAATATTTCACAAGTTTCAATGAAACGAAATATTATCGTATATTGTCTCACAAAGAGCTGCAATATTATGAATATAATCATACAGCATTGCATTTAATGAAACTGACTTAACCGTATGTTATTCCGTTTGTGTCCGAATATTTTTTTGATCCATTATATGTATAGGTAGAAATAGAAAATTTAATTTTTATGTTACTGTTCCAGATTAAAAGAGAGCTCAGGCGTATGAAGTACCAATGCCGTGGCCAGGACAGACGCCGGGGAAGATGGCACGATGGTGGCCAAGGAGGGTGGCCCGGTGGCTCGGGACCAAGCCGCGGGGGCGGCCAAGGATGGTGGCCCGGTGGCCCGGGACCAAGCCGCGGGGGCGGCCATGGAGGGTGGGGCGGTGGCCCGGGACCAAGCCGCGGGGGCAGCCAAGGAGGGTGGAGCGGTGGCCAGGGAGGCGACGTGAAAAACTTTTTTTTTCTTTTTAAATAAAAATAAAATTCTATTTTTTATTAATTAATGGCGTGGTTTTTATTTCTATGCGGCCAAAACTGATCCAATTCGGTTGGAATGGACAATGTCGTATATAGGGTGGATGTACCAGTAAATGAACACGTACCAGTGAATGGGCATTTTATATTAAAATGAGTTATTAAAACAAGCAACTAATTAATTAGAGACTTCTTTTAATTTCTTGCTTCATATCTAAATAATTTTATAATAATTTTCATTCATTAGCCTTAAGTGTTCATTTATTGGTGCGTTTACCCTAAGGTTCCCTTTCACGCCAAGCGTTTATGATGTTACGTCCTGAAGGGACTTTTCAATAATTTACCACGAGCGGTTGAAATGATTAAAAGGGTTCTTGCTTTTGTCGAAGGGCTAAAGCCCACCTTGACTATGCTTGCCGAGGAGAGAAAGGTAAGGGGGGGGTGAATAAAATGGTACTCGGAGGGATTAGGTGGATAACAATAAAATGGAGTATATTCTTAATAAAGCAAATAAATGGTTACATACCCTGGAGACGGCGCTCCGTCTCCGCTGACGCTAGCGGGTTGACGACCCGTGCGCAGGTCGTGGTCGCTCGCTGTGCTCTCGGGTAGCACACAGAAGTCAGCGCACTCGGCGTGCGTCGTGTCGCTTTTCTCGTTCCTTCTCACGTCTTCGCGGTCTTACGGCGGCCCGGATCGGCGCGTAAGGGCTCTCCCGGCTAGGCCGTTCTCGGTGCGTCGGATGGAGTTACCCTTGCGCTCCTCCTCCTCGGACGGACGCGCTTCGCGGTATTCACGCGGAGGTGAGGTAGCGAGATCTAGACGGCCCGCTGGCTCGTCGTGACTTCCTAACACGAGCTCTCAAAATCGAATGCCCCTCCGAAGTGTCCCCGTTGCAGGCCGCGCCTCGCGTTTTCGATATCGATTGGGGGAAAAGATCGCCCCGTCGGCACCCGGCGGTCACTGCCTCTTAGGAAATATCCCGGCCCGGGCCGTCAGCAGTCACGTTGTCCTCACGGCTGTCGATATGCAGCTCGGTACAACGTGATTGCCACGCGCGAGGCGATTCCGCTGAATCGCCTATTCGACAAGAAGCGACGCGAGGACAGCAAGCACGAGATGGGCCAGAAGGGCCCATGTAACAATGAAAATAAGAAAGATTCAAGTTGTCAAATTTTGACACATTGAAAATTGTTTTAAAAATGTAGACAAAGTACACAATTTTCATCGATTTTGTGGAAAACTACATTTAGAATTTGGCAAAATAATTATTTAAACACACCTTATTTTTCACATGGACTCTGACAAATTCCTTTTTGAATCTCAACTATTTTTTTACTTAATTTATCAATAGCAGTACGTTGATCTTCCTGTGGTACAAAACGGTGTTTAAATCTAGGATCTAAGATTACTAAGACAATTATAATTTCACATCTTATAATGTGATTGAACCGTTTCTGCAAATGAAATACCTATTTCATTTACTAAAGTCTTTATCGATTTCTATACTAAGCCAGTAGCGAAATAAACAATTAAAATAATTTACCTTCAATGTATCGCGGGCGTTGTTACAACATTGCAGTGATTTATTGCACTTGCCGTACTCTCAGGTTGAAGTACATTGAGTAACGCAATGTACGTACATGGGATAGTACTGTGACAATGTGGGATACAGATCTCCACTCATTAATTCTGTTACTTATTTAATGGATGCTAGAACTGTTGTTACACCTTTCAAAAACATACATTCTTGAGGATTTAAATTCTCCGGCATATTTTGGTTCGATAGTGCAATATTAAGGGGAGTCTGTAGTAAAGAAAATCTATGAAACATCATATACGTGGAATTCCACCGGGTGTCTACTACTAATTGCAGAGGCATTGTGTCGGAATTTCTAAATTTTTGAATTTGTATAAATGTTTCTATCGCAAATGTTAAACGTGTAAAAAATCCAACTATAGCTCGGCACTTCTTACGAATTATTTCATATCGCTCTTAATTTTGTAAGCTAGTCTTAATAGCCAGTTGCAAACAATGAACAAACCATAGTACTCGAGTCCAGTTTGCTCGTGTATTTATGGCCTAACCCAGATCATTGTCTAAAGTGAAAAAAAAGCAGTTTTTCTGTATTTATGCCCCACGTGGTCAATGAAGTTACTGTTATGCCTTGAATATGTCTATGTATGTGTGTGTTGTCGGTAAATGTTGTAAATTTAGCATAGATATACTAATGATTGATGAAAAAATTATTACCTTTTTCCTCAATAGTACGACAATAGTTATTTCGATTTTTCTCGGAAACCAAAAGAGTTAAACAATTTCTTCGAACGGTACAACCCGGTACAAACCTAGTACAAACTGGTACAGCAAAGAGTTTTTAATTTTTCGCAAATTTTTTCCTCAGTAGTACGACTCGACTTTTCTCGACTTTGCTTATTTCGATTTTTCTCGGAAACCAAAAGAGTTAAGCAATTTCTTCGAACGGTACAACCCGGTACAAACCTGGTACAAACTGGTACAGCAAAGAGTTTTTAATTTTTCGCAAATTTTTTTCCTCAGTAGTACGACTCGACTTTTCTCGACTTTGGTTATTTCGATTTTTCTCGGAAACCAAAAGAGTTAAACAGTTTCTTCGAACGGTATAACGCGGTACAAACCTAGTACAATGCAGTACAATTGCGAAAAATGATAATTTCCAAAAAGGGGGGGCTAGCTTGAATTTTTATTTTCTAATTTCCTCGAAAACGGTTTCGAATTTTTGAAAACTCTCAACGGTACAACGTTCGGTACAACTAGTGCAATTCAGTACAATCGCGAAAAATGATCATTTCCAAAAAGTGGGGACTAGCTTGATTTTTTATTTTCTCATTTTCTCGAAAACGGTTTCGAATTTTTGAAAAATCTCAACGGTACAATGTTCGGGACGACTAGTACAATTCAGTACAATCGCGAAAATTCATAATTTCCAGAAAGGGGGGACTAGCCTAAAAATTCGTTTTTTCTTATTTTCTCGAAAACGATTTCGAATTTTTGAAAACTCGCAACGGTACAACGTGGTACAAACCTAGTACAAACTGGTACAACAAAAAAATTTAGTTTTCTAAAAAAGGGGGGCTAACTTCACACAGATGATGGGTCAACCACCGCGATCTCCTGGAAGGAGAACGAAGCAGAGCTGTGAGAGGGATGAAGCTCGGAAAAACACGCGACTTCAGCTGCGAGACTTGTCTTTGTGGGAAGATGAATACCCTTTCCCAAAGTAAGCGAGCGTGACTCCGAGGTTCGATCTGGGGATCGTTCATTCAGACGTGTGCGGTCCCATGCGGACAGAATCAAACCGTCAGAGCAGATATTTCGTTACATTCATCGATGACAGCACTAAATGGTGCGAAGTAAAATTCGCCCGCAAAGAAGGGCTAGGTCCTAGAAGCGTTCAAAGAATTTAAGGCGCACGCGGAGAATCACATCGAAAAAAGAATAATGTTTCTGCAGTCAGACAACGGACGTGAATACGCAAACACAAAATTTGACGAATTCGTCAGGGAAAAAGGCATTTCTCGCAGGCTAACGGTCATGCACACGCCAGAACAAAACGCCGTCGCCGAGTGGAAATGTCTAGGTGCCTACTTATACAATCCGGATTGCCCCTATCGTTCTGGGCGGAAGCAGTCACCACCGCGAACTACATACGAAACAGATGTCTTTTGGAAAGCCTGGGCGAGAGAACAGCCTTCGAAAAGTGAACCGGAAAAGTGCCTAACGTGAAACATTTTAGAGAATTTGGTTGCGAGGCGTACTCACTGAATCGAGAATCTAATAAGGGAAACTTTGAATGTCGATCTAAGAAAGGCATACTTGTAGGATACATTGAATAGTCCAAGGCCTACAGGGTGTGGCTCCCTGAAGATAGGAGGATTGACATCGCGAGGGACGTAAGATTCATCGAACGCACCACGGAGCGGCCGAGCAGCGATCCCATCTTGTTGTTGGTTGACGCAGAAACACCCGCGCGCGACTTCCTGGAGTTTTCCCTCCAGACGCGCGGGAATTCGAACACCAACCTCCAGCCGGACTCAGGGGGAGGAAGTGACCCAGAAGAGAGTTTTGTAGGCAGTGTCGCCCCCGACCGGACACCTGAGGACTGAGGTTCCTCCGGATTCGCAGGTTAGCTGCCAAGGAGAGGCAGAGGAAGGCCAGCAAAAATCAGGAGCGGGCGCAGGAGGAAACCTAGAAAATTCTACCAGGTCGCTCGGAATGAGAGCGGTGACGCGGTCCCTTGGGATGGGAGCGGCGACGAAGTCCCTCGAGGTGGGAACGGTGACGCGGTCCCTCGGGATGGGAGCGGTGACGAAGTCCCTCGGTGTGGGAACGGTGACGCGGTTCCTTGGGATGGGGACGGCGACGCGGTCATCCGCGAGGCCAACTACGCAGCGCAGCTGGCTTTCCTATCTGGCCGAGATTCCCGCGAAAAATGCAATGCGGGGAGCGGACTCGAGCGCATGGATTCACAAATAAACATTTGGTCCTTCGAACCGGATCAGCGCCTGCGGAAGTCGTTAGCTTGGAACGTTCGGGAGTGCTTTCGAGTGGCCGCGGGTGACCTTCAACTGCATAAAAACAATGACGCACCTGCCAGCTAGTCAAGTTGAACTCAATGGTCGCATCGCTCGTGCGTATGACAATCTAATGAAATTGGATGCGAACGACATAACGAAAGGCGCCGTGGCGTCACAACTGGAGACCCTTCGGAAGAATTGGGCCAAGTTCCGACAGCAGCATGACTAGCTACTTGCCCTAACAGACCCCGAGCTAAAAGAACAGCCCTATTTCCTAGATGACTAGTCCGCCCTGACGGAAGAGGTGTTCCTCGTGCAGGAAGGGCTGTTCATGGACAAATTAGAGGAGACTGCTAAGGCGGAGCGAGCCGTGAAAAGAACTCTGGAGCGACTTATGGAGCCGGCTCCTCCATCCACCAACGCTGCTGGGGCTATGCGCTGGCGGACCTCACTCCCTGCGCATACTCTTGCCTACCTTCGATGGTCGTTACCAAGCTTGGCCCGAGTTCCATGTCCTTTTCCGGTCCCTCCTGGTGCGGAGAGCGACGTTGACTGATGTGGAGCGCCTACATTACCTGCGGAGTACTTTTACCGGAGATGCGGCCATGATCCTTCACAACTTGCTTGTGAGAGAGGAGAACTTTGAGGGTGCGTGGACACTGTTTAAGGACCGCTACGACAACCAGCGGTTGATCGTCAATGCGCAGATGACGACCATTTTGAATTTGCCAACACTTACACGTGAGTCGGGGCCCGAACTCAAACGCTATTTCTACACACTGTGCGACTGCGTCAAAGCTCTTGCCGCTATGAAGAGGCCCTTCGACACCAGCGGCGACTGGTTAGTCCATCTTGCGGTTGAGCGGCTGGATCCACAATCCAGCCGAGAGTGGGAAACCCATATTGGAAAGAAGAAGAGCCCTCCGATCCTCAATGAGCTGAGGGAATTCCTGGAGGCACGGGTCAACACCGTCGAAGCATTAGAGGAAAGACGCAAGGGCTCAGAGGGACAATCCACGAAACCTGCGAGCTCCTAAAAACAGCGAAAGTTCATCAGGTGAGCAAGTCCAAGCGCCCACCTGAGCAATGCAGCCTTTGCTAAGATAATTATTTTGTACTCTACTGTCGAGAGTATAAATTAAAGACTGTAAGGGATTGAAGGCCGCTAGCCTGTGCTACAATTGCCTTGGCAGACCCCAGTTTCCAGTCCCCAGATTGCCAGTCGGAGAGACGGTGCCAGCGGTACAGTGGGAAGCGCCATACAAACATCCATGAGGATAGCGAGAGGCCTAGCGGCGTCAGAATCAAAAATATACTATAACAATTTAGTCTTTGTACTTTGACGGCCTCTAAAAAAAAGGTCCGATTTGTTCCACCTTGGGGCTTGTTGGAACTTATTCACACAAGTGTAGAGAGTCTGAAAAAATTATTTCCATTTCCTACTTTTTTCAACTTTGGAGCTGGGACATTTTTTAATAAGTTAATGTAGAAATGGAATTTCCGTGAATGCGGAACTAACAAGGGAACACAGCGTGGGCGCACTCCCCGATTGGAACGCAACTTTGTGGGTTTATAGAGTGACTCAAGACAAGAACAACGGTATATTTGATTCGTGCCCTATCGTCCTTTAAGCGTGTGAAAACTACGCTCAAAGTCAAATAGGCACTCCCACTTTTTCGCGTATAACTCCTAAAGTACAACAGACAGAAAAAAATGTTTCAAACAAAAGTTTAATTGTGCAATAAGCGCTGCAAACTTGCGTAGACACATTTTTGAAAAGATTTTGAAAAAAAATACATGACGAAAAAAACTTTTTTAATAAAAAAATCCAATCCCACTTTTCTTTATTCGATGTTCATAAAATATACGTATATGTAGTCGAACTACTTCATTCGATTCCATAGACGAAGCGGAATTTGGCTTTTGGCTGCTCATACCTAGTTTAGACCAAATTCGATGATTTTCTGATATGTGCGTCCCCCTTATTGGGTCCGCTATTTTGTTTTTTGCAATTTTGACCTCAGATTCGTAATCAGCGACCTCGAAAACTCCAGGATACCAAGTTTAGATTAAATCTAATGTTTTCTGATATGCGCGTCCGCCATATTGGATCCGCCATTTTATTTTTTGCAATTTTGACTTCAGATTCTTAATCAGCGACCTCGAAAACCTTAGTATACCCATTTTTGTACAAATCAAAGGTCATCTTCATGTTTTGGGCAGGTTTTCTCGATTTTCGACCACTGTGCGGCGAACCAAGAATAGTGCATGCCCTTATTGATCAAGGCAGCGAGGTGTTCCTGGTCACCGAGGCTCTGGCACAGCAGCTACGCCTCCCGCGGTAGCCCGCCAACAGCCGTCTCGTCAGCATCAGGAACCAGCTCCCACAATGAGTACGCGGACAAGTGCACTTGGAGTTCACTGCTCATTTGCATTCCGCAGAAGGGGAGTCGACCGACGCCCTAGTACTGCCCAGGATCATGGTCTATCAACCTCGAAACGGAAGGACAGCAACGACGTGAACTTACTTGGCGGACCTCCCTCTGGCTGATCCCCACTTCGGTGGCGAAAACCCTATTGACATCCTGCTGGGAGCCGACGCTTTCGCCCTCGTCTTTGTCCATGGCTTCATCAAGGGACGAACCGGCGAACTAATAACCCAGAAGAGAACGCTAGGCTGGATCGTGTCCGGACCTGCCACGGCGGAGATGAGGTGCGAAGCCCTTGGTAACAACGAGCCTTCCTCCTTCAAATGCACCGCGGAGAAGGACCTCCGACCACTGGTTCAACGATTCTGGGAACAGGAGCAAATAGTGGTGTCACCTGCTTACACCGCTGAAGAGCAAAGATGCGATGATCATTTCTCGAGGACTCTCCAGTGGCTACTCTCTGGGCGTTACATGGTCCGGCTTCCTTCTCGAGATATCGTGGAACTCGGCGAGTCCCTCTATAGTTGCCGACGGATGCTGCAGCGGATGGAAGCCAAATTCGTCAAGGAACCCACGTGCGCTTACGCCTATCAAGGATTTATACGTGAGTATGAGCAACTCACCAACATGACTAAAGTATGACGGGAATTTCTAGGGTCGGCGTATTACCTACCTCATCACGAGGTCCTAAAGGAGAGCAGCATGACCACCAATTTGCGGGTGGTCTTCCACGGCTCCTATGCGACAAGCTGAAGATGAGTCCCAACCTGCTACCGGGCATGCAGCAGCTACTACTTCGATGGAGCATACACAAGGTCTGTCTGACTGCGGACATCGAAAAGATGTATCGCCAGATCCTGATCCATCCAGACGACCGCCATTACCAACGTGTATCATAATAGCGTCGAGGAAAAGAAAAAGGCGTTGGTGGAAGAGGGAATTTTTGCGAAATGGAGAACAATATGGGAATAACTTCTTGTTGGAACTGATATTCAACGACGGAAGTAGTTTTAAAAATTTTGTGAGAATGACGAAGTCCGATTGACGAGCTCCTGCACTTGGTAGCTCCAAAAATTTCAACACGAAATACAAATTTTCGTGCAGCAATACCGGCCACCATAAGATTAGCGGTTACTCTTCGGTATTTGGCTACAGACGGTTCTTATACAAGCCGGATGTATTTATTTAAAATTTCGAAACACTATGTCACACATTGTGCCGGAATTGTGTGAGGCAATTATTGAAGTTCTTCGACAATACTGTCGGGTAAGTAGTAATAAACACAATTATTTAGAATCATGGGAAATGTTTTTAATATAGAACAACGCGTATTATTATTGTAAATATCAACACACTCGTAGAAGACACTCATACAACACATTCACACAACACACTCATACAACATACGGATAAAGAAAATCGGTTAAGGAATATACTTATTGCAAGTAGAATGCGTAGTGTCAAAATAACCTAATATACCTATAAGTATGTGTCTCGGATATTCTTCCGAATGGCCCCGATCGAAACGAAATTTGGTGGGTGGCATGAGGGGAGGGGGTAGACTTTAAATATAAAATTATAGCTTTGGGAATTCATGGTAATTCTTTTTAATATACCCTAATCTATTCACAAGTAAATACCGTTGAATTTTTTTTATACATGAGGACCTGTATCTTCTGAACGCATGAATTCTCTAAGCTAAAATTTTATATTTAGAGCCCTCCCCCCTTCATGACACCCACCAAGTTTTTCGTCACGACCGGCCACCGGGGGCCTTTCGGAAGAACAGTTCATTTTTTATTACGTCCCGAAACTGAGATGGTGATTTGTGATTGATTTCAAAACGTAAAGAGGAATCTGCCCCGTCGTCTCCGGCGCAACCGTAATTCCCTAAGGCCGGTCACGCTTTTTGGAGTGAACTGTGCGGGGCAGGTGAATTGGAAAGTTTTTAAAGATCGAGGAGGAAAAGAAGATGTGCGTGTTTCGTCTGGGGACCGTCAGACAGACTCATCAGTAGGGCTATAGCTGGCGGCCCCTGCCCGTTTTTTTTTAAACAATCGTTTATTGCACCGACTTAATATTATATTTAAGTAGGTAGGCTATGAGAGTTCTGCGCCCGGATAGCGAAGGGTGAGGCGGGGCGGGGGGTACCCAGGGCGCGGGGCGTGGAGTGGAGGGGGTACCGCGCTCTCGGGCGAGATGGGCGAGGGGCGAGGCGGGGAGGGGGGTACTAAGTTCGTGGGTGAGGGGGTTGACGTCACAGGGTCGGGGGATTTCAAGATGGCGTCGCGCGCGCAACCGTTTGCCGTGGAATGTCCGTACGCGTGCGGGGATCGGTGCGCAGGCGCGAAAGGATGTACTACGGATGCTGTAATTCGACACGGATGACTATTCGAGATTAATTAACCTAAATAGCGCAACCGTCTCACGATAGCCGTGAAAGAATGCAACGTCGCGCTCATATAAACATCCGCCTACGCAATATAATTCGACGCGCTATCGCGATAAATATTCGAGATCGATTAATCTAAATAGCGCAACCTCCTCGCGAAAGAATGCAACGTCGCGTATAAACATCTGCCAACGAAAATGCTTTTACGCTGTTTCACACGCCCTTATCTCACTTATAATCGCGATACATGCAAATACTTGAAATGTTATTTCACAGGGAAGGTGGAAGATAGGTGAGTAAACCTGACATATTAATATTAAGATTTGTAATTTATTTGAATTAATTATCCCCCTCGATAACATCGTCAGCAAATAAATCAGTTAATAATAAATCTACAGGAACTTGCACAGGGTCAGTTTGAACTGAAATATCGCTAGCCTGAAGCCCCGATACCGCATTCGTAAAAACGGCGTTACAATCAATCTTTTTCGCATTGACGCAGTTTCGCCAAACCACGCTCTTTGGAGCATCGGCACGATACCGCTGATATATATTTGCGTGTACATCATCATCATCATCATCATCATCGTCATCGTCTAATAAATATGTTCGCTGCGCATGTCGATTCAGCCAGAATTGCTCATCCCCGTAGTGATCATCCGGTGGTTCATCGCGTATGGTGTCAGCATGATGTAAAACCTTTAAAAAGATGTCGCCATCATGAACACCTTCCGCCTCGTGAAGTTCTCCACCTTGAATATTTTCGGTCTGAACTAGAGCTCTTACTTTTTGACCCGTCGGGTACCCGTCTACCCGAAACAACTTCAAGCTATTGAATGTTGTATTGTTCGATCATTTTTGGCTGACATCAAACAATAGCACAGACAATACAACATTCAATTGCTTGAAGTTGTTCCGGGTAGCTGGGTACCCGACGGGTCAAAAAGTAAGAGCTCTAGTCTGAACCGCGACGTTTCGACACGTCACATACACTTTCGGGCTGGAAGTATGGATAGGTGTCACAGCAGAGGTGATCGTAGCTGTAGCTGGACGTTTCAAATTCACGGGCAATGACATAATCTGAAACCAATTTTTCCTATAATTCTCAAAGTTACTAACAGAACGATTCACTAAAATATGATAATGGAAACTTACGGTATTGTTGGATTGTATTTCCCATGCGCTGAACGACTGACGATATCCTTCAAAAGCAATCTTCTTCAAAAGCAGTCTTCTTCAAACCAATTTCACTTAAAGCACTCAACTTATATGTAATCAACTTAGCTGCAATAGACTTAGATGCGATAAATTCTTAAAGCGTTTCTCGTAGCAACGTATGTCTTGATGTCTTGACCGCTTAAGGTGGCTGCGGCATGATCACGCATACGGAAGTATAGCGCGATAATTATTCGGGCATCGCCCAACGTATTTGATGATCGAGACCACCGTGACGGGTCTAAACACCCTTATCACGAGCGCGCGAATTCGATACGCATGGTAACACATCGAGCCAGCGCGACATCACGTCACCTGATTGAGTCGTTGACGGTGAGAGAGAAAGAGCGCGAGAGCGAAGAAAAGAATTCGGAGTGATAACGACTCATGAATCTCGGCTAGGGTAGATGGTTAGATATTCAATTAGAGCCGCGCAGTTGTTCGGTAAAGATCTTCGCGACAAACGTGTCAGGCATCATTCTTCCCCTGGGTTTTCGATATCCGGACCAGCACCGTATCACGTGGAAGAGTCGCATCAACCACTCGTGCCCGATCGTACGTGCCTTTTAATTGAATATTGAAGAAGAAGAAAAAAAGAGAAGTAAACATGGCTGTATTCATGGACACGTACAGGGTTTTGTCCCGGATTTCCGTGCTTTTACGCACCATTGTGGAATTCAGGGACTGGATGGATCGGTGCGACGCATGCTTGCGACTCATCGTCGAGAATCAGTGCGGCGAAGGAGTGTCGGTTGCACCGAAACAGCATCTGGTGTCGCTGATCGTGCGAATAAAGGCATTGCGCGCGATTGTGCGGGAAAAGTTTTCGCGAGTAGGGTACGGGGTTTCGGGCCGATCGACGGCACCCAAAGTCGTATGGGAAGCCGTGGAATCAGCGTTTGTAGGTCGTATTTCAACCGGTGCGGTCATCAACGTGAGATACGTCGATCCGCGTTGATTTTTAGAGGGTGCTCGACGAATTGCGATTTCGCGCGTCACGGATGCTATCACCCAACATAAAAGCGTGGTCGTGAATACGAACTTGAACGCGGAGTTTATGTTGGGTGAGAATACGGATATGAAAAGTTTCGGTACGCGAAATCGCGTACTGTTCAGGACATCGAACGTGCGCGAGTGGTATTCAAAGCATGTGATCGCTTCCACACTAGTGATGTTCCAGGAGTTTCAAGATCGCTACAGTGGATGGACTCTGAGCGCTGTGGTAAATATTCCAGTGAATATAAATAAGCATAATCCACTTCGAGCCGGTTGCGCCGTACCGCTTCCGCGCGCCGTCATCCTGAAAAAAAGCGGTGGTGAACGTAAAGAATAGCGACAATGCGTGCTTCTTGTAGGCGGTCATCACCAGTTTGTACCCTGCTGCTGCTACTACGAACGTGCGTAGGGACTCATCGTACCCACACTACTCGGTGGTGCTTCGCACGGACGATATGACTCTTCCCGTGACGTTGGATCAGCTGGTGAAGTTCGAGAGGTTGAACGACGTGTCGGTGAACGTGTACGCGTGGTCCGACGGAAGCTGCGCGCCTCTGCGTTTGACCAAGGACAAGCGAGAGAGACACGCGAACCTGCTACTGGTGCAGGATCACAAGGAGTCACAACGATACCATTTCGCGTGCATTCGAAGCATGTCGAAGCTGATTTCGAAGCAGCTCGGTAACCATAATGGACAAGTATTCGTTTGCGAAAGGTGAGTCAAATACGGAATATTTCGATCGATGTATTATTTATTCTTATGTTTATTATTGACGTTGTTATCGTTGTAGATGTCTGAGTTACTTCTACTCGTCCGAGCAGTTGACGAAACACACCGTGGACTGTCAACGCATGAACGAGTGCGCCATCGAATTGCCGTCCGCGGAAGAAAGATGGTTGCAGTTCAAGAATTTCAAGAACAAGGAACGAGCGCCATTCGTCGTATACGCGGACTTCGAGTGCATGCTGAAGGATGTCGAACCTGCGGAGCGGAGTCGTACGTACACGTACCAGCAGCACAGAGCGTACAGCGTAGGATACTACATTCATTGTTCCACCGACGCGTCTCTGTGTCGTTATCGCGCGTATCGTCACGATACCGAGTGCGTGAAATGGTTCGTGCAGGAACTTCGAGACTTTGCTGACACTGCGTATTCGTGGTTATGGAACGCGAAACCAGTGAACTCGTTGACGAGTCGACAGTGGCGTAGTTTTAACGACGCGATCGTGTGTCACGTATGCGGGCAACCTTTCGTCGACGCGGACAAAAACGTGCGCGACCATTGCCACTCGACGGGCGAGTACCGAGGCGCGGCTCACGTGACTTGCAACTTGCAGTTTCAGCGATCGTACACGATACCGGTCGTATTCCATAATCTGTCCGGATACGACGCGCATTTCGTGATTAAGGAGTTGGCGTCCGCGTTCGAGGGACAGATCGACTTACTGCCGGTGACGAAGGAGCGGTACATATTGTTCACCAAGCATGTAAAAATCGACGCCGAGAACAGCGATTGGCAGAAGGGGTTGAAGTTTCGATTCATCGATTCGCTGAAGTTCTTGGCCGCTGGTCTGGAGAAACTCGCTTCGGACCTTGGCAAAAAACGACTCGCGATTCTACGATGCGAGTTTCAACACCTACCGGATCATCATTTCAATCTCCTGACCAGGAAAGGCGTCTTCCCGTACGACTACGTGACGTCATACGCCAAGCTGAACGATGCGTGTTTATCGTCCCGCGAAGCGTTCTATAACCGGCTGAACGATAGCGCCGTGTCGGAGACCGATTACGCGCACGCCGCGAATGTGTGGAACTCTTTCCGCGTACAGACATTGGGCAAGTACAGCGATTTGTATTTAAAAACGGATGTATTAGTATGGTCGCCGACATATTCTAAAGTTTCCGCACCGACAGAATCGCGAGTTATGACTTGGATCCTGCCCATTATTTCACACTTCCAAGTGTCACGTAGGACACGATGCTGAAGTACACGGGCGTACGGTTAGAGCTTCTGACGGACGTGGACATGTTATTGTTCGTGGAGCTTGGCATCCGCGGTGGTCTGAGTCAGTGCTCGCACAGGTACGCGCACGCCAACAACAAATACCTGCCTGCAGGGATGTACGACAAATCGAAGGCGTCGACGTATCTGATGTACTTCGACGTCAACAACTTGTACGGATGGGCGATGTCGCAGCCTATGTCGCAAGGAGGGTTTCGATGGCTGGACGATGCGACAGTGGCCGCGTTTGACGTGTCATCCCTGTCCGACGACGAGGAATCCGAGGGATACCTGTTGGATGTGGACATCGAATACCCCGAAGAGATTCATGACGCGCACGCCGACCTACCATTCTGCCCGGTGCGCGAGCATGCGCCACACGGTAAAGAGACCAAACTGCTTGCCACGCTCGACGATAAGGAGCGATACGTCATCCACTATCGCTACCTGAAACAGTGCGCGCTACACGGTTTACGCGTGACGCGAATTCATCGGGTGTTGCGATTCGATCAGTCGCCTTGGTTGCGCGACTACATTCAATTGAACACCGATTTGAGAACGCGAGCCACGAGTGAATTTCAGAAGACTCTATATAAATTAATGAACAACGCCGTGTACGGGAAAACAATGGAGAATGTGCGGAATCGCGTAGACGTGCGACTGGTGACGCGGTGGGACGTTCGTTACGGCGCGGAAGCGCTGATCGCGATGCTGAACTTTCACAGTCGTACGATTTTCTCCGAGGAGATGGTTGCGATTGAAATGCGAAAACTCAAAGTGAAGTTCGACAAGCCGATATACGTGGGGATGAGTGTACTGAACGTATCGAAAGAATGCCTGTACGAGTTCCATTATGCGTATATGCGTGCGAAGTTCGGTGATCGGTGTAAGGTCCTGTACACCGACACCGACAGTTTAATGTATAGCGTGGAATGCGATGATGTATATGAAACGATGAAGCACGACGTTGACCGATTCGACACGAATAGGGCCCTTTTCACGGACGATCCGGCGCGCCACACGCCGAGTGGCACGCAAAAGTACGCGAACGCCGGAGCGCGACGCTCCTTCGTGCACGCCAGAAGGTTATACTCGCCACTACTTAGAGACAGCGGGTTCGGCCTCACATTTCTATGTCGACTCTATCCACATGTTTTTTTCCACGATCCACCGCAGTGGTGTACTACCTGTTCGATGTATATTATCGATTGATCTGCGGAACGATCAGCAAGACACGATCGCGATATACGTTTGCGAAAAATATACGAATTCCTCGATATACCTGGCTAATAGAGGATATCATAAATGTTGTTACTGTAGGCCACACTGTAACATCTGTTTTTACGAAGCTACATTTGGTTGACCTGAAGGTGCTACAAATTATGGAAATGGTTTATGACTCAGTTATAACGACTGTAAAATTTTACAAGGGTACATTAAAAAATGTCCAAATGTTTTCCCGGCAATGCGATGGCAAATGAAATTGCAGTTAACACATTCACTGTTGTGACGATCATAATTATTACTATTGACGGCAATAATTACCTTGTCATTGTTTGTTTTAATATAAAAACTAATATTGATAGAGAATAAATACACATAGGTATGCAAGTGATGTTATATGTAAGATAAATGTTGAAGAGATGTAATATGCAAGATGTTTTGAAGAAAGGGGGTAGTCTTCTGATTGCGCGTGATGCAGGTCAAATTTTTCACCCACGCTCTTGCGTGGCGCGTTCGGAAAAGTGTGGCGCGCAAGAAAGCACCACAGTCCTGCCCACGTGCCAGAAGGCACCACGATCCTGCCCGCGCGCAAACCTCGACTCCAGAAGAGTTTACATAAGAGACAGAAAAGGTAGTTAGAAAAGGAAAACGGCACTTGAAACCAAGGGTTTGACGTGCCGCGTGGATTTCTGACAGTGCGGAAATCCTGAGGCGCGCGACGAGCCTGGCAGCCAAGCCTCTGCGAGCTGCTACAAGCGATAGGAAGTGAACGCGAATTTTTTGAAACCAAACAATTAATTAAATATGGGGCGGGGGATTGCCGCGACGTTCCAAGGGCGCTAGAAGTAGTATGAGTTCCTCGAGCGTTCGTAATATGCAATCGGTATGCGTCTTTCGCAAACGATCGTCTTCATTCGACGATCCGAAGTCATAGCCACTATTGTCTGGGTCAGGATCAATAATCATCGTCGTCGTCGTCGACCCTCGTTCGCTTTTCGCTGATCCTTTCGTTTGTACAGATCCGTGATTGTTATCGCAGTTGGTGTCGGCGCCGACGTCGTGATCTCTTCGAGTCTGTCTTTCAAGTGATCGAAGCGTCGTTCCATCGCATTATTTAAATCGTCCTCTAGTCAAGACAATTTCGCGTTAACGATATCCGACATCGTTCGTTGTACTCGCGTCTCGAGTTGAGATCGTTGATGCTCGGCGTCCGGTCGCGCGTTCGTGATAGCCGTTTCGATTTTCCGAGTAAAGCGTTCGTCCACCGCGGCCAATAGTCTCGTCATTGTTATCGCCGTATCGTTGTTGTTGTTGTTATTGCGTAAGGAGGTACCAAACTTGTTCACCGACATGACGATGCGTGCGTGCGAACACTACTGACGAGACGATCACCGGATCGTTCAATTTAAGATATTATTATTATTATTATTATTATTTATTTAAACGGGACAAGCCCTTAGTATACACTATACAGTTAATAAGAAAAAATGCTGTGTGAGGTATTACATAGGTAATAAAATTACAATGTTTACGACGTAACCGCTTATTGCTGTTCTGCAGGAATAATTTTTCGCACCGCTGTTAGAAAGGGCGCTAGAGTCTTACTGAAGAAGTCCAACTCGGAATAATATTTGTTCGCAAGGTTGGATATCCTGTTTATGGGGTCGGCATGCGCTACATTAGTCTTTAAGAGCTTGGGTTTGAGGAAGGGAAAAGATCTTATCTTTCGTTCAGGCGCATTTAGACACATTTTGCCAAGGATTTCGGGACAGCAAATGTGGCCGTTAAAAATTTTGTAAAGAAAAGTCAGATCAGCCACTACTCTTCTTTTGTGGAGTGAGTCTATTTTAAGCCTGCCCATTATTTGATTGTAGTCGTGATTAGTGTAGGACATAGGACATCCAGTTTTGTATGCCGCATATCGGAGAAATTTATGCTGAACCATTTCGAGCAGCGTCCTGTGCTTGACAAGGTTAGGAGACCATATTACCGATGCGTATTCAAGAAGGGGTATTACGAGAGAGAAGTACAGCGTTCTGAGCGTATAAGGATTGGAAAAATTTGTGGAAAATCTCTGCAGGAAACCAACCTTCTTCATAGCAGAGTGGAAAATATGATCTACGTGTTCAGAGAAGGTCAAGCTCGAGTCTATGATGACACCGAGATCGCGAACGGTATTAACAGGCACAAGAGCAGTATCGTTCAGGGAGTAATCATAGGTAATGGCGCATTTACCACGAGAAAAACGTGTTACATGACATTTATCAGCATTGATACGGAGATTATTGCGTCGGCACCAGTCTTCAACCTTGCGTAGGTCGGATTGTAAGCCTAGCGCATCAGATTCAGAAGATACTAATTTAAAGATCTTTAGATCATCGGCAAACAACAAGAACTTACTATTACTGAAGACACTAACTATGTCATTAATAAAGAGGGTGAACAATAAAGGGCCAAGATGCGAGCCTTGCGGGACACCAGAAGTGACATCAACAGGTTTGGAATATGCATCCTTCACTTTTACAATCTGCGTTCGATCGCACAGGTAACTCCTAAGCCAACTGAGTATGGTTCCACGAAATCCAATAGAAGACAGTTTAGAGACCAGTATATTATGGTCGACTGTATCGAACGCTTTACTAAAATCGGCATATACCGCATCCACTTGGTAACCTCCATCTAACGATGATGCTATGAAACTGCAGAATATCGCCAGATTAGTGACAGTAGATCTTCCTGCAATGAAGCCATGCTGTTCATCGGAGATAGCCGAGGACACCAATGAAGATAGCTTGTCAGTAATGATACTTTCAAAAATCTTTGCCATGACGTCTAAAACGGAGATAGGCCTATAATTGGTTACAACGGAACCGTCGCCGGATTCGTAAATCGGCGATAATAAACTGCATTTCCAAAGCAACGGAAAATAACCGGCAGATAGCGATTTGTTGAATATTATCCAAAGTGGACGAAATATAACATAGGGGCAATTTTTTAGGAAAACCGACGGAATGCCATCTTCGTCTGGACCCTTGTTTATATTCAAGCTATGGATTTTGTCAAGTACCTTGCTAATTTTTATCGAGATTGAATTGATGTCAACGGAGCCGCATTGCTGAGCGGAAGAATAAGAAGCAACTGGAGTAGTGTAAACCGATTCAAAATAACCGGCAAATAAATTTGCGATGTGCTCATTAGAGTTTGCAAATTCATTACCGTACTTCATAACAGTAGGGATGGTACTTGACAAGCTGCTTTAAATCTGAGGTAAACCACTCTGGATAAGTATTGGTAAAGTGAATATTTACATATTTAGGCACGAAAAAAACGATAGCGGTATAAAGCTGGTGATAGAGAAACTCAACGAAGTCGTCAACAGATAGATCTCGCAAAGCCTCATCCCAATTAACACAACCCAGAAAGTTGTTTATCGAGACATAGTCGCTTAATTTGTAGTTGTATCTAAAACCACCGAGAGTGGGCGCCGGAATTAATACATGCGGAACAATTTGAGTGTGTAAAACAGGATGATTAGGTTCAACCGGAAGAAACGCGTCTACAGACTTAACAATGTACCAGTTTTTTATGTTGCTGAAGCACAAGTCCAGCCGAGTATTTAGAAAATTTGTGACTCGATTAAATTGGCGCAGACCCTGAAAGTTTAGGATATGATATGGACGAAGATATATATCTGTCCTCGCGAAGTTCCTCCACGATGCATGCGATTTCGTTATCGTGCCCTGTGTGACCTGCCGCGCACGATGCCACGAGCAACCCAAGTCAATCGACCAATTCGTTCGGATCGTCCCAGTACACGTAATCGATCGCGTTATCGGTGACCGTCATCGATTCATCGATGGGTAATCCTAGACCATGTCGCGTGCCGCGCCCGCCGCTGCTGCCCGTACCATTGCCCCTAACGCGTCTGATACCCGATGTCCGCACGCCGCCGATCACCGAGGATATGATTTTCTTATACTTCTACCACCTGTTACCCAGCGTGGGCTTGCTCGGCGAATGGTTTCGCTTATGCGCCTTCGTCGACAACAAGATGCGTCGGTACGAGCGAAGATCCGTGTCCGTGCACGTCCGATCGTTGGGTATTTGCATGAACAGCAATTCGTACAAACTCCAGGTCCCCGGGTATCGCGTTCCGTTCACGCGAATGTCATCGGCGTCACCGTCAATGGTGACCACGGTATCGCCGATCATTAGGTCTTCGTCGGTCCCCAAATATACGCCGTAAACGTTGTCGATTCGTTTCTTGGTATCGGTGAAGAATAGTCGCAGGTATTCTCGCGATAAGGGTCCTTTGGCGTTCCGTATATACACGTCGATATCATCGACGGGGCTACGCAGCGTATCCAAATCGCGAACCATTGCTGGCGACTCATCATCCTGAATTTTTTCATCGTCGTTGACATCATCAACAACATCGCTGTTCTCGTCGTCCTCGTCGTCGTCCTCGTCGTCGTCCTCGTCGTCGTCGTCCTCGTCCTCGTCGTCGTCCTCGTCGTCGTCCTCGTCGTCGTCCTCGTCGCCGTCCTCGTCGTCGTCCTCGTCGTCGTCCTCGTCGCCGTCCTCGTCGTCGTCCTCGTCGCCGTCGTCCTCGTCGTCGTCCTCGTCGTCGTCCTCGTCGTCGTCCTCGTCGCCGTCCTCGTCGTCGTCCTCGTCGCCGTCGTCCTCGTCGTCGTCCTCGTCGTCGTCCTCGTCGTCGTCCTCGTCGTCGTCCTCGTCGTCGTCCTCGTCGTCGTCCTCGTCGCCGTCCTCGTCGTCGTCCTCGTCGTCGTCCTCGTCGTCATCCTCGCCGCCGTCCTCGTCGTCGTCCTCGTCGTCGTCCTCGTCGTCGTCCTCGTCGCCGTCCTCGTCGCCGTCCTCGTCGCCGTCCTCGTCGTCGTCCTCGTCGTCGTCCTCGTCGTCGTCCTCGTCGTCGTCCTCGTCGTCGTCCTCGTCGTCGTCCTCGTCGTCGTCGTCTCCGATATCGACCTTCATACATGCAACTATCCTTATCGATCACCACGAAATTGTATCGTCGACGCCAACATCTCGCGCACAATTCGTTGAACGACTCGAACGTCATATCTGTATTCACGTGATCGTTGTACACGCGACGCAAGTTCGTGCCGTCTTGTTTGAACAGCATGAGAAAATTCACGTTTTCCCTGATCAAATGTTTAGGTATTCTAGCGTACGACTGACACAAATAGAAGCAGTCCACGTTGGCGTGACGGCCCATGGAGAAGTATTCGCGTATCGCGTTCTGTTCATCGCACGCCACGTCGTCGAACACGAAGATCGAATCGGGTCGATCGTCTCTCGGTGGAATGATCTCAGCTTTGTCCGAGTAGGGAAAGTATTCGATTCCGTCGACGAGCGACAACACCTGCTCGAGATATCGATACTTTGGCTGATGCAACGTTTCGAGTACACGTACACGTTCTCGAAGCGCAAACCGTTCGGAGTTTCTAGCATGCTCAGAAGCACGTTCGTTTTTCCGCACCCGGACGGACCGCAAATCACGCCTCGCACACTGTTCAGCAACAACGGACCGTGTCTGTTCGATCGACTCGCATCCCTATCATCCTCGAGCATTCTGTTCGCGGTCACGCGAATAACGTCCAACTGTTTCGCGAATCGCATGTTCACGCGCACGTCTATGACGAGGGACGACTATTTATATTCGTGGCACGTGTCGCGCAGGTCACTATCATTGGGATCGGTGGAGCGCGCGTACGCGCTTATTATTGTAGTAGCTATCGTGGTTATTTTAACGTAGGTGTATGGTCGCATCAACGACCGCGGCGTCTTGCGAAGTAGGGAAGAGGAATCTGAAGAAGAAGAAGAAGAAGACTGGATCGGGTCTCGTGAACGGTATCATAAACCGCTTACTAAAGCGATTGGCTCGTGGCGACGAAGGTATGAATCCTCTGAACGCCGCGTGCCGCGACCACGATATCGCGTACTCTCGTCGAAAGGATTTGGAGGGACGACACGAGGCGGGTCGTGCGTTAGCGGAACGAGCGTGAGAACGCGTGTTCGCGAACGACGCGACCTTTGGCGAAAAAGCCGCAGCGACTGGAGTGTGGGCAACGATGAAGGCTAAAACTAAACTCGGCATGTGTATGAGAAGGACGAAACGTAAACAGAGAAAGTCTGGAAAGAAACATCCGGAACGACGACATCGTAATCTACGAGTGGCGAAACGCGGGGGCTTTCGTCAATTTCTTCCGTTCGTGCTGCCTGCTTTATCGGCTATCGGGGCATTGGACGGTGGAGCGGCTGGTATAACCAAAGCGGTCAACGATTCGAAGGCCAGTAGTATGTCTAGGCCGATTCTAACCCTGGTCTCTGAGGGGAGCGCGGGGGCGGGGGAAGTCCGGTGCGCGGAAGAGTGCGGTGGGGAGAACTCTGGGCGCGGGGGAGCGTGGTGTGGAAGACTGGCTGGGCGCGCACGAGCCGCGGAGTGGGGGGAGCCCTAACTGTGGAGGGGATCAGTGCAGGCCGAGCAGTCGCGGAGACCTCTCCAGACCTGGCCCGCCGTCGGAAATTTTTTAGAGGGAGGGAATGACCCACAGCAGAAATTTTTCATACCTAACCGAGGTAGAGAATGACTATGGCCCGCCCCCGAAAATTTTTTCACACCTGACCTGGCCCACACCGATCTAGCGAACCGCCTGGCAGCATAACAGAAATTTTTCCCAAGCGCAGAGAAATAATTATTTTTAATCAACGATCTAGCGAACCAAGATGTAGCAAACAGACATTTATTTCCAACGCAGAGAAATAATTTTCAAACAAATATGTAACAAACATGCGTTCTATAACTGACAAGTTTTTAAAGCGTTCAGATTTAGCGTCGCAGCGTATCGCGCGATGACACGGCGCGAAGAACGCGTGAACGAAATATAATACTATTTGAAACGTCGAATCTTAGAATTAGGTGGTGAGGAAAGAAGGAGGAAGGTGGGTAAATAAAATGGAAAAATAATATGTTTTAAATGATAATATATTGTTACAGTCAAAGAATATAAAAGTAGAATAATAATAATAATTTAACATTTCTTCTTCCTACGAGCATCAGCTAGAATAGCATTGGTCGCACATGCTAACAGTTCGCAATCTACAAGATAATCCTCGTCGTAATATTCGCTATCACGTATTATTTTAGCAACACTGCATGTATCTAATGTTTCACAAGCAACACCGCTCTATTGCAACACGATAACAAAAGTTTCAAATTTTCTCCTCACATCCTCTGCAATTTGATGCAGCCGCGGATACACATAGCTGACACATGGCTCAAGATTACATAAAAATCATACTGTATTCGGTTTGAAATACAGCGACTGAATATCTATTGTCATCTTTACAATCGGCGAATAAAAAATCCGACAAAATTCCACCGTTAATTCATCAATCCGCATCGAGTCTGATTCAGGCAATTGTGCACGTTCTTCGATGGTTGTACGGCTGTCGAATAGTGCACCCCATGTATGCCATGGTAATATGAGATGATTCCCATGATTATCGCCGAGAAAAATTTCTACATTTGTCATAATCCTACGTTGATTCCAATTTCCAAATATTTGCTGCCCATGGATGTTAATGCGTATCTTCTGACCATGATACGCTATGCTCGGCGCGGACTAAGAGAAAAATCAAAGCTATGAAATTGTCCGCTCGTATCAAGAATAAACATAAAAAATTTCGAGAAGATGTGAAAATTAAGCCTTACCTGTCAAAATATGTATTCTCCCCACATGGAGCTATGCCATCATCCCACATGATTGGAACGAAATAATCCTCACATCCAAACGAATAATTCATCAATGGTATTGAACAATTTTTGTAGCACTGTCTGGTCCATCAAAGTCACTGAGGCTACTGAGCGATTGATGGAATAACGTCCGTGAGCCGGCTTAAATAGAGGTGTAATTGCCTCCCCCACTGCCACATTTTATTCTAAAGGCACCAATTTTCCAAAATGTTTTTCAATCTTTACGTCGTAGCATATCGCACGATCGCATGTAATTTGAACCCACCCTCAAGGATAAAATTCTCGACACGTGTTGAATGTAATATAATACTTTTGGAAACGTCGAATCTTAGAATTATGCGGTGTCATCAGAAACTGTGTCGGATGATCTTGCGCGCTAATTCGACATACGCGTGAATCATGGAAAGAATTATGCCGTGCCGATAGAAACTGTATAGAACAATGTTGGGACGGATCATCGTTTTTGCATGCAATGCATCCGAGGGAGGGGGGTACATCGAAAGAGTTAGAGATACCAAATCGTGGCATGGGTATAAAAGCGCGCTCTAAACTGCACAAAGCCTCAAATCGTTGCAACGTGTTGCGTGAAAAAAGACTACATTTACATTCCAGTTACGGTCATGGAAAAATTCGCACAAGTAGAACGCCAACTGCGAGATCAATCTGCACGATTGATTTCACGTGAAGAATACCTCGCGTGGGAAGAACGGTGCAACGAGTGTATCGAATCTTTGCAAGAACACAGCCGAGTGAAACGTCCTCGATTATCAATCGGTGTTCGACAATAGTTGGTTGCTCGAATCGCGCAGCTCGAAGGGCTGAAATTTTCGTTGCGCGGACGTTTCGTGCGCGAAGGTGCCGGACATTCGAGCACGGGACTTTTGTGGCGCGAAATAGACACTGCGTTCGATAGCCGCGTATTAACTGGTGTCGTGCTAAATTCGAATTACATCGAACCGCGCAACTTCCTTCAGGATGCGGCGGCCATTGTGTTGGAGCATGTGCGGGGTCCTTTGACGAAACACCGAACCCTCAAAGTGAACACGGTGTTCAACGGCGAATTTGTGGCAGGTGACAAGCATGCTTGTAAAAGCATCAATACCCGAAACTGTGAACTCTTCGGTACATCCGATCTGCAGGAGTGGTACGATCGAACCAACCCTAGCATCGCTGGAAGAGTTCCACGAACGCGACAGCGGATGGGCATTGACGAGAATCCTGAATCTAACTGTTAATGTCAACAAGTACAATCCGCTGCGCGTGGGGCGTCACTGCAAGTTGCCGCGGGAAATATCGCTGAATTTTGCAACGAAAGGTATAAATTCTATTTAAATTTAGAGACCTAGTGTATTTAAATGATGAATCATAATGCTCATTAATAGCAATAGTAGTAATTTTATTCTTCGCTTATTTTCGAAGCGTTCAACGGGAAAACGGAAACAGTTGCCTGCCAGATGTCGAATAGGGGGCAATCGACATCGTCCCATTTTTCAGGTATTTCGACTTTCTTCGTTTCGAATTAATCCGTATATTGCTCTGTCGGCGGGTGGTCATTTGGTAACCAGCCGTAGGTACCTGTATGTACCGTTGTCCACCGCCGACTCTCGGGGCAATTCCGCCATAAACCGCGACCCTGGCGACACGCTTTGTCCGATCATTCCGGCTAGTTTTTGGGACCAGTTGGTTGTACTTTTCCTCCACCTCGTCAAGACGGCGAAGGTACCCCCTCCACCGACAAATTAACAGAGGGGAGGTCCCTCCTCTTTTTCAAAAGTGCAAACAATTGGAATTTGTCACCTCCCCAAATTCTGGAAAACGCGTCTACCATCCGAACGCCGGAAAAGTTAGCGAGGGCTCTTGCTAAAGTCATCGTTTAGCTTATGTTTCGGCTCATATCTACATAAATTAACAATTTATACCAGAGACAGTAAATATTTCATCAACTCATTCATAGAAGCCTCCAATAAAAGACTAATGATTATGCTACCTTCGTACAGTCAATATATTGCAGCCATTTAAAAAATAATTAATTGGGCAGAGCAGACCTTAAATTATGAACAAAAGGACATGTTTTTGATAAACAGGTGAATATTAAATTTGGCAAGTTTCTTTAATTTATTTATTAAATAAACAACAGCACTCTTTATCGTCAAACGTTCGTGACGCAGACATCATTCGAAAACACAGTCGTGTTCATTAATTGTCAACGCATTATTCTCGTCAAAATCACCATACGGACAACAATATTTTTCCCCCGTCTGATCGTCAGTCGGGCCAATGGGTGTTTTTTCGTGATGATGTTTTCAATCTGTCACTTAAAATTAATTTGCCAATTGACAAAGTCACTTACATCGCGTACGACAAGAGTTAATCAGGCCTTACAACCCTGAGAGAAGGGAGAGACATTCGCGCGCGTGTGGGTAGCTTACAGAAACAAAGAATAAAATTACTACTATTATTAATAATGAGTAAGATGGTGTCTATAAAGCGAATAATACTTTATAAATTTAGAGAAATAACGTTACAGTAACGAGGGAAAAATAAAAATATTATAGTTCTTCAAAATCGTTTATGGGGATTTTGCTTCCTACAAAAAAGTCTGCTTATACTGTTTGTGACCCACGTATGATGGGACACGGGTGGGCCTAGAGGAGGGGGCCCTTGGCCGACTCCGTCGGGGTTTTCCACTCATTATTATAAAAATAATAATACTAATAACTGTAGGTTGTTTTCCTTTCAAAATGTATAAATTTACCAAAGATTAATGAAGTTACAAATTTATCGTTTGAAAAACAAATAATTGTAAAGGCCAATATGAAAAGACTTTCACGATAAACTGAGAACAAATATTTCATTTTCAGATTCCTATTCGGTACAATCAGAAATTCGATAGACCCGAATGTTCGAACGTTCAAATATTCGAAGAAATTATTCGAATTCTGTGGTATTCGAATATTCGAAAACTCAGATTATTAGAATATTCGTAACAACATTTACCATAACGCGCAGCAGGCGCAAGCTGGGCCCTCACTTTATATGGGCCCATACTTTAACCTTCTCTCTGGGCACGAATAGTTTAACGCTAACCGCGTACAGGGGTGTAATTACACCCTTCGCATTTTCAGTCCCAAATGTACAGAAAAAACTGTAGCTGCATAAATTTTATTAATTTTTAAGAAGATAAGTGTAGAATTAATTATGATATTTAATTTAAAATACAAAAATTTAAAAATTAAATACAAAAATTTAAAAATTAAATACAAAAATCAAGATTTAAACAATTTCTTCGAACGGTACAACGCGGTAAAAACCTAGTACAAACTGGTACAGCAAAGAGTTTTTAGTTTTTCGAAAAAAAAATTTCTCAGTAGTACGACACGACACTGGTTTTTTCGATTTTTCTCGGAAAGCAAAAGAGTTAAACAATTTCTTCGAACGGTACAAACCTAGTACAAACTGGTACAACCACGAGTTTTTAATTTTTCGCAAATTTTTTTTCCTCAGTAGTACGACTCGACTTTCCTCGAGTTTGGTTATTTCGATTTTTCTCGGAAACCAAAAGAGTTAAACAATTTCTTCGAACGGTACAACCCGGTACAATCCTAGTACAAACTGGTACAGCAAAGAGTTTTTAATTTTTCGCAAATTTTTTCCTCAGTAGTACGACTCGACTTTTCTCGACTTTGCTTATTTCGATTTTTCTCGGAAACCAAAAGAGTTAAGCAATTTCTTCGAACGGTACAACCCGGTACAAACCTGGTACACACTGGTACAGCAAAGAGTTTTTAATTTTTCGCAAATTTTTTTCCTCAGTAGTACAACTCGACTGTCCTCGACTTTGGTTATTTCGATTTTTCTCGGAAACCAAAAGAGTTAAACAGTTTCTTCGAACGGTATAACGCGGTACAAACCTAGTACAATGCAGTACAATCGCGAAAAATGATAATTTCCAAAAAGGGGGGGCTAGCTTGAATTTTTATTTTGTAATTTTCTCGAAAACGATTTCGAATTTTTGAAAACTCGCAACGGTACAACGTGGTACAAACCTAGTACAAACTGGTACAACAAAAAAAATTTTAGTTTTCAAACAAAGAGGGGCTAACTTTACACAGATTGACCCATCCTGCGATTCCACGTGCGTAATGTGTCAGGCGCCGATTCTTCGCCCGTAGTGTTCGCTTCCTGGATCGAGCCACGTCCATGTTCTCGCTCGCGTAGAAAAACAGCCTATTCCTGCGATCGGCCAACAATACTATCGCACCTTTTTTGTTGATCACCTTCGCGGATTTATCGTCGAAAGTAACACTGTATCCCTTGTCGGTGATTCGTCCGACAGATAACAGATTCGAGCGCAGGTCCGAATAGAGACACTATAATAATAGTCTGGCCACGAGAAGGCCACTTTTAATTAGTCCGCCATTTTTGGTCTATTCCCGCTGATTTTTAAATCTGTCAATTATACCAATCTTAATTGTAATACATTTTTAAAAAAATATATGTTTGAAAGTTAATAAAAAATGTTTTTGTCATACTATTCTAATTGTTTGTAATATCTATTTATCTGAACATGTACATTTGGGTGAAGTAAACAGAAGTAAAATACCGCCATAAACGTAACAGTTGTTAAAAGTGGTTAAGAGTGAAATGGTGTATATCTCTTTCTCTCTCGTAGGATTTAGCCCAAACATGGCGGACAGTGGCTCGTGGCCAGACCCTTATTATAGGGCGGTATTCACAGTCGCTTCTTAATTTCAAGACCATCTCAAGCATTTTCTCAAGATGCCGCCTAGATTCATAGTTGCATCTTGAGGTCGTGTCTTGAGCATTTGCTTGAGGAAAATCTTGTTCAAATAAGTAAATCCTTGTATGACGTCACATGTTCTCAAGCCATCTCAAGTATTTGTTCTAGATGCCGCCTAGATACATAGTTGCGTCTTGTGGTCGTGTCTTGAGCATTTGCTTGAGGAGAATCTTGTTGAAATAAGTAAATCCTTGTATGACGTCACATGTGTCAAAATAGACGGTAAAGCGAGGTTACATTTTCAAGACAATGTTTTAGATGTCTTGAGACAGTCTTGAGACCAACCCATACGTCATTATTTGCGTAAAAGAAGCGAGAATGACGTAAATGAAAATGGATTTTGAAGGAGACATCGATATTAATATTGATATTAGCGATATTGCTGATGATAATATAGCGGGCAATAGAGTTTTTAGAAGATACATTCGTGACGTGCACAATCATGTGAGATTCCACGAGATTAACCTACTTAAGGAAGTTCGATACCGGAGAAAAAATAATGAGAAATCTTTGAAAAGTGTTTTAATTTAATTATGGTTTTTGAAAAAATTGAAATCAAAGTTGCGCTCTTATATACGGGCTGTTATGGGAGAAGCGATAAAATTTCTATAAAATGTTACACAGAGTCCTTAAAAATAGTGAGAAAGTCCTAACAAATGTTGCAATGAAAGGCTTAAGTATTCCTATGAAATTCTAAAAAAGAAAATCAGACATGAACCGTACCGATTTATTAGATAACTGAATAAATAGACAGCAATGTACTCGTATTTTTGGAACTGGCTGAAGGAACTGTTTGAATCGTGGCAACGCTGTACGCCGGGTAATCATCTATACAATGTATACTTGTACAAAGCATACAGTAAAAATTGGTACAAACACTACCAAGCTGTAAACATGTATTTAATAATTTATTGCGAATCGGTACGAACGCGCAAAAGTGTGAGATGGAAAGAGAAAAAAAGATGGGCGCAAAGCGACGTTGCCGCATTTCACTCACATATTTTACGCTAGTTTTAATGAAAATACTGTGTTCCTAGCTTCATTAAACATACTTTTTGTTTAATTGAATTCCAAAACAAAATGTGTAGGAATAATTTTATTAGGAATAGACATGTAAATAACATTTTTGCCTACATAACTTTTTTCATCTAAGATTGGTATCACTGCAAAGATCCCATGTATAATCGTACGCTTACCCCTCTCGCCGTCTGCTCCGTAAGTGAGGTATCGAACCTCCTTAACCTGCAAGTAGGTTAACATGAATGAAAATGTTTTTATTTCACAATTGAAATATTATTATGGTTGTAGCAGATTGATCGCTACTTCGCCTTCATATTTAAGAGGCGACGACATTACCGTTAGTTTCGGTACGCTCGGGTTTTTCCCCGTGTGCCTGGGGTGAGTCGGGCGATCGCCACGTCACGCATCTGGCAGCCAGACTCGCCCAGGTCAGGGTTTTCCCAACGAGGTGACACCGTTTTTGCGCCAAAATTTACCGCGCATTTTCGGCGTCGCTTGAAGGACGCGTCCCTTTGAGAGGGCTGTATAAATAGCCCTCCGGAGGCGACGCTCCCTCTCACTCAACTGGAACGGCCTGTAGAGGCAACGTCACGCGCCGGGTAGTTTACCGAATTGTATCATTACTATTAATATTGTGTATTCTCAGAGTTTCGCCCAACTGGACATTAAAAGGAGTGTGGTGAAAGATTATTAATTTCCTTCTCACCCCTCATGGTTAATCGATTATGTGATTGAATACCACTCCATTTTACAGCCCAGAGCTTTTAATTAAAAAAGTTAATTGTGACAGAAAAACAAGAAAACTTGGAATTTGTTTACAATAATTAGGATTGACGTCGTGTTTAGCCATGAAATCCTGTCCTAGGATTCCGTCTGCTTCTAACGGGAAGTCGTCTTTGACTAACCGGCAAGGGTGCGTTACCGTTTTATTTCCGACTTTTATGTTTAATTGTACTAGACACAGCGTCTTGATTTCTACTGGAGCTATTCCTCGCAGGGACACTACTTCGTCTTGGGCGTGGACTTCGCCCAACACCTTTCCTATCTTTATTAACGTGATATCGGCACCGGTGTCTATTAACATATTCGCTTTTTCCTTTACTAATTCCGGCGCCCTAATTTCGACTGTGTTTTCGAGCTGAGATGTCACTACCATGTTCGCTCGGTATGCCTCTACTCTAGGTCCTGTGTTTGTTTGCCTATCGTCGGTTGTTCCGCGGCTCGCGGTAGGGGAATCTTGATTTTCGCTAGATTGTTCTCGACTCGGGTTTCTATTGAAATTCTGTCTAAAATCGTTGCGTCTATTATTCGTATTTGTATCGCGCGGTCCGTACCCTCGTTCCTTTGCTCTTTCTCTGGCCCTACATTCTCTGATATGGTGTCCCGGTTTTTTACAACAGTGACAGACTACTGTAACGCGCTGAACTTCCCTTTTTACGGTCGTTTTTTGAGTCGGATAGTTCTCTCGCGGCATGCTTAACCGTGTATAGCAATTCCTGGCTAAATGTCCTAATTTATTACAGCGTTCGCATCGCGGTACGTTTGATCCTTCCCTTCCTTTGGGCTGATTACCGAATTTCCTAAAATTTCGCGAGGTGTTTAGACCCATCGCTTGTTCCTCCTCTATTGCTGCGGCTATAGCTGCATTTAACGTTGTATAGTTTCGAGACCTTATAATCGTTCTCAGTTTCATATTCAATCCGAGGGTGAAAACATCTAGGGCGCGTTCTTGTACTGATCCTACCAACGCGTCATTTACCTCGTTGCTGTTTCCTGGCTTTACCGATAGTTCGGATAATTCTCCGGCTAATTCTTCTACTCTACACGCGAATTGTTTTACGCTCTCGTTTTCTCGTTGGTGGCAGGCATGGAACTCTGCTCCAACTGCTCCTATTGACCTTTTGTCCACGAATAAGGATGTTAAGATGTCCTTTAATTTTTCGAAACTATCTACTTCCTTGTATTCTAATACCTTGGCTGCTTTGCCTTTTATTTTCGTTCCTATCACTGTTTTCAAGAATCGCGGTAACTCCGTTGCGGGGACAAACTCTGAGGCGCTCGCATAAGACTTCAAAAATTCTGCAGGCTCGTCTGATGACTTTCCTACGAATTTATCGACTAGCGACAAATGCGGTAGACAATTTTTTTACGTCCGGTAGTCCGGGGGGGTTATCACCGTCAAGCAACGACATTTCTTGTCCTCCCGAATTTACTCCGTCCAACAAACTAAAGTCCGCTAGCAAAATCGGATATTCTCTATTCGGTGTCACAAAATTTTCCGGGGACGATTCTACGCTTGAATCGTCGTTCTTCTTAACGTTTAGTTTTAGCGGTGGCGGTCGAAGTGTTTGGCGGGACGGTCTTGGATGGTCTATAGAAGGTAAAAGGTCTAGTTCCTCTCGTACAAAGATTAGTTTTTTATCGAAAAACGACTCGAATGATCGCGACAAGCTTCTTTGGGAGTTTGAATTGATTCGCGCGTTCGTCTTCTATAGACATGCATGTACCGTCTCTGAATTTCTTTAGGACTCTGGTTTACAATATTTACGCTCGCGTTTTCTGTTTCGGACTCGGTATACGCTTCATTTACTTACAATGCTGCTCGCAACCACATGTCGTCGGCTCGGTCGGACGTCCTCTCGTACGTGAACCAACGGCGGCGATAAGATGAATTTGGACCCAGCAGGGTCGATCCGTACAGCTGTTCGCTGCGTGCCCCGACGGCTGCTTCCCTCGTACGGTTCTCCGTCCGTCCTTCGGGTGCGGTTTCCACTCGTTCCTCAGTCCCCAAGTCCTCTCGCGCGTCCTGGTCCTCGGATCAGTGACGTCCTCGTAGATGGAATTGGTGTTAGGTAATTGGTTGTTTCACCCGTTCACTCGCAGGCCGTTTTACTCGTCACCAGGCTCGTCGTCGTTCGGACTGCGTCGGACGTCTTCTCAAAGGCCGTTCCTCGGTCCTCTGTGCTACCTCGGTAGCTACGACAACCTGTTTCAGCCTATGCGACTGCGATGATCCAATAATCTTGTCTGAGAGAGTTCAATCTCAGACGGTGTCGATCAATCGGTTGCGTTAAGGCTCGGTAAGATTTTTACGATGCAGATCCCACCGCTGCCACCAATTTTGTTGTGCCCTGCGTGATGGCTCGCAAGGCTGGTACGGGATCTGGCGTAATCGTGGGTTCGGGAGTGATTAAAGGATGAGAATCCACCGGGTGAACTACACCATATGTGTTTAAACTCAAAGACTAAGTCTTTATTCAGAAACAACAAAAACTAGACTGAGGTGTACAAGTAGGTTTTTAACCGTGTTGCCCGGTCGAGGGTCGGATCTCGAGTCTGTCGATTAGCGGAGTCGAATTGGTTTTATATCACTCTTGGGCGTGGTACGCGTTACCATGCCCGGTTGGCGTGGAGCGTTCGCATTTTGCTGATTTTGTAGATTTGGTTGCTTAGCGGCTGTCTTAGCTTGGAAACGTCTCGAGCGTTTCATAACGAACGTAATATAATATGTATAATGTATGATACGCGTGCTTGGGCGTTGCCTGGGCACAACAATACTTATTATAAAACCAGGCTGTACTTCCGAAAGGCACCGGTGGCCGATCAAGATGAAACTTGGTGAGTAATGCGAGGGGTGTGGAAAGACCCCAAATATAAAATTTTAGCTTCGGAAATTAATGCGTTCAAAAGATACAGAGGTAATTGTGCATCAAAGTGTACAACTTTTTTAATTATCATCTTTGTTGCAGGCTGTCGTTGGTCCAAGGATGGAATTTGTAAATATTGCACCAGAGTAGCTGACAATGAGTACTGCACACGACAGGTGTATATTCCAAAATTCCGCATCGCTTTTTAAATTCATCTTCATCATAAAATTCAATAGAATTTTGCACCTCACGAATATATCCTCCAATAACACTATTGTCCGCTACATTCTTACCATCATCAATGTTGCTAATATCAATATTAATATCGATGTATATCAAGTACATCAATTATGTACAAAATAAATTATAATTAAATGGAGTCTCTACTATCTGAGGTGTTTTTATTTTTATATTACATCAGTTTAGTGGCTGGGTTTATATATTAGTTTATTATATAAATCAATTTTACACCTAATTTCCTTCATTATGCTCCGAATTACATTGTTCTTGAAGTCATTGTAAGGCATCGCGAGGAGTTATCCTCGCTATTACGTAGGCTCTCCAATAAACTGTTCCCCCGCATCGCTGAATAATATATAACATATGAGGCAGTGAGAACGACAACGGACCAACCCACATTAAAAAAAAATTCCCCTATTTTATATGATTAGTAGAGCCTATTGGAATACATTATTGCTACTAACTCAATTTCGAAAAAAATGTGGGTTAGTCCGTTGTTGCTCTCACTGTTTCATATAGCCTCGAGTCCTCATCACTCACACGCATTACTCACACATGTTCGAACGAACAAGGAACGAACGGAATTTCCTTCTATCATTGGTTGTTCTAACAGAATTATTCCGAAAGTTGCCGAACGTGAATGAGCAAATGCTTGAGTAAATGTTTTATAAAGAAAATGGATACGTCATATAAGCAATTGCTTATTTCAAACAAATGCTTAAGATCATCTTGAGCAGCGACTATGAATACCTGATGTCTTCAGGCAAACAAGATCGTCTTCTAGAAGATGATCTTAAGTATTTGTTCAAGACGCGACTGTGACCGTCCATAGGCCGGTATTCATAGTCACTACTTATTCTTAAGCAAATGCTTAAGCATTCGGCATCCTTCACTAGCTACTAGGTTAGTAGAGGATGCCGCATGCTTAAGAATAAGTAGCGACTATTACTACGAATTCTATAATGAGGAAGAATTTCAGAAACGTTATAGATTTAATAAAGAATCAGTCCTTTATAGGATTTTACCCAAAATTGAATGCGCCGCGGTAGCGAGACCGCCACAATAGATGGAAGAGCGCGTGGCGAGAAAAGAAACTCAAGATGTATTTTCAATGTCATTCCTGATTGGGTAATTCCGCTTGGCTACAATGGAAAGCTACCGACAGTTGCCGAACATAATATAAGATTTGAGTAGTAGGACAAGGCGGTTTCTAACTCAAATTTGGATTTCAAGGTCAGGAGAAATCCTTATCATGATCTTGAAATCCAAAATTTGAGTTTGAAAATTTTTCGAAATTTGTTTTTTGGGGGCGGCTGCGGGCGCGGCGGCGCGGACGGGCGGCGGTTGACGTCATAGAGATGGCGGAGTGGTGGGGGTATAGCGCGAGAACTGATATTATCGAATCGATACCGAATTGATATCGAAACGCTAACCGAAGTGCACCGAGGAGGAGAACCGCGGGTGAAGTGCTACTCTGGAGCGTGGTACAAACTGTCGGTAAGGAAGGAAATATTTAATTTTAAGATATTAATATAAATGAAAAAAACGGAATCTCGGGCGACAGGGCTCGAACCCAAGACCTCCGGCGGTACGAGTCAGCCGCCTAACCAACTCTCTGATATTATTCTTTCCTGAATGGTACATATACCAAGCGTAATAATTTATTTTCATCGGATGATGTAGAGCAATTTCGGCTTTTTATGTGCAATCTATTGGAGGAAGGAGATACATCGAAAGAGTTAGACAGAGGTAGCACTACTTAGTGGTACAATCGTATGCGTTCTAAAGCTAAATTCAGGGGAGGGAAAGAAACAGCAGTGGTATAATCACAGTTCTTCTAAAGCTAAAATTTTTCAAAATGTTTTTTTCAATCTTAACGTCGCAGCGTATCGCGCGATCACGCGTAATTTGAACCCACTCTCAAGGATAAAAGTCTCGACACGTGTTGAATGTAACATAATACTTTTTGGAAACGTCGAATCTTAGAATTGTGCGGAGTCAGCAGAAACCGTGTCGGGTGATTTTGCGCGCTAATTCGTCATACACATGAATCATAGAAAGAATTATGCGATATCAGCGGAAATTGCTTCGGAAGATATCGGGAAGGATCGGCTTTTACATGCAATGCATCTGAGGGAGGAGGTACATCGAAAGAGTTAGACAGAGATACCAAATCGTGGCATGGGTATAAAAGCGCTATAAACTGTACAAAAATCTCAAATCGTTGTAACACGTGGCGCGGATAATACATTACATTTACATTCCATTTACGATCATGGAAAAATTCGCACAAGTAGAACGCAAATTGTTGGATCAATCTGCACGATTGATTTCACGCGATGAATACCTCGCGTGGGAAGAACGGTGCAACGAGTGTATCGAATCTTTGGAAGAACACAGCCGAGTGAAACGTCCTCGATTATCAATCGGTGTTCGACAATAGTTGGTTGCTCGAATCGCGCAGCTCGAAGGACTGAAATATTCGTTGCGCGGACGTTTCGTGCGTGACGGTGCCGGACATTCGAGCACGGGACTTTCGTGGCGCGAAATAGACACTGCGTTTGATAGCCGCGTATTAACTGGTGCCCTGCTAAATTCGAACTATATCGAGCCGCGCAACTTCCTCCAGGATGCGGCGACCATTGTGTTGGAACATGTCCGGGGCGCTTAGAGGAAACATCGGAACCTCAAAGTGAACACGGTGTTTAACGGTGAATTTGTGGCAGGTGACAAGCATGCTTGTAAAAGCATCAATACCCGAAACTGTGAACTCTTCGGTACATCCGATCTGCAGGATACGTCGTCGAACCCACCTCGCATCGCTGGAAGAGTTCCAGGAACGCGACAGCGGATGGGCATTGACGAGAATTCTCAATCTGACCGTCAATGTCAACAAGTACAATCCGCTGCGCGCGAGATGTCATCACAAGTTGCCACGGGAAATATCGCTGAAGAAAGCGACGATTAGCGTGCAATCCCCGGAAAACGCCTGTTTCGCTTGGGCAGTGGTTGCCGCTCTACATCCTGCCGACAGATACGTTGACCGCCCAAGTTCACACCCCGAATATGCTTCCATATTAAATCTCCAGGGCATTTAATTTCGAATGTCCCTGACGCAGATTGGGAAGTTTGAAGGACAGAATGGCATCTCCGTCAACGTGTACAGCTTCGAGGCGGAGAGGAAGAAAGGGCCGACAGTCTTCCCACTGCGCCTCACCAGCCAAAAGAGGGATCGGCACGTCAATCTGCTCTACACGCCGAATCAAGAGCAGGGCGATGTAGGGCACTTTGTGCTGATCAAGGACTTGTCCCGGCTGGTGAGCACGCAGTTGAGTAAGAAGAAGGCAAAGAAATTCATCTGTGATCGGTACGTATATAAACTTATTCAAAGTTGAAATGTCTCGCGAAACAAATTACATAAAAATTTTTTGGGTTTACAGATGTATGCATTATTTCGGATCTGTCGAGAAGTTGGAGCTTCATTCGCTGGACTGTGGGAAGATGAACGACTGCGCCATTGTACTGCCTAGCGAAGGCAACATCTTGCTCAACTTCGACACCCACTGCAGGAAGGAGCGGCTCCCCTTCGTGGTGTACGCAGATCTCGAGTGCATCATCGAGAAAACAGGGGACAGTCGGAGGGGTGAGGAGGATCGCAAATTGCACACGTACCAGAAACATAAGGTGCATAGTATCGGCTTTTATATGCATTGTTCGTACGATACATCACTATCGATGTATCGATGTCGCCGCCAAGCGGATTGTGTTTCATGGTTCGTCGAAGAACTGACAAATTTTGCAGACTTTGCCAAACCCGTCCTGACCAATAATGTTCCCATGGAAAAATTGACGAAAGACCAGTGGACGGCATTTAGTAATGCAGCACACTGCCATATTTGCGACGAAACATTCGAGGATAGCGATATACGAGTTCGCGATCATTGCAATCTATCAGGACGGTTTAGAGGTCAGGCACATTCGGAGTGCAATTTAAATTACAAAAATGCGTTTTACATCCCGATCGTTTTTCATAATTTATCCGGCTACGATTCACATTTCATTATCGAGGAAATAGCTACCGCTTTCGACGGCAGCGTTGACGTATTACCCATTACTAGAGAAAAGTATATTTCTTTCACAAAAAATGTTGAAGATACGGCTGAGTCAGACTCGCGAAATTATATTAAATTGCGATTCATCGATTCGTACAAATTTCTAAACACCAGTCTCGACAAATTAGCATCTTTTCTTAGCACAGATAAATTAAAAATTTTACGATCCCAATTTGAAACATTATCCGCCGAAGATTTCAATTTATTGACGCGAAAGGGTGTCTTTCCGTATGAATACCTTGATTGCGCGAACAAGCTGCAGGAATCATGCTTACCGCCGCGCGAGTCATTCTACAGTTCATTAACGGGCGAGACACTATCCGAGGGCGGTTACGCGCACGCCGAGACTGTCTGGCAGCGTTTCGGCATTAGAACCTTGGGCGAATACAGCGATTTGTATTTGAAAACAGATGTCTTGTTATTGGCAGATATTTTTGAAAATTTTCGCGAAAGTTGTATCAAGAGTTACGAATTAGATTCAGCGCATTATTATACTTTACCCGGTTTCACGTGGGATGACATGCTAAAACATACCAAAATTACATTCGAATTGCTCACAGACGTCGATATGGTCATGTTTATCGAACACGGTATACGCGGTGGTTTAAGTCAATGTTCCGGAAGATATGCACATGCCAATAACAAGTACATTTCATCTTACGACGCATCGGAACAGTCATCGTACTTGATGTAGTTTGACGTAAATAGTTTGTATTGATGGGCAATGTGGCAGTCCCTGCCACATGCCAAATTTCAATGGGTCGAAGATGTTGCAAATTTTGATGTGTCTGCAATCGCTGTCGATTCGCCCACGGGATACATTCTCGAGGTAGATCTGGAATATCCGCAACGTCTGCACGACACTCATGCCGATCTACCGTTCTGCCCGACGCGTGCCAAACCACCTGGCAGCAGACAGGACAAGTTACTTGCGACGGTATACGATAAGCAGCGTTACGTTATCCATTATCGCAACCTGCAGCAGTGCACGCGTCACGTCCTTCGTATTACAAAGATACACCGCGTGCTTCAATTCGCTCAATCCCCCTGGCTCCGCCATTACATCGAACTCAATACACCGTTTAGAACAAGCGCGACAAATGATTTTGAAAAATTTATACAAATTGATGAACAACGCGGTATTCGATAAAAGTATGGAAAATGTGCGAAATCATGTGGATGTAAAACTTTTAACACATTGGGAAGGGCGATATGGCGCGGAGGCAATGATCGCGAAACCGAATTTCCACAGCAGAAGTGTTTTTTCGGAAAATTTAATAGCTGTTGAATTGCTAAAACTCGAGGTGAAATTCAACAAACCGATATACGTGGGTATGTGCATTATGGATATATCAGAAATTTGTTTGTATGAATTTCATCACGAGCACATGTCTCCCCTGCACGGACAAAATTGTAAAATTCTATACACCGACACTGACATTTTCATTTATCACATTAAATGCGAAGATATCTACGAGACCATGAAACACAATATCGATAGATTTGACACATCCGATTATCCCATCGACAATCCATATAATATGCCGCGCTTAAATAAATGAGTCCCGGGGCTGATGAAGGACGAAAATAACGGTGCGATAATGACCGAATTCGTAGGTCTTAGAGCGAAAATGTATGCACTCCGCGTAGACGGTAAAAAAGATACGAAAAAGGCGAAAGGCGTCAAGACCAACGTCATATCCAGGACGATAAATTTCGACGACTACGCGTAGTGTTTGCATAGGGAGATCGAAATGGTTCGCAGGCAATCATGCATACGGTCGAAATTCCCCAAAGTGTACACCATTTCGGAATCGAAAATCGCTCTAAGCCCGCACGACGACAAGCGGTATATCGTACCCGATTCGACCAACACTCTGCCCTGGGGACGTTATAATATACCATTGTAAAATAGAAATTATTGTAAAATATAAAATTCTTCGCACGTGTATAGAAATTATTATATTTATTAAAGCATTATAAATGGTGGAATTATGCATAAAAATAAAATTGTTCACATGTATATGTATCATTGTATTTATTGAACCATGTATTATTATAATGTTACAATACATTATTTTTATTTATCCAAGAATTGTGCGATTTAGCAAACCCTAGCCAGTTGACGTATACCTTATCCCCCTTCCTGCGCCAAACTTTTTCCACTAGAGACACATCAGGATCGATGACGCGTTGCAGCTCGTGTTCATAGAATCCTCCGGCAACAGGTTTTCCACAGGAATCGAGGAGCAGATACGTTGCGGGATTAGTTGCCTGCACTTTGGCTATCTCGAACACCTCCGTTGTCCAATTCGGCGTGTAGCCTTTATCGATGATGGTTTTAAATTTGCTCACGCGCACAAACTCGCCTAACTTGAATCTCGCTGGAGCAGCGATCTTTATGTTGCTGTATACGGTGGCCAGCAGCTTATCGGCGATCGCTGGGGTAACATCGCAAGGACGCATTCTGATGGTTCTATGTTTTCGCGCGTTATACTCTGCAAGTAGACGCGATAGCGCATCGGTCCATCTGTAGGTTCCATTGAGCGTAAACAGTTTCCACATATTGTTCTTCAAAGTTCGATTGAAACGATCTACGACGGAGGCCTTCATCACCGAATACGTTGAATAATGATTAATGTCATACTTTGTCAAGAGTTTTTGCACATCGACGTTGTAAAATTCTTTTGCTTGATCGGTATGCAAATTTTTCGGATATCGATCTCTAAATATCTTTGCAAACGCTTTAATCACCTCAGCGCCACTTTTAGTCATGAGCGGTACCGCCCATGCATACTTGCTCAGCACATCGATGACGGTGAATATGTAGTGGTGACCTTGGTTGAATCGCGAGTATGGACGCATTTCTACAACGTCAGCTTGCCACAGATCATAGTATCCGTGCACTATGACTCGCCTCCGCGGGAAATATCTTCGAGCTGGAGCATGCAATTCCTCGACGAGTTGCCGCTTCTTGTGGCCATGGTTTTCTTTACTCTTGGATTTCGATGATGGGTGCATGTTTGATCAGAGAGGTGTCCTTGAAACGAATGATGTGATAATTATCGTGTACGTGCATTATGTGCGCCCCATCGGTCCAGTGACAAGTTCATCCGTCTCGCATGATTTTCCTTCGCAGCGCTGCTGTGGGATAGAATTCGACGCCTGCGATATCTTTTGAACGCTGTTTTGCAACGTCAGCATATCTTTCTGAACACGACCAGCTTCCTCTCTAATTCTTCCTGCTGCTCTCTCAAAAGTTTAATGCTCTTTTCCACGTATAGTTAATTGACGGCATCGCTATAACAGGTATGTTGAGCTACGCGTCGTATCTTGCGTGATTTTGCATCAAAGTCGGCACCAGTTACGCAAAGAGCGTTATCTCGCATATAATTTCGAAGCAAACCGGTCCATTTGTAATAATCCATTCTAGCTGCGCCACTCTTCTCGAGCGATACTCCAAATTTGTTGATCGGCATCTCATTATTTATAATGAAGCCTCCCTGGTGGAGGTCTTCGATAATCGACAGAATTTCATGGTCATGCGAGTTGTTGCCCGCCTGACGCGACGGTTCCAGCAAACGGTATCGATCCACAAGCTCGTTGGGATCGTCCCAGCGCACGTAATCGATCTTGTTATCATTTACCACCATGACTCGCGGCGCCGTTAGACCTTTCCCTGCTTCATTGGTTGATACACGAGGGAGTAGCGGTGCAATTACATGTTTGTACTTGTATGCCTTGTTGCCCAATATGGGATTTTGAGCAGAATGACCGCGTTTGTAGGCATTCGTCGCCAGCAGTATACTTTTGTATTTTTGTTTATCGGCATCGGTGTATACAGCATCGTCGGGAATTCTCTTGAAAATCAGTTCGTAAAGGCCGGGCGTTCCTCTGTATTTTACACCGTCGATGATTATATTATCAGCCTTGTCCATATCGAATGCCTTATCCCCAAGCATCATTCTACTATCGCCAAAGTATACGCCATACACAGTGTCTGTGACAGTTTCCTTATCCCTACTTATGATTGCATCCATATATTTTTGTCCCAGGGGACCCAAATGGTTGCGAAACGTTTCTTGTCCATTGGGTGTTTGAAGTTGTTGTCTAATAGATGTTGCAAACGACTCATCAGGTGTAGTTTCAAAAATATCATCATCGCCATCATCATCATTGATTGTGAGCAATTGTACACTAGGAAATGTCTTTTTGGGGGGGGGCAGGAACCGGGGACTCGTTTGATGCAACATTTTGCCGCTTTCGCTTCGATTGAACTGGTGCAGAGGTTACGTGTGAATAATCCGATGACGTGCGTGATTTCCTCTTTCTCTTACGTGATGTGTTCCATTTCGGCAGGATTTTTCTTTCAGGCGTTAATGTTTCATTCCCTTCAACGCTTGTGCTCATCAGCGGTGATATTTCAGTTTCTGCCGCTGTGGTATTTTCCACCATATGTTTTAAGGGTTCGACAATAGGTTTAAAGTATCTCTCCAACGCGATGTCTTCCTCCACCTGCCGGTCTTCAAAGCCTGATGTTTCCTGCGAATGTCTTCGCTGGTTCTTGCAATTTCCATCGCTATTCTCTCCCGATCCTTAATCTCCAGACTATCGATATCAATCATTGTTGCACCGCAGACGTTGCTTTCCCACCGACGTGTTGACAATGATTGACCATCTCATGGTGCTGCAAATTCGTTAAGTCCCTTTCTATAACGTCCATTGGACATCGCACTATCCTTGTCTATCACCACGAAACCATACTCCAGCTGCCAACAATTACGACACAAAGCGCAGAAATCCTCGTAAGACATATCAGTGTTTACATGATCGTTGTTCACATGTTTCAAGTTGGTACCATCCTGCTTAAACAGAATCAACAGATTGGCATTGTCGCGTATAAGATGTTTGGGAATCTTTACATATGTCTGACAGAGATAGAAGCAGTCAACTTTCGAGTGGCGCCCCATTGCAAAGTATTCCCTTATCGTATCTTGCTTGTCGCATGCCCCGTCATCAAAGATAAAAATGGAATTCGGAAGCGATTCGCTCGGTGTGATGACGTCACTGTTATTCGAAAATGGGAAGTAGCCAATTTCATCTAGCGGAGTCAATAAATTCTCCAAATACTGATGTTTCGGCTGTTGCAACGATTTGGAATACACGTACTTGTTCTCGAAGCGGACGCCGTGAGGACTTTCCGACAAGCTCACCAGCACTTTGGTCTTTCCACAATTTGGTGGACCGCAAATGAGGCAGCGTATGGTGTTTGGCAGCATGCTACCATGTCTGCGTCTTGTTTTCGAGGACATCATTTGCGATTTATCATCAAAATTTGTCACGCGTATCGGCACAGGTTGCCGCACGAATCGCATCCTCGATGAGAACCGCGAAAATGATTTTGGTACATCGAAGGGGCGACGCGTCCTATTTATAGGCCCGCGCCGAAGCAAAACAGCTCAGTATTCGAAATGCTTCTCGTTCTGTCATATAATTGCGATATTCGAGACCTAACCTCTGAGCAGTTGAAATATATACCAAAGATTATTCTACTGCGCGAGTTTGGCAGACACATTGATCAGTTGTGGGACAGACTCCCCGAGCATATAAAAGCCGATTCTGAGGTTCAGCAGTATCGTCGGTGTCTCGAACATTATAATCGCCCTTGGCAACGAACGCATATCGACGGTCCAGCACCACTGATTAAAAACTGTGGCGAATGTCGCCGACGAGAGTAAAGAAAGGTTGTGGTTTGTTAAATCGGGCGATAAACGCGCTATCTATCGAATTACATATCCCGGGATACCAGTTTTGTGGTCCAGGAACTCGTCTGGCAAAACGATTGGCTAGAGGCGATCAAGGTATCAATCCGTTGGACGCAGCGTGTCGCGAACACGATATTGCGTATTCGCGTAGCAACGACCTCAGCGAAAGGCACGCGGCAGATAACGTACTCGCTGACAAAGCGCGAAAACGCATCGCTGCGCGAGACTCGACTCTGGGCGAAAGAGGCGTTGCTACAGCTGTTTGGGCAGCTATGAAGGCCAAGACGAAAATCGGAATGGGGATGAAAACAAAAACTCGCAAAAGGACTGCAAAGAAAGCACCGCAAAAGCGGATCCTGTCGGTGGCAAAACGGGGTGGTAGATTACCACTTCTCCCGCTGCTAGGTGTTCTCGGGTCATTAGCTGGTGGAGCGGCGGGGATCGCCAAGGCCGTAAACGATAATAAGGCGGCGCAACATCAGCTGCAGGAAATGCAACGTCATAATCGTTCCATGAAAGGTCGCAGACTTTATCTCGTGCCATACAAGCGCGGACAGGGAATATCGAAACGAAAAAAAAACGCCGAAAAGAAAATAAAAATGCCTGTGGGCGTAACTATCGAAGCGCAATTGGTGGAGTTGGCAAAACGTATGCGTATTCCATTTTTTAGGGGTGTTCTTATGCGCAATGCGCTACCTGCCGGAACAGTACGTCGAAACGAGAGCGGCATCGTAAATTTGGACAACGCTGAGGGGCCGGGGACTCATTGGGTGGCGTATGCGAAGAGAGGGTGTCGAGCTGTATATTTCGACAGCTTTGGCAATCTTCGACCGCCTAAGGAATTGGTGCAACATCTGGATAAAGATGCTGTGAAAATTGAATACAATAGAACGTCTTATCAGCAGTACAATCAGAGCAATTGTGGATAACTATGTCTACGCTTTCTACAGACGATCTGCACCAAATTTAAGGATTGACCACTCTGATTCAGTACTAGTCGAGCAGTACAGCTCGGAATATGTCGTTAACATTCACTCTAACCGGCAAGAGTAGCATCCTCGCGGTAAGCTACTTTCCACCCATAGATTTGAGCAACGATGATTACGAGCTTGGTCTAACAACCTTTGAAACTTATCATACAATACCGAACATCGACTCGAGTAACGATAAACTCTACTTTGCCGTAAACTATGACACCACCAACAACAACGTTGACATCACTCATGAATACATTACGATTCACCACGTCTCCTACGAACTAGACGCCATTGCCAAGTATTTGAAGCAGCGATTACTCGAGCGGTATCCTCAAAATCTCGGCGGCAATGATGAAGACAATGGTGGTGACAACGATGTGTATCCAATAGTGTTGCGCCCCAACAACAGCACCATGAAAAGCGAGCTGTACTGCTCGTTCGCCGTAGACTTTACAAAGTCCATTAACATTGGATCGCTACTGGTATTCTCAACGAATCGAGTATTAGAACCTGGACAGTGGCACGAATCGGACGATCCAATTAATATCATGAACGTAAACATTATTCGCGTAGAATGTAGCGTGACCGCTGGTGCGTACAACAATGGGAAGCACGTACATACGATACATGAATTTTCTCCGAGGGTCTCACCAGGATATATGATATCGGAAACGCCCGCACAGATCATTTACCTTCCGATCACCGCACGGATCATTACGGATCTAACGATACGCGTTGTGGATCAAGACGGACGGTTGCTCGATTTTCGAGGTGAAGAGATTACCATCAGACTACACGTACGGCGACGACGACTATAATACGCGTGGTACGAACGAAAGAGATGCTTGTGTTAAACGACTCCAGAAATACGTTTCTTCCAAACCAAATTGTTTGCAACAACAACAACAACAACTGGAACAGCTCTGATCACGCTATAAAGAAGAGGCTCAGTGCTGCGAACTTTGCATTTATAAAATCACTGGAATTCATTGTGCGCATTTAAGTTGAAAAATGGCTAACATTCTAAGCATTTGAGGGAAGCCAACGTTTGATAATCGCATCTTCAAGCTCGAGACTCACACATACAACCCATACGTCAACACGACGTTTGGATACATCGATGAGATAAGAATACCCATACAGCAGCAGGATTTATGCACATTGCCGTGTGAAAGTTTCCTCTACGTGGAGGGGAAATTTAAGATAAATAAGCCAAATGATTCATTAACGGTGACGTTGGGAAATGATTGTGTGGCGTTCTTATTTGATGAGATTCGATACGAGCTGAATGGCATGGAGATTGACCGCAACAGAAACGTTGGAATAACTAGCACGCTTAAAAACTATGTATCGCTGACATCTGCCGAAGACAAAAATTTGGAGAATGCAGGATGGGGCTTGAGACGACGTAATGGGCCAAAATTGAAAAATCATTTCAATTTTTGCATCCCGCTCAAATATTGGCTGGGATTTTGCGAGGGCTACAAACGCGTGATTATTAATGCGCGTCACGAATTGATTTTAATACGATCGCGCAACGACAACAATTCCTTAATAAGATCGCCGATGTTGGAACCAGAAATTGAATTACATAAAGTGTAATGGCGGATGCCTCATGTGACGCTGAACGACGTTAATAAGCTATCGTTGCTACATACTTTGGAAAGTGGGCAAAACCTAAGCATTTGTTTTCAATCGTGGGATCTGTACGAGTATCCTCTCTTGCAGAGCACGACCAAGCATTCGTGGGCCGTGAAGGCATCTACGCTTCTGGAGAAGCCGCGATGCATTATCTTTGGTCTACAGACTAATCGAAAGAATGTGATCAATCTAACTGATCAATCTAAAACTTTTTCTCAACTCGGAATTTTACACGTACGATGACTTGTACTTGGACTTTGACAAGAATAGGCACGCCATCTTGTTTCATATGTATACGCATTTCCGTAAATCGTATTATGGATATAGTTGCAACGAGGCATTATTCACCGTGGCAGAATTTTTACAATTTGGACCCCTCGTCGTGATTGATTGCTCGCGACAAAATGAGTCGATCAAGAATGGTACCGTGGACGTGCGCATAGAATTCGAATGTAAAGAGAATGTGCCTGCAAATACTACAGCCTACTGTCTGATTCTGCACGATCGGGTGGCTGAATACAATCCGCTGAAAAACATGGTGCGAAAAATCAATTAAATTGTCACGCCACTTGCCCGCCCTCTCCTGTGCCAAAATTACATCGTGAAAATTGAGATGCTTTACGAAAAAGATCGCATTCTCCCGTCTGTCTTGGAAGCGAGTGGACCTCTAAATTGTACCGATAATGGCCATACCAACATTTGTTGACCGGCAAGGATTCATCATTTATGGAAGATTTATCGTCAAGGAAGTGGCTGTCCTACGAAAGGGAAAAGTTCTCTCGCACTATATTTTTGGGAGTTCAATGCCGCAATATCTTCTTACGAAATCTGACAAATCAAACATCCGGTGGTTGGTGGCAAAACATCATGGACTACGGTGGGAAGATGGAGACGTTCCATACAGTATGGCTAAACAGCTAATTACGAGAGCTGTTGCTGATGCGATCGATGAAGAAGATGACGCATCCCATATCGTATACGTTAAAGGGCTGCAGAAACGCGACTGGCTTGCGGATTTCCTCGATGAAAATACGAGAGCGGACGTGATCATCGAGACACTGGACATTGACTACGAGGATATCATATCTCTAAATAAGCTAAATGTAGTTAATACTCTGCGATGTGGCAGACACGCAAAGCACTGTGCCTTGCAAAATGTATTTAAAATATTCAACTGGTGGTCTAAACACCAGAGAGAAATGCATAAATAAATATAATCAATTTTTAATGCATAAATGTTTTTTCTTCACCCATCCCCAACCTCCTGCATGTGATATACGCTAGATTAAGATGATGGTTGTAATTATTATGTAGAAGTGGTTCGATGCGCGATCAAAGTGGTACCATACACGTTCAGAGTGGTACGATAGACATTCGATACACGTTCAGAGTGGTACGATAGACGTTCAATACATGATCAAAGTGGTTCGATTGATGTTCGATACACGTTCAAAGTGGTATGGTCTAGTCGAATGATGTTTCCAAAGAAGAAGGGGAAGCGGCTCAGCCAAATGACGAGTGCGAAGAAGAAGAAAATGAGTGGTCGGCGACAATGAAGGTGGGGAACCACAGGCATCTTACTTTTGCAAAGCTACGCACTTCTCGATTTCAAGATATGAGTTTATATGCGAGCGTTTGGAAATGCAGCGAGACCAGTTGTCTTCAAATCTTGACAGACAGCAGTCGTATTTTTTTTGTCCAACAATTTTGTACGATAATGGGATTGGAGCGGATTGTCCCCGAGCACGACCCATCGCCATGTCGAGACAACCCTGAGGTATGTACACAACAATTTTTTTATGTTTATCGTGATTAACCTTTAAAATCGAGTTCGATCAAATCAGGCGATCGTGCCAATATTATATCGATGTTTGTGTGTTCTAGAACTCGCCACCATCATCACCCCCCTGGTCACCTGATTGGGCACAGCCTGACTGGGCAGAGCCCCCTTCACCCCTTTCGTCGCCACCTCCGCAGGTATGCAGTAGTTTGCATTAGATTTGATATGTTTGATATTTATTATGTTTATTCATGTGTTAGTGTTATATCGACGTTTGTGTTCTAGGATCGGGCGGAGGATGTGCCGCAGCCCGCACCGCAGTCCGCACCCTTGGACCTGCGGATGCGGCGGTCGGGGCCGGTGATCGGCCCCGGGGTGGCCGCGCGGTTACGGCATCCGTGGGTGCCGTACCTGCAATGGGGTCCTCTGCGACGGCCGCGGCCCTCATTACCGCCATCGCCTCCATGGATAGATGTGCGTGAGCCGAAGCCGTCGCCGCCACCGCCCCCGTCGCCTCCATGACAATTTGAGTGTTTGCTGGCGTCGTCGGGATCGTCATCGCCACCATCCCCATCGTCCCCCAACTGGGTGATGACGCCCCCGCAGCCGACGTCGTCGTCTTCGGCATCACCACCGTGGTGGCCGCCGTCGACGCCGTCGCCAGCACCGTCATCGTCGTCATCATCGTCGCTGCCATCGCTGCTCCCGAGCCCACTCGGAGGGTTGCCACCGTCACCCCTCGAGCCGTTCGGGGGGTTGTTGACGCCGCCGCCATCGCCACCCCTCGATCCACGATAGGGGCTCTTGATGCCGCCGCCGCTGCAGCCTCCTGAGTGGCTTGGGGGGTTGCAGACGCCACCACCGTTGCCGTCCCCCGAGCCACTCGAGGGGCTCCTGACACCGCCGCCGTCGCCAGAGGAATTTTTTAATTTTTTTTTCATTTTATTTTTATTATCTTTTATTTTTTTCTATTTTTATTTTTATTTTTGTTTTTATATTTTATTATTATTATTTTTCTTTTATTTGCTTTCATTTTCTTTTCTTTTCTTTTTTCTTTTTATTTTATATTATTATTATTATTATTTTATTTTCATATTCTTTGACTGTAACAATATATTATCATTTAAAACATATTATTTTTCCATTTTATTTACCCATCTTCCTCCTTCTTTCCTCACCACATACTTCTTTCTAAGATTCGGCGTTTCAAAAAGTATTATATTTCATTCGTGCGTTCTTCGCGCCGTTCTTCACGCATAATCACGCGATATGCTGCAACGCTTTAAAAATTGTTAGTTATAGAATGCATGTTTGCTACATATTAGTGCCATAGTAATATCATGAATTGGATAGGAATATGGAAGAAAGTAAACTGGTAGACAAATTTAAAAAGTAAATAAATTTTATTCGGGTTCCCAGGGGAGGGTCACCATTCGTATTCTACATTTAACACACCTCTCGCCGTGAGGGTGTTACGATCATTCTGTGACATATTAAAATATCGCTCAATGCACTTTGAACACTTTTCTACAAGGTTGGGGGTGTAAATTATCGCCGAACAGGTTGCGCAATACATGTGTCGTTGATAATTGATGCGGAACACCGCGATGTGGATGGCCGCTTGCATGCATTCGTAGCGTTCGTGCTCCGGGAGCTCTGTGTAGCACCTATCACACAGCTGCTTTCCGTGCGTATAGGATGGATCCAGAGGGGGGTGCTAATGCTCCGTAAACATGGCATCGGGTGTTCGTTGGGGACAACTCCGTCCCACGGTACATCGTCTTCCGGAGGTGGCGGAAACTGTATACTGTGGTATACTGGCATCTTTTTTTCTTGATGTGAAAGTGAAAAAATAATTTTATTAAAATTCTGTTCAACACTTTCACCTCCATATCCATACGTAAGCCAAAAAGACTTGTATTCATACTTACAATTTTATCACTTTTTTCATTCGTCGAACACAAATTCAATCGCAATGTGCTGTAGTCAGATGTCGAACGATTATAACCGTCTCACAGTATCTCCAGACTTTTGTATGTAACCCCTCCCCCATCTTCCTCCTCTCCTCACCAATTTCTATCGATATGGCATAATTCTTTCTTTAATTCTCGCACGTTTGACTTCAACAAAGTATTATATTTCATTTGAGCGTTTTTCGCGCCGCCAAATGATGTCATCCCGCACGGTTGCCCCAGGGGATTCTAATTACGCGTGATCGCGCGATACGCTGCGACGTTAAGATCAAAAACATTTTGAAAAATTTTAGCTTTAGAAGAACTGTGATTATACCACTGCTGTTTCTTTCCCTCCCCTGAATTTAGCTTTAGATTAGTGGTACGATTGTACCACTAAGTAGTGCTATCTCTGTTTAACTCTTTCGATGTACCTCCTTCCTCCAATAGATTGCACGTAAAAAGCCGACATTGCCCGACATCATCCGATGACAATAAATTATTACGCTCGATATATGTACCATTGAGGAAAGACTAATGTCAAATAGCTGGCGTTGGGGGAGTTGGTTAGGCGGCTGACTCATACCGCGCGGAGGTCTTGGGTTCGAGCCCCGTCGCCCGAGATTCCGTTTTTTCTCATTTATATTAATATCTTAAAATTAAATATTTCCTTCCTTACCAACAGTTTGTACCACGCTCCAGAGTGGCACTTCACCCGCGGTTCTCCTCCTCGATGCACTTCGGTATCGCAACCCGCCCCCTCCCCAAACAAATTTCGAAAAAATTTTCAAACTCAAATTTGGATTTCAAGGTCAGGGGAAATCCTTATCATGACCTTGAAACTTAAATTTGAGTTAGAATCCGTATAGCCTTACTGCTCACAATGGTTCTTTTCCTCGGTCGTTTCGTCGTTTACGGTTTCACTTATATCCTTCCGCACGTTGTCGACTCCGAACGCCCCATCGCCACTTATCTTCAAAGGGTAAAGACGCTGTACCGGCCGAGTGAGTTGGCCATTCCTTGTTTTTAAGATGGCAACTCGCGGTATTCCGCCTTTCCCGACAATTAATCTCTCTATACGGGCTAAAAGCCACTTGACACGCTTGAGATTGTCCTCACCCAGGAACACAACGTCTCCAACCCTTAGTTTTCGCGTTTCTTTAACATGACTTTTAGAAATCAACTGACTGAGATATTCTTTACGAAATTTATTCCTAAGATGTTCCATTATTTCTTGTCTGCGTTTGAATTTGGAGTCTAAGTCGATTTTATCAATTCAGTCGATGTCCGAAGTCGCCATTTCCTTGGTATTGTTCAAGAACATCGCCGGAGTAAGCACCCTCAGGTCATGTGCCTCCCCAGAAACATAGGTTAACGGTCGCAAATTCAATGTCGCCTCACTATCGCATAGAACAGTCGTCATCTCTTCATACGTGAGGCAGGCCTTCCCGAGTACTTTGCGAAGGTTATTCTTAAGCATTCCAATTAATCGCTCCCATCATCCTCCCCACCAGGGCGCCGCGGGTGGATTAAATCGCCACTCTATCCGTTGTACGAAGCTGTACTTCGCGACGTTTTACCAGTTAATCTTTTCGAACGCGTTATTGGCTCCGACGAAATTGGTGCCATTGTCACTATAAATAATAGTCGGCCTACCTCGACGCCCTATGAATCGACGCAAACTTTCCACGAATCCCCTTGTAGACATGGACGATACAAGTTCCAAATGTACGGCCCGGTATATCGCGCAGGTATACAAGCATATCCAATTTTTCCGCTGCCCGCGCAAAATCAAGAGGCCCGCGAAATCAACCCCGGTCACTTCAAAGACCGCTGCATCCCTTACTCGATGCGGAGGCGGATCTACTTCCACCCGCTTAGCATTCTGTCGCTTATGTATAATACATTTTGATACAACCGATCTAACGGCCCTCCGGATCGACAGAACCAAAAATTTTTCCCTCAGCCGGCACATCACCGCTTGCACTCTCGCATGTCACATATCTTCGTGCGTTTCGCGAATCAACAATTCAACCGCTTTATGCTTATAATCTAATAATATTTGGAATCGAAAAGGGAAACTATCCTCGCGTTCCTCGATTTTTGTTCTTAGATGAATTAATCCGTCCGAGTGCACGAAAGTCTGCACCGTCGCCAATCTCGGGTCCTTCTCGGGCAAGAACATTTTACCTTGTAAATACTTCCAAGAATTTTAATTCGACTTTATGCATCTCTTGATATGTTATCTGTTTGCTCTCGCTATTTTTTAACTTAAGTTTACAGTTTTTAAATCTTACCATAATGGCAAAAAACCTTATCAATTTATTATAATACTGTCACCGTCCTGAGTTGCCGGTCCTCAGGACGAGGAGGGAGTTCTTGCCCTGTCGCCTCCGGACGTAACCGTAACACCTAAGGCCGGCCGGGTTACGCCGCAATGGTGTACTGTGCGGGGCGGGTGGATTGGCTTTAAAGGATCGAGGAGGAAAAGAAGAGGTGTGTTTCGTCTTGGGGCCGTCAGTCAGACTCATCAGTAGGGCTATAACTGACGGCCCCTGCCCTAGACACACACGGGGACACAGAGGATATGATTTCGGAACTTGTATATATACGAATGAATGGGGAATTGAGAACTAGCGAGAAGATTAGACCTCTGGTGGCGCTCGCCGACACTAAGTCGCGATACCGTGGTGGGGCCGGGACGTCACAATACGACGAAAATTTTTCTATAATTTTTAGATCTTGTTCTGTAGCGCAGCGTTGCGACCTTAGCTGACATCCTTAACTCACTCCTCACCTCATCCTCGTCAATATTACTCGATGGATTTGGCCAATCCTTATACGCGTCGCTCAGCCAATTAGGTCCCTCCCACCAGCGCGAATCAAGCAATTGTTTGGCGTGACAACCGCGTGAAGCGGGATCGGCGGGATTCGCTTCCCCTGGCACATGTCTCCATGTTGCTGCCGCCGTTAACCGCCTGATTTCTCGTACGCGATTACAAACAAACGCACCCCACTGTAAATCTCGATTCAACTGAAGGAATAGGGGTTAGCTAGGTTCCCTTATAGAAAATACACAGAAGTTCGAATGTGAGTCTTTATTATTGCGGAAGGATGTTAACCCTTGTTGAGGTGTGGGCGAAGACTGGCGTCTGCCGGACGCACAATTTTTCGACAAGACGCGCGCGATCAGCAACACCTCCTAATTGGTTGACCCGTTGCCGGTGTCAACCAATCGGTACTCTTCAGGCCCAAAATCGCGCCACCCATTTCGCGAGTCTTTGACGCGCTTCACTGTAACGGGGGTGAGTCTTTGGTGGAAGAAATACCCCTGGCAATGCAGCGGAATTTCCCCCAGGCCCCGAGGCGCGTGACGTGGCCGGTCGCAGGCCGCCCGACCTCGCATCGTGGGCCTTTAGGAAACTCGAGGTTTATGATACCCGCAATAACTATTGAGGTCGTAAACGAAAGTCTCGAAGGAAAACATGCTTTGTTCAAAATTCAATCCCGAAAGTAACGGAAAGCGATTTACTCAAAAATAGTTTTGCTGACGCGCGTGTCATAAACCCCGCCGACCATCTACACGCCCAATGTTCATACTTGGTCATGCCGATGGCCGCTACACAACCATGCTAGAACAGTTGTCGAATCTGTCCAGAGAAAGACTGGTACGTTATCGCAATTTAGGGCCTTTACACTTTCATGCGTCTGACGACTAGCCATCGCGGCCGCCAATAATTCCAGCCGTGGAATCAATGCTTTATTCGTAGCAACTCGCGCCTTTGCCGCAACAAACACCAATTGGGTCCGATCTCCGTCCTCCACGCGCAAGAAAGTAGCCGTCGCGTATGCTAACTTGCTCGCGTCGCAAAAGGTATGTAGTTCGTAATTCCCGGTTTCGAATTTCCTCGGAATTTCGATATCCTTCAGATAATTTAACTGATTATACCATTTTTGAAATTCTGTTCGAACGGTTTCGTCTACGGGGCTATCCCAGTCAATTTTGAGTTCGTGTAGCTTTTTTAACATTAACTTAGGTAACAATTTTACGGGGCAAATAAAACCGATGGGATCGAGACTTTTCTTTTAGAATCGATTCTTTTAATCGAAATCGTATCGCGAGCTTTGTTGAATAAAATTCCGAGTACTAAAGTGGTTTCTTTCTTGGTGGAGTGATGCGTGAACTCCCACCCTCTCAAATCAAAGCCTCCCATAGTCATTATTTCTTTAGCCTGCGATATAAACTCAGGCAATTCTTTTATCGACACTACACTTGTGGTGCTATTGTCGACGTAGAACGCTTTCAACAATTTTGTGACAACTTCCCCTGACCAGCGCGCGTTTGTCCTTTCCGAAACGTCCCAAGGGGACCTTCCGGTCTAGAGCCCCAAAAAATAGGTAATATTTAAGAATTAATTAAAGGAAAACTACTATATATAATTTAATGGGACTTTTTGCATTGTATTAAGGATGTCTTAAATTATAGAAATATATTTTTTGTTTTATAATTAATCATTGCAGGCGGCACTGGGGAGTCGTTAAAGTCAAGGCGTCAAAAAATTAATCCAAATCGGTGGGAACTGTATCTCCAAAAGTTATTATCCGATTCGACTGAAACGTTTTTTATTTTGAAGAATATACTTCTGGCTAGGGGGGGAAACCAGAGAAAATACAAAAGTACATTTTTTTAGAAAATAGCGACACTTAAAGTTTGAAATCACTTTTTCCCTATATTTTTCATTCTTTCAACGCCTTTTAAAATTATAAATTTTCAATTTTTTGTAATTTTTTCTGGTATCTCCCCTAGCCAGAAGTATATTCTTCATAATAAAATAATATATTTATTTAATTTCAACCTTGCGGTCCAGAAATGTGACTTGGTATACAAAATATCTCCCTAACCTTACCACTACCACTCACACCCCTTCGCACACACCCATTCACCTCCATTCTGCATTCCACCCCATCTCGCTACTATATGTCTAACACATCCTCTCCCCCATACTATCTGCTTATCTACTACACTATTCCCTCTCCTACTACTCTAATCTATTGCACACTATTGTTCTTTGGTCTCATTTTCCTCTCCCCTACCCTATCTTTTCCTTCCTCCTTCTTTCTATACCCCTTAGCCACTCCACCCTTCTCTCTTGAAGTATTTTTTCCACACATACATCTATTCTTTCCACACCTATACAGTCTTCCGCCAGATGCTTAAGCGATCCTATAACCCTTTCGCATAACTTACACCTCCTATCCTCCTCCTTCATCCAGTACCTATTCCCCTCCTCCATATTTCCACATCTTGCTCTCGCCATAAGACTCTGACTTCCTCTTACTCCTCTCTCTTCCAAATATCTTAGCAGGATTCCTCTATATATGTACTTGTACATTTTGTTATATCTTGCTTCCCTTATCCTACTCCATTGCCATTGCCCTTGATTTTCTCTGTCCCTCTCTTTCAGTATTCCCGTTATTTCCTTCCCTTCCCCTTTTTCTAGTTCTATACCTACTTGACTGAACCCGTTCCTATTTAAATACTCTGTCCTCTCTCTATTATTTCTTGTGCTACACCCCTCTTTTCTTCTTTCCCCTAGACACTCCTTCAACAGGCAACGTCCTTCCTCCTTCTCTATTCTTTCTTCAAATCCCAGTGCTCTTGCTCCCGCTTTAACCCGCAGCCTCTCCCTCTTAGTTTCCTCCAATACAATATAGTCCGGTGTCGTTCTGTCCAGCTTTAGGCTCCACTTTATATATTTTGTCTGTACCTATTCCAATTCCTCTCTTTCTTTCCATCCAAAAATTTCCACCCCGTACATCATTATCCCCCCTACTAAATAGTCAAACAGTAACATCCTTTTCTTCCAGTCTTCCCTAAATAATCTCTCCCCTATGCCCCACACTTGCCCTACTACCATATTTGCTGCCTTTGCCCTTTCCCTAACATGTCCTGCGATGTCCCCATTCTTCTGTAGCTTCACTCCCAGATATCTAAACTCCTTAACTGTTTCAATTTCCTTCCCATTCCACTTTCACTCTGTTTTCTTCTTCTTACCTCTGCCTTTGCTAAACACCATCATTTTTTATTTTTCAGTGTTTAGTTCCAACATTTTCTTTCCTAAATATGTTTTCAATCTTCGCAACATCTCCCTCATATCTTCCTCCTTCTCCGCCATCATTACTACATCATCTGCGTAACTCAATGACCAAAACTACTCCTTACCCACTCTCACCCCCCCCCCTACTTGTACTTTCTCCATTTCCCCCTCTAGATCCGATAAAAACACCGAAAACAAGGTCGGGCTCAGTACGCCCCCTTGCCTGACTCCCTTCCCCGTCCAGAACTCCTCTGATTCTATTCCATTAACTCACCACATTTATTACCTCCTCATACACTTCCTTCGTCCTTTCTATCAAAACTACCCTCACCCCTCTTCTTTCCATACATTCCCATAGCTTTACCCTCTCCACACTATCAACAGCGGCCCTTAAATCCATGAAAAATGCAAACATTTTTCCACCCTTCTTGCTTAACTCCCTTTCAACCACGTGTTGCAAGACGTACACATTGTCCATCGTTCCTCTATTTCTCCGGAACCCTGCTTGCGTTTCATTTAATATTCCCTTTCCCTGTAGATCTTCCACTATCCTTCCATTCAACACGGCCGCATACACTTTATATGCTGTATCCAGAAGTGCAATCCCTCTATAGTTGCCCACCTCCTCAATATTGCCCTTCTTGTGCACCGGTACAATCACCCCCTTCCTCCAATCACTCGGAAAACTCTTACCATTCCACACGTCCTTTACAATTTGTATTAGACTCTCCCTCAGACTTCCCACGCTGTATATCCACGCCTCCCCAGGTATCTCATCCTCTCCTGCCGCTTTCTTTTTTTTCAACCTATTTACTTGCTTTACAATTTCTTCTTCCGTCAACTCCTTTTCTTCGTGTTCCGTCTCCAACCTCCTTCTCTTTTCCATTGTTACTCTTTCCTCCGCTCCCTCTAACAACTTGATAAAAGGGTCCCTCCATTCCTTTATCGTGATCTTCTCCCCTATCTCCATCTTCCTTCGCCTTTCCTTATTTATAAATTTCCATAGCTCTGTTACCGTCCTTGCCTCCTTTATTTCCTTTATAGTTTTTTCTCTACTCTCCTTCATCTTCCTCTCCCTCAGTTCCCTCATCTCCTTCTTCCTTTCAACAAGTTCCTCCCTTGTTATGCTCCCCTTCTTCCACTTCCTATATGTGGCCTTAACTTTCCTCTTCATTGTTTTGCATTCCCTATCCCACCATTCTGCATGTCCTATCTTCTTTACCTTCCACCTGCTTTTCTTGGTTACCATGCACTGCTTCGTGTATCCTTTCAGTTTCCCCCATGCTTCCTGCACTCCCTCTGTTTGCCCCTCATACTCCTCACACTTACCTCTAAACACCCTAATGCTTTCCTCATCCCATATTGTGACTACTTTTTCCTTCTCTTTCTCCACCTCCTGCCTTTCTCCCTCCCTATTCCCTTTCCACATTACCTTCAGTGGTAGGTGATCAGACTCTGTTCTCTCCTTAATAGTGAAACTCTATATTCTATTCCATCCTTCATTATTTGTTAACACGTAATCGATTACCGTTGCTCCTTATTTACCTACATATGTATACTCCCCGTCCTCGTCACCCATCATGTTCCCATTTAATATCTGCCATCCTCTATTCTCCGCTATTCGTATTAGTCTTCTGCCTTCCGCGTTTGTCTTTTTGTCTTTCGAGCTTCTCTTACTCCCCTTCTCCTCGTCGTCGCTCTTCCATCTACTTCCCTCTGCTCCTATTCTCGCATTGAAGTCCCCCCCCCCCCAATATAACTATCTCCTCCCTCTCCTGCATCGTTCTTTGCATTTTCTGCTCTAGATCTGCCATACCCTCGCCCTGATACACCGTCCACACATTCCACACTTCTCCATTCACCCTTATCTGTCTTCTCACAAAACCCTCCTCCTCTCTATTTTCTTCTTCCATCCCCCACTCTTCTCTAACTCCCGTTACTATCCCTCCTATCGCTCTTCCCCTCTTCCACCTCCTTTTCGCCGGCTGGCATTACCATATAAAACCCTTGGGTAGTCTGCCCTTGAACTTGCTCCATCTGCTGTCTTCTATCCATGTTTCCGTAAAACCTACAAAGTCCTGCTTCTCCACAAACTCCCAAAAGTCTCTGTCCTTACCCAGTAATCCTGCCACGTTCCAGAACACTATACTCCACCCCCCTTCCCCGATTTTCCCTTCTTCACTTCCTTCTTCACTTCCTTCTTCCGTGCCCCTTGTGCCTGTCCGCAAGGTCCCCTTAAAAATTTGCACCTTTCCCTGCTCCCTCTGCCACCTGCCACCTTACCCACTTTCCCTCAATTCTCAGTTTTTGGTATCCCGCTTTTACCTCCTTCCCCTTACCCCTTTCCGTCTTAGCGTATTGCACAATCTCCTGCTGTATCTTCCTTTCTGTCCGCGTCAGGTCATTATCTATAAAAATTTTCCTCCCTCCAAGCCTGCTTTTCCGCCCCATAATCGCTTGCTTATTTCCCCAGCTGTCCACCCTCGCTATCATTGTGCCTCCCCTCTCCTCCCGTATTCATCTGACCCATTCAAAATCACACTGTACTCCCAATTCTTTCTCACAGAAATTTCTCAATCCTTCCTTTACATCCTCCTCTTTTATCTGCATACCCCTTATTATTATGTTGTTTTTCCTCTGTTTCTTCTCTTGCGCTTCCAACAGTCCCTCTAGTGATTTAATACCCTCTTCCATCCTTCTTGTCCCTTCCTCACCACCTGATTCTCTCCTCTCTTCTACCCTGTCTAATCTCTCCTCTAACTTCTTTATTTTCTCTGACAAGTCTTCCCTTTCTCTCTCCCATTCCTTTTCCTTTCTCCTCATTTCCACTCTTATCTCTTTTTTTATTTCCTCTTTCATTTGTCTCATTTCTTCCCATATTTCCTTTAGCATGACCCTAATTCCTTTCCCCTCGTCTTCGAACTCCTCCGCCCCCCGCTCTCTTGTGCTCCTTCCTCCTCCCCCTCCTTCCTCTGCATACCTGCTCCTTGCCTTCTTACTTCTTCTCCTTGCTTCTTCCCCTCTCCTTTCCAGTATCTATCCAGCCCGCCTTCAATCCTTGCTGATACATCTTTCCCTCTGCTCTTGTCACTGCCCTCTCTTCTGCCCCACCTTCCTTACCTACCGCCCCTGCTGTCTTCCTTACCGACTTGCTTCAGTCTCCCATCCTACTGTACTCCCTAACCTCAACTTCTTGCTCTCTGCTTCTGCACCTTCCTTCTCCCCTTACACCTGCTTCTCACCACTCCCTACACTTACCCCTTATTGCGACCTCCTCCGCGCTCTTTCTCACTACCTCCTCTTATAATACAACCTCTTAACTAACAGATATTCTACAATTCTTACACACACTCGTTACATTCCATCCGTCTACACGCACGCCACCTAACCAAGTCCTCATAATAAAATAAGTTTCAGTCGAATCGGATAATAACTTTTGGAGATACGGGTCTCACCGTTTTGAGAACACTGTTTCGAGAAAACCGCGTTGAAAGTTTTACGTGGTCGCCGAGTGGCCGGTTGTTGCCCATGCATTTGCCGCTACTCAAATGCTTATAACTTCGGGAATTTTACGAATTTCAAGAAATCCTTTTAAACACGTATTCCTAAAAGGTTGAATATTCGAAAAATGAAATAAAAAAAAAATCGGCTTTTAGACCGGAAGGTTCCCTTAAAACATTAGACAGATGCAATTCAATTACCGCTCCCAATAGGGACTACAAGTGAGTCCGAATACTACACGTTTGTGTCGAAAGATTCTAAGCTTGCTCCCGCCCCCCCCCCCCCAACCACAGAAAACGTAGGAGATCTCGATCTTTTTGATTGATCTCGATCTGCAAGAACGCCTTTCGAATATCCGCGACCACCGCGACATTGAGTTCCCGGAATCTCAACAGCGACGTTGGCACTAACTCGATCAGGTTTGGACCCTTTTCGAGACATTGATTTAATGATGGAAAGCCTTTTTCACTCACCGAAGCATCAAACACTGGTCTGATTTTTGTCGTGCTTTCTGGCTTTACAACGTGACGATGGGATAAGTAGTGAGAAAAAAATTCTGCTTCTTCTTCTTCTGGTGCGACCTCAATGATATCATCGTTAAGCCATTCCGTCAAAACTCGGTCGTATTCGTTGTAAAGTCCGTCCTTCTTCAGTTTTCGCACCGTGTTCTCTAATCTTTTCTTAGCTAAATCGAAATTGCGCGACACGGGTACGTGATCCTCGGTCCACGGTAAATCGACGGCGTAACGTTTGTTTTCGTTTAAAGAAACTGTCTTCAAAAGATTCGCTTTGACGGTTTGTTCGCTTAATAATTGGTTTGATCGTTCTATTGAATCCCTAATGCCTAACAAATCTAAATCCCAAAGATCCGAGATCCTCGAGCCCGTTACTGACAAGGAAATCGCGGTCATGATCCTATCTTTTCGCTCGCACATTGAGACCTTTCCCGTAACGGTCCATCCGAGTCTTGTTTCGACAACCATTAAGCCATTGCTCAGATCGTGTTTACGCCCCGTCAAGAGTTTACCGAATATGTCCGCCCCTATGAGCAGATCGATCGAATCATTCACACTTCCGTAGCTCGAATCCAAATCACACAGCCAAACACTTTTATCGCGCAATTCTTCAAGCCAATCCGCCCTTTTAATGCTTTGCACATCCGCGCAAATGATACTCTGATCCATAACTTGAAAATGACAAGCATAACGATTATCGAGGCTTCTCGCTTTAACTAAATAAATATTGTGCAACTGTGTTTTCGCATTCACACCACCAAAAAGCGAGTGTGCTATCTCTATATTTCCGGTAGGCTCATACTTTAACCGCTCCGCAGTCTCCGACCGAATGTACGACATTTGCGAACCGCTGTCTATAATAGCTCGAACGACTTTACCCTTCGCGTCGAACGCCGAATATAAAATGACGCGCAACGTCTGCAAATACACGTCCGGAAGATTACACAAACTCGCGAGATTCTGCTCTTTAGCATTTGGTTTTTCTCGTCCACCGTCGCTTCTGCTTTGTTCGACACCGCGATGTTGCTTTGACCTTCCAGAGCCGGGCAGACCAATATTGAATGCCCATCCCCGCACCAGCCACAACAACCCATATTTACTCTACACTCTCTCGACCGAAGCCCGCGCTTCAAACATTTGAAACAACAATTGTTTTCTTTAACGATCTTCTTCCTAGCATCGCTCGAAAGTTTTTTCGCTTTGTCGCACACCGAATTTTCATGATTACCATTACAAAATATACACTTCTTACGCTTTTCCTCACTCGAGAACAAAACGCTGGCCGTTGGTGCCTCCTGCGACGACTGCCCTCCACACCTAGCCGTTTTGGTCTCGTCCTGCTTCTCTTGCTTCTCTGTCTGGACCGAGAAACCGTGAACCACCATGTCGATTCGTTCCTCGTTCTTCACTTCGGTCTCCAGAAAGTTCAACAGCTGAGACAAGTGATTAGTTCCCTCGGTGCCCTCCGACGCCTCGCCGTTGGACATCGAACGTTGCTAAGCCCACAATACTTCCTCGGGCAGCGATGACTCGGCCAGGGGATATAGCATCGTCGCACAGTTATCCGTCGTAACTCCGAGCGTTTCCAAGGCCCGAATATGCGTCGATATTTTGTCATATACGCCGACAATACTAGACTTCTTCCCCTTATTCGTCGCGTTCTGCAACGCGAGCGAAAGCAATTCACGTGTATAATATTCGACCAGAAGTTCGTTTCGGCCGAAGCGGTTTCTTAAACTATTGAAAGCCTTTTCGTAGTTTTCTGCCATCGTCGGATAACCCTCCACGACTCCTTCGGCTTTCGATCCATTTTTCATGGCTTGTTTCAGGTATACTAACTTGTCCTCTGCCGAAACACTTCTATCTTCGTGTATTTTTTCGAAAATGTGACCAGAACTGCAGCCAGTTCCGTTGAACTTCGGTATTTCCAGTGTCGGACGTTTGAACGGTTTCTCGTGAGAAAACGTAGGCACATCGTTGCTGTGCCTTACCCGCTCATTCCACTTCGCCTGTACCATCAAGAAGTTGCGTTTATATTCTTCATGGGATTCCCACTCGCTTTCTATCTCTTGTTCGCTTGCCTCTGACTCGAGCAACACTTCAACGCACCTCGCGTTCGCGTTTTCCAGTTCCGCCATCCTAGACTCCACTACCTGCCACGACACAAGCTGTTCGGCTCGTGTAATATTTGCAGTTTCCTACGTCACGTTAAAATTGTTCAAACACTTTGTGAAAAGCGGGCGTTGTATTTTTCTCGACTTCTTAGCCGCGTCCATTTTCTGAGGTTAAGTTGCCCGAATGCGGTTACGGCTTCCACGTGTTCTAAATATTACTATGCAAAAATTCACTTTCACCGCACCTCCCGAGTCCTGTCACGGTCGCCAGTTGTTACAAATAGGATCGTGGGTAAACAGAAACCAGACAAACTCGCGAACACAAATATCTCAGAACAATATAAACCTTATTCGTTTCCAGGTACGTAATCGTGACTCTTCCTCACTTCCTCGTTTTTCTACGCTTCCTCGACGCTCACGCCCTCTCGTCCCTCATACCCTTTCTCGACGCTCACGCCATCTCGTTCCTCACAACATTCATTCCACATTCTACAAATCCTATTTCTTCAGTTACACTATTTATAATAGACGCAACTCACATGCTTTATCCCATTCATTCAATAAAAATTCCAGTACTTATGACACCTATCGACGATCTATTCCATCTTTCGATTCACCACATCCATCTCCATTTTCTAATAGTTCAGACTCTACACTACACTCATATTTCTCCCATTTCTCCGACACTGAAAATTAAAATTATATTGTTTCACCTACATATCTGTATCATATAATACTTTTTTAAATAAATAATTAAGAAATTGACTGATTAAGAAATGACTGACCTTTACATAATGAATCAAAATCTCAATTATGGCTTGACACACTTCTGGTACGATTTTGGAAGTAACTTGTTTTGAGATTTGGAAAAGATATTATAAACTACTATCCCATACAGCACAGTTCGTTGCGGCAACGTTGCAGGAACGTTGCAGCTACCTTGCTATGTTGCATGGTTGTAGCGCAATGTTGCTGTAACGTTGCTGCGACGTTGCCGTGCAACATTGCACGGGGCGGACATAGAATTATTGCTGCAACGTTGCATCAATGTTGCGGTGGAATATTGCACGGCAACGTTCCTGCAATATTTCTGCAACGTTACGGCAATGTTGCAACAACGTTTCCACAATGTTGCGCCAGTATTGCGGCAAAGTTCCTGCAATGTTGCCGCAACGTTGCTGCAACTACCATTTAAACCTAAAATATTTCCGTTGTTTTTAACGATACGAGAAAATGTCTAAGGAAAAAATGTTTGCTTCAAGGATACAATTATTCTGACGGAGACGATTTTTTTCTCAAGGTTTTTTTTCTCGAAATTTCAAGATCATCGATAGTTTTTTTTAATGGGATGACGTATTTTCATTACTGTAACGTTATAGCCAATAAAAATACAAATTCAACCATGTATAATATGTTGTCCTTTTTGTCTAGCAATCATTTTTTTCTTAAGTCATTTTCTCGTATCATTAAAAACAACGAAGATATTTTAAGCTTAAATGTTAGGTGACTCGCCCTGTATATTTTAATATGTAGAATGAGACAGGGTGGAAGTTGTAGTACATACCTACAGTAGCGGACAAAAACTAACTTTTCGAACCACCTTACGTCTATTACTTTTTAATATCAAGTTAAAACTGCAGTATGTGCCTAATATACATATACTGAAAGAGAATTAAAAGCTGTATAAAACCCAGTTACAGTTGAATTTATTTAACTAACAAACAAAAACCCTACATAACATTAAACAAGATAACAGATTTTTAAAACCAACAAAAAGATACTGTTACGTGAAGGCGTTAATTTTTAAGCGACCGAGCGGTTGAGTCTAATTTCCTCACGCAAAGCTTAACGAATTTTAAAGGACTTTTATAATTTTGACATAATCGGATTATTACGCAAAAATCAGGATTGTTTTGGGTACGGCTTTCGTCTACAACCTATAGAGGTTGTCCAATCGGGATGTGGTACTTTGGTGAGACTGGTTCGAACAAAATGTGACACAATTTAGATAAAATGTTACCATGTATTACAAAATATGCAAAGGAAAGATTTTAGAAGGTGGTACACAATAATGGGGAATTTATATGGTTTTACGTTATGGATAACAATGCAAGGTTAAATCACGATATGTAGAATTTGACAATATTCCCAAAACTGTATTCTACAGCCAACAGACGACAGAATACGGCCTCAAACGTCAGTTAATAGACAATGATTGACGGGCAACAATTGAGCGAGGGAAAATCCCACAACACACAATGGTTGGATCAACTGTCACCTCTATACATGGGTGGCAATAGCCAATTTCGGAAAACTGACGTGGCCTCACTATTTATATTATAAAAGTGAAGGATTCAAACGGTGCACACTATTCAATGGCAATTTTGATCATAATAACATACTTGAATGCACTCACCGACCTTGTACACGTAGACTGTCAGATTTACTACGTCTTACTCTCTTTCTCTCTGTTTGTCCCTTACTCTCCGTGTGACCTGGAGAGGCCTGCGGTTGATGGTGAACCACAACAACTTCGCATAATACACCGATGTCGATGTTGATTCACAGTATATTGTATTTAAAATATTAAGCGCGAGAATATAAATGATTTAATTAGAAGTGGTTAAAATGAATAAAGATTTAAAACGATGAAAACGCGAAAATATGCAAGTCTCTACGGGGACTGAGTCTTTCCACGTTAAGTATTAACTATTCACGATGGAACTCTAGCTCAAAACGCCTCCTGTACAGTACGGCAATATGTCCTCGGACAGAACAACCACGCACTATGCGACTTGTCAGTTGACTGCCTAAATAGCGAATAATAAGTAATATTGAATAAGATGGTATACAATTATATACAGTCTTTACGAGAACTAAGTCCTTCCACGTTCACTGTGATACGGTGGAACTCCGGCTTATAGACCGATTAAACAATGCGGCAATATGTCCTCGGACAGAACAACCACGCACTATGTGACTTGTTAGTTGACTGCCACGAACGAACGCAGGGTAGGCCCGAGCACTCGGGACTTTGAACAAAGTGCGCCAAAATTGCTGACTCCGCACCTCATGCACACGGGCCCAACTGTCGTCGCTCGGGACGTTCCCAGCATCTCAGTGCTCAGGTTGTTATCGCGTCCGGCGTTCTAAGAACGTCGACGGCGTTGGAAGATATTCGCATGGAAGAACGCAGTGGCGTAACGGTTCATGTAACTAGTTCAAGTTACTATTACAATTCGGTCTGTAAATCATTGACAATTGATTGAGGGAAAATCCCACAACACGCAATGGTTGGATCAGATGTCAATGGTAGTGTAACAGAAATTTTGCAGGGAAAAAGAATATAAGGTGATCTACTACAATGCTTGAGGTTCGTAATGCTTATCGCAACGCGCATTCTAAGAACGTCGACGGCGTTGGAAGATCGCTGACAATAATCTTCCATGAGAATATGCCGTGGCGTGACAGGCTTCATGTGAATTAAATTGTTCAGAATTTTCACTGCTAATCGAAATGAATTTGAAAAAGTAACCGGCACGTAACAATACCACTTTTGAACATTAATAAAAAAATCTAATATTTTGTGGGGGCACCTTTTGCTTTTTGGACAACCTAAAAAGTTACTAAACGTGGTAACTTTTTGTCGGCCCCAAAAATGTGTATCCCGTTCAATGTCATCTAACACTTTTGATTGTCAGTTAAATAAATTCAACTTTAACTGAGTTTTCTACAGTGAGGAGTGAGAAGGAAATTAATACTTTAGTCTCTTTCACCGCACTCCTTTTAATACGCGAGAAGGTGATACTCAGTGATACAGAGAATTTGAATCAACGATTATATATGGTTAAACTCGACGGCGCGAGACGTTGCCTCTACCGGCTGTTCCAAGTAAGTGAGGGCGCGCGTCACCTCTGGAGGGCTATTTATACAGTCCTCGCAGGGGGCCGCGTCCCTCAAGCGACGCCGAAAACGCGTGGCAAATTTTGGCGCGAAATCGAGCCCGCACGCCGAAAATCCCTGACCTGGGTGAGTCTGGCTGCCAGATACGTGACGTGGCCATAGCCTGACTGACCCAGGCCCACGGGGAAAAACCCGAGCCTCCAACGCGTTACGGTAAACGCGCCCCTTAAACAAGAAGGCGAGCTACGCCAAAGTCGCTACAACAGCTTTAAATTCTCCATCAGAATATGCATATTAATCCTACCACAGTCCCAAATGTATGTTTAAAATAACAAAAATAGAACAAATCGAAAAAGTGGTATCTTTTTTGTCCGCTAGTGTAGTGTTACAAAACCCTAATGGAGTTTGTCAAAATGAGCCTTCGTTTTTGAATAATTTGAGTTTAATGTTTTGCACGGTAAGAGTATAAGTTCGAATACGTTAGCAGTCTTATCAATCAGTGGTTGTAGCTGCGGCGGTAAAGTGTTCGGCTACGACGCTACAGGTCGCCGGTTCGAATCCCCTTGGGGGAAAAAAATTTTCTATGAGAATAAGAAAACACGGGCTTTGTACTTCTATGTGATTCTGCATACATTCAATATCGTCGCGTGCGTCACAGACACATATATATAATAATACGTTATTTATATTTTTGGCCCTACTGCCCGAAACGTTACAGGAGGCGGACATAGGAATATTGCTGCAACGTTGCGTGCAACATTGCAATCTTGCAGTGCAACGATCCTCCAACTTTACTGCAACGAGAGCGTGTTGTATGGGTATACGAATCACCGGTTGCAAGAAATCTTAAAGTAATTGGCAATTATTTCTTCAGGCGTTCGATTTTCTGAAGGCAGTATCTTGCTTTGCAACCTTATTGCGAATATAATTTAATCTAATAAAAAAATCTTCTGATGACATTCTCGTGAAGTTTTTAAACTGGTTACTTCCTACTTCAACATTCAAATTTCATAGATATGTTTCATTGCGCCTGTTACTGTTTATTGCCTTCGTCCACCAACGAATCCAGCATTCTTTTCATCCTTTTTTCTAAGCAATGTATACAACACAATGAAACTAGCACTAGCTATTGCAATATTTTCATCCATGATTTTTCTTCTCGTTTTTCGGATCGGTGCTTATGGGGACTGTTGTGAATGAACTTTGCAAGTAGTTAGGTTATGCGGATTCTGGCCCCTAGGGCGAGCGGGTGAGGCGGGGCGGAGGATACCGCGCTCTTGGGCGAGGTGGGTGGGGGTGAGGCGGGGAAGGGGGTACCGAGTTCGTACGTGAGGGGGGATGACGTCACAAAGGAGGGGGATTTAAAAATTTCAAAATATCGTCGCGCACGCAACCCGAGTTCGTTGGTGAGGAGGGATTACGTCACAGGGGAGGGGGTGGATTTTCAAAATGGCAAAATGGCGTCCCGCGCATTTCGTATTGGCGCCACTTATTGGATATTGAAGGTACTTTGGACCCGCGTCGGTATTTGGGCCCGTGACAGTAAATTCCCTAAGTTTTTCATACATTCCGTATTGGCGCCACCTGGTGGATGTTTAAGGTACTTTGGGCACGCGTCGCCGCCGCGCAATCTCCGTACGCGTGCGGGGATCGGTGCGCAGGTGCGACCGCGACAGATTCGTGGAAATTCAAATCGCGTCTTCGATGATGATTTCTGAGAAAGAGGGTGGGCCATAATTTCTGAGAAAACATAAGGAGTCTTGGCGCGCGACAGGATTGAACACGTTTTAGCACCTACGTGCACGCTCTTCATGCCGTATGTTTATATTTGAATCCTGGGACCGATACAGCACACGTGCAATGATGTAATAATGTAGCAATAATTATTCGGGGGTAGAGTTCCGAGTATTTCATATCCACGAGGCTGTAAGTCAATCGTCGCAGTAGCCCATGGAGCAAGCACGACATTGCACCACGTGATGCAGTATGTTTATAATAAGTAAGTGGAAGCGGTACAGCGACCATGTAAGGGTAAAAAGAGTTCGATATAGACCTATTGGCATCTGATTTACAGTATACCAATGTCAGTACCCCCACGATGCTCGCGTCATCGTCTTCCGATGATGATACCGATGGTGAAGCGAGCCCTTTATCGACGTCGCTGCAGTTGGATGAAAAATCACTGACGAACGAGGGGCATAAGATCCGCGACGTGTTAAGCCCACCGTTATTATCCGAGACGTCGTGGAGCAGTATCGTTCAAAACGGATTTATGCAAAAGACGCATCAGCATCGTCAATTGCTACGCCATATCGCGTGATACAATACTGCGAGCAAATGCACATTGTATTGTATCGTTGGTGATAAGGACGTGCATTGCAAGCAAGTGAAGTACTTTTTTACCGCGATCGTGTGTACGTCGTTAACGCTTCTGCAGGACATTGAGAACGGCACGGTCGAAGTGTACAAAGTGTTGTGCCCTCGAACATTGACTATTACCGTGGACTCGTTTTTGTGTCGTGAATTAGCAACATTTTTGGATGAGCACCCGACACCGATTGTGCGACGACATTGGAAGCGCGTCATTTTGCCGTTGGGTTTCCGATATCCGGACACGGACCGCATCACCTGGAAGAGCCGTATCATCCAATCGCGACTAATTGTGCGTGTCTGGGAGACAAAAGTATTTGTGAATAAGTGAACATGGAAGTATTCATGGACACGTACAGGGTTTTGTCCCGGATATCCGAGCTTTTACGCTCTGTTGAGCAATTTCGAGACTGGGTTGATCAGTGCGACACGTGCCTGCCGCTCATCGTCGAGTACCAGAGCAGCGGAGGAGTGTCTGTGGCCGCAAAACAACGCCTGGTGTCGCTGATCGCGCGAATAAAGACATTGCGCGCGATCGTGTGGGAAAAGTTTTCGCGAGTCGGGTGCGGGGTTTCGGGCCGATCGATGGCACCCAAAGTCGTATGGGAAGACGTGGAATCTGCATTTATAGGCCGTATTTCAACCGGTGCGGTCATCATCATGGCACACGTCGATCCACGTCGATTTTTAGAGGGTGCTCGACGAACTGTGATCTCGCGCGTCACGGACGCAATCACGAAATATAAGAGCGTGTCCGTGAATACGAACTTGAACGCGGAGTTTATGTTGGGTGAGAATACGGACATGAAAAGTTTCTGTACGCGAAATCGCCTACTGTTAATGCATTCGAGCGTGCGCGCGTGATACTCGAAGCACGGGGTCGCTCCCACGCTAGTGACGCTCGAGGAGTTTCAAGATCGTGACAGTGGATGGACCTTAAGGGCTGTGCTAAATATTCTAGTGAATATTAATAAGCTTAATCCACTTCGAGTCGGTTGCGACGTACAGCTTCCGCGCGCCGTCGTCCTGAAAAAAGCGGTGGTGAACGTAAAGAGTGGGGACAAGGCGTGCTTCTTGTGGTTCATCGTCGCCAGTTTTTACCCTGCTGCTACGCATGGGGAGAGGTACGCGTCGTACCCACACTACTGGGCGATGCTTCGCACGGACGATATGACTCTTCCCGTGACGTTGGACCAGCTGGAGAAGTTCGAGAGGTTCAACGACGTGTCTGTAAACATGCACACGTGGTCCGACGGAAGCTGCGCGCCTCTGCGTTTGACCGAGGACAAGCGAGAGGGACACGCGAACCTGCTACTGGTGCAGGATTTCCAGAACCCCCAACGTTATCATTTCGCATGCATTCGCAGCCTGTCGGGGCTGATTTCGAAGCAGCTCAGCAATTACAAGTGTCAAGTATTCGTTTGCGAAAGGTGAGTCAAATACGGAATATTTCGATCGATATATTATTTATTCTTATGTTTTATTATTACTGATGTTGTTATCGTTGTAGATGCCTGAGTTACTTCTACTCGTCCGAGCGATTGACCAAACACAACGTGGACTGTCAACGTCTGAACGAGTGTACAGTCGAACTGCCGCCCGCGGAGGATAAATGGCTGCAGGTTAAGAATTTCAAAAATAAGGAACGAGCGCCATTCATCGTATACGCGGACTTTCAGTGCATGCTGGAGGACGTCGAGCCCGCGGAGCGGAGTCGTACGTACACGTACCAGCAGCAGAGAGCGTACAGCGTGGGATATTACATTCATTGCTCCACCGACCCGTCTCTGTGCCATTATCGCGCGTATCGTCACGAATCCGAGTGCGTGAAATGGTTTGTGCAAGAACTGCGCGTCTTTGCGGACATTGCGTATTCGTGGTTGCAGAACGCGAAACCGATGAACTCGTTGACGAGTCAACAGTGGCGCAGTTTTAACGACGCGATCGTGTGTCCCGTGTGCGGACGGCCCTTCGTCGACGGGGACAAAAATGTGCGCGACCATTGCCACTCGACGGGCCAGTACCGAGGCGCGGCCCACGTGTCTTGTAACTTGCAATTTCAACGCTCGTACATAATAATACCGGTAGTGTTTCATAATCTATCAGGCTACGACGCGCATTTCGTAATTAAGGAGTTGGCGTCCGCGTTCGAGGGACAAATCGACCTGCTGCTGGTGACGAAGGAGCGGTACATATCGTTCCCCAAACACGTCAAGGGAATCGACGCCGAGAACATCGATTGGAAGAGGGGATTGAAGTTTCGATTCATCGATTCGCTGAAGTTCTTGGCCGCTGGTCAGGAGAAACTCGCTTCGGACCTTGGCAAAGAACGACTCGCGATTATACGATGCAAGTTTCAACACCTGCCAGATCATCATTTCAATCTCCTGACCAGGAAAGTCGTCTTTCCGTACGACTACGTGATGTCATACTCCAATTTGAACGATGCGCGTTTACCGTCCCGCGAAGCGTTCTATAACCCGCTGAACGATAGCGTTGCGTCGGAGCCTGATTACGCGCACGCCGTGAACGTGTGGAATACTTTTCGCGTACATACATTGGGCGAGTACAGTGCTTTGTACTTGAAAACAGATGTGCTGTTATTCGTCAACGTATTCGAGAGTTTCCGCACTGACTGTATCGCGAGTTACGATATGGATTCCGCGCACTATTTTACGCTACCGAGTTTCACGTGGGACGCGATGCTCAAGTACACCGGCGTACGATTAGAGCTTCTGACGGACGCGGACATGTTACTGTTCGTGGAGCGTTGCGTACGCGGCGGTCTGAGTCAGTGCTCGCACAGGTACGCGCGTGCCAACAGTAGTTAGGCTGTGAGAGTTCAGTCCCATAGGCGAGGAGGTGAGACGGGGCGGGGGGTACCGCGCTCTTGGATGAGGCGGGTGAGGGGTGAGGCGGGGAGGGGAGTACCGAGTTCGTAGGTGAGGGGATGACGTCACAGAGGAGGGGATTCCAAAATGGCGTCGACCGAGTTTGTTGGTGAGTGTGATGACGCAGCAGGGGAGGGGGATTTCAAAAATTTCAAAATGGCGTCGCGCGGGCAAGCCGAGTTCGTCGGTGAGGGGATGACGTCACAGGGGAGGGGGTGGATTTTAAAAACGGCAAAGTGGCGTCCCGCGCACTTCGTATTGGCGCCACTTATTGGATGTTGAAGATACTTTGGACCCGCGTCGGTATTTGGGCCCGTGACAGTAAATTCCCTAAGTTTTTCATACATTTCGTATTGGCGCCACCTGGTGGATGTTTAAGGTACTTTGGGCACGCGGGAATCGGTGCGCAGGTGCGACCGCGACCGATTCGTGGAAATTCAAATCGCGTCTTCGATGATGATTTCTGAGAAAGAGGGTGGTCCATAATTTCTGAGAAAACATAAGGAGTGTGGGAGTGTAAGGAAATAGTAGTTCGTCTTAAACACCACACTCATTTATTATTAAATTGAAGATGATCAACAGTTTGAACATTTATCAAAGTAGAATCTACGCGGGTTGAGCGACACGTCCTAGGAGGGCTGGTACGAAACAGTGAGGGCGAGCGTCCCCTCTGGGGGGCTATTTATACAGTCCACTCAGAGGGACGCGTCCCTCAAGCCACGCCGAAAACGTCCGACCATTTTCCGCGCCCGCACGCTGAAGACCACCGACTTGAGCATTGTTGGCCCATTCAGGCCTGCGGGAAAAACCCAAGCGTCGCTACGCCTAACGGTAAATTCTCGCCCCTAAAGCTAGAAAACGAACTATCGCCCACGCCGCTACAGGAGTCTTGGCGCGCGACAGGATTGAACACGTTTTGGCACCTACGTGCACGCTTTTCATGCCGTATGTTTATATTTGAATCCTGGGACCGATACAGCACACGTGCAATGATGTAAACATAGAGCGATAATTGTAAATCAATCGTCGCGGTTGCCCATGGAGTAAACACGTCATTGCATTCGATGATGATTTCTGAGATAGAAGATGGTACATGATTTCTGAGAAATCATAGAACGATAATTATTGTAAATCAATCGTCGCGGTAGTGTAACGTACCGCTACCAACCTCCGTAAGTTTTTCCTTCTTCTTTCTATATTAATCGTTATTTTCGTTATATTATATCTAAGTTGTAATATTAATATTAAGGACATGCGAAACACGTACGAGCGACATGCTATGTATCTGGAAACAGTGGAACTAAATGACGCGCAACGCATGCGCATAACCACCCATTCAAACTGTGAACTCAGTGCCGTGAACGAATCGAGCGCGCGTGCGTAGACCGCACGATCAATCGGACGCCAAATAAACCAAGTGTAGTGCGCGAGTGGCGGGAACCGGATGTAAAATCCGATTGGTGCGCGTGATCGCGTAGCGAGTGATTGGTGCGGGCCAAGTACCAGTTAGGAGTATAAATATAGGCCTGCCAGCAGCAGAGAATTAGACAGGGTTCTGCCACTGAACCAAAAGCATACCGAGGTCGCTTTAACTAGCCCCTCAGTCTCGCAAAGTCTCCAAGCAAGTTTATCCAACTTCAACTTCCATCCGAGGTCGCTTTAGCTAGTCCTTGAACATCCATCTGAGGTCGCTTTAATTAGCCCCTCAACATCCAACTGAGGTCGCTTTAACTAGCCCCTCAACATCCAACTGAGGTCGCTTTAACTAGCCCCTCGGCTTCCATCTCTGGCCGTTTTAATTAGCCCCAGAGCAACGCGGAATCTACAACTGAGGTCGCTTTAACTAGCCCCTTGGCTCCCATCCTAGAAAGCGTGGGCCAGCTGATAGGCAACAAGAAGCCATAACAACTCCGAGAGAAGGAATTCTCTCAATATCTCAACTTAACATTCTAAATCGACCAAGCGTCATTTCTTGTATTATATATTACACCGACTTAGGATCGAGACTTTATGTTCAGTTAGCGATTTAGTATCGCACCTTTATAATATATCTTTCATATTAATTAACGCCTCTGTTCTAACTATTCTATACTGAAGGCGTCAAACGATTTTATGTTCTGTTTTACCGACCGAAGCGTCAAATTCTATTTGTACCGACTTAGCGCCGAACTCGAAATCGAACAATAATCTTTAATACCGACTAACAAGGGACGTTCGGTAACCCGGAAATTCAAAAAATTATGAAACTCGGTGCGCAAGTAGAGTAGTTCATCCGTAACAAAACCCTATTTTTTGTTGGTGCCATAATTCAATTTTTAGGGGTGAAATCACCCCTTGAAAAAAATGCACAATTTTTTTTCCGTGGAATATCTCGAGAACGGTGAGAGATATCAAAAAGAAGTTTAAACAAGGGTTGCATCCTTCTTTTATATCTACAAAACTGCGTAAAAATTATTTTCGAAAAATCCATATTTTTCAAGTTACCCCCACCACCAACCCTTAAAACTAACTTTTTGTATTTTGTAAATATACGCTGAAATACCTCTGGATAATCTCTTTTCACACATATAAATAGTTTATGTGTTATATTTTTTTTGCAAACAAATAAAACCTCTATTACCGACTTTGAAGTCCATTTTGGTAGTTTCCATTAATAACATGGTTTCTTAAAGCCATAATTAAATTATTATTCATGTAAAGTTCAGACAGCTTTCAATTATTTAAGCAAGGCAGTACGTACCTAAAATTGCATCCAAGGTAAAACTAATTAAAACTAATCAGTGACACGCTTGAATCGGTATGATAACAGCACATTCGTACATGCATTACTTGAAGTATAATCTTATTAGGCTATTTTGGAAACCACACGAAAAATAAATAATCCGTGAAGATTTACAGTGACTTTGCAAAATATATGTTATCATTGCAATGACGCAGAATCGCATTGATGCCGATAACCTTGTCGAACCTTCCAATTTGCATGATGCATATGTATATGAATTTTAAATAATTGTAAATCACTTTTACTTACCTATCCCACTAATAACATATATATATATATATATATATATATATATATATATAATATTACAGTTAAATATTATAATATTACATTAAAGTTATTAATATTAAATTTAATTATAACATTACAGAAGTTTTCATGAACAAAGTGGTTGAATAAAGCAATATTTTAACATTTGCAGTCTCTTTTTGTACATGCTGTATTGTGTGATTATACATTGGAAGAAATATACTAGTAGAAAACGATAGATATATTGAAAATTACGGTTCGTAATTGGTACAATTATGATATTCTTCATAAAAGTGATTAAAACAAAAATACTTGCCACACCATGTACATCGCATAAAAGCCGGCTCCCCACAAATACTACATTTGGGTATAAGCTTTTCATTTCTGAAGTAACAGAAATCTACAGGATTTTGAAATTCGCTGGGATGCGTTTCTAGATATCCGCTTTTAAACCAAGCATATTGAAAAAGGTTTTTGAATCTAGGCGAAGAAAACTGGTTATGGATTAGGGACTGCAATTTAATTATTTCATTGCGTAAGTGCAAATTGACATCTCTTTCTTGGAGAATCACATTATCCGAAAATGTCCGCACGAAATTTTTCCAAATCCGGAATCCAAACACATCTAAAGGCTGAACGATGCTCGTCGTTTTTTTTTCGAATCATTGAAAAAGTTACTTCCTTGTCTTGTGGAATCAACTGCTGTGACTCATTTGGGCAGTGTCCCGTCCACGAGTCGAGTAGGAGCATGCTTCTACGGCCAGTATTCGGTAGATATACTTCGCTAAACCAAGTTTTAAAATGTTCAGACGTGAGTTTTCCTGACTTTGAAGCTCCGATGTAAATATTAACCGGACGGAACAGAGTTCTTTGCACTATCGGACCAAGTGTTCCTGTAGATTCCTTCAAAACTATGTATAGTGGTGAAAGAAGACGTCCGCTTGCTGATATAATAGGCATTATAGTGTAGCTATGTGTTGTAGAAGATACCGATTGAATCGTCGCTTCTACTGTTTTCACTCCTGTAACGTACCGCTACCTATCGCCATAAATTTTTCCTTTTGTTTACACACATATTGTTAATTTCGTTTATATTATACCTAAGATAGTATACCACGCATGCGAGAGCGTGTTCAAACAGCGCGCGAATCAAACTAGTAACGGGCAACGCATGCGTTTAGCCGCCTATTCAAACAGTGAACACAGTAACGCTAGTGAACCAAGCGCGCGTGCGCAGACCGCACAATCAACCGGACGCCGAATAATCCGTGTGTAGTGCGCGAGTGGCGCGAACCGGATGCTAATTCTAATTGGTGCGAGTGATTGGTGCGGGTCAAGTATCACAAACTGGTATAAATAAAGGCCCGCCAGCAGCAGAGAGCAGACTTGGTTCTGCCACCGAACCAACACCGAGGTCGCTTTCACTAGCCCCTCAGTCTAACAGAAGTTTATCTAAAATCATCGTCCTGACTTCCAAACTTCAACCTGCATCTGAGATCGCTTTAACTAGCCCCTCAACATCCATACGAGGTCGCTTTAACTAGCCCCTCAACATCCATACGAGGTCGCTTTAACTAGCCCCTCAACATCCATACGAGGTCGCTTTAACTAGCCCCTCAACATCCATATGAGGTCGCTTTTACTAGCCCCTCAACCTCATCCTGTAAAGCATGGTGCCAGCTGATAGGCACCAGAAGCACACTACCAATCCGTGGGAAGGAAGCCGCCGAATTCAACTTCCATCTGGGGACGCCCTAACCGGCTACCTAGCTACCATCTGAGATCACTTTCACTAGCACTCAGCTACCATCCTAGAAAGTGTGGGCAAGCTGATAGGCAACAGGAAGCAACTCCAAATCGAAGAGAAGGAATCCTCTCGATCTCTCAACTTAAACATACCAAATAGACCAAGCGTCATTTCTAGTCTCACAATCCGACTTAGCGTCGAGATCTTATATTCAACTAACGATCTAGAACCAAATCATTAATATTAATCAGCGTAATATTCTTTATTACCGACTTAGCGTCAAAAGCGAAACGATACTCTTTATTACCGACCCCGCGTCGAAACCTAAATCAAAACGATATTCTTTAAACCGACCAATACGTCGCAACGTAATTACTTTACGTTCAATTATATTAATTTATCGTTATAGTTCTCACGACTCCGTGTCGTATTATAGGTTCCATTTCGACCTAGCGTCAAAACCATTTTTGAATAAACTATTTTTGTTACCTATCGTTAAAAAGAAGGACTCTAGTTTCGTGAAATTCATTTCTTTATCGCACGCCACCCGAACCAATCCCACAATTCCACGGGTAAACCGCTCTACTTGTGGAATCTCCTGTAACTAACGGCAACGTCTCGTTCGAAAACGTTACACTCCTAATTTCGCCAATGTTCGCCCAGAATGTATTTCAAGGTTGAAGCCACTCTCGTCTGCATTATAAATTTCTTCAACTCCGACAGCTGGGATGCTAGACTTTATGCGAGAAAAAAACGATTCTGCGATATTTTTAATGTTGTCAATATTGTTGTGTCAAGGCGACTGGGGTCGAGATTCTGGCAGCGAATCTCGGGGTACTCCGGGTCGTCCTTCACGGTCGTCGTCCAACGGGCTCCGAAGGTTCGGGTGAGAATGCCGGGACGGAAGGATTCGGTTCGGAAACCGAAGGTAGGGAATCGTTGCTGATTAAAGAGTTGAAACTCACCGTAAGGTTTAAACAAGTTTATTCTGTCCCGATCTGGGTGACACTGGTACTATGCCTTTATCAGGTGTGAATCTTGTGCAGCGTCTGTATCAAGTCTCCATGTTGTCTCAATCAAGTCTGAATATAATCTGCCGCTCGCGGTGCTCGTACATCATTCTTATACTGTAATCGGGGCGAAGCGGGGACCATCGGGGTCTCCGTCGTTGGCCCGCCTTTGGGTGTTTCGCCATGTGCTGATGGTCTCGGAATGTTTCCGGAATGCTTACGCGGTTGTGCCCGATTTCGGTCGTTCGATTGTGGCAATCGGAATGCCGCGGGGTCGTTGCGCTTGGGGTGTCGGTTGGGACACAACATCCCCCCCCCCCCTTGAGGGAAGGATGCTTAGGGGAATTTTTCGCAAGATGATTTACAACATTTCCCGGTACCCTAATTTGTAAGAACCTCGGCGTATTCGCTGTCCGTGGCGGTTGTTGTAGTAATCCCTGCGCGAAGGTTGGATGCTGGTTTCTTCGGCTCCTGCGCTTTCGCTGGTGTAGGGATTTGTAATTTCCGGCGCATTTGGTAATCGCGTTTTAACAAATACATGACGAGTATGGTAAGTATTACTAGTACGATAGTCGTCGATGTTGGATGTACAATTTGCCAGGTCGCTAGTCCTGGTTGGTAGTTATTATTAGTTAGATCGCCTTCCACCTGATTGAGCTGATTATACAATGCTGAGAATTCAGATGGGTTTTTTAGTAGCTTATCTAATTGGAAACGCGTGAGGGGGTGCGCTGGTTCGCCCCGTCGTTTCGCGTTCATTGCTGCCGTTATGTCGTATCGTGGTGCCGTCGGCAGTTCGAAATCCTGACTATACGTTGTTTGTCGTTTCTTTAGTACTACGTCCTTACTTCGGATGTTACAATTTTCCGCAATCCTAAGGATTCCTGTCTTATCTATATCGACGTGTTCGGGCTGTCGCTCGTTACATTGTATAGTCAGTGTTTCAGGTTGGTGTGTCGCGAAAATCCACGTGTCGGCGCGCGGGGTGCCTATCCACATCGTGTAGTTTACCGCGATGTTTTTTATTTCGCAATTTTTTGGGAACTCGTCCGAGGGTTGCAGCCACAGGCTTGCTTCGCACTCGAGGTCGCCATTTACGTTGTGCGCCAGCATCGGTTGTTCGCAATAATACTGTGCTGCTACTTGTTTGCATCCCTTTAGCTCGTCATGCTCTGTGAGCACGTACTGGTTGGTGCTTGCGTCTATGACGAGTATCGGGGTTCTTATGACTAACAACGCGTATGTGTTGTCGTGGACGTGAATCGGTGCTGGAGTAGCGTCGATCACTGTGAACGTTTGAGAAGAAATTAGGGGGACGGTTATTACTGCTATTAACGTAGTCCTATCGAAATACGCGGTGACTGATGACAATTTCTCAATCATGTTAGTATTTTCTACGTTTGGTGCTATCGGAAATATAAGTCCGTTTGGGAGATGTTGTACGGCGGTTTGTAATAGCTTAGTAATTTGTGCACTTGCTATTACGTTCGTGCTGATTATGCCGCTTTTCAGGCCGGTGTAATATTGCAACACGTCGTCTACGTCCTGAGTCAAGTCGGTCAGTAGGGCATTTAATGTAATGAAATGATCTACTACGTCAGCTCTTCGTGTTTGTTGTAGTAATGCCGTTTCGATCCGTGCACGTAATAATCTCGTCTGTTTTGCTAATATTTCTTCGTTGTGCTGTATTGTTCTTTCCGCGTCGTGTAAGTGGTGTAACGTATTATTTGTTATTTGAATTTGTTTTTTCATGGCGGTCATCAAGGTATTTTGTGATCCGTCCAGTCGCGATAAGTGGTTGTTAATCTGTTCGGCGTCGTCGGCGTCCGCCTCCTATTCTACCTTTTAGTACGTACGGTTCGTCGCGTCTTAGTTATTCAATGTAGTGTTTTAGTCTATTCGCGTGCGTGCGTAGGGTTTTTTTCCCTTTTCTTATCGTTACGTTTACTTTCGAGTTTTTTTCTGTTATTACGTAGGGACCTACCCACTTGTTTTCTAGTTTTTTCGATCTTCCTCGACGTACAGACTCGTCGTAAAGCCAAACTTTGTCGCCGACTTTAAATTCGATTTCGCGCGTTTTCCTATCGTAATCCTTTTTTGCTTTTTCTTTGGATTGTTGGAGTCGCTCTCTTGCTACTTCATTTGTTGTTCTTATGCGTTCTCTCGTTTGTTGCGCGTAGTCCTCGTAGTTGTATGTTTGTCTAGGCGGGCTTTTTAACGCGGTCGGTATTAGTGCCGTTTTCCCATAGACTAGTTCGTATGGTGTGAAACCCGTCGCGGTGTGTGGGGTTGTATTATACGTGAACATCGCGTAGGGTAGCCACCGATCCCAGTCCGTCTGGTCGTTATCAATGTAATGTCGGAGGTATTCTATTAGGGTTCTGTGTGACCGTTCTAACGCTCCGTTTGATTCTGGGTGATACGCGGTTGTTTGAATTTTAGTAATCCGAAGTAATTTACAAATATTCTTGAACATTTCACTTAGAAGATTTGTCCCTTGGTCGGTTAGTATTTTTTCGGGTATGCCGTATTCGCAGATGATTTTTTCGACGACTGCCTCGGCTACCGTGGCTGCTTCTTGGTTCGGCAAGGGAATTGCCTTGCTGAATTTTGTGAGGAGATCCTGGAACGTTAATATGTATACGTTTCCTTGTTCGCTTTCTGGCAGGGGCCCTACTATGTCTAAAGCTACTTTTTCAAAGGGTTCTGTTGGTGTATCCGTGATTTCCATTGGAGCCTTAGTTTTTCGACCTAGTTTATTTTTTTGACAGAGGCTACATTTCCGTATGTACTCCTCGATGTCCTTATTCATACCTGGCCATTTGTATTTTTGCTTTATTCGTTTCGTAGTCCGCTGAATACCTTGGTGACCTCTCGTAGGTGTGCAGTGGTATTCGTAGAGGATTTGCTATTTCGTTTCTTCGTCTTGAACCTCGGTTAGCTTTATTTCCTCTATAGCTTCCTCGTTCTGCAACGTGTGCACATTCTTGCTCAGTGCGTCCGCGTTGGTATTATTTTTTCCTGACTTGTGAATGATTTCGTAGTCGTACTCGGCTAATAGGATTCTCCATCTTATTAATCTAGATCCTGGGTCCTGCACCTTAAATAGCCATACTAGTGCCTTATGGTCGGTAACTACCTTGAATTGCGTACCATAGACGTATGGTCTGAAGTGCTTGACTGCCCACACAATGGCTAATAGTTCCTTTTCCGTTGTACTATAATTCCGTTCGGCTTTATTTAATACTCTGCTCGCGTATGCTATGGGTTTATCTTCGCCTATTTTCCCTTGCGACAATATTGCGCCTATTGCTACGTCGGATGCGTCTGTTGTTACTACGAATTCTTTTGTAAAGTCCGGATAAATTAAGAGGGGTGCCGTAGTCAGTGCCCCTTTTAATGTCTCGAAGGCGTTCTGCTGCTCGGCTGTCCAGACGAATTCGACTTTGTTGCTCGTGATGCTAGATAGGGGTTTAGCTATTTTTTAATATTCCGGAATGAATCTACGGTAGTATCCTGCTAACCCTAAAAATGCTTGTAATTCCTTTAGTTTAGTTGGAACAGGGAATTCTTTCACGGCTTTGGTTTTTTCGGGATTTGGTTTAATCCCGTCGGGTGTAATTATATGTCCCAGAAATCCTAATGATGTCGTCTACGTAAACGAAACAGTCAATTCCCTATAATCCGATGAGTGCGGCGTTCATGACTCGCTGGAATGTCGCGGGTGCGTTTTTTAATCCGAAAGGCATGCGATTGAACTCGTAGTGGCCTTGTGGCGTTGAAAACGCTGTCTTGCACTTTTCCCGTTCTTCCATCGGAATATGATGGTATCCGGACGCCAAATCGAGGGTGGTAAAATATTGCGCTTTTCCTAATTGGTCTAATATATCGACGATATTGGGAAGTGGGAATGAGTCGCCTATGGTGACTTCGTTGAGTTTCCTGTAATCGACTACTACGCGATATCTAATGTTTCCCTCGGGGTCCGGTTTTTTGGGTACCACCAGCAAGGGTGCGTTCCACGGGCTGGAGCTGTGCCGGATGATGCCATCCTGGAGCATCTGTTCCACCTGTTTCTTTACCTCTTGCTTGTGGAGGTCGGGTAGCCTATATGGCTTGACGTTACAGGGTGCCGTGTCGCTTTTTATGGGGATCCGGTGGCCAGTTACGGTGGCCGTTGTCAGTCGGTCTCCCGGTAGATGAAACGTGTCATGATACTCTTTGCAAATTTCGTTCATTGATTTTTTCTCTTCTTCGTTCATGTGCTCGCGGTCTACCTGCTCGATGACTCGAGCAATGCGCGTGGTCAGCGATTCTTTCGCGGTTAATGCCTGAACAGCTGCGGCGCTATCGCTGCAGTGAATTATTTCCTTATCCGGTATTTCGCTTAATTGAATTCGCGGCACGATTATTGTCTTCGTTTCTGCGGTTGTATTCATAATACAGGCTACGCGTTTTCCTTTTTCGGGTCTCGTTAACCCTTCTCCTAGGTATACGCCTTCAGCTAGCTGCTGCTTTTCTATTATCCCGTCTAGAATGCTATCCGTTGGGATTGTTACTATTTTTTGAGCGCGGACGGGAACGGTTATCTCTATGTTTCTGTTTAACGTTTTCCATGGTTTTTCGTTTACTAATAAGCTCTGCTTGGGGTAACTTATGGTTATTCCGTTATCTTTCAGAAAATCTATTCCTAGTATCCCGTCTGCATTTGTTAAGGTGTTTCCTTCTACTACGTACAAGGGATGTATTATTTCTTTCCCATTTATGTTGAACGTGGCATCTATTTGTCCTAACGTTTCTGTCTTTTCTCCCGAGAATGACATGAGAAGGACGTCGCTATTTCTCATGCTGACGCCGTCCGGGAGGGCTCTATTAGCGATTAGAGAGACTTCTGCCCCGTTATCTATTAGCATTATGGTTTGTCCGTTTTTGCTATTTTCTATTTCTACCTCTATCCTATCCGATGTATGTCCGCCTTTGGAGAGGGATCCTACTTTGATCGTACGGAAGGGTTTCTCGGTTTCTCTCGGCGGTGAGTCGCGTTTCGGCGACCCTGAGCTATCGCGGCTGCCTTTCGCGGAATGTGCGCGATCAGCGTTTTTGCTTCGCGATTGTCGTTTTTCCTCCGAGGTTGGTCGGCGACCCTCTGCCTTATTGTTTGCCGATTTAGTTGCTATGGCTTGTACTCGCCGGTTGTTTTCCGAAGCAAAAAATTTTTTCGGGGGCTTATCCCTATCTTTGTTCTTCCAACACTCCTTAGTGTCGTGCCCCGATCGCTTACAATTGTCACAGTATCGTGGTGCTGTCTTATTTTTATTTTGATAGTTATTCGGAGAGGCGTTTGTCGCGCGCGTTCCTCCCGACGTCGTCGGCCGTCTCGTGATCGACCGTTCTTCGTCTATTGCTATCGTAATTGCTTCTTGCAAGTCGGCGGGTTTCTGTGATTTGACTAAAATCTTCAAGTCGTCGCGGAGGCCGTCTTCGAATATAGTCAGGGTCTGTCTTTTAAATACTCTCACGGTCGCGTTTTTGTCTACCAGACTAGCTTTATTTCGATTCCGGTCGCTATTAGTTCCCTTAGCAGTTTGGATACTCAATTCCCGTATTGATGCGCGCTTTCATTGTGGCCCTGTCTACTATATAGCAGTTCCCTTTGTACGGTTGAGGCTGTGCGGGGGGGCTTGTAAACTGAGGTCAGTACGTCCTCTAAATCTTGTATTGACAATATGTGGCTCGTCTGTACTTCCTCTAGAGCGTCACCCCCAATTCGCATTGAAATTATCCCTCGTAGGATCTGGGCCTTTTCCTCCACCGTTCGGAAGGAGCTGTACACGTACTTGCAGGCGGTCAGGAACCCGGGCAATTGCTTGGGGTCCTTTCCGTCGAACATGGGTAGGGCTCTTATCGCGTGAAATACTTCTCGAGTGTCCGCTCCCGTTGGTTCGTTAGAAGGGTCGTTTTGTTCGAAGTTGGTGGGAACGAAAAGACTGGCGCGCCTAGGTTCTTCTCCTGGCTCGCGATAGTCGGTAAAGCGTACCGTCGTTCTGTCCAAAGGTCCGGGAATTGCGTGTGAAGTATTGATAGTGTCCCTTAATCTATCTATCTCTCGATCTACCGAGTCCTGTAGTGGACCTTCCCTTGCCTCTATTGCTCCCAACCTATCGTTTATTGCTAACATTCCGTCGGTCACACTAGCTAGAGAGGTGGTTATGCCCGCGAGTAGTTTCTTTAGGTTCGCTAGCCGGTCTCCGCTTCCTGCGGGATCCTGGACTGCGTGCTCGCTCGCGGTTGCCGTAGGAGTGATCGGCATATTGTTGTCGGTCTCTAAATCTTCGCTCGGAATTAAACTATAATCTAATTCGTCAAACGGATAGAGTCTCCTAGCGGTTAAGTGTCCGGCGTGACTCGACGTAGTCGGAAGTACGGTCACAACGCTACGATCTTCGCTTGTATCTACGTCTAAAGCAATCCGCGCACGTTCTCCGATTTCACGAAGGGCTTCGAATGTCGCGTCGAAGAGATTCGCCGGAGGGTCGTGGCGTACGGACTTTACAGAATCTACGCGGAGCACTTCGGCGAAGGGCTCTGGGCGAAAGAATTTCTTTTCGCTCGGTTAGTTCTAAATCGCGCTCGATATTTTTCTCTAAGGATTTTGTGCGGCGCATGAGAACAGCGGCGTGCGGCCTGATTTCGCTGAGAGTGGTATTTCGCACTTACAGCACGTAGAACAGGTGATGCATCGCTCGTCTGTGTGGATTGTAGACTTGGCTGGCGGTGTCCTCTGTAGACGTCCGTCAATACTGCGAAGTGGATTGCCCTACTGTTGAGTGGGTCGTTGTCTCCGCTAAGTCCTGGTGTCCCCGTCGGTCAGGCTTGTTTCTTACGTTGGCAGGGATCCCACCGCTGCCACCAATTGTTGTGTCAAGGCGACTGGGGTCGAGATTCTGGCAGCGAATCTCGGGGTGCTCCGGGTCGTCCTTCACGGTCGTCGTCCAACGGGCTCCGAAGGTTGGGGTGAGAATGCCGGGACGGAAGGATTCGGTTCGGAAACCGAAGGTAGGGGATCGTTTCTGATTAAAGAGTTGGAACTCACCGTAAGGTTTAAACAAGTTTATTCTGTCCCGATCTGGGTGACACTGGTACTATGCCTTTATCAGGTGTGAATCTTGTGCAGCGTCTGTATCAAGTCTCCATGTTGTCTCAATCAAGTCTGAATATAATCTGCCGCTCGCGGTGCTCGTACATCATTCTTATACTGTAATCGGGGCGAAGCGGGGACCATCGGGGTCTCCGTCGTTGGCCCGCCTTTGGGTGTTTCGCCATGTGCTGATGGTCTCGGAATGTTTCCGGAATGCTTACGCGGTTGTGCCCGATTTCGGTCGTTCGATTGTGGCAATCGGAATGCCGCGGGGTCGTTGCGCTTGGGGTGTCGGTTGGGACACAACAATATCTTCAAACATAAATTGCGTCCTGAATGTTGTTATCTTGCGGGACACAATTCTATGCGCAGTCTTAAAGTTCCAAATCCACCATTTACCTGCCACGAATTGGGGTAGGTCCACTTAGTTTTTTGCCTCCAAGGCCCACAATCTTAAATTCATGTCATGAACAATGGATCTTATGTCACAAGCTTCTTCAAACTTTTGCAGTACATATTCCCCAATAAATGCAAATTTATCTGCATTTGTTCCACCTCTCTCTACACTCGCCTCCCACCTGTATAGCTGCTGCAAAAATTTAACCATGCGATAATTTTTCTGTACACTGGTAAGCGATCGACGTGCCTTTTTTCCACTTTTCCAAAACGTTACTGCTTTTCTCTTATAACTTAAGTCAACTTTTCCACCTTCATCATCAACAGTACATTCTGCAGGTTCAAAACTGTCTTCTTCTTCTGCAGGCACAGTGTACTCTACAACTTGTGCACCATGTGGTTCTGATGGATCGGCAAAATCGAGCACATAATCATGTTCAATTAATGGTAGGGAATGTATGTTTTGAAACTTTTTTATAATGTCACGAATTTCAGTGTGCACTTCCATTTCTACCGAGTTCATAGGTGTCTGTGTTATACTCGCAATTTTAAACGTATTGGCTAACATGTTTATTACGTTAGCATCATTAACCGACTTCATCTTAAAAGAAAAGCCTTTCAAGCAATGACCACTAACTTTTTTCAGTTGAATAGTAACTGACTGCTGCCATAAATGTAACTGCCGTAAACTGCATCCTCGGGAATATTTATATCAATCAAAAGACGCGAGTGCATAAACATGTTTACCGAAAAGTGGATGTGGCACAAAAGTATTATCAGTTAAGGTCGGATTTCCTATAAGCGTTCGTCCGGCCGCAATGGTCGGCGGGGGTTCCGTTAGCGCAAGGGAGAAACAGATGCATACTTCTCTATTGCACTAGTGAGATCGCCGCCAGCCGCTCCGGCCGAACGCGTATAAGAAATCCGACAGTTACAATTAAAATGATGCAAAGTCTTTGTAAATCTTCACGCATTATTTATTTATCGCATGGCTTCCAAAACAACCTAATAAGATTACACTTGAAGTAATGCATGTACGAATGTGCTGTTATCATACCGATTCATGCGCGTCACTGATTAGTTTTAATTAGTTTTACTTTGGATGCAATTTTAGGCACGTACTGCCTTGCTTAAATAATTGAAAGCTGTCTGAACTTTACATGAATAATAATTTAATTATGGCTTTAAGAAACCATGTTATTAATGGAAACTGCCAAAATGGACTTCAAAGTCGGTAATAGAGGTTTTATTTGTTTGCAAAAAAAATATAACACAAACTATTTATATGTATGAAAAGAGATTATCCAGAGGTATTTCAGCGTATATTTACAATATACAAAAAGTTAATTTTAAGGGTTGGTGGTGGGGGTAACTTGAAAAATATGGATTTTTCGAAAATAATTTTTACGCAGTTTTGTAGATATAAAAGAAGGATGCAACCTTTGTTTAAACTTCTTTTTGATATCTCTCACCGTTCTCTATTCCACGGAAAAAAAATTGTGCATTTTTTTCAAGGGGTGATTTCACCCCTAAAAATTGAATTATGGCGCCAACAAAAAATAGGGTTGTGTTACGGATGAACTACTCTACTTACACACCGAGTTTCATAATTTTTTGAATTTCCGGGTTGCCGAACGTCCCTTGTAAGCGTCATTTTCGTTAACATTACCACAGACCAAGTATAGAATAGACCTTTCACTCTATTGTCTTCTGTATCACTCGATTTTGGGACTCTAGAGCCCCATCACCATTTCCGTGTCGCATCCAACGTTAACGACTAAGCATGAAATAAGAGTGCAGGGCTATAAGCGGTAGGAATGAAAGTTATAATAGCGATGAGAATATAGATACAGGGTGTCCTGATGTCAAATTAATACACCATTTTTAAAAGGCAAATAAAAATTTCTTCATTTCTTTATCAATCAGCAACTCTACAGACCCTTACAACGGAGAAGCATTGTACAACATCGCTTACGATGTAACAAATCTCTGCTATCTTATAATTCCCTAATTATTTGCGGACATGGGTTTATATTAACTTTTTCAACATTTTCAATTTTTTTCAACAGTATACCCAGGATACTCTGTGTACAGAGATACACTTTCATTTATCTTTTTGAACACTTCCTATAATAACTAATTAAAAAATGATTAATAAATTATGGTAATCTTATGATGTGTCTCGTATCAAGTAGCAGAGTAGTGGTGGGCCATCAAGTCGTTCCGAAATCGTTAACAATTTTTCCCGACCAAAGGGTTCCTTTCGGTCAAATGGCTTCTTTCAAACATTTTCCCTTTCCAACGTGCAGAATACGTTGATGTAAAAAAAATTGGTAAATTTGTCGAAAAGCTACTTCCTCGCCGATTTCAATGACCTTCACCTATGTTGTCAATGTTGCCATTCTGAACAACATTTCCCTTTAAACTTTTTGACGGTCGGCCTAAGTTTCGGAGATATTAATAAAAAACTTTCGGCATAATACACTCCTGGAAAAAATTAAAGGAACACTATAATATCCCGAAAATTTTGGTCATTTTCAAATGGCTGTATCTCCGCGAAAAATGGTCTCAAAAAATATTTAAAAAAGCATTTTAACGCTTGAAGTCTCTAGGTTTTGAAACAATCACTCATTTTTTTTTCTTCGCCATTATGATACTGTTTTATCAAGCAGAAGCGCAGGAAACGAAGTTTCAGAAATTTTTGCCTAATTTGGACATATGCACGGGCCACAATTTTTTTTCAGATAAATCCAATGGAAAGCACTTATAGAGCAAACATTTCTCTTTAATTTCGTTTTTTTGGTTTTGTTGTATGATTTTTATTGACCGAGTTATTCGCCATCAAAGCAAAAAAGGAACTTTTCACTTTGACGCGCCTATAAATTGCGAACGCATGATCGTAGCAAAATTTTCATGAGTGTTTTAGAAAACTACAAAATTATCCTTTCAAAACCTTTAGTTGCCAATTTAGTGAGATTTTTTTTGTATCGTATAAAATCCATTTTAAAATGATCCCAAAAATTACATACTTATCATTTTTTGGTAAGCATGATGCCACTTCAAGGAAAAACAGGGAATCATTCAAGTGTCCACGTTTTCTGCGAGTTAAGACTACCTGTAAATACTGTGCAAAGGCCGGACCAATCAGATTTTTTTCTGTATGTCCTCGATGGTCATACATGCGATATGATCTGAAAAATTGAAAGTTCTGTTACATGGGCCCTTCAGCTCCATTCCGTGCTCGCTGTCCTCGCGTGTTTTACCAACGCCGATTCAGCGGAATCGCCTCGCGCGTGCAGTCACGTTGTACGAAAACGTGAAACGACAGCCGTAGGGACAACGTGACCGTCGCCGGCCCGGGCCCCGGAACCTTCGAGAAGGGGACGATTGCCGACGGGGCAGTTTCCCCCATGCGCGCGACATCGTGCGAGGCGCGGCCGGCGATCGAAAGCCGTGGGACGAGGATTCGATTTTGAGAGCTCGCGCTAGAGAGTTGCGACGAGCCAGCGGGCCGTCTAGATATCGCGAACACACCTCCGCGTCGACACCGCGAAGCGCGTACGGCCGAGGAGGAAACGTAAGGTTATCTCCATCCGACGCATCGAGAACGGCCTAGCCGGGAGAGTCCATACGCGCCGATTCGGGCCGCCGTAACACCGCGAAGACGTGGGACGGAACGAGCGAACGCGATAAGACCGATACACGAGTTCATCAACTCCTGAGCGCCAGCTGACTGCTCGGGCGACCGAGACACTTGGTCCAGCGACATACAATCGAGCGAAGCGATAGACGGCAAGCGTGCCGCAGTGTTATCAACGGACGCCCCGACCAACAGCTGGGACGACGCTCGTCCCAAGGGTATGTGTACTTGACCCACACAGTAGAATATATATATTGCTTTATTGTTTCCCCTTTTATTCCGAGTCGCCAATCATTTAACCCCAACTACCTTCCCGATCGCTGGTAAGTATAGTCAAGGCGTGCGTTAGCACCTTAAAGAAGCAAGAACCCCATGAATCACCCTAACCTCTCGGGGTGATTTATTGAAAAGTCCCTTCCGGACGTAACAGATCACCTGTTTTACGTTATGTTTCTCTGTAAACCCTTTCTTTTGTTCTCGCGGCTTTTGAACGATTATTGCACTTTTTTTTGTTAGTTCAACATCATTTTAGTAAAAAGAAAAGATTTCAAAAATTTAAGAAAAACATTTTTATCCAATCTCTTCGCAATGACAAAAACTGTACTTCAATAACTGGCATTAGCACCACCCAAAGCGCGCCACGAGTTGGCGCACGCGTGGTCGGATTTACACTTTATTGTGTGTGCGTCAGCATGGAGAGAGGAGACCCTGCGGTTCGTCACTCCCGCAGTATTTTCTGACTCCAAACTCACTCTCCGATGTGTGTGTGTGTGTGTATGGAGGCACGCGCGCGCGTGGTGTGTGGTCTAATAAGGGGTGTTGCCACCTCTTCGCACGATTACTTCCCTCAATCGGTTGCGCATGTTAATGCATTTCCGAATTTTCACTTGAGGAATTCTGTTCCAAAGGACCGTATTCAAAAACCCTATAAAAGTACCTAAAACGGATTTGCCTAAAGTTTTGCACATTAATAAATTGATATTCGGGTGATCGATTCCATCCCTTACATTTGCCGCAAGACCACAGGAAGGGGAGGGGGAGGGGGTCAAAGTGCGCTGGCTACCAAACGCATCGAAAGTCATAACTTTTGACTAAATCAACATATCGAGACGCGACTGGAGCCAAAAAATCACAAAAACATCAAGCTTTCTAACGATATAAGTTTTATATATCATATATATTTTTTTAAATATATTTTACGCGTTTTTTCGGTTTGCTCGTGTGCAGAAAATTCAAAAAAATTGCATTTCCCAAAAAAAGTATCGTCTGATTTTAATCAAAAACTCAGTATTTGCAGCTTATTTTGTGCCCTTTCAGGTGGTATGCGTCAAAACTTGGGGAAATGTTTCGTTTTTGAAATATAACATCAAGCATGCAGAGAAGTGTGTGTGCGCGGTGAAGTATTTGAGCTAGATGCATGTCCTATACAGGAACTAATTCTTTCATCGATCTGAAAGTGTATTATCTGCTTATAAACTACCTAAACTATATGATTCCACCGAGTTTAATTAGTTCGTAAGCGTGAAATGTTTTTTTATTGTCTTACAACATATATGCGTGCGCATTCACATTACTTACGTTACTCATCGTCCTCCTCATCCTCGTCTGTATCCTCGGATGTTGGTTTGATGTACGGAAAATTCTGATTTAAGAAGCCTGCTGGTGTTGAAGCCTGATCCATGTAATGACCAAATCCCAAATACCAAATAATTGCTAGTACATGGGCGCAGCAGCCAACAGTCCTTGCGCCATTTCGGCACTGACAGTAGTATGATACTACAGATTCGGGTGCAGACAATGCAGTATCAATTAAGATGAAAATGCAATATACTTTCTGTGCACTATGCCGAGATTGTAGTTTAGCTTTAATAAATATCGGTGATTGAATATTAAGATTATAGGTCTGAAAGTTCGGAAGATAGTTTTCTTTACTGACGAGGAATTCATATTTTCCCGCAAATAGGTGGTCTGCAATGTAGGATCTAGCAAGGCTCAACTGGTAAGTGCCTGTAAATTGTTTCAGATTTTGTAACGTCCATGCTGGGAAATCATTGTAATGTTGTGATGACATGGTTTCGAAATTCTTTATTTTCCTAGCTAAACCTTCCTGTTCCACTATATTTTGCATGATATTGGGGGTATTTAAGTTTGTTAATATTAATGAGGCCATTTCCGGTTCGTCGTGGTCACTGTACATACGTCTAAAATATACATTATGAATAGCAGCAGCAATCTTGAAATCTTCGAATAATTTTGGCACATATTCTGAGGCTATAGTGTTTTTGAAGAATTTAAATCTCTTTAAGGAGCTATTAACGCTTTCAACCACCCATCTTTGCTTTGTACATAGTCGACTTTCATTTGCTTCTTCTGTCGATAATTGTTTTTTACCGTTTGGTAGAAGAGCAGGGATTAGGACTTTAAAATTTTTTTCCAATAGTTTGTCCTTGATGTACGAAAATCCTCTGTCTAATATGAAAACGTCACCAGATTTAAAAAATTGCTGAAACCAATCAGTATTCATTATGTATCTGAGAATGTCTGCATCAGAAACTGTAGCAGCCCAAAGTCGGTCGGGTCCAAAAATGTCTATTATGTAGCCATTAGTGGTCACTGCGACCATTGGTTTCAAAAAGTTCCGCTTCTTTTGCCCACTATACGTTACTCGTTGGAAGCGATAATTAGTACTTTTATTCAGGTAAACGTAAGTACCGTCCCACACGGTGATTAATCTATCTTCGCTTTCTTCAATGTCATTTAAATGGCGAGCAATGACTGAAGTCTCTTCCTTTATTTTATCTCGTGTTATATTATTTAAATAACTAGGTACGAATTTTGATGAAATAGTTTCTCTTGTAGAAGAAATAATACGACTTATTGTCGCTTGTGATAAGTGCATAATAGATCCGATTTCCGCTTGGGATGAACCACGATATAAATGCATTAAGTATATTCCAAGTTTATATTTCGACGCGGCATATTCACTTTTTGTAAAACAATGTTGGGTCATATTAGAAAGTTGTGTCTTATCTAGACCTGTCCAGGTCTGCGTTTCTTCATCATTCATATTGTCAAAGAAACTATGTTGTGAAGTCTTCGCCTTCTTTTCTGCAATACTGTAATTACGAAGACGATCGATTAAGGTAACAATTTCAGTAACTGATAACGCGGTTTCCTCGTTTAGTGTATCGTTTTCAAACTTGAGGATTGTTGCAGAGTCGATGTTTTCATCTTTAATGTGGCGTTTACAACACACAGAACGTTCATGAATTATAATGCGGTAATTAACAAGAACTTCTGTTCTTATTTGCTTGTTAATATAACATAAGTTCTGTTTGTCCACACTTTTACAGCCGAAGACGCATCGAGAGCGGCACTTAGGTGTACATTTTATTGGTAACGTTGTCGTACTTGAGGAACCTGCATCTGCAGTATCACTTTCGCTGCTTACATCAACATTAGCCTCTTGTGACGTATTCTCATTCTTATTAGTAGGATCGTTAAACGAAGATTCGACGAAACACTTTCAACACACTATTCGATTGTCCTTTACTTTCTTTTCTTTTTTTGATTTTTTGGCAAGCGAAATGCCACACATCTCACACTTAATCGAACTCATTGCTGCTTATTGTACGTAGACTATTTTCAGCTGCACCATTTACATTGTTGCTTATAACACTTACACTACTATTTACACTACTATTTGTACCACTGCTTACACTATTGTTTACAACACAATTTAATAATATTATAATATTACTTATACTAAAACAAGCGACGTCTGCGACCAAGACTTCGAATTTGGTTAAAAGCACGACAGAAACTCACGCTATGCCGACCAAAATGCATCTAATGCTCGGAGTTCAACTTTGAAAACACTGATGCTGATTGTATAAACACTGTTAGGAACGCATAGCCCTAAGAGTGGGAAATGTGAAAATAAACAATCCACGTGCCACAGCGCCCCGAACCAAAGTATCAGATAACGGCGGCGAACGCGTTTTCCAGCTTAATCGTATCTTACAATAACACTGTTGTCACTCAAATTGCACGCGTTTTCAGATTCTCTATACGGTTCAGATACACCTATTTGCGGGAAAATATGAATTCCTCGTCAGTAAAGAAAACTATCTTCCGAACTTTCAGACCTATAATCTTAATATTCAATCACCGATATTTATTAAAGCTAAACTACAATCTCGGCATAGTGCACAGAAAGTATATTGCATTTTCATCTTAATTGATACTGCATTGTCTGCACCCGAATCTGTAGTATCATACTACTGTCAGTGCCGAAATGGCGCAAGGACTGTTGGCTGCTGCGCCCATGTACTAGCAATTATTTGGTATTTGGGATTTGGTCATTACATGGATCAGGCTTCAACACCAGCAGGCTTCTTAAATCAGAATTTTCCGTACATCAAACCAACATCCGAGGATACAGACGAGGATGAGGAGGACGATGAGTAACGTAAGTAATGTGAATGCGCACGCATATATGTTGTAAGACAATAAAAAAACATTTCACGCTTACGAACTAATTAAACTCGGTGGAATCATATAGTTTAGGTAGTTTATAAGCAGATAATACACTTTCAGATCGATGAAAGAATTAGTTCCTGTATAGGACATGCATCTAGCTCAAATACTTCACCGCGCACACACACTTCTCTGCATGCTTGATGTTATATTTCAAAAACGAAACATTTCCCCAAGTTTTGACGCATACCACCTGAAAGGGCACAAAATAAGCTGCAAATACTGAGTTTTTGATTAAAATCAGACGATACTTTTTTTGGGAAATGCAATTTTTTTGAATTTTCTGCACACGAGCAAACCGAAAAAACGCGTAAAATATATTTAAAAAAATATATATGATATATAAAACTTATATCGTTAGAAAGCTTGATGTTTTTGTGATTTTTTGGCTCCAGTCGCGTCTCGATATGTTGATTTAGTCAAAAGTTATTACTTTCGATGCGTTTGGTAGCCAGCGCACTTTGACCCCCTCCCCCTCCCCTTCCTGTGGTCTTGCGGCAAATGTAAGGGATGGAATCGATCACCCGAATATCAATTTATTAATGTGCAAAACTTTAGGCAAATCCGTTTTGGGTACTTTTATAGGGTTTTTGAATACGGTCCTTGGCGGAGGGCGTGTGCTAGTTGCCTCAAATTCACCAGGTTCAGGTATTGTCGTCGCAAACGTCGCCCAAGAATGTCCCAAACATGCTCAATGGGATTCAGATCTGGACTCACTGCTGGATGGTCGAGCACTGATATCCGATTTTGCCGCAAAAATTGTAGCGTATGGCGTGCACTATGCGCCCTTGCATTATCCTGCATAAGTATGAAGCGGTTTCCCATGCGTTGACGCAGAGGGAGTAAAACGGGGCGCAGAATCTCGTCCACGTACCGCGCAGCGGTCAACCCACCAGATCGGAGGACAATTAATGGGGTGCGTGAGTACTGTGATACCCCGGCCCAAACCATAACTGATCCACCACTGAACGCGGTGACCGGCCTTGTATGGTTGGCATTATGGCGTTCACCACGACGACGCCAGACCCGAACCCGTCGATCGTTCCCGTGTAGGCAAAATCGGGACTCGTCAATAAAAAGGACATTTGTCCATTGCTGCTGACCCCAGTGCACATAACGGCGAACATATGCCAAACGCTGCCGTTGATGTGTGGGAGTGAGCAACGGGACTCGCATTGGGCGCCTCGAACGCAACCCAACATCCCTCAATCGATTCCTCACGGTCCTGCTAGAGATCGCACGTGGCGGATTGTGCCTGTTGTTCACAAATTGTCTCCCGAAAAGCATGTCTGGTAATCATCCTATCGTCTCACGAACTTGTTGCACGTCTGCGTCCTTGCCCTGATCTGCGAGAGTACTCCCCAGTATTTCGAAATCGAGCATAAAGACGATTGACAACAGACGGACTTACACCAAAAGAATTGGCAACTTGTCGCTGACTGTGGTCCTCCTCCAACAAAGTCACAAGCCGAGCGACTTCGTAGTCAGATAGATGACGCCGGGCATAATTTGATGCAAAAAAGAAGTGAGCTAAAATTCGAATTTAGAGTCGCAGGTTGCTGCGTGAGTGGCAGGCTGCGGCGCAGCGTCTTGACTGGCTGTGTTGGCGCATGCGCGATGAGCGCGTAAGTCCGAATACGCATGCGCCAACTCGTGGCGCGCTTTGGGTGGTGCTAATGCCAGTTATTGAAATACAGTTTTTGTCATTGCAAAGAGATTGGATAAAAATGTTTTTCTTAAACTTTTGAAATCTTTTCTTTTTACTAAAATGACGTTGAACTGACAAAAAAAACGTGCAATAATCGTTCCAAATCCGCGAGAACAAAAGAAAGGGTTTTACAGATAAACATAACGTAAAACAGGTGATCCCTCAATTTTTCAGACCATATCGCATGCTTGACCATCGAGGACATACAGAAAAAAAATCTGATTGGTCCGGCCTTTTGCACAGTGTTTACGGGTAGTCTTAACTCGCAGGAAACGTGGACACTTGAATGATTCCCTGTTTTTCCTTGAAGTGGCATCATGCTTACCAAAAAATGGTAAGTATGTAATTTTTGGGATCATTTTAAAATGGATTTTATACGATACAAAAAAAATCTCACTAAATTGGCAACTAAAGGTTTTGAAAGGATAATTTTGTAAGTAGTATAGCAAGGCGGTTTCTAACCCAGGTCCTCTGAGGGGGGCGCGGGGGCGGGTGGAAGTGAGGTCGCGCGGGGGAGTGCGGTGGGGGAACTTTAGGCGCGGGGACAGCGGGGAGTGGAAGACTGGTTGCGCGCGCACGAGCCGCGGAGTGGGGGAAGCCGTAATCGTGGAGGGGATCAGTCCAGGCCGAGCGGCCGCGGAGACCTCTCCAGACCTGCCCCGCCGTCAGAAATTTTTTCAGAGGGGGAATGACCTGCAGCCGAAATTTTTTCATACCTAACCGAGGGAGGGAACGACCTTGGCCCACCCCGAAAATTTTTTCACCCTTGGCCCACACCGATCTAGCGAACCGCCAAGCGCAGAGAAATATTAATAATTTATCAGAAATTGTTTCGAGCGACGTTTTACAAATCGCATATTCGGGGAGGGAAAGAGACGGCACTACATAGTTGTAAAGCTAAATCCTGAGAGAGGGAAAGAGACAGCACAATCGCATGCATTCTAAAGCTAACAGTATTTCAAAATGTTTTTCAATCTTAACGTCGCAGCGTATCGCGAGTAATTTGACTCCCCTGGAGCAGCTGCGCGAGATAATGTCATTTGGCGGCGCGAAAAACGCTCGAATGAAAATTTTTCAGAGGGGGGACTGACCCCCGAAAATCTTTCACACCTAACCGAGCGAGGGAATGACCTTGGCCCACACCGATCTAGCGAACCAATATGCAGCAGAAATTGTTTAATAATTTATCAGAAATTGTTTCGAGCGATGTCGGGAAAGATCGACGTTTTACAAACCATATATTCGGGGACGGGAAAGAGAGAGAGAGAGAGAGACGGCACAAGCACAGTTATTTTAAAGCTAAATTCGGGGAGGGAAAGAGACAGTGGTACAATCGCATGCATTCTAAAGCTAACAGTATTTCAAATGTTTTTCAATCTTAATATCGCAGCGTATCGCGCGATCGTGTGTAATTTGACTCCTCTGGGGCAGCCGTGCAGGATAACGTCATTTTCACGGCGCGAAGAAGGCGCGAATCATAGAATTATGCGATGTCAGCTGAAATTTTTTTTCCAAACCAACAGACACTTTTTCCCCAACGCAGAGAAATAATAATTTCATGAATAAACGATCTAGCGAACCATTCTGTAGCAAACAGACATATTTTTTCCAACGCAGAGAAATAATTTTCAAACAAATATGTAACAAGCATTCTAAAGCTAGCATGTTTTTAAAGCGTTCAGATTTAGCGTTGCAGCGTATCGCGCGATGACACGACGCGAAGAACGCGTGAACGAAATATAATACTATTTAAAACGTTGAATCTTAGAATTAGGTGGTGAGGAAAGAATGAGGGTAAATAAAATAGAGACATAATATGTTTTAAATGATAATATATTGTTACAGGCAAAGAATATGAAAATAGAATAATAATAATTTAACATTTTTCTTCCTACGAGCATCAGCTAGAATATCATTGATGGCACATGCTAACAGTTCGCAATCTACAAGATAATCCTCGTCGTAATATTCGCTATCACGTATGATTTTAGCAGCACGACGCGTATCTAATGTTTCGCAGGCAACATCGCTCTGTTGTAGCACGTTAACAAAATTTAAAAATTTCAGCCGCACATCTTGTGCAGTTTCATACAACCGCAGATACACATAGGCTATACACAGATCAAGATTAAATAAAAATGTTACAGTATTCAGTTTCAAATACAGCGGCTTAGTATCTAGTGTTATCTTTACAATCAGAGAATCATAGAAAGAATTATGTGGAGTCGATAGAAATTCGTGAGGAGAGGTCTTATGCTACTGCATAAAAATTTAATTCTAGCTAAATAAAAAATCATAAACATTAATGAAATTAAAAATCTTATAAAAATAATTCTTAAATACCCAGCTATAACAATTAATGAAAATCTACCTCTAAAATACTCAGTATTAAATCCAGACACCAATTCTGATTCCGCCTCCACTAAATCTGGCTCAATTAATAATCTAATTAAAAACATTAAATAAATTGGAATTAAAATTAAATATAAATAGAATATAAAAATATAAAATAAAAAGAGAAATAGAAAAATATAAAAAGAAAAAATATAATAATAATTTAATTTATTGCTCATTTTCGTGTTACAATTCAACGATCATATACTCTTTTCATTTCATTCCCGCGATTGTGTCAGTGTCCAACCCTTCTAATGTATCCTGCTGTGTCTTAACAATTTTTCTATTTTACAAGTGTTTCCTAATCTATTCTATGCTGTATAAACTTCTTTTATCACTTTCCAGTTCTTTCCATCTTTTCCTTCTCCCTATTATCTCCTGTAAAATAGCCAAGTTTTTCCTTCTCTTCTTTCCAATTCCCACCACTCTCTCCACGTACTTCACATGCTTCAATCACGTGTTCCACTCTTTCTTCCTCTTTCTTATAAAGCCTAAATACCCTTTCTTCTCTCTTTAGCCAATATTTGCAGGCCCTGTTTCACTACTTTTTGATCTTTCCCCCCAATAGTATTTCGGCTTATCTCCAGGTTTCCTTGCCACCTCTCTTAATTCTCTTAGGAACTTTGACTCTTTTACTTTCGTCTCTCTCTCTTGTTCTTGGATGTCTTTACTTATCTGCTCTATTTTGATCGACACTTCTTTCCCATTTAATCTTCTTCTTTCCAATTCTTCATTTGACCATCCTCTCCCTTCCAAGAATTTGATTCTCATTCTTTCCCTTTTCGTAACTTCATTTCCTCTCATTAGACTTCTCCCACTTTCATATCTTATCGATCCTTCTTCCGAGTTTATTAGCCTCTCTTCAAACTTCATTGCTCATTCTCCCATTTCAATTGCTATGCCATCTCTTCCTGTTTCTTTTAACAGCCAGTATGTTGGTGTTGATCTCTCCAATTTCATTATCCACCGCATGTATTTCACCTGCAATTATTATAATTAATATAAATTGTATTAATCTTGAAATTAAAAGAGCTAATTATAAATTATTTTTTATGTGGAATAATAATTATAAATTTATAATTATTGGTGATATGTTATTCGATTTTATTGATATCTAGTTTTTAAATGAATTTATTCATATATTTAATTAATTATGAAAAGTATTTTTATTTTTGTTAAATATAACAAATTTATGGGATTATCTACACATTTATATTATTATTATTGATTTGATGTATTTAAGAATTGTAATTTTAAAATTTAATTTCATTTAAGATAATTTAATAACTTATTTCATTGATAAAAAATTTAAGAATTTTGGTGCAATTTTTTAAATAAATTATATAAATGAATTATGCGTAGCCTATAATGATAAAATTAATAACTAATTTAGTGAATATATTTTTTAGATAAAAATGAACTAAAGGAATTCTGCAAATTAAAAATATTCACCTGTTTATCAAAAAACATGTCTTTATGTTTAATAATTTAAAGTCTGCTCTGCCCAATGAATTATTTTTAAGTGGCTGCAGTATATTGACTACATTGTAGCATACAAAGGTAGTAAGTATAATAATTAGTCTTTTTATTGAAGGCTTGAATGAATGAGTTGATGAAATATTTCCTGTCTCTAGATTAAACTGTTAATTTAAATTTTAAGTAAAAATGCTTAGATTTTTTCTATGGGGCGAGAAGACCCTACAGAATTTTATAATTTATTTTAGGAATAAGTTTTAATAAAATTAAGTAATTTATTGGGAGGATATTTAAAATTATTTAACTTTAAAAAATTTATCCAAGTATTCTTGTTTCAAAAGATAGTTTATTAAAAATTGCTAGATTTAATTACCTTGGGGATAACAGCGTAATATCTTTGGAGAGATTATATTTATGAAGATGATTGCGACCTCGATGTTGAATTAGGATATAATTTAAATGCAGCAGTTTAAATATTAAGTCTGTTCGACTTTTAATATCTTACATGCTTTCAGTTCAGATCGACGTGAGCCAAACTAATTTAGCGAATATATTTTTTAGATAAAAATGAACTAAAGGAATTCTGAAAATTAAAAATATTCACCTGTTTATCAAAAAACATGTCTTTATGTTTAATAATTTAAAGTCTGCTCTGCCCAATGAATTATTTTTAAGTGGCTGCAGTATATTGACTACATTGTAGCATACAAAGGTAGTAAGTATAATAATTAGTCTTTTTATTGAAGGCTTGAATGAATGAGTTGATGAAATATTTCCTGTCTCTAGATTAAACTGTTAATTTAAATTTTAAGTAAAAATGCTTAGATTTTTTCTATGGGGCGAGAAGACCCTACAGAATTTTATAATTTATTTTAGGAATAAGTTTTAATAAAATTAAGTAATTTATTGGGAGGATATTTAAAATTATTTAACTTTAAAAAATTTATCCAAGTGTTCTTGTTTCAAAAGATAGTTTATTAAAAAATTGTTAGATTTAATAACTTTGGGGATAACAGCGTAATATCTTTGGAGAGATCATATTTATGAAGATGATTGCGACCTCGATGTTGAATTAGGATATAATTTAAATGCAGCAGTTTAAATATTAAGTCTGTTCGAGTTTTAATATCTTACATGATTTCAGTTCAGATCGACGTGAGCCAGATCGGTTTCTATCTATATTTATCTAATAAGTTTTTGTACGAAAGGATTTAATTTATAAATTATTTTTACTATTTTCAATAAAAATTGGAATTTTATATTTATTAAGAATAGGTGTTTACCCTGTGATAATTGATGGTTGGTTGGGCTTCAAATTCTAATTATTCAATATTAGGAGCGATTGGATCAATTTCACAGTCAGTTTCTTATGAAGTCCGTTTATTTTTAACAATATTTTCCGTAATTTTATTAATTGAAAGTTATTCATTATTGGATTTATATAAATTTCAATATTACATTAAATTTATTTTAATTTTAATCCCAATACTACGACAAGAAAACCGCGGATAGGTCTTTTAAAATCGGAGACCAAGTGCTACTGCACGACGAGACGTTAAGACGCGGACGGTCACAAAACTAACACCTGCATGGATAGGTCCCTACACGATTAAAAACATGCACGATAACAATAATTACAGTATAAAGGGCGACGAACAATCCGCGTTCACGCGAACCGACTCAAACACTTTATAGAATAGGGCAGGAATAGGAAAATGGTCGCAGTTATGAGGGGAAGTAACAGCGCACCAACAACTATGTAGATTTGAAAAAAGAGGCGAAATATATTTATTTAAAAAAAATGTGGGAGAGAAAAATTTTTAAATAAGTATTTTAAAATAAGTAATTTAACTAATCAGGATATTCGCCGTTTTTGAGGGTTTAATTTAGATTTAAATTTATTTAAAACACAGTTCAATTGGTCTTTCTGATGTCTCGCATCTAAAGCTATTTGCGGGCTTAAAAATTCTAACGAATTTAAAAATTTCTCATTAAAAGGCAATCTCCTAACAGTATGTTTGAAGGCAGATTGGTAATATTTTTTTATATTTTTCATAAGAGTCTATAATTCCTTGGCTATTTTCTGAATTACTACTTCTAATTTTATTAATGGTTGCCATCGATTCCTCTCCAATAAAAATTGATTGCAGTGGCAGTAAATTATCTTCATTATATACGTCTACTTCATGTGAATTGGGTGCTACAATATACTCACGCTTTATAAAATTTCCTCCCAATGATCTTAATAATCTAAAACATTCAGGGAGCAGGCAATGAACTAGAATTTTCGAATTCTGAAACACTGTGTTGAATCTTGTAAATATGTTTAACGCGTAATTTAAAAATTGCAAATAAGCCTTAGTATAAGGGCAACTTAATGTTCGAAATATTTGGTTTGTTCTTTCGGAATAATTGTGTTCTGCTGCTGCCTCCGCAAAGACAGCAAATAAAACTGTCCACTGACTTAACGTTCTTTCTACAATTTCCGGTAGTACAACCCATCTGATCGGAGATGGCTGCAGAATTTTTCCCTTACATCGTCCATAAAATCTTGCAGGTCTTCTAAAACTTTCTGTTGTTTTTGATTTACTGTAAGACATGTATAAATGAAAGTGAATAATTGCTGTATTTGCAATGGCAAGTAATCGCTCGCACGGCACGCGACCAAATACATTGAAAAGCAAAAGCATGGGAAGACAGGCATTTCTTCATGCACGTGTATCACATCGTGATTGTATTATATCGAATAAATCCTCTGAACACATATACGCACATTTACGGCTCGAATAATCGTCGTAGCCCCCAAAAGTCCGGATCATCATTGTCGTCGATGAACGCCCAACGGTCTAAATCGTCTCGAACCTCGCGCCAAAACTGCCTGCAGCCATGCATTAATTTTCTACATTTAATGCTGTTGTATCCTTTCGTATATGGATACTCTGTTCGCTGAAACATATGAGAAACTATAGAAAACATGTGCTTTTTATGAAAAGACCTTGTAGTCGCTACGTACAAATATAACTTACCAAATACTCCTTCATCTCGTTGCTGTCGTCGCACCACATCCTGATTGAAACGCGTAATGATCCCTCGCAGTGGCAGATTGACGAGCAACTGGTCTCGCTGCATCTCCAAGCTCCCGCATGTAGATCCATGCCCAAAGTTGCATAGCCTTGCAAAAGTAAGATACCGTTGTTCTCCACCTGCATATTCGCTGACCATCCTCTCCTTCAATGCATCTTCTTCGAATTATTCACTGACCACCATCTCCTTTTTCTTCTTCGCACTCGTCTTCTTCCTCTTCTTCTTTGGACACATCTCTTCTTCGAATTATTCACTGATCACCCTCTCCTTTTTCTTCTTCGCACTCGTCTTCTTCCCGTTCTTCTTTGGACACATCATTCGAACCACTTTCAACGTCTAACGTACCACTTTGATCGCATATCGAACGTGTATCGAACGTCTAACGTACCACTCTGGACGTGTATCGAACATGTATTGAACCACTTTGATCACGTATCGAACGTGTATCGAACGTGTGTGGTACCACTTTCAACATCAATCGAACGGGTATGGTACAACTTTCAACGTCTATCGTACCACTCTGGACGTGTATCGAACGTCTATCCTACCACTCTGGACGTGTATCGAACGTCTATCGTACCACTCTGGACGTGTATCGAACGTCTATCGTACCACTCTGAACGTTATCGAACGTCAATCGAACCACTCTGAACGTGTATCGAACGTCTATCGTATCACTCTGAACGAGTATCGAACGTCTATCGTACCACTCTGAACGTGTATCAAACATCTGTGGTTACTTTTCTGAAGGTCACCCCCTCGATTGGTTGGGCCGGACATGTATTGAAACCCTTCCCTCGGTTAGTTCTGAAATATTTCTGCAGTGGGTTACGTCTGAAATTATCCGACGCTGGAAATTTTCAGACGTAACCCACTGCAGAAATATTTCAGAACTAACCGAGGGAAGGGTTTCAATACATGTCCGGCCCAACCAATCGAGGGGTGACCTTCAGAAAAGTAACCACAGATGTTTGATACACGTTCAGAGTGGTACGATAGACGTTCGATACTCGTTCAGAGTGATACGATAGACGTTCGATACACGTTCAGAGTGGTTCGATTGACGTTCGATAACGTTCAGAGTGGTACGATAGACGTTCGATACACGTCCAGAGTGGTACGATAGACGTTCGATACACGTCCAGAGTGGTAGGATAGACGTTCGATACACGTCCAGAGTGGTACGATAGACGTTGAAAGTTGTACCATACCCGTTCGATTGATGTTGAAAGTGGTACCACACACGTTCGATACACGTTCGATACGTGATCAAAGTGGTTCAATACATGTTCGATACACGTCCAGAGTGGTACGTTAGACGTTCGATACACGTTCGATATGCGATCAAAGTGGTACGTTAGACGTTGAAAGTGGTTCGAATGATGTGTCCAAAGAAGAACGGGAAGAAGACGAGTGCGAAGAAGAAAAAGGAGAGGGTGATCAGTGAATAATTCGAAGAAGAGATGTGTCCAAAGAAGAAGAGGAAGAAGACGAGTGCGAAGAAGAAAAAGGAGATGGTGGTCAGTGAATAATTCGAAGAAGATGCATTGAAGGAGAGGATGGTCAGCGAATATGCAGGTGGAGAACAACGGTATCTTACTTTTGCAAGGCTATGCAACTTTGGGCATGGATCTACATGCGGGAGCTTGGAGATGCAGCGAGACCAGTTGCTCGTCAATCTGCCACTGCGAGGGATCATTACGCGTTTCAATCAGGATGTGGTGCGACGACAGCAACGAGATGAAGGAGTATTTGGTAAGTTATATTTGTACGTAGCGACTACAAGGTCTTTTCATAAAAAGCACATGTTTTCTATAGTTTCTCATATGTTTCAGCGAACAGAGTATCCATATACGAAAGGATACAACAGCATTAAATGTAGAAAATTAATGCATGGCTGCAGGCAGTTTTGGCGCGAGGTTCGAGACGATTTAGACCGTTGGGCGTTCATCGACGACAATGATGATCCGGACTTTTGGGGGCTACGACGATTATTCGAGCCGTAAATGTGCGTATATGTGTTCAGAGGATTTATTCGATATAATACAATCACGATGTGATACACGTGCATGAAGAAATGCCTGTCTTCCCATGCTTTTGCTTTTCAATGTATTTGGTCGCGTGCCGTGCGAGCGATTACTTGCCATTGCAAATACAGCAATTATTCACTTTCATTTATACATGTCTTACAGTAAATCAAAAACAACAGAAAGTTTTAGAAGACCTGCAAGATTTTATGGACGATGTAAGGGAAAAATTCTGCAGCCATCTCCGATCAGATGGGTTGTACTACCGGAAATTGTAGAAAGAACGTTAAGTCAGTGGACAGTTTTATTTGCTGTCTTTGCGGAGGCAGCAGCAGAACACAATTATTCCGAAAGAACAAACCAAATATTTCGAACATTAAGTTGCCCTTATACTAAGGCTTATTTGCAATTTTTAAATTACGCGTTAAACATATTTACAAGATTCAACACAGTGTTTCAGAATTCGAAAATTCTAGTTCATTGCCTGCTCCCTGAATGTTTTAGATTATTAAGATCATTGGGAGGAAATTTTATAAAGCGTGAGTATATTGTAGCACCCAATTCACATGAAGTAGACGTATATAATGAAGATAATTTACTGCCACTGCAATCAATTTTTATTGGAGAGGAATCGATGGCAACCATTAATAAAATTAGAAGTAGTAATTCAGAAAATAGCCAAGGAATTATAGACTCTTATGAAAAATATAAAAAAATATTACCAATCTGCCTTCAAACATACTGTTAGGAGATTGCCTTTTAATGAGAAATTTTTAAATTCGTTAGAATTTTTAAGCCCGCAAATAGCTTTAGATGCGAGACATCAGAAAGACCAATTGAACTGTGTTTTAAATAAATTTAAATCTAAATTAAACCCTCAAAAACGGCGAATATCCTGATTAGTTAAATTACTTATTTTAAAATACTTATTTAAAAATTTTTCTCTCCCACATTTTTTTTTAAATAAATATATTTCGCCTCTTTTTTCAAATCTACATAGTTGTTGGTGCGCTGTTACTTCCCCTCATAACTGCGACCATTTTCCTATTCCTGCCCTATTCTATAAAGTGTTTGAGTCGGTTCGCGTGAACGCGGATTGTTCGTCGCCCTTTATACTGTAATTATTGTTATCGTGCATGTTTTTAATCGTGTAGGGACCTATCCATGCAGGTGTTAGTTTTGTGACCGTCCGCGTCTTAACGTCTCGTCGTGCAGTAGCACTTGGTCTCCGATTTTAAAAGACCTATCCGCGGTTTTCTTGTCGTAGTATTGGGATTAAAATTAAAATAAATTTAATGTAATATTGAAATTTATATAAATCCAATAATGAATAACTTTCAATTAATAAAATTACGGAAAATATTGTTAAAAATAAACGGACTTCATAAGAAACTGACTGTGAAATTGATCCAATCGCTCCTAATATTGAATAATTAGAATTTGAAGCCCAACCAACCATCAATTATCACAGGGTAAACACCTATTCTTAATAAATATAAAATTCCAATTTTTATTGAAAATAGTAAAAATAATTTATAAATTAAATCCTTTCGTACAAAAACTTATTAGATAAATATAGATAGAAACCGATCTGGCTCACGTCGATCTGAACTGAAATCATGTAAGATATTAAAACTCGAACAGACTTAATATTTAAACTGCTGCATTTAAATTATATCCTAATTCAACATCGAGGTCGCAATCATCTTCATAAATATGATCTCTCCAAAGATATTACGCTGTTATCCCCAAAGTTATTAAATCTAACAATTTTTTAATAAACTATCTTTTGAAACAAGAACACTTGGATAAATTTTTTAAAGTTAAATAATTTTAAATATCCTCCCAATAAATTACTTAATTTTATTAAAACTTATTCCTAAAATAAATTATAAAATTCTGTAGGGTCTTCTCGCCCCATAGAAAAAATCTAAGCATTTTTACTTAAAATTTAAATTAACAGTTTAATCTAGAGACAGGAAATATTTCATCAACTCATTCATTCAAGCCTTCAATAAAAAGACTAATTATTATACTTACTACCTTTGTATGCTACAATGTAGTCAATATACTGCAGCCACTTAAAAATAATTCATTGGGCAGAGCAGACTTTAAATTATTAAACATAAAGACATGTTTTTTGATAAACAGGTGAATATTTTTAATTTTCAGAATTCCTTTAGTTCATTTTTATCTAAAAAATATATTCGCTAAATTAGTTTGGCTCACGTCGATCTGAACTGAAAGCATGTAAGATATTAAAAGTCGAACAGACTTAATATTTAAACTGCTGCATTTAAATTATATCCTAATTCAACATCGAGGTCGCAATCATCTTCATAAATATAATCTCTCCAAAGATATTACGCTGTTATCCCCAAGGTAATTAAATCTAGCAATTTTTAATAAACTATCTTTTGAAACAAGAATACTTGGATAAATTTTTTAAAGTTAAATAATTTTAAATATCCTCCCAATAAATTACTTAATTTTATTAAAACTTATTCCTAAAATAAATTATAAAATTCTGTAGGGTCTTCTCGCCCCATAGAAAAAATCTAAGCATTTTTACTTAAAATTTAAATTAACAGTTTAATCTAGAGACAGGAAATATTTCATCAACTCATTCATTCAAGCCTTCAATAAAAAGACTAATTATTATACTTACTACCTTTGTATGCTACAATGTAGTCAATATACTGCAGCCACTTAAAAATAATTCATTGGGCAGAGCAGACTTTAAATTATTAAACATAAAGACATGTTTTTTGATAAACAGGTGAATATTTTTAATTTGCAGAATTCCTTTAGTTCATTTTTATCTAAAAAATATATTCACTAAATTAGTTATTAATTTTATCATTATAGGCTACGCATAATTCATTTATATAATTTATTTAAAAAATTGCACCAAAATTCTTAAATTTTTTATCAATGAAATAAGTTATTAAATTATCTTAAATGAAATTAAATTTTAAAATTACAATTCTTAAATACATCAAATCAATAATAATAATATAAATGTGTAGATAATCCCATAAATTTGTTATATTTAACAAAAATAAAAATACTTTTCATAATTAATTAAATATATGAATAAATTCATTTAAAAACTAGATATCAATAAAATCGAATAACATATCACCAATAATTATAAATTTATAATTATTATTCCACATAAAAAAAATAATTTATAATTAGCTCTTTTAATTTCAAGATTAATACAATTTATATTAATTATAATAATTGCAGGTGAAATACATGCGGTGGATAATGAAATTGGAGAGATCAACACCAACATACTGGCTGTTAAAAGAAACAGGAAGAGATGGCATAGCAATTGAAATGGGAGAATGAGCAATGAAGTTTGAAGAGAGGCTAATAAACTCGGAAGAAGGATCGATAAGATATGAAAGTGGGAGAAGTCTAATGAGAGGAAATGAAGTTACGAAAAGGGAAAGAATGAGAATCAAATTCTTGGAAGGGAGAGGATGGTCAAATGAAGAATTGGAAAGAAGAAGATTAAATGGGAAAGAAGTGTCGATCAAAATAGAGCAGATAAGTAAAGACATCCAAGAACAAGAGAGAGAGACGAAAGTAAAAGAGTCAAAGTTCCTAAGAGAATTAAGAGAGGTGGCAAGGAAACCTGGAGATAAGCCGAAATACTATTGGGGGGAAAGATCAAAAAGTAGTGAAACAGGGCCTGCAAATATTGGCTAAAGAGAGAAGAAAGGGTATTTAGGCTTTATAAGAAAGAGGAAGAAAGAGTGGAACACGTGATTGAAGCATGTGAAGTACGTGGAGAGAGTGGTGGGAATTGGAAAGAAGAGAAGGAAAAACTTGGCTATTTTACAGGAGATAATAGGGAGAAGGAAAAGATGGAAAGAACTGGAAAGTGATAAAAGAAGTTTATACAGCATAGAATAGATTAGGAAACACTTGTAAAATAGAAAAATTGTTAAGACACAGCAGGATACATTAGAAGGGTTGGACACTGACACAATCGCGGGAATGAAATGAAAAGAGTATATGATCGTTGAATTGTAACACGAAAATGAGCAATAAATTAAATTATTATTATATTTTTTCTTTTTATATTTTTCTATTTCTCTTTTTATTTTATATTTTTATATTCTATTTATATTTAATTTTAATTCCAATTTATTTAATGTTTTTAATTAGATTATTAATTGAGCCAGATTTAGTGGAGGCGGAATCAGAATTGGTGTCTGGATTTAATACTGAGTATTTTAGAGGTAGATTTTCATTAATTGTTATAGCTGGGTATTTAAGAATTATTTTTATAAGATTTTTAATTTCATTAATGTTTATGATTTTTTATTTAGCTAGAATTAAATTTTTATGCAGTAGCATAAGACCTCTCCTCACGAATTTCTATCGACTCCACATAATTCTTTCTATGATTCTCTGATTGTAAAGATAACACTAGATACTAAGCCGCTGTATTTGAAACTGAATACTGTAACATTTTTATTTAATCTTGATCTGTGTATAGCCTATGTGTATCTGCGGTTGTATGAAACTGCACAAGATGTGCGGCTGAAATTTTTAAATTTTGTTAACGTGCTACAACAGAGCGATGTTGCCTGCGAAACATTAGATACGCGTCGTGCTGCTAAAATCATACGTGATAGCGAATATTACGACGAGGATTATCTTGTAGATTGCGAACTGTTAGCATGTGCCATCAATGATATTCTAGCTGATGCTCGTAGGAAGAAAAATGTTAAATTATTATTATTCTATTTTCATATTCTTTGCCTGTAACAATATATTATCATTTAAAACATATTATGTCTCTATTTTATTTACCCTCATTCTTTCCTCACCACCTAATTCTAAGATTCAACGTTTTAAATAGTATTATATTTCGTTCACGCGTTCTTCGCGTCGTGTCATCGCGCGATACGCTGCAACGCTAAATCTGAACGCTTTAAAAACATGCTAGCTTTAGAATGCTTGTTACATATTTGTTTGAAAATTATTTCTCTGCGTTGGAAAAAATATGTCTGTTTGCTACAGAATGGTTCGCTAGATCGTTTATTCATGAAATTATTATTTCTCTGCGTTGGGGAAAAAGTGTCTGTGGGTTTGGAAAAAATTTCAGCTGACATCGCATAATTCTATGATTCGCGCCTTCTTCGCGCCGTGAAAATGACGTTATCCTGCACGGCTGCCCCAGAGGAGTCAAATTACACACGATCGCGCGATACGCTGCGATATTAAGATTGAAAAACATTTGAAATACTGTTAGCTTTAGAATGCATGCGATTGTACCACTGTCTCTTTCCCTCCCCGAATTTAGCTTTAAAATAACTGTGCTTGTGCCGTCTCTCTCTCTCTCTCTCTTTCCCGTCCCCGAATATATGGTTTGTAAAACGTCGATCTTTCCCGACATCGCTCGAAACAATTTCTGATAAATTATTAAACAATTTCTGCTGCATATTGGTTCGCTAGATCGGTGTGGGCCAAGGTCATTCCCTCGCTCGGTTAGGTGTGAAAGATTTTCGGGGGTCAGTCCCCCCTCTGAAAAATTTTCATTCGAGCGTTTTTCGCGCCGCCAAATGACATTATCTCGCGCAGCTGCTCCAGGGGAGTCAAATTACTCGCGATACGCTGCGACGTTAAGATTGAAAAACATTTTGAAATACTGTTAGCTTTAGAATGCATGCGATTGTGCTGTCTCTTTCCCTCTCTCAGGATTTAGCTTTACAACTATGTAGTGCCGTCTCTTTCCCTCCCCGAATATGCGATTTGTAAAACGTCGCTCGAAACAATTTCTGATAAATTATTAATATTTCTCTGCGCTTGGCGGTTCGCTAGATCGGTGTGGGCCAAGGGTGAAAAAATTTTCGGGGTGGGCCAAGGTCGTTCCCTCCCTCGGTTAGGTATGAAAAAATTTCGGCTGCAGGTCATTCCCCCTCTGAAAAAATTTCTGACGGCGGGGCAGGTCTGGAGAGGTCTCCGCGGCCGCTCGGCCTGGACTGATCCCCTCCACGATTACGGCTTCCCCCACTCCGCGGCTCGTGCGCGCGCAACCAGTCTTCCACTCCCCGCTGTCCCCGCGCCTAAAGTTCCCCCCACCGCACTCCCCCGCGCGTCCTCACTTCCACCCGCCCCCGCGCCCCCCTCAGAGGACCTGGGTTAGAAACCGCCTTGCTATACTACTTTTGTAGTTTTCTAAAACACTCATGAAAATTTTGCTACGATCATGCGTTCGCAAGTTATAGGCGTGTCAAAGTGAAAAGTTCCTTTTTTGCTTTGATGGCGAATAACTCGGTCAATAAAAATCATACAACAAAACCAAAAAAACTAAATTAAAGAGAAATGTTTGCTCTATAAGCACTTTCCATTGGATTTATCTGAAAAAAAATTTTGGCCCGTGCATACGTCCAAATTAGGCAAAAATTTCTGAAACTTCGTTTCCTGCGCTTCTTCTTGATAAAACAGTATCATAATGGCGAAGAAAAAAAAGAATGATTGTTTCAAAAACTAGAGACTTCAACCGTTAAAATGCTTTTTTTAAATATTTTTTGCGACAATTTTTCGCGGAGATACAGCCATTTGAAAATGACCAAAATTTTCGGGATATTATAGTGTTCCTTTAATTTCTTTCCAGGAGTGTAGATATAAGGCTTAAGATCAGCGTGGGATGATGTGTATGTGTTTTGGGAGTATGAATGATCCTTTTATGTTTAACAAAAATATCCCACATGTATGAAGCAGAAAAAGGATTGCCCCGGTTTTTGTAGAGCGGCTTCGTTCTATTTCCGGAATGATATTACACCAAATGTCATCCACCACACTTGGGGGAAAGCTAGTAAGAAGAAGATATTATATGTTATTTAGCATAAGAAAGATTACAAAACTGATTGTGAGCGTCGCATATGCGATTTGACAATCACGCAAACAGAGTGTTAGGCTGTAGAATATTCACTACAATTGTACAATGTGATACTGTAAACCTTGTACCTGAATAAAACTCTTTAGAAAAACAAAAATTAGAGCGTCGTGCTAATAACGCGAAGGTCTCGAGTAGGTATAGTAGGGGCGTTCTAATCCAACGCAGGGCGAGGGGTGAAGCGGGGCGAGGGGAACCGCAGCGGCGGCGTGGGGGAGGCAGGTGGGGGGACCGCGACTCGTGGAGGTGGAGGCCCGGACCCGGAATCACTGGAGGGGGATGGGCCTTGAGAGCAGGTAGAGGGGGGTACCTCGATGACATGTAACGCGTTCCTCGACGATGACACGTCACGCGTTGTAGGAGGAAGCAATCCGCAACCCTCTTATCTCCCCAAGGCCAGATCGCGCCCCCGATATCTGCTACGTTGGAATCAAGTGTACGAGAGAGAGAGCTACGATATTATTGTACATCTCTCTCGTTGTCGGAGGTCGGAAACAACAACATACCGAGGTATGTCGCGTAGAAGATTCAAGTAGACACCTGCACGGCTATTGCGCAATAACAGCATCAAAACATATAATGCGCGAAGGTCAACTTCCGAGAATACCGAGGTATGTCGCGTAGAAGATGCAAGTCGAAACCTGCATTTCGGTATAGCTCCAAGGTCAGATCGCGCCCGCGAACAAGGAGTGTGAGAGAGGTACAATATGAATCTATCCTTCTCTCTCTCTCTAGGGGGCATAGGCGAAACATACGGCGGTACGACGCGTAGGAGATGATGCGAGTCGAAACATAGCATTGCGTATCGCGTAATCGGAGAATAATAATAATACGCAGCATCGGTGCGCGAGAAGTTCGCGATAATTTTTTTATGTAAACTTTCGAGAATGAATAATGCGCATATGCTTAAAAGCGCAATATGACTTAAGGTATGATTGCAGGTGTTGTTCCATTGGTTTGTAAATGTAGGGGTAGGGAGATGTTAGGTAGGGATGGTAGTATATTTAAGGCAGCTCGCATCTTCGACAGAACAAAATCGTGAATGGTAACGCGTCGGAAGACTTCTTTGATACAGTCGTTGCGAGTATCATGTTTTTTAAAAACGTATCTAGTTAGTTTTTATATACGTTGACGATAATAATAATAATAAATGTGACCGACATCCTGACGCGAATTTAACTGCGTTGCGGAACGGTATAGAGTCTTTTATAGCAAGTGATAACAAACGTGCAAACAACATGGATACGTTCAAGAACGCGTGTGTGATGTTGTCTCGAATGTCCGAACTTTTGAGGACCACCGCGGAATTTCGCGATTGGATGGACAGGTGCGACGAGACGATACGTTACATGGTAGCGTATCAACGAGGCGAACGCGTGCCGGTGTGGGAGAAGCAGCGAATGGTGTCGCTGCTCGCGCGAACGCAAACATTGCGCGCGGTAGTGCGAGGACGATTATCGCGAGTTGGGTGTGGGATCGCCGTTCGAGCTACGGCACCCAAGGTCGTGTGGCAGGAACTCGAAACCGCGTTCGAGAAACATTTGTCGACCGGGGCCGTGATAAACGTGTGGGCCGTTGATCCACGCAAATTCTTCGAGAATGCCCGTCGAGTGGTGATTTCGCGCGTTACGAACGCTATTACGGAGCATCGCAGCGTTTCAGTGAACACTGTGCTAAACGCGGAATTCATGTTGCTGGACGCGACGGACGTAAAGAGTTTCGCGACACGTAATCACGTACTATTCATGTCGTCGAACGTTCGCGAGTGGTACGCGACACAAGTGGTAGCTCCGACGTTGATCGCGATGAAGGAGTTTCTCCTGATCAACGTAAACCAGCATAATCCGTTGCACGCCGGGTGCGACGTGCCGCTTCCGCGAGCGGTTATGTTGAAAAGAGCTGTGGTAAACGTGCACTGTAAAGAGAACGCGTGTTTTTTGTGGTCGGTCGTCGCTAGTCTGTTCCCGGCTGATAAACACGGCGACAGGATGACGTCGTATCCACATTATTCGACGGTGCTCCGTACGGATGGCGTGCAACTCCCCATGTCCATGGACCAGGTACGGAAATTCGAGGCGGCCAACGACGTTTCCGTAAACGTATACCTGTGGTCCAACGAGGATGGATGCGTACCTCTACGCGTGTCCGACAACAAGCGGGAAGGGAGACACGCGAACGTGCTGCTGGTGCAAGATCCCAAGGATTCGCAGCGGTACCATTTTGCGTGCATTCGCAGTCTCTCCCAGTTGATTTCAAGACAATTGCGTAACCATCACAGCCGAGTGTTCGTTTGCGATAGGTATGCAAATAAGAGTAATAATTACAAAAAAAATATTCGAGCGATACGTGACGATGAAGAAGAAGAAGCGTTTACATTGTTTTGCTCGTATACGTTTCAGGTGCCTCAACTTTTTCTCCTCGGCGGAGCGATTGCAGCGGCACACCGCAGATTGCATGCGATTGAACGAGTGCGCGGTGCAATTCCCGTCCGAAGAGAAGAAAATTTTGAGGTTCCAGCACCACGAACGCAAGGAACGCGTGCCCTTTGTGATCTACGCGGACTTTGAATATTTGCTGGAGGAACTGGAACGGTCAGCGATGGATCGTCGTCGCACGTACGAGTACCAACGCCACAGAGCTCACAGCGTGGGATACTACGTGTACTGTTCCGGCGACCCGGTTCTGTGCGGGTACCGAGCGTATCGCAGTGACACTGACTGTGTGCAGTGGTTCGTGCGGGAACTGCGGGAATTCGCGAACGTTGCGTACTCGTGGTTGTGCATCAAGAAACCGATGATACCGTTAACGCAGCAACAGTGGATGAGTTTTCACGGGGCTACCGCGTGTCACGTGTGCGGAGGACCCTTCGACCGAGGCGAGGACGATGCGAAAGTGCGCGATCATTGCCACTCGACGGGCAAGTACAGGGGTGCGGCGCACAGATCGTGCAACTTGCGCTATCAACGTTCGTGCACGATACCTGTGGTGTTCCACAACCTGTCCGGCTACGACGCGCACTTCGTTATCAAGGAGTTGGCAGACGCGTTCAAGGGAAAGATCAACCTCCTACCAATAACGAAAGAACATTACATATCCTTTACGAAGAACGTCGAGGATCTCAAGGGCGAACGCAAGGACTGGCGAAAAATGTTGAAGTTTCGATTCGTCGATTCGTTCAAGTTCATGGCCACGAGTCTGCAGAAACTCGCATCGGATCTCGGGAAGGACAGACTAACGATTCTCAGACGCGAGTTCAAACATCTCCCTGACGAACAATTCGATCTCCTCACCAAGGGGGTCTTTCCGTATGATTACGTGGCGTCGTACGACAAACTGAACGATAGCGATGTGTCGGAGTCTGATTACGCGCACGCAACCAACGTGTGGAACACTTTTCGTATACGGACATTAGGCGAGTACAGTGATTTGTATTTGAAGACGGACGTGATGTTGCTCGCCGACGTGTTCGGAAATTTTCGTATCGACTCTATCGCGAGCTATGAACTGGACCCCGCGCATTACTGTACGTTACCGGCGTTCACGTGGGACGCGATGTTGAAATACACGCGCGTCGAATTGGAACTGCTCACCGACGTGGACATGCTGCTGTTCGTGGGGCGAGGTATACGCGGCGGCCTGAGTCAGTGCTCGCACAGGTACGCTCGCGCCAACAACAAGTACCTGCCGACGTCGATGTACGACGCGTCGCAACCATCCACGTACTTGATGTACTTCGACGTGAACAACCTGTACGGATGGGCGATGTCATAGGCGATGCCGCGCGGTGGATTTCGATGGCTGGACGTGGACGCGGTTGCCGATTTGGACGCGAACTCCTTGCCGGAGGACAACGGACCAGAGGGATACCTGCTGGAAGTGGATCTGGAGTATCCACGGGACATTCACGACGAGCACGCGGACCTTCCGTTCTGTCCTGTGCGCGAGCACGCGCCCATCGGTAAGGAAAGCAAGCTGATCGCCACGCTCCGCGATAAGGAACGATACGTGATCCACTATCGATACCTGAAGCAGTGCATTCGACCCGGACTTCGCGTATCGCGAATTCATCGCGTTCTACGGTTCGATCAATCGCGTTGGTTGCGCGACTACATCACGCTGAACACGGAGTTGAGGACGCGCGCGACCAGTGATTTTCAGAAAACACTGTACAAGCTAATGAACAATGCCGTGTACGGTAAAACGATGGAAAACGTTCGAAAGCGAGTGGACGTGCGACTGGTGACGCGGTGGGACGGACGTTACGGCGCCGAATCGTTGATCGCGAAACCAAATTTCCACAGTCGTACGATATTTTCCGAACACTTGGTCGCTATCGAGATGCGTAAACTAAAAGTGAAATTCGATAAACCCATATACGTGGGCATGAGCGTGTTGGATGTGTCCAAGGTGTGCTTGTACGAATTTCACTACGACTACATGCGCGCCAAGTTCGGTGATGGGTGCAAAGTGTTGTACACGGACACCGACAGTCTCATGTATCTGCTGCGGTGCGAGGACGCTTACGAGCAGCTGAAAAGTGACGTCAGTGCGCGATTCGATACGAGCGATTACGCGGTGGACAACCCGTACGGTATGCCGCGCGTAAACAAGAAGGTGCCGGGATTCATGAAGGACGAGAACAACGGTGCCTTGATGACGGAGTTCGTGGGTTTGCGGTCTAAAATGTACGCGACTCGAGTGCGTGACGCGTCGTCAGCGGGAACGTCCGAGGCGAAAAAAAGTGAAGGGGGTGAAGAGAAGTGTCGTAGCGAACGAAATACGATCATGCGGTTTCTTCTCGAGCACGCGGAAACTACGGTACGACAGAACCATATTCGCGCGCGATTACACGACGTGAACGAACTGAAGACCGCGCTCAGTCCGTACGACGATAAGCGTTACGTTCTAGCCGACCAGATCGATACCCTTCCGTGGGGACACTATCGGATTCCCGAGTGCGACGAGTAGTAATGTCGCATACGATATATATTTTGTTATGTATACAAGTATGATACACTGTATGAACGTAGAGGGGGTTTTTAGTGGGTAGGCCAGAAATAGAGAGTCCCACATAACCCCGATATAACTGTTGTCGGGGTATGCGTATTGCATTCTCCCCTCTTTAAAAAAAAAAGTATGCAATGGATGAACGTAAAATTTTTTTTCTTAATATACCTATGTATATTATTACACACATTCACGAAAATAATGTACAAGTATCGTGATATATATATATATATATATATATATATATATATTGTGCTTTATTTTTTTTGTTAAATACAAAGAATGAAATAAACGATATAAATGTATATGTATATGTATTTAAGTAATATTAATAAAGAGCCTCTGTTGCGTCACAGAACATCCTTTTCCCGCATCCACGAGTTCTTGGACGAGTCGAATCCCAACCATTTCACGTATACCTGGTTACCCTTGCGACGAATAATCTTCTCGATCAGATATACGTCCGGATTCGCGACCGAATGCAGTTCGTGCTCGTAGAATCCGCCCGAGATCGGATCGCCCGCGGAATCGCGTAGAATGTACGTGACAGGACGCGTTTGGTGTACAGCGGTGATTTCGAACACCTCGGTCGACCAGTTCGGCGTGTATCCCTTCTCGAAGATCGTCTTGAATTTGCTCACGCGTACTTTATCGCCGACGTGGAATTTCACGCGTTTTCATCGTTGCTCGACATCCGACGAGACGATGAACGGTAAACGAGTGGCGGAGGTCACGTCGACGGGTCGTGCGTTGATCGTACGATGTTTACGATAATTGTAGGTGTGCACAAGCGTCGGTAGCAGATCCAACCAACGATAAGAGGCGTTCAAGGAGAATTGTTTCCACATCAGATTCTTCAGCGTACGATTGAAACGCTCGATGCTCGACGCTTTCATCACGCTGTACGTCGAGTAGTGGTTGATTCCGCGAGTCTTCGCGCATCGTTGCAACTCCGCGTTGTAGAACTATTTTCCCATGTCGGTTTGTAGGTTTCGCGGACATCTGCCGCTTCATCGCAACACGGTCGCGAACGCCTCGGTAACGTCGCGACCGCTTTTCGTTTTCACGGGCACGGCCCACGCGTACTTGCTGAACGTATCGATGATCGTGAGTATGTAGTTGTAGCCTCGATTGTGGGTTCCGTACGCGCGCATTTCCACCAAATCTGCCTGCCACAGATCGTCGTAGCCTCGAGTAACTACGCGTCTCCGTGGGAAATTTCGTCTCGCAGGAGCGTGCAGTTCGTCGACCAATTGTATTCGCTCCTTACTCGCGCCCATAGCGACGATAGTGACGGTAACGTTCCACGACCAGCAACAGATACTGTAACAGGCACACGAAGCACGTACGGTGTTGACGGGGTTTTTCGTCGTCGTCGCTCATCATCACGCTTCCTTGCGTTTCTGCGCTTCCGCGATCGATGTCGCAAGATCGTCGAGTCTATCCTTCAAGTGATCGAAGCGTCTTTGCAGCGTGGTATTTATCGAATTCTCCGAATCACGGATGCGTCCTTCCACCGCGGTATTTATCGCGGTCGTCAAAGCGTCCAGTCGTTTCGTCGTCAATTCATTCATGTCTTCCTCCATAGTGTCGAGAGCACGTCCGACGGTACGTTCCATGTCGTCCACGTATCGTTTCGTCGCAGCGTCGGTATCCTCCTCCGGATGCGCCACACAACGTATCTTGCGTTCCATCGCGTTGAACGTTGACCGATCGGTGCCCAGACACAGCGCGTTCTCTCGCACGTGATTCGCGACGTACAGATTCCGATGCGAATCGTCTCCGTGCGTCGATCGTTGTCATCGGTACTACCGTGCAAAGGTGCGCCAAACTTGTTTACCGACATGTTGGGCGGGCGGTGATCGCGAACGAGACTGACGCATATGAGTGTGACATTTGCATATGAGTGTAGTGGCGAAAAACCGTCAGTGTATGGATGAAACGAACGTATGAGTGTGAATGCGTGGTGGGGATTGGTGACGAAGTGGCAACGTTGGCCACGCGAGACGCGAAGATTGAGGAGACAACGGTGAGCATGACACGCGGAACGACGAGGACACGACGCACGACCGCGACGATTGTTCTTTCTTTATATCTACTTTTCTTTTGTATCTTTGTTTATATTTTACGTAAATATATATTCTTCAATATATATATATATATATTGACCGTATCCTGATCCTACATTTGGGGGCTTAGCCGGGATTCGAACGGTGATTCGAACGGTCATTTGAAGAGTGATTCGGACAGTGGTTTGGACAAAGACTGAACAGTGACTGCATTTTGTGATTTTCATACAAGTGTGAAAATGCCATCGGATGATGAAAATGTTAACGACGTGACCATGGATGGGATACGCGTCGACAGTATGAAGGTGGAAGAGCTAAAGGCCGAATTAAAAAGACGTAAGCTGAAAACGACGGGAAACAAACCGGACCTCGCGACGAGATTGAAAACGGCGTTGACTCTCGACAGAGAAAGAGACGATTCCGAAGCACCTGACGACGATGAAGATTCACGAACGACCGGCGAAGCGCGGAGGTATATCCCTACTTTCAAAGACGTAGAAGAATCCATGAATGTATTCTCCGCAGATGATGAAAAAAGCTTTGAACAGTGGCTTTCAGATTTTGAAGATATGTCGAAGTTATGTGCATGGAGGGACATTCAAAAGGTGATATACGCAAAAAGACTTTTACGAGGTTCGGCAAGGATGTTCGTATGTTTTGCCAAGTGTGGTGCTACGTGGGATAAATTAAGAGCCGCATTGGAGACCGAATTTTCGCGGAAGATTAACAGTAATAAAATCCATAAAGAGCTCAGTAAGAGAAAGAAGAAAGCTGATGAATCTTACCACCAATATGTTTACGCGATACTTGGGATCGCGACACAGGCGAACATGGAGACATTATAGACGGCATCGACGACGAAGAATATAATAAATCTATCCTATACAGCGCTACCACAATTGGAGAACTGAAACTCAAGCTGTAACAATATGAAGTTATGAAATCCAACGTGAAGAAGAGGCAGCGACCGGACGAAAGGGCGAAGAAACAATCAACGTCAACGCCACGCACCTCGACACTTGAGAGACGATGTTTCAACTGTGGTGCAAAGGACCACGTGAGTGCAAGCTGCCCATCGAAGAATAAAGGCACCAAGTGTTTCCGATGCAACCAATTCGGACACATTTCGGCGAAGTGTCCTGAAAACGACGCCACGAAGAAGAAGGACTGCAACGCAACGCAAGCCGGCAGGAAGAGGTACAACAAAGAAGTCGAGATAGGAGATCAAAAGGTAGTTGCGCTCATTGATACTGGAAGTGATCTCAGTCTTATCAGGTCGGAACAATATATTCAAATAGGTGCGCCTGCATTATTAAGACGAACAATTCGATTCCGCGGTGTAGGCTCAAACGACAATTCAACTTTAGGCGAAACACGGGTTGATATTGTGATAGACGGTACTTCTTACAATGTAACATTGCATGTGATATCCGACTCTCTGGTACAGCCGGGTTTACTTCTTGGTTCCGATTTCTTAGACACGGTAGAGGTTCATTTGAAAAACGGTAACGCTACCATTTCCAGATTGAAGGCGGATGTGCCAGAAGTTTACAAAATAGATTGCATTGAGGATGACGAGACGATTGATTTAACGCACATAAAAGATTCTAGAACTAAAGCCGCGATAGAGGATGTCATAAACAATTATCAGCCAAATAAAGTCCAGGAAGTAGGCGTTAAAATGCGTATTGTTGTAACAGATGATATACCGGTGCATCAGACCCCGCGGAGACTATCTCCAAAAGAAACGCTCGAGGTAGATAAACATATACAAGCATGGCTCGACGATAACGTGATCCGACCATCCGATTCGGATTACGCTAGTCCAGTAGTGCTCGTAAAGAAAAAGAAAAAGCATAATGAAAAGGAAAAACGAGACTTTGTATCGACTTTCGCAAATTAAATAAAAAGATTGTTAAAGACAGGTACCCACTAGGGTGTTTCAATTTTCCAAAGGTGCTATTTTCATATAACTTTGCTCGCCCCCTTGGTTCTATTCATCTAAGTGATCTGTATGCCAAATTTTAGACAAATTTAATAATATTCAGGGGTTGCACAGTTTTATCACTAGGATAGGCCTGAGGCGGTAGTAACACTTTGGCTTGGGAATACGATTACGCAGGAACTATTACATTTACAACAAAAACCTTTATACGGAAATGTTACTTACTTATCTGACATTATTGAGACACAACAGTTTCACTGTATGTCAAGTAATATCCAAGTTATTAATAAAAAATGAGAAGCGGAGTGTTATAGCCCTAACGATACAGTATAAAGTGTTGCAACCGTATCTGATCTCGGGTCGGTTGTAACACTACATGGATTCCGTGCAAACAAGACAATATTATTCGCTTTCTTTGACACTATTCGGTTCTGTCGCGGTACAACCGACCCCGACTGCCGCTGTTACAATCGCCCCCGACCATGCTTTTGAACTTCAATTATAAATTGTGACTAACGAGACACTTAAAAGTGATAGGTAACGATCAGTATTACTTTAAAAAAAGGTCAAATTACAGATTAAAAAATGCACATACTTGCAAAGGGAGTGTTTACATTAGATTCATAAGTCAGTAAGAAAAAGTTACTTTAGGGTATCGAAAAGTTATTTTGTTCAATATCCATGCCTATTGCGTATCTATACTGCTAGAACATAGATGTGAGTATTCCAATGTCATTGTTCATCATATGTATATTTGAAATTGGTGTTAATATTCATTATATGTTTTGAGATTCAACACAATTTATACGTGTTACATTCGCCCCCCTGTTACTACCGCCCCCGGTCTACCCTACACATTTTCGCTTTTTAGGTTTTAAAAATGTGGGTAAAATAATAAGGTACAGAATTTTTATAGGCGTGAACAATAATAGTAGTAATAAAATCGAATTGAAGTTTAGTTTCTGTTTTAAGGACTTGAGAATAAAAATAATTATCATTGGCAATCGTGTTTCCTTAGCCTATTATATATTACTTAGTGTGCAAAGTGTGCAACCTCTAAATATTACCCAATCTTCCTAAAATTTGTCAGATATTTTTTTATATTAATAGGAATCGGGGCATGCGCAAAGTAAAATAAAAATATAATATTTTAATTTTAACCCTATAATATGAAACACCCTAGTACCCACTACCTGTGATTGAAGACCAAATAGATAAGTTGCAGGGCGCCAAAGTGTATAGTCTTTTAGATTTACAAAACGGATTCTTTCATGTCCTGGTGGAGGAAGAGAGTATAAAATATACGTCTTTTGTCATTCCAAACGGGCAGTATGAATTCAAACGTATGCCGTTCGGGTTGTGTAACGCACCTTCGGTGTTCCAAAAATTTATTAACGCTGTATTCAAGGAACACATTAGAAATGGTACCGTGCTAACTTATCTAGATGACTTGATTATACCATCGATGAATTGCGAAGATGGTTTGGATTAGAGCTCTTACTACCCGCCCGCCCGGGTACTCGAGTACCCGGTGAGACCCCGGGTAGAAAAAAATTACTCGGGTACCCGTAGGATACCCGACTACCCGGGTACCCGTAGGATACCCGACTACCCGGGTACCCGTACGATACCCGGGTACCCGGGTAGACAAAAATTACCCGGCTACCCGGGTAGACAAAAATTACCCGGGTATCCATGAGATACCCGAGTAGATGAGATGTGATGAGATAGTGGAGAATTTAGATTTAACAGCCGATCGTTTCTCGACTTTCGATCATTTTCGGCTAACCTCAGTAATGAACGGAATAAACTTCAAGCAATTAAATGTGGTATTGTCCGCAGAACACATTCTGTAATCTGTATCAGAATGTGAAAATTGCGAACTGTCAACGTCCTTTGCACTTACAATAGGGTAGTTCGCCCTATTGCAGTGCCTGCCCCTATTAGTGTGTCTTTATATTTAAATAAGCCATACTGTTACTGTAGAAGCCCGAATCTGACGTAACATTTATCACTCAATGTTGTTAAAAGCCCGATATAACGTTTCCCACTGGGGAGTATGATACACCATTGGAAAGAAAATATAGATTAAAATATGTAGACCTGGCATTGATGCACTCTTATCTAATCACAACCATCTCCCTCAGTCAATGCAAAGTAAAACTCGGAAAATCCTAGGAAAATGCACTGGTTTTGGGTTTTCGTTCACATCATTTGTCGGAGTTTGTTGCGGCTAAATCTGTTTAGCGGGCCTTCCGCCGTCTTTAGTGAGATTTACGATAAAAAAATTTATTTCAGAAATAAATAAAACAGCACGTTTATTAGTTTGAAATGAGGATTCCAATTTTTTATAATCGATTGTTAAATACATTAAATACATTTGTTTGATCAACAAATCTCATTCTTATGGTTCATATTTACAAATATTTAATCTCATTGTTTTACATACAATTCCTATCCTCTACTAGGGCGCATACTCCAGGTATCGAGAGAAAAAATTATACAATTTGCACACAGTTCATGGAAGATCGTCTTTCGGGGGAGAATTTAGCCATCAGATAATAGAGAATGGAATATTAGGAGTAGAGTAACCGCCATGGTCCATGACAATGCATCTAATGTATGTATGGCTGTAAGTCTGTTTGATAATGTGCGATACAGCATTTCTTATGCTGCACATAATGTATAATTGAGTGAGAAAGAAGGTTTGGATACAGTTGACAATTTTAAACAAGTGGTAAAAAAAGGCAGTAAGATTGTGCAGTATTTTAACTCTTAATTTATTTAAGTAGCAACTACTGCATTATGCTCCGAAAATACTATAAATATTTCTTTTGTACTGCCTATTATCCATGGCATTGTTAATATTAATAACCACTTGACAGGTAATAATACGGGCAGAGCTGAGACTCAGCAATTTAAAAATGTTTTAGTAACGTCCTTTGTGAATAGATTTAATTTACATTCACATGTTGAAACTATACATCGTTTTACTTCGTTTCTCGATTTAAGAAGTAAACAGATGTCGTTTGAAATCAATTATATGAAAAAGATTATTACAATTTCCACTGGTAATATAATAGAAAACATTTCATAAACGAAACTATAGAAATTGATAATTCTATGCCAAGTGCACTAATGAGATTTTATATTCAAAATTTCACAATCTAACAACGATATCAGTTCCGAACTGCAAATGTATTTATAAAAGGCACAAATAAACCATAATTTATGTTCATTAGTAGAGAACAACGCGTGGAAGCAAATACCCTAGACTTTCAGAAATGGCTAAGATATTTAAAATGTATACCTACTTGCGACTTCTGTCAGTTCTAAACGAGTATTTTCAACAGCTGGATATAATGTTAGCAGAAAGTGTAGCACCCTACTACCTGAGAATGTTGATTTGTTGGTATTTCTTACATCTCTACACGTTTCTATTTTGATGTAAAAATACTAATAAGTCTACATTTTCAGGTAGTAAACCTGTGCGTTTTGTCGTAACAATATTTCCAGCAGAAGAAAATGTGCGCTCCGAACTGGCAGACGTAGCCGGAATACTTAAATACATTTTTGCCAATTCTGCCAGTCTTTTATATTTGTCCGCATGAGTCTTCCACCACGGTAATGGGTCTGAATTATGATCTATTTGTGGTTCTAATAAATACATATCAATTTCTGAATCACTATTGTTAGAATTTTGTTTTTTTTTATATATAAAATCCAAAGCACTTGGAATTGTTTTACCATTATCAGTATTATTTTCATTTATTGACAAATTTCTAATCCTATTCCGAATAGAATTTATAATTATATTTTTTATTTCAATGTTTTCAAATGTCAAATCCTTGCTTCTAAGGTCGAGAAAACAAGCAATTTGATGGGCACTCTCACTATATGAATGTATATCGAATCTACGAGCCAAGGATGTTCTTAAAATATTCTTAAATTCCTTAGCTTCTACAGTGTCCGTATTAATGTCGTTTAAATGATTATTAATTAAGCCATGAATGATTGGCAGAACTAAGGAAATAGTTACCTTAGTTTCGGAACATAATACTTCGGTCGCTAAATTGAATGGTTCTAAAATTTCGATAACTTCACCCAGAACTTGCCAATCAGATAATGCCATATCAAGCTTCAAGGCTACGTTTAATTTTGTTATGTTTCTATTACTTAAAACAGCATGAATTGCTTCCCGATTACGTAGAAGGCGGTCACACATACTGTATGTTGAATTCCACCGGGTTGGGCAGGATTGAATTAACTTGATTTCAGGTAATTTGTGTTGCTTCTGAGCGTCTTGTAATGCAGAAGTCGCCAAATTTGAATGATGAAAATGTTGCACTATTTTACTGCCTTTCGTTATCATATTTGAAAATTTTTCAACTGTATCAAGGGCGTCTTTTATAGCTAACTGCAAAGTATGTGCAGCACACGAAACGCTGTATTTTAAATTATCTAATAAATTTGCCGATGCATGCATGTTATTTGCATTATCATGCACTACAGCAATTAATTTCTCTGCTATCTTCCACTCTTCCTGCATGGCTATTGTGACAGCTGTGATGTTTTCTGCCGTATGTCTTCCCTCTATATTCTGGGTGCAAAGTGTATAACTTTTCATCTCCCAATCACCTGTAATGAAATGCGCTGTTAATGATAGATAGGTGTCCTGCTTACGCGACGACCATCCATCGATGGTCACCGATACCGATGACGCGTCTTCAATTTGTTTCTCAATTTTCTCTCTCTTTTCCTTATATTCGAGTTGCAGTCGCTTTAAAATTGTGGTCGGGCAAGGACATTCATATTGCGGTTCAACCACTGCCATGAATTTTGCAAATCCGGCGCTGTCCGCAAATGAGATTGGCAACATGTTTGTACTTATCATACGCGCCAATGCCTGTGTTATGTCTTCTTGGCGTTTAGCCGAAAAAGGTCCTTTTCGAAATACCTTGCTGGGTGTAGGCTCACAATGAGCAACAACACTATCCTCGTTGCTACCTTCGCCTCTCACACATTCAAGTGCTGGTTCATTAGCTAATGCACCAGGGCACTCTTCAATGTGCTTCGAACGCAAATGTCGTGCACTGGCCGATGTCGAGCCACCATATGACAATTGCACACGACACAGGTCACAAATTATATGACTTTTATCGTCGGATAACGTAACAAAACTCCATACCCAGCTTTTGCGTTGAGCGGGTTGAGCCATGTTCTTTGATTATAGTCTGTAAATAATTGCCAATACTTTTTAACTGAAAAACTAATTACTCTATATAAAATACACAATTAACAAGAGACAAACCAGAAATACGATTACACCACTGCAAATAGTACAAATACAATTAGTTTATTATTAAACTTAATAATAATTCCTGTTCACTGACCAACTAAATTAACTTAATTAACTAATATTTATTATATATAGTAACTAATAACACAATTAACGAGAATAATATAAGTTATAAATAAACATACAACAAAACAAACAAAAGGAACAATGTAACTTAATTGGAACTTAGAACACGGAATTGAAATTAAACTTTAATAATGACAAAACTATTGTAACCAAATATAAGTACTAATTATGCGCTTTGGACTCCGTACACTTTGGTTTGCGGATGCAGAATGGACGCTTTACAAAACCGATTGCGTAAAACATGTTTTGTTAATTCCACAATGTCCTTAGATACTAAGAGCCAATTAGAGATTTATTAATATTAATATATAAATTCCCATTCGTCGATACATTTCTTCTCGATAAGTGTTTAACTTCTCGGCACAGAAAAGAGTTCAAATTTTAAAACAATTCTTTTATTAATGAATCTCGGATTGCCTCTTATTAATCTTTGTATCCAGTATCCACTATCTAACTAAGGACATTTTCTAATTAACAAAATATGTTTTAAACATTTAAACGATCGATTTGGTAAAGCGTTCATTCCGCTGCCGCAAACCAAAGTGTACGGGCGTGTTATCGAAATCTACGAAATCGCATACATTACATAGTACATACTCATATCTGGAAATAGTTTTGTTCAAAATTAAAGTTTAATTTTAATTCCGTGTTCCAAGCTTCCAATTAAGTTAAATTGTTTCTTTTGTTTGATTTGTTGTACGTTTATTTATATTATTCTCGTTAATTGTATGGTACTAAGTATAATAGATATTAGTTAATTTAGTTGTTCAGTGAACATGAATTACTGTTACTTTAATAATAAATTAATAACCATTGTACTATCTGCAGTGATGTAATCATATTTCGGATCTGTATCTTGTTAATTGTGTACGTATTGTATATGGAGTAATTAGTTTTTCAGTTAATAAGTATTGACAATTATTTATAGATTAATTTCTTTGATTATGGCTCGATGTAAAATCTGGGTATGGTCCTCCGTATTAACGCTGTCCGAACTCCGAAGATAAGAATCATATGGTTTATGACCTATGCCAGATTAAACTGATGTTAGCCGAAAATGATCGAAAGGCCAAACGACTATCGACTGTCAAATCGAAATTCTCAACTATCTCATCACATTTCATTTACTCGGGTATCTCATGGATACTCGGGCAATTTTTGTCTACCCGGGTAGCCGGGTAATTTTTGTCTACCCGGGTACCCGGGTATCGTACGGGTACCCGGGTAGTCGGGTAGTTTTTGTCTACCCGGGGTCTCACCGGGTACCCGAGTACCCGGGTCAAACAATAGCTCTAGTTTGGATAAATTGAAAATTATCCTACGCACGGCGAGCGAACAAGGGTTATTGTTGAATTGGAAGAAATGTAGATTCATGCAATCAAAAATATTGTACTTAGGCTATGAAATTGAAAGTGGAACGGTTATGCCGTCAACCGAAAAAACGATTGCCGTAGAAGGGTTTCCGCGACCCGATAACGTTAAATGTGTGCGTGGTTTCTTAGGACTGACGGGTTATTTTAGAAAATTTATATCAGGATACGCGCTGATAGCTCGACCATTGACGGATTTATTGAAAAATGGTGTCAAGTTCATTTTCGGTGAAAATCAGATACGAGCGTTCGATCAGTTAAAGTCGATGCTGATTAATAAGACTGTTTTAAAATTATATAGAATTGGCGCAGAGACAGAACTCCATACTGACGCATCTAAGTTCGGTTACGGGGCGATACTATTGCAAAGGGATAACGAAGATTGTATGTTTCACCCGATATATTACGCAAGCAGTAGAACTACGTCAGCAGAAGAGCGGTACACGAGTTATGAACTCGAGGTGTTAGCTATTGTAAAGGCGCTGCGCAAATTTCGAATATATCTGTTAGGCGAAAAGTTTAGGATTGTAACAGACTGTCAGGCTTTTGCAATGACGATACAAAAGAAAGATCTTTGCGTGCGAGTTGCTAGGTGGGCCCTTTTGTTAACGGAATTTGATTTAACGATCGTACACCGACCAGCAAAAAGTATGCGACACGTTGATAGCCTAAGCCGTAACCCGATACCCAGCGTGATGTTTACACAGAGTGCCGACAGCATGACGGCCAGACTAAGAAGGGCGCAAGAAGAGGATAAAAGTTTAAAAGATATTGCCGCGAGCGATAACTTTGTTTTGAAAAACGGTCTAATTTACAGAAATGTTGACGACGAACTGCTTATTGTCGTACCAAAGATGATGCAGTTAGACGTAATCAAGCATGTTCATGGTCAGGGTCATTTTGCTGTCGACAAAACAGAAAAATTTTTAAAGCGAGATTTTTGGTTTGAAGGTTCACGATCAAAGGTTGAAAGAGTGGTGCGTAATTGCGTGGATTGTGTATTAGCCGAACGGAAATCGGGAAAACAGGAGGGTTTGTTACACCCAATTGATAAAGGCGAAATCCCCTTAGATACTTATCACATAGATCACCTTGGTCCGATGCCTTCGACGCGTAAAAGTTATCATTTTATCTTTGTAGTTATCGATGCATTTTCAAAGTTTACGTGGTTCTATCCAACCAAGTCAACGGGTACCGCAGAAGTTGTCGACCGGCTCAGGAAACAGTCGACAATATTCGGCAATCCGAGAAGGATAATTTCGGATCAGGGTACCGCTTTCACTTTCAATAGTTTCAAGGAGTATTGCGATGAGGAAGGTATAAAGCACAATACTATAGTCACCGGTGTGCCACGAGGGAATGGACAAGTCGAACGGATCAACAGAATATTGATTCCCCTCCTAACGAAGCTATCGGCTCCTAAGCCTGAAGAATGGTTTAAACACGTACCCTCAGCGCAACAATATACAAATAACGTCCCGACTAGGAGTACCGGTGTCTCCCCATTTTACCTCCTCACGGGAACGAGGACGAGAATTAAAGACGATCCTCACATCAGGGAACTGCTGGAGAACGAAGCTGTTGCTGCATACGACGAACGACGAGACGAGTTGCGGCGACTGGCGCAGGAGAACATTGTCAAGATACAGGCTGAGAACCGGAAGCATTTTGATAAACGGCGCAAAGAAGCGACATCTTATCAAGAAGACGATCTTGTTGCGATAAAAAGAACCCAGTTTGGGACGGGACTAAAGTTTCATTCGAAATTTCTGGGCCCTTGTCGGATCACGAAGGTACTACGTCACGACCGCTATGTGGTACAGAAGATTGGCGAAGGTGAAGGACCACAGAAGACGTCGACATCCGCAGACCACATGAAGCCGTGGCCAGTGAGCATTGATAGTGGAATCAAGGAATAAGTGGAAAGTGTCGTTAATAAACATCTGGGGGCAGATGTTTCGTGTGGATGGTCGAGTGTAGTGGCGAAAAACCGTCAGTGTATGGATGAAACGAACGTATGAGTGTGAATGCGTGGTGGGGATTGGTGACGAAGTGGCAACGTTGGCCACGCGAGACGCGAAGATTGAGGAGACAACGGTGAGCATGACACGCGGAACGACGAGGACACGACGCACGACCGCGACGATTGTTCTTTCTTTATATCTACTTTTCTTTTGTATCTTTGTTTATATTTTACGTAAATATATATTCTTCAATATATATATATATATATATATATATATATATATATATATATATATATTGACCGTATCCTGATCCTACATGTGTGAGTGCAAACCACTATAAAAGTGGTATCGATCGGTCTTGCGGACCACATTACATCGTGTACGTTCGTAGTAACCGTCGGTACAGTTAGCTGTAGTGCGTATTCAAAATGTTTAACCAACATTTCAACGCTGCTTCCTACATGGGCGAAAACCACCTCAACCGTTGCAACGCTACGGATTTTCCTGCTAAACAGCGTCGTCCGAATCTAAGGTACATTATATACGTCCGTATACTTTTCGATTTTACACGTAAACGTTCGATGCGTTAACTCTGCGTGTGTTTCTTACAGCGATACATCTGCGCCACCGCCCAAGAAGGCCGTCATACGAATCATGGGACGCGATTACCCATTAACATTGACCACGTACAAACGCATCGCAATTGGAGTCCGTATCGACCAGGATTCGTGTCGCGTTGAAATCGCGATAGTCGACAACAAATCCAACGAACTGTGTTTCCCCATGTCTACGTGGAAACTTCTGCTGCAGCAAGAACCGGAGATACTTCGACGTTTCCGTAACGATCCAACTCCATCTCATCAAGACCCTATCGTCGTTAATCATTTACGCATCGACTTTACGCGAATCAACAATTAACAAATTGCCAAAATATCGGATGGTAGTTCCATCATATACATGGCCGAAGCTACGATACGGCAAATGTTTAAATACGATCGCTGCATCGATCACACGTTCTCGTGGTTGTCGGAAATTCTAAACTCCGTAAGCAGCAAATACGCTTCCTTTCTAGCTATTATACGTGCCGCTACGACACCGACCGCGGACTATGAAAAACTCATTTCCGAAAGCGAATACTTCGAACCACATTCTTTGTTAGATTGTGAATTATTAGCGTTATGCTTGGATTCCATTATACGTGATGCTCGCAACGTATCCCAATAATGTATACATGTCTATATATGCTTTACCAATAAATACAACACTTTATCGCACGAATATCTGTATTGTTTGATACCTTAAACGATCCTTTCCTATCCTCGCAGGATATCACTTATCCCAAACACTAGTGTCCTTTCAATCTTCGTTTCTTACGCTAGGTATGTTACGAGATCTAGAAACATCCATAACTCTTATTACGCATTTCGAATAATATCGCATCTCTCGCACCGAATATACTCTTGATAATCATCTCTAGCCTAATGGACTACCGAAAACAGTATTCGATTACATCGCTTTATTCTTGTACACATCATATTCTGCTGTTACGTGATATCTTTTAAGTCATATGCGCATTATTCCTTCTCGAAAGTTTACCTTCCAAAATTATCGCGCACCGATGCTGCGTATTATTATTCTCAGATTACGCGATACGAAATGGTATGTTTTGACTCGCATCATCTCCTACGCGTCGTACCGCCGTATGTTTCGCCTATGCCCCCTAGAGAGAGAGAAGGATAGATTCATATCGTACCTCTCTCACACTCCTTGGTCGCGGGCGCGATCTGACCTTGGAGCTATACTGAAATGCAGGTTTCAACTTACATCTTCTGCACGACATACCTCGGTATTCTCGGAAGTTGACCTTCGCGCATTATATGTTTTGACGCTGTTATTGCGCAATAGCCGTGCAGGTGTCGACTTGCATCTTCTACGCGACATACCTCGGTATGTTGTTGTTTCCGACCTCCGACAACGAGAGAGATGTACAATAATATCGTACCTCTCTCTCTCGTACACTCGATTCCAACGTAGCAGATATCGGGGGCGCCATCTGGCCTTGGGGAGATAAGAGGGTTGCGGATCGCTTCCTCCTACAACGCGTGACGTGTCATCGTCGAGGAACGCGTTACGTGTTGTCGAGGTACCCCCTCTACCTGCTCTCAATGCCCATCCCCCTCCAGTGATCCTGGGTCCCGGCCTCCACCTCCACGAGTCGCGGTCCCCCCACCCGCCACCTCCTCACCGCCACTGCGGTTCCCCTCGCCCCGCTTCACCCCTCGCCCTGCGTTGGATTAGAACGCCCCTACTATACCTACTGTCGCGGGTTCGATCCCCTCATGGGCCAAAATTCTTTTTTTCCATTTAGTTGCAACGTAAAAAAGTGACACTTGGCGTGCTTGTACATTCCAACACCAATACTCTTTTTTCTTTCATTTTCCAACCTGCACGTGCCCGGGATACCGAGTCGAGAAGTTCGCTTTTGCGGCGCACTATAACACCGTGCGAAAACTTTGGGAGTACGTGCCCGTTCGCGAGAAGGCGTGAGAGGAGGCAGAATTTGAGTTTCGGTTAAACACAAAGAAAGTTCTGGAACGACGTCCGCGGGTCTAATTGAGTAACTTTTTCTTGATCGACGCAGCTTGTTTGGAGGGGAACCCTAATAGAAGTATTTTCCAACGAACTATTGAAGAGGGAGACATCGTTTTCGTAATAGGAAAAAAGTGTTTTTCGTTGCAGAAGAGCGGCGATTCGCTTATATACTTCAGGAAGTTTGAGGATTCCTCAGTCTCGTCTTTGTAGTGCACTTGGTTCGCTGTTCACTCTTTGATCACCACAAAATTACCTTTTTTAAAAAATGGTGCAAAAAACGCGCCAAGTATACGCGCGCAAAGAACGGTAAATTAATAATCCCATCAAAAAGAAGCCTATTTAAAAACACTGTCGTAAATTAATATCTATAAAACTAATGATATACAAATATTGCGCCAATTATAACAATGGCTATTTATACAAACAAAAAAATTAACAATGGCTATTTATACAAACAAAAAATTGATTACTCCATTATTATTTTTTGGCCGGTATTCCAAGATTCATCATTGGAAGAAACAAAGAAGACAATAATATTAAGCAGATATATTTTTATACAAATAAATATTTCAATACCAATAAATATTTTATTCAAAATACTTGGCGCTGCGCCCCGAACATTTTTTTGGTTTCGAAGCCATCCCTTGGGTCGACTCTAATCACTTTGCTGTATGCCTCTGTTACGGGTTTTACCATACGCTCCACAGCCTGAGTGTGGGAAGGGTATGTCAAGACAAGGCTCGAAGTGTCATGATTTGGGGATCTCTCCCTCCGCCAGCATTTTTTTTCAGGGAGATGGTTTCAACAGAGTCCAGTATAGGTGGTGAAGTTATTGGACATTCGTCCCAATTGATGAAGTCGGCATAATCGGTAGCATTAAAATTCAAGAAAGCTGGAGAACATTTCCGGATTTCTACCGACTTTAGCTTCTCACGTGCTGCCAGCATGCTACGCACAGCAAGTTCTCTGATGTTGTTTCTGTCATCAGTTAACCTAGCCAAATATAGTATATTAGCTTAAAGTATCCGGCGTTGCCCGGGTAAACCTTTGATTATCACAGTGTCAAAAGGGTGAAATAAAGGGGAAGGAGTGGGATGTCCAGATTTCATGGTAATCCATATTTTCCGCAGGGTTCTACAGGGTAATTATGCAAAAATTGGTCCAGATCGGTTAAAAAAATCGGGATAAAAAGTATCCTATATGTTACTTCTGGTCCTAGACTTAGGTACTGCCACACGAGTGACACATGTCATCAAATTTGTACAGTTCACATAAGATATAATACATACAGATGAGTAATAGTAAAAGTAAATAACTAGAGTAACCTATCCATATTGGTGCTATAGAAATATGACCATCTACATTGGCAAAAGACCCAGACCATTACCCTGACAAAAGTTGGCCGTCTCTCCTAAGTTAGTGGATGAGATGGCCATACTTATTATCATGCATTAGTTCTAAACATACCGTTACTCATTTTTAGGTTATAAAATGCTACAAACGTATTTATTGTCCTAAACAATTAAAAATTCAGAAATATACCAGGAAAGTATTGCAAAGAAGTGGATCTTTAACCACTTGACGACCGACCCCTGAAACGAAAAATTTTCTGTGTAGCCCGGGCCTCGGAACGAATACCTTACTTTACAGACAGCCTCTAGCAGCCTGATAGAAACAAATAGCTTATTTTAAAAATGAAGGTTTGTGTGGTATAGGAGACGGGGAAATACGAGCCAGTTAACGAAAAGTCAAGATATTTAATCAATCAGTTGAAATATTTATTAGAACCTTTGGCACTTCTTTAAATAAGTAATCTATATAAATAAACATGTAAATGTTCATTTGTTCAAAACCTTAAATCTCCAAAAGTTCTTCACCGATTGCTTTGAAATTTTGACACAACGTTGTATTCGAATACGCGCGTGTTTTTATATACCTACTATTAACCTATGACAAAAAGAAGCCGAGCAATGACGATTTTAGTGAAGCAAGATTTGCGTGAATCGCAGCGCTCACAGAACAGCTAACGATGTGACTCAGCATCCCCACCACTGTGCGGACAACCGTCACGCGCATCTCTTTCGCGCAGAGCGGTGCTCGCCACGCTATATATAAGATCCACACTAGATTCTACATATTGCGCGTATGGACCTGTATCTCGCACCTACAGCTTGATCGTGCTTTAAGGAGCTTCTTACTTATTTCGGTTTTCTATAATTATTCTTATCATTAATCATTAAATAAACTTATCCATCCATCCATACATATACTTATTCATTTTATTTTATCATTAAAAAAAAACATATTTTCTCATTAATTTATTTTATACTATGTAGAGATTAAAAAACTTATCCATCCATATATATTTTTTTCATTTAATTTTAACATGATTACCCATTAGAATGTTTTTCTCACGGGCAACTTTACGTGGCCACGTTCGCGTGTCACATCAGAACAAAATCTTTTCGTGTTGACGTCAGAAGGAAAAACGACTAATGTTGTTTACATGAAAATCTTATAAGATCTTGATTAAAAGCTTATCGCCGTAAATTCGAGAATGCTCTATGGGGTGGTGGGGGCTGCATCGCAGTCCGTCCAGTGGTTCTCGAGATTAGCGGGATCAAACATACAGACGCCTACCGTGGACTTTATTTTATACTATGTAGAGATAAACATGAATCAGTCATGCTAATAATTCGGGCGAAGCCGAGACGGGGTATGCTAGTAAACAATAATATAATAGTGACCTTTTTCACGTACCACGAACTCAAAATAAACTATAACATTTTCTTGAAAAAGTAGTTTTGTAGTAATAAGGGCCAAGCAAGTCTTCACACAGAACTCAGAACATTATGTAGCCTAAAACAAAATCAAAATCTTTTCCTCTAATACTAAAATGATACCAATTATTAGAGATCCATAATATCCATACAACAATCAAATTTAATGATTTGATTAATGTTTAACGAATTCTAATTAAGTGGATACACTTAATTACAGAAAGCACAGGCGTAAGTACTTATTTGGTGTGTCACAACCTGTGCTAATCGTTTCCAAGTTCTTGACATCTGTAGCAAAAAGAGCTGTCATTATTCAAGGTTTTTGTGGAGTGAAGAGCTACTTGACTCTCATTACCCCCATGAGCGTTATTTTATTTCTGTAAAAATAGCAGAATAACATTTGAAGTAAACACAAAATTGAAGTTATCATAACAAAGCTTAACTATAGATCTTTCAAATAAGGCTTAAACAAAATATAATAGACAAAAGTTTTGTACTTACTATTTCAATGCAAATTTTCGAGAAATAACAGGAAATACGTGCTGAACAAACAACTTTCTCCGTCACCGGTACGAACGCGACTAGCGAGACAAATAAATGCCCAGCAACATGGTTGGGGGAGGGATACCTTCGGGCGGAAATATGTCGTCGCTCGATTTACAATATTGCTAAAACTACACGGGCTCCTATTCAGGATTTACAGCGATTAAGCGCAGTGAATGGAGGGGGAAACATCTACAGGAGTGGTGGTTATGTGTGCATGAACTGCGCCTGCGTCAGTCACGCACACATTACCACCACTCCTGTAGGTGTTTACCCCACCATTCACTGCGCTTAATCGCTGTGACCGCTGCTCCTATTACCCACTGGCTCTCAGTTCCCCCGTCTCCCCTAGATTTCGAAGCAGTCATCGATGCATAGTCCTACATCACAGTTTTCACAACTGTATCTTGTGTCCTTTTTTCTATCCTTCTTCGTACATACTACACAACGTCGTTGGGGATTTGATTTCTTCCCTTTCGGAGCAATTTTTCGAATAAAATGTTTTTCTGTTAATCGCGGTATAGTATTTGTGAGTGACGTTGTATGTTGGTTATTAGTGTGATCACCAAATTTTTAAAAAAGTTCTTGTAGTAAATTAATTCTAAATTGTTGCTGGCTTATAGAGTTTCCCACGTTATGTCGATAAATTATCATGCTTTTCAATACCGTAGTGTTAAGAAGTCATCTAAATAGTTTTAGGTATCACTTTTTTGTCTTTTTTCTTTCTACTAACAGTGGTTGAAGATGTTGATCATTGCGATCAACTCCTCCCATGTATGTGTTGTAGTCATGGACACAAATAGGTTTTTGAATTTCTTTTCTTCGTTTAATTTCAGTTTTCATGTCCGTATTGTGATATGTAGATATCAAAGAGACACACCGTTTGTCACACCACTTCATAACTACAACTGGATCTGCGTATTCACCGATTATTTCACCTTTTTGCAGTTCACACTCTTTTATTTTCCTCGGAACTCTTTTTCTGTTTGTTTTTAGTGTGCCCACACAATCCGTTTCGCTTTATTTCAATAAACGAGCTAATGCAGGGAATTGTAAAAATTATGTGACCATATAATGTCGCCTTTGTAGAACAGCGGTTCTGCTAAGTGTAAAACAATATTTGCAATTATATTCGTTTTTGCATCTTTTGAGACGAAAAAATTTAGTTCTGTACCTTTGCCAGTATATACCAAAGTCAACCACAAATAACCCGTTGTGGATTCATATAATTCATACGTTTTTATTCCGAATTTTGCAGTTTTTAGTGGTAAATATTAGTTAAAATCTAAACGTCCCTTCCACAAGGTTAATGATTCATCTATGGAGATGTCTTCTTTGGTAAATATAATTCTTGAAATATTTTATTTAGGTAGGATAAGACCGGATATATTTTTTACAATTTAGGTGGATTCTGGTAATTTGTTGCTATATTGTCACTAAAATGTAAATATCTTAATATTTTTCGGAGCGATTGCGGGACATTACACATCGCAATCCTGGAGTTGAAATTAAGTGGTGTGTAGAGAAGTACGAACTCAGAGTTGGTTTCTATACAATGCCCATAAGTAAAGATAAATAAAAAACGGTATATAATTCATTTACTGTCACTGGTTCCCATTGTGTTTGTGATGATGATCGTAATATTCCTGACTGTGTATGATCTTCTGCGTATTTGCTTGTTTTTATCGCTATTTGTTCCACCAAATCTTGGGAAAAGAATAATAGGAATCAAGAAAGAATTGAATTTACATTTCTTGCTCCATTTTGAGGTCCACAATGGTCATAAAATATTTCTCTCTTTCCTTTATAACTGTCCACATCATCCTCAAAAGATCGAGCAAAATCCACGTTATCTTGATGCTCGATATCACTATCATCGATGTCAACTGCTGCAGTGGCAACAGAAAGATTATTTTCACAATTGTCACTATCACTTTCACTAAATGTACTGTCACTAGACTCAAAATCTTTCAACAATCTCTCACGATACTCGTGTTCTTTTCTCGTGGACTGCAAATGAGTAAGCCTTCGAATACTATCGATGTCATTATTGAGTTTGTAGCAAAGCACGGTTTATTGCCTACCTACCGTAAAAAGATTAGTTTGCAGTAATTGGGGATTAAGCCTGTAAAGAGTTAAGGCTGCCGTTTCTATGTGCGGCCGGTGACGGTCCCACATTGGAACGGCAGCTTTAGACCGAGCGCGGCCGCGAGAGGGCCGCGCGCCGAGCAGCGCTCGCGCTGCTGAAGTTAGCGCGGCGCCGCATATAGGCCGACATGGCGGCCCAGTCGAGAGCGACTGCTTCGAGCGATACACGCTACCGGTTGCGACTCTCCCAGATACCTCTTTTGCGATAACAAGCTGTGTCTCTGCATCTTTTTGATCTCCTCCTCCTCCACGGCTTCCAGAGGACAGCGTGAGACATCCTCTGGACGCAGGTGGACAACCACCATCGAACCCCTGGATAGATTATATACCTGTCCCCGAGAGGTCCCCGAGAGGTCCTTATAGCCTACGGCTCACCCGCGGGCTGAGCCCACTGGGTGAACGGGCCAAAGGCTATCCGACCAGGGTCATTGGCCCGCCAGGACACCAAACGGTCAAAAATCGTCTTTCACCCACCACTCCGCTGAAACGCCAACAGACGTCTGCGATACTTGCCCGCATAGGGACCACGGCGCCGCAAGCAGCCCCAGCAGCCTAGAGGCCGGCTGGACTTTGGCGGACCCCCCCCCTTTCGCCCCCTACTCTCCAGCGCGAGGGCCCCCGCTAAAACCGAGACCGCCGTCACGAAGGCCCAACACGACAACGAGCATTGTCATCGACGTCATCGTCGAGGCAGTGGGGGAAAAGCCGGCTGTCCCTACGACTGACGCTGACGCAGCGATCGAGGACATCCGCCAACCGTCCCAAGACCCGACAGGCCCAGGAGCGTCACTCCTGGCAGTCCGCCTCGACACACCGCTATCGCCGTGTCGAGCAATGGAGACGTCGCCGCAACGGACGCCACCGCGCCAGCAGCAGCCGCCCCAGGCCCGGCCGGAAGCAGCCCCACGCAGTCAACCACAACGCCGGCCCCGGAGTCTCACGGCCTCCATGGGCCTTTCCATATTCCCACCCGCGGCAAACCAACCGCCGCCGCAACCGCAGTCAACGGAGCAGCCGCAGCCAGCCGCACTACCATCACCACCATCCCTACCCCCCAGACCTGGCCCGACAGCCCCTGGAACCCTGTGGCAGAACCACTCGACCGACCCGGCGGAGACTCGTCTCAACCTCCTGGCTCTACAGGTCGGCCGGAGGTATCGGGTCCCCACTCCCGCAGGATACATGGCGCTGAAGCTCCTGCGAAGGCAGCAGCTCCGGGTGCGCTTCAGCCCCCACCCCCGTCTCGAACCACATCCGTGAGGAGTGCCCTCCAGCAGATTTAAGTATTGTGTTTAGTAGGTTAAGATTGTAAACATTGTAAATAGTAGGTTAAGCGTTGTAAATAATCCCCACAAAATTACCTTTTTTAAAAAAAGCTGCGAAAAAGTCCGCCAAGTATGTGCGCGCACACAGACGAACAAAAACAAACTGTCGTAAATTTATTAATGTGCTATATTTAACTTTACAAAACTAATATTATACAAAAATTGCGCCAATTATCATAATGGTTATTTATACAAAGAAAAAATGTATTAAATAATATTAAGCAGATATATTTCTATACAAATAAATATTTTAATACGAATAAATATTTTATTCAAAATACTTGGCGCAGCGCCCCGAATTGGTGTTGTTAAACTGAATAAATATGTATAAATTGCATTAATCCTTATCTTTCTTTCTTGTGCGTGCATTCGTAAATGTGTGTATGTGCACATGTGCATATGCTGTACGCGCACACTAAATGTGTACATGTGTGTGCGTATGATATTAGAATTAAATATATGTAGAATAAATGTGACTGCGTTTCTAATATGTGTATGTATACGTTTATGCATTTTAGATTGTAAGGGAGTTATTGTAAATTATTAATACTAAGACAATTAACATTTTTTCGGTTTCGCAGCGTTAAGTATTTTGAATAAAATATTTATTCGTATTAAAATATTTATTTGTATAAAAATATATCTCCTTAATATTATTTTTTTCTTTGTATAAGTAGCCATTGTGATAATTGGGGTAATTTTTGTATATCATTATATTTGTAAAGTTAAATAGTAGTGGGGCTATGAGAGTTCTGGACCAAATGGAGGCGAGGGGTGAAGCGGGGCAGGGGGTACCGCGGGCGCGGGGTGCGGCGTGGAGGGGGTACAGCGCTCTCGGTCGCGATTGGCGCGGGGCGAGGCGGGGAGGGGGGTACCGAGTTCGTGGGTGAGGGGATGACGTCACGGAGACTGGGAATTTTGAAGATAGCGCCTCGCGAAAGAATGCAACGTCGCGCTCGTATAAACATCCGCCAACGAAACCGTAGAGCGATAATTATTCGACCATCGTCTCGAATATTTTTTTTAAAGTTTGGGGCCGTCGTCTTATCAACAACGCTGTAATTCGACACGCGTGGTAACGCATGTCAGGACCGCCCATACTGCCTATCCTAAATCACAATTGTTCGCGTTCGTATAAACATCCGCCAACGAAAACATGCGCCAACGAAAACATGCGCCAACGAAACCGTAGAGCGACAATTATTCGGATATCGTCTCGAATATTTTTTTAAAGTTTGGGGCCGCTGTCTTATCACCAACGCTGTAATTCGATACACGTGGTAACGCATCGGACGCAGGCGACGTTAGACTCGTGTATAGAAGGAAGGACAAGGTACAGCGTAAGAGAGAGAGAGAGCGAGAGAGAGAGAGAGAGAGAGAGAGAGAGAGAGAGAGAGAGAGAGAGAGAGAGAGAGAGAGAGAGAGAGAGAGAGATTCAATGGGGGCACTTGCGAACCGCGCGAGAATAACATTCGAGGCGAAAAGTCTTGAATTTTCCCAGACGTCGAGCGACCGTCAACTCGTACTTAAACCGATAGCGAACTCTAAGGAAACCCTACACCCAAGGCGTCTGATTTAAAGCAGACCGGTGTCAGGACCGCCCATACTGCCTATCCTAAAACACAATCATCATTCGCCAAGTCTATACCTCTAAGGATGACATAGCGAGGAAAAAAAAACCAGACATCCGGATAGCAAACCTATCCAGACTGCTCGGTCGGATCGTCTCACCAGGGTTACGGTTTATGACCGCATTGTTCCACGAGTCAGCGGCATGTGTCGATTCGAGGGTACCACTTACCACCCGCTGACAGAGCAATTCCGCGGTTTGTCCCATAGTCGAAATTCCCAAAGAAAACGGTACGATGTCGATTGCCTCTTGGTCATCTGGCATACGAGTAATTGCCCGCCGTGTTAGTACGAAAGGGTATTATAAATGAATCGTTACAGGTGTATTAGTAGGAAAGGATATTATAAATGAGTCGTTACAAGGTATTAATGTAAAAATCATTCATTTATTAAAACGTATATATACGCGTACTATAGTGGTACGTGATTTACATCGCGCAACATGGACTGCATTCCTAACGCTAACAATTCACAATCGATCAAAGAATGCCGTTCGAAGTATTCGCTTTCGGAAATTAATTTTACATGATCCGTTGGTTCGGTAGCGCTACGTAGAATGTCTACGAAGGCGGTATATTTACTGCTCACGGAATATATATTTTCGGTCAACCAGGTGAACATATGATCGATGCAATGTTCATACGCGAATAGTTTACGCATCGTGACTTCCGTCATGTACAAGGTAACGCGATTATCGGTGAGTTTGACTAGTTGATCATTATGCATGCGCGTGAATTCGATTCGCAAATGATCAATTACAACGTGGGTTTGGGGCGACGTTGCGTTGTCGCGTAATCTTTGAAGTATGTCAGCCCCATTTTCCAGCAGGAGCTTCCACGTCGACATCGAAAAGCACAACTCGCAGCCTTTAATGTCGACTATGGTGATCTCGACACGGCACGAACCCATGCCAATGCGAATTCCAATGGTTAGCCTTTTATAGGCTGTTGAGGTTAAAGGGTAATCGCGCCCCAGGATCCGTACGTTTAACGGTTTTGGCGTTTTCGATGTTTTTGGCGTTGCGGAGTCAGAACTGTAAGAAACGCGTACACGGAATTAATGATTTGTTCGTTTACAGTGAAAGAAGTAAGCGAACGATGTAAGTGAAAAGTGTATAGTAATATGTACGTACCTCGTATCGGATTGTTGATGTTGTTTATTGGGGGAACCGCCATCGTTGCCGGACGTACAGGACGAATCGTTGAAGCTGCGTGTGTACATTTTGATACGCACTGTACGATTATACCGATCGACGGAGAAATTGACGCGAACGATACTTGTTAGCAATCGAGCGTAGGTGACGTTATGAAGTCCGCAAGACTGACCAACGTCGCTTTTATACAGACTCATGCACACGTACACACCAATATGCAAGAGTGTATCAATGATGGCGATGATCATGGTTGTGTTATGGCACGAACATTAATATGAAATGTGAATAGCGCGCGACAAATTCAAATGGTACGCGCGGCAGATTCAAATAGCGTACGCGCCAAATTTAAGGTGTACACGTTTCGCAGAAGAGTCGGAGACGATTCGCGGTGCGAACCATAAAAGTGCAAACCATAAAAGTACGCTATAAGCTGGAATAATTAATAACGAATCATCGAAGAAGAAACTGTGATACGGACACCCCCACCGCGCGTACTCCACGACTACCCCTACCCTGCAACGCGCAGGGCTAGAGAACCGAAATACATATAAGGACGTCGACCACCGCCGCACGGGTCAGTGCAGTTATCACCAGCATTTTTTTCTACAAACTATGGACACGTTTGAAGTATATTTATCCGAAGCGGGGCCAGGTGTGAATGCATTTGACATGCAGCGATGTATCGTAAGTGTAGTTTTGTGTAAATTGAATTGGTACGCGTATTCCATTTGACGATATTCTAATGAATTTATGCGTTTGTTACAGCAACGACATGGTGAAATCGAACGTTCGTGGCACGACGAGCGAGATCGGTGCGAAAAATCGTAAGTATTTTTTTTTTTTGTGTAAATTGAATTGGCGCGTTCATTCAATTGGATAGCCTTCCAACAAAGTTATACGTTTGTTTCAGAAATCGATCGATAATCTGGTTAGGGCGTGTCGCGTGGAGCGGGGGGATTGCATTCGATATCTCGTAAGTGATGTTTCGAAAAAATTAATTTGGTACGCGTACACCATTTAACAGTGTTTTAATAGAATCGCGTGTTTGTTACAGCACAAACGAGAGATCGAAATGTGGCAATGGAGCGTCGAATTTCTTGAGACGGTCGGGCGCCTCGTAAGTGATGTATCGGGAAAATTATTCTGATGCGTGTACACCAATCGACGATGATTTAATCGTTTCACACGTTTGTTTCATTCAACGTGGAGCTGACATCGAGGCCCATGCGCGTGATCGTGATCGGAACATCATAATTCAGTTACTCGTAAGTGATGTTTTGTATATATCGTATTGGTGCGCGTACAGTATTCGACGATGTTTTAATCGAGTCATGGGTTTGTTTCAGCATCGCCAATACCCGACGAGGAGGGACAGACGTATCTGCAGCGAGTTGAGGGAAAAAATTCAGTTAGCCCGACGTATGTTGCGGGAGGATACGCTAGAAGTTGAATTTTTGGCGTTCGAAGGAGAGTTTTGGGGGCTGAGGCGATTGTTCGAAGAGTGAGTATAAGTGAATTTTAATTGTTTGGTGTTTCGCGTGCTAATGCCAACGTTTTATATAATAATAATAATAATTTGGTGTTTTCTCTGTGTGTTGCAGGACGTAACATCGCGTCGAATTTTTTCTTTTTTAAAATAATTTTTTCTTTTTTAAAATAATTTTTAAATATTATAAAGATTCAACAATTTTTTAAATAAATATATATATATATTTTTATTAAAACAGTGTGTGATTATTAATATACATTCATGCATGCATACTTAAATTATAAAAAAAAACAGTATTTGCGTAAAATGACGTTCATACGGGAGGGGTATTCTTGCTCGAGGGTGAATAAAATAAGTCGTCGTCGTCGTTGCGCTCACCGCCACTGCCGCCGTTGTACTCGTCGTCGTCGTCGCTATGGTTCTCATCGCTATAGAAACAAAAAAAATAATTAATACATATTCGTTTCTCTGCGTACGACGCGTAAAGTAGACGCAATGCGTGTATAGGACTTACATTAGGCGACGCTGCGTATATAATTCCATATCTTATAGACGTTCTCTAGCGCGCAAACGCCATCGTTGTCGTGAAACGCGCATCGTGGAGCATTCTTTGAAGACATAGACTTCAGGTTAGGAACGTCGGCATCATCGTAGTCGTTCACGGCGTTAGGCGTGATCCCGCAATAATCATCGTCAACGTCGTAGCCGCCGTCGTCCTCAACGGTTCGAGCGTTGTTGATCCTTTTTCCTTTCAGCTTGTACAGATCACAGATATCATCGACGATTATGTTCGGTAGTAGCGACAGCATCCAGGTTCTCTTTTCCGCACCTTTCACGATGGCGAAGTCGATGTTCGCGAGTGCGCCGGCGAGCAGTCCCGGAAGTTTCCAGTATGGAACGCAGCCATCCGACCAGTGGAGCCCGTGATGATGCTTCGCGAGCCAGGACGCTTGACATTTCTCGAACGAATTCAGGTGATTCCAGAAGTATGGCGATTCGAAGATCCAGTGGCTGATCGTCGACGTTTCATCGTTATTGCTGCTGCTGCTGTCGTTGTTGCCGCTCGTGCGAATCGCGATCTCTTTCACGACGAAGTCACGTTCGGTTTTGAAACCTTGCAGTTCGACAACGGCGAACATCGTTACTCGTATAAGTAGTAGTAGTAGTAGTAGTACTAGTAACGTCGGTAGCGAAACAGTAACTGAGGACTTTGACATCGTTGTTTTAAAACAGTAGTAGTATTCGCAGTAGTAGTAGTAGTATTAGTAGTAGTAGTGGTAATCGTTCACGTACGCAAACTATACTAGTTTGCGTACCACGTTGGTTAAAGGGTTGTATTCGATTATGCGGTCGTATATCATGAAACAGTACGCGGTAGTATTAGCGGGAACATTTTCTTTGCATTCGAACTCTATTCGCACGTCCACCGTAGCGCTCTTCAACGACTCGTTTTGCCTAGAACAATCTATGACCGCGATGGGCGCGTATCGAAAGAATTCGATCGCGTTCAGCAACGGTTCTCCGTGACCGTAGTACGATCGAGGGAATTTCGCCTACATATCGTACAGGATCGCGTATTTATACTTATCGAAATCCAAGTTCAAGTCGCCGTACGGTTACACCTCGGAATTTAGGTACAATCGAACGTTTGTGAGATTACACGGATCGAACGTGCTCGAGGATCTATCGGAGCGACGCTGTCGATCAGTTTGTATGGCGAATATCACGTATCGAGGTTTCTCGATTTGCGACGTAGCTTTCACGGTCCATGTGTGCTTCGTTGTCGCCTGCAGTAACGGGTACTCGTTCATAGCCCACGATCGGAAACTCATCGCGATCGGCCGACCGCTTTCCAGGATACGCAGCATCGTTAGTTTATTCGCATCATCCAGAACGACGTGGGGCATACGCCACTGAACCTTGCGTATACCCAGTTTCGGTCTCGCAGTGGCGGACGCACAGTGCATCGCGTTCGTATCGACTCGCGATCGAATAAGAATCAGCTCGTGCCGCGCGTTCATCACGATTTGTTTGTAATCCTCGCAGAATCCTAATAACATGCTCATGGGTACGCAGAAATTGAAAGAGCCCGAATGAAAAATATCTTTATCGTAGTCGATGGTATGATTCCAACCGGCATTCGCGAGCGCTTTGCTTCTGTCGACCGACAATGAAACGTAATTTTTCAACGTGGTAGTGATCCCGGGATTTCGGCATTGATCGATCTCGATACCGTTCAATTCGTATCGAATCTCATCGAACATGAACGCTACGCAATTGTTGTCGAGAACCGCGGTCGCGGACGTTGCCGGACTTTTCGCATCCTGCACCGTCAACGTGCCACGACCTTCGACGTAGAGAAAACTTTCGCACGGGAGCGTGTATAGATCTTGCTGCTGTATGGGGATTCTTATCTCATCGTTATTGTCGAACGTCGTGTTGGCGTACGGATTATACGTGTGGTACTCGATCTTCGTGATACGATTGTCAAAGGTTGGCGTATTCGCCACGTCCAGAATAGTAGACATCGCGTCGCTCTCTCCGCTTGTCTAATAGGCGACGACGAATCCTAACGATCGTAAAAAACGCGCGTTTCGACGAGTCAACGGCTTTCTTATGCTTCTTGCCGGTCCTCTTCTTATCGTTCCACCCGTCTTTATTCTACTTCCACTTTCGCTTTCCGATGTAGGGTTGCGCCGATGACGCGAGACGGAGACGGCAGGAGTAGCAGCGGCAGCGACGATTGATGATTCGTACGTGTGATCTAACACTAACATACTACGCACACGCGCGTGCACGCGCGGTCACGCTACTTATCGCGCGAACGTCGTTGAACGTGCAGACGAATCGTTATTTCTTCCCCACGGAAATCTATAGAACGATCGTACTGATCGACGATGCACAACGTTAGATCGCGTATTGCTCGTGCGACGATCGGCAGGTAAATGACGTGTCGCGGAGTTTCCGATATCTTATATCCCGGCGGCACGCGAGGCGAAAATTCATGGATCGTGTGTACGGGTTTATCGTTACTGTACGCGCCGGTAGTAACGTTGCACGTTACTCTGATCACGTTAACGTTTATAATATTCACGGGTACGTCCGACTCGTGCCAGATTCTCGGCAATAAGACGCGATTCGGGGAAAATCCTAGCAGCGAGCCCACGTTGTCTGGTCTCGTAAAGTCTACGAAGAACGAGCAGTATAGCTCGCTCTTCATGGTGTTGTTGTTAGCTCGTAGCATTATAGGGTACTTGTCGTCATCGCCATTCTCGGTGTTACCGAGTCTTCGAGGATATCGATCGAGCAATCGTTGCTTCAGATACTCGGCGATAGCGTCTAATTCGTAGGAGCCGTGGGGGATCGCAATGCGTTCGTAAGCGGCGTCGACGATGGAGTCGTTGCCGGTCTCATAGTTCACCATGAAATAGAATTTATCGTTGCTCGAGTCGATGTTCGGAATCGTGTGAAACTTCTCCAAGTCCGCGAGTCCTAATTCGTATTGACCGTCGCTCAAATCTATCGGCGGGAAATAATTTACCGTGAGCACGCTGTTGCGACTCGTTAACGTGAGCGTGAACGACATATCATAGATTACACTCGCGAGACGGGGAGAGAGGAAGTGACGCGCGCGTAAGAATACTCGGCAATTTATCCGATGTTACGAGTCTTTATTATAGAAGATGTGGATTGCCATTACGCATTGATACATCGCAGCGCAATCTTAGTATACATCATTATTAGTATTATTATATAGGCCATAATTCCATAGACTTTTGCTGTAAAAATTGCATGCACAAGCGACCGCAATTCATCTCGTCGAAACGTTGAAAACGATGGTGATTGTACGTGATCGTTGTACCGCGTCCGAAATAGTAGATCAATTCCGCGGGTGGTCGCAGATTCCCAAAACTATCAAAGTATTGTACTCGCGGTCCACGTTTCGTGTACGCTACCCAGTGCGTACCGGCGCCTCGGTTCTCGTCCAGATTCGCGATGCCGCATTCGTTGGTTCGTACGCGCGTGGGAAGCGTGTCTCGCATAAACATCCCTCGAAAGAACGGTACGCTGGCGCACTCGCGCTCTAGTTGCAGGTTCGTCATAGGTTGTCGCGTTATCGCCGCCACCGTCGCCACGCGGCTACTCGATCGACGTTTTTTTTTTTTCTTTGATCGCAGTCGTCGTTGGCGTCAACGTCTAGGATTCAAACCCGCGCCTCGCTTGTACGGCGTCAGATGCATTCCTTGCCCTTCCATCGTCCGATGATGACGCAACGTTTCTTCCAGCTGTTTTCGAGAGGCCTTCGAATCGTTGACCGCTTTGGCTATACCAGCCGCTCCACCGGCCAATGCCCCGATAGCCGATAAAGCGGGCAGCACGAACGGAAGAAATTGAAGAAAGCCCCCGCGTTTCGCCACTCGTAGATCGCGATGTCGTCGTCGTTGCGGATGTTTCTTTCCAGACTTTCTCTGTTTACGTTTCGTCTTTCTCATACCCATGCCGAGTTTAGTTTTAGCCTTCATCGTTGCCCACACTCCAGTCGCTGCGGTTTTTTCGCCAAAGGTCGCGTCGTTCGCGAACACGCGTTCTCGCGCTCGTTCGGCTAACGCGCGATCCGCCTCGTGTCGTCCCTCCAAATCCTTTCGACGAGAGTACGCGATATCGTGGTCGCGGCACGCGGCGTCCAGGGGATTCACACCTCCGTCGCCACGAGCCAATCGCTTTATCAAACGCGTTCCCGGTCCGCAGAACTGATAACCCGGAACGTGTAGTTCGAACGGTAAGCGGTTTATGATACCGTTCACGAGACCCGATCCAGTCTTCTTCTTCTTCTTCTTCTTATTCTTCTTCAGATTCCTCTTCCATACTTCGCGAGACGCCGCGGTCGTTGATGCGACCATACACCTGCGTTAGAATAACCGCGATAGCTGCTCTACAATAATAAACGCGTACGCGCACTCCACCGATCACAACGATAGTTACCTGCGCGACACGTGCCACGAATATAAATAGTCGTCCCTCGTCATAGACGCGCGCGCGAACATGCGATTCGCGAAACAGTCGGACGTTATTCGCGTGACCGCGAACAGAATGCTCGAGGACGATAGGGACGCGAGTCGATCGAACAGACACGGTCCGTTGTTACCGAACAGCGTGCGAGGCGTGATTTGCGGTCCGTCCGGGTGCGGAAAAACGAACGTGCTTCTGAGCATGCTAGAGAGTCCGAACGGTTTGCGCTTCGAGAACGTGTACGTGTACTCGAAATCGTTGCATCAGCCAAAGTATCGATATCTCGAGCAGGTGTTGTCGCGCGTCGACGGAATCGAATACTTTCCCTACTCCGACAACGCTGAGATCGTTCCACCGAGAGACGCTCGGCCCGATTCGATCTTCGTGTTCGACGACGTGGCGTGCGACGAACAGAACGCGATACGCGAATACTTCTCCATGGGCCGTCACGCCAACGTGGACTGCTTCTATTTGTGTCAGTCGTACGCTAGAATACCTAAACATTTGATCAGGGACAACGCGAATTTTCTCATGCTGTTCAAACAAGACGGCACGAACTTGCGTCGCGCGTACAACGATCACGTGAACACAGACATGACGTTCGAGTCGTTCAACGAATTGTGCGCGAGATGTTGGCGTCGACGATACGATTTCGTGGTGATCGATAAGGATAGATCCATGTACGAAGGTCGATATCGGAGGGGATTTAACGAGTTCGTCGTAGCTGGCGGATCTCAGTAAACCGCGAGTCGTTCGCCGATCAACACGATATGTCTAACGAATCCACGACGACGACGACACCGCCGACTACGATAACCTCGAGCAACGCCGACGCGAAGCGTACGCGTAAACATCGTCGACGTCATCGACAAAAAGTGGCGAAACGCCAGGGTGTGGACGCAAAGGTGAATGCAAAGCTAGAAATTGCCAAAGTCAGCGACGTTATACGTAAAAAGTGCTTAGCCTTAAAAATTGGTAAAATGGCTACGGAAGCGGCTGTGGAGGCGAGCACGCGTCCCATCGTCGAACCGCTGAAACGATTGATCGAGAATGGGTCGGCGTTGAAAACGCGCTCAACGCCTCGATCGCGATCGCGGTCTGTGAATAGGAAACACGAATACGATCAACAACAACAACAACAACAATCGTTGAAGAGACTCCGAAACGCCACCGAGGATACATCCAAGGAACTTTCGAATAACCTTCCAGAATCTAGCGACGACGACGACGACGACGACGACGATAACAACGACGACGACAACGACAACGACGATAACGACAACAGCGATGTTATCGATGATGTCGACGACGGTGAAAAAATTCGGGACGATGAGTCGCCAGCAAAGGTTCGCGATTTGGACACGCTGCGTAGCCCCGTCGATGATATCGAAGTGTATATACGGAACGCCAAAGGACCCTTATCGCGAGAATACCTGCGACTATTCTTCACCGATACCAAGAAACGAATCGACAACGTGTACGGCGTATATTTGGGGCCCGACGACGACCTAATGATCGGCGATTCCGTGCTCGCCATTGACGGCGACGGCGATGACATTCGCGTGAACGGAACGCGATACTCGGGGACTCGGGGTTTGTACGAATTGCTTTTCATGCAAATACCCAACGATCGGACGTGCACGGACAAGGATCTCCACTCGTACCGACGCATCTTGTTGTCGACGAACGCGCATAAGCGAAACCATTCGCCGAGCAAGCCTACGCTGGGTAACAGGGGGTACAAGTATAAGAATATCATATCCGCGGTGATCGGCGGGGTGCGGACATCGGGTATCGGACGCGTTAGGCGCGGCGGCGGCGACGGACGCGGCGGCGACGGCGGGCGCGGCATGCGACATGGTCTAGAATTACCCATCGACGAATCGATGACGGTCACCGATAACGCGATCAATTACTCGTACTGGAACGATCCGAACGAATTGGTCGATAGAATTGCGTTGCTCGTGGCATCGCGCGCGGCAGGTCACACGGGTCACGATAACGAAATCGCATCGATCCTGGAGGAACTTCGCGAGGACAAATATATATCTTAAATCGAGCGATCCGGTGATCGTCTCGTCAGTAGTGTTCGGGGCGCGCGCGCATCGTCATTTCGGTGAATAAGTTTGGTACCTCGTTACGCAATGACAACAACAACAACAACAACGAAACGGCGATGACGATGACGAGACTATTGGCCGCGGTGGACGAACGCTTTACTCGGAAAATCGAAACGGCTATCGCGAATACGCGACTGGACGCCGAGCATCAACGATCTCAACTCGAGACGCGAGTACAACGAACGATGTCGGACATCGTTGAGGCGAAATTGTCTCGATTGGAGGACGATTTAAATAACGCGATGGAACGACGCTTCGATCACTCGAAAGACGGACTCGAGGGGATCGAGACGTCGGCGCCGACACCGACCGCGCTAACGATCACGGATCCGTACGAACGAAAGGATCAGCGAAAAGTGAGCGAGGATCGACTGCGACGACGACGACGACGATGATTATCGATCCTGACCCCGACGACAGTGGCTATGACTCCGGATCGTCGAACGAAGACGGTCGTTCGCGAAAGACGCGTACCGATTGCATTCTACGAACGCTCGAGGAACTCGTACTACTTCTAACGCCCACCCGCGAAGCATGAGCGAGGAACGAGTACGCTTAGTGAACGAGTTACACGCTCCCGCGAGACGAAATTTCCCACGGCATAGCGTTACGATTCGCGGTTACGATGATTTATGGCAGGCCGACTTGGTGGAGATGCGTCCGTACGCGAAGCAAAATCGAGGATATCACTACGTACTAACGATCATCGATGCGTTCAGCAAGTACGCGTGGGCCGTACCAGTGAAAACGAAAAGCGGACGCGACGTGACCGATGCGTTCGCGACCGTGTTGCGGCGGAGCGACAGATGCCCGCGAAATTTACAAACCGACATGGGCAAAGAGTTTTACAACGCGGAGTTCGAACGATTCGCGAAGAGACGCGGGATCAACCACTACTCCACGTACAGCGTGATGAAAGCGTCGATCGTAGAACGATTCAATCGCACGCTGAAAAACCTCATGTGGAAACAATTCTCCTTGAACGCGTCCTATCGCTGGATCGACCTGTTACCTGCGCTCGTACGCACCTACAATCATCGCAAGCATCGAACGATCAACGCTCGACCCGTCGACGTGACCCCCGCGACGCGTTTGTCGTTCGCCGCGAATGAGCCCCTCTCCCCTTCCGCATCGAGAGGTGTTCGACGACGCGAGAAATTCAACGTCGGTGACAAGGTACGCGTGAGCGAGTTCAAGACCCTCTTCGAGAAGGGCTACACTCCGAACTGGTCGACGGAGGTGTTCGAAATCGTAACCGTGCAACGAACGTACCCGGTGACGTACATTCTACGCGATTCCGCGGGAGAGCCGATCTCGGGTGGATTCTACGAGTACGAACTGCATTCGGTCGCGAATCCGGACGTCTATCTGGTCGAGAAGATTATTCGTCGCAAAGGAAACCAGGTGTACGTTAAGTGGCTCGGATTCGATTCGTCGCGGAACTCGTGGATACGCGACAAGGATATTCTATGATTCGCGATTATAAACGCGCGCTATGTTACTGAAATAAATAAAATAAATACATACATATAAATATATACATTGTCCGTTTATTCAATTATTCTCCTTCTCGTATATATGCGTACAATTAATTTTAGCAAAATAAGGAAAAAAAAATATATACTAACACGAATAGAAAATACAAAATTTTATCCATTCTACGCTATATACATACATACATCAGATATTCGTAAATAGATAAATGGTATGAACGAAAGAAAGAAACGCTTACAACGAAACGTATATACATATGTACATGCAAACGTACGATCATACAAACGTACGATCAGACAACGGGATTCTCGAGGGACTCGTCGGACTCAAGCTCGAGGGACTCGTCGGGCACAAGCTCGAGGCGTTCATGGGCCTTGAGCTGGGGGATTCGATAATGCCCCCACGGAAGGGTGCTGACCCGATCGGCTAAAATACACCGCTTATCGTCGAACGGGCTGAGAGCGTTCTTTTCCCCACTCACGGAAAACACATCGTGTCGGTTCGATCGAATGATGTTCTGCCGAACCGCTTTCTCGGTGAGATCGTGCAGGCAACGAATATAATCGTCGAATTGTATATCGTTCGCGACCACGTGTCTCCGCACACCCTTCACTTTTTTAGTCTCGCTCGTAGACCCCGCTGCGGCGTTAAACGTTCTAGTCGCGTACATCTTGGACCTCAATCCGACGAACTCGGTCATCAAGACGCCGTTGTTCTCGTCTTTCATGAGTCCCGGCACCTTTTTGTTTACGCGGGGCATACCGTACGGATTGTCCACCGCGTAATCACTCGTGTCGAATCGGTCGACGTCGCGCTTCATCGTTTCGTATACATCATCGCATTCCATGCTACACATTAAACTGTCGGTGTCGGTGTACAGGACCTTGCACCGATCACCGAACTTCGCGCGCATGTACGCGTAATGGAACTCGTACAGGCATTCTTTCGATACGTCCAGTACACTCATCCCCACGTATATCGGCTTGTCGAACTTCACTTTGAGTTTTCGCATTTCGATCGCAACCAACTCCTCGGAGAAAATCGTACGACTGTGAAAGTTCGGCTTCGTGATCAGCGCTTCCGCGCCGTAACGACCGTCCCACCGCGTCACCAGTCGCACGTCTACGCGATTCCGCACATTCTCCATCGTTTTCCCGTACACCGCCTTGTTCATTAATTTATATAGAGTCTTCTGAAACTCACTCGTGGCTCGCGTCCTCAAATCGGTGTTCAATCGAATGTAGTCGCGCAACCAAGGCGACTGATCGAATCGCAACACCCGATGAATTCGCGCCACGCGTAAACCGTGTCGCACGCACTGTTTCAGGTAGCGATAGTGGACGACGTATCGCTCCTTATCGTCGAGCGTGGCAAGCAGCTTGGTCCGTTTACCGTGCGGCGCGTGCTCGTGCACCGGGCAGAACGGTAGGTCGGCGTGCGCGTCATGAACCTCTTCGGGGTATTCGATGTCCACCTCCAACAGGTATCCCTCGGAGTCCTCGTCGTCGGGCAGGGACGACGCGTCTAGCGCGGCCACTGTCGCATCGTCCAGCCATCGAAACCCTCCTTGCGGCATAGCCTGCGACATCGCCCATCCGTACAAGTTGTTGACGTCGAAGTACATCAGATACGTCGACGCCTTCGACTCGTCGTACATCCCCGCAGGCAGGTGTTTGTTGTTGGCGTTCGCGTACCTGTGCGAGCACTGACTCAGACCGCCGCGTATGCCACGCTCCACGAACAGTAACATGTCCACGTCCGTCAGAAGCTCTAACCGTACGCCCGTGTACTTTAGCATCGCGTCCCACGTGAAACTTGGAAGCGTGAAATAATGCGCAGGGTCCAAGTCGTAACTCGCGATACAGTCGGTGCGAAAACTTTCGAATACGTCGGCGAGTAACAATACGTCCGTTTTTAAATACAAATCGCTGTACTCGCCCAATGTCTGTACGCGGAAAGAGTTCCACACGTTCGCGGCGTACGCGTAATCGGCCTCCGACGCGGCGCTATCGTTCAGCCGGTTATAGAACGCTTCGCGGGACGGTAAACACGCGTCGTTCAGCTTGGCGTATGACGTCACGTAGTCGTACGGGAAGACGCCCTTCCTGGTCAGGAGATTGAAACGATGATCGGACAGGTGTTGGAACTCGCGTCGTAGAATCGCGAGTCGTTCTCTGCCAAGGTCCGAAGCGAGTTTCTCCAGACTCGCGGCCAAGAACTTCAGCGAATCGATGAAACGGAACTTCAACCCCCTCTGCCAATCGTTGTTCTCGGCGTCCATTCTCTTTACGTGCTTGGTGAACGATATGTAGCGCTCCTTCGTCACCGGCAGCAAGTCGATCTGTCCCTCGAACGCGGTCGCCAACTCCTTGATCACGAAATGCGCGTCGTATCCTGCCAGATTATGGAATACGACCGGTATCGTGTACGATCGCTGAAACTGTAAGTTGCAAGTGACGTGAGCCGCGCCTCGGTACTCGCCCGTCGAGTGGCAATGGTCGCGCACTTTTTTGTCCGCGTCGACGAAAGGTTGCCCGCACACGTGACACGCGATCGCGTCGTTAAAACTACGCCACTGTTCGCTCGTCAACGAATTCATTGGTTTCGCGTTCCGTAACCACGAATAGGCGGTGTCGGCAAAGTCTCCAAGTTCCCGCACGAACCGTTTCACGCACTCGGTTTCGTGACGATACGCGCGATAGCGACACAGAGACGCGTCGGTGGAACAATGAATGTAGTATCCTACGCTGTACGCTCTGTGCTGCTGGTACGTGTACGTGCGACTCCGCTCCGCAGGCTCGACGTCCTCCAGCATGCCCTCGAAGTCCGCGTACACGACGAATGGCGCTTGTTCCTGGTTCTTGAAATTCCGGAACTGCAACCTTCGAATGGCGCTTGTTCCTTCGCGGACGGCAATTCGATGGCGCACTCGTTCATGCGTTGACAGTCCACGGTGTGTTTCGTCAACTGCTCGGACGAGTAGAAGTAACTCAGACATCTACAACGATAATAACGTCAATAATAAACATAAGAATAAATAATAATACATCGATCGAAATATTCCGTATTCGACTCACCTTTCGCAAACGAATACTTGTCCATTATGGTTACCGAGCTGCTTCGATACGAGCCTCGACATGCTTTGAATGCACGCGAAATGATATCGTTTTGGCTCCTTGGAGTCCTGCACCAGTAGCAGGTTCGCGTGTCTCTCTCGCTTGTCCTCGGTTAAACGCAGAGGCGCGCAGCTTCCGTCGGACCACGCGTACACGTTCACCGACGCGTCGTTCAACCTCATGAACTTCGCCAGCTGATCCAACGTCACGGGGAGAGTCATATCGTCCGTGCGAAGTACCGTCGAGTAATGAGGGTACGACGCGACCCTATCCCCGTGCGTAGCAGCAGGGTACAAACTGGCGACAACGGACCACAAGAAGCACGCATTGTCTCTGCTCTTTACGTTCACCACTGCTTTTTTCAGGATGACGGCGCGCGGAAGTGGTACGTCGCAACCGGCGCGAAGAGGGTTATGCCTATTAATGTTTATTAGGAGGTTTAGCACAGCCCTCAGGGTCCATCCGCTGACGCGATCTTGAAACTCCTCGATGGCCACTAAGGTGGGAGGGACCACGCACTTCGAATACCGCTCGCGCACGTTCGATGTCCTGAACAGTACGCGATTTCACGTACCGAAACTTTTCATGTCCGTATTCACGACCACGCTTTTATGTTGGGTGATAGCGTCCGTGACGCGCGAGATCGTAATTTGCCGGGCTCCCTCCAAAAATTGACGCGGATCGATGTAACCCACGTTGATGACCGCACCGGTTGAAATACGATTCCGAAACGCTGATTCCACGTCTTCCCATACGACTTTGGGTGCCGTCGATCGAGCCGACACCCCGAGCCCTACTCGCGAAAACTTTTCCCGCACGATCGCGCGCAATGTCTTTATTCGCGCGATCAGCGACACCAGACGCTGTTTCGATGCCACCGACACTCCTTCGCCGCACTGATACTCGACGATGAGTCGCAAGCACGCGTCGCACCGATCCGTCCAGTCCCTGAATTCCACAATGGTGCGTAAAAGCACGGACATCCGGGACAAAACCCTGTACGTGTCCATGAATACCTCCATGGTTACTTCTCTTTTCTTCTACTTCAATATTCAATTAAAAGGCACGAGTGGTTGATGCGACTCTTCCGCGTGATGCGATTATGGACCGGATATCGAAAACCCGGAGGAAGAATGATGCTTGACAAATGTTGTCGCGAAGATTTTTACCGAACGACTGCGCGGCTCTGATTGAATACCTAACCATATACCCTAGCCGAGATTCATGAGTCGTTATCGCTCCGAATTCTTTTCTTCGCTCTCGCGTTCTTTCTCTCTCACCCTCGACGACTCGATCGGGTGACGCGATGCCGCGCTGGCTCGATGCGTTACCACGTGTGTCGAATTCGCGCGCTCGCGATAAGGGTGTTTACACCCGTCACGGGGGTCTCTCGATCATCAAAATACGTTGGGCGATGCTCGAATAATTATCGCTCTACGTTTTCGTCGGCGCATGTTTTTGTTGGCGGATGTTTATACGAGCGCGAACAATTGCGTTTCAGGATAGGCAGTATGGGCTGTCCTGACATGCGTTACCACGTGTATCGAATTATAGCGTTGGTGATAAGACGACGGTCCCAAACTTTAAAAAAAAAATATTCGAGACGATATCCGAATAATTGTCGCTCTACGGTTTCGTTGGCGTATGTTTTCGTTGGCGTATGTTTTCGTTGGCGGATGTTTATACGAGCGCGACGTTGCGTTCTTTCGCGAGGCGGTTGCGCTGTTCGAGATTAATCGATCTCTAATAGTTATCGCGATAGCGCGTCGAATTATATTGCGTAGGCGGCTGTTTATACGTGCGCGACGTTGCATTATTTCACGGCGATCGTGAGACGGTTCGCTGTTTAGGTTAATTAATCTCGAATCGTCATCCGTGTCGAATTACAGCATCCGTGGTACATCCCTTTGCGCCTGCGCACCGATCCCCGCACGCGTACGGCAAACGGTTGCGCGCGCGACGCCATCTTGAAATCCCCCGCCCCTGTGACGTCATCCCCCTCACCCACGAACTCGATACCCCCCTCCCCGCCTCGCCCCGCGCCCATCGTGACCGAGAGCGCTGTACCCCCTCCACGCCGCACCCCGCGCCCGCGGTACCCCCCGCCCCGCTTCACCCCTCGCCCAGATTTGGTCCAGAACTCTCATAGCCCCACTACTTTAAATATAGCACATTAATAAATTTACGATCGTTTGTTTTTGTTCGTCTGCGTGCGGGCATATACTTGGCGCACTTCTTTGCACCTTTTTTAAAAAAAGTACTTTTGTGGAGATTTAACACATTTTGTAGTGTTTATTGATAACAGGATAATTTCTTCACCCACTCGAGGTTATTTTTTTTAAAGATTATATTGTATTGTCATCCAAACTACGCACGCCTGCAAAGCTTCAAGACAATTGGATTGGAGGAATTAGTTTAAATTTGAGTTTTCAGATATGAATCAAACATACAAGAAGCAAACAGAGGATCGGAGCTGAATAAAATCGTTTAATCAATATAATACTATGTCACAACAAATTTTTTTCTCTGACGTAGACCACACTGCATCATCTTCTGCTTCGATTATCTGTAAATATATATAATCCACATTTTAGTTACAACTTAACGTAGAACTTATATAGAAATAGAGTGTAGAGACTACAAAATATGTCCGAAGGAGGTGAGAGCGTATAGCAGAAAGTCTTGTTGCAGGAAATTTAAATGCTAATGGTAATTCAGCGAAAATGAACGAAGAGATCCAATACTTTTAACGCACAATTTATTGATGTTAGAATAAAATTAATTTAGTATGTTTATTGGTGAATTGAAATATTGTTAATGGGAAACTAATAAAATTAATGAATAGCGTGGCAACTACCGCGGATTTTAAAGTATTACAAATGTCTTTCACAAAAGATTGAATAGAATCAAGGGAGATTTGTTTTCAGCATACTTTCTTCACTAATGTGACTTGCTCTACATTGCAAGCAATCCGCCATAATTTTCTTAATTCTTTTGACAAATTTTGTCGATATACCTTATTTGACAAATTTCCAGAAACTTGTGCGAAACAAAATGCTTCTCTGTCTATCTAACCTTCTCCAGACAACCTCCAAGCTTGTGTTTCCCCTTCATTTCTATCCAAGCCTGTGCATCCCCTTCATTTCTATCCAAGCCTATGCGTCCCCTTTATTCTTATCCAAACCTATGCGTCCCCTTCATTTCTATAAGGTTTTCATAGAAACACTAAATTAAAAATAATTTGCTTGATATAAAAATATCTGGCAATTTAAATGCAATTTTTTACAATATATTATTTTATACATGCGTGGTACAAATTTCCAGAAACTTGTGGGACAGAAGGTGCTTCTCTGTTGAACCTTCTCCGTACAACTTCCAAGTCTGTGCGTCTCCTTCGTTTCTATCAGCTCTACATTAAAGTGTATTAAAAAAATTTAGCGCCTCACCTTGTTAATTGAGACACTAATTCAGTGTCCTATATAGTGTAAAAACTCGTGATATTTCAAAACTTATCTTATTTGACACTTGGCAGGTTATGATTGTTTGACACTAGCTGGGTTACGTTAACCCCGACAGATGTGCTCTCTGTCTGGCTGTCACGTGACAACATGTTACGCGATTGGCCGAAACCATCATCCAATGAATGACGTGCCTGGTGGTCACATTTCCTCTTCCTTTCATGCTCCCCTCTTGCCAGGAAGTGTAGGACGATGACGATTCTTGATCTTGAGAAAATAAAATTCGACAAATTGCAACTTTACATCGAAATATCTCAGCTCATAAGGCACGTACGAACAAAACGAAGACACTTTTCTGATATAAATCAATCCCAAGCTATCAATTAAGACCATTCAAAATCTAATCGGATCAGCCGTTATTGAGATTCGATAATCTCAGGTTTCTTGATAGCGGGTCGTGGCGTAATATAGGGTGTTTCACTTCACGCATTATGCGCATAGACTGCAGAGAAAACCGTTCCGTTTCAGTCTATGCGTGTATTGGTGGCGTTGGTGGCACATAGAATTCCCTAGAATTCTCCCACTTCTAGCGCATGAAGCGTGCAATTCGTGCACGCATGCGTATTTGTCTCTTTACGTACGCTTTGAAAAACATACACCAAATTATGTGGTCCCCTCCTCGAAGTGAAAGAAAATATAACCTACATATATGCTACATGACAATACATGTTCATTGGATATTTCGTTCTTGTACGCTACATTTGTCAACTTTTTATAACTTAATATCCTTCCAAAATATTATTGTTATGCCGCAACGGTATCTTTAAGAAATCGGATGTAAGGTCAATGTCCCTATTTCTAATCATGTAAGAGTTCTGCTATCGTAAAAATAGATTTTTATTATTTATTTATAGAATAATCGACAAAAAACTTATTAGACGTAATATTTAATCTTCCCTTTACACATAAAATAAACGAGAAGTATTTTTATAAACATTAACTCGGGTTAGGCATAACAACAGCCACGCTGAGCCTCGCCCATTCTGTATTTGCGTTTCTAACTCTAGTGCGTCTGTATTATATATTATAAAAGAATAAAGATGATTTATTATTATTATTTTAACCTAATAATAGCCGATTTAATATGAAGTATAAAATGTCTATTTCTGCTCAGCGAAAATGAAAATGCAGTTTCTGCTTACATATCCACGTGCAATTTATCTTCCAATTTAAATGTCTATGTATAATTATTGTTTGGATAACGCAAATAAACAAATTTATTTAAAGTTTTAAAATGTCTTTTATTTACACCAATATAAAATATTTATCCTCTGAGTAAATAGGGAATACTCAGCTTGAATACAGAAGCACACGTATAGCGACAAATACGCATACGCGTAATATGCGCATTGGCTGCCCATGGTTTGATTTTCTGTAGTTGCTGCACGCATCATGAGCTAGAAGTTGGAGGATTCTAGGGAATTCTACGAATCAGGTTATGCCGTCTTTGCACTCGCTGCATGAAACGCAACCAACGCAACGGACCCAATTTCGAAGCGAACAGCACATCCCTAGAAGGTTTTAGGCAGGGTCGAATCGGAAGATGAGAAAGGAAGCAAATACGTGGCGCGCATTCTTATTTCTTAAAGGCTTTTACTGCTAAGTTTTTCGAACGTGTTCTTATAATGCTAACTGTACAGCTATACTCTAATCCAGAAGACGTACGAGAGCCTGCGATTGTATTCAATACCCTTCAAAACCTTCAATTTACCCCGGGCGCGGATAATAAATATCTGCATTTTTCCTTTACACATCTTCTTACCAAATTACGCTGGGTAAGCAGCAGTTTGTCCTGTAAAACTCATAAAATATGGTTTTCGCTTTCAATAATTGCCGCTGTTCAAGAAGAATAGAAAAACTTGGGTTGAGAAAATCCAGGAACCAATAAAGCCATCAAATTTCGTTAGGAGTCGGTCCCCGATCCTTAGGACGAAGTAACCGATGTACGTAGGAAGCGTGCTTCGACCACCGTCCAAAAGTCTCGAATTAAATTTAACGTAATCCATACTACTGCATAGCTAATTGTAAGTAAGTTTGAACATTCCCGCGCAACCTCACAAGCATCAAACGCATCGAAAACCGTTCCGTTTCGTTACTGCGGTTCATGCGCTTTTGGAAACGGAACGCTATGAATGCGCGCAGCGACTGCGCTGTGGTCTATGCGCATAATGCGTGAATTGAAACACAGCCATAGACACTCTGTGCCTCGTGCTGCGCCTATTGGGATTGGCACTCGTGACGTCAGCAAACAAAGATGGCCAGAGAGAGTAGGTCGATTCTGGTCTACAATACGGCGTTAACATACATTTTAAACTTAAAGTACAGTTATTGTTTATTAAAATAATCAGAATGAAGCTTACAATAAACAACATATGTATTGTCACAAATTCTACACCTTCATGCCGCAATTTTGTTGAAGGTGAACGAGTTTTAAATGCGGATCACGTAATATTTTGCGGCAGGACAAGTGTCAGCAATGACAATGTTAATTTCATTGCATTTTGTCTACAAACATCACATTTAAAAAGTAATCCGCACGAGATAACTGGATCCATTTCTGCTACTGGGAAAATCATAAATGCAAAATGTTCTTGCATAGCGGGATTAAGTGAGAAATGCAAACATAGTGTGGCTGTTTTCTTGCACTTACACAAAATTGATATTAATAATTTGGAGTTAGTGTCATGCAGTGATACTAAATGTTTGTGGAAAATGCCCTATGCCAAGTCATTGAAGAAATACGCACCAAGCCCATTATCTGAACATGAATGTTTTGTTACGAGCCGGGGCTGCGGCAACGCGAGAGGCCGGCAAGAAGGGTATTTCCCAAGGAATACGGTTTATGAGTTTGTTAGTTAGAGTGCGGACGAACCTGATGCGAAATCAGGGAGCCGCTAGGATGATCGGAAGCGAGGACGAACCTGATGCGAAATCAGGGAGCCTCTAGGATGGAGTCACACGCGGACGAACCTGATGCGAAATCAGGGAGCCGCAGGAGGGTGAAACGGCGTGAACGAACCCGATGCGAAATCGGGGAGTCACTAGGATGAAGTTCACAGACGAACCTGGTGCGAAACCAGGGAGCTGTTAGGAGGTTGGATTATTCACAGACGAACCTGGTGCGAAACCAGGGAGCTGTTCGGAGGTTGGTAGACTTACAGACGAACCTGATGCGAAATCAGGGAGCTGTAGGATACGGACGAACCTGATGCAAAATCAGGGAGCCGTAGGAGGGGTGAGGTTTCGTGGACGAACCCGATGCGAAATCGGGGAGCCACTGGGTTGGAGAAGATTCCTTGTTTTGGTGAAAGGATTGCGAACGAACCTGATGTGAAATCAGGGAGTCGCGGGAAATGTTAGTGATGCCTCGTAACTCTTAATTAAAGTTTGATACAACTCGAGCGGTAAAGTTGTATCAGTGAGTGAATGCTACTAATATTATAAGGATCGCTGGGTAAGAGATGGGTTTAACGAATCTACTCGATTTACAACGTGAACACCATTCGTATATTCAATAACTAATTATTGTACAAATGTAAGTGTCGCGATTAAATAATATGATAAAATGTGTAGTTTACCAATAGTTGCACGGTGTTAACGCACTGGCGTTGCGGGGCGTAAGAGTGGCTATTTCAAAGTGCCAAATAGAATATAAACCGAACTCGCGGATTCTATGAGGTTAACTGTTGATTCGTAAGGAGACTCGAGCCCGATCTTACTGGATTTTAACCAACTCTGTACGAGCGTGACACGACGTTACTCTACGCGTGACTGTACTGCTTTGAACCAACGAGGGTTGAAACCAAAGGGTTTATATAGTCCCAAAAATGAGTGGGGATTCGTTAGGAATCTCCATATAAGGAAATCCTTCGGGGTCGTCGTCGTATCACTCCCGTTCTCACGGTCGAAATCCAGCTGGTCGGGATCTTGACTTCCATTAGTGGTATGTGATAAGCGAAAGGATTTTAGGGCGTTTTCCCTTCGCAGACGCGAGCTCGAAAAATGGTTGAGAACGGCGTATGGGAAAATTCCACATACGTAACAGTTTAAAAGAAAAATTTGGAAAAGGGTATTCTACATCAATATCGGAAGGACAAAGACAAGAAATAAATAAAATTCTTATTACGGAGATGAAAGGTTCAGCTTTGTTTAAGCATATGTATGAATAATTTTGATGCAACCTATTTTATATAGTAGTGTTTAACCAATCTAATTAAATTAATTACTTTAAGAATTAATTGATAGAAAGTATTGATTTTATGTATTTTTAAAAGATAGATATTATGTACAGAATTTTTATAATGGATTTTTGAATATTTACACATTTTTCACAATTAATTCTTAAACACTGTATTGATGTTTTACAACTGATCTGTACAAAAAAATTATAAGATTTTTACTAATTTATTTTTATATATAATTCTTTTGATTTTTGAAAATGACAAATTATTTACATGAATACTTGTATTATTTTTCAAATGAATTTATTAGGTCTGGGAGACATGAACCTTTGATCTCAGAGGGGAATAATAATGTGTTAGAAATAGATAATACTAAAATAGAAGCTATTTTAATGATTCAACCATCAGATTTAATGTTAAATCTGTCAATAATTTCTCCAAATTGGCCAGAAAAAAAGTGCTGTACGGAATTTTTAAAAACACGACGTAGATACTAAATCACTTTGTAAAGAGACTTTCAAAAATAAAATATCATGGAAAAAAGAAAAGACAGTTTCGTGTGACAGGTTCAAGATGTTATGCTCTATATACATATACAAAAAATAAAGCCCCAAATTGGGAGCAAAAATCAAAGCAGTATTTTTATCCAAAGGCGTTTAAAAAATCAAAAGCCATAAAGCACTGCATCAAATATGAACCATCAGCAAGGAGTGCTTATGAAAAATACACTGGTGTTAAAGTTGAACAAATAGGTTTAGTTGTACCAGAAATAAATTCTTGGCTAGGATATAGCCCAGATGGCGTGACTTTAGATGAAAATAATAAACCTAACAAATTAATAGAAATTAAGTGTCCATTCTCTGACAAAACGAAATCTATATCAAACTGTTAGAATGTAATATTGTATTAGGCGTCATGCGGTGGAAATGTTGAAGCAGGTGCTGCCATAAAGATGGGCGAGTGTGAGCTTAGTCATAAAACAAAAAGGAACAGAAAGTTGGTTAAGACTTGTGAAGACTAACTAAAGTAAAAACGGCTAAAAGATATTCTGTTATTGTACTTTATATATTCTCTATATTGTTTATTAAGCAGTTGCTATTTATGTTTATTTCTCGATGTCTAATAAATACGTTTATTTAAAACTGTGGTCTACTGCGTTACCGCGTTACGAATAGCCCATTAAAAATAACAACAGGTTATGGGCCCAGTATACGACGCATGTACGTACGCATCTACGCAGTTGCGATAAAAAAAAAACCACGTGCTATATTGAGGGAAAGAAGTAAAGACAGAAACGAAGGGAAAAGGGATATATAAATAGGAGGAGTAAATAAAGATGAATAAAATAACGTCAGAGGATGTGCAACAAATTGAAAAGCTCAGTGGTGCAGATAATTTCCAGATATGGAAATTTCAGGTTGGTATCCTACTACGAGCAAGCGATCTATATGATGCAGTAAATTCTGAAGTAAAAGAAGAAGTTGTAAAAGAAAGTAAAACAAAGGAAGAATGGAAAAAGAAGGATGCAAAGGCTCAAAAGATTATAGAAACTACACTAGAACGAAAGACACTGATGCATATTCTGAGTTGCACAACTGCACGAGAAATGTGGATTAAGATCTGTAAAATATACGAAAGAGATAACGAGCAACAAAAATGCTCTTTGTTGCAAGAATTTTTCAGCTTTACTGCCGAAAGGGGCATGGATATAGCTACGCATATAAGTAGACTTGAAAATCTTGTTTTTAAATTAAAAGGACTAGATGCTAAGATAGATAATAATATGCTTATATCAAAAATATTAACCACTTTACCAGAACGTTATAAGTATTTTGTAAGCGCTTGGGAATCAACGTCAACCGATGAAAGAACATTGGAAAATTTGACAGCAAGGTTGCTTATGGAAGAAGCGAGATGTGAGTCGCAAAAAGAAAAAGAAGAACAAGTTGCATTTAAGACAGCAGAAAGAAGATGCTTTAAATGCAATGGCATTGGGCATACTGCGGTAGCATGTAAAAGTAAAAGAAATGATGCTAATAATAACAAAGAAAGAAGATGTTATACATGCAATAAGGTGGGACATTTTGCAGCAAACTGTATTAAAGGAAAAAGTATAAAAGAAAGTCAGTTATACTGTAATATATGCAAGAAAACAAATCATGTCGAAAAGGATTGTTTTTTTTCGAACAAAGGAACAAAAGGGCAACTACAAAAATAATAAGGTCTCTTTTCTAGTAACTAACACTGAAAATTCCAGTAAGTGGATAATAGACTCAGGTACAACCTCGCACATGACTAAGACGAGCGAGTACATACATGAAATAAAGAAAGCAGACTCAAGTATTGGGGTTGCAAAACAAAATGTATCAATGAAGACTGAAGGACGGGGGTCTATTGAATTTAAAAATTGTAAACTAAAAGATGTAATGTTGGTTCCAGAATTAAGTGCAAATCTGCTAGCAGTTACAGCCATAACTGAAAATGGAGGAGAAGTACTATTTACAAAGCATAAGGTAAATGTAAAACACGAAAGACAAGTAATTTTAGAAGGAAGTAAAGCATCGAATGGTTTGTACGAAATAGAGTTGGAACCTGAGGACAAATCCAAGTCATACCTAACAAACAAGAACAAATCGTTGGCTCTAAACTGGCACAGGAAGCTGGGTCACTTGGGTATACAAAACATGAAGAAATTGTTAAAACAAGCAATTGGATTAGATATTTCCAATGAAAATTTAAATGAAATAACAAGCTTGTGTGAAGTTTGTATGAAGGCTAAACAAGTTAGAATGCCATTCAATGAAACCAGAGAAAGGGCAATCAGGCCATTGCAAATTATTCACACTGACGTCTGCGGACCTATTGGACCCAGATACCTGATGTGGAAAGAAGTATTTTATAACCTTTCGTGACGACTTTACACAATATGTCATGGTTTATTTGGTGAAATATAAGTCTGAAGTGCCTGAAGTTATAAAGGACTATATTAGAAAGGTGGAAACTCATTGGAATCTAAAAGTTTCCAAGTTAAGATGTGATAACGGTCGTGAATATGTGAACAACAATATTCAGAACTGGTGTAAAAGAAAGGGGATCGAATTCGATTATACTATTCCGTACTCACCACAATTAAACGGTAAAGCGGAACGTCTTAATAGGACACTCATGGAAAAGGTCAGAGCGCTAATCTTTGATTCAAAACTTAAGAAGGAAATGTGGGGAGAAGCAACATATGTGGCTGCATATCTACTAAACAGATCTCCAACAGATACTTTGGACACCACCCCACATGAAAAGTGGGAAGGAAGAAAACCAAATTTACAAAGGTTGCAAATGTTCGGATCTGAAGCATTTAATAAAGTATTAGGACCTCTTAAAAAGTTAGATGAGCGAAGTAAAAAATACATATTTGTTGGGTACACTAGTCATGGGTATAGACTGTGGGATCCTGATGCAAGGAGAATAAAGATTGCAAGAGATGTTCGATTTGGAGAAATATCAGATGAAGAAAACAAGACTGAAGTAATGGTTGAGATAAATTCAAGGTGGACAAACAACGAATTCTGTAATGAAGAAGAACAAGCAGAAGAAATACAAACGGAAACTGAGTTGGATCAGTCAACATATGAAGATGCTAATGAAGGGGGAATGACAGATGAAGTAGAAGTCGAAGAAGAACCAGAGTCTGAAGTACCGCAACCAAGAAAATCTCAAAGAATCTCAAAACTTCCAGAGAAATATAAGGATTATGTTTTACTTACATATGCACAAGCAGTTACAGGACCAAACAAAGAAAATTGGTTAGAAGCCATAAAGGAAGAGAAAAAGTCCTTGGAGGCAAATGGCACATGGGAACTTCAAGATGCAACAAAATCAATAGATGTAAAGCCACTAAGTAGTAGATGGGTATTCCGGGTTAAAGAGAATGGAAAGTTTAAAGCTCGACTAGTAATCAGAGGAAATGAACAAAGGTATGGAATTGATTACGAGGAAACTTTCAGTCCTGTGATAAGTGCAACTGCATTGAGAATTTTATTTGCTTTGGCTGCAAAGAAAAATTACAAAATGGTAACATTTGATATAAAAACAGCATTTCTATATGGAGAACTGAATGAGAACATTTACATGTATCCACCGGAAGGGTACAATTATGAAGGAAAAATATGTAAACTTGAAAAAGCGCTATACGGTCTCAAGCAGGCACCATTGAGTTGGAACAATCGTGTTACATTTTTAGAGACAATAGGTTTTGAACAAATAAAAACAGAAAAATGCCTGTTTAAAATGAAGAATAGTAGTTTAACTCTAGGTATATATGTAGACGATGGTATTATAATAGGAGATGACTCGAATGAAATTGAAGAGACCATAAGAAAACTAAAAGGGGAATTTGAGTTGACGACGACAAATCATCCTAAGTCATTTGTTGGTATGCAGATAGAAAGGGAGGACTCTTCTATAAAGTTAACTCAGAGTAACTATACAAAAAGAATGCTGCAAAATTTTGGGATGGAGGAATCGAAGCCTGTAAAAACACCACTTCTCAAAGGTGAGGAAAAAGGAGAAGAAGCAATAGAAAAATCGTATCCTTATAGAGAAGTATTAGGGAGTTTGTTATACTTGTCAAGTAAAACAAGGCCAGATTTAGCATTTGCTGCAGGATACTGTAGCAGATACACTGAAAATCCAACTAAAGGGAAAGTGTGTTCAACAAATTTGAAGTGTGTTCTCAGATACGCTAATAGCACTTTTTCAGAGGGGTTAATATATACGACAGCTACCAACGAAGAACTAGTTGATGTATACGGTAACTCTGACTCACATACGACAACTAACAACGAAGAGGTAGTTGATGCATACAGCGACGCTGACTTTGCTGGAGATCCAATCGATAGGAAGAGTACCACAGGGTATATTATTATGTACGCTGGAGGCCCTATAAGCTGGTGTTCTAGGAAGCAGTCAATTGTAGCACAATCGACTACAGAAGCAGAGTATGTTGCGGCAGCAGAATGCTGTATGGAACTGCTAGAAGTTAGAGCGTTAATTAAACAGCTGACAGGAAATAAAGTAAGGTTAAACTTAAATGTAGACAATCAAAGCGCTATTAAGCTAATTAAAAACGGGGTAACAAATAAGAGATCAAGACACATAGATATTAAGTTTCACCTAGTACATGATACAGCTAAGGCTAAGATCTTAAATGTAAATTATTGTTCTACTGAAAACCAAATCGCGGACATATGTACCAAAGCATTGTGTCATGTAAAATTTAATAAGTTTAAAGCCGAACTAGTAAGTTAAGTTATAAGCGTTGATCTAATACAAGATTAAGGGAAAGTGTTAGAATGTAATATTGTATTAGGCGCCATGCGGTGGAAATGTTGAAGCAGGTGCTGCCATAAGGATGGGCAAGTATGAGCTCAGTTATAAAACAAAAAGGAACAGAAAGTTGGTTAAGACTTGTGAAGACTAACTAAAGTAAAAACGGCTAAAAGATATTCTGTTATTGTACTTTATATATTCTCTATATTGTTTATTAAGCAGTTGCTATTTATGTTTATTTCTCGATGTCTAATAAATACGTTTATTTAAAACTGTGGTCTACTGCGTTACTGCGTTACGAATAGCCCATTAAAAATAACAACACAGACATTGCTCAATCTCTTACGTATTTAAATAAGGATTTAACATTGAAACAAAAACACAACTATTTTGCACAGATTCAACTTGGAATGGCAATCTTGAATGTACAAACAACCAACTTTATTGTATACGCGTCTTTTGATAATAGTTTTCTTATTATAACAGTTCAATTTGATCCAGAATTTACAAATATGTTAAAATCTTTAAAAAATGTTTACTACAATTTAATGTTGCACCACGTTTGTATTAAGGAGGGATTAATAAAATAAATTATGATTAAATTAAAATGCATTTTTGACACCAAAAAATTTTATGCAAAAAACATTTTATACAATATATATTATAACATAAGTTATACATGCTTCTAAAAATTTAATTTACATTTTTGCTATGAAGTTATGTTGACGAAAAAAATTTGTCATTCTTGAAAATAGGATTGCTTAGATTTACAAATGCACATAAAATGGTTATAATCTTCTCACTTTTTGGTACAAGACCTGTGGCCATTTTACTACCCAGTATTTCAAATACTTTTAATCGCTGGTTCAGTCTTTCAACATGCACTCTTGCACTTGCAATATCTGCATTCTCGACAGCATCATCTGCAGAGTATTGAACTTGATCCTTAAGGAATGGCAGTCTAATCAATTTTACATTATATTCGGAACATAAATCATCTATTAAAAAAACCTCTGTCCACCATTACTGACACACCATCCTCTAGCTGTTGCAGCAAAAGACTTTGTTCAAATATTGCTTTATCTGAGGCCTTGCCTCCGTACGGTTTGCTTACAAAAGATATTATCCCACCTGGTGTTACTCCAGTCATAAATTTGATAATGTATCTCCCTTTATAATTAGAATAAGTAGTTATTTGGCAGCATAAGTTTTTTGGTTTCTGTATTTCTATCTCTGTCAGGCTAATATTATTCGAGTGTTGGTATACTTATTAAAACATAATGGCATATTTCTTAAAATTTCATCTCCTGATGGAAAGTGAATATATGGTCTTAAAACCTCACATAAAATGTCTAACATATTACAAATAACGTCTGAACAATATCTGTGACTAACTGCTGGGAACAAAATGGATAGAAATGAGTAACTTAAATTCTGTTTCAGTTTTATAAAAGTCATTAAAACTCGTTCCTGGATACTTATTAAAACAGTGTGTTTACTCAATTGTGGTGCAGCTATTTTGACAGCAGCTACAATACTGTCAAACAATTTAAAGTTTTGTATTCCAGTAGCAGTACTTAACTCTTCGTCAGTTTGTAAAAAATTAAAAAAACAAGTGCTGCCCAAATCTCCACTTTTAACTTGTACTTCAGCATCAATCAAAGTTTTTTCTCCTACATTCAGATTTTCAAGTTTTTCAGTTTCAAGGGGTGTGTCATTTTGAGCAGTAGTAAGACTATTGCCCTCTTCAACAAAATAACAATTGCATTCAGTTTCTTCTGTTCTCGAATTTAACTCGATACGTTTCATGCGATTTGCCAGTCGAATTTCTCTTTCCTTAATTTTTGTATCCGAAGGTTTATGAGTTTCTATGCTCGACTGTGGCAAATTCGCAGTTGGTACAGCTGTTTCTTTCAAAAAAACGGGCTCCAGCTGGACAACCTAAAAAATTAAATTAATGTAAAAAAATTGGCCGCTTAACTAATTATTTAGTATCTATCAGAATATAAATTTTGTTTTTATCAAATGTAAATATATTAGCTGATTATATTTTGAAGTTAAATATTTAAATAATGATTGAAATTTATAATACAATTGATATGCATACTAAAATTCAATAATTCAATAGAAAATATGAAAATAATAATTTATCTGGTCTTGTGAATACAGTGTAGTCATCGTTAACAAAATGAAGTGAGCAAACTCTCATATTTTGCGTCACTTTTTTACCCATTTTTAAATTTCTCTCCCAGAACTTTCTTCTGTCAATCATTTCCGATTGTCCTAGTTTATTTATATGATTAATTTGCACTTTGCTGGCTTTAGGGAAGTGGTGAAAACTCAATTCTGGATTCCGACAGCCTTTACTATTGCAACCGAAAACACAGCAAAATATTTTGCTTTTCGATGCTTTTGGTGTAAATTGCACTTCGGCCTCCATAACTAAAAGTAAATTGATTATAGTAGAACAATTTATACGCAAAAATGATGCCACAAATAAGTTAAAATGTAAATTTTATTCCATTTATTTACACACTTACAATATGCTGCTACAGCCAGCGACCTACTTTTTCAGGTTCTGATTTTCGCCACCAGGTAGCGTATCGCAGCGCAGCCAATCCCAATACCTATATATACTTGGCGCGAGACACTACCGTGTCTATTGATTGCCAAATCCTGCTTTAGGTATATCCACTAATTTCTTCCTTGAAAGAATTTTGTATTGCCTTTTTTCTTTCAGATACAATTTCTTTATCCGCATCACTTCTGACCTGCCATTTTGAAATTGGTAATTTATACGATAAATGCAAAAGTGACTCAAACAATCTGATGGTTTTATACGTTTATTGGCATTACGTGTCTTACTGTAAGGTTCGGGGATTCGCAGACGTTTATGGGTGTTAGTACGAAAGCAGATGCATAAAAGATTTATAAAATGAATTATGGTTTCGACACTAAACATGATCAATAAACCTTCAACAACGACCAGTGCGTATAGTAATAATAAACTGGTATAAAAGCAAAGAGAAGATATACCAAGAGGCGACACTCTGACGAAGAGAGAGACGAAATGCACAACCAATTTAAATGTCCATTCGGTAGTCGGACAGAGGAGGGATTAACAAGAGGCGATAATAAGACGAAGATATACAGCTGCCTAATACGACCAATTTAAAAGGACAAGTCAACGAAGAACTTCAAAGATACCGCTCGGAGTGTCGCCTCTTGGTATACCTTCTCTTTGATAAACGTACAGTTAGCAGTGGACAACGCAAACGCGACGTGATGTGCAATGTGATTGCTCAGTGCGTTGCGACAAAAAAAATGCTGGGAAAACCGTAATGGCACGAGTTGGCAGCCAATTTTTTTGTATTATAAAGAGAAACCTTTGTAGATTTTAATGACGCCAAAACAAGCATCGAGAGTCGCTCGGAAGTATAACAAAATCATTAATGAAATGTTCGAACTGTAATATACCTCACTGAATTATTCGTCATTTTCAAACATCAATAATTACAAAAAGATAGGTAATAAGAAAGTAAAGATTATTCGAAAGTATAGTACATATCTACCTGAACGGCTTCTGTAAGAAAAAAATTGACACAATTTGTTTACGACATACAAAAATGACTATTTAGCGAACGGTGTTTCATAGACTGATCAAGAGAGAAACGTGTACTATGAAAACTCTTTACTTCTGACAAATAATAACTCTTTATGAGTGAATAAATGAAAAAAACAACATTGGCACATTGTTCTTCATACATTCAACTATCTCAGGAAACAAAAATTTTTCAGTTGGGGCAAGATATTTCAAATCGACTTTTGGCCAGCTTTTAGGGCCAAATAATCCAGTGTGCGTCGTTCATTCGATGATGGTTTCTGCCAATCGCGTAACAAATTGTTGTCACGTGACAGCCAGACAGAGAGCACATCTGTCGGGGTTAACGTAACCTAGCTAGTGCCAAACAATCATAACCTGCCAAGTGTCAAATAAGATAAGTTGTCCAAGTTTTGAAATATCACGAGTTTTTACACTATATAGGACACTGAATTAGTGTCTCAATTATCAAGGTAAGGCGCTAAATTTTTTTAATAGACTTTTATGTAGAGCTGATAGAAACGAAGGAGACGCACAGACTTGGAAGTTGTACGGAGAAGGTTCAACAGAGAAGCACCTTCTGTCCCACAAGTTTCTGGAAATTTGTACCACGCATGTATAAAATAATATATTGTAAAAATTTGCATTTAAATTGCCAGATATTTTTATACCAGCAAATTATTTTTAATTTAGTGTTTCTATGAAAACCTTATAGAAATGAAGGGGACGTATAGGTTTGGATAAGAATAAAGGGGACGTACAGGCTTGGATAGAAATGAAGGGGATGCACAGGTTTGGATAGAAATGAAGGGGAAACACAAGCTTGGAGGTTGTCTGGAGAAGGTTAGATAGACAGAGAAGTATTTTGTTTCGCACAAGTTTCTGGAAATTTGTCAAATAAGGTAAATCGACAAAATTTGTGAAAAGACATAGCATTAAGAATTAAGAAAATTATGGCGGATTGCTTGCAATGTAGAGCAAGTCACATTAGTGAAGAAAGTATGCTGAAAACAAATCTCCCTTGATTTTATTTAATCTTTTGTGAAAGACATTTGTAATACTTTAAAATCCGCGGTAGTTGCCACGCTATTCATTAATTTTATTAGTTTCCCATTAACAATATTTCAATTCACCAATAAACATACTAAATTAATTTTATTCCAACATCAATAAATTGTGCGTTAAAAGTATTGGATCTCTTCGTTCATTTTCGCTGAATTACCATTAGCATTTAAATTTCCTGCAACAAGACTTTCTGCCATACGCTCTCACCTTCTTCGGACATATTTTGTAGTCTCTACACTTACTATAGCAAAGGGCCACTTTATTTCTATATAAGTTCTACGTTAAGTTGTAACTAAAATGTAGATTATATATATTTACAGATAATCGAAGCAGAAGATGATACAGTGTGGTCTACGTCAGAGAAAAAAATATATTGTGAAAAAGTATTATATTGATTAAACGATTTTATTCAGCTTCGATCCTCTGTTTGCTTCTTGTATGTTTGGTTCATATCTGAAAACTCAAATTTAAACTAATTTCTCCAATCCAATTGTCTTGAAGCTTTCCAGGCGTACGTAGTTTGAATGGCAATATAATCTATTGTTAAAAAAAATAACCCCAAGGGGGTGAAAAAATTATCCAGTCATCGATAAACACTACAAAATGTGTGAAATCCCCACAAAATTACCTCTTTTAAAGAAAGGTACAAAAAAGAGCGCCAAGTATATAATCACATCAAAAAGAATCCCATTTAAAAACATTGTCGTAAATTAATATAAACTTATTAATGTGCTATATTTAACTTTACAAAAGTAATGATATATACAATAATTGCACCAAGTATCACAATGGCTATTTATACAAAGAAAAAAATGTATCAAATAATATTAAGTAGATATACTTTTATACAAATAAATATTTTATTACGATTCAAAATACTTGGCGCTGCGAAACCAAAAAAATGTTAATTGTCTTGGTTAATAAATAAAACAAGACAAGACACCACTGAGACAAGAAAGAAGGAAAAAGATTTTTATGCAATGTATACATATTTATTCAGTTTAGCAACACCAATTCGGAGAGCAGCGCCAAGTATTTTGAATCGTATTAAAATATTTATTTGTATAAAAATATATCTACTTAATATTATTTAATACATTTTTTCTTTGCATAAATAGCCATTGTGATAATTGGCGCAATTTTTGTCCATGTCATTACTTTTGTAAAGTTAAATATAGCACATTAATAAGTTTATATTAATTTACGACAATGTTTTTAAATGGGATTCTTTTTTATGGGATTATACATATACTTGGCGTTCATTTTTGGACCTTTTTTTAAAAAAGCTAATTTTGTAGGAATACAAATGACAGCAACACGCCACGAAGATTTTTTGCAGATCCAGAAACGTCTACTCGAATTACTGGATTAGATATCGATCTTATCCGCAAGTTGACAGTAATTATAGAAACGATATCAAATGGCTACAATATTGAATTGGACAAATTTTCAATGTATGCAGTGCAGACAGCTGAGCTCTATGTGAAACTGTATGGCTGGCACCCAATATCACCGACAATGCACAAAATTTTTATACACGGAAGAACGATAATTTCACATGCGATGCTACCGATTGGACAGTTGTCAGAGGAAGCTGCTGAAGCCAGGAATAAACACTTCCGTTTATATAGACAAAATTTTGCAAGGAAATTTTCAAGAGGAGCCTGCAACAGAGATATGTTAAACCGGTTATTATTAACTTCGGACCCATTAATAATTAGCTCCCGACCTAAAATACAAAAAAAACCATGCCATTTTCACCTGAAGCGTTGCGGCTTTTAATCCCAGAGCAAGACGAGACAGACGAGACACTTTCTTAAATGTTTATTTTTTGTTATATTTCATTGTTAACTGTATTAAATGATCACACCATTTCTTCACACGAAACCCTTGTATTTCTTGATACACATGTAACTCAGAATACGAAAATCTCAATACAAGAATGACGCAATAAAATAAATCTTGTAAATAAATCGACTTATTTCTACATTCTTTTACGTCCTGTAAATATTTTTGTAAAATTCTATGAAATAATTACATTGCGTCATTTCTAACTATATTTGGCTGCATTAACACGAAAAAAATAATTTTGGCCAACTTTTATGGCCAAATACTCTACTGTGCGACGTGCCTGTGAGAGACATTTCTTCACCCTTTCATGTTCTCCTCTTGCCTACACTTGATGATGACGATTCTTAATCTTAAGTACATAAAATTCGTCAAATTGGAACTTTGCATTGAAATATCTCAGCTCATAAGGCACGTAGGAACAAAACGAAGGCACTTTTCTTATGTAAATCAAACCCAAGCTATATACGTATATATACTTCGCACGAGACACTACCGTGTCTCTTGATAATATTAAGGTCTTAAAAATAACAAACGAAGGTCTGTGGGAGGGTGGGGGAAAGATCGCGTCCTACGAGGAGAGAAGGTGATGTAACGACTTACAAGGGAAGATCCCGAACCCGAAAATTCAAAAAATTCTGAAACTTTGTGGATATGTAGGGGATTTCCTTCTGATTACAACGCAATTTTTTTTTGCTGCCCAAAATCACTGTAAGGGGGTGAAATTAACCCCTGAAGATTCGGCTATTTTTCGATTTTATTTTGTAACACACAATCTGTAAGAGATAGAAATAAAGTTTCAAGACAAAAGTTACTTCTTTTAATTAGATCTATCAAATCGTAAAGGTTTTATCAATTGTTTAAACAATTAGAAAAAAGTTATAAACAAAAATATGAATAATGTTTTCTAAAATTCGGGTTTTCACGTGAAATCTGAACTGGATGTTTAAATAATTATGAAACAGCATAATCCATAGTTTTTTTCCATACAATTTCAACTATTGTTGTATCGCGGAACTGTGCTCCGCGACAATCGAAAAACTTTTGGATCCCATTGTAACGTACCTTAAGCTGCACGACGAGCAATGTTTTTCTAACTTTTATTAGGAAATAATACGCGACGCGTAGTAAGAAAGTAATATAATTTATATACTTTTGTCTCCAATTACACATGGGGAAATTATATCAGGTGGAAATAGAGGAGAAGAAGGGAACTGTTAGATATAACTTATCCTTATTAGAACTTTTTACTTTTAACATAATTATCGAACTTTTCTCTTATTTGCTTACCAAACAAGCGAGACAATGCAGGCGTTTAATAAGCGATTTAAGTATAGTTAGGTAACCTTGAAAACACTTGTGTGATTATGAATTATTCTTTATGGTGATGAAACTCTTCAAAAAAATGTTGAAAACATAAATATTGCTTACACCACGCACATCGTATGATAGCATAATTGCCGCATATAGAACAACGAGGTGGATGTATGAAATCTTGTAGTGAAAAAGCGAAATCTACTGGATTTTCAAACTGATTTGGTTTCTCAACAATATATCCACTTTTATACCATGCGTAAGCAAACACATCGTGATTCTTTGGTGATGAAAGTTGATTATGAATAAGAGACTGTAATTTAATGACATTATTCCTTGCATTTAGCTGCACATCGTAATTAAACAATAATACAAGGTCGGAAAATTTTCGTACAAAGCTTTTCCATATCCGGAAACCATATACATCAAGCGGTTGTAACATTCCTGTAGTTTTTTTTCGGTATTGTGAATATTTCCACGTTAATTAGCTGGTATACCGTTTCGTAATGTAGATGGACAGTGACCAGTCCACGAATCCAATAACAAAACGCTTCGAGATCCCGCATGTGGTAGATATACGTTTGTTAACCATTCCATAACCAGTTCACCTGTTAACTTTCCAGATGTGGACGCCTGTATATAAACATTCCACGGTCGAAACAAAGATTGTTGTACACGTGGACCAAAATTACCATCCTTTTCCTGCAGAACAATAAATAGCGGAGAGAGTAATTTCCCAGAAGCTGATATTGTGGGGAATATAGTATAGCTATGTGTAGTAGCGGATATAGATTGTACGAGTGCTGTAACACTTTTGGTTCCTTGTTCAGCTAAAGTACGGCCCGAATGTAATTCTAGATTGAATCCGCTTTCATCAGCATTGAATGTATTGTTTGTTCCGATATCTCTAATACGAGGTTTTACATTATTCACAAAAGTCGAAGCAATTTCATTTAATTGCGTGGAAATCTGTACCGTATGATCTGGTAATAAATTTGTTCACTTTTCTTGAAACTATTTTATACGTTCTCTTAAAATTTCAGATCCAATGTCGAGATGCTTTAAAATTTTCCAACCCTGTCTCTTCATTAACTTGTAAGGCCCATCTTCGAAGGTCCAAATCATGAATAATGGCATGAGTTTCAATCCCGTCAACAAACTTATTATACACATATTCAGAAATTTGTAACAATTTTTCCCGACGTGTCCCTCCCTTGTTCACCGTTTCTTCCCATCTAATGAAAACAAGGCAATTTTGCATAGATATGAAACAAATAGATACGAAGCACCTTAACATAACAGTACATCCTTTACCACTCACCTATACAATTGATATACGGATGAAACTTTTCGAAATTTATGTTGGACAGATTGTAAAGAAAGCCGTCTCTTCTTACCACTTTTCCAAAATGCAACAGCCTCTGTTTTATATTCTAAAGTCACAATACCTCCTTCTTCTGGTATACACTGCTCTTCTTCGAACTCTATCGGTTCTAAAAGTTCTTCGCGTGTAGGTACATATATATCATCCACAAATTCTACAGAATGTGGTCTAAACGGTTCCAAAAATTCCAATGTAACATCAGCTTCCATTGAAAATGATGTGTCTTCTTGCGATTTAATAAGCATGTCTTTTATTATGTCGTGTAACTCCATTTCTCTATTATTAATAGGCGTCTCATTATTATTCTCAATTAGGAATGTTGTCATAAGTAAACGAATTACATTTGCTGGATGTATGGGAACCATTTTCAACACTACACGTTTGTTACACAGAATCAACGTACATTTACTGTTAACATATATACTTAAACTACAATTAACTAGTATTTCTTATTGTTAATGAGTCTTTACTCTTCAAATGCCTTCGATACTACTGACAATAATAACGATTCAAAGCATTTATTACTTTTGTCGTCAGGACAAACAAGCTGCTGATATTAAGTTATAAAAAGTTATAAACAAAAATATGAATAATGTTTTCTAAAATTCGGGTTTTCACGTGAAATCTGAACTGGATGTTTAAATAATTATGAAACAGCATAATCCATAGTTTTTTTCCATACAATTTCAACTATTGTTGTATCGCGGAACTGTGCTCCGCGACAATCGAAAAACTTTTGGATCCCATTGTAACGTACCTTAAGCTGCACGACGAGCAATGTTTTTCTAACTTTTATTAGGAAATAATACGCGACGCGTAGTAAGAAAGTAATATAATTTATATACTTTTGTCTCCAATTACACATGGGGAAATTATATCAGGTGGAAATAGAGGAGAAGAAGGGAACTGTTAGATATAACTTATCCTTATTAGAACTTTTTACTTTTAACATAATTATCGAACTTTTCTCTTATTTGCTTACCAAACAAGCGAGACAATGCAGGCGTTTAATAAGCGATTTAAGTATAGTTAGGTAACCTTGAAAACACTTGTGTGATGTGAATATATACCTACTTTTGTCTCCCATCAAAGTATTATCTCATGTCTATTGTTCTCTCGAGCATTAATAATGAGAATACATATATTAGTATTCTTATCGGATGATACATTATTTGCAAGGAAAATAAAGATGATCAATTTTAGTAAGACATATCACTGTCAAAACATGTTTTCTTCAGACGTGATAAAGTAAGATACATACACATATGCCATATGTATACGTATAAGATAGATATTATCAGTTCTTATAGTTCTTATACTTGGCGCTGCTCTCCGAATTGGTGTTGCTAAACTGAATAAATATGTATAAATTGCAATAATCTTTTTCTCTCTATCTCTCTATAAAGCTGACTGCGTTTCTAATACTCGTATGTATATGTATATATTTATGTATTTTCGATTGTAAGGGAGTTATTGTAAATTATTAATAATACTAAGACAATTAACATTTTTTCGGTTTCGCAGCGCCAAGTATTTCGAATAAAATATTTATTCGTATTCAAATATTTATTTGTATAAAAATATAACTGCTTAATATTATTTAATACATTTTTTCTTTGTATAAATAGCCATCGTTAAAATTGGCGCAATTTTTGTATATCATTAATTTTGTAAAGCTATTAGTTAATTTACGACAATGTTTTTAAATGGGATTCTTTTTGATGGGTTAATTAAAATGTCCGTGATATGAGTAATGGAATTTATGAACTCAACATTTTAGCTATGTATATGTAGTTCTGTCATCTTAAGCGCAGTTGGAAAGCACCTTTATGTACTGGCAGCTCATTCTGATTTCACATCTTTTTTTTATTTTGTAATCATTATTCTTATCTTCTATATTTTGTGATTTATTTGATTTCATGTACTTGGCGTAATTTTTTTACTTTTTTGAAGTTTTTTGGGGGGAACTCACTTCTTTTTACAAAGATAATTTGCATACTAGGGAATGACTCCAGATAATTTTTAATATTATTATAACTTACAAATTATCACGGGACAGAATTAAGGATACATTCTACATAAATTTAACAACTACGAAAAGAAACCATGTGCACCACATTGTCCATCTATATGTATTATACGTATATTACTTTGTGTATAATACATGGTGCGCGAAGCAGCTTATGGCGCTGAACGTATTTAACATCGAAGTGTAATAACAACCACAATTAACACCTTTCGAAGAAAAATATGTATGCATTTTTAGCATTTCGTGGCCAAGCTTGTTTTTCTACTTGTAAATCATCAACGGATACCCACGTTGTGCCCTTACCCTTTACCATACTCGTGTAATGGCCATCGGCAATACTTTTACCGTGGTGGAAAATCGCTGCCTTAAGTTTATAACAGTGATTCCCCATTTGTATTTTAGTAGTAGGCATTGGTTTGATGTAGAAATTTTCCACTTTCGTTGTTGTTCCACTACTATCGTGATGGAACAAATGTAATTTTGCAATAAGAATTTGTTTAGAAGCAGTTATATCGATTTTCTTCATTGTGTTTGATTATATATATACTCATAGCAGAGTTATTATTATCGTTTTTATTATCGTTTACTCTAGCCCGGTTATCTTTATCTTTATTCGTTAGTATAATTCATTCATGATTAAAATTCATGAACAAGTTATTAGAATATGCTTCAATGTGTCTAATATCTTCTTGTTGTATTATTTGCTATACAGTTACAGTCTACTTCTACTGATAGTTAACGTAGGCAAAGTGCCTATCAAAGACTTTCATAATGTTGTAGTTTACATGTTCATTTACGTTCAACTCAGATATGTTTGATATTTCTAATTGTTGATGTTATAAGTTATAGAATATGCTTCAACGTGTCTAATATTTTCTTGTTGTTTTGCTTGTTATACAATTACGGTCTACTTCCACTTATACTTAACATAGGCAAAGTGCATACCACAGACTTTCAAAATGTTGTAGCTTACATGTATATTCGTTAGTTTTATCTCATAAATCACGAAATAATCACGAAAAAAAATCACGATTAAAAATAAATTCTCAAGATAAAACTAACGAATGTGCATGTAAGCTACAACATTTTGAAAGTCTTTGCCTATGTTAAGTATAAGTGGAAGTAGACCGTAATTGTATAGCAAGTAAAACAACAAGAAAATATTAGACACGTTGAAGCATATTCTAACTTATAATGATTAGAAATATGAAACACATCTGAGTTAATTATTAATAAAATATACTTCTTTGTATCCAATATCTTCTTGTTACAACAACATTAGATGTTCCAACAAGAAGATATTAGACACGTTGAAGCATATTCTATAACTTATAACATCAACAATTAGAAATATCAAACATATCTGAGTTGAACGTAAACGAACATGTAAACTACAACATTATGAAAGTCTTTGATAGGCACTTTGCTACGTTAACTATCAGTGGAAGTGGACTGTAACTGTATAGCAAGTAAAACAACAAGAACATATTGGATACATAGAAGCATATTTTAACCCAGATGTGTTTCATACTTCTAATCGCTGGCATTACAAGTTATTAGAATATATGCTTCAATGTGTCTAATATCAATTCGTCATATCAAAATCTATATTACAAATTAAAATAAGCATAGTAATTGTCAAAATCTATATCACAAATTAAAATAAGCATAGTAATTGTTAAGTTAAATCATTTTATAAAGGTAAAAGGAAATTCAAAATTATTTGTAACAAGGTTGAAAACAAAATATTACTAATGGGAAGCATAGTGATTAAAGTAAATAGACTAAGAATATTTAAAATATGTATTCGTAGGAAGTGTAAAATTCTTTAAAGTTCTGCAACAAAATTGAAAAATACTCGCATTTATTTACATTTTTTTGTGAATGCCAATGAGACTGTGGAAATTAATGAATTGCGGATTTTAAAGTATTGCGTAAGGATAAAACGAATGATACCGCATCACTTTTTAAGAATAATTTATACACTTCTAGAATTGCATTCGGAAGTATAGATCTTGAGCAAACATCGGCTTAACTTTTCACGTTTATTTTATGTAAAAGTTTATAAGTATTATCACGTATTTTATTAATTATTCTGGTCATACGTTGTTCTCCCAAATAGCAGCAAGTTAAAGGCGGCGGTAGGATGAGAAGAAATGGTTTGTAGAAAGAAAACGAAATGAAATAATCGTTTGATATTACTGTATTCTCGTTGGTAATCTTTTTATTTAAAAGTTTAAAAGCACGAGAGCATTCTCATCACACATATCTAAACGTTACACAAATTAATATTCCGTCACATTATTGTCTGCTTTTTAATGAAATTAGGAAAGAACGTATAAATCGGCTTCAAAAATACTATATTACACGTACTTTTTTGTAAAATATACGTATAGATCAAAACGTGGCCTTTTCCTACGGATCGCTGTACCATCATCTTCGGAATCACCATTGGAAGATAAAAAATCTTGTTTCCTATGGGCGTTCTGAAACAATATTATTAAACGATACATTTTGAAATGTGTAGCAACTCGTACAAGACATATTAAGCAAATATACAATTTCTACCTTTTTATCCCATATCCTATAAGCTTTACATAACAACTCTAAATTGCTGGTATACAATATTATTAAACGATACATTTTGAAATGTGTAGCAACTCGTAGAAGACATCTTATGCAAACATACAATTTCTACCTTTTTATCCCATATCCCATAAGCTTTACATAACAACTCTAAATTGCTGGTATAAAAATAAATATCTGGCAATTTAAATACAATGCAATTTGTTACAATATATATTATTTTGTACATGCATGGTACAAATTTCCAGAAACTTATGAGAAAGATGCTTTTCTGTCGAACCTTCTCCGGACAACTTCCAAGTCTGCGACTCTACATAAGAAATCTATTTAAACAATTTTGGCGATTGACCTTGTTAATTGAGAAAATAATTCAGTCTCCTATTTAGTGTAAAAACTCGTGACATTTGAAAATTGGACAACTTACCTTATTTCACACTTGGCAGGTTATGATGGATTGACACTTGGTAGGTTATAAAATTCAAAATAGTATACATAGATATATATATATGTACAATGACGGACGACGATCTCTGCCGAATGATCCCGAGAGTCGACGAATCGACGAACGAAACATGCATTAGTTCCGTTTTGGCTGAAGGTGTGCGTGTAACGCGTATACGTATTATGTTGACGATTGACGAAAATTTGCCTTGAAGAATCAGAATCAGAAGAAAATCTTAGTTTTTTCGACTGATTCATGAGACGATATTATGATAGCTGGGTCATGCGTGGACAGATTTTATTGAAATTGGTCTTATTTGAAAGCTTATATGCGGTTTACATAAGAAAAATGCCTTTAAATTTAGAAAATATTGCAGGCGTGATGAGATATTAATGTATAAATATCAGAATTAGGTTAGAGTGTCTCCGTGACGAGTAAAGGTACACGGTAGAGACAGTTGACATATACAGGGTGTCTTTCATGTACTTGGCGTCGAGACGCTACCGCGTCTCTTGATACGCACGCAGCGAAGCATCCCCACCAATTTGAGTACATAGACGGGACACGTTTCCGAGCGGTCGTTTCTCGCTTCTTTTTTGCCGCAGGCGAGAGCGAGTCAGAGTTCCTCGCGAATAAATACGCTCTAGAGTTGAGTAAAAGTTTATCTAAATAAAAATCTCAAATAACAAACAAAAGATAAATAACTTTTATTCGTTATCCGAGGCTCAAATAATCGAACTTATCTTTATTCGAAGAGCAACGAATAAATAATTTTATTCGATGAGAATTTATTCGACGAATAAAGATAATTTTTTATTGGATGAGAATTTATTCGACGAATGAAGATAATTTTTTATTGGATGAGAATTTATTCAACGAATAAAGATAATTTTTTATTGGATGATAATTTATTCGACGAATGAAGATAATTTTTTATTGGATGAGAATTTATTCGACGAATAAAGATAACTTTTTATTGGATGAGAATTTATTCGACGAATAACGATAATTTTTTATTCGAAGGTTTTATTCGAATAAATGCGTCGAATAAATTTTTCATCCGTAGCATTTATCTTTTCGAAGCCTGCGAATAAAGCCACGAATAACTTTCGTCAGCGTCGAGCGTGTTTATTCGAGCTTCCGAAGGTCGAGCCCGGCCGAGTGCCGAACACAAATGACCGGCGGCCGCGACTTGGGGTCTTGGTGACTCACCAAGTTTCGACGCTGACGAAAGTTATTCGTGGCTTTATTCGAAGGCTTCGAAAAGATAAATGCAGCGGATGAAAAATTTATTCGAATAAAACTCTTGAATATAATTATTAATTCGTTGCTCTTCAAATAAAGATAACTTCGGTTATTCGAACCTCGAATAACGAATAAAGATAACACATTGGATCGAGTTCGAAGAGATAGAGCGCACGCACATTTATTCGTCGTTCAATCAGGTTGAATAACGAATAAATTCTTATCCGAATAAATCTGGCTCGAATAACGGTACAAATTTATTCGTGAATAACGAATAATTTTTCGTCGAATAAAATGGTTATTCGTTATTTGCGAATAAATCTCTTGGGGATTTATACGAATAATGCCCAACTCTGGCTGTAGCGTAGAAATACACACATCAGAATAGGTGTGCGTTCGCTCCGAAAAAATTCAGGAGCTTTATTGGTCAGAACATTGATTCCTCCTCCATAGCTTCATCTCGTATTGGTCTACGCATAGCTTCGTAACGCACACAACTATTACGCTAAATATAAACAACAGCCACACGGCTTCGTTCAGGCGGAGTCGAACAGCGTTCCCGTTACCCCACCATACCCTTCGGGGGCCCAGCAACTTCAACTGCCAATCCACCATCGTCAGGTGGTGGTGGCTGATTTCTCCTCGCGCGCTACTCGCGAAACCCAACTCACCGGCCAATAAATCTGAACTCGACCTTAGACTAAAGGGTCCTCGAGACGCTGATGCATGTTGCAGTGAAACACTGATGCCTGCATCATGATGTAGGTTTCATGATGCATGTTGCTACGTCTGTAGATCGGTTTCCGTGTTTCAGCACCAGAAGCGGAACTGGCATCTTGCTCATCAGCTAGGCGCGTGAGTAAGATGCAAGAGTCATGAAACCTGCATCGGTGTTTCACTGTGACATGCATCCGCGTCTGGAGGACCCTTAAGGTTTAGCTTAAGCCGCTCTAATAGTGTTTGCCAGCATAGGACCTGGTCGGGATATTCTGTACATTAGGGTGGACCTTAGTTACTCTCGCCACAAACTAATTTTGAGATTTTTTGCAGAGACACCCCCAGGATTGTGCCATTGGGAGAAAAAATAATGTGTGCAGAATTTGAAATCGGAGATCGGGAAACCGTGCCTCATCGCATTTGAAATTGTTTTATTTTTGTAACTCGTTCTTCTCCATTGTAGGGTAACTGTGCCAGTAGTCAGCCATTTAAGGGAAAGCGGAAATTCATGTTACGCGTTGTTATTATTAATATACTATTTTTAAATGCGTTATAGACAGTTAAATTCATTAAAGTATCTATTTTTCAAATGTGTGGATGATTTTTTTAATAGTACAACAATTTTTATTTAAAATATCTAAAATACCCAGAAACGCCCTTTGTACCAATAGTCAACCAGTACAATCCTAACTCCAGCCTTTCATATGCCAGTAGTCAGCCAGGTCCTTCTATTAGGCCACCCTATAGTATAGGGTGGTATAGCTAATTAAAATTGACTAAATTAATAAAAAAACGAAACACAAATCTTTATTTCTGTGTTACAATACACAAAAACTACAACAGAACTTAAACATTTATTTCTTGGGAGCAAACAAAAAAATAAAATTAAACGTTTCTGTAGAAACGTCGAGTAAGGATATACCCATTAGTTTACTGATAATGAGTTTCATTAGGAACATAAGAAACAAGTAAATGGTGTATCACAGATTTCGTCATAAGCGTAACCTACTGTCGTTTGCAAAAATGTTGCCGACAGAAGCTTGGTGGTCCGATCGAGTGTATCCTCATAGGTCCACGTTTTCTAACACAGTGGTAGAGGTAAGGCACACGTATTGTCGCTATTGGCCGACCCGTCACGTGACGAATGGGTCAGCAACACCACGTGACGACGAGAGCGAGCGGAACACAGTTAGACGGGATGCAGCGTGTGCCGCTAAGAACGTACGAGTGGGGAATTGGGGACTTTCGCGGCAGCGAGCCGGGCGGCGCGAGCGAGGTAGCCCCCTTGCCCCGCTCAGCATCCGAACACCAACATTTTTGCAAATGACAGTATGTGATATGTAGAAATAGTTTCAGTTCCTTCCGATTCGGTTTGTATGCCGTTTAATTTTGATAATATTTCATTTATATTTGCATTTTTATCCAGCTGTGGTATCATAGCTGACAACACTTCGCCCTAGTAGCATTTATTTGCTGGGAGTTTGTTGGGCCAATGACGTGTTATCCGTTGGCCAACTGTTGATGTGTCGCGCTATTTTTAAATGGGCCAGCGATTGTAACCAACGCAGGCCCAACTGAAGGTTTCTTTCCATAGGCCCAACTGAAGGTTTTTTTCTATAAGCCCAACAGTTTCTTTCCAAAAGACGTCGTACAGACGTCCAGAAGGGGTCTTGAAGAACTTCAAAAGACGTCTTAAACACGTCTTTTTCAGGCCTGGTTTAGGAAAAAAAAATTCCCGGTGAGGAGAATCGAACCCAAACTTTCCGCTTACGAAGCAACCGCTGTTCGCACTTACCCAACACATTTCCTTGTAAACACTTTGAATTTCTAGGTACATAACTAGTATTAATTGTTTATAAAAACTGCGTAGCGAAACGAAATATTCTACAAAATATCATCATTCGACCTTTAGACTCATTCCTTAAAATTTCATATTCGTCTCAAGACAGATGTCCTCATTACGCATTTATAAATAAGAAAAGAAAAATCACAACTTGGAATATAATAACAGGTTTTTGGATGTAGCAAATTTTCTGACGTTTGTAAGACGACATTTAATCATCGTTGTAAATTTTTTGTTAATTAACCAACCATAGTAATTGTAGGACCAACATTGAATATTCGTAGGCAAACTGTCGTAAGTTTTTGTTAATTAACCAACCATAATAATTGTAGGCCCAACATTGAATATTCGTAGGCAAACTGTCGTAACTTTTTGTTAATTAACCAACCACAATAATTGTAGGCCCAACATTGAATATTCGTTGGCAAACTGTCGTAATTTTTTGTTATATAACCAACCAAAATAATTGTAGGCCCAACATTGAATATTCGTTGGCAAACTGTCGTAAGTTTTTTGCCGTAGGCCCTATGTTGGGAATTTGTAGGCAAAACGCTAACTATATCCCAACTAATTCCCAACTGTTGGCTACCGTTGGCCAACCAAAAATGCTACTAGGGCGATCGTTATTTTCAACTTTTCATTCGAAATGTGGGTGACATTGCTATTGTCTAACAATTTCTTGTGGTAATTTTTTATGCATTTAGAATAATCTACTAAGTTCGGATCAAACGGAAACAGGCCACATTTTCGGAATCCATTTTTTATGGAACTTATCAGTGTCGGATCCTTCACGACATCTTGTAATAACGGTGCAAAATTTATTTTTGTTACGCTAGAGTTTGAATTGTCTTCCTTATTTAACCACTGTCTGACAGTGTGTTTCCACTTGGATTTAAGCGGTTTAAATACACTCACGTCCGCAGGCTGCATAATATGAGTTGTATTAGGCGGAAGAGCATATAATATCATTTTATTACTGTGACAAAGTTCGCTAATTTCTTTAGTTAAATGAGATTTGTGCCCATCAATGAATAAAATAACGGGTCGCGTAATATTTTGTTCATCGATCCAAACATTTACATTATTTGCGATATATTCGAAAAATATGTCGCTGCGCATCCAACCTGTTTCTGATCTACCTAAAAACCATTTTTCTGGCATATTCTGAATAACAACTTTTGGTGGTCGTATGTACGGGTAAACAACCATTGGAGGGATAATGCCTCCATTTGCAGAAAATACCATCAATACAGTTAATGTTTCTTTTTTCGCCACTTTTCTTAACTTCATAGATATTTTTCCAACCTTTTGGAGCTAGAATTTTGCCGCTTTTGGGACACAATGCGAACCGTGTTTCATCCCCATTAAGAATCCTAGTCGGGTCGGTCATAACATCTTCCGCATCTATTTCTTGAAGATAGTCATGCAAATTTGAAAACCATTTTCTGATATATTCTTCTGTAATACAACTTCTTCCTTTAGTTACTCCTTCAGGTTCGCGAAGTGCTATTTCAGGGTGCCGATTTAAAAAAAGCTTATACCATTTTTCCCCTGGGCGGCCATTTTTAAAAGAAGTCCTACGTTTTGAATCTAATACAATTTTTTGCACACTATCTAATAACTCCTCTTTCTTCCGTGGGAATCCACATTTTGCAAGGTCTATTAACCACCTTACAATTTCCTCTTCTTCGCTTTTGGTTGAAAATGATTTTGGGCCTATCTGTCAGGGACCTTCCTTGACCCGTCCATGGATTCTATCCTGAAGAGTACCGCGGGGTACTCCGTAAATTCTACTCGATTTCCTAATAGCGACACCATCGCGAATTGCTTTCATGGCGTTTTGAATCGCATTGTCCGAATATTGGTGAATACTTCTTTTAGACGGTGCCATATCCATTAAATAACTAAAAATAAGTATAAAAGGGACAACTGTATTTTAATATGTATTAATCAAATGTTAAGTGGTTCAAAATTCATGATGTGTGAACTCAAAATTTAAAAATATTTGTTTCTGAAAATTCTAATTATTTAAATTATAATGGCTGACTACTAGACCAATTGTCTAGTCGTCAGCCGTTTTGTGGTTTAGACGGCTGACCACTGGTTTTATATTAATTTTGGCGGAAAACAATAAAAGCGGATGATTTAGGAAAGTTGGCTTTATTTGTTGGGTAACTACGGTTAAAACTGGCGATTTCTTAACAATATCCAGTAGTCAGCCGGGGCGGCTGATTATTGGTTTTCTTTATATTTTGAATGCCAATAGTCGGCCACTTAAAAAATGCTTACTAACCTAAATTTAAATACAATTATAATTTCACGAAAAGTTCATTCGAATGTTATTAATTGCGTACTCAAAAGTTGAAAATAAAAAACTTGGTATTATTGTTGATATACACTATTTCCAAATGTCGCCTATAGTACTACATTAATTCAAATTGACTCACCAGTCGCAACCGTCCAATCGCCAACACAATAAAGCTTTCTACAGTTAATATTTTTACCGCTAGAGGCATGAAACTTCCCACATTCGAAGGAGAGTGTACACTGATCATTGTTTCGTTTATATGTATAAGATTTTATTCCTAATTTCTTATTTCTAAGCAATTTATTTCCGAAAAGGCTGACTACTGGGTAGGGGCCGAACTAAGGCACATTTACCCTAGTATATCGTTAACATACATTTTTATATATCGTTAAATTTGTCTTTTTACGCTCTGTAATAATATAGAATCAAAGTGTAAAATCACTTTAAAAAAAAATATCATGACCTGAAATCTGAAAAATTAACCATCGAAAAATATTTTTTTGTTGGTATTATATTTACGCTGTCAAACAGTACAACTTTCGTCTAAATTTTTTTTCATATAATTATAAATAACAGATTAAAGGGAAAAGTACACCCGAAATGCACCAATTTTTGCAGATATTTTTCTATTTATTTTAAAAACTAAGGGTCTAGATGAAAATCTGACTACTCCACGCGATGCAGCAGACATTTTCCCCCCGAAAAACATCAACAAAAGTGGTAAGTAACGTTTTGTTTTCAATACAGAAGACAACAGCGGCAGGCGTATCCATTGCCGCTCAGCGACAGAATCGCTTAAGGCTGCCGTCTCCCTGGGCGTTGAATGTGTATGTACGCTCACACAAGCTAGGAAAAGCGTGTACGTATACGCGGTGTAGTAAGCAATCCGTTTCAACCAACTTACGTCGTGGAATCGGCAAGAAGGAAGCTTTTGCGGGTATAGTTGCCTTCAGTAGACATTCGTGCAGACGGGTCTGGTGCGTTTCAACGCTAATAAGCACCGTACGTTGAAATAATAACGAATTTATGACTCGAAAACTGACAGAATGAAGCTTCAAGGCTTCGCCGTCACCAGCGCTGGTGGTATATTCGAGCCACGTAGTATCAGCTTTATACGTATACGCGATGTAGTAAACAACCCGTTTCAACCAACTTACGTCGTGTAATCGGCAAGAAGGAAGCTTTTGCGGGTATAGTTGCCTCCAGTAGACTTCCGTGCAGGCGGGTCTGGTGCGTTTGAACGCTAATAAGCACCGTCCGTTGAAATAATAATGAATTTATAACTCATGTACTGAGACAGACTCGAGAAATGACAGAATTATGCTTCAAGGATTCTCCGTCACCGGCGCTGATGGTATATTCGCGCCATGTACCATCAGAATCGGTGGAAGTCCAAGCTACCCAATAAATGTAGTAAAGACATAGTTGCCGATACGTATGGAGAGTCGTATCGCGTTGTTCCCGCATTTCCCCTATTACTATTGGTCGCCAGGAAGGCTTGAATGAATCACGACGAAGCGGCTGGAGAACAAAGATGGGCAAAGATAATATGTATCTGGATAAACTCTTCGAACTGAGGATTTGCGGTATTCGGCGGTTTCTAATCTCGATTTGAGAGGCATATAGTGTTGCGTGCGGTGGATTATGTATATTAATAAAATGTGAAACGTGACGTTTTTACCCGACTGTGACAAGTAAAGGAGAGTATTGTGTTTATCAGATACATAATTTTCAAAATTGTGAGATAGAAATAAAAACATTGGAAGTACTCGCAAGTAGTAATTTGGATCCGAGGAGAGTTTTTTATAGAAAAGATAATTTGATGTATAGCTTGATAAAAAAGAAAGCGTCATATGTTTTTAGGAGCATTATAGCATTCGTAAATTTCATTACGATTGGCCTGTTACACTTCGGTGATGTACCTTATTCAAATTGTATGCTTCGAAATTGAAGGGTCGGATGCAATAAGGGGACTAACGCTCAAAAATGGAAAAAATTATTGTCTAAACGCTAAGACAGATTGGAAAATTAAATGTTGTATTTTAAAAAATATAGTGTTGTAAAGCTCGTCAGGACACATATTTTTTCTATTTGCAATTTGTTTATTCAATCATTACTATTCGAGCTAAAACTTATAAACTAAAATTTTTCCTCGTCCAAAATGATTATAAACATAAAATGCGATAACTTGAGTAAATATTAAGGGATCGTTATGAGGCTTAAAAAATAACTTCAGAAAACTCTAGCGAAGCCGTAAAATGTATGCATAAAACCCTTATGATGAAAAATGTAATAATATTTAATTAAAAAGTAATACTGGACATAACCCATGTTTTTCAACGTTCGCCGTTAAAAAGTATCGAGGCAATTTTGAGGTACGTATTACTTGCAGCGACGAAGTTTTTCCTTAATATACAAGGAAGATTTTCACTAATTTCCGCACTGATAAATAAATAATTGTAGAAGATATGATGATATATATATATATATATAAATCTCGCGCGTCACCAACAGTCAGCAGCCGCGTATAATGCGCTATTGGTAAGAATAAGAGGGGCGCAGAGGACCTCTTCTTCTTACCAATGGCATGCCGGCACTGAACGGACCCGGAACGGTTATGTATAAATGGACCTTAAGGCTGCCGTCTCCTTTTTGTTATGGTCCGAATCGATCGAAACGTCCCTTGTAAACAGACGGACCCTAATGAAACTACTGCGGTCGATAAAAAGAAGTTGTACAGAAGTGACATCTCCAGGTACTCTATGTAGACGAATTTTTCACGCATAGTTGCCACATTTTCTGTTCTCTCTGTCTCTGCCGCGCTGTTGCCACAGCTCTTTCTTATCGAGAAGTCTTGAAAGAATACGGCACGAGAGCTGCGTCTAGCGTCAGAGCCTCGCTGAACGTAAAGGAGGATAGCAATAATGAAAGATAGAGAGGTTGAGTAGTGAAGTTAGGAAACATGTCAATGAAACAATACTAATTTGCGTATCAATATTTTTTCTTTATACGTAGAAGGATGTAATATTTTGTATAATCAATGTGCAATTGAAGAGTCTAATGCAATAAGGGGTTTAGCGCTCGAGAATGGGAAAAATTATTGTCCAAATGCTAAGAAAGCATTGGACAATTAAATGTTATTAAATTGAATTTTAAAAATATAGTGTTGTAAAGCTTGTCAGGACACATTTTTTCTATTTACAGTTTGTTTATCGAATCATTACTATTCGAGCTAAAACTTATAAACCAAAAATTTTTCATCGTCCAAAATCATTATTTCTTTAAACATAAATTGCGATAACTTGAGTAAATATTAAGGGATCGTTATGAGACTTAAAACATAACTTCAGAAAACTCTAGTGAAGCCGTAAAATGTATGCACAAAACCCTTATGTTAAAAAATGTAATAATATTTATTAAAAAGTAATACTGAACATAACCCATGTTTTACAACGTTCACCGTTAAAAAGTATCGAGGCAATTTTGAGGTACATATAACTTGCAGCGACAAAATTTTTCCTTAATACACAAGGAAGATTTTCACCAATTTTCACCCTGATTAATAAATACTTGCAGAAGATATGATATATATAAATCTCGCGCACCACCAACAGTCAGCAGCCGCGTATAATGCGCTACTTACAAGGAGAGTATTTTAGGTGTCCGCCTCCGATCATTTTGATTTTTGGATATGTTATAGAGGACCGAAAAATAAGAAATACGTGTTTTTTTATTTTTCCCCGTTTTCATATTTGGGGGGTGAAAACTGCGTTCAAAATTAGGGTTGAAAAATCATTTTTGTGGAATATCTCGAGAACTATTAGAGATAGGGGAATAGTGTCAATGGACGAATTTTGTGTCTTTGAATGCGAAATATGACTGACTCACCAGATTTTCAAAAAGTCCATTTGTTTAAATAATTACGATAGCCAATCACGTTACGGGCGCAGTGCGCCGCTTGCAATAGAACGTAGCGCTACAGACACCTCGTACTCGAAATGGCAATTTCCTTCACGCTAAAAGTAATATCTAGCATACAAAAGGAAATCATATGCGTATTAGATATGTTTTGTTTAAAATTTGATTTCTAGATAATTTGAGAACTTGTGTTTCCCTGTAAGAGGACAACTTATTATAAGTAAACTTCAATAATAATTACATTTGTTAATTTATAGGAAATACAAATTCTGATTTATCCGTATTTCGGTTCGGCTGTGAAGTATGAGAAAATAAATTTGCATGAATATAGATGAAGATTTACAAGAATTTTATTAACAAAAAATAACAATTTTTTATGTATTATTTAAACAAATGGACTTTTTGAAAATCTGGGGAGTCAGTCATATTTCTCATTCAAAGACACAAAATTCGTCCATTGACACAATTCCCCTATCTCTAATAGTTCTCGAGATATTCCAGAAAAATTATTTTTCAACCCTAACTTTGAACGCAGTTTTCACCCCCCAAATATGAAAACGGGGAAAAATAAAGAAACACGGATTTCTTATTTTTCGGTCCTCTATAACATATCCAAAAATCAAAATGATCGGAGGCGGACACCTAAAATACTCTCCTTGTTAGTAGTTTTAGCACTCGCGTTGACTGTCAGTGCCGCGCGGAATTTATATATACATACGATAAAAGATTTTTTTATTTCTATCTTACAATTTTGAAAATTATATATCGTAGGACATTTCTAAAGACACCTCATTTGTCCAAATCGGTGTATCCGTACAGGCTCTAGAGCGTAACATCTGGGCATACAAACATAGCCTGATAAACACAATACTCTCCTTTACGTGCCGCAGTCGGGTAAAAACATTACGTTTTACATTTTATTAGCACATAATAAACAAGATATTATCTTTGCCCATCTTTGTTCTCCAGCCGCTTCGCCGTGATTCATTCAAGCCTTTCTGACGACAAAATAGAAATAGGGGAAATGCGGCAACAACGCGATAGGACTCTCGATACGTATCGGCAACTATGTCTTTCCTACATTTATCGGCTAACTTGGACTTCCACCGGTTCTAATGGTACATGGCGCGAATATACCATTAGCGCTGGTGACGGAGAATCCTTGAAGCATAATTCTGTCATTTCTCGAGTCTGTCTCAGTACACGAGTTATAAATTCATTATTATTTCAACGGACGGTGCTTATTAGCGTTCAAACGCACCAGACCCGTCTGCACGGATGTCTACTGAAGACAACTATACCCGCAAAAGCTTCCTTCTTGACGATTCCACGACGTAAGTTGGTTGAAACGGTTTGTTTACTACATCGCGTATACGTATAAAGCTGATGCTACGTGGCTTGAATATACCACCAGCGCTGGTGACGGCGAAGCCTTGAAGCTTCATTCTGTCAGTTTTCGAGTCATAAATTCATTATTATTTCAACGGACGGTGCTTATTAGCGTTCAAACGCACCAAACCCGTCTGCACGGATGTCTACTGAAGGCAACTATACCCGCAAAAGTTTCCTTCTTGACGATTCCACGACGTAAGTTGGTTGAAACGGTTTCGTGTATACGTACACGCTTTTCCTAGCTTGTGTGAGCGTACGCACACATTCAAGGCCGAAAGAGACGGCAGCCTTAAACGCGCGCGACTACCACTGTCGACGCCGTACGCTTTGCCAAACTATGTCGCTCCGGTATTGAAAACGAAACGTGACTTACCACTTTTGTTGATGTTTTCCGAAGGAAAAATGTCTGCTGCATCATGTGGAGTAGTCAGATTTTCATCTAAATCCTTAGTTTTTAAAATACATTGAAAGATATCTGCAAAAATTGGTGTATGTCGGGTGCATTTTTCCTTTGATCGTTGTTTAAATATATTTAAATGGTAAAATGCAATAATAATTTATATCGTTGTATTCCAGAGGGTTGACAGAATACTTTGACGGTACAAGCAACCGAATAACTATTACTGTTTGAACACGAAAGATGTTCGAAGTTGAAAATTTGCATTTTTTTTAAAAACCAATTTTTCGAAAACGGAGGGTGATGGCGAGAAACGGTTTGCGAATTCGTATTCAGCACACAAAAAATCTATATGAAACGGGTATTGAATGTTACAAGTCCAGATGGCTGTGGAATAGTTACAATTAAACTCTTGCATGATGACTGCTAAATTATTTACTATATTTAATCCAATATTATAATTAGGATCATTTTCTCATTCTAGAGAATCCATATTTATAAAATCTGTTGGAACAGTGTACTCTTAATGAAAGTATCGGTTATTTCATTAAAATTTTGGCATCTGTTATTTATAAATATATGAAAAAATTTCTTAGACAAAAGTTGTACTATTTGACAAGGTAAAAATAATGCCAAAGAAAATAGATTTTTCTGAAGGTAAATTTATGAGATTTCAAGGTGTTAGCAAAGTATATTAAGGATCGGTGCAGGTAAGCTTGAACGCCGTTCGCGAGGCACAGTTCAACTTCCGAAGACTAGAGAAGCGCGAAGCTGGTCTATTTTAAGAGTATTTATTATCGCTAAATTTGGTTTATTGCAACGAAGGAATAATTACGAGTAGTTTAAGCGTTCTAGGAATAATGTATTAAGCTAAGATTAATTTTAAGCGTTCTAAACTAAGTCACAGTTATAATTTAAATCCGTACACAAGGTCAAACACAATACACGCAACGAATTACAGGTAAATACACAATTATTAAATAATAAGAATAGTTAATAAGTCAGTAATAATTAAGCACAATGTTAATTGTAGCGTATAAGTCTAGCTTGCGAAGCAAAGTCGCGAAGCGATAATATTCGAAGCAGAGTCGAAAGCGAAAAGCAAAGTGCGTAATCAAAGTGCGTAAGCGTATATTACCATGCAGGTGACTTCCAGGAACAGAGAGAGAGTTCCAGGAAATCAGGCGTAATTTATAGTCGAGAAAGCTTCCCCCTTCCCGCGATCGCGGGTCGATGGAAGGAGTAGCGATCCGCGCTCCACATGAGTGAGCAGGCCGCCGTTACTTATCTAATTAGCGTAAATCTATGGAGATGGCGCGAGTGCCTCGATTTCGCGAACACAAGGCCATGATTTTTTTAAAGTAATCTTATACTCTGATTCTATATTGTTACAGAGCGTAAAAAGACAAATTCAACGATATATAAACATGTATATTAACGATATACTACATTGGAGGAAAACGAGTTACAAAAATAAAAAAATTTCAAATGCGATGAGGCACGGTTTCCGTCCTCCAATCGATTTTAAATTTTGCACACATTATTTTTTCTGTCAATGACACAATCCTGGAGGATGTCCCGAAAAAGATTTGAAGGTCGAAGAATAAGGTCCACCCTACTGTACATAGACTTAGACTTCAATAAACCCAGTTCTACCAGATCACTCTGCTGCATTCACTCGGCGGCCCTGGGCCACCGTCCTGAGCTGGCGATACGGTTCCTCCACCGTCCGGAAATCGGTTATAAGCCTAAAGATTTTCCTGCAATCCTGCTAGTAATTAGCCAGATGTTTTCAATTACTTCATAGTGCATAGGGAAATGTCCAGAGTTATAAACCTGCAATAAACCGTGGTCCGCTAACGATCCTTTTCGGGCATCATGCAGATGATTACATTGGGGACCCACGCCCGGGGAATACGAGGAGTCCGGTTGGATTTTTGGAAGCATATCTTCCCCCCTCTGCGCCTACGATTTGCGAAGGAGAAGTTTGGTCGTGATCAATTATATTCAAGACTGTCGCATAAAACTCCACCTACAAACGAATACTTGTAGGAAAACAATACCGTAAACTGAGGGAACATTGGCAGTACGGGGTAACATTCAGGGATCCGAACCCTAACCCGTATGTACCAGGTTCCGTACTCAGTACCGTAGAATAACCCGCGTTAGCCGGGTAACACAAAACATCTATAACCTGAGTAACGCGGTTAACCCGGTTAACGCAGATTACAGTAGTACGGTGAAAACTATTATAATTGTAACCATGTTTCCGAATAGTAATCAATTTTATTTCAACATCAGACACTCCTTGGTAGAGTGATACATGCAGGTGAAAGTAATAAATATTCAATCAAGGATTAACTTGGCTGCATCAAATTCGCGAGCGTCTGCCGACATTGCGGGCTTACAACCCTCTTGTCCAGTGCTTCGGTAGTACCTACCGCACGGACGAGATCGACTGTTGACCAGTTGATGGCACCTTTGCCTATTGTCTAAGGTGTCGAAAATATTCGAATGCTAGAACATATTAAACAATGGAAGCTATAAAGTGCAACGCGTACACGGCTGTAGCGAATATTGAAAGACAAAGTTCCGTTATGGGTGGGCGATATAAACTGTTTAAGATTAAGAGCTTAACTTTAACTATGTACATTAGCGAGTCGTCCGCATGTCGACTGCTGTATACCTAAATTCCGTTTCTAGCAACCCTCTAAAACTAATCAATCCTGCATGCATTATGTACTTGTAGGTATATTTTAAACATTGTGATTTCATTTGATCTGAATATTGCCTGTAGATTCACTGACTTGCCTCAAGTGACTTAGACTGTCTTATTTTGCTAGTTCTTTGCCGTTCTTTCTAGAATTTAAGAACCGTTCCCTCGTAGTTAATATGGGTTACAGTAACCTTCCTTGGTTAATCGGGTTTGGGTTACGCTTACACGGCGGTTCGGATCCCTGTTAACATTGACAGTTACTTAACATGTATTAATGAAGAAACAAGACAAAAATTTTATGCATTTTCACACTTGTAATACAATCACAAAAGATGCAATATTATGATAGGCTACTTAAAGCAGATGTAAAAATGTTAAATTTTATATTATATAGCAAAATGTTCCAAAAACATGCTAATGTTCCCCCAGTTTAAGGTATACATATAAGAACCGCGTTCTGTAACAGGAATCAGAGAGTCACGCGTAATGAAATTTAAATACAATCGGTTAAAATTTCTAATAAAACTGGGTTACACGCATTCGGAACAATTATTGTAAAGGAAACTTGATCTTATATCTATCATTGTGTGTATATATTATACAGATACATCTTAATAAATAGTTTATGTTGGGAGTTTCTGTGATAACTCAACAATAGGTTGGCAGCATTCGATCTGTGCATGCGCGGAGTTGAAAAAAAAGGACTGCCCTGTGCAATATCCTTTAGAACCGATATATCCGTTAGCAAGTTCAGAAGTACGCGTCGAGTAAAAGTAATACGAAAAGAAATTCGAGTGAATCCTAAAGTTAGCGAAAATAAAAAGATACAAGTTCTTTATTGTATTGTTTTATATTTTATGTTGTATTCGTGTATTATACAGGCAAGAGGCCAAATATATTGTAAATGGTATATAGAAATACAAACACGAGTCTTATTTTCACGAACCACGTGCCAACAGTTTAAATAATTTGTATTAAGATATCGCTGTATTAAGATATCGCTGTTTATATGAACAGAGGGAGGGCATAAACAACCAGTTGCATAGGTCCGCATCTGGTACTGACGCGGCAGCCGCTTGAAAAACAACGGTTTGATTAGCAACGTGTTTGGCAACAGTTCCGTGCTCGGTTGTTACCCTGGCCCCAGAACTGAAGGAGGTATTTGCTCCTTACCGGGCAGGCCTGTCGTATGTCATAAGACGCCTAAAGTATTTGTTCGTTTGTTAGCAAAATCTGTCCCGAGGCTTTTTTCCGTACTTCCCGATGACATAAAAGGTTAAAATTCAGCATGAAGTTGCCACCAAAGATGCCGTAAAGGGTTTTAAGCATTGCTGAACACTAATAAGTTTTGGTAAACTTCTTTTCTTTTCTTCGCAAATAACATGACATCACCCAAGACGAGACAAGTACCTACTCTAGGTACCCAAAAGTTGTAAAAATTCGTATTTCGCAGGCAAAATTGTTTCTATGGGTGTTTCCAACCAAAATTGTGCTTACCTTAGGCGTCTTATTCTATGGGATTGTAATGTCTGGCGAAGACAGGCTAAAAAACTAGTAGAATATACTTTGTTATTTCTTACTCGGAGTCCTTTATTAGAATTCAATCATTATTTGATTTTCCAGTATGAGATAACCCCACAGAGATACATCTTTACCGCTCGAAATGTATCGCATTCTAAAGTTACGAGGCCAAACTAACATTCCTAGTGGCTTCTGATGATACCAGACACTAGTTCGTCCACGACAACCACCCTCTCAGTGGCTTTCGGTGAGATCAGCAGATACCGGTTCACCCGCTACTAGCAAACTCTAAAACAATCACAGATCCTCGGTTTCGCAGCCGCCAATTTCCTTGTCCTCAGCCTCGGCTAGTAATAACATCAAAGTTTTCATCAGGGAGTCATTTCCGCACTCCATTGTAGCATACCACGAAAACAATATGATTGAGTCATATTGTTGGAAGATAAATAATAGTTTGTATATCGCGCCAGAAATATGAGACACCTATAGAGGAGAGACTGAAATAAAAGCACAGCGACGACTCGTCACTTCCTGTGCGTCGCCTCCGCCTTGTATCAAGTGCTTAACCACGCGACCTTTTTTCTGTATCCAATATAATCTAGTTTGTATCGTGCATTTTTCTTATACATCCCATCAGGTTATGGGCCCAGGTATTAAAAAATACGGGAAGAGGTAAAGTACACAGTTTTTTTTTTCTTTTCTCTAAGTAATAAAAGTGAGAAAATAGAAGGAACATAACCTCCATTCAAACACGTGGAGATGGATGCGACAAATATGCAAAACTTGGGGCATATTGAGAAACTCGTGGGTCGAGAGAACTATTCCTCGTGGAAATTCGCAATGCAGGCGTACTTGGAATGTGATGATCTATGGGAATGCATCACAGGGGAAGAGACATACCTGGCCGATCAAAAGAAAATGAGTAAGGCCGAAGCAAAAATACAGTAATTCGTCGTTAGTGTCCCGTTTTTACCATGCGTTATAATCCCGCTCACTATCCCCACCATTTCTTGGAATCCTTCGGTCGAGAGTGAGAGAATGAAAGAGACGACGGCAACTTCATGTCAACTGTTTCGTTCCCTCTCGCTCAGCTCTGGGGTTTTCTCACTCGCGGCATCGGCTGTACGGAATAGTCTTAGCGCATATACTACTCTAAGGGAATAGTGTCCGCATCGCGTTAGTGTCCTGCCGCCAGCCCCGATCATCAGGATTCTAACGAGGCATTACTGTAATTCTTTCTATAGACAAACAAAACTACAGTCATATTCAGGACACAGCGACGCCGAAAGATGCTTGGGAAAAACTCAAAAGTGTATTTGAGGACGGTGGATTGACCTGCAAGGTAGGTCTATTACGAACACTAAGTTCTACCAAACTCGTAGATTGTCGGTCAGTGGAGGAGTATGTGAATAGAATAACAAATACAGCCCACAAACTAAAAGAAGCAGACCTAGAAGTAAAAGATGAAATGGTAGGCGCCCTTCTGTTATCTGGATTACCAGAAGAATATAAGCCAATGATTATGGCGTTAGAGAGCTCAGGCACGCCGATAACCATGGACGCTATGAAGGTAAAACTCCTCCAGGACATAAAGGGCGATAATGGACTGAGTACTCAAAACTCGGAGACAGCATTTTATTCCAAGACAAACGAAGGAGGAACAAAGGAGAAAAATAAAGAGAAGAAATGCTACAATTGTGGAAAACCAGGCCATTTCGCAGCGAAATGCAGAAACAAAGCCAAGAAGGGACGAGGCGGTGGAAAAAACTCATCCCATGGGGTATTCACCACAACGTTGGAATCATGCGAGTTAAGTAATGACGCATGGTATTTGGACTCTTGTGCATCGGCGCACATGACCGGAAGGGCTGATTGGCTCAAGAACCCCAAGAAGTACACAGCAGGGGTAAAAACGACAGGTAGAGGGAAATTGACTGCAACGTCAATAGGATCAGTCGAGATTAAGACAGTGGTTCATGGTACCAGTCACAATATAACAATTGAAGAAGTGTTATATGTACCAGGACTTGATGCAAATTTGCTCTCGGTAAACAAAATAATTGAAAAGGGTAACCGAGTAGAATTTATAGGAACCGGATACAGAATATGGAATCAAAGTAATGAGATACTGGCAGCTGCAAACAGCACGGGGGGCATTTATCGAATGGAAGCACACTGCGAAACTGCGTATGCAACTGCGACTTCAAACAGTAATAAGGACTTGGCACAGGAGGCTGGGGCACTTGGGCAGAGAGGGCATGAGAGCGCTGGCTAATAGACTCGTTGACGGAATACAGAATTTCCAAGTTTCTGATGAAAAATGCAGCATCTGCGTACAAGGAAAACAAAGCCGTCACCCATTTGGAAACAGCGGTAAGAGAGCAATGAATATATTAGATTTGATACATTCCGATCTATGTGGCCCAATGTCGAAACAGTCTATGGGAGGTGCGTTATATTTTGTCACTTTCATAGACGACCACAGTCGTAAGAAATTCGTATATTTCATAAAATATAAAAGTGAAGTCGTAGAAGTATTTCAAAAGTTCAAAGCCCTAGTAGAAAATCAAACGGGTAAGAAAATAAAAGCCATAAGGACTGATAACGGTAAAGAATACGTAGGTAAAAAATTTAAGCGTGTCCTACAGGAAGCAGGGATTAGACACCAGACAAGCGTTCCATATAGCCCACAACAGAATGGACTAGCAGAAAGGGCAAATCGATCCATAGTGGAGAGGGCAAGATGCCTACTACTAGACGCAAAATTGTCCAAAGGATATTGGGCAGAAGCGACTTCAACAGCCGTATACTTGTCAAACAGAAGTCCAGCAAAAGCTACGGGAAAGACACCAGAAGAATGTTGGTCCGGAGAAAAACCGAACTTAAAACATTTAAGGATTTTTGGCAGCAAGGTACTGTGAAGCGAAAAGGAGGTAATGTATTGATTGTAGCTATATACGTAGATGATATATTGATATTGTCAAATCGAGACGAGGAGGCGAACAGGCTAAAAGCGATTTTAAACAAAAAATTCGAGGTAAGAGATTTGGGAAAGATAAAACAATTTCTGGGTTTTTGCGTGAACCAAAATCTTAAAGACGGCGAAATAAGCGTAAATCAAACAAAATATATTGAAGCGACCCTCGTAAAATTTGGTGTGCAAGACTGTAAAACCGCGAGTACACCCGCGGATCCTAGTGCAAAACTGTCAAGCGATGTAGATGAGGTTATACAGGACGAAGGCAACGATGAAATACAAGGGCCTTATAAGGAAGCAGTAGGCAGTCTATTATATATAAGCCAGATGAGTAGACCAGACATCGCGTATGCTGTCAACGCTGTTAGTAGTTATAGCGAAAATCCAAAAAAGAAACATTGGGCAGCGATAAAGAGAATATTAAGATACCTCAAAGCTACCAAAGATAAATGCCTTCTCTTTAAGAAAGACAAAGACAATCAAATTGTAGGGTACAGCGACGCAGACTGGGGGAACGATTTAAGAGACAGAAAATCAATCACCGGTGGCGTATTTAAAATGTGCGGCGGAGCAGTATCGTGGTATAGTAGAAAGCAGCGTATAGTTGCACTGTCGACAGTCGAGGCGGAATACATATTTCTATCTTTTGCGAGCCAAGAAGCAATATGGTTTAGGGCGTTGGTGGGTAAGATAGAAGGTTTGAAAAAGGTAAGAATAAAACTATATTGCGATAATAAGGGTGCAATTAGCTTAGCGAAAGACCATAGGATCAAACAGCGCACTAAACATATCCACATTAGATATCACTGATTAGGGACACGGTAGAGCGCGAGGAAATAGAGTACTATAGAGTAATATAGAGTACATTGAGACTGAAAATATGTTAGCTGATATATTTACCAAAGCGACACCAAGGCCAAGACTGAATAATGCGTGGAATTAGGTTTAGGTATGTAACAAAGCGTGTAATAATAATAATAAGGTGATTTATTAAAACGTAGAAAGTACAAATAAGATAAACAAATGTATTTAAGAAAGCGTGTTGGAAGATAAATAATAGTTTGTATATCGTGCCAGAAATATGAGACACCTATAGAGGAGAGTCGTCACTTTCTCTGCGTCGCCTCCGCCTTGTATCAAGTGCTTAACCACGCGACCTTTTTTTCTGTATCCAATATAATCTAGTTTGTATCGTGCATTTTTCTTATACATCCCATCACATATTATAAAAAATTGCAATAACATTGCCCACCATCTACTGTCGTTTGCAAAAATGTTGGCATTCGGATGCTGAGCGGGGCAAGGGGGCTACCACGCTCGCGCCGCCCGACTCTCTGCCGCGAAAGTCCCCAATTCCCCACTCGTAGGTTCTTAGCGATACACGCTGCATCCCGTCTAACTGTGTTCCGCTCGCTCTCGTCGTCACGCGGTGTTGCTGACCCATTCGTCACGTGACGGGTCGGCCAATAGCGACAATACGTGTGCCTTACCTCTACCACTGTGTTAGAAAACGTGGACCTATGAGGATACACTCGATCGGACCACCAAGTTTCTGTCGGCAACATTTTTGCAAACGACAGTACATGGGCACGCGATTCAGAAAGTCCATCGGGGTCAGAATAATAATTAATATTATATAATTATATTAATATTATTATTAGTACCAGTATTATTTAGCGCAGTAGTTATTATTATCAGTATTATTATGATTTGCACATTATTACAACCTTATTGTTAGTTCACAAATTATTTTCTATTTTATATTGATCCTGCTTTCAATTCCTTAAATAATGCTAATTCTAGACTCTAGTCTATGCCCTTCTTCTTCTTAGCACTGGCTCGCCGGAACGGTACTGACATTACCGAATATTAGGCAATAGGAAATAGTATAATAGAAGTCATATTAATAATAAGTTATCGGTATTATTCAATTTTATTGAAAGTACGCATAAGTATACAGACTCTAAGTATACAAAATTACAATAGTATTAAGTAGAAGAGATTCTCGAGGAGATAATATGTACAACAGAAACAATTAACATCTATGCGTATATGTATATGTATGTATAAAGTAGATTTCATTTGGACGTATAAAAGGACAAGTACAAGTTAGTAGTTGCGATACAAGGTAGGAGCATCGTCGTTTCTTTTTACGTCCGAGGCAATCTCGGGCGGTTTTTTGGTTAAAAGGGGCCTTACAAAAAAAAAAGTAACATCGTTAGTGATACACCTGTCCTCCGTAATGCATCCACTTACATTACCTATTGAGCTAAAAAATTAAATGCATATGTGTGTGCGTTTTGCAAATACGTCCTGCTCGCTCTTCTTCGAGTCTCATTCAGTGACGTTGCCACGGCTTCGTCTCAATAAAACACTTCGAAAGCATTCAATCGTGTCCTCGCATCCAAAATCCGATAATTGAATGCTTTTCAATATCAATGATGTTTGAAAAAAAAACGAGTTATTCAAACTTTTTCCTTCTAAACCTAGTGTTTAAAAATGATCGTTTACGTCACGAAACAATTATTCTTCATTGACACTCTGTACATCTAATGAACATCTATACGTGAAATAAAATTCTATTTAAAACTATCAGTTTCCAGCTGTAGGCAGTGGTTCTTTAAAAAATGGTTATGACAAAACTGGGTTTCACTGTATCTATAAATCATTGACGTAACTATTCACGTTAAACTTATTCCACCTCTATATCCCATCGTCCGATGCGTTAATTTTATTATCTTACATAAATCATCATTTTACTGTTACCTACAATGCTGGGGCCCAGCTTACACATGGAAATCTCTGATAGTATCTGCGAATAGAATTCTGGCTGTAAAGGTATCAGATATTGGAGGCAGGAAGTTGTTCCTTATTTATGCTCTGTTTAATCGAGACACTAAAATGATATCTTTGCTCACGATCGAATGGATGTATATAAATTGGTCGAATTCAGTTGAATCTTTTGCCCGCGAGGCACGAATTTTCTCGACGAAGCCGGGCAACATAACACGAACCTTTACAGAATAGACTAAACAAACAAACAATAACAACAATAATAATAATGTCTGTTTTCACGATCGATCGTACGCGGCCGTCGAATCCGCGACGATCGGCGCTGTTCACGACTTATGACACTGTTACGTCACGCCTTGGTACGCGTGCTGCGCAATTGGATGGGCGCGAAATGATTGTGCTTTTATTCTGCTCACATTATAGAGATAAGAATAATGTCTTGAATAAACAGTCTCATTTTTTACCAGTGTGAGGTTCTTTACCGTAGACTCATAAACTCGAAACAATTAGTACTTTTTTGTTCCTGAATTATCCGATACAGGACTGTGAAGAGTAATTTTGTGTTTAACATATTAACATTTGTTCCAAACGTTTAATTTATACATTAGCAGTTGCACAATAAAAGTATTTGAACGAGGTACTGAATTGTTTCGAGTACATACTTGTGGCCTCCATTTGTTCGTAGAGCATAAATGTAGAGTCGACAAAGTATATAATGAAATTTACTTTCTACTAGGGAAAAGTACAATTGCTTTTCGATAAGGCTGGAAGATGTTGAGTCTAACTCTAAATAGGTTCTAAACATATTCTGTTTAGGTATTTCTAGCGACACTACTCTTTCTAATAGTTTATAACTAAAAATTTTCAAGTCATACAGGTTATACTCTACTAATGTCACGACGAAATATGTACTAAAGAGTTATGTTTATTAATCGTGATAGATAATAATGATGTTAAAGCCCACACCGGTTTAAGTATTTTCTACAGACTCTCTTATATCGACAAGACTTTTGGACACCATTTCGAGCCCCTCGCAACCGCCTAAGAAGAAAGAAACACATGAAAAGGATAGTTATTTAGAAACGCGAGAAACAGCTTCTGCGAAAAGCCTTCCCTTTCATTGGTTATGTTTTGGCACGGGGGTACATAACGCGCGCGTCTCGTTGAGTCTAATTGACTCTTCACTTCCGATCGAAATCGATTAGAATTCCGTCGATGGTAGAGGGTACTTTTTTCATAATTGAAACGCTTACGCATCTAAATGTCCAACGAGTATAAATAAATAGAGGAAAGTGCTTCTCACGATTTCGTTTTTTTACACTTTTGGATATCCTGAAGATTGTCGTTTAGCACGTTCACTGTGCGAGTATTTTTTGAAATCCATCTTTACATGATGATAGGTACAACTGTAGTTAATTTTGAATTATATAAATGAATCACACATGTGGTATGGACGTATAAATGTGTACTGGCCATGGGTCATGTGTGACTCTCAAACAATGAACGTGCTAATTATCGAGGGAATTTTTTTGGGGAGGCTCTCCTTTGACTAAGTATCATTGTAATTGAATAAAATAGACGAATTAGAGCTTCCCAATTGGAGTATTATTTCAGTGATTACATTTATCTCGATGTATCGGTTGACAATCTTCAGGATAGTTGGAATTTTGCACTTTTCTTTATCAGTCGACTCGATAGTATCAATGAACGAAAATTGTCGCTCCTTCAATTTGGCAATGACAGGCAATTTTTATTGAATGGTTTGCAAACCTGTGAAGACTACCGTCCAGCGGTTTCGTCCACAATCTTTCGTCGCCTCGGATCTCCTTTATCAAGGATCTTCACCTACTACTTAGAGGGAGTCAAAGTTCGACTCTCGATCGCTAGTCTGAAAAGATTGAATAGTTTTTGCATTAAATTGATGGCAATTTTTCGTTGAACTGAGATTCTGATTCAATTATATACGAAACGTATGTAAATAAAATGATTAAATTAGATAACTATTTACCTGTTTCTACCTGATTTTAAGTAAAGTCTATTCGAGCTAAAGTTAAATTCAAACTAATTTTTTTGTGCAAACAGAACGCGAAATAACAGAACCATTTTAATATTAAAATATCAATTGTATTATATTCATTTATTGATTCATTGATGCATTTCGAAATGTCCCAAATATTAAGGAAATTAATTGTAAGATGCGAATCTTAACATATTTCATGGATAGAAGGAAGTATCATCACAATTTTAAGTTGTATATTCTCTGTCTGCATGGAAAAATGTGGCATTTCATTTAAAAAGAAATTTAAACGTCAATGGTATGATTCGTGTACCATTACTGATTCAATCCGATGAAATTTGAATAGCCACCGTAGTCTTTCAAGTCTCATACATTCAATTTTTCATTTGAACATATTCTTAAAAAAAACATCCACTTATAAATTAAAATGGAAGCCTTGCACATGAATTATAGATGAAAATTAATAACAAACGGAATCTATTATGTTCATTCAAATAAGAATCCAGTATCATCATCTCTATTGTCACATCAACAAAATTACAATGCCGTTCAGTTCTAAACAAAACAAAGAATGAAAAGTTTCAAAAGTTTATCGAATACCCCTTAATTCCACAAGAATCTTATGTGTAGGAAACTAACAATAAGAAAATGAAATTATAGTACATATAAAACAAAGAATGAAAAGTTTATCGAAAACATCTTAATTCCACAAGAATCTTAAGTGTAGGAAACTTACAATAAGAAAATGAAATTATAGTATACATATAAAAGACCGAAGATTCTACGACGTAGAATCTACGTAGAGCTCGAATTTCGCTTGTAACTCACCCTGTCCGGGCTATAAAGCGGCGGATGCTGCGCCGGAAGTCTCAGCGTGCTACCCAGATCCCTCTCAGCCATTGTATGCCCCTCGCTAGCACTGTCTCTGGCGTCTCTGTTGTCTCTGGAGTCCTTAACACTGTTTCTTCGAGTGTCGGCGACTTTCGTCGGTAGCTGAATCGTTGTTTCTCCGCAGGATCTGGCCAACGTGGAGCCTGCTTCGCCTAAATCGAGCCTTAATAGCTTCGTTGGTGCTTGAATAGTTGTCTCCCCGCAGGAACGAGCCAATGTCGAGCCAAGGTCACCTTGGAGGTCACCGGTTCGTAGGACCTTGGTTGCAGCTTCCACCGTTGTCTCGCCACAGGATCGAGCCAAGGTCGAATCAGCGTCCATCGTTCGAGTCACTGTCGCGGACACCTAAGTAAAGGTGAACAGAATTTTAAATAAAAATCATAACGTTTACAGAGCCTCCCAAAAAGATCGATGAAAAATATGATATTCTGTCATATCAGTAATTCTTAGTTTTCTGTCACATCAGTACTTTATATTTTCGATGGGTGGTCACATAATGAATTCACGTGTGTTTTGTAATAACGATAAAGGGCTGTAATTTTAGTGTGACAGAATATATTTTTCTGATAGTAATTGTAATTGAGTGATAGTAATTGAGCATGGTACCTGAAAGCCTGCACTGACGAGGGCTCCACTAGGAGTGGCCGGTGTTCTGATGATATGGACATCAGCCTCCTTGCAGTCCTTTGTGCTGGATATACTTTGCTTCCTGTTTCCGGTGGTGTGCATGCCACTGTCAAGGTAATTGAGCAGTTTGTGCTCCTCTGTCGAGAACGTGCTCATACCAGACTTGTAATTCTGCGGTGATTGAGGTGCCGATCGATATTTGGCACGTGGGATCATTACCGTCAGCGAGCGATCTCGTTGCTCGTCGTTTATTGGCACTGTAACAAATCAAGAAATGATACAATCCGGTTACTTAATCATGTTATATTATCTATTACAACTGTACTAAAAGATATAGTAATACTAATAAATGCTAAATCATTGCTCTATAATAAAAAAACGGTAACGTTCACTTATCTCAAAAAGCCACGTTACGTAAAGATGGATATTGCAAAAAATCCAAAGAAGTTAAAAATGGTACAAAACATCAGTTTAGTATTAAAGAAGTAGAAAATCTAATATAGAATGATTATTCAACTTTCCGATAAATTTGGCAGAATTTTGCTTGGCAAATAAATAGTGTACTTACATATTATTAGATATAAACGGATTGACAATGCTAGAAGATAGACTTTATGTTTTACTTTATGTTATTTTCTTATTCTTAATTGATGACTAATTTTCCTAGTATTTAATTAAAAAAAAATATTTTGAGATGCCATATGATCGCAGGGTTGTAACTCAATAATTAAAGAGATAGTGTCAATCAAAGTCACTAATTTTAGCAAATTTTAACGTGTACTAGCTCTATAGATAGATATATTTATCTCCAAAACTATTAATCATATTGACATGCTTATTTTTCAGTTTTATTTGGATGAGTTCAAAATTTGGAAACGAGTTTTTTTTTTAAAGTAAAGTCATTTTTATAATGGTACAAATTCTTCTGCAGTTTTCAATGCAATATTCTAGTTTTAAAAATCGGCAAAAACCGTCACTAAATTCTTTGAAATATTTTTAATATATTTTATGCATAATCCTACGTGCAAAGCATTAACGTTTACAGTGAACAATGAAACGCCGTATTACGTCACAATGCAGGTAAGGGATCGATAAGATGAGGAGACGAAGATTTTAGCTCCTTAAACCTTAGTTACTAGACGAAAAAATAAGACTTTGCTGGAATTTCATTCTTAGAATAAAAAGTGGGGGTTGCGATGAGTAACGCATTTTGGATGTAACCACTAGACGACTCTCATCAGATACCTTCTTTAGCATTTCACAAGTGAAATGCATAAGGTTTGGGGCACCGATTTGGTTACAATTTTACACATAGTCAATGCAAACCATGTATACTGGAGTCTTATACACACGATGCATTACTATAAAATTTCGCGGGAATATTACCGCAGAAAATTTTCTAATTCCAACGCCTCAACCTATTCAATTTTTTTACTACTAATTTATAATTATCTTTATCAGTAGTTATTAAAATCAATTTTGTTCTTGTATGTAGGTCCATACCTGTATTGGATTTGAAGAAGTCGAAAATTTGTATCCGATTTGCCCGTAAAACTTTTAATAGTGCGCTCTGTGTGTTTAATATGTTATTGTACATGTTTTGTAAGTACTATCTGTATGGAAAACTGGAATCAAAAATAGGTGACCTAAACCTTGCGCTACGTCCTTGTCAGACACAGCAGAAAGCTGGGCATCGAATGATTCTCGAGAAAGGGAAATCAGTAGGTCGAATAACGAACCTGATGCTGCGGCTACCATGGTAGCTTTTCTCGGCGGATGTCTAGATTTTCCGCTGGTCTTGCGAGCGGATCTTTTAGCCGGCGGCATGGGTGCTATCATCTGCGGCGGAGGCGGCAGAACGTGCGGCACATGGTGGGGTATCGCTAGATCTGTCACACTGCCCTCGCTGCTGGTGTCTCCGCCCGTTCCAGGAATCATAGCCCTTCTGTCGCCAGTCTGCCGTTTTCGGCTGGGGTGACGAAAGCAGGCCATACTCACGCACACTGCTAGAAGACCCAGCAATATCGCCCCCGTTGTAACCAGAGCTATCAGTAGCACTGAAAACAAATTTAAACCACTGTGAACAGAAATTCAGCGTGTGTCTAATGCAATAACTTTGCATCGCTAAGACGCGGTTTCAGTAATTAATCGATGCATTTCCGTTATTTGAACGTGTACAAGACGGTTCATGTTACGCTATTGCATGTAATGCATTATGTATTTACAGGAAGAAATAAGTGTATGAATAAAAAAAGTAATAGGCATTTTTGTGGATTTTCACTGGCGATCGTGAACGAGGATTGGTAGTCATGATAATCGTTGCAGTATACGGGAATGGTAACGCGATAACGCTACATACATATAATTAGCTATATTAACTGATTAATATTTTATAAAGAAAATAGGAAGATTTTCTGAAAGTTGTTCCAAAGGCAATATGTTTAATCGGGAAATTTACCTATATATTCGTGACATTCAAAACTAGTATTAGGAAATTAAAGAAAATTAGGGGGAATAAATTTAATTATCCAAAAATTAGAAGACGACGATATTGTTTTGAAATGCTATGAACGCCTTGTGTCTTATGTTGACATTTAAGTCCGTAGCAAATGAATCTGTTAGTGTTATAGATACATAAATACATATATATTTTTCTGAGATTTAGTACTCTTGCCTTAAAATGTGCAGGAGAAATTTGTAATCTTGACATTGAAAATACAAGTGACTTTGAAATTGAATTCAATGCTTTTGCCAAGAAAAAACTTATAAAGGCACTAACTAACGCTGATATCTTAAACTTAGGGATTCTGTATGTGTGTACGTCGCGAGCAGAGGCGCGGACTATCGTTATAATCCTCTTGGGGTCGTTAGGCCCAAGTATATGTAGGGGAGAGTAGGGTAAAGCGGAACGGGTGGGTAAAACGGAACATCAATGTTTCTCTTAGATGAGAGCTGCGAATGAGTTGGTAACACGTGACATGGGACCAAACGGTCCTCATAGCATTTCGTGACAGACCATAAACCCGTGCACAGGTTACTTTTCGATTAATACTGTTGTAAACATTTCCGGTATCGAAGTTTTGATATTGTATTGTAGTTTCGACCACTTTTCTTCACTTGGATTTAGAAAATTTGTAACGGCAAGAACACCGTTGGATTTTATAGTTTTTACGCTACATTTTGACGTTTTACCCAGCTTTTTACCTCACGCTGAAGTGTAAATATTAAATGTTTACTAAATTACCGCATGTGGGGCAAAGCGGAACACTTTTACGTGGGGTAAAACGGAACACCTATTTAACCCACTTCCGCCAATCCAATTGACTTGAAACTTTGCAGGCGAGCGTAGTTATGATGACAATACAAAATTATGAAAAAAAAACGGGAGGGGTGAAAAAATTATCCAGTCATCAATGAATATAACACATAACCACAAATCCAAACGACTTGAAATCAGCCTGTAACCACAAATCAATTCAATCAACATGAAATCAGCAAATAACTATAAATCAAACCTTAGACACTAAAAAGTAAATATGAAAAAAATATTCAATTTTTTTAAATTAGACGATTTTATTTAAAATGCACTAAAAACTAAAAAAATCTCCATGCACACGATGATATTCATTATTCATGTAAAAATCCATGTGTATCTAGAGACGCGGTAGCGTCTCGACGCCAAGTACAGGAAAGACACCCTGTATATGTCGACTGTCGCTACCGCTATCATTTACTCGAGAAACGGCTATTCCAACCTAACCTGAAACTTATTTCATTAATATCTCATCACACCTGCAATATTTTAATATATTGCAATATTTTCTAAATTTAAAGGCATTTTTCTTATGTAAACCGCATATAAGCTTTCGAATAAGACCAAATTCAATGAAATCGGTCCACGTATGACAGAGATATCGTAATATCGTTTCATGGATCTGTCAGAAACGGTAAGATACTTCTTCTTCTTCTGATTCTCTAAGGAATTTTTCGCCAAACATATGCATACATATATACTACGCGTACACGCGCACCGACGAACTAACACATGTTTCGTTCGTCGATTCGTCGACTCTCGGGATCATTCGGCAGGGATCGTCGTCCGTCATTGTACATATATATATATATATATATATATATATATATATATATATATATATATATATACCTATGTATACTATTTTGAATTTTATATAACCTACCAAGTGTCAAATAATGTAAGTGGTCTAAATTTGAAATGTCAGGAGTTTTTACACTAAATAGAAGACTGAATTATTATCTCAATAAACAAGGTAAGTCGCTAAAATTTTTTAATAGATTTCTTATGTAGAGTCGCAGACTTGGAAGTTGTCCGGAGAAGGTTCAACAGAAAAGCATCTTCTTTCGCATAAGTTTCTGGAAATTTGTACCATGCATGTACAAAATAATACCACGCATGTACAAAATAATATATATATTGTAACAAATTGCATTGCATTTAAATTGCCAGATATTTTTATACCAGCAGTTTAGAGTTTTTATGTAAACCTTAATATTATAGAAATGAAGGGGATGCCCAGGACTTGGATAAAAATGAAGGGGACGCACAGGCTTGGATATAGAATTGAAGGGGACGCACAGGCTTGGATGGATAGATATGAAGGGGATCCACAGGCTTGGAGGTTCTCCGGAGAAGATTAGATAGATAGACAGAGCATCTTGTTTCGCACAAGTTTCTGGAAATTTGTCAAATCAGGTAAATTGACAAAATTTGTCAAGACATAGCGTTAAGAATTATTAAGAAAATAGATTATGGTGGACTGCTTGCAATGTAGAGCAAGTCACATTAGTGAAGAAAGTACACTGAAAACACATCTCCCTTAATGCTTTTCAATCTTTTGTGAAAAACATTCGTAATACTTTAATAAAATCCACAGCAATTGCCACGCTATTCATTAATTCATTAATTTTTTAGATTCCCATTAACAATATTTCAATTCACCAATAAACATACTAAATTAATTTTATTCCAACACCAATAAATTGTGTGTTGAAAATATTGGATCTCTTTGTTCATGTTCGCTGAATTATTACCATAAGCATTTATTTAAATTTTCTGCAATAAGACTTTCTGTCATACGCTCTTACCTCCTTCGGACACATTATGTAGTCTCTACATCACTATAGGAAAAGGCTACTCTATTTCTATATAAGTAAGTTCTACTATGTTAAGTTGTATATAACTAAAATGTGGCTTTTATATATATTTACAGATAACCCAAGCAGAAAATGATGCAGTGTGATCTACGTCAGACTATGTACGCACATATTTGCAGGTAGGGTTTTGCATACGCAATTATTCATTCAATAATCTTGACAATGAGCACGTGTGATAATTGATATAATTAGTAAATGTGTCCTATTTTTCAATTAACGATGCAGACGAAGAGAATTATTTCAACAGCTGAAAGAGAAAGTAACCCTGCTGTACGAGTAAATAAAACCCCATAAAAAAACTTCAAAAAAGTAAAAAAATTACGCCAAGCACATGAAAAAATAAATCACAAAAAATAGAAAGTAATAATAAATATAATATTAAAAATTATCTGAGGTCATTCCCAATGCAAATTATCTTTGTAAAAAGAAGTGAGATCACCATAAAAAAACTTCAAAAAAGTAAAAAAATTACGCCAAGTACACGAAATCAAACAAATCACAAAAAATAGAAGATAATTACAAAATAAGAAAAAGATGTGAAATCAAAATGAGCTGAAAGTACATAAAGGTGCTTTCCCGCTGCGTGCAAAGACGACACTGTGTAACGCAATGTAAGATTCGGTGCTTTCCAACTGCGCTTAATAATATTAAGTAGATATATTTTTATACAAATAAATATTTTAATACAAATAAATATTTTATTCAAAATACTTGGCGCTGCGAAACCGAAAAAATGTTAATTGTCTTAGTATTAATAATTTACAATAACTCCCTTACAATCTAAAATACATAAACATATAGATATACATATTACAAACGCAGTCAGATTTATTCTATATATATTTAACTTTAATATCATACGTAGCATATGCAAACGCACGCATACACACATTTACGAACGCACGCACAAGAAAGAAAGAAAAAGATTAATGCAATTTATACATATGTATTCAGTTTAGCAACACCAATTCGGTGAGCAGCGCCAAGTATTTTGAATAAAATATTTATTCGTATTAAAATATTTATTTGTATAAAAATATATCTGCTTACTATTATTAAGCGCAGTTGGAAAGCACCGAATCTTACATTGCGTTACACAATGTTGTCTTTGCACGCAGCGGGAAAGCACCTTTATGTACTTGCAGCTCATTTTGATTTCACATCTTTTTTTTTATTTTGTAATTATCTTCTATTTTTTGTGATTTGTTTGATTTCGTGTACTTGGCGTAATTTTTTTACTTTTTTGAAGTTTTTTTATGGGGTTTGATTATTTTCAGTAATTTTTATGTTATCTGGTAAAATATTTTTTCGTAACTATAATATATGTTCTTGTTATATTTTATCTGTAATAGTTATACCTAAAACATATATTTATAGTTTTTTACATAAATGAATACTTTTTAAATCTTAAAAATAATGATTTTGTGCGTTTAGATGGTCTTCAAGTGGGTGTTCCGCTTTACCCTACCACTTGAGTGAGGCGATGATTTCAATACCTCCAGTAAATCTCATTTTCCTTTGTGGCCAAATATTTTTCTTAACAAAGACTTCGATTTTCTTATAGTCTAAGGTCCACTTAAGACTCCTGTTGAAGTCCTGTGTCTTTTTTTCCTTCCGATTTTATGTTATCACCCTCCAAAGTTAAGCGTTCCATGTTACCCTACTCTCCCCTATATAAACCTTAGTGGTACGCGTCTGCTGGTACCTATCACTCGTCAAAATTAATTGAATGACAAGTTAGTTTAAAGTACTTCGTATTAGTCAACGATCAAGCTAGTGTGTCTCTATAATAATTTCGTAGTGTTATGTTTGAAAGGCCATATCAACTGGGTAAAACTGATTTTAATGTGTGAATGTGATCCGAACGTTGACCGTGACGAACGATTTTAATGTTTTTAGTAGACACGATCCGAGTACAAATCGTTGGAGTCCATATGAAGATGTTTGTAGTTCAGTGATCGCCACGAGAATCCTGTCCAACTTTTCCGAAGTTTTGAAAGTGGACAGGGTGTTCAATTTTTTGGGAGGTGACAAAAACGTGACTGGGCGAATTTTGTAGGAGGACAGATCTCCTCCCCTCTGTAAATTTACCGGTGGGGGAAGGAACCTCTCCTTCAGACCGAAACGAATGAGAAAACTTTGAACATCTAGTTCAAAGGCAATCGAAAATGTCGGTAAGAAGTCATTATGTGTATGGTACTACTCGCCGACGGGGCAATATAGGGATTAACAAAAGTAACGTAGGTATTGTTCAGAATGAATGTCTAAATTCTTATAAACTGCACCTTTCGGTTGCCTTTCCAAATAAGGCAAGCAGATGTTTTTGTAGCGTCCTGCGAAAATGAGAAATTGCCTGTCGTAAAACGACAAATGAATTTTTGCTTCGCTTTAAACCCACTTTTGTTTTGTACAGCAGAATAATTTATTAGAAAACGAAAAGTTTTCAGTGACAGTAAGAGCTGCATACAGGATGTCACAAAAATGTTCCAGGTCCTTGAAGGGGGTGATTTGAAACAAGTTTTTCCTTAGTGAAAATGTTCTCCGGGGCTTTGTTAACGAGATATTAACAAAAAACCCCGACCAATCAGAGCCGCGAGTCTGCCGGCCTAGCTCCCGCGGTAGCGTGGCTACGCGCTGCGCTTGTACTACAAGCAAGCAAGTCCGCATGTATCGAAGGGAATTGCGTAGAATCGCAAATGAAAAAGACGTAACAAATAAAATCGAACTTTTTGTCATCATTTCGTCTATTTCATTTGCTATTTTACGCAATTTCTTTCGATGCCTGACGACCTGCTTGTGCGTTGTACAAGCGCAGCGCGTAGCTACGCTATCGCGGGAGTTTGGCCGGCAGATTCGCGCTCTGATTGGTCGGGGTTTTCTGTTAATATCTCGTTAACAAAGCCTCGGAGAACATTTTCGCTAAGGAAAATGTTGTTTCAAATCCACGAGTCACCTCTTTCAAAGACCTGTAACATTTTTGGGACACCCACTATGTCGGAACAACAATTACAATCTAGGTACATAGTATGTCAGTAATACAAGAATACTACCGTTATTTACTGTGAAATAAACTGAATATATCAGCCACCGACTGATCGCAAATTACGAGACACTATTAGCTGTTAGATGCTTGATTAGAGTAAATAATATCTTTCTAGTTGACTTCATTTTTCACTTCCAAACTTTGAAGTAAATCAGTTGAACTCACCTTTGAGATTAACCTGGCAGCGTTGGCCGCTGTGCCAGGGGAAGCATTCACACACTTCCTGGCCATTAGTGTTCATTACACAGTGTCCTTTATTGTTGCAACTGGGACAGCCTAGTGGCGCCTGAGAACAAACCCTTCCAGGGTACGCTGAATTTTCAGACAGATCCGCCCAACCCTCTTTGCAGGAGCATTGATAAGAGCCTCTCAAATTGAAACATGCGGCATTTAGGGAACAGTCGTGGTGGGGACCTCCTTCCTCAGTTTCACATTCATTGAAATCGATTGCATCGATCTGAAACATATATTAGTGATTCTCAACGAGCACTACTAATTATGCTATTAATTATCAACAAGTACTATTCTTAAAATCTTCAAATTATGTTTTGACCTATTTATAAAGACCTACTGGGCCGTTTCTTGTTTAAAAGGCACGGAAGCAAACTCACCACATCAAGGTTTTTCGAGGCGTAAACCTCGGTGCCTCCCAAACTGTAATTGCTACCAATCAAGTATTTTCGAAGGACTTCCTTCAACCTCGTTTCGTTGGCGTTGTCGCTGAGCTGAACGTGAAATTCTACTTTCGTTGGATTGGGCGTGAACCCTGCAATTTTGAGACCTCTGTAGACGTCTCTCAGATCACTCTGCATCAGAGTCCTGTCTAGGGCGTCCTTAGTTGGATCCAGTAGCTTTCTGTACGTCGTCGACGTGGAGTCGTTCATACTGGCTTCGTAACTTACAGGTGCGTGTCCAATACGATCCAAACCGACTCGAAGGGTGTAGGTGTAAGTAGCTGGAAATGTGCAATAGAAATATATTGTAAGTAATAACTTATAGGAAATTATCTTTTGGAATGTAAATTTTTAAATCAAAGTAAGCAGATTTACAAAGGTTAGACTGTGCAAGCTATAATTGTAAGAAATGATGGGGGGCTGGGGTTTCCCCAAATTCGGCAGCGACGCGGCAACACGGCGAGCCGTACGCTGCGTCGTAGAGACGAGCGGGTACAAAAAAGCTGACGGCGGCAGTCAGTCCTGATCGAGCCGCGGTTGTAACCGCAAGCAAGCCTTTTTACAAATAAATATATATATTCTCCTTACACCAGCATCGTTTATGTGGGTAAAGCCTCTCCTTACAATTATCAGAAGTGGGATAAGAGCATTTGTGTGAGGTGTGACGCAGTGAAGTCATTGATTTAGCATACGAACTTCAGTATTCTCGGTGCTAAACGGGTAGTGTTGCTGGTTATTTGTGCAAGGGAAGTGTGAGATTCGTTCTCTAGCGTGAAGTAGTTGAGTACAAAAACTGAGAATGAATCCGGCGAATTTCAAAGTCGCACAGCTCAAGGAGGCGTTGCAGCGTAGAGAGCTTGTTACGACGGGAGCGAAAGCGGACTTGATTAAGAGATTGCAGGAGAATGACCCATCAGGAACCTAGATGAATGATATCCAGCGGGGAACGGAAAGTAAATTAGTCGACAATGGGAATCATGAAGAGGATCACCAATTGCCGACTGAAACCGAGCCGGGAAATGCAGCTCCTGAGACGGATAGGTGTACGGCCGAAGAATTGAGACGAGAAGTTAATTTTATGCATCGAGAACGAGAACTCATGCAGCGAGAGTTGCGGCTGGCAGAGCGTGAGAACGAACAGTTGCGCAGATCAAATGCAAGTAGTGATGTTCTTGAGGTGCGACCAAAACTTAATGTGAGGTCCGTGGGCGATCTGCTTAGTGATTTTGACGGGATAGAAGGTACTTTTAGGAACTGGGAACGGCAGTTACAGATGCTGATGGCTACGTATCAATTGGACCAGAGTATGTCAAGGATTTTGATAGCGATGCGGTTGAAGGGAAGAGCTTTGTCTTGATTCCACTCCCGGCCCGAGTATGTTCAGATGCCAATTGCTGAGTTGTTAGCTGAGATGAAGAAGATGTTCGATCAGCGTGAAAATAGACTGAAATTGCGTAGGCAATTTGAGGAAAGAGTGTGGAAGGCGGACGAACCGTTCAGTATGTACCTTCATGAGAAAATAATTCTTGGAAATCGTGCGTCGATCGACGAAGAAGATGTAGTCGATTATCTGATCGACAGAATACCAGAAGTACATTTACAAAACCAGGCGAAGATTCAACAGTTTGAAACGCCTGCTGCTCTACTGGCAGCTTTCGAAAATATCTCGTTGACCGGCGGAAAGGGGCGAGGTAATCGAGATACAGGAGAGGGTACGAAGCCTACAAAAGGTCCATCGAAGCTAACCTCAACGGGTGCGGCCACGAAGGAGGCAAATGTGACGGCGGCTACGACAAAGGAGGCAACTCCGACAGCAGCTACGACGAAGGAAGCAACTCCTACAGCAACCAGTCCACGGTGTTATAATTGCAGTAAATTCGGGCATATTGCTAAATACTGCAAACTGCCCCAAAGAGAAAAGAGTGCTTGTTTTAAGTGCGGTGAGAAAGGGCATACTGCGAACGATTGTAAAGGTAAGGGAGCATCTCAGCAAATTGGTTGTGTAGGCGGTAAAAGTGAGAATGAGTTCAAAAAATATGTTACGTTCAGAATGGATGGGTTAGGCTTGAAGTCGGAATTGACGTTGAATACGCTCATTGATACGGGTAGTCCTATCAGTTTGATTAAAGAGAAGTTTGTTCCGAATTGTATTATTGCCAAAGATAACTCATCAGACGGTGCATTTTGTGGACTAAATGGGAGCAAATTGGTAGAGATAGGAACGGTTGTAGTAAATCTTCAATATGACGGAATATCGAGATCAGGTGTACGCATGCATGTTGTAGCTGATAGTACTATGTCTGCGCCGGCGGTAATAGGTAGAGATGTGTTGAAACTGTGTAACGTAACGTTAACGGCTCCGTCGGCCGATGACCAAAAAATTGTTTGCGAGGACATTTTAAGTATTGACATCAGCGAGCCTGCCGCTCAGGTACAGGAATCATTAGTAATTAAGCCTAATATACCGTATGAGGAACAGACGAAATTGTGGAATTTGTTTGAGACTGAGTATGTACAGCCAGAACGTCCCGATGAACCTAAAGTAGATATGGAATTAAAGTTAACGGTAGATAAAATTGTGCCTTTTCATGCTGCACCGAGGCGGCTGTCGTTTGCAGAAAAGAAACAGTTGCAAGAGATATTGGATGTTCTGTTGGCTAAGGGTATTATACGAAAGAGCACTTCAGATTGTGTGTCTGCTATCGTTCTAGTGTCGAAAAAGAATGGGGAAAAACGCTTGTGTGTGGATTTTAGATTGCCCGGTGGGCATTAGAATTGCAAACCTACGATTACGTGGTTGAACATCGCTCCGGCGAACGGATGAAGCATGTAGATGCTTTAAGTCGATCATTTGGTGTGTACATAGTGGAAGACAATCCGTTTGAATACAATTTCGCTATATGTCAATCGCAGGATGGAAAGATTAAAGAATTGGCTGATAAACTCGAAAAAACGGAAGACAAGTTCTTTGAAATGCGAAATTCCATTGTATTTAGGAAAAAGGGCGACACTTTATTGTTTTATGTTCCGGAAAGTATGGTAAACAATGTATTATTTAGATATTACGATCAAATGGGTCACTTAGGAGTTGAGAAAACTACCAATGCGATATCAAGGAATTATTGGTTTCCTGAATTGAAACGGAAAGTAGACGCGCACATTAAAAACTGTCTTAAATGTATTTCGTTTTCGCCATCGACGGGAAAGGCGGAAGGTGTTCTGCATGCGGTTTCAAAAGGGGAAGGCCCTTGGCATACGTTGCATATTGATCATTACGGGCCCACAGATCCAAAATGTCTTGTAAAGAAATACATATTTCTAGTTGTGGACGAGTTCACAAAATATGTCAAATTATATTCAACGGAAACTATTGCGAGTAAAGAAGTAATAGCTTGTTTGTCTGATTATTTTGCGTGCTACAGCAGGCCCATGGTTATTGTGTCCGATCGAGGAACGTGTTTTACTTCGCATGAGTTTAGCGAGTTCTTAAAAGAGGAAGATATTAAGCATATTTTGATAGCTACAGGTTCTCCTCAAGCCAATGGACAGGTTGAGAGAGTTAATCGTGTGTTGGGGCCTATGTTAGGTAAATTAAGTGATCATCGAAAAGGAAGGAAATGGTACGAATTATTACGCGAAATTGAATACGCTTTGAATAATACGATAAATAAGAGCACAGGGGAAACGCCCAGTCGATTGTTGTTTGGAATTGATCAGCGTGGTGACGTTAATGATAGGGTGAAGGAATATCTCGATGTTTGCGTAAACAATAAGAAAGTAAGTCTGACTGATCTTAGATGTAAGGCGTCGGAAAATATTAAAGCGTCGCAAACTTCGAATGCGAAGTATTTTAATGCGAAAAGAAAAATGCCTCTGAAGTATCAAGAAGGTGATTATGTTATGTTACGAAATTTTGATAATACCCCTGGAACATCGAAAAAGTTATTACCACAGTTTAACGGTCCATATACGGTTACAAAATTGCTGCGTAATGATAGATACTTAGTTGCAGATGTGGATGGTTTTCAAAATACCCAGAAATTGTATCAAGGAATGTGGGAAGCAAAGAATATGCGACCATGGAAAGTAGATCCTAAGTAATTTTAAGTTGTACGCATAAGTACGGTTATAGTATGTAAGGTAGTGTGGATATTGATTAGGAAACAAACGCGGAGTTCGAGGACGAACTCAGGGTCAGGATAGCCGAATTGTAAGAAATGATGGGGGGCTGGGGTTTCCCCAAATTCGGCAGCGACGCGGCAACACGGCGAGCCGTACGCTGCGTCGTAGAGACGAGCGGGTACAAAAAAGCTGACGGCGGCAGTCAGTCCTGATCGAGCCGCGGTTGTAACCGCAAGCAAGCCTTTTTACAAATAAATATATATATATTCTGCTTACACCAGCATCGTTTATGTGGGTAAAGCCTCTCCTTACATAATTATTAGACTAACAGTATTCAGACTGTCCAGTTCTGTCGATTATATGTATATTTTGGCATTAATACTCACGTTTGCAAGGTCGATCAGGGAACATTCTCGCAAAACCTGGTCGACAAACGCATTTCATTTCATTTTCAGCTGTGGCGCATGTTTCTGCCCTTGAAGCTCTGCATTCAGGTGTGCATTGATTAGCAATAGGTTGAAGGGACACCACAGGTGCTCCCAGAACACCACCTGCCAACACTCTGTGTATTTCATTTCCAGTTGGATCTTGTTCATCTCTCGAAATATCGCCGTATTCAGCCTCCACCTGCAAAAACAGTTCGTTTGTCGGTTTCATTTCTGAAAAGCCGAGAGATAGTGTGTAGATAATTGAAAGGAATGCGTTTTACATTTACCTCTTCAGCATCAGCCGCGGGCGGTTTCTGGTCGCTCATGACTACGAAAATAGAGTCATTATCCACTACGTTCTTGTACGATACGGGTATTCTAGTTACTATCGACTGCAATATCGTCGATGTGACTGTAGCAACCACGCTTGTTGGACGTAGCAAGGTCTCCGTCACTGTTTCTACTGTGATCGACGTTAATCTGTGAGTGAGAAGGAGAGTTCTTGTCGTTGGTGGAGAACCCAAGACTGACGTTTCTATTCTCGTTACCGTTGACGTTTGGAATCGGGTGACCTAAAAATCCGTGAGATTGCACAAATCGTTTACTAAGATTTTTAATTTTAGCTAAAATAAGAAATTAAAATAAATGAGATTAATGATTTATGCTGCTTCATTTAAAAAGTGGGATTGTGGAAATTAATGGCAAAATCTCTTAAAAAGTAAGAGAACTGTTAGAGACTTCGCCACTATGAGGGACATAGTCCACACTATTCGAGTCGTCAAACTCTCGAGTTATTTAAATATTTTTTGACGAATTAGCAACTATGAAAATTTCAATTCATGTAATCTAGCCTTAAAAATCTTTATAAATTCTACAATATTAATGTCATAACAACTAATTTTTAAGACCGGGATTCCTGCCTCACTTTTGTCCACTTCACAGTCATCAGAAGTTTTATCAGTATTACGCTGCTGAAGCTCACCTCTTTGGGTTTCATATGCATTTTGGTAGTCAAGCCGTTAACCGTTTTACGAATCATGTTGTCAGCAATGTCCTTCGTCATAGTAATCATCGTTTCGTCCCTTCTGTTATTATTCTCCAACAACGTGCTCGTTGTCTTCCTTATCGAACTATCAACGGTAGTCACTACACTAGGCAATTCCTTAACGGTCGTCTCGTTTTTTCCTTTAAGTTCCGTCGATTGGGTAGTGACCACCTTTGTGGCCGCATCTTTCGTTATCGGTATCGTATCGTATTCCTTCTGGCTCGAAATGACCACAGCAGTCAGAGTGTCAGTGGGTTCCACTTTGGTCGATGATATGACGTTATCATGACTGGCTTCCAAAAATACAGGATGCTCTGGACGTTTCACAGGATTTCGTGGTATATCGAAGGTGAATGTTTTTGTTGGCTCCATAGTTTGATTTGTGGACGATGATCTGCTTGGTTGAATACGGTCCACTTGTAATGGCCTCAATTTTGTTGGGACCACTAACTTCGTCGACAACATGGCAGTTGGTTGTATTGAAATTCTGAAATGTTTCATTAGACTCGTTAATAAATCCGGAACGTGCATAATACAATGAAAAATATTACATCGTTCCAACATTTTTGCGTTTTTTTCTCGTTTATAAAATACAAAGAAAATACAGAAAAGCATATAATTATTCGATAGTATATCTTTTCCTACTTTACAATAAAATTTTCCATCTCTCAATTAATGTCTGTAATTTGTTTAGGCGCACATACTAAACACACGTTTTTATAAGGATACAACGACTTATGGAAGAACCTTACGTGTGGTTAAAAAAGTAACACAGAATGTTTTTGAATGAAAGTGTTTGAATACCTGGACACGGGTCTCGTATTAAACGGTCGAACGGTGTAAATGCTGACGTGCTCTGTCATTTTTGTCTCGATTGGCCTGAGAATTTCAGGCACGTCCACGACAACTGGAAGATCAACGGTCCCGTGTATAATCGGTATCTTCGACTCCATGTCTTGGACGACTGGAATGTGGGAGGTTGCAACTGCAGTTGCAATTTGAATGGAACCAGAAACTGCAACTGCTGGTCTTACAGTGGCAATTTCAAGTGGTCTGGTAGTCTGTGTTACCGGTGGTGGAGGCACCATATCCTAAAACGTAACAAGTGTGATAAAATAAAGGAACTAGAATTGAGAATAGCACGCATTAAAAAGAAAAGTTCGTAGCACTTGTCAAATTTAAACATCACAGATTATAACATTTTTACTAACAAGCAGAAATTCACCTGCGAAAGTAGTTCCACGAGGAATGGTCTTGCAAGAGAGGGTCTTGGGCTTGGTGGAACCATGCTGACACTGGGCAAAGGTGCAACAGAGGACTCCTTCAGAGGAATATACTTGGGTGGGGGTTTCAAACCAGACTCGTTTGTAGTTACAAAGGAGAATCTATCTCCCATGGGTGCACTGGTTGTAGTAATATCGATTGGTGGTGGAGAGAGGCCAACGACATCATGAGCAAGTATAGGGGGTGGTTTCAGATCTTGTTCCTCGTTCTTATTTGACTGATTCGTCCCTGCTGTAGGTCGTAAGGGTGGAGGCATCATGTCTCTGGATGGGGCATTCACTTCCATGTTATCTAACATATCCCTAGTCGACGTTTCGATAGGGTGTATTCTAGAATTGGTCTCATGCTCCACTGAATCACCTTCGTCTGCACTAGACACAGCAAAGTTTGTTTGATAAGCAGTTTCAAGAGACTCCTCGTTCTTCTTCTTATCACTCGAGTTATTCTTTGTGATCAGCATACTTGGTGGTCGTTCAGTTTGTGTTTTCCTGTCCAGATCCTCACCTGTCGTCTCAACAGGCAAGGAGAATCTTATATTTGGTCGAGTATCTGATTTCGAATTGGCAGTCGAGATGGTTATTGGCCCTGGTACTGGCACTGAGAGTTTGGGTTTGGTAATAATGTGAGGATACTCTGAGTGAATCCTCGTTCCTGCCCCATATTTTGAGTGGGGAACGACCTTAAGACGATTCTTCTGAAATCCGGGCTTTATACTCTCAGTGTTCGCCTGAGGGAACTGACCTTCAGTCTTCTGAGGCATTGTACCATTCCTGAAGTGGGTTCTTATAATTTTACCGTTGTTGGGCTGAGCCTCGTGTCCAACAGGTCTTGATTCATCCGGCCGTTGATTGGAAGCTTTCATGCCACCCGTCCAATTTAAGTCCATGAAACCTCCCAACTGTAGATGACTTTGATTATTTACTTTGGTCTCATAAGGCATACTGTGATTTCCAAATGGTATGAGTATTCCTGGCTTGACTTCGTTGGGCTGTTTTACCTGAGGTCTGGTTTCTTGCGAGTGACTTAAAATTTCTGGTCTGGGATACAAAGCCGGTCTGCTTTCGATTTTATTGACTGTAGGCTGCCTAGTATATGGTCTACCAGGTTTATCTACTTCCGGGACAAAATGAGGAATGATGGCTGGCGGTTTCAAGTCTATGGCGTCGTTGTGTTCGTATGGGCGCGGTGTTGATGCCTGCCCCTCTGGTTGGCGTTTGTCATTAAACGGCAATTTCTTGCTCCCATAATATGTCGAAGGCACACCTTCCACTATATCGTAGCCTGGTCTACCGTCCTTCAAATTGTGACCATAAGGAGTCGCTCCTTCATATCCAGTGTACACGCCGAATGGTTTTCCATGAATTATTGGCATTTCGTGAGGCTTGATATTGTAGTAAGTTGGCCCATAAGGCACCTCGTGGTTCGGTGTTCCGTCGTTTTTGTGACTGAATGGTGCGCCTTGATTTAAGCGTGCCGGATTTCCTTTTTGCTCTGGAGCGTGATCAGGTTCCACTGGTTTTCCTAACACTACGTTGCCAGCAGCTACATTCCCGTTTAATGGCACTTTATTATCGTGAGTAAGAGTGTTCCTATCACCCTTTGACACCTCAGACTCCTGAACACCTTTTACCCGATTGTGGTAATTTACGTGTTCTGAGGCACCAATTTCAGAATCAAGAGTCTTGTTCACTTGCACATAACCGTTCCAAGTTTCTGAATTTTCCTCCTGACGAGGTGGAGTTTGACCGAATTTCTGAGTCTGGGTGTTCATTAAAGATGGCTTAGTAACTTCAGGTTTTAGTTTAGGGTTAGATGGGTTGTGATATTCTGTTGCTCCGGTTGGTACCTGTTCCTCCGTCCGTTCTGCTTGAGGTTTTATCTGTGCGATGCTGTGCAGTCTTTTGTCCTCAGGGTACAAATGAGGTGGTCTGCTTTGAAGTTCAATCTGTAACAATTAAAATGGTATTATTAATTTTCTAACAATAATAGTCTACAAAACATATTTGCTGCTATTTTATAAATATACCGAGACTTTCATTTACCTGAGGGTGAGGTCCAAACGAAGTCTGTTTCTCAATTGTCGGTTCCTTTGCTCCATTACCCGGCGATAGAGTGGACAATCTTGGGGGTTCAGGATAAATCTGAAGATTCGTCATCGGTCGATGAGAAAGCACAAAGGCGTGCGTATTTTGCGTCTTTGGCGGTGGCCTCTGGGGCCCATTATAGATAGGCATCCTGACGTTTGGCCTTTCGACATAGATCGGTCTATCGAGAGGACGACTGGTCGTAGGCCTCATGGGTGGACGTGGTCTCAGCCTGTTATTCACCAGAATTCGCGGTGGTTTTTTATCTGCTTTCCAATTGGAGTTCAGAATAATCTCGTTTCCTGAGTCTGGCTTCGCCATGATGATATATCGATGAGAATTATCAGTTGGATTGGACATTTCAGTTCGTCTGGGTGGAGTGTCCAATTCTCCATGCTTTGGAACCTTGGGATATTGTCCATGTGGTGGTAAATTATTACCAGAGTGGCCATGGGAGTGACCAGGTGGAGGTGGCATGCTTTGTGGACGAATGTTCACTGTCTCTGGCCTATGGTGGACTAAGATCTCAGTGTGCACGTTGCCTTGGCCACCCAGAGCATCAGAATTGTCAGATGCTTCTACTTTATCCTGCGGTCTTTCGTAATCGAAACGGGCTGGTGGTAAGGGTATGACAGCTGGGCGATTGGAAGATCCCGATTTTTCAGGACGTGTTTTAAAATTATGGAGTGGCGATGGCGGAACCATGTACTCTGCTGGATCCTTTCCGCTAGAATATTGCGGCGCATTTTCCACCTGAATATGGACGATACGTCAAAGATAACATCTATATTTATAAAACTTCATAATGCATGAATTTGTTTGGTTCATAATATTTCTATTATCTTGAATAATACGAAAAAACATAGATCTTGAACTGAAGAAAAGATTAAATAAATTGAGGCCGTAATTATAAAAGATATCGTGTGGTTTCAAAGGATGATACGCAAGGAATAACTTTTTTATTGATGAAAGTAAAATATGTTAACATAATCCTTTTTTACCAAAACTTTTATCGTGTAAAATATTCTATGCAGCTCAAATCGACGGCGTGTATTTTTAAAACCAATTTGAAATTAGAAGAATGATGACTTATATATTTCCCAATTTCACGTGGACTACAGTATATTTCAATTTTCTCGAAATCCCCGACAGCAAGTGCAAAAAATGATAGATTTGGTCTAAAAATTAGGTCCGATAAATGTACTTAAAAATCTTTATGATTTACTAACAAAATTTATTAAATGTTAACAATTTCCATATAATCATTTTGTTTATTCGTATATGTTACCGTAAAAGCCCGAATACGGTAAATCTTAAGAATTACCCATAAAACGTAAGATTTATCAACCAACGCAACGTTGCACAGTGGAGTATTTGGCCCTAAAAGCTGGCCATAAGTCGATTTGAAAAATCTTGCCCAAACTGAAAAATTTTTGTTTCCTGAGATAGTTGAATGTATGAAGAACAATGTGCCAATATTGTTTTTTTCATTTATTCACTCATAAAGAGTTATTATTTGTCAGACGTAAAGAGTTTTCACAGTACACGTTTCTCTCTTGATCAGTCTCTGAAACACCGTTCGCTAAATAGTCATTTTTGTATGTCGTAAAACAATTGTGTCAATGTTTTTCTTACAGAAGTCTTTCAGGTAGGTATGTACTATATTTTCGAATAATCTTTACTTTCTTCTTACCTATCTTTTTGTGATTATTGATGTTTGAAAATGACGAATAGTTCAGTGAGGTATATTACAGTTCGAACATTTCATTAATGATTTTGATATACTTCCGAGCGACTCCCGATGCTTGTTTTGGCGTTATTAAAATCTGCAAAGGTTTCTCTTTATAATACAAAAAAATTGGCTGCCAACTCGTGCCATTACGGTTTTCCCAGCATTTTTTTTGTCGCAACGCACTGAGCAATCACATTGCACATCGCGTCGCGTTCGCGTTGTCCACTGCTAACTGTACTTTTATACCAGTTTATTATTACTATACGCACTGGTCGTTGTTGAAGGTTTACTGATCATGTTTAGTGTCGAAACCATAATTCATTTTATAAATCTTTTATGCATCTGCTTTCGTACTAACACCCATAAACGTCTACAAATCCCCGAACCTTACAGTAAGACGCGTAATGCCAATAAACGTATAAAACCATCAGATTGTTTGAGTCACTTCTGCATTTATCGTATAAATTACCAATTTCAAAATGGCAGGCCAGAAGTGATGCGGATAAAGAAATTGTATCCGAAAGAAAAAAGGCAATACAAAAATCTTTCAAGGAAGAAATGGGCCTCTTAGTGGATATACCTAAAGCAGGGTTTGGCAATACAAATGACGGCAACACGTCACGAAGATTTCTTGCAGATCCAGAAACTTCTGCTCGAATTACTGGATTAGATACCGATCTTATCCGCAAGTTGAAAGTAATTGTAGAAACGATATCAAGTGGCTACAATATTGAATGGGACAAATTTTCAATGTATGCAGTGCAGACAGCTGAGCTCTATGTGAAACTGTATGGCTGGCACCCAATATCACCGACAATGCATAAAATTTTTATACACGGAAGAACGATAATTTCACATGCGATGCTACCGATTGGCCAGTTGTCAGAGGAAGCTGCTGAAGCCAGGAATAAACACTTCCGTTTATATAGACAAAATTTTGCAAGGAAATTTTCAAGAGAAGCCTGCAACAGAGATATATTAAACCGGTTATTATTAACTTCGGACACATTAATAACTAGCTCCCGACCTAAAATACAAAAAAAAAACCAAGCCATTTTCATCTGAAGCATTGCGGCTTTTAATTCCAGAGTAAGACGAGACAGGCGAGAGACTTTCTTAAATGTTTATTTTTTGTTATATTTCATTGTTAACTGTATTAAATGATCACACCATTTCCTCACATGAAACCCTTGTATTTCTTGGTACATATGTAACTCAGAATACGAAAATCTCAATACGAGAATGACGCAATAAAATAAATCTTGTAAATAAATCGACTTATTTAAAAATTTTTTTACGTCCTGTGCACATTTTTGTAAAATTCTATGAGATAATTACATTGCGTCACTTCTATCTACATTTGGCTGCATTAAAACGAAAAGAATAATTTTGGCCAACTTTTATGGCCAAATACTTCACTGTGCGTTGGTAAAAGCCCGGAATAATGTTCCCACTGGGGTGTTAAAACCTCTCATCTAACCCTAACTAACACCGACAGTCGATGCAAAGGAAAACTCTGAAAACTGTAGGACGCAGGTAAATCCACTCGTTTTGGGTTTTCTTTCGTACCGACTGACGGAGTTGGTTGGGGTCAGATTTACCAACGTTGGTTGGTAAATCTTAGGTTTTCTCGCAAATCTTAGGATCTACCGATATTCGGGCTTTTGCAGTAGATAACATATATAGTAAATAATTTTCAATGTATTTTTAATAGACACATTTTTCAATGTATTGCTCATTTCACTTCAGTAGTTGATTTTCTTGAGCAGTCTATTATAACGCAACACTATTTGATGGCTACAAAAAAATGTTGCACACCCCTTCAGTTTGTTACAAGGGTGGTACCTAAAGTGGTAACAACATTTTGTTGAAGGTATAGGAAGTAATCTTCAAATTTTTCTTGTACTTTCATTTAACAAAATCATTTTTATCTCATATCTATCCCATAATATAATTTTATCCTACTTTCTTTAACTTAATATAACCTTCGCATTTGTAGGGGGGTATGATAATGGGGGTGAGGAAGGAGTTAGAAGCAAGGAAAGGGGAGGAAGGGGAGAAGGAGGGGATAATAATGAAGAAGGTGAAGGTGGGAGGAGAGTGGTGGAGGGTGGTGGGAGTATACGTAAATAAGGATTTACAGAGGAAGCTGGAGGAATTAAAGGAGTGGATGGAGGGGAGAGAGGAGGGAGTAAGGGTGGTGATATGGGGAGACTTTAATGCAAGGACAGGAGGTGAAGGGGGGAGATATGGGGGGGAGATGAGGGAGAGAAGGGATTGGAAAGTAGGAGATCGAAGGACAGAGAAGTGAATGGGGAGGGGAGGAGGTTGTGTAGTTACTTGGGGGAGAGGGGGTGGGGGATAATGAACGGAAATGTGGAAGGGGATGAGGAGGGGGAGTGGACATACACAGGTGGGAGAGGGAATTGGGTTATTGATTATGTGTTAGGGAATGAGGAGACAAGGGAGAGAGTGGAGAGAATGGAAGTGGGTGAAAGGGTGGATTCGGACCATCACCCAGTGGTAGTATGGCTGAAGGGGGAACGCAGGGAGGGGGTGGGAAGGGAAAAAGGGAGAGGGAAAAGGGCTAGTGGGGGAGCTGGATAGAGAAGGGGAGAAAGGAATTTATAAGGTTATTTGGTAAGAGAGAGGGAGGGGACAGAGGAATACAGGAAAAATGGAGGGAGCTAAGGGATAGGGTAAAAGGGGTGACAGAGAAGATGGGGAAAGGAGGAGAGGGGGGAGGAAAGAGAGGGTGGTGGGATAAGGAGTGTAAGGAGAAGAAAGGTGAGGTGAGAAGGGAGTTGAGATGATGGAGGAGGGAGGGTGGGGAGGGAGAAGAGTATAGGGATAAGAGGAAAGAATATAGACGCTTGTGCGAGGGAAAAAAGAGGGAGGAAGTAGAGAGGTGGGAGAAGGAGGTGGAGGGGGTGAAGACGGAAGGGCAGGTGTGGAAAGTAATAAATAGAGAGAGGAAGAGAAGAAGGAGGGTGGAGGAGGGGATAAAAATGGAGGATTGGGCAGATTATTTTAAGGGGCTATTAGGAGGGGTGGAATGGAGGGTGAGAAAAGGGGGGGAAGAAGGAGGGGGGAGGACGAGGAGGAGGAGTTGAGTAAGGAGGAGGTGAGAAGGGTGGTGAGGAATCTGAAGGAGGGTAAGGCGGGAGGGGGTGATGGTATAGCTAACGAGGTATGGAAATATGGGGGGGAGGAGGTGGTGGATTGGTTATGGGAAATATGTAATAGGGTATGGAAGGGAGAAGGTTGGGTGGAAGAGTGGAGGGAAGGAGTAGTGGTGCCGGTGATGAAGAAAGGAAATGGAAAGAGGGTAGAGGATTACAGGGGTGTGACGCTGACACAAACGGCGTACAAAGTGTACGCGTCGGTGTTGGTAGAGAGGTTAAGGGAGGAGGTGGAAGGGAAAAAGTTGCTGCCACCGAGTCAAGCCGGATTCAGGAGGGGGATGGGATGTGTCGATAACATCTACGTACTAAATTACCTGATAAACAGGCAGGTGATGAGGAAGGAGAGAAGGATGGTTATATTCTTCGTAGATCTGAGGGCGGCATTTGACTCGGTGGACAGGGAGGTACTAGTGAGGGCGATGCGGAAGAGGGGCGTGAGAGGGGGGCTAGTGGAAATGTGTGAGGAAGTACTGAAGGAAACAGTGAGTAGGGTGAGGGTGGGAGAGGAAGTAGGGTGGGAGTTTTGGACAGCTAGGGGAGTAAGACAGGGTTGTCCGCTGAGCCCGAGCGTATTTACGTTGCTGTTGGCGTATTTAGATGAGGAGCTGGAAAGGGGCGGGTGGGGAGGGGTAAAACTAGGAGCAAGAAAAATATACACACTAGCGTATGTGGATGACGTGGCGGTGATAGCGGAAGAGGAGGAGGGAATGAAGGGGATGATGGCAAGGCTGGAAAGATATTTGGATGGGAAGGGGCTGCAGCTGAATGTGAAGAAATCAAGGATAATGAGGTGTAGGAAGGGGGGAGGGAGGTGGAAGAAGGTGGCATGGAGGTGGAAGGGGAAGGTAGTGGAAGAGGTGAGGGAATACAAGTATTTAGGGTATACGTTGATGGCGAATGGGGGACAGGAGGCACATGTGGGGGACAGGGTGAGAAAGGCGGGGGCGGTGATGGGGCAGGTTTGGGGTATTGGGAAGAGGAAGTTTGGGAAGGATTGGGGGAAAAGGGTGTGGATGTTTGATAGGCTGGTATGGGCGACGGTGGGATATGGAGCGGAGATATGGGGGTGGAGGGAGAGGGAGAGGGTGGAGGGGCTGCAAGAGAGGTTTTTAAGATGGGTATTGGGGGTGGACTGGTGTACACCGGGGTACATGGTAAGGGAGGAGCTGCAGCGGGACAAAATGAAGGGAAGGGCGGGGATGAGGGCCTGGACGTATGAGAGAAAGTTGGAGGAGGGGCAAGGGGGGGGGATTGGCGAGGGAATGTTGGGAGGAGGTAAAAGGTAGGGCGAGAAGGGGAAAGGTGTTGGGGGGATGGGAGGAGGAAAGGAAGAGGTTTTTTGAGGAGAAAGGGTGGACGTTGGAGGGGGTGGAAATGATGAGGGGAAGGGGGGAGTTGAGGGGAGAGGAGTTGATAAGTAGGGGAAGGAAGGCAGACGAGGTGGAAAGATGGGAAAAGATAAAGGAATTAAGATATAATAGGTGGTATGGAGTAGTAAAGGGGCGGGCGGTACCGGAATATTTGACGAGGGGGTGGGGGGAAAGTAGATGGAGGCGAGTGGCAAGATTCAGGCTGGGGAGCGAGATGAGAGGAGGGAGGTATTGGGAGGAGGAGGAAGAGAGAAAATGCAGGGTATGTGGTTGGGGGGAGGAGACGTGGGAGCATGTGTGGGAGGTATGTACAGGATGGGGAGAGGAAAAGGGGTGGCAGGAAGTGGTGACAGAGGTATTGAGTGACGAGGGAGGGGGAGAAGAGTGGATGAGGAGAGTGGAAGAAAGGAGGGGAGGTGGACTGGAAGAATGGAAGCATAAGGATTGAGAGTGAAAGAAGGCGAGCGGAAGCGGGGGTCAGAGGATAGGAATGGGAGGGGGAGGAGAGGCGGGCGTGGCGGTGGCAAGCGAGCGAGCTGGCGAATTAGGGTAGGGGCGATTAATGTGAAGGATAGATGTTAAGGATAGATGTAAGGATAGATGTAAGGATAGATGTAAGGATAGATGTAAGGATAGATGTAAGAGAAGAAGTTTTGTTTTTGTAAAAGAATTGTAAACCCCGAGGGGACACAATAAAGTATCATACCTTCGCATTTGTACATTTACAAGCAAACCTCTTCCCACACATATATATATATATATATATATATATATATATATATATATTATCGATTATATCATTGAAAATAATATAAATACCTAAATAAGAAGTATTGATGCTAAATGTATTGTACAAATAATGTACATCACGATTTTAATACGTACCCTTTGCATTCCAATAAAGCCTAAACCAACGTCTGATTCTGGATAGGGTGAAGGGTCATCGAAATATTGGCCACTTATATGGGGTTCACTAGTGTCGCCGAAAATCAGTGCCTGTGTCCCACCTTGAGGAATCAGAACATTGGCCACTTGGCTGGGTTGGATGTTGATTAACAGAGGCTGCCCCGTTGATCTATCGATGATGTGTGGTACCTGATGAACTATGGGCTCCAATGGAGTGGGTTGAGATTCAGAACTTTGAATGACAACAGAACTATCAGGGAGTAATGGATCTTTCTCAGCCCATGGTGGTCGTTTTTGCTCTTCAGATGGAACGGTAGGCCAGGATTTCTCTATCGGTGATTTCCCTGAGTCAATTTTCTGTTAAAATTATAACAATCATCAGTTTTAGATAGCTAATGGATTACATCAGTAATTCAGTTTGAAACATTCTAATTCTGATTTCTAATACTTAAATATAACAATTGTAACTGTATAGTATTCGACAATTTAAACCTTGCAGGTGCTCGAATATTCTGTAATTTAAAACCTTACAAGGTCATAACCCTACTGGAACTGCCAGTTAGAACCGCATTAAAAATTTTTAAATCCGGATTAATGCGGTTTTCTTCCCGTAAATTGCAGATTGAACCAGATGAAATATTTTCTATCAGTTTCAAACCGGATATGCATGTAAAAATCTTGATGGTATCTATCTGTATTTCCTAGCACAATTTGTCATCGGTTCTGCTCGGATTTACACGAAGTAACTCGCATAGGGTAAAGGACCCATATACCGGACAGCCCCCTATTACCGGACACAATATTCATTTCCATGATTTATAAAATCCAGGCTATATAAATTAAAATTTAATATTCTTACAATAACGTTTGAAATTATAGTTTTCTAAATAAATGAAGGTTTTTATAATTAATGTAGGTTAAACATGTAAAAAATGTATAGAAATTCTCATTCTCGCAATTATCGGCATTTGACCATTTTCATTATCAAAATGGCTAAGCATCACTTACATTTAAGAGTCGATATAATAATAATTCAATTGATATAATGTACAAAAATGAATATGTAGTGATAGTACTAGGTTTAATTAATAACAAAAACTGCATATGGAGGTGATTTAATAATATTTTGAGAAATTAAAGCGAATTTGGGGACTGGGTTAAATTGTACGACATTTTCAATTACCGGCGATCGATATATGGGTCAATACTCGTGTTGATTCGACACTTACCGGATGGTCGCAAACGTTCGAAGGATCTAACCTATTTTCGAATCGATCTAGATGTTTACATTAAAGTAACAATATGTGTGAACTTTTAAGAGAATTTTTAACATTAAAAATTTTATTGGCAGATCTGGATACGAGTAAAACTATAAGAAAAGAATACAGTAAAGATTCGCTTAGCAAAGCATTAGAGGGTTATAACCTCACATCGATCTACGGTAAATGCAGCCAGCATACAATTGGTATTCTAAGGAGCACGTGACACGACAAAATTAAAAACAAATATAAGGACAAAAAGCCTGGACCAGAATGTATTTTAACTACTGCTCATGAATATGTTTTAGTTAAGTGGATAATGTATCTAGACAGTGTCCGGTAGCTCGAGCACGGTGCCCGGGACAGTGTTCGGTAACTCGGGCACGGTGTGCGGGACAGTGTCCGATAGCTCGGGCACGGTAAATAGTTCTCAAGCTTTAAGTGTGTCCGGTAATTACGACAAAATTTTGTTTTACATTTTTACTAATATCTCTTTAAAATTTCATTATTTAGTTAAATCAGAAAGTCCTGAACTTACGGAAATTCTTAATAATCAGTTCAATACAAAAAATTACCAGAATATATGAAAACTTATGTTGAAATTCCTAAATAACTTTCATGTCATCACTAAATGTCCGGTATATGGGCCCTTTACCCTATTACCAGTAAACTTCTTGAGTAACTTTGTTCATTTTTTAAGCTGGTTCTATCTGGAAATCCAGATCCAAACCAAAATGGGATTCTATTGGTTTTTTCAAATTATTTTGCTACCAGTTCTTACACAGATTTGCATATCGTAAATGCATGTTCAAACACACATATTTCTGGATGAAATCGACTCAAATTTTTAGTTGTTTCTAACTAGAATCTAGAAGTATAGATCAAAATTTAGATGATACTCATCAATTTTTCCAAGCCATTTTACTACCTGGTTTTATTTGTATTCGCGACACATTTATGGTCCCTCGACCGATTTACTCAGGTTATCAAGGAGTCGTCGAATAACCATTACACCACTTACACCGTGAGCTGAGGTTTGATACAATTTTATTCTTAAACCTACTATATCAAAAGATTCTGCCGTATCAATCTTGCATCGAAGTCTTGATCACGGAGCAAGCTGCCTCGTTAGCTCGCGGTGCCGATCTTATGTCTCGCGGCGCACATCGCTGCCGCGAGAGGAGTTACCAGTATCGCAGCCACCTAGCGGTGTTCGAACCAAATCAATTATTTCGAAGTATGAGTTTCGTAAAACTGGAAGGAACCGCATTAATTTTCTATCCGGGTTAAATTTTTTTCTTCGAACCTCATATGCATCCCGTGTATTATTTTCTCTGCCAATCCGGATCGCGACGGGCTCGTAAGAGCTTGTGGCATTTCCAGATGGAAACTATTATGTCGTGTAATGGTCATTCCATGTAAAACCGAATCGGTAAAACCGAATTCCAGGTAGAACCGGATAGAACCGCATTATTTTTCTATCCACCAATCCGGTGGAAACCGAGCCAAATTCTTTCTCTTCGAACCCCATATGCATCCCGTGAATTATTTGCTCTGTCAATCCGGATCGCGACGGACTCAAAAGAGCTTGTGGCATTTCTAGATTGAATCCGTAAGATTTTTGATACGCAATTTCAGATACAAAACTTTCGGGTTTATACAAATGGCAATTCCTGATAGAAACTGATAAATTTTGGACCTGAAAAATCCTGTTTCATCCATCGATCTGGATATCCGCATTGAACAGGATTCTTTTTTGAATTGCCAAAAATCACTGCTTGAAAATCCAGGTAGTATCGCATTGAACCAGATAGATCCAGTTCAAAATTCAATGCGGTTCTAACTGGCAGTTCCAGCAGGGAATGTTTCGTAATTTCAGAATTCACAGTATTCTGTTTCATAATACCAAAGCCTAAAAGTTACTATCATTATACCAAAGCATACACTCTAGATGCCCTCCAATACAGTACGATTTTTAATTTTATGTAAATCTAGTATTCCACGCAGTCCATACTCATTAATAATTACGCAAGAATTAACGATATTAATTTACCTGAACGAGTGAACACATCGCGAAGTAGACAAACATTCAGTCGATACGCGAGGTTACATGGAAACAATTTAGCTTAAGTTTATTTATTAAGAGTTATTGGTTTTAATAATCTGAGTGCGTGTAAATGTATTTTTTTTATCACATGCTTTAATGCGAATAAATTTAATTTTTTTTTTGCGTGTTCAGTGCCAGTAAATTTGATTTCTTTTCAACTTTTTTTACACGTTTTAGTGCAGGAAATCTGATATTTTTTTGCGTGGTGGGATTCTGTGTTTTATATGATTTGTTCGCGTGCGTATATCGACGAAACATTGGATTACAGTGGATACAATGGAAACAATGCATTTCAGCCACTAGCAAGGTTTAGTGTAGTTCAGCGAGACCTTTTAATTTTGGATAAAATCAGAATTGTGTGTCGTAAATTTCGTCGCAGCTTCTCTGAGGTGAGTGACCTCGTTCGACACTGTTTTTGACTATCACTTCTCTAACCCTCGAATGACATATTACGCGTGCACCGATGCTGGACTTGGTTGTCCGCTTTCAGCGAAATATGCAAAATCTTTAAACGCTTATAATTATAAAAGAAAGCCTCAACCGCAATTTCGGTATTCTTGATTTTCGTTTTATTTTGACGTCTAGAGTCGCCGCTTAAATTTTCTCCCACATGTGTTCGAACACCCAGTATATCATAGTCTGAGATGTTCCAAAGTTCTAAGCATCCTATATTTAGCGCCTTCCAGAACTTGCAATTTCAACGTCCAAAACTCAAAACTACGTACCTGATCAAATTGCGGATGAAGCAAAGGAGGCCTGAGGGGATCCTTGGTGCTCCAAGGCCTTCTAAGCTTGTCGGGGCTCCATTCCGGTTCTTTCAAATTCGAATTTGGATTCAGATATTGTTCCACGTTAGGTCTGTCGGGTGGCTTCAGAAGAGGATCGTTTTCTAACACGTCTTGTTTCAGACCCATCCTTTTCGGTGGAGACAATTGAACGGGATGCAGTTTCTGCGGTTGTTTAGGTATCAATGTCGGGCTTGCGTCGATTGGTATGGAAACTGGAATCTTCAGATGCTCCTCGTAAACCTGATGCGCAGGATAGATCTGTATCTGCGGGCCATTATGACTCTGAAGAGTTTGTTGCGGCTGAGAGTCCTCTCGATCGTTTTCCAAAACTTCAAGAACTGGATGGACAGGTATATTGGGAACTGGTAGAGGAGGTGGCTTCATCCCGATGTGTTCTTCGTCCTCTAGAAGCGTTTGCGGTGGCCTTGGTGCCATTTTTCCAGGTTTACCAATAATCACGTCACTATTTGCAGTGATGATTTCACCTGGCGAGATTGGAATACCATCCGCCAGGTTAGACGCCACTTTGTGACGTGTTTCCGCGATGTAGTTGTGATTAAGGTTCGCAAGATGTGCACCTTAAAGAAGAATAAGATATGTCTTTTTGATTATTTGGTTATATAAGTACTTATCTGCAGTAGATTATGCAATAGACACAAAGTCAACTAAATTAAAATGATATCATTATGATCCACATTTATAAACTATGGAATTCAAAGAAAATTTAATAAAACTAGCTTCATGTATTTTCTTTCTATAAATTATACATTATCGGAGATTAATTTTCAACAACTTGCATGATGTGATAGTACTAATTGTGTTTTTAGCTTGTAATTTTTACCTATGTTTTGGCTTTCAGCAGTTTCTATGTCCCCATCAGCAAATTCTGCTACAGGTATATAAATCGGTGACCTTTGCGTGGTAACTTCTTGAGCTTCAGTTTGTGAGACGGTGTCGTTCCTGCGCGTGATCGTAGTCTTTCCTTGTAGGAGACCAGCCATTGCCGTAATTACGGGCCCCAAAGCTGACAGACTATTGATTCCCAATGATCCCAGACTGAGGAGATTGCTCACTGGAAGATCGCTGGTATTCTGATTAGGTCGTTTGTTCTGTCCAGTGTCTCCAACAGTTGTCACTGTTACACTATTCTCCTGCAATTAATTTATCATTTTGAAATTCATAATTACGAAGATATAATACATTAGATATTAAAGTTATCAATTTGGTTATTCTGTGTGAAGTGATTTTTATAAAAAAATAACCTAGCATTACAAAGGCAATATGCGTGCATAACAGCAGAGTTCTTATTGAAATATTGGTACACACTATGAAGAATTACTTCATAGAAGGTCATGCGAAGGTCAACATATTATACACAAACAAATTTGTATAAACATTACAGTAATAAAAGTATACAATTTCATTTAAAAAAATGTGGATGATTTGGAAATCTTGGAAAATATGACCTTGAGAAAAAAAAATCTTTGGCGTCGTATTTGTCCTTTAGAAACGAATACTTTCTTTCTTACACATTTCTTTGATTCATTAAAAGGAACGAAGGTATTTTAGGTCCTAATCTTAGTGACCTGTATATTACTCATGTATATTGTATATTCAATCTTCATGTAAATTTACTTAATGTTCGAAGAAATTAAATTAGAGCGAAGAAAACGAAGAGAAATTCAAATTACTTGATTGATTTGCTCAGTAGGTTTCGGATCAGGCTCGTTAATGACAGGAGATGTCTCAGTTGATACCACACTCGCGGGGATCGTTCCTTCCTGTTGAAGTTCAAGCGAAGAAGTCGCTCCTGAGAAGATAGCGGTGGTAGTAGGATCGATTTGATCCTCCTCGTCGAAGAAGATGATGGTTGATCCAGTTACAACATTTTTCACTGAATCAGAGTGATGCGCCGTTGTCAGCAACGCGTTCATGTATCCTGCATCCAGTAAACTAGGTGCTATTGATTCTGTGACGACGTTTTCCACGATGTGGGACCGTGAAGAAACAGTAGTGGACGTTTCTCCATCCACCCCAGCCTGAGGATAAGTGAAAATTTATTTTCCGGTAGGAATTTTTGGTTTGCAATAGAAATTTTCAATGTGACCTATAAATGGACATCATGCTTGATAATCTATGCTTCCCTACTGCCTTTATACTTCGAACACAAACTGGACAAACTCTTCAAGTTTTAACATAACTCTGTAACAGTACCAATAGTGTCGGCGTCTTTGGGGCGGAAGTCGCGTTCAGTGTATGTAATAATTTTAGTATTAACAAGTGATGAATAATCCACCATTTAAAAAAAGACAGAAATATAATTTCGATGAAATAACCATATGAAAAGCGTCCAGAGTTCTCCCATAAAAATTTTTTAAAATAATTTTTACCCTTCCCTGCAGACCACAAAGTTTGGTCGCTTCCATGTTGTTACTCATACGCTGTTAACTTGAATGCTGAAGCTTCGAGTTTGATAACTTAGTACAACACGGCTAAACATGGTGTTTTGGGGAATTTTTTTAACGATTATATAGTGGAATAATTTCTACAGTGGCGTAAATTTGCATCCAGTGGCGGATGGCGAGTGACGCGAGCTCTTAAGGTCTACGCACATAGTACCTATATCAGTACCGTGACAGTTCAGTGCCGTCTGGGTCCCTGGTCTCTCTGTTTCAGTGTCAATAACTGGCATGGATAAGTGTGAACAGCTCTATTTCAAAACAGGGAAATTATATTTTCTACCACTGACACTGACAACACTAAACTGTCAAGAAACTGGTATGTATGCTCAGACCTTTAAGGGGGGAGATCACTGTAACGGTCCGAAATGTAAGGGTGTTTTCGGGAATTTATTTCAACCAAACAACGCAAGTAAATCAATTTATTGCTTAGTATAGTTAATAGTGTACATATCGAAGGGTAAGAAAAATTTGTTTTCAATCAAATTCATAAATCCGTTTCCTGTATACTCTTCGTCAAAAATTGCGCTGCGGCAAAAACATGCTAGTCGCGTTGACAGTGCCCAGGCCATATGGTTAATCCGAATTCAAAAACACAATAATATTTAGAAACTAGAAGCCTGCCTCTATTACGTGACGATCAAAAAAAGTCAAAATTGCAAAAAATTACAAAATGGCGGACCACTGAAAAAAAATCATTTTTTCTGGGTACAAAATTGGGGAAATGTTAATAAAAAAAAATAGAAGCAGGTCGAAAATTGAAAAAAACTGATCGTCACGTAATAGCCACGGGTTTTCCGTACAATAAATGTCCTGGATCGTGTTAATTGGACGTATAGTTTTCTCTGTAGACTGTCAACGCGGTTGAAAAATGTCATTCTGAGAAAAACGCGTTCAATGTTTCGCGCGGCTCAGTCGCGCGTTTGACCCCGCTTCACAGAAAATCCTATATCTCCGTCAATTTTGCGAATTTCTTCATAAAATTTGGAGACAGCATTCTTGAAATGTGCATCTTTCAGAAAATGTAAAAAAAATCAATTTTTCCGAATTTTAATGGTCCGAAAAGTAAGGGTATTTTTGGGAATTTATTTCAACCAAACAATGCAAACAAATCAATTTATTGCTCAGTATAGTTAATATGTACATATTGAAGGGTAAAAAAAAAATAAATTTTTTCATAAAATTCATAAATCCGTTTCCTTCATGCTAGTCGCGTTGACAGTGTCCAGGCCATATGGTTACTCCGAATTCAAAAACACAATAATATTTAGAAACTAGAAGCCTGCCTCTATTACGTGACGATCAAAAAAAGTTAAAATTGTAAAAAATTACAAAATGGCGGACCACTGAAGAAAAATCATGTTTTCGAGGTACAAAGTTAGGGAAATGTTGATAAAAAAATATAAGGAGGTCGTTAATTAAAAAAAACTGATCGTCAAGTAATAGCCACGGGTTTTCCGTACAATAAATGTCCTTGATCGTGTTAATTGGACGTATAGTTTTCTCTGTAGACTGTCAACGCGGTTGAAAAATATCATTCTGAGGAAAACGCGTTCAAAGTTCCGCGCGGCTCGGTCGCGCGTTTGACCCCGCTTCACAGAAAATACTATATCTTCGTCAATTTTGCGAATTTCTTCATAAAATTTGGAGACAGCATTCTTGAAATGTACGTCTTTCAGAAAATTTAAAAAAGAAAAAATCGATTTTTCAAATTTTTTACAGTGGTCTCCCCCCTTAACCAGGCAGCACAGTTGAGCATTATTCAAACAAACTTTTCGAATAAAAATTCAATCGAATACGAATTATTCGAATAAATTAACAAATATAAGTAGAACGTTAAACGGGCAATGTATTCTGATGCATAATGTTGTATGTTAAGCGATGATTTTTAGCGTAACTGACTTTTTCATTATTGATTTTTATAATTTCTGACAAATGTAAATGTAAAGGATATCGAATTTGAAAATTCATCGGGTAAGCGCAAACTTAACTATCTTTCAATTTAACTTTTAATTTGTTGCTATATTGCTACTGTGGTGGATATCTACTGATAAGGCATTTCAATGATTTTAATATTTAATTTGTTAACATATTAATTAAATAATTGTTGGAATTGTCGTCCTGGTTGGCGAATACAAATTGTTGCTGCATTATGATAAACGAAAGTAACGTTTTATATCTGGTACCCTTTTCTTGTAACAACCATAACGAATAAAATCTCGGTATATGCTCCGCCTTAAATGTTTAAAAAATAGTCCTCGAAAATAAAAACTACAATTTTTTTCTATGCCTTCCTAAATAAAAAGTGTTCGAGAAGGATTTAAACTTTCAAAATTTGAAAAATAAATTTTTTTTTCGTTTTTCGGACTTTTTTCGAAAACCGTTTGTTGTACGAGAAAAAGTAATACGACATAAAATATGCTCCTTGTCTGCATCTACAACTTTTGTTTGACATATTTTTTTTATGTAATCAATAAGTTGGAGGATATTATATAAAACCGACTTTGTGAGCTGTTAAATAATTATTTAAATGTTCAAGGGCCCAGGAGCATCTTTTCCCGTTATTCGATCGGGCTCAAACTTTACACAGATTTTTTTTATTATTTGGAACAATTCTGGGGGGTGCCGCGCAGAAAATTCAAAAGTCGAAAATAAGAGCCACCCTATTGTGGGAAGCACGATGATTAACAAGCATGCTTGACTGTCTACGATTATAGAATACGGTAAAAATACATATGTTACCTTCAAGATAGGTCATTGTAAGTTAGCAAACTAACAAGTAGATTTTTTTACTTGTAATTTAAAAAATATAGTATGCTAGTAAAAGTACCTTTTATTCAAACGGGTACATTGAATAATTGAAATTAATTTTTCATTCGCCTTGCTCGTTTTAAAATGTTGAGGGGCACGTTGATTCTATTTCTAATAAAATATGGTAGTGTCTTTCGTGAAACCTTGTTGCTAACACAACGACAAATTCTTATAAATATAAACAAATCTCAACACTCTCTATCTGTCGTAATTAAAAATCGCTAAAAATTCTATAGTTATGTTTGATGATAAATGATTTTGTGGCATATATTACGCTAGCTATGACAAATATTTGTTTAATCAACATCGTCTCCGATATGATTTTTGCAAACTCAGAAAGAAGAGTAACCAAAGAAAACATGATTCGTAACGATAGTTTACCTGAAGTAACGTGGTAAAGTATGTAAACGTCGTGAGGTACGTTTTCGTCGCGAAAATTTGGATTGGTTCAGGAGTTGAATTAACCAATGCGGCCTTGGTCGCCATCTTCTTGATAGGCACTTTCTCCAGAACAACGTCGGTGGACGTCGCGACGTTCGTTCGTACCACCGTGCTACCTTTCTCCAGCAAGGTCTTATAATACGTATATGTAATGTAATAAGTTTTCATCGTGTCAGTGACGCTTTCCTCAGTGTTGTCTAGCGCAGTAAGAGTAGTCGTGACACTGGTTGGACGAGGTGGTGGTGCAGATTCTGTTATTATAAGCTGAAGAAAAAAATAACAAAATTCACTTGGGGCTCGGGTGGAAGCAAAACACCTTTTGCCTGGAAAATATGAATTTTGGACTTTCAAGTACCAACCTGTGTGACAGCATCACTTGCAGTCTCGATTCTGGTTCGTCCATCTTCCATGAAAGTTTTTTCCAACATTCTGGTGCTAATGTACGTGTTCGTTTCTGGTCGCGGTGCCTCTGATGGTTCCAGAATAGTATCCAAATAATGTTGTGGAGCGGTTACCGTGTTTGTTATTACCTTCGTGCTACTTTCTAAGGCGTCATTTATATTTGGATGATCAGTGTTCAATGTTAGGTATGTATAGGTTGTCTTGAAAACTTCTGTGCGCAATGTTGGCGACGCTTTCAACGTCACAGCAGCTGTTTCTGTTCCGGGTTTTCTGTGACGTTCCTCCGTTGCTGTGTTTGCTACGACCTATAAAAGGATGACATTTTGTTAGTGACCACTGGTATCATTGATCTTCTTATTAGCATTATTAGTGTTTGAAAAATTAATGATTTCCAGGTATAAATACACATTTGTCTCGATTTAAGGTGGCGGTTCGGGACCGAGCGTCACCTTACAATTATTAGATCGAGACAGGGTTTTTTTCGGCTTGTCGAAAGGTTTATTCTTTTATTAAACTTTTAAAGTAATAAAGCCTTATCAAGTAGAATGATAAAGACTGCGAATGGCATTCAATGTTAGTGTGTCTCATTCGCCGCGGTAACAACAGAAGTAGTGGAGGGGATAGCGATCACCTTCCTTTGAAACAGGAATCTCGCCTCGCTTCTTTCGAGACACATCTTTATAAGGGCTCTCACAGACCAACGCGAATATTCGCGGCGCGGAGCGGATCCGACGCGGATCAAATAAGGCTGCTCATAAGCCGCCATGTATAAAAAAAACTGCTGAACCGCGGCGGATCCGCTGCCGCCGCGAATATTCGCGTAGGTCTGCGGGAGCCTTTAGTCTGCTAAAACGTGTGTTGGCAAACTATGTATACGTATAACGTGTAACTACCTACAACCTAGAATTTGAAACATAGCTAAAAGCATTGCACCCTTATTTTTACTCCTACTGATATTGGTTAACCAACCTTCTATCAGCACTTTTAGTCACTAAACACTAAAGTATCGATGCGATAAGGACTTTCTAGCAAATCCGTCCAAAATAAATTATTCATCTCCACGCTCACTTTCCATTTCAAATTCCAACTGCGAACTTACAAGGGACTTTGGCAGCAAAACGAAAATTCCGATTTTTTTAAAATTTTGCAAGTTTATAGAGAATCTCGATATAAATATCAGGCAATTTTTTTTCTATTTTTTATTTCTCAGGGTGAGAACACTCCTTAAACATTAATGATTACTTTCCTATTTTCCTTTATATCTGGAAAACTATAGTTGGTATAAAATATTGTTATAATGAAAATGGAATGGTTTTTATGCTGTATAAAACTGTGCAATTAAGTTGTTTAATTGTTTGTAGTGGGGAATGTTTCTTTACTTAAACTGCAAATTTTAAACAATTTCATTGAATAGTTCTATAGAGCATAAAAAACCATAAAATATTGATTTTACAATTTTACAGTTTTCAAGGTATACGGGAAAATAAGAAAGTGCACATTAACCTTTAAGGGGTGCTTTTACCTCGATGAACGAAAAAGCAAAATTGTTTGATACTTCTATTGAGGGTAACCGAACGCTCCTTATTAGTCATTCTGTTACTAAGAGCTATGATCATCCTTTCCCCATCAAAAAATCTACTGCATGTATATAAAACAGAAGTTACACTTATGCAACTTACTGCTGCTTACAGCTCGCGGCATATTTCGACGCATTCTTCCCGGGTACGTTACTAATTGCATTTCCGAGGTTTGTTGCTGTACACAAATACTCTATTTAGTTTATTCATTAATTCTTTACTACGCACTAACTCGAATTTTATCTACACTGATGGATCAAAATCCTCTGAATCAACTGGATGTGCTTTTGTTACAGAAAACTTCGCATCAACATGCAGACTACCCAACCCTTTCTCATCTCTACCTTGTGAAATAGAAGCTATCAAACAAGCGTTAACATATGCAAAAGACTCCAACTCCAATAATTTTACTATTTTCAGGATTCCAAAAGTGCACTTGAATAAGTCAGAGATCTCAATTCCCTTCCATCCAAACCATACAGGAAATTATTACAGACCTCAAGAATAGTCTACTCAAGACCTGTCAGCGTAGAAATACACACATCAGAATAGGTGTGCGTTAGCTCCGAAAAAATTCAGGAGCTTTATTGGTCAGAACATTGATTCTTTCTCGATAGCTTCATCTCGTATTGGTCTACGCATAGCTTCGTAACGCACACAACTATTCTGTTAAGAATAAATAACAGCCAAACGGCTAGGTTCAGGCGGAGACAAGCAGCGTTCCCGTTACCTCACCATACCCTTCGGGGGCCAAGTAACTCCAACTGACAAATCCACGATCGTCAGATGGTGGTGGCTGATTTCTCCTCGATCGCTGTTCGCGAAAACGAATTCACCGGCCAATATATCAGATATCGACCTTAAGTAAACTACCTGTTATTGAGGGTATCAGAACAAACCTTCAAGATTCAAAAGCAGTTATTAAAGAAGCCATAAACAGACTCTGGAATTACGAATGGTATAACAACTCGCAAACAAAGCTGCACAAAGTAAGATCTAGTGTACAAGAGAAACCTAATACTCCAGTGCTACCTGGGAAGAATCAAGCCGCTCTTACCCGCATTCGCCATTTTATAAGAATTTTTTTCAGGAATAATTTACAGTTTTCTGAGAAACTGAGAAAAAAAACCTGAATTTTGCCGAATTTTGCGGCGTGATTACCAGAATGACCCCTTAATAGACTTTTTATGTGGAGTCGCAGACTTGAAAGTTGTCCGGAGAAGGTTCGACAGAGAAGCATCTTCTTTCGCATAAGTTTCTGGAAATTTGTACCATGCATGTACAAAATAATAATATATTGTAACAAATTGCATTGCATTTACATTGCCAGATATATTATTTTTATACCGGCAAACTATTTTTCATTTAGAGTTTCTATGTAAAGCTTATAGAAATGAAGGGGGCGCACAGACTTGCAGGTTGTCCGGAGAAGATTATTAGATAGACAGAAAAGCATCTTCTTTCGCACAAGTTTCTGGAAATTTGTCAAATAAGGTAAATGGACAAAATTTAGTCTAAATTTAGCAATGTGGAGCAAGTCACATTAGTGAACAAAGTACGCTGAAGACACATCTCCTTTGATACTTTTCAATTCAATCTTTTGTGAAAGACATTCGTAATACTTTAAATCCACAGTAGTTGCCACACTGTTTATTAATTTTATTAGTTTCCCATTAACAAGATTTCAGTTCGTCAATAAACATACTAAATTAATTCTATTCCAACACCAATAAATTGTGCGTTAAAAATATTGGATCTCTTCGTTCATTTTCCCTGAATTATTACCATTAGCATTTAAATGACCTGCAACAAAACTTTCTGCCATACGCCCTCACCTCCTTCGGACACATTTTGTAGTACCTCTACACTTACTATAGCAAAGGGCCACTCTATTTCTATATAATAAGTTTTACGTTAAGTTGTAACTAAAAAATGTGGATTTTATATATTTACAGATAATCGAAGCAGAAGATGATGCATGTGATCTACGTCAGAGAAAAAAATTTATTGTGACATAGTATTATATTAATTAAACAATTTTATTAGACGATTTTATTCAGTTTCGACCCTTTGTTTGCTTCTTGTACGTTTGGTTCATATCTAAAAACTCAAATTTAAACCAATTCTATCAATTCAATCGTCTTGAAGCATTGCAGGTGTGCGTATAGTTTCGATTACGTAGAATTTATCCTTAATAATTCTGTCCCGTCATAAAACTGTTCGTGGCTGTTGATGATGAACCTTTGAAATTTATATAATATGAAAAATTATCTGGAGTCATTCCCTACAATGCAAATTATATTTGTAAAAAGAAGTGAGATCCCCGTAAAAAAACTTCAAAAAAGTAAAAAAATTACGCCAAGTACATGAAATCAAATAAATCACAAAAAAATAGAAGATAATAATAATTACAAAATAAAAAAAAAGATGTGAAATCAAAAGGAGCTGCAAGTACATAAAGGTGCTTTTAGTCAAATACTTGGCGTGGCCAGGCAAGGTCAAGGTGTCGATGAATAAGAATTATTTAAAAACGCAAAATAATAAAAGTGTACTCATATATTGTCAGAGTTTTAAATGGACAAATTATCAGAAAGCCTGCGAGAGGGAAGGTATGGGTATTGATGTTGATCTGAGAATACCTTACCACGCCATGCCAAGTATTTGACTGAAAGCACCTTTATGTACTTGCAGCTCATTTTGATTTCACATCTTTTTTTTTATTTTGTAATTATTATTATCTTCTATTTTTTGTGACTTATTTGATTTCATGTACTTGGCGTAATTTTTTTACTTTTTTGAAGTTTTTTATGGGGTCTTCTAGACACCTCACGCGCGCTCGTAGAATGTGTAACTATGGAACAGCAGGTCCGAAATCACATTTCATTTTTGTTTATAAATTATATGAGTGTAGTTTCCGTTGCACGTGCGGTATTTTTGATCGACAACAAATTTTTTGAAATACGCTCGAAAAATTGTCCATCTTATTCGCGGATTTTCGTAACTTTTTCTACTATAACGTGCCATTTTTACAAAAATAATTTGTTTAAAAAATTGGTATCTGCAACGGAAACTACACTCATATAGTTTATAACAAAAAAATAACGAAAATTTGGTTTCGGACCTTCTGTTCTATAGTTACACATCCTACCAACGCGCGTGAGGGGTCTAGAAGATGAATTATTATATTAAAATTTATACATGTTTTTCTACTCATTTTTTTATAGCCTCTTAAGACATCGTACTAAAGGTAGGTAATAAAATTTTTATGTGAAAACTGTAAATTATTCCTGAAAAAAAAAATTTAACAAATGGCCCACTTTTCCGGCCATGTTCGCCCTTAAAATTGCCCGAAAATTAAAGGTCTGTTTGGAAATTTATTAAAAGGAAACCACTTGATGAATCTTTTTGAAAGTTTCAGCACTATTTACTGGATATTTCAGATATACGCATATCTTTTTTGAAATTTATTTAAAGTAGATTTATTAGGTGTACAGAACCAGTAACTTAGCGCTGCAAAAAATTTCCACTGACATAGTTGACAGTTTTTCGACGAAACGGTTCTTCTAAAATCAAAAAACCAAAAAGTTATAGAAACTATATGCGAGTGCCTATGACACGGCGGGAGATTTTTTTGATTGGTCGTTTTCTTCCATCTTTTTCAACGAAAAATGATAATTTTCTAGAACAAAATCTCAATTTTCTTCAGAGCCGTCGTGCCATAGCCACCTGCATATACTTAGTTTCTAAAACTTTTGTTTTTTTGATTTCAGAAGAATCGTTTCGTTGGAAAACTGTCAACCATGTCAGCGGAAATTTTTTGGAGCGCAAACCTACTGATCCCCTACAGCTTATAAATCTGCTTTACATAAATTTAAAAAAAAATCGTATAACTTAAATATCAAATAAAAAATCCTGAAAATTTCAAAAAGATTCATTAAATAGTTTGCTTTCAAAAAATTTCCAAAGATACCTTTAATTTTGGAAAGGAAACTAAGACCTCATCTTTTGGGGCTTGGGAGAGGGTAAAACTTCATCACGGGGTTTGTTAGTTTCTTTTCATAAAGAATAAGAGTTTTCATTAACTTCAATTTAGGTCCAGTCCGAAACTACACATTTTGTGAACATGCTCAAATTTAATTTGAATCGATTGGAACCTCCGTTTTTGAGTTATTACTGCAAAACAAAAGAAATTTTTTTAAAAAGCCTCTTTAATGATCCATCTGTAACGTCATATATAATCCATATTTTTGACTAAACAAACATGCTGTATTAAAGCTTACAATGTTAATAAACTTCATGCCAAAGAACAAGTCTCTGTTTCACTTTGTTTCTTTGTAATTAATTGAAACAGAAATGCCTCATTTTACACAGGAACGACTGCCTAGTACCCTTAACCTGATAATTTTTACCCCGGTTAAGCTGTTACAAAATCATCACTACTATTTGTTGTTTACTTAGGCTGTAGGAATCTTCACGGCTGAGCGCTCGACGCCCAAGAACAATGAGGCCATAAAAGATAAGGATAGCACTAGCCATTAAGAAGGAAAAAATATCAGGTCATGCATTTCCCATCGAATCTTCACCAAACTGACATCAATCCTTGTATTCTTCCGATAAAACTCAAATGAAACCCCACATAATTCGAGCTATTGTTATGTACGCAGAAAAATTTTCTACTCTCTCGAATTATTTTCCAGCTCGGGGCGGGGAAAGGAAAGTGCCCTAGAACCCCTTCTGTTATATGTCAAATAATGCGGAGAGCATGTTATCGACAACTAGAAAAAGGAGCATGACTGACGCGAGGACACCTAAAGATCTGCGCATATAGAATTTTTTAGTGAATCCCCCATTCATTTGAGAGCTATATAAACCCTGTAACTTCAGCCCTTGTCGGTTCAGAACTGTGCAGTTACGCGTAGAGTCACGTTGTATCAAATTCCAGGAGAATGCCAGGAATCCCTTGGTATCGCAAATGACACCAATCATTTCATATCGATACGATGAAAAATAACGAACTTCACTTTTTGTAATATTCATGACACCCTTTGAAGTACGCCGTTCGCCGGCTTCTGCGCGTCTACCTAGGTCGCGCGGGCGATCTGTGAAGACGAATTTACACGGTTCACTTAACGGTTCTTCATCAAACAGTTATGAGGAACCAATATTCTGAATAACTGTTATGAGGAACCGAAATTTCTGACTATATCGATTTCGGTTACGGTTCTAGAAGCGTTATTATATCGATTCCAAACCCGTTATTATATCGGTTCCAAAACCGTTATTTTTTCGGTTCCAATACGATTGTGGAATCGATTCTCGTATCAATTTTACTGTATTTGAAATCGCTAGTATTACGGTTTCAGATTATTGTGTATAAGTCAACCTTTTAGAACATCATTAAGAAAAACAAAAAGAATCTGAAATAATTATCCATAGGTACCATTGTTTTGTAACATGGAAAGTGTTCTTTAATATAAGTGCTTTTCTTGAAACAGTTAAAGGTAATCGACAAAGTTCTTATGTATACGTTGATTCTTTTTCGTGTTGTAATGTCGGTTCTTTTTGACTTTGTGGATGGTTCGGTCAAATTTACCCGAGCAAATTTTAGTTTTTAACCGAACATTGCTGTATATATCAGCCATGTGCCACAAAAGTGTTTCATATGAGAAGGACCTAACTTTTTACACACCTGTTGTTCTGTTGAAACAATGGTTGCACCGTCCTTGGTAATCGTAGTGAAGTACGTGAAGGTGGTGGTACATGTCTTCGTGACAAATTCATTTGGTTTATCTTGAGGAATCATCATGACGACCGCGTCAGATAATGTCAGTGTCGGCTGAGGGATGGAGTTTTCCCATCGCAACGCTGGCGTTGGGCCCGCCACTATTACCTCCACGCCGTTCGACATAATACGGGTGGCTAGGTTGAACCTTCGACCTTCTTCATCTTTCACTTCGTGTTCTCCTGTCATTACAATTTCCACGGTTATATTATAAGTACACCCACGTTTTAAGCGTACTTCAGTAATGCTAGAGAGTAATATAATATATTTATACAGTAGTACGCACATGTACAAGTAAGTAATAAGAGACATCTGAAATGAGACCGTTTAACGAAACGTCAAAACAAAATGTGCTTGATAATTTTTCATTTTATACAACTCTACAGAGCGACTCATGTAAACTGCTTCAAGTTAATATTTTTTAAATCAAAGGAGATGTTGAAAAAAATGTTCATTCTAACCTTTATGTTTGCAAGGAACACATTGTTTAAAGTGTTAGTAATCTTTTTAGGTGAAATAACTTTATAGATATCACGGTCACCTTTGGTTTTATAAATGGACTCCCATGTTTTCTTGGTGATATTTTGCTAAATAAAAAAGGTGGAATTCAGCGATATCGGATTATGTTACCTTGTGATAATATAATAGCAGAGAGTTGTATGTGAAATTCTGGTAATAATGTTAGTTTAGCCATTGCCTGGCCAAACTGATAGCTAAACATATAAAAGTTCCAATAAATTCTTTAAGACACTGATTTTTAACAATTTAAATGACTCACCCTGTATACCTATTCGTTTGAATAATACAACTTGATCAAGCTGCTGTAGCTATTCAGACGCTTTCATACTGACATTCACCATTATCGGTCTTACAGAGCAAAAATATTAAGTTCAAACATCCTCGATCAACGTTCAAGAAACAAAATATACACAATGAACAAAAATAATAGAAGATCAAATATGTACAAGATCGCTCGTCATTTACAGTATGTACATGTCTCTAAGAGTTTTAATGTACAGGAAAAAATTTAGAATGCTGTAAACCAATCGTAGTGAGATTCAGAGGAGTATTTGTACAGTTTCGCGTCAGCAAGTCGCTGTGAGAAGAAGTTTTATTAGTCTAAAGGTTACTTTGTATACTGATCGCTGCGTGGCCCGAAAATTGCAATAAACAATGCTTATTATCGCACTGCGAAAACAATTAAATATGGCTGTTTAAAGTATTTACTATCAATCAGACAAAATTGTATCGTTACCTTTATCTCGAAAAAATTCGGTCCACAAAATGATCATTATAGAAAAGGCTCAAATAGCCATAGCTCTACTCACCAAGGACAGGCACTGGATTATACACAGACGATACGAAGTTTGCTGACGACTCCACGGTAGGAGTGACAGTCACCGTGACAGGCACCGTCAACGTAAGGGTCGTTACTCTGGGTCTGACGGTTGTCGAGGACGTCACTTTCGTCTCCAGTCCGTTCTGTTGCGTAATCACGTATGTGTACGTTCTCAATCTCGTCGACGTCACTACAGTCTCCGTATAGTAAATGCTCGTGCTTGGTTCTAAGTTGGACGTAGATATCGTCTGGTGCTCGACGACGGTCGGTTTCGAGGATAAAATCTCGGGGAAATCTGGCCTCGATAGGGACAGGTAAAGGTCGTCGGCCAATCCTGCCTCAATGTCCTCAGGTGTCGGTGACGAAATGGAGATCGTCACCTTCGCCACATCGAGACTTGGAGTGGGTTCAAGAACCTCGGAGGTCCTCTTCACCTCCGTCGAGGGGGTATATTCAACTTCCAAGGGGATCACGCTCGGTATTTGTGAATCGTCAAAGTAATCACGAACGGCAGAGTCCTGTGTCGTTAATTGGGGCGTCTCGAGAGGCAACACGCTTGCAAAACTCGGTGTAATGTCGGATGAGAATGACGAAACAGAGGAAGATACTGTTGGCGTGGGTTCGATAACGGGTTGTATTGGTTGCACTGTCAATACTTCTGCGTTTTCCTCAGCTTTCATCATGGTTTCTGGAGTTCTTTCCAGAACGTTGAAATCTTCCATATCTCTTGAGGGACTCTCAGTTTCTGGCTCCACAATTGGAACAGCTGTTGTAACATGAGATTCGACATTTTTTTGAGGCGAATTCTTGACTCTCTGAGTGTCTTTCTGTGAAGATTCTTTGAATACGTTTTGCATCGATGTAAAATAGGGTGCGGTCTCTTTTTCAAGCGAGCGTCCCGCATCTTTTGGAGAAGAGTCTTCTATTTCGGGTTGCATTTGCAATTCGCTTGATTCAGTAGATAGCGCAGGATGCTCTGTAATATTATTTGTATCTTCCTTCTCAGTAGTCGTATCTATAGTTTCTTCTTCAATGGAAGGGATTACCTGAGGTTGTTCTTCAGGAATAGTTATAACTGTTCTCTGATCTATAGATGCTGTTGTTTCCACAGACTCAATTGTCGTTGTGGGTTCTTTCTCATCTTCCTCCTCTTCCCTGATTTCAGGGTAAGCGGTAGTAGAACTGTCTTCTGGTAATGTTGTATCAAAACTTTCCGCTTGCGCAGTCACGTTTTCTTCTTTGTTTAATGTCGTTGAACCTTCTGCCGATTTCATAGTTGTCACTATCTCGTCAGACTTGGCGTCCTGTTTTAAAAGGGGCTCTGTTACTGCTTCATCACCAACACCGTCAAATGTATCTACAGATCTCTCTGTTGTTGTCTCATCTGTTTCAGGCACGTTAGATGCTTCAGACGTGGTTGTAGTAGCATCCTCATTTGTATCAACACTTTCTTCAACCTCTAATGGTTTAATCGACATTAGTACATCTCCATCCTTAGACGATTCGTTTACACTTTCAGCCGTCGTTGTTTTTATATACTCGTCATCGTAGTCGTACTCGTCAGCCGACGGTCGGAAAAAGAAGTTGTCAGTAATAATGACTGGTTCATTTACAGATGTTTCTTCCAACACCTTCGTTTCAGTATCTTTTGCTTTACCTTCTCTTTCTGTCTCGACAGGCTTGTTATCGATGACATTAGGCGTTTCCGTCAGTTCAGGTGTGAACGTTGTACTAACATCCTGTTCGCTGTCTTCTTCGGCGTCGCCATCTTCATCCATGTATTCTTCGCCGTATTCAGAAGATGGAGCAGTGAAGAAACCAGTCGTGATGATAGCGAAGCTGGGTGTCGGTTCCACTGGTCGAACAGCAATCAGTTTTCTTCTGGTGATCCTGGCCCTCGTGTCAGTAGTGATTGGCAGAATAGGCGTCACTCCGATTTTTCGACGTCTGGTGATGGTCACCTTATGACGTCCAGTCTCAAGGTACGAACTGTCAGGTTCCTCGTTACGTATTGAATTAGCTAAACCCAATGTTCTGATTCGAGTTACAACGATTCTTCGTGGTGTGTGACTAGCAACATTCAGCCGAGGATCTTCTGTATGAAGAACTAATGGTCTTCGCCTGACGACGGTCAACTTATGTTGCCTTGTATTCTTTCTGACAACAGGAACGCGGATTCTGACACGTTTTTTCGGCGTTTCTTCAATGTAATCGTTGTTATTTTGGGTCAGACCTCTAATATCTTCAACGCCCTCGCCAGGCGACCAAATATAAATTCTTTCCCCCTTGCTATTAACATCGGTATCTCGATAGTCTTCGAGGGTATCATCTGAAAAGGCGACATTCTGGCTTGTTTCTGTGAACGTGCTTATCCTTCTGGCTTCTGAATTGCATCTACACGATCGAACAACCATGGAGGAGGGGGACTTTTTTCGGGTGTTATGTGTCCGATGGGATAAGCAACCATCCAATAATCGCTCATATGTTGTTTCGTGCACTTAGTAACGGTTACTCATCGCGAGGAATGTTTATCGTGATGTTATCCGACAAACAGAGACTACCATGCGTTGGGCATTGTCGTGTGGGCGCGCGTGCGGTGGCGGATTCAAGGCTGTGTTAGTAGGTGCAAGTACGGGACGACGCTCGAAGGGGGAGCTTCAGAGGGAAACAGAAAAAAAAAGACTGGGAGAGCGAACAGAACGATGAATGGATATCGAGAATCCAGCAACCTTGGTTCTCGATCAACCGAAGCTGTGAGCTTTCCGCGATTCCTTTTCCACGGGGAGTATAATCGCTTTTCAAGAAGCGATACCCGTAGAGACACTATATTACACGGCCAGCAACACGCGACCCTAAGTCGCCCATCACTGAGTTTCCCTGTACAACCCGAGAACGAACCGTCGAAGAACCGTCCAAACTGAGTCACAGGGTGAAACCACAGAAAGGTAATCAGCTTCGGTCTAGGTGGGTTTTCATGATTGACGATGGATTTCAATTAAAAATGACGATAGGTAAGGGGGAGGAAAGAACAATTGGAAAGAGGATCTACGAATGTGAAGGGTTAGGTGCGGATAGACGTGGAAATGTGCCGTCCGACGTCACCCACTACGCTCTCGAGACTTTGTGTCGGCGCGTGCGCGTCCATCGAGTCCTCGCTTCCCATCAAAATGGTGATCTCCGCTGGTCCCGCGTGCAAAGATGGAGGCACAGAGGGTCGAACCTCAACAATATCATCCGCGGCGTTTCTTCGTCTCCTTGACGAGCTGACCGTTTGACTCACTTTCACAGTGCTCAGAACGGTACTGAACTCCCCTGGCCTTCGACCAGAAACATAAAGCGTCACCACGCTGGATTCTTCCTGCTTATCGTCCTCTTTCTTGCTATTCAACTTGCCCCTACCATTCCGCCTCTTGGACGACTTTTGGTGGTTCTGAACATCCTCCTCCTCTTCTGAGTACTCGTAACTATCCTGCTTATAATCCGAATCAGCTGGTTGATGCCTCCTTTCGACCTCACCGGGCAGAGTGTTGCTCTGCGTGAACGGAGGAGCGGCAAACAGAGGGTCCAACAGGGGATTGGGATTCTTTGACGGTTTTTGGGGCTGCTGAAGCAGTAACAGCAGGGAGTTCAAGTTGGCTGCTGGAAGGGATACAGTTGGCGTCACGACAACTGTATCCGTGATGAACTCTGTCGCGGTGACGACGTCGGTCGATGTGTCCACCAGAGTCGTGAGGATCTCTTTACCCCTGAACGTGAGGGGGATCACAGTGCTCTGTTGTTTTGTGATCGTAGTGACGTACGAGCTCGTGCGCGTGTTGTACTGTGTAGAGGGTGTACCCTGAGTCTGTAGTAAAGGGTTCGCCTGACCTAACTGGCCGAGAAGAAGCTGCGACAGCAGGATATTCGCGAGGGGAGCATTCTCAGGCAGTGCGGGTTGTATCGTGGAAACGACATTTTCTACGGAATAGGCGGTCGTGGGCACGATTACCGATTGCGAGACTCTACGGCCACCGAGGGTGGTCAGCGTGTGGGAAACCCGTGTGGTGAGCGTCTCGTGGAGCAGGAATCGGGTGATCTCGGTCTGACCTTGCAAGTTAGTACCGGTGACCTCGCTAACGATTACTACCAATGGTCTGCCATCTGCACCTGTTACGGTGCTGTACTGAGAGGGGGCTAGAACCTCGGTGCTAGGCTGAGCTGTAATGATATTTCGATGCTCTGTGACGCCATTATTTACAACGGGGATTGTCACCTCTGTTGGGACGTAATGGGTCACCGTGATTGTTCCGTCAAAGTCTGGGTAAACAGTGGGAGACTCCCTAATATCCTCGAACGAACCTCTTGATCTCTGCGAGGACGATCCTCTCCTACTACCGTTTCTACCTGACGATTTCGACGGGGCGCGTGATGATACTCGCCTTGTGCCCGATAATTCGGACGATTTATTCGAACCGTTTCTCAACCGTGGAGGTCTCACTCTGTCTGAGTTACTTGACACCCTACCGTTACTTCTTGACCCCGAAGACGCAGGTCTCTTATAGTTCGATCTACTGGATGTCGTTCCGTCTTTCTCTCTTAGAGTGAACTGTCTGCCATTACTGGAAGTGGGTGATGGTTTTATTCTAGACGAAGAACTCCTATCACCATTGGTTTGTTTTGGCCTGGGCCGAGCCTTGCTTACACTCAACTCTGTAGACTCCGCTGGCGTGTTTTCGGGACTATTAGCTGACTTCGATGCCGAACGAGACGTTGGTAAGGTCCGTCCACGGTTGTTGTAACGAGCAATTGGTTTCGAAGTAGCCTTCCCGCTGTCTTCTTTACTGGAGGTATTCTCAATCACGTCAGGTTTGTCTTCGGATTTCGACGACCCCGCTTGGCTTGGTCGACGGAAACGATTTGTTAACGATCTCAACTGACTGACCTGTCGACGAGTTCGTCTTCCTCTTGTAAAAGGCCTAATTTGTACTGACGGTCTGATGGATTTCCCAGAACGACGATTGACACTCGTGGTCCTGTCTTCGTGTTCCGATCCCTCGTAATCGTTATCAGCTATTTCCTCCACGGGTTCGTCGTCGATATTTTCCTCGCGTTCGTTTTCCAAATCTTCATTTGTCTCTATTTGCTCTTCAGTAGGTAGTTCATGCTTCTTCCCAAATAAACCTCGTGGCGGAAATAGCCCAGTGCTGCTCTGACGGGGTCTAGTGGAGATTGGAGTAGCTTTTCCATTACCTCGGGCGTTGGTAACCCTAGGGACAGATGGTGGAGTGGGTCTGTTCAAGTTACCATTTCTTCTCGTGGTTGTCGGTGGTCTGGGTGTCGTAGCCGTTCTTCCAGAATTGTTCAAATTGATTGGCCTTCGGAACCGCAACAGAGGGTTTGTCGATCTTCTTGACGATTCTGTGGTTGTTTGCAAAGGTGCTGTCACAGTCTCGCCACTTTCGGTATCTTCCGTGTATAAAGTCTCTTCTGTTACCAGAGTAGTAGTGGTAAACTCGTTGGCGTCGTTCTCCTGGTCATCGTGTCTGGCAGTTGGCTGTCCTCTAAGCAGTGTCGACGATGGTCGAATAGATGACCTGTATCTTGTAGACGTTCCAGGGTAAATTGAACTCGATCCACGAGTAGCAGTTCGCGCGGATGAACCTCTGATGGAGGTAGGTCCTCGCCTGTTTCCTTGGAAGACTGACGAAGGAGTTATCCTGGATTGCGCCCTGCCTCGAGTACTTCCAGTTACAGAAGAGGCGTAAGAGTTCGCGGTATTTGGAGAACCCCTTCTTCCAGAGAACCTTCTGGAACCTGATGGGGATAGCGTGGAGGAGTACGGGCCTATTGGTGAACTGATTCGACCTCTGGATGAAGCAAACCTATTACCCTTGCCAGCCAACGTTGCTGTTATCGTAGGCGTGATATCTGTCCTAGTAATCGTCGTTGCACCCTGTGTCCCCTTGCGTTTCGGGTTAAACGTTGGCCTGTTTCTAGACGCGAATGGCCTAATCACAGGAGTAAATGTCCTTTTTCTGGTCGAGAATGTCAGCCTCGATTTCTTCTTGGAGCTCTGTCCATCCTCACCTTCCACGTCTTCTTCTTCGTCTTCTTCATTCTGTTCAGAGTTCTCGTCCTGATCGGGTGGTTCCGTCGTTGGGTCTTCAAATAAAGAAGATTGAATCACCGCTGGCGAAGGAGAGATTTCTGGGATTTCTGTTGGTTTCATAGGTAGTAAAGTTGAAGTTGCCGCGATGTTCACAGTTGGGGTCGTAGACAGGAAACTTGAAGTGCTTTCGATGATCTGAGCGTACCTACCCTCGATGCTTGTGCCAATTACTTTGGACTGATAGAACGTGGTAGTTCCGTTATTCTCGACCTGACCTTGTATCAACCTGACCAGACCAGTTCGGTGGCCGTGAACAGGTGGAATGGTTGCTTTTCTGGCCTCGTCGATCTTTGTACTCGAAATGCTTTCGATAACCTTGGCGTACAGACCGTCAAACAGGGTTCCAATCTGTTTCGTGGTAAAGTAGATCGTAGTAACTTCGTCTGCGTCTACCACGCTGCCTCTGTTCATCGACAGGATGCCTGTTGGAAGGACTGGAGTAGCAATAGGGGAAGAAGACACCGGTGGTGTCTCTACTCTTGTTGAACTTTCAACAACTTGAGCATACAGTCCATCGATGTAAGTGCCATGTACGTCGGTCATGTAGTGCGTAGTGGTCCCATCGTTGACCTGGCTCGATCGAATCGTCGAAATTAATCCTATCATTGGTAGATCAGTTGTCTTCGATGGTGTAATTCCGGTCTTCTCTTCCGTTGTCAGGGTTTGTTGGTACACTGGCCCGTCAATTGCTCTGCCAGTTGCCAGTTGCTGTGTTGTAGCAACATCAGGTATCGAAACGCTGGTAACAGTCTCCAGCCTGCTGTTCAATATGGTCTCGTTACCAATGTACGAAGTTGTGAAGTAGGTGTAAGTGGTGAAATATGTGGTAGGCTCAGGCGAAATAGTAGAAGATTCCAGTAAGCTCTGTTCAAGGACCGTTGTGACCTCTTTGGAGGTGGTCGTGTCAACCTCATCTGCTCTAGAACTTTCAACAGAAATCACGTCTGAAGGTGTCACCTCATTATCGGCGGTGATTTTAAGCTCTTTGTCACTTGCAATGTTATCTTCCACGGTCGACGTTGTTGGCCTGTAGGTCATAATGACACCGAGCTCTACAGTTGGCGTAGGCACAACTCCTGGTGTGACAACGTTGCTGACAGTGTCCTCGCGACTTGTTGTAACAGTATCACCATCTTTGTAGAACGTCGTCCAGTAAGTAAACGTTGTGAAATACGTAACTGGTAGAGTGCTCGTTTCTGCAGACACGACAACCGTTGGTCTGATAGTTTCCGTCACAATGTTGGTGACAGTCTCAAGACGGCTGACTACGTTTGACGCGTCGCCTTTGTACATCGTCGTGAAGTAAGTGAATGTTGTGTAACTAGTTTGTAAAAGAAGAGTTGGCGCTGGTTCCACATCATGGTGGTTCGACTCTGATAACTCCTGATCCTCAGGTACGGCGTTCCTCTTGTCCATCATGTCTAGGACTGTACCACCACCAGAACTGGAGGAAGACACCACGTCCGTGATCATGGATCCCAACACCTCGCCTTCGACTGGAGGATTAGGTGTTACTTGGGCGTTCACCTCAAAACCAGGGAATAAGTTTTGAGAAGTGGGTTGTTCCTCTAAAGTAGCTGGCAATTCTGTTTGCTCTGCCTGGGCTTCAGGTAGCGTTGTATTTTCCTCTGGCTTGCCCACTGCCTGCTGCTGAATCTTCTTCGCTAAAAGAAGTGCCTCTTCTTGAGACTTTTGTCGTTGAAGAGCTTCTAGGTAGGCCAAGATGGCTGGAGGAACAGTTGGCTTGTTGGTTTCTTTAGTTTCTGGTATTGTTGGTTTAAGAGTTTCCTCAGTAACAGGTATTACAGCAGTTGGTTGAATAGTCTCAGTCACAACATTAGTGAACACCTCGGTTCTGGTTTCAATCTCAGTTTCGTCATCAACGAAGATATTAGTGAAATACGTGTACGTGGTGTAATATGTCTTGATGTGCTTTCTAACGCTCTCTGTTGGCAGAGCTGGAGTTGGACTGGGCTCAATATCAGGGGTTGGCTGATTCGTGTCCTCGAAATCGGTTGTGGTGATTCCTGATTCCGTAGGGATGTTCTGATCAGTGGTGGTATCCTGCTCTTGCAACGTGGTCAGAGTTTCCTCCGTCGTTTGTTCCAAGGTCGTGGGATACTTCTCAGTTCCCTCGTCTCGTTCAGGAAGAGCTGATGGCAAAATGGTGTCCGAAATTTTTGTTGGAGCGATCAGGATAGAGTCGTCTTTCTCGAACAATCCTGCAACGACGGCAGAGACTCCATGCGGCCCAACTGTCTGCGTAATAATGTTTGTCTCGACAACTTCTCGACTAGATATCCTGGATGTTTTCTCTTGGAAGAAGGTCGTCAGGTACGTGTAAGTCGTGTACAGAGTCTTAAAGATAAGTTCTATCTCCTCGTCTTGCTTGGTGGTTTGCTCCTCTTCCGTTTCACTCACCAAACTTGGAGTCGTTCGTGTTGTTATCGGTTTTGAAAATACTGTAGGAAGAACAGAGGTCACAGTTTCACTAGGCAGAATTAGCTCTGTCAGGTAAGTGACCTCCGAGGAGACCACTTCTCTGGTACGTATGGAGGTTGTAGTTTGGTCGCCATCAGGAATAAAGAAGGTCGTTAAGTACGTAGAGGTCTTGTACACCGTAGATGGAAGGAGTCTGGTAGCGAGCATAACCTTCCTTTCTCGATCATATTCATTGCGATTACCGTGTCCCAGAGCATTCTTCGGGCTGCCGCCTTTGATACTGCGCCCCTGAGGATCTCCAGGAACGATATCATTCAGGATCTCGTCATCCAATGTTGGGAGGACTGATTCAGTAGTTCCCAGGACCCTCCTAGCACTCTCCAAGATGTCTTTCAGAGTTGTAAACACGCTATCGGTGGTGTCTTTGAAAGGAGTTGTCAATTCATTCATTTCAGGAGGGGCTTCTTCGTTAGTAGTAATAACTCTGGGTGTTGTGCCAGTCGTCATTTCGACGGTGGTGTCTTCTCCAACTTCAGTTTCTTCTGTAACGGTTGTTCCATAATCAACTGTGGTGTCCTCAGTGTCGTATGTTGCGGTGGCTTCGTCGGGGAAGAAATAAACGTTAGAAGACGTATGAATGATCTGCGCATAATTCGTGCCAATGTAGGTGCCATAAATCAGACTTTTGTAATGAGTGGTAGTGCCATCTAGAGAGGTAGTTGAATCCACGACCTTGAGGAGTCCAGTTGGCTTCGAGGATCCCGTTTCTGTGTCTGGTACCAAAAGTAATGGTTGCGTGGACGTAGTAGATGATTCTAGTTCAAAGTCCTCGATGACACTCGGCTGAATATTAGCTCTGTTGATGGCGTCTAGAAGAGGATCACCTGTCTCCGTCTGCGAATTCGAGTGATCCTGATCAACAGAGTGTTGCTTGGTTTTCTCTTGAGTCACGACGACGCTCGTGGGTCGAATTTTCACCACTGCAGTTCCATCGTCTGGCCTCAAGGTCGCGTCTCCTTTGATGGTGGTGGCAGGGCGACCAACCGGGGCTGGCGACGTGCTGGGAGAGAACACGATGACAGTTTCACCTACAGTGGTGGTGAAATCAGCAAAACCATGATACGTCACCGTGGCCAGCAGTTTAATGTCGAGCTTCCTCTGCGGAGGAGTCTTCGGTTGAGCCTTGAAGATTTTCGGCAGACGGGGCCTGAAACTCTTCGGTTGATCGTCCTCCAAACCGTCAAAACTGTTCGTAGCATACTCATGCTTTACTGTATAGGTTGGCAGATTGTCGGCAGGCCTGACTTTCGCAGGTTTCACCCTCTGTGAGTCCGAATTGAATTCCCTTCTGCTGAATATGTCGTTTTCCCTCGACAGTTCATCTAATTTCATTGAAGTCCTCTTATTTTCGTCACTATCAGAATCCTCTGTGGATTCCTCTTTCCTCGACGTTTCGATTTCTTTGAGCACCTTGATGGGTGTGTTGTCGAGCGCTACCCTGAGCTGCCAGTTGTCGTTTAGCGCCCTCGATGGGTAGACTACGTAAGGACTCGGTGCGTCTGGTGTCGGCTCCTTTTCGTAGAACACTCTGCTCGATGTGGACAATATTCTGGCGTATAAGCGACCATTGTCGAGGGTCGTACCGAGCACCTGAGTAGCGAACTCAGTGCTGGCGCCGTCCTGCACGAACGTTCTCGCGGTTTTCGTAAGCAGACCGACCGGGGGAACGGATTTACCAGGTCGTGCCGAAACTAGAAGGACCGTAGTCACCCCTGAGGACAGTTACCGACCATGCAACGAGTTGGGAGGAGTTCAGGATCGTTCAGAAGCATCAAGACCACAGGAGAATCGCCACAAGGAAACACATTCGGTGAGCGTTACGATTTATGGACCGAGTCGGTGACGTCGAAAGAGTATCGATTGAAGCCAATCATGTTGAATGTCGTCCGAGTTATTGATCGATCAGTCCCGTACAAGTAGTAAATCCGTCCAAGTTGTACATCCACGTGTCGCAATTAGTTTCAGTCAATCGATGTTTCGTATTTTTGGTTTGTTCATTCGAATGCATGTGTGTGTTTGTTTGTTTTTCATTGTATTTTAGAAAATGTCGGTCGTCAGAGAGACGGAGTGGCGGGCGGACGTTGGAGGCAGACGGCATCCAGATGTTGAGAAGAGTTGAAGGCGAGGAGCAGGCGGGAGCAGTAACAGAAACAGAAAAAAGAGATAGACGATCTTAGTAGATGAGTCATCTTGTTCGTAGCCTAGAACACCTGCTTCGTCCCCGTTACCCTGCCACGAGTATAGATTTTGAACTGTCTCATATTCACGGCCAAGTCGTTCCGTTCCGTAAGTGGCGAATCGTGCGAAACAGCGCGGGCGCGAGAGGAAATTACAGAAAAAGATACCATGCGTTAATGTGTAAACGTATGTACAGCTCGAGGGACCTGAGGAACCTTTCGAAAGGACACGTTTCTTCGGCTGTAACAGAATAATAATTGTGATCTAGGTCCAGTGAACGTTTGGCGTGAAACTGATTTCACGTCACGACCAGCGAAAGTCTGGCTTTGTATCCGTACTAATTTGCTTTTTCTCCATGCATCGCATCGGTTCGATTACCAAAGTCCCCCGAGGCTACGTTTTGCGGTAAGTCATTTGTCAGGATGACCCATGTACCCACGAAGACGGAACGTAAGGTGTACGTACATAGAGGAACGAAGAAACAAAAAATAGATACAGCGCGAGAGAGAGAGAGAGAGAGAGAGAGAGAGAGAGAGAATGTTTCGAAACAACTCTTTTTATGTACACGGCCGCACCTCGCGTCAACACGCACAAGACAATTGTTTTTAGAGGTGGAACGATCGGTTTTTACTGTGAGAAAAGAAAGGTCTGAGAGCGGAGACAAAAGAAGAAAGCAAGACAGAGAATTGTTGCTGATGAAATTGCACGCAAACACTTTTTATATGTATTAGTAATTGGTTAGAAATGAGGTAGGTAATATGTGCAACACGAGTCACGGAATACATCCAATAGAACATATGATTGAATGTACAAGATAAGTTATGTTATGAATGAGTGCAATTCCATTGTGAGAGTACAAGTATGATGCGAGACAGGCACACTTAAAAGTCAGGAGACTCACCTTGTAGATCTCTTTCTATCCTAGCTGCTCTAACTTGTGACAACGATCCATCATCTGAAAAAAATTATATCTGTGTTACTTATTTCAATAATGTGACTTGTTGATATTCATTTTACTAATTGTGTGCATTAAAAAATTATGCATAGCGGGTTCAACAGAAAGTGTTCAAGAATTTAAGAGCAGAAACCACTTACATATACATATGAAGAAAAAGAGGTGCTTAAATACATAGGCAAAAAATTGATATTTCACAAAAAATACGAAGAGTAAAAGTGACTTCACTTACTCCTGTTTATCGTAATTTGTACAGGAACAAACATTTTTGCATCCAAATCCTATTAGGCTACTGGATATATACGTTAGAAAGTAATAATTAAGTCAGGAATTTTTGGTAAGAATACAAAACTCGTTTTAACGAAAATATCGAAGGTATTCTTTAAGTATGAAAGCGTGTACAAGCATTTTGAAATATCAAATCATTCCATAAGTAATGTTGATCTACAATAACTGCAAATATCAAAAGTGATGTCACAAAACTTGCAGACGCAATTTTTCCTTTCGCAAATTAAAAAATGTGTAATGTGTTTGTTTAATTGTTGAGGAAAGAATGAAGCAGAGAGAGAGAGGGGGGAAAGAGAGAGAGAGAGAGAGAGAGAGACGAATGCGTGATAGGATAATTAGCGAAAGGAGCGTGAGCAGGTGAAAGGGCGGGAGAGAGGAAGGATTGTATGGACGGAAGTAAAGAGGGGAACAAAGAGCGTAAGGAAATCGAGCTAGCATCGCATAATACATACATGAAAGGTTTTCAGGTATCCACCTCCAATTGCTTTGGTTTTCGGATATGTTTTAGAGGATCGAAAAAGAAGAAATACATGTTCTTTTATTGTAGCCCGTTTGCATATTTAGAGGGTGAAACCACATCTCAAAGTTGATAAGAAAAAGTACAAAAGTTCCTGTTGTTAGTTTAAAGAATATTATAACACTGTGTTGAATAAAACTTGATATAAAACGTGACATAAATACTTGATATACACAAGTGATACACAACATGTTATAATATTCTTTTAACTAGTAGTATCATTTATTTGTTTCCCCTTGGGGATTACAATCCTTTTCCATCTCCGCTCTTCCTTACATTCGCCTTAACCTAATCCTTAACCTATGCCTTAATCTACTCCTTAAACCTATTCCTTAAACCTACACGCTCGCCCTCTCGCCCGCTCGCCCCCGTCTCGCACGCCGCCTTCCCCCCCTTCCCTATCCTTTGACCTCCGCTTCCGCACGCCACCATTCACTCTCATTCCTTCCTTTCTCATTCCCCCACTCCTTCTCCTCTCCTTTCCTCCACTTTCCTCATCCACTTCTCCCCCCCGCCCTCGTCATCCAATACCTCCCCTACCCACTCCTGCCACCCTCCTTCCTCCCACCCCATACATTCCTCCCACACATGCTCCCATGTTTCCTCTCCCCATCCGCATATTCTGCATTTCCTCTTTTCTTCCTCCTCCCAATAATCCCATTCCCCAGCCTAAATTTCGCCACCCTTTGCCACCTGCTTTCCCCCCATCCCTTCCTCAAGTATCCTGGCACCCCTTCCCCTTTCACCACCCTATACCACCTATTATATCCTGACTCTCTAATCCTGTTCCATCTTTCCTCCTCCTGTATTCTTCTTTCCCTACCCACCAATTCTTCCCCCCTCAGCTCCCCCCTCCCCTCATTCTTTCTATCCCCTCTATTGTCCACCCCCTCTCCTCATAGTATTCCTTCCTTTCCTTTTCCCACCCTCCCAGCACTTTCCCCCTCTTTGCCCTTCCCTTAATCTCCTCCCAACATCTCCTTGCCAGCTCCCCCCCACCCAACTTCCTTTCATATCCCCACGCCCTCATCCCCGCCTTCCCTCTCAACATCTCCCTCTGCATCTCCTCCCTCACCATGTATCCTGGTGTACACCTTTCCACACCCAACACCCACTTCAAGAACCTTTCCTGCAACCCCTCAATTCTGTCCCTACACTTCCACCCCCACACCTCAGCCCCATAGCTCACCGTAGCCCATACTAACTTTTCAAACAACCACACCCTTTTTCCCCAATCCTTCCCAAACCTCCTCTTCCCTATCCCCCACACCTGCCCCATCACTGCTGCCCCCTTCCTTACCCTTTCTCCTATATGTGCCTCCTGCCCCCCGCTCCTCATCAGCGTGTACCCCAGGTACTTGAATTCATTTACCTCCTCCACCACCTTTCCCTTCCACCTCCACGTCACCTTCTTCCACCTCCCTCCCCCTTTCTACACCTCATTACCTTTGTCTTCCCCACGTTCACCTGCAGCCCCTTCTTATCCAGATATCTCTCCATCTTCCCCATCATCCCTTTCATCCCCTCCTCGTCTTCCGCCAGCACCGCAATGTCATCCGCGTATGCCAACGTATACACCTTCCTTCCCCCCACCTTCACCCCTCCCCACCCCCCTTTCTCCAACTCCTCGTCCATATCTGCCAACAACAAAGTGAACAAGCTGGGGCTCAACGGGCACCCCTGCCTCACTCCCCTAGCCGTCCAGAAGTCCTTCCCTTCCTCTTCTCCCACCCTTACCCTACTTACTGTCTCTTTCAACACCTCCTCACACCTCTCCACTAACCCCTCCCTCACTCCTCTCTCCCTCATTGCCCTCACTAACAACTCCCGGTCAACTGAGTCGAATGCTGCCTTCATGTCGAGGAACAGCACTACCAGTCTCCCCCCTTTCCTTTCCACCTGCCTGTTAATTAAGTAATTTAGCACATACACCCCGTCCATGCACCCCACCCCCCTCCTGAACCCCGCCTGACTCGGTGGCAATATCCCCTTTTCCTCTACCTCCTTTCTCAACCTTTCCGCTAACACAGACGCATACACCTTATATGCTGTCTGTGTCAGCGTTACTCCTCTGTACTCCTCTACCCTTTTTCCCACCCCTTTTTTCACCACCAGTACTAACACTCCTACCCTCCACTCTTCTAACCACCCCTCCCCCTTCCATACCCTATTACACACCTCCCCCAGCCATTCCTCCACCTCCACCCCCCCATACTTCCAAACTTCATTCGGAATTCCGTCCCCTCCCATCGCCTTTCCGTCCTTTAGCCCCCTCACCACCCTTCTTATCTCCTCCTTTTCTATATCCCCCTCTCCGTCCTCACCCCTCCTTTTTTCTGCCCCTTTTCTTACCCTCCACTCCACCCCCCCCTAGTAACTCCCTGAAGTACTCGTCCCATTCCTCTATTTTTATCTCCTCATTTACCCTCCTTCTCCTCTTTCTCTCCCTATTTACTACCTTCCATACCTGCCCCTATGTTCTTATCCCCTCTATCTCCTTCTCCCACCTATCCACCTCCTTTTTCTTCTTTTCTTCGCATATCCTCCTATACTCCTTTTTCCTTTCCCTATACTCCTTCCCACCCCCCCCCTTCCCTTCTCCATCTCCTTAGCTCTCTCCTCACCCTCCCCTTCTCCTCCCTGCACTCTCTGTCCCACCACCCTCCCTTCTTTCCCCTCTGCCCCCCTATCTCCACATTCCCCATTGCCCCTTTTACTCTTTTCTTCAGTTCCGCCCATTCCTCCTCTATTCCTCTCCCTCCCCTATCTCTAATATTCTTTTAACTAACAATAGGAATTTTTGTACCTCTTTTTATGCACTTTGAGGGGTGGTTTCACCCTCCCCAAATATGCAAGCGGGCCAAAATAAAAAAAAAAAAAAAAAAAAAAAAACTCATAGGTATTTGTTACTTTTCGGTCCTCTAAAACATATCCGAAATCCGAAGTAATTATATAAAGGGGGACACCTGAAAAACTCTCTTTGATGAAAATTAATAAAGTATAATATCGTAAAAAGACACAACAAAGGTATCGATAAGTTTGATTCCGCAAAGCTTTTCTTATAAGGGAATATAAGAAATAGTGGGAATAGAAAGAAAAGGCAAAGAAGTTCGGCAGGGCAGGTCTGCAGGCTTTAAGGGTGGCCGAGATGGCAAGAACAAAGGCCACGGCGAGGATGGACGTTCCTTAGCAGCGTCGCCTTCTTCACAAGTGGTGTGCAGGTGTGGATACTTGAAGAAGCCGCGGGAAGATAGGACTTTCTCCTGGCATTTTTGCGGGAAGTGATGTGGGAGACATCGATCGTTACGGAACGGGATGAAAGGAGCATTCTCGAGCAAACTTTGCGAGTCAGAACACTGGATTGTCACGAGCAAAGAGGTTTGGCAGTACCGCTATTGGATATTATTATTATTCACATGTGCCAATAAAAAGTATTGCAAAAACATCTTACAGGAATATTCTGAGAGCGAAATTCTTTGGTTCAATCCTGTGATAGAGCTGCAAAAATGATTGGTTGTGTACTTTTTGTTTTTGATAAAAAATTATATAAGACAGTGAAAAACCCTATATAAAGTTCTTCAATCGAAATAACCTTACACCTACCTTACACTATTTATCGAATCCAAACATTTTTTAGATAAAAGTTTCTCAATTTCAAATTTTTCATCAATTTGCGAAGAATTTCCTCTGTCATTCCATCTTTTATGAACATAAAGGAATGCGTTAGGCGGAGATTTTAGCATGTTTGTTTCATTTTTAACTACTTTATCATTCTACAAACATTTACTATTTATTCTCTACTAATGATGTTCTAATCTCTTGTGATCATCATTTATCATGATGGAAGAGGATTTCCTTGTGTTTTGTTAATGATGATACCTTTTCATGAAAAGTGGATGTAATTGCTCAAGTAAAAACTATTCCCACTTTTTTCCAATTCAACCATTGCGTGAACAATATTTAATATACTGGTCAGGGACGGCTAATGACTTCGAGGAGGAAACCAGTGGGTGGTGAAGGGAAGTTGTCGAAGGATGCGCTTTGTCCGAGAAGCTGCATTTGGTCATCGTACACTTCCGTCGATATCAAACAGTTAAACGCGTAGGAGAGTATTATCATACGACAGCGAACGAGCAAAAAAAAAAACAAATGACTACGAAAGTAGTATTTTTCTGAAGTCATCAACTTAAACAATTAAACGTAAGAAGGCCAAAGGTGGCGACTAAAGCGGAAGATATAAGAATTGGGTTACTATCTAAAAGAGATAGACCCTTCGTAGATCCAGAAATTCAGGAAAATATTAATATTACATAAAAAGTTTCCATATTTACAAATACAATGAAGTAGAGGCCGGTAACAACAGGATTGAATTGTCGTGTTGCAATTCGAAGAGCACTTTTAAGATGACAAAATAAAATGGCACAAGTGCAATGGGCCAAGGAACATCAGAATTGGATCCCAGAAATGTGGAAAAATGTTTTATTCTATCTTTTCTCAAACGTATACGTAGCAAGTGATTAAATACAGTAGAACGTCAATTATCCGAACCGTCGATTATTCGAATCATCGCTATCCCCGCCACTTTTTGGAAGTATATGATAACTATGTATGTACACTACATTTAGGTGTAATTCCTATAGTTATAAACTGGGTAAGTACATGCATGCTTCATTCTCCGAACAATTCGATTTTCTGAACGATCTCAATCCCAAGTGGTTCGGATAATCGACGCTCTACTGTACTTTTGAATAGTAGTATACTTTGTGACATATCAATGAGGTAAACCGGAAAATAAATTCATTAAGTTACAGTCAATTGGTCAATTAATAACTGACATGAGAAGATCCTATTGAAAGTAACAGTGTTAGTGTCAAGCCAGTCAGTAGGCTGTAGTTAATATAATTTCATATTTACGAAAAGCAGCATTGCATCATTAGAAGGATAACTTTATAACGTTGAACGAAAATAAAGTTAACATTTTTTTAACAACCACTCGTCAGAACCTGGGACATAACAACATGCATTACTGAAAAAAACGTAACGGGTAACGTAAGAAAATACTGCAGATTCAACACCAGAATATACAGTTTAATAATAAGCGGTCACGTGTATCCAAACAAATAAACGACAATTACTTCAATTACCGAGCAACCGTGGACTCAAATAATGAGGATGCTAAGTAATAGGTAGTACCAGTCTGGATACATAATGATCACGGTAACATGATATTAACACCATTCAAGTGTTATTCACGCAGCAACAAAGTGCCGGCATAGGATTTTAGAGTAGGACCTCGAATTCCGCGTAGCGAGTAAGTAAACCAGCAAAGCGGGAAACGCGATGGAACGGTCGACTATGAAGGAAATAGAGACAACGTTACAATCGAGAAACGTTGTATACGGTATACGTATGGGAATGAAAGAAGAAGAAGTCCCCAGGTGTCGGCGATGCTGAAGATGTCGTCCGGAGGCCGCGACGTACAGTTATCTGACCGAGTCCTTTCTTCTCCTCACAAGAATATTTCTCCCGGCGCGGCGTCTCGGCTCGTGCCACGTGCACACCGGTAAAATTACTCGTGTACGTGAAATGTTTACGCATCGATGGTGGGCTTTACGATGCTTCGAATCGCTCTGAACATGTGGAAAATATCGATTCGATTCGCTTCCAATATTATTTCAGTCTCAAAATTTATTGACATATTGATGGGTCTTAAAAAATTTGATAAGTCTTTTATTTCTTTAGTGGTACGAATGAATGTGTTGGAATCTCATTTAGAATGTGAATAACAAGAGTGCATGTATATGTTCAGAATATTTTCAATTGTTGAGTTATCTGTGTTCAATAACAGACTAAGGACTCATTGAGACTTCGAAAACCCATCTTAGGCTTTCAAACTCCGTAAAGATCTTTAACATTTTTAAGCCTCGAATAACATTCGATGTGAATCTAAGCAGGACAATGACTGAATTGATTGAAAAATTGTAAAAGAGCGGAGTGAAGTTGCTTGAGAGATGTGTTATGCACGTTGTGCAGAAAATAGATTGAACTTGTTCATGAACAGTGATAAAAAATGAAAATATGCGTACTAATTGTAAGACAGATGTTTCTACACTCACGTAGAAAGTGAATATACCGATTGTATACCATGTTTTCCGTGTGATCATCATCGAATCGAATCTTCTCAGACTTATGAAAAAAATTTGTGAGATTAGAAATTAGAAACTTGAAACATGCCAATCACATTTTTTAAAGAATCATCTGTTCTTGACAAAATTTCAACTATGTTACTACTTAAAGTGAAACTAGATAAGATAGATGAGATACATGTATGAGAATTATTTATGTATCAGTCGAGAAAATTGGGAGATATAATCAAAGGTAGTGTAAAATTTCAAAGAAACGATAAAGAAAATTGAACCGGAAATATTCGAAAATATTTCAAAGTATATAACACAAATGATTCATCGTATAAACGAAACTCAAACACGTTATGAAAAATCGCTCGAGATTTCAATACAGAGCAAAAATATTCTGCGCTGAATGTGCACTAGAAAATAAAAATGAGAAATACAATGAGAAGTAACTGAGAATTCCAACAAAACATAAGAACGCAAACAAAAGTGATTGACAATACCAACAAAAGTCGGGGACAATGCAAAGTTTCCTCTATGTATCAGAAATTCAATTAAAAGCGATTCGAAATTCCAACAGAAATTTGACCATTGTCTTGAGTGTCTGGGGAACGAATGTACCGCGTAAAAATACATGATCTTGACTTGTTTTTGCATGGTGTAGTACACCTGCGCGACCGGTGTCGTTAAACGAGTACCATACACTGAAACCAACCGACCGAGGTGGATTCTTCCTACAGTGTTTCATTCATTCATCATGCTCGATTTGTCGAGTTCATCGATTTCGTGGAATTTCGTTCGTCTTGAATGGCCGTCGACGTGACCCAGTTTGCTCTGCCACCTGTCTCGCCTGTTACTCTGCTATCCGTTACCTTTTAATACTATTGGGATTAGCTTTACACTTTATTAATTAAATAGAACTAACTCTAAAACTGCACGATCAAATTATTTTCGGGATTACATAAGTTTCATAGGAATAATTTATGCATTAGTATGTTTGTACACTTATATTATTTCTTCGTCTCTATCCAGTAATTCGTGATCTCGATGGAGTGATTTTTAGCATAATAAAGTCGAGGTTATTATCATTACCATCTTTTTCTGAGCAGCTTTCTTCTCTCATTTATTCTCAATTATATTGTAATGTAGTAAATAAGAACGGACAATCTATATGTCTGTTACTGAAGTGTTACGACGGAAAATGTTTTAAAACAAAGTGGATGTCTAAACCAGTAGATACTTACATACAGTTGTTCCCGGTTAAGTTGATAATCTCAGCAGTGTTTCTCAATGCGCGCGCTGCCGCTACTCTGGGGGCGTTTAAATTATCTAGCGGTGGGAGGCATTAGGCATTAAGGGGACGGCTTGGGGACGTTAGACATAAGAATGTGGAAATGGGGCTGATTAAGATTTTAATAACATGAGGTTGCACATGATTACCCAAAAAATTTCATCAAGTGTGAATACTAAACGCATACGCAGATATTTTTATTGTACTAGAATATTTTTTATATCAATTATATCAATAATATTCGACGGACTGCAACTTTAAAATGCTCGGAATAATCGTAACTGTCGGATACCCTCTATACGGGAGTGGGCGGTTGGAATAATTTGATAGAACTAAGGAGGCGGTGCGTGGGCTGAAAAAGTTTTAGAAACACTGATCTCAGGTTCCGTAGAATGTCTTTCATTCGGGGTGGTAGACGAATTTCACACCTCCGATTTCACACTTCACTGAGGTGAGAATCGATTAGTGTCACTTTCGTGAAGATTCGGTGAGAAATGCGATGCTTGACATTTTTTACTTCTTAATTAAGCTAGCGTTATCTTTGTTCGAAAGCCATCAAACGCAGTGAAGCGTGAAATCGGAAGTGTGAAATTCGTCTACCTCCCCGAATAAAAGATATTCTTCGGACCCTGAGATTATCAACTCAACCGGGAACAATAAAATTGTATATGGCAAACAATAGTTTCCCAAAATTTTGATTTTTAAAGTCAGCACGGCCGCTCGAGAGCAGGCAACGATAAGTTTGGCGCTCGGAAAGAGTTATGTATGCGCTACTGAAATGTTCATGTTTACTGTTTCACAGTGTATCTTTATGAAAATGCTACTAATGGAGTCCTGAAATTTTACTGATCAAAATAAGTCCAAACGCTACGTTAATCGGAGTTTGTTTAACGATACAGGAGACAAAATTGATTTACAGATTGTAGAGAGCATTTCTCTCCAGCATCGCACAGTGGTCTGGGGATACCTCCCTAGTAGCATTTTTGGTTGGCCAACGGTAGCCAACAGTTGGGAATTAGTTGGGATATAGTTAGCGTTTTGCCTACAAATTGCCAACATAGGGCCTACGGCAAAAAACTTACGACAGTTTGCCTACGAATATTCAATGTTGGTCCTACAATTACTATGGTTGAGTTTGCCTACGAATATTCAATGTTGGTCCTACAATTACTATGGTTGATTAATTAACAAAAAATTTACAACGATGATTAAATGTCGTCTTACAAACGTCAGAAAATTTGCTACATCCAAAAACCTGTTATTATATTCCAAGTTGTGATTTTTCTTTTCTTATTTATAAATGCGTAATGAGGACGTCTGTCTTGAGACGAATGTGAAATTTTAAGGAATGAGTCTAAAGGTCGAATGATGATATTTTGTAGAATATTTCGTTTCGCTGCGCAGCTTTTATAAACAATTAATACTAGTTATGTACCTAGAAATTCAAATTGTTTACAAGGAAATGTGTTGGGTAAGTGCGAACAGCGGTTGCTTCGTTAGCGGAAAGTTTGGGTTCGATTCTCCTCACCGGGAATTTTTTTTTTCCTAAACCAGGCCTGAAAAAGACGTGTTTAAGACGTCTTTTGAAGTTCTTCAAGACGCCTTCTGGACGTCTGTAAGACGTCTTTTGGAAAGAAACTGTTGGGCTTATAGAAAAAAACCTTCAGTTGGGCCTATGGAAAGAAACCTTCAGTTGGGCCTGCGTTGGTTACAATCGCTGGCCCATTTAAAAATAGCGCGACACTTTATCAGTTGGCCAACGGATAACACGTCATTGGCCCAACAAACTCCCAGAAAATAAATGCTACTAGGGATATGTAGTCCGAACACCATTGTGTTTGGTATTATTTTCATCAGGATGTCATTCGTATAGAAATACAGTATCTTCTCGCTATGGGACCGCAGTTCGGAGCTGGCGGCGAGCGCTTAGCGAGTAGCGGAAACGATTCCGAGGCGCCGATGGCGCAAGTGAGAGAAAACGAAAGCGAGCCTTCAGCAACATAGTGACGGTCAACCGCTCGCTCAAATACTCCAAGAAATGGCGAGGATAGCGCGAGCGCTTACAGCGCAGGGGCAAAAGCGAGTCCACAGCGAGAGGATATTGTAGGTATAGTGGAGAATACAAGTTTTATTTTCAATTAATCCATAAATCATTATGTGAATTCAAATACGTAGTACTAAGTATCTTTATCAGGTGGTGACTATGGTTTATTCTGCAATTACGTTTTCGAACGTTGAGAACTCAGGGGTCTGGTGAGTCTCTGACCTGTGTAAATAAAATATATATGTGGGGGAGATAATTGCGCGTCCTCAACCGGGCAGGACTGTATTATATCACAACGAAGAGTTGCACGTTTTATCTGTCTTCTTTCTTGCATAATTAATACCGTTTGAACAAGTAACATAGTAATTGTTTCCTTCTGACCTACGATTACTGTTGTCCCACTGAAAGTTGTATTCTAAACGTTCGGGAACTGTTTGCATTTACACTTGAGTTCTTTTATTATAACACTACAGTGTTCACAATATCGCGGTAAACAGAGCGTAGAAACTATCTTTCGATATTACAGTGAACGCTTATGAAACTCGGGCGGCTTTGGATTGAATGATATCATTGTGTGACTTTTTCTTCCTTACAACGCTATCAACTCCCAGTATTTTGTTCGACTAATGTTACTATTGCCTAAAGTAAATCTGATACAGTAGAACTGATCTAAGGTATCATCTAAAAATTCTTATTTCTAAATGTAACAACAACTGCAACGATTTCAGAAGCCTTGCTCTATTAAGTTTTTCAATTTACCAAACATTATCATTGCCACCTGCAGAAAACTACGTGTACAGTTATCTGAAGCTGATAGAATAAGACTGAACTAAAGCATCCTTCAAGAATAGCTATTTCTGAATGTAGTAACAGGTGTGCATTCTCTATCGAGCTTTCCGAGTCAGTAAATGTTACTTCCATCTGCAGTAGAACATATGTACAGTTATCCCACATCTGTGATTTGATTAGAATTAAGTAAAGATCTTTAAAGATCAACTTTGATTTCGTAATAAAGGGATAACGCTTCAAGCGTCGACCACACCAAGTTTATTAGAACTCGAACTGTCGAAAATTGACAGTGATCGAAGACTACCGGTTATCCAACGGTAGCCATTTCTTAGTATCCCACCAATTGAGACCGATGTACTCTCGCGGTTCGAGGTCATACTCTTCCTGGTGCATTGGGTCAGCTGGTCGGCTTCGTGTCGCCTTTCTTTCTCCGCCAGTCTGGCCAGAGGCCAACGGGGCCATTTTACCGTCAGTGCCAAGGGGATCATACTGTTACTCAATGATCAATAACAATGGTGCGTGCCTATCCTGTTTCGTCCTTTTCTTATTGATCCAATTTAATGAGCAACATGTCGTATTGGCAATAAGCAAACGGCGTGATTTACTAGGTCAGCGATACTTCAAGGCCAAGTGAGTTTGACAAGGGAGTCGGCTTGGTACCTGACAAATGGGGACTCGGGGTCCTTAAATTACGTATGCGTAATTTTGGCGATTTCTTACCCCCTCCCTCTCCCAGTATAAAAATTCGTAAGATTTTATATTCCAACCCCCTCTTTACGTAATATTTTTTACATTGCATATTTTTCCGTTATTAAGATTCTTTTAACGGTTTATATTTTTATATAATTCATTTAACTCGCTTTTGTGCGTGCGATGAAACATCGCTTTTTAGGCTGCTCATATGGAAAATTAAGTTAAAAAAATATTACGCATAGCGCTACCTGACTTCCTCTCCCCCCGTTGTCAGAAAACGAAGACATTCGCTACTCCCTCTCCCCCAAAAGCCTTACGTAATTTAAGGACGACACCGTATAGTGTAGCTTCTACACCGTAGGAGGAAAAAGGTTCTGGGGAAGTGATCACAAGCAATATGAGATTTCGACTACGTTTCGACGTATCTCCAAACGGTCATTTAGCTGTCATCAACGTGGACCTTGTAAAAGCGAAAGCGATCAACATTTGGGGGTGTTACTAACCAGGCCCTTTCGGCGATTATGTCATCGGTTTCTAAATAAGGGAGGCTTTTTCAACGATGAAGGAACGATAGAGGAACATTTTCAACGATATTGTCTGCGTTTTATTCTTCTATTAATCTTACACCAGCCTGTTTCATAATACCGCCCTGTTCCATATTACCATTTTTTCTCCTACTCCCGTATGCTACCAATTCCTAACCCAGGTATACGCGTACTAAAGGAGTTTTTCAAAGTCGACTTTCTCGAAAACTAAGGCTAAAATAAAAAATTTTATTATACATTTTCAATTTCTTTTTGCATGATTAATCATCCTCTTTTCGGTTATATCACGATTTCAGAAACACGTTGTATTGAATAGCAGACTGGAAGATTTAGGTATGATTTAAATCATGCGCAATTCATTAATTTTCCAGTTGACCAATCAATTTATTTTTTAATTGATTAATGCAAAACTCTGGTTAAGGGGGGAAACCACAGTGAAATTTTTTTCCGATTTTTCTTTTTGTGCATTTTCATAATATTTGGGGTCTTAAAAATATATCTGCATAATTTCAAAATGGATCTCGAAAAATTCTGGGAGCTACGGAAGGTTTTGTATAGGTAGAGCAGCGCTCATAATCGAGTGCACGCATAGGTAACTTGGTGTCAATCGCTCGAAAAGTTTATGTCCAAGAATCGAAATGTATCTAATAAGAGGGATTATGAGCTTGTATATTGTTTAGAACTAGGTAGGGAATCACTGGCCACGACCAGACCGTATACAATTGCGATCTTTGAGTTGCAGAAAATAACTTCTGTCGAAACTTTAAACGCGATTATTTCAAAACGGCATTTTTCAAATGGGCGGATTAGTAACTCAGTCAATTTTTACTGGATTCACTTGAAATTTTTCAGAGAATATTCGTAATAAAATTATCTTCAGTTAAGCATACAAGTGTTTTGCTCGAATAATTCATGTAACCGTAACATTGAAAAAACATATTGATTTTTTATACCTTTTATTTCAAAGTTCGCCATTTCTTAAAAAATTAATATTTTTTAAATCTGTACGCTTAACTGAAACTATTGTAATACACTTTAAGAAAAAGTTCGAATTTTTCGATTCAGAGCAAACGTTGGAAAATTACACGACCGCCGGTTTTGTAAAAACTACTCGCGGGAATAACCACCTCTCTAGCTAGTATAACCGATGGAATGTTAGCAATAAACGATCGGTTGGCAGCAATAGAGGCAAGGGAAGATCCACTACAGGACTCGGTAGATCGAGAAATAGATATATTAAGGGACACTATCACTACTCCACACGCAATTCCCGGTCCTTCGGACAGAACGACGGTACACTTTACCGACTACCGCGAGCCAGGAGAAGAACCTAGGCGCGCCAGTCTTTTCGTTCCCACCAATTTCGAGCAAAACGATCCTTCTAACGCACCGACCGGAGCGGGCACTCGAGAAGTATTTCACGCGATAAGAGCCCTACCCATGTTCGACGGAAAGGACCCCAAGCAATTACCCGGGTTCCTGATCGCCTGCAAGTACGTGTACAACTCCTACCGAACGGTGGAAGAAAAGGCCCAGATCCTACGAGGAATAATTTCAATGCGAATTGGGGGCGACGCTCTAGAGGAAGTACAAACGCGCCACATATTGTCAATACAAGATTTAGAGGACGTACTGACTTCAGTTTACAAGCCCCCCCGCACAGCCTCAACTGTACAAAGGGAACTGCTATATAGTAGATAGGGCAACAATGAAAGCGCGCATCAATACGGGAATCGAGTATCCAAATTGCTAAGGGAACTAATAGCGACCGGAATCGACGATAAAGCCAGTCTGGTAGACAAAAACGCGACCGTGAGAGTATTTAAAAGACAGACCCGCGGGACAAACGCCTCTCCGAATAACTATCAAAATAAAAACAAGACAGCACCACGGTACTGCAACAATTGTAAGCGATCGGGGCACGACACTAAGGAGTGTTGGAAGAACAAAGATAAGGATAAGTCCCCGAAAAAAATTTTTTCTTCGGAAAACAGCCGGCGAGTGCAATCCATAGCAGCTAACGAGAAATCGGCAGGCCATAAGGCAGAGGGTCGCCGACCAGCCTCGGAGGAAAAACGACAATCGCGAAGCAGAAACGCTGATCGCGCACATTCCGCGAAAGGCAGCCGCGATAGCCCAGGGCCGCCGAAACGCGACTCACCGACCAGAGAAACCGCGAAACCCTTCCGTATGATCAAAATAGGATCCCTCTCCAAAGGCGGACACACATCGGATAGGATAGAGGTAGAAATAGAAGATAGCGAAAACGAACAAACCGTAATGCTAATAAATAACGGGACAGAAGTCTCTCTAATCGCTAAGAAAGCCCTCCCGGACGGCGTCAGCATGAGAAAAAGTGATGTCCTTCTCATGTCATTCTCAGGAGAAAAAAACAGAAACGTTAGGACAAATAGATGCCACGTTCTACATAAATGGGAAAGAAATAATACATCCCTTGTACGTAGTAGAAGGAAACACCTTAACAAATGCAGACGGGATACTGGGAATAGATTTTCTGAAATATAACGGAATAACCATAAGTTACCCCAAGCAGAGCTTATTAGTAGACGAAAACCATGCAAAACGTTGAATAGAAGCATAGAAATAACCATTCCCACACGCGCACAAAAAATAGTAACGGTCCCAACGGATAGCATTCTAGACGGGATAATAGAAAAGCAGCAGCTAGCTGAAGGCGTATACCTAGGAGAAGGGTTAACGAGACCCGAAAAAGGAAAATGCGTAGCCTGTATTATAAATACAACCGCAGAAACGAAGACAATAATCGTGCCGCGAATTCAATTAAGCGAAATACCGGATAACAAAATAATTCACTGCAGCGATAGCGCCGCAGCTGTTCGAGCGTTAACCGCGAAAGAATCGCTGACCACGCGCATTGCTCGAGTCATCGAGCAGGTAGACCGCGAGCATATGAACAAAGAAGAGAAGGAATCAATGAATGAAATTTGCAAAGAGAGAATAAAGCAAAAATACAAATGGCCAGGTATGAATAAGGACATCGAGGATTACATACGGAAATGTAGTCCTCTGTCAAAAAAAATAAACTAGGTCGAAAAACTAAGGTTCTAATGGAAATCACGGATACACCACAAGAGCCTTTCGAAAAAGTAGCATTAGATATAGTAGGACCCCTTCCGGAGAGCGAACACGGAAACATATACATCAGGGCTCTCCAAGGTGCCGTACGCGTACGCTCGGGGTTCTCCCACCCTCGTCCGCGTTGTCAGGGATACCGCGCGACGCTACAGAGGCGACCATGACAGACCAGCGTGTCCGTCGTCGAGCGAGCTCGGACGCCCGATACGGCATGTGATTAGTGACACGCGACGTCATAGCCAGCCGCCAATGCTACTATTTCCCGCGGATTTCGGATTATTCGTCTTTTGTTTAACGTCTGAGGAGGTCAACATGACACAAAGCCACCTCATTCAGTTACAAACCACAAGACGAGCGCGATTTCGCGAAGGCCGGATATATTGTGTCACGCAAGCACTGCATTTAAATTTTTATATTTTTCTCTTCTCTGTAACTTTAACTATTCTATTTCTGCTTATTCTTCTATTGCACATTTCAGATCTCCTTATTCCTTTTCCTTCAATCATTTCCAGTAGTAAGTTGAATTGTAATTTTAAGTACGATGCCAAAAGCAACCACGTCTATTGTAGATTATTTCTGCTCTGATGCAGAGAAGGAATTAAAATTTCTAATCATCCGAACTTCAGAAAATATCGCAGAATGTATCATCTGCGGTAAAATATTGCATTGTCCATTTCACCCATTTCATCTTTCGCGGCATTATACATCCTTGCATAAGGAAAGATATCAGAACTTTTCACCAGATGAAAGACGTGCGTTACTTACGGAATATCGAAGAAAAAAAGAAATTGTAAGCGTGCATAATCCTCCTACAGTAAGTACCTCGGCGTGTGATGATAGCAATAGGCAAAGCCTTGTTGCATCATACGCAGTTAGTTTACAAATTGGGCGCGCGAAAAAAAGTTACAGTGACGGTATATTAATAAGAGATTGTGCAATTGCCATGGCACATGCTTTTAAGAATGATGTTTTGGCCAAACAATTTCAAACCGTTCCTCTGTCAGGGCAAACTGTCTCCAGACGGATGTTAGATATTGATAATTTTTTAGTAGATAAATTACGTACTTTGATCCAAAACTGTGTTTACTTTTCACTGTGTTTGGATGAAAGTACGGATATAACCGATATTAGCAAATTGGCTATTTTCATTCGTACGGTACAAAGTGACTTTTCTATTAATGAAGAGTTACTTGCACTCGTACCTTTGCATAACACCACGAAGGGGGTGGACATATATACCGCTTTCCACGCGGAAGTAACAAAATTTTCAACTTTTGAAAGATGCACATGTATAGTAACCGATGGAGCACCGGCAATGACTGGCACAGTAAATGGTTTATTTGAACTCCTGAAACAAAATTCTATAAATTGTTATACGTTTCATTGCATAATACATCAGGAGGTATTATGCGCCAAAATTTTAAGACTTTCCAAAACAATGAAGCTTGTAACTAAAGTTACAAATCTTGTTAGAGGAGGAAACCGCTCGCTTACTCACCGTAAGCTGCAAGCATTTCTGAAAGAACATAATGCAGAATTTAATGATTTACTTTTATATACAGAAGTTCGTTGGCTAAGTGCTGCGAAATGCCTGCAACGTTTTTTCGCGCTCCGGAAATTATTAGTAGATTTTGTTCGTAAGGAAGTACCATCGATTACACCCGATATACAACAAGAGTTGCAGAGCCCCGAATTTCTGTCTGCATTGGCATTCTTAACAGATGTAGCTTCACACCTGCAACGCTTAAATTTAAGTTTGCAGGGCAAGAAACGGAATATTGCTCAATTGTACGGAAATATGAGTAGTTTCCGAAAACAATTGGAACTGTTTGCAGCACAACTTGAGGAGGAAACGCTGACTCATTTTCCTTATTGTTTAAAAATTTCGGAAGAACATCCCAATATTAAATTTTCTGTTTTTCGCGAAGATGTTCTTCAAATCATGCATGAATTTAATACGCAATTTAGTGATTTCAATAATTTGAGTAAAAGTATTCGCTTATTTGCAAGTCCCTTGACAGCAAACATAAAGGATCAGGATGAAACGTTATAACTAGAATTGTGCACGTTACAAGCTGATCCGTTTTTTGAGTCAAGGAAGTTTTACAGGCGAAGACTTTTTTAAGTTGTTGCCTATTCAGAAGTATCCGGAATTACACAATCTTGGCCTAAAAATTTGTTCCATGTTCGGATCTACTTATGTATGTGAAACTGCTTTTTCCACAATGGCAAATATTAAATCAGATGCTAGAAATTCCCTCAATGATATTTCTCTTTCAAGCGCGTTACGGGTTGCTATTTCGGAACTAGATGTAGATGTACAAAATCTCATTGACAGGAAAAAGCAGTGATCCATATTTTCTAATGACAGTAGAACTTTGATTATATTTATCGGAACTACTTATGGTACCATCGAATTCTGTTTTTGCATAAAGGAAAATCGTTTATTTTCTTATTTTGTTTCGTTTGCTTTAAACTATTTTATTAATGTTATTCTTAAATAAAAGCAAAACGTTTTGAACATTTTTTTTTAATTGATGTGTCGATAATTGATCTTTTTGTTCTTTTTTTAATCGATTTATCGATGAATTAATCTGTTTTTTCTTTTTTTAATCGATATATCGATGAATTAATCTGTTTTTTCTTTTTTTTTCATCGATGTGCCGAAAATTGATCTTTCCGTATTGATCTACCGTATTGGGTCACCCGAAAAGTTCATAGTTTTGTCGGACTTCAATTTTAAAAATAAGTTTCTTTATAAAAATTGTATTTATACTGCAGTACCTATATTGGTATTTTATTTATTAGAGTTAAAATAAGCCACAGTCAGAACCATATTATGGTGAATTTCACTTCGAAAAATCCTATGAGCTTTTCGGATGAGCTAATGTTTACATTTTTCCGAACAAGTGAATGTATTTCGTTTATCTAGTCATTCTAGTCAATTCTAGTCTTTATTTATCTTTATAATTAACATTATTGTATTTTTAAATCATTACTTTTCTTGTTTCAGAATTCTTCGAAAAACACAGGCCCTCAAAACTGACAACTCCCACCGGTTTCTAGGAAAAGTGCAGTTCCAGATCAATTTTTTCCTTAAAACTATTAAATATATTTGCTTTTTTTTATTTCAATAAATAGTTTTTTTTCCTAAGAGCTATAATAGGTTTCTGTTGATTTTCAACTAATACATTTCTGCGAAGATAATTTTCACTAGTCCTTATTATATATCTTCAAGTCGACCGTTTTGTTTATTCAAGTTTATGAATTGTGCGTTACGAGCCCTTATGATGAGGTATTTATTGTGAAATTTTACATATCTGTAGTAACAGATTTCACCTGTTTTTACCTGAGGGGTTCTTAAATATTACATAAAAGTCACAGAATAACGCAAAATTAAAGAGAAGTTGCAGTTTACTAGGTTTTCTACTATAATAATAAAAATTACTTTCGACATACTAAAACAATTCAATCAGTAGGATTGCCTTTTGCGATTAAAACAAAAGTGACCAAAGTCCATGCATTTAATAGTTTTAAGGACAAAAAAGCGATCTGTGAAAGCATCGCTCGCAAAAATCGGCAAAAACCGTCAATTCTGAAGGCCTGAACTCATCAAACAATTCTGAAACCAGAAAATGATGATTTAAACTCCTATAATTTTATATGGACTGAAATGCATTTCATTATCATAAACAAGCGTGACACCCAGGTACGAAAGTCAACGAATTGACCTGGAATGACCCATATCCGAGTGATCGACGGCTCGCCTGATGCGTCACTAACACATAAGTACGGCGTACGTAGGGCCCGAGCCCCCTAACCGCGAAGACACTAGCCCGGCTAGCCCGTCATGGCAGCCTTCGTAGCGTCGCGCGGTCTCCTTGACAACGGAAGGCACGCTACGCCAGAGGAAGATTGGAAGGGGAAGCAGGCGCGTGAAGGGCCCCTATGCTGGAGAGCCCTGGTATACATATTAACGTTTCAGGACCTCCTCACAAAATTTAGCAAGGCGATCCCTCTACCTAACCAAGAAGCAACAACGGTAACAGAAGCACTTGCTGAAAAAATTATTTGCGAATACGGCATACCAGAAAAAATACTAACAGACCAAGGGACAAATTTTCTAAGTGAAATGTTTAAAAACATATGTAAACGACTTCGAATCACCAAACTTCAAACGACCGCGTATCATCCGGAGTCAAACGGAGCATTAGAAAGGTCACACAGAACCCTAGTAGAATATCTGCGACATTACATAGACAACGACCAGACGGACTGGGATCGGTGGCTATCCTACGCGATGTTCACATATAATACAACCCCACACACCGCGACGGGTTTCACACCATATGAATTAGTCTACGGAAAGACGGCATTAATACCGACCGCGTTAAAAAGCGCGCCTAGACAAACATACAACTATGAGGACTACGTGCAACAGACGAGAGAACGCATAAGGACAACAAACGAAGTCGCAAGAGAGCGACTCCAACAATCTAAAGAAAAAGCGAAGAAGGATTAGGACAGGAAAACGCGTGAAATAGAATTCAAAATCGGCGACAAGGTTTGGCTATACGACGAGTCCGTACGTCGAGGGAGATCAAAAAATCTAGACAACAAGTGGGTAGGCCCCTACGTAATAACCGAAAAGAACTCACAGGTGAATGTAACTATAAAAAAGGGAAGGAAAACCCTACGCACACACGCGAATAGATTAAAACATTTCATCGAATAGAAAAAGAAGAGGACTCGGACAATTAAAGTATATCTCACGACGAACCTTAATTTTAATTTTTTAATTTTAATTACGCACATCGGAGAACTACACATGGTAACCGATTCATGGAAAATCGTGACCCATTTAAAAATAGACACTCTCCTCGAGAGAAATCGGCAGCTGGCCTCCTACGTAAACGAGATACAGCGCCGGCGCGAAGACGAAATTGTAATCCAACAAACGTGTGGGGATAATCTAGACCCACTACGTAGAAGAGCGGAAAAATTGTATAAAAGAATAGATCAGGTGTCGGAAATGCCGACTTACATGCCAGATAGGCGACGAGGGTTAATCAACGGAATAGGGACTTTAGCCAAAACCATATTCGGGACTATGGACACCGACGACGCCGAACAAATTAACAACCACTTGTCGCGACTGGACAGATCACAAAATACATTGATGACCGCCATGAAAAACCAAATCCCAACGCCCTAAAATCCTTTCGCTTATCACACACCACTAATGGAAGTCAAGATCCCGACCAGCTGGACCACGACCGTGAGAACGGGAGTGACACGACGACGACCCCGAAGGATTTCCTTATATGGAGATTCCTAACGAATCTCCACTCATTTTTGGGACTATATAAACCCTTTGGTTTCAACCCTCTTTGGTTAGAAGCTATACAGTCACACGTAGAGTCACGTCGTGTCACGCTCGTACAGAGTTGGTTAAATCTAGTAAGATCGGGCTAGAGTCCCCGTCAGAATCATAGTTAACCTCATAGGATCCGCGAGTCCGGTTTATATTCTATTTGGCACTTTGAAATAGCCACTCGTACACCCCGCATCGCCAGTGCGTCAACACCGTGCAAACTAGTGCAAACTCTATTTAATTAACTAATCGCGACACTTACATTTGTATAATAACTGATTATTGAATATACGAATGGTGTTCACGTGTAAATCGAGTAGATTTCGTTAAACCCATCTTTTACCCAGTGATCCTTATAATATTAGTAGCATTCGCCCACTGATACAACTTTACCGCTCGAGGCATTACTAACATTTCCCGCGACTCCCTGATTTCGCATCAAGTTCGTCCGCATTTCTCACCAAAATCAAGGAATCTTCACCAACCCAGTGGCTCCCCGATTTCGCATCGAGTTCGTCCACGAAACCTCACCCCTCCTACGGCTCCCTGATTTCGCATCAGGTTCGTCCGTATCCTACAGATCCCTGATTTCGCATCAGGTTCGTCCGCCCTCTAACTAACAAACTCATAAACCGTATTCCTTGTTAAATACCCTTCTCGCCGGCCTCTCGCGTTGCCGCAGCCCCGGCTCGTAACAATTTAAACGAATTCTATGTGGAAGAATGTCGAGATCCTCCAACAGTTAATATTGGACGTGACCGTGCATACGATAGGTGTTCGTTTTAAAGTGCGAAGTCACCAACACGACGTTGTTGACTCTGCGGAATACGTGTCACCAGTTACACTCACAGTGTTGGCAAGTTAACCCAGTTGGTGTTCAATGCAAATATCACTTTCTGTCGTGGCCGAAGTCGTTTACCCTGGATCTGTGACAATTACAGTTGGTAGGTAATGCTGCATTCCACGACTCTCCTCCAACTGCTTGCTACTTTAATTTTCTGCCATCTAGAATAATTCATTATTTAACCAAATCTTCCTATATTAGAATGACTGTGAGATATTCACGGTCGATTTATACATATTGCATACCTAGTATGTAATTCTAAAAAAGTAGGTATCATGAAATTTACATCTCGAAACTAAGAAAGGAGTTTTGATAAACGATGGATCAGCGAGCCATTTGTTTTTCAGATAAAGCTTCAGATAATAGCTTTACCTGGAAGCTAAGTTAAGTTATGCTATGCTATATCTGGCTGTGGTATAAAACATAAAAAACATAGCACAGCTTAGCTTAACTTTTGGTGAAAATGGTTCCATAAGGATGTATTGAAGATAAATTTTTAAAACTTAGCACAGCATAGCTTATCATAGCTTCCAGGTCGATCCCCGGCTTAAAGCCATCTTCAGTTACAGAATTAATTTATAGATACGCAATATGTCTAGCTTCTTTTACATAGGAAATGGAATGAATGTGATAGAAACTTATCAACAATTTTATCAAACCTCCCCTCTCGTAAGGTTAGCAGATATACTTAATCAATGAATCAATGAATAAGTGAAGTGCTGTTTTTATATTTGTCCTCGGTTGTTTGTAATATTCGTTTCTTGCATGCGATATTAGCATGCGTATTTGAAAATATGCTATGAAGTACTTCTCCAAAATATCGTTGCATATCAGAAATAAATAGTTTGTGGACCCATGTTTGTTAGAAGTTTTTTCCGACGTCACACAGTGCCGCGGCACGTGTTCAAAAAGCAGAAATTTGAGTTTTGAAATTTTGTATTTCATTTCATGGAATTGATAGTAAACAGTCCTCCGATATAAGAACATCATAACTTAGTAACATAAATAACGGATTTAAGGTTAGTAATTACATTCAAAGTCGAATAACCAAACGCAAGCTGCCACAGACTACAAATAGGAAACATTTACCCACTGCATTTTTGTTGTATTTATAAGTTCTTTTCTTTCCTTTTTTTTGGAAATAAGCAAAATATATCCTTTCTTCGTTTTATTAATTAAAAATTTTGTATTTAAAGATATGGATACGTACCAGTGCCTCAAACTATTACTTTTTTTGTCGCATCTTATAAATTCTTGAGAGAATTAAAAACAAATGAAACATATCGGTTCTTTCATTTTTTGACTATAATTAGTTCTTTTTATGCCCTTCAATTTGGTACAAATTTTATCTGCTCCCGAGTGCTCCCACATAAGAAGAAATACACAAAATCAAACGAAAAAACTAGACAAATCTGTGCTCGAATACTTATTTTTAAAAGACACTGACCTTTGAATTTCTTCAGATTCAACTGATAGTGATGAAGATGTACAATAAGAATGAATAATTTAAAATTTATTATCAATACGAATTATTTAGAAAATTAATTTTATTTTTTTATAATTGTTTCATATGTTTGTTATTAATTTGTGTTTAGATGTATGTACTTAAAAAAATATATATTTTATTTGTTTTACTTTTATTATGTTCAAAAATGTATTTTAATGAATTATTTTATGTTAAAAATTAATTTTGGGGGTATACATATGACTAACATATCAATTACATGCACACAACTGTATCTTAATGGAAAATTGATTTTTTCCCCTATATGTACTCGTTACACTGTGCGTCAGCTACAACAGAACGTAAATAAAAATATACAGTTCTGTTTAAAAAAAATCTCGTTTCTATCACAACATTTGCTTTTTTGGAACAAACAGTTTCATTCTGACACACTTCTTCGTACCAGCAAAACAATATAAGTACATAGATATGAATGGTGGGCATGGTAAACGGGACATCCTGTATATTATAGGTGGCAGTAAGTTTGTTGGTTGCATCAAACATTGAACTTGCTCCGATTACTTCGAGAAGAGATGACGTTTATGGATACAATTTGCAGATGAAGTTACAAATAAAATTCGCTTTTTTGTTTTTGTAAAAGTTTCTACGTTAATTATTTTACGAATATTTTGATATTTTTATCGACACAATCACAATTACAACAAATAATACTAAAAACACAAGTCATGCAAGGGGGAGATAAGTGTAGCAATAATTTTTAACGTGGTCATGTGGGACAAGGACAACTACTGATTAAGCGCAGAAAATAGGCGGAGTTGGACGGAAAAGTATTAATAAAGTAAATATTATTTCTTGCATTCAGATTTCATATTTACATGGAAGAATTAATTTTTGACGTAACAAAATCGAATTAAGTGTTAACTTAAGCCATATCTGGTCGCTTGGCAATGTAAGCCATCTTTACAATTCCGTACTTACTACACGCACGCACACCACCTCGACATTGGCGGTGATCACTCTCCCTTGTTTAGTGAGATTTCGCAATCGACTACCGCTGCGTTCATGAGTCTTCTCGTTGCCATATTTAGGAATCTGGGGGTAGCGTTGTCGCGGAAGGGTTGGCAGGAAGAACTAATTGTGTCCCTTGCCACGAGAAAGCTGTGTCTGGTTCGTTGGTGCGTAACATAATCGTGATACAAGCAAACAAAGATAAGCTTCAAGCGTTAAGCTTCAGATTTTTAGCGTTCGTCCTAGAAAAGGTTATACTGGTTTTCTTATGTAACGTCAATGCAGACACTCTTCGAACAAGATTTCCAACTGCCCTTCAGAGCTTGATTATTATGAAATAGGTAATGGTTAAAATACTCAATAGTATAGAGTGTAATAAGAACCAGTAGTTTTGCAGATACAAAATTGAAAATATTTACATTTGCATAGACTTTTACACTGAATGTAATGGTGCAAAAATCAAGTTTTGGAAAAAAGTATTCATGTGTTAAAAAAATTGAGAAAATAATCAGATCGGAAAATTCGTATCCTTAGTTGTCACAAATCTTTTCGGGAATATGAAATCTAAATTTTAGCTCGATAGCTTCATTTCTAGGGAAGTCATAAAGTTTTTTTGAAAAACAACTTTTGTTCCTGTAGCGATGCTTGGCGTACAGGCTAAAGTAATTTGTAGTTCATGTTAAGAAATAGCATAAGATAGCTAATTGGCGGGTTTGGAACTGTGAGTTTGAGGTAACTGTAACATTTAATTGCAGCATTATAAAAGAATGTAACCTGTTTTAAAAGTCACTTGCGATGTATGTTGGACCACACATGATTATCTTTTAACAAAATTTTTTCTCGAACATGGAGAAAAATATTTTTTCAAAAAATTAGTTTCATAACATTAAGTGCTCCAGTATAAAAAACCATGCGAAAGTACCTACATATTTTCAAATTTTTATCGGCAAAACTAATGATATTTAATTTTCGCGTAAATGCCCTCCCTTAAACCGATAATGAGATCCAAAGAAAAATGTACACAACTATATATGGAAACCGGAGCCAATATTTCACAGAAATTCGTCATTTTTATAAACCACCATATGCTATACAGCCAAAACACAAATCAGCAAATACTCTCAGTTTAAATATTACCTACTGACAACTCATCGAAGTAATTTATTTCCCTAGCCAAGAGTCTTTTCATTCTCTTCCTTTAATCTTTTGAGAACAAAATACCACTTACGAGTTTACATTACACTGTAGGTAGGTATATTCCTTGTATTCACAGAAACGGAGATAAATTTTACGATACAGGAACCATAAAAGACAATGTTACATGTTCGTAAAAATAATGGGTTTGTTTTATATCTTTAATTCGGAAGGAACGCGAAATGCCGTGTATCCAGCATACAGTATGTATAAGTTCCACGGAGAAAGTGTTCGATCGTGGGAACAGGTGCCTAATAGTGGTATCAACACTCGACAACGTTCATTTCATAGAAAAATCGTTACGAACTCGGTGTAACTACTGGTTTTCCACTAGATACGCATATGCGCTGTGAAACATTAATTATCCACACGTAAAAGGCGGTTTGCGCAAATTTAATGTTGTCGACGGGTCGCACGATATCTGTTTGCTTGTGGGGTTCGTTAAGACCGATCATTGTGGTGTTTCAAGATTGTTTCACGGTAATCTGAACAGAATTAAATCGATTCGAATCAGGTAACACGAGTCCGACTAAAAATTAGGGCAGCAAGCAGAAATGGCTGTTGCTACAGCAATGGATTTACCGAGGGATCTTTGTTTTCTCTTGAAATGGCACTGAACTTTGCTGAATCGGGGAAAATGTTCTATTTTCCAGAAAGTATATTTCATGTTTCCAAGTAAAGTTCATTATTCGTTTCATAGAAAGCTGTAAAATTGTTTATCACTAGAAAAGTTTTTATTTCACGGTTTAAGGCTTGCCAACGCCACATGATTATTTATGTAGTCTTTCATCTCAGATTTTTTGTGTCAAACTTGTGAAATGTACATTACTCACAAAATTGAGTACTAACGTAGAAAACAAAAGATGTCGAGAAAATAAATGTAGAAATAAATATATGTGAACATAAATACTATATTTACGAAACTCGTATGTTTCAATAAACAATTCATAACAAGACGTAAAAATAACATAACACATTTATGAACGTACAAACAAAAATGAAAAAACAGATTTCAGTGACACAAAATTCGTTGCACACATAGCAAATTCTATAAATTATGTAGCTTTTAATAGCTGAATGGCAGTATTATTGACGGGGATGTCCCGCGACATGTGTTTCAATATACCGTTGCCAAGAGACTAAAAACGAATGACAGTTTGTTATCCGTAAGTGAAGCATTAATAGCAAAATGACTAATAATAAGTAGTAAAAGAAAAGAAACCTATATCAATACGAAACATGGTTATAAAATTGTATTGAGAAGGCAAATCTTTTCGTGAAGTGGGAGAAATAGTGGTTAGAACGCATTCCACCATACAAAAAATTGTAAATAAATTTCGATATGTAAGAACAATTCGAAATATGCCTGGTCGAGGAAGAAAGAAAATATTATCACAAGCTGAGGAGCGATTTATGACTAACAAGGGAAGATCCCGAATCCGAAAATTCAAAAAATTCTGAAACTTTGTGGATATGTAGGGGATTTCCTTCTGATTACAACGCAATATTTTTTTGCTGCCCAAAATCACTGTCAGGGGGTGAAATTAACCCCTGAAGATTCGGCTATTTTTCGATTTTATTTTGTAACACACAATCTGTAAGAGATAGAAATAAAGTTTCAAGACAAAAGTTACTTCTTTTAATTAGATCTATCAAATCGTAAAGGTTTTAACAATTGTTTAAACAATTAGAAAAAAGTTATACACAAAAATATGAATAATGTTTTCTAAAATTCGGGTTTTCACGTGAAATCTGAACTGGATGTTTAAATAATTATGAAACAGCATAATCCAAATTTTTTCCATACAATTTCAACTATTGTTGTATCGCGGAACTGTGCTCCGCGACAATCGAAAAACTTTTGGATCCCATTGTAACGTACCTTAAGCTGCACGACGAGCAATGTTTTTCTAACTTTTATTAGGAAATAATACGCGACGCGTAGTAAGAAAGTAATATAATTTATATACTTTTGTCTCCAATTACACATGGGGAAATTATATCAGGTGGAAATAGAGGAGAAGAAGGGAACTGTTAGATATAACTTATCCTTATTAGAACTTTTTATTTTTAACATAATTATCGAACTTTTCTCTTATTTGCTTACCAAACAAGCGAGACAATGCAGGCGTTTAATAAGCGATTTAAGTATAGTTAGGTAACCTTGAAAACACTTGTGTGATGTGAATATATACCTACTTTTGTCTCCCATCAAAGTATTATCTCATTATTGTTCTCTCGAACATTAATAATGAGAATACATATATTAGTATTCTTATCGGATGATACATTATTTGCAAGGAAAATAAAGATGATCAATTTTAGTAAGACATATCACTGTCAAAACATGTTTTCTTCAGACGTGATAAAGTAAGATACATACACATCTGCCATATGTATACGTATAAGATAGGTATTATCAGTTCTATAGGTTTGTCCTGACGACAAAAGTAATAAATGCTTCGACTCGTTATTATTGTCAGTAGTATCGAAGGCATTTGAAGAGTAAAGACTCATTAACAATAAGAAATACTAGTTAATTGTAGTTTAAGTATATATGTTAACAGTAAATGTACGTTGATTCTGTGTAACAAACGTGTAGTGTTGAAAATGGTTCCCATACATCCAGCAAATGTAATTCGTTTACTTATGACAACATTCCTAATTGAGAATAATAATGAGACGCCTATTAATAATAGAGAAATGGAGTTACACGACATAATAAAAGACATGCTTATTAAATCGCAAGAAGACACATCATTTTCAATGGAAGCTGATGTTACATTGGAATTTTTGGAACCGTTTAGACCACATTCTGTAGAATTTGTGGATGATATATATGTACCTACACGCGAAGAACTTTTAGAACCGATAGAGTTCGAAGAAGAGCAGTGTATACCAGAAGAAGGAGGTATTGTGACTTTAGAATATAAAACAGAGGCTGTTGCATTTTGGAAAAGTGGTAAGAAGAGACGGCTTTCTTTACAATCAGTCCAACATAAATTTCGAAAAGTTTCATCCGTATATCAATTGTATAGGTGAGTGGTAAAGGATGTACTGTTATGTTAAGGTGCTTCGTATCTATTTGTTTCATATCTATGCAAAATTGCCTTGTTTTCATTAGATGGGATGAAACGGTGAACAAGGGAGGGACACGTCGGGAAAAATTGTTACAAATTTCTGAATATGTGTATAATAAGTTTGTTGACGGGATTGAAACTCATGCCATTATTCATGATTTGGACCTTCGAAGATGGGCCTTACAAGTTAATGAAGAGACAGGGTTGGAATATTTTAAAGCATCTCGACATTGGATCTGGAATTTTAAGAGAACGTATAAAATAGTTTCAAGAAAAGTGAACAAATTTATTACCAGATCATACGGTACAGATTTCCACGCAATTAAATGAAATTGCTTCGACTTTTGTGAATAATGTAAAACCTCGTATTAGAGATATCGGAACAAACAATACATTCAATGCTGATGAAAGCGGATTCAATCTAGAATTACATTCGGGCCGTACTTTAGCTGAACAAGGAACCAAAAGTGTTACAGCACTCGTACAATCTATATCCGCTACTACACATAGCTATACTATATTCCCCACAATATCAGCTTCTGGGAAATTACTCTCTCCGCTATTTATTGTTCTGCAGGAAAAGGATGGTAATTTTGGTCCACGTGTACAACAATCTTTGTTTCGACCGTGGAATGTTTATATACAGGCGTCCACATCTGGAAAGTTAACAGGTGAACTGGTTATGGAATGGTTAACAAACGTATATCTACCACATGCGGGATCTCGAAGCGTTTTGTTATTGGATTCGTGGACTGGTCACTGTCCATCTACATTACGAAACGGTATACCAGCTAATTAACGTGGAAATATTCACAATACCGAAAAAAAACTACAGGAATGACACAACCGCTTGATGTATATTGTTTCCGGATATGGAAAAGCTGTGTACGAAAATTTTCCGACCTTGTATTATTGTTTAATTACTATATGCAGCTAAATGCAAGGAATAATGTCATTAAATTACAGTCTCTTATTCATAATCAACTTTCATCACCAAAGTATCACGATGTGTTTGCTTACGCATGGTATAAAAGTGGATATATTGTTGAGAAACCAAATCAGTTTGAAAATCCAGTAGATTTAGCTTTTTCACTACAAGATTTCATACATCCACCTCGTTGTTCCATATGCGGCAATTATACTATCATACGATGTGCGTGGTGTAAGCAATATTTATGTGTTTAACATTTTTTTGAAGAGTTTCATCACCATGAAGAATAATTCATAATCACACAAGTGTTTTCAAGGTTACCTAACTATACTTAAATCGCTTATTAAACGCCTGCATTGTCTCGCTTGTTTGGTAAGCAAATAAGAGAAAAGTTCGATAATTATGTTAAAAATAAAAAGTTCTAATAAGGATAAGTTATATCTAACAGTTCCCTTCTTCTCCTCTATTTCCACCTGATATAATTTCCCCATGTGTAATTGGAGACAAATGTATATAAATTATATTACTTTCTTACTACGCGTCGCGTATTATTTCCTAATAAAAGTTAGAAAAACATTGCTCGTCGTGCAGCTTAAGGTACGTTACAATGGGATCCAAAAGTTTTTCGATTGTCGCGGAGCACAGTTCCGCGATACAACAATAGTTGAAATTGTATGGAAAAAAAATATGGATTATGCTGTTTCATAATTATTTAAACATCCAGTTCAGATTTCACGTGAAAACCCGAATTTTAGAAAACATTATTCATATTTTTGTGTATAACTTTTTTCTAATTGTTTAAACAATTGTTAAAACCTTTACGATTTGATAGATCTAATTAAAAGAAGTAACTTTTGTCTTGAAACTTTATTTCTATCTCTTACAGATTGTGTGTTACAAAATAAAATCGAAAAATAGCCGAATCTTCAGGGGTTAATTTCACCCCCTTACAGTGATTTTGGGCAGCAAAAAAAATTGTGTTGTAATCAGAAGGAAATCCCCTACATATCCACAAAGTTTCAGAATTTTTTGAATTTTCGGGTTCGAAGTACAGTGAATCTCCGTTATGAGCCCGTTTTTACCTCCTGTTGACAGCCCGGCGACTATCCCAAAGTCTGCGGACGAGAGTGAGAGAACCGGAAAGCGAGCGAGATGAAACGAAAGATTCAGACACGGAGTTGCCGTCGGATACGAAAGAGAAAATCATGTCGGCAACCCAAAATGAGCCCGCCGCCAGCCCCGTTCGTCGAGCTCATAACGGGGATTTGCTGTAAATCCCAAAATAAGTGTGCCAATTTTAACAGTAGAACTTCCCTCACGAATTAATAAAAAAATATCAGTGGAAACAGTTTGTCGAACATTAGGTACGCAGAAGAGGACACTACCATGGTAGTACTGCAATAGCTCGGAAAAAATCATACATTTCAAAAGCGAACAGACAGAAACGCCTAGAATTTGCTAAGATGTACATAAATTATGATGAAAACTTTTCGAAAAGTATTATTTTCCTATGGGACAAAAATCAATTTATTTGGACGCGATGGGAAGAATCAAATCGTATGGGGACAAAATAACACAGAGAATCAAAAAAGTAATATGTGCTCGAGGGTGAAGCACGTAGGAGGACCTATAATGTTATGAGATTGCATAGTATTAAACGGTATTGGAATCATGTAGGGGAGACTGGGGCTAAAAGTTCCGATTTCGATAAAACATAAAAAATGACTGGAAAATAATGTAATTATTCTCTTCACTCTTGACTAATTTCTTGTTAAATTTATTATATTTTATGATTTTAAGCTTGTATTTAATATATTGTAATAGGTTTTTCATAAAAAGTAATTTATTTGTGGCTGGTCGAAGCAGAACTTCTTACCCTTTTATGGGGCAAGTTGTTATCGCATTGGGGTAAGTTGTTACTAAGATATGAGTTGCCTTTTAATGAAATATTTCATTATCTAATGAAATAAAACAGAATTTTATTAATAATGTTTATTTATGAAGGTTCGGATCAACAAAAATGTATTATCTTTAAAAGAAAACCAAAACAATATAATAACCATAAACATTATCTTTGGTATAAAAACTAAAATCTACAAATCAGTCTTACATTCAACTGTTTGTGGGTCCCTACTATTTGAGATTTTTATTTGTAGTCTACAGTGGCTTCTTGTCCAGCTTGTAGTTTTTTAATAACTCGATAGAGTCAAGTGGCAGATACTGAATTCTCTAGCGACAATTTTTATCTTTATGCATAACTTCGATGGAAATGGTGCCCCCTTCTGCCTTTCATTCATATGTTCGCATCTTAAAGCACAGCAGGAACAATTTATACATTTGCAGTGGAGCAAGTTGTTACGGTAATAACGTGCCCCAAGTCACGGTAACAACTAGCCCCTATCGACACATGTAGCAATTTGACAGACTGTTCTGCTTATACATATATTGAAACGATAAACACTGTTACACCATGTTCTTAAATGTCATTTGATCCATAAGAACGAATCAATAATATCGATGTTAAATAATCGAAATAGACCAAAAAATAATGATAGAAAAATATTTTTTCAACACCTGCATGAAAATGGGTGTTTTTTTACGCCTGCTGAGCGGGAGCAGAATGACCAATTTCAGACGTATTTGCGTTTTCTACTTTTCTCCCAAGGGAAAAATACTTTACGCGCATGCGTATTCGTAATTTTTTACTTTGCTCCCATGGAAACTGGAGTTTGAGGTTACCCTGTGGTATGAAGATGCAGTTGTTCGACTAATCGTTATCGATTATGTTTGTTTTATCTTGATATTACAACTGTCACAGCACCCCTTTTTATTAAAAGATAGAATTAAAAGATAAAATGAGTATTAATGAGAGTGATAGCGATACGGGATACCACGCGCCCCCCGAAGTAGCAGAAGCTGCAAAAGCGATTGAAGAAAATTTGCTGCCATCAAAATCAAAAGAAAAGTACGAGACGATATACAAAAAATTTATTGAGTGGCGAGATAACCACAAATTAGAATCATTATCGGAATCAGTTTTTTTTAGTAATACACGTATTTATTAATTTCAACAGAATAAAAAAGCACTCGAACATGCATATTTTTTAGCGAATCGCTCAGCAGGCTTTCAAAAACACACCTTTCATGCAGGTGTTGAAAAAAGTATTGTGCGTGACAAGGAAGAGATGCGATTTTGCCTCGCATGCCTCGCTGCGCTCGGGCAGCAAACTTCACTCTCGTCAAAATCGCTTTCTTCTCTCCCTTGTCATGCAATGTACTATTATTTTCAGCAAGACAACGATGCGAAGCATGCCTCATATATAGTGCAAGAATGATTACTATATAACATACTAAAATTGTTAAAAGCACCCTCTCAGTTGCCCGATCTTATCCCGATTGAAGATCTTTAGAGAGAAATAAAATTTATAATGTTAAAGTATAATTTAACGAATATAGAAGACTTTAAAATAAAGTTACGGGAAGAATGGAAAAATATTTCACTTTCTTTTACAAAGAAGTTGGTTGAATCTATGCCACAACGTCTACAGGCTGTCATTCACGTCAACGGATATGCGATACTACAGTAATATACTAGTGAAAATATATAAATAGTGAAATACTTCAAACCGTGAAAAATGAACCAATGCGGTCGGCACTAACGTCTTCAGATATATTGGCCAGTGAGTTTCGTGAGGGGTATTCTTCCACCACATCGCTTGCCTGCCTCGGTGCTTCTTTTCTCTACGTTCTCCGTGAGCCGAGCAGCGTTCCCGTTACCCCACCATACCCTTCGGGGGCCAAGCAACTTCAACTGCCAATCCACGATCGTCAGGTGGTGGTAGCTGATTTCTCCTCGCGCGCTGCTCGCGAAACCGAACTCACAGGCCAATATATCTAAAAACGACTTTAGTGCTGTGTGAACCTGTATCTACACGCTCCTCCTGCATGTGCGCCTACCGCGCGCTCAGCTGACTCAGCTTTAAACTGCGCGCCGCGGAACCTGGACCGCTAATATTCAACTGTGAATATCTCGAGGACGAAGCCTCGGATCCCTAAATGGTAAAGGACTTTTCGATGTCTTCTTACAACAGGATATCGCATGTTCCGGATTGGCCCTGAATTTTGGGACAGCCGGACACTGTCCGTGTGAATTGCTAGAACACAATGTTATATTGACGCGGCTGCAAAATGAGTCATGCCAATTTTTCCAAACAATTAGTTGCACCTTCAAGAAACGCGTTAAATAGGTATAAGCAAGTATATAGTACAAGCGAGCGGTCGCGCACGTGCTCACGGGGTCGTTAAAAATGCGGCATTTTTGTTTTTCAAGTGACATTTCCGCTGCAGTCACGTGAGAAGTTAAACGGCACCGAGTTTGAACGATAATTTAAAAATTTGCCAGGATCGATTGGAAATGGATGCCACGTAAACGAAAGGACAACCCTGGAAAGCCTTGCCGTCACGTTTCGACCTTTAAGAATGGTGACAGTGGCTCTCACGACCAGCTGAACCGTGACTCATTAATAACCGACGATGGAACCATATAACTGTACGCGCAATTTACATATTTGTACGAGGATTGAGAATCGCGGTTGGAAACGAAAGTTTCTTCCAATTAGGTGTTTGATTATGCATTCTACGGCTTCAAGAGATGCCGTGAAACCAGAGTTTATGGAAGCTTCACGGAAAATGAAGAATGTCTTCCTGGTGTTATCGTAAATTAGAGAAAGCCTATAACAAGAAATTCTCGTAGCTTCGTGATTTCCTTGGAATGCACGATTGCCTGTTGATTATGTGTGAATTATTGTTGTATCTAATACGAATATTCATATTAACATTTTATGCATTTTAAGTGTACATTACACCTCTTATAACACCTCTTCGGTTTAAATCGTTTAAATATTCGAGCAGAACACAATGCACGAATTTTTCCCAATTACTCAACGTACCGTAGGTATGTACTTTTTGAAATGGATCAAAATATTTCAATGAACATAAGTTTATGGTCCAACTCCTTGAGTGCAAGAAACGATAGAGAAGAGTGAGGTAAAATTTAGCACCATGCGAATTTCATTGTTTCAGTTGTAGCAATTGCCAATGGTGATTGACAGTCAATTGTCAATCAAGGTAGAGTCATGAGTGTCGAATTGTGTAGCTGTACTTCGTTTTGTTATCGTACAATGCGGTAAGTACTGAGTTCGTTAGTTCTGATGTAATATTCTCATTTTTAGGAATCAATATTATTCCTATAAATTGATCAGTACTGCCTTACTTCTCCTTACTTTCATAAAATTGTTATTAGGAATGGCAAATAATATTGAATACTATTATCGAAGAGTGTAGCTAATGGTTTCTCATCGCGACTTACAAATCTCTCCACGTATCTCACGAGAAACATAAATTTCACGAATTAGTTCTATTCCCCTTAATATAAAAAATATTCGTTTTCCGAATTAATTTGCCCAGGAACGAAATCGTTATGTACATACATATTTATATGTAAACAGTCGCGCGTTTATCAGTTGTATTGTGATTGCAGTCATAGCTTTGTACTATTTTGTTGCGTAATCGAATCAGGCGAATGAGCCCTGATGGAGTCTAGACCAAGGGGTAGAGTACTCTTGTTGGTAAACGCGATATTACAAATCGGTAATATCAATAGTACCTATCACTGAGAACCACGGGTGATAACGAGTTATGTACGGTGCATGACCGCTGCCACGTGACCGACAGCGTGTCAGGGAGTCAGGTAAACGGATAGACGGACGGATACGTGGTTCCCTCGGCCGAGTAACAACCACTTCTTACATTTTTCTACCGAGCGACAATTTGCGTCACAAAGCGCCCCGAGAATGGAATCGACCTCATTGCAATCGGTCCATTTATTGGGGCAACGAAAAGGTAACCTCGTCATAGCTTTTTCATGTATTTCTACTTTCAATTTGATTTTTGCTGATCGCGGTACCAATCGTTGATATCCTTGGAGGATCATATTAAATAGATTAAAATAGAACATGACGATAGTTTGGTAACTCTGGACACGTAGGGATATGGTGTGCTTCAAATTGACAGTTCGATGTGTTGATACAGTCCTTGAATAATGAAAGGGTGGTATTTCAGAGTAACTGTGAAGTTTAAAAAGAATTTGAAAAATGAAAGAAATACGTTTGATAAATATTAGTGATAGCATCATGAGACGTTATACGATGTACATATTATAATTTTACGTGACTACGTACATACTTTGAAATTACTAACAGTATTTACATACACTTGTGTGAATAATATAATTATGGATTTAATAAATCTGTGTTAATATTTTCATGAGAAACAAACTCAGAAATTTATGTTTATTATGTTTTTAGATCGTGATTACACGTTTTTTTTTACATAAATTAGGTATGTCTAATTCTGCAGCACCTTCTGTAGAATGTATCATTATTCGCTTTGAGAAGAAATACTTTGGAAGGCTACAGATTTATGTAACGTCGACGACGACGACGACGAAGGTGGTTTACCTGGCGTGTGTTTTAATAATTTTGACACCATTTATGTAAAATGAATTGTAATAGATATACGACTACGTTTCAAAGATGAATTGATTTCTTTAACTGTAACTAGTCAGAAGATGGTTTCAACATTAACAAAGTTTCGATTTTGGGTCATTACACGCAACATCGGACACTTTTTGGAGCAACACTTCGCACTTTGCTGAAGTTTGGATATGTTGTAGTCTTTAGTGATACATAAACGTACTTCGAAGGATTTTTCAAAATTTTAAAAATTGTTGATTTTACAGCTCTTTGAAAGATAGTGTTAAAATTTTTTCAAAAAATTGAAATTGTTGAACTAAAAAACTGATAAAAATGAGTTTTTGAGTGCTTTCAGTGGAAACATAAGAGTACCTAATGAAAATTATTTCAGTTAAAAAAGATTTTTTCAACCACTTATTTTGCAATTGTTCTTAATAAATACGATTTTATAATAGCAGGGAAATAGTGAAACATTTGAATAAAATGAGGATATAGTGCTATTGCTTCTTACGGACCAATTTTATAAGATATGGACATTTTAAAATTGACCACATGAAAATTAATCGAATTTAACGGTGCGTGGGACTACACCGGGCTCAACTGGCCCAGCCGTGCGTTATACAGGGTGTTCGACTACTGCTGGGAGAAAATTTAAATAGTGATTCTAGACACCCAAGTAAGACGAAAATCAAGAATAATGGTATTGCGGTTGAGGCTTCGCTTGTTAGTTATAATTTATAAGCGTTTAAAGATTGCGTATATTCTGCCCAAAAGCAGGCAACCCACATGCGTCAGTGTCACGCGGGTGAAACTACGAGAAGGGTGGTCATAGCTACTGTCGCGCAGGGTCTTTTACCTCAGACAGGGGGCGACGATGTTTACAACACTCGACATGACCACACGATTCTGACATTTCTGACACTTCATCCAAAATTGAAGGGTACGTCTGAATTACATCAAATCTGCCTATTCGTTGAGTTCTATTGTTTCCATTGTACTCATCTTGAATAACACAAGAATAATTTTCTGCAAAATCTCGGACGACAACATACTCATCAGGCCCTAAACTTTCTTTTGAATATTTGAAATAACTGCTCTGGTTCTTTGAAATTTCAACAATACAAACAAGCTATAACACATATCTACATTCGTTGCTTATTACGGAATAGATATTGTCTAAAGCAGCGCTGCACAAGGAGCTGTTTTCGGCGTCTAGCGGCAAGCCACCCGCCTGTCCCGTTGCTAAGGTAGAATCGGTGAGGAGAACTGCAATAGTGTATGTGCGTGCTCGTAGGCTCGTAGCGTAAGTATATGTATATGGCTAGGTTCAAGTCATACCAAATGCACATACACTACTGCAGTTCACCTCACCGATTCTAACCTTAGCAACGGGACAGGCAGGTTGCTCGCCGCTAGGCGCCGAAAACAGCTCCTTGTGCAGCGCTGGTCTAAAGCATGACAACTTTGTCATTGTTTCAGACTGTAATGAACCTGACAGTGTATATCGCAGTTCATTTATATCAAATGAAGCTGATTGAATTTTTGATAGAAACACACAGCATTGGTATTAAGAAAATCAAATATTTCTCTGATGGGGCTTCAGTGCAATATAAGAATAAATATTATTTACCGAATCTCAGCTTTCATTTCGAAGATTTTGGAACTAACGCCGAATGGCATTATTTTACACCACAGAAATTGTGTGATTAGGCAGCGGCTAACATTCAAAAAATTAATTTTCCATTCACTTCAGTAGAAGAATATAATAAACATTCAAGATTATTGCTAGAGAGACGCGAACTTGTTAAACCAATTTGTGCATTGTGCATTAATACTGTTACGAGCCGGGGCTGTGGCAACGCGAGAGGCCGGCGAGAAGGGTATTTAACAATGAATACGGTTTATGAGTTTGTTAGTTAGAGGGTGGATGAACCTGATGCGAAATCAGGGAGCCTCTAGGAACGGAGTCAAACGCGGACGAATCTGACTTTAATAATCAGGGAGTCGTAGGAGGGTGATACGTCGTGAACGAACCCGATGCGAAATCGGGTAGTCACTAGGATGAAGTTCACAGGCGAACTCGACGCGTATTCGAGGAGCTGTTAGGAGGTTGGATTATTCACAGACGAACCTGGTGCGAAACCAGGGAACTGTTCGGATGTTGGTAGATTTACAGACGAACCTGATGCGAAATCAGGGAGCTATAGGATACGGACGAACTTGATGCGAAATCAGGGAGCCGTAGGAGGGGTGAAGTTTCGTGGACGAACCCGATGCGAAATCGGGGAGCCACTGGGTTGGTGAAGATTCCTTGTTTTTGGTGAGAAATGCGAACGAACTTGATGCGAAATCAGGGAGTCGCGGGAAATGTTAGTAATGCCTCGTAACTCGTAATTAATGTTAATACAACTCGAGCGGTAAAGTTGTATCAGTGGGAATGTGCTACTAATATTATTGGCAAATGGATCTGGCCCGATTTCGCGTGGAATGACCTTTTTATATGTTAATATTTTGAATTTCAGTTTATCGACCCTACCGTGTCTCTTCGTCACAGTAAAAGTAGCACGAAAAATATTTCTTGTTTTCGAAGGAAATATTTATCGTCATCTACTGATGAAGATAATCAACCACATAAATATTCCAGACTTATATTTTACTTCCGGGACACGAAAACACTACTTTGTTTTAATGTCTGCATTACAAATATGTATCCAAAAAACTATTATGTTTGCTCTTCTATTCAATACTAACAAGGGAAGTTTGGTAACCCCAAAATTCCGATGTTTTTCACTGTGCAGATTTGGAGGGGACACCAATACAAATATTGCACAATTTTGTTCCTGCTTCTCGTTGGTTCTTGAAGGCGAAAATACTCCACGGTTAATGTATGTTTTCCTATTTTCTTGTATATCTTGAAAAATATGGTAGATATAAGAAAATTGTTACAATGAAAATTTAATGTTTTTTATACTGTATAAAATTACGTTTAAAATTTGAAGTTTAAATAAAAAACATTCCTCGCTACAAATTTTAAACAATTTGATTCCATTAGATTGAATTACATTTTTTTAATGTATCATAATTTTCCAGATATAGGTATAGGAAAATAGGAAAACATACATTAACCTGTAAGGAGTGTTTTTACCCTGAAGAACCAAAAAGTAATCGAAAAGAAAAATTGTTTGATACTTTTAATAAGGTCCCCTACAAATCTGCAAAGTTTAATAAAAATCGGAATTTTCGGGTTACCCAAGTTCCCTTGTAAATTACCTACCGAACCCTAGTAGCATTTATTTGCTGGGAGTTTGTTGGGCCAATGACGTGTTATCCGTTGGCCAACGGTTGAAGTGTCGCGCTATTTTTAAATGGGCCAACGATTGTAACCAACGCAGGCCCAACTGAAGGTTTCTTTCCATAGGCCCAACTGAAGGTTTTTTTCTATAAGCCCAACAGTTTCTTTCCAAAAGACGTCTTACAGACGTCCAGAAGGCGTCTTGAAGAACTTCAAAAGACGTCTTAAACACGTCTTTTTCAGGCCTGGTTTAGGAAAAAAAAAAATTCCCGGTGAGGAGAATCGAACCCAAACTTTCCGCTTACGAAGCAACCGCTGTTCGCACTTACCCAACACATTTCCTTATAAACACTTCGAATTTCTAGGTACATAACTAGTATTAATTGTTTATAAAAACTGCGCAATGAAGCGAAATATTCTACAAAATATCATCATTCGACCTTTAGACTCATTCCTTAAAATTTCACATTCGTCTCAAGACAGACGTCCTCATTACGCATTTATAAATAAGAAAAGAAAAATCACAACTTGGAATATAATAACAGGTTTTTGGATGTAGTAAATTTTCTGACGTTTGTAAGACGACATTTAATCATCGTTGTAAATTTTTTGTTAATTAACCAACCATAGTAATTGTAGGCCCAACATTGAATATTCGTTGGCAAACTGTCGTAATTTTTTGTTATATAACCAACCATAATAATTGTAGGCCCAACATTGAATATTCGTAGGCAAACTGTCGTAACTTTTTGTTAATTAACCAACCATAATAATTGTAGGCCCAACATTGAATATTCGTTGGCAAACTGTCGTAATTTTTTGTTATATAACCAACCATAATAATTGTAGGCCCAACATTGAATATTCGTTGGCAAACTGTCGTAAGTTTTTTACCATAGGCCCTATGTTGGGAATTTGTAGGCAAAACGCTAACTATATCCCAACTAATTCCCAACTGTTGGCTACCGTTGGCCAACCAAAAATGCTACTAGGGAAGACTCATAACGTTAAAAGAACAGTTTACCGTTTTAGGAGGATTACGATAAAACTTTGAAAATAATATTTCTTTACTGATATTTTCAAACAGCTACTTGTAAATACCATATGATGACAGATTAATAAAACGGCGAAGCATAAGCGTATACATTTTTCATAATTGTTTTCATTAATGTGCATTGAATATGACAAATAGTCTGGGTAAAGTGTGACAGAAAATGAATCGAATGTAATTCAAAGAAAAAAGCAGTTGAGATGCAACCCATAAATCGATAACATTGTCGAACAACACAAATGTGAAAGTGTTTTCTTCTCCCCGTGCCAAGTGAGATCCGTGCACGTTCACTGACGTGCAAACCATGCCTGTGCATTTGTATCAGCAATGACAGACGCTCTAATCTAAATTGAATAATACCTATTTAATCCTAAGGGCGACGTTATGGTTACTAGTTGCGTTTTCAAGAAATAGTAGAGATGTTTGAGGGGTATGCGTAAATCGTGCAACTCATGTATCATAAAAATGATGGTGAAATTGAAAATAAATGAAAATATTTGTTTTGAACACTACACATATGTGTATTAAGTGATAATTAATTGATTCTCTCACACACATTTTCCTCATCTTAAAGAACTTCTTTTCTCATTAAGATTAAATAAATGTAATTTACATAAAAGTGAGGACTTCATAGAATCAATTAATATACTCATCATGTACTCCAACAGTAATAACAAATCAAATTTTCCTATAGCAATACCCTTTGTACGAGTGTATTATCAACAGACGATGGTCGCGTCTGGAAGCTATTTCCCCTTCCGCCTCTACCCATAGGCACACTGAGCGACCATGTCTCTATACACGAATGCTAGCGAAATGGATACGACCCCGCAGCTATTTTGGCCTTATTATTTTATCTTAGAAATAGTTCCGGTCTTTTAACATGATCCAGCGAATAATTAATTTTTTTTAACACATTTGTCGTTTTACTTAATGTATACAGCTGTTTTTCTAAAAGATAAAAGAATTATTCTGAATTAATAGTTATCAAAATGATACTTTTTCCTGTCAGAGTTTTCGTGACGTCACGTTTTACTTCTACACTTGACGCCAGTAGATGTCGCCATTCAAGAGCAGAATTTATCCAATCAGGAATGGTTTTGATGAAAATGCGGTTGCGCAGTTGACGAAAAAGACAAAAAGCCGCTGCGTTCAGGTCGCTAGTAAACATAACCTAGCTAGTGTCAAACAATTATAACCTGACAAGTGTCAAATAAGGAAACCTGTCAAAAATTTTGAAATATCACGAGTTTTTCCACCATATAAGACACTCAATTATTGTCTCAATTAATAAGGTAAGACGCCAAAATTTTTTAATAGACTTTATGTAGAGCTTATAGAAACGGAGGGGACGCACAGACTTGGAAGTTGTCCGGAGAAGGTTCGACAGAGAAGCATCTTCTTACGCGTAAGTTTCTGGAAATTTGTCAAATAAGGTAAATCGACAACATTTGTCAAAGACATAGCATTAAGAATTAAGAAAATTATGGCGGATTGCTTGTAATGTACAGCAAGTCACATTAGTGAAGAAAGTACGCTGAAAACACATCTCCCTTGATTTCCCATTAACAATATATTTATTTCAATACACCAATAAACATACTAAATTAATTTTATTATAGCCATTGTGCGTTAAAAATATATTGGATCTCTTCGTTCATTTTCGCTAAATTACCATTAGCATTTAAATTTCCTGCAACAAGACCTTCTGCCATACGCTGTCATCTCCTTTGGACACATTATGTAGTCTCTACACTTAGCAAAAGACCACTCTTTTTCTATAAGTTCTACGTTAAGTTGTAACTAAAATGTGACTTTTATATATTTACAGATAATCAAAGCAAAAGAGGAAGAGAAAATAACCCTGCTGCACGAACAAATTCAAGAAGCACATTTTTATGTATAATTCTATTTTAGAATTTTAAGAAATATGTACATAACGAATAATTTCTCGATATAAATGGTGTATTTACGGAACTCATGATGCGACTAGCAATCCGAACGCAGCGGCTTTTTGTCTTTTTGGTAAAACCGCGAGTGACTGATTTCATGTCGTTTGGATGTGTGGTTATGGGTTATATTTATTGATTATTGCTGACTGGGTACAATTTTCACCCCCTCGGGGTTATTTGGTTTTTAAAATATTGTATTGTCATCCGAACTACGCACGCCTGCAAAGTTTCAAGACAATTGGATTGGTGGAATTGGTTTAAATTTGAGTTTTCAGATATGTAGCAGATGTACAAGAAGCAAACTGAGGATCGAAGTTGAATAAAATCGTTTAAAAAATATGATTTATTTTCATTTTTGACGTTGCAAAAAAAGAATATACACATTTTTAGCGTTTTTGGGCCATTTCGTTTGATTAATTTTGTCGTTGTCAATACATTTCCATGCTGATGTACCATCACATATCATGCATGAATATGAACCGCTTTGAGGATGAAGACCGTTATGAAATACCGCACTTAGTAATTTATAACAAATTATGAAAAAAGTGATGAAATCCCCCCTCCCCCTCCCCCCATAAACATGACTCATGTATGAAAGAAACTAATTCCCTTTAATTCACGAAAAAAGTTCACATGCAAAGATTGTGAAATCAACTTTGCTAATTCCAATTGTACCTTTAGTTCACGAAAAAAATTAAAAAAGTTCTCACGCAAAGATTGTGAAATCAACTTTGCTAATTCCAATTGTACTCTCGTTCTTCGCTCGAACACTGATTCCTCTGTCACTTTTTATACTTGACATTCCTTTATTGGCCACAAATCAATTCAGTGCTCAGATTTTCAGCTTCGGTTTCAAAGCGCAAAATAATGAAAGTGTACTCATATATTGTCAGAGTTTTAAATTGATAAATTATCTGAAAACCCGCGAGAGGGAAGGTATGGGTATTGATGATCTGAAAATAATACCTTGCCATGCCACGCCAAGTATTTGACTTCCAGGCCCGGCCATATTTTTTCGTCTTTTATTGTGTTACACAGTGTCGCCTTTGCACGCTGCGGGAAAGCAGCTTTATGTACTTGCAACTCATTTTGATTTCACATTTTTTTATTTTGTAATTATTATTATCTCCTATTTTTTGTGATTTATTTGATTTCATGTACTTAGCGCAATTTTTTTACTTTTTTGAATTTTTTTATGGGGATATTACTATACTTTCAGTTTATTCGTAATTTTTATGTTTTAACAGAAAAGGTGAGTCATAGAAATAGAAACAATCCTAAAGTCTGTAATAAATAAAAAACTGATGTTTCATTTTTTATTATCGATTCAACGAAATTCCAAGGACAGGTAATACTGGTACCTACATTAACTCGTAGTGTCATTCTACCTATAATATTAACCAAATTTTTCGTAATTAATAGTATCCACCAACGCAAAACTCGGTATCAATTATGGGCAATGGTTGATTTCGTTGCGCACTATTCGCTGAACGGTTAATTAATAACGTAATAAGTACCATCGAACGGTTCATAAGCTGACCCGAAGCTCTTTATACCATCCGTACAGCGATTAATCGCCGTCCAGCCTCGCGTGACCCAAATATCATAGACTCACTTTCTAATTCCCCGCGAGGATTCGCATGTGGTTCGCAAATGCAAAGGGAAGGAGTGTACAGGATGAATAGCCAACGATTATTAACAGGCTCGTCCAGTACAATCGATCTTCCTTCGAGACCGAATCGAATACAAGCTATTGTTCTTTAGAAGCCGCGGTTTTGTAATGTGGTAAAAATCAAAGAGACCGTGGAAATTACAATGAACCAGTCAAGGACGCATCCAATGAGCCTGCCAATCGAGATTTCGATTGCAATCGATCGAGAAGCAACGAGTGATTCCACTTGGAACGATAGTTCATTGGCGAGATTTCGTTTAATCGAATCTTTCGAAAAAATTTTAATGTTCGCGATGACCGTTTTGGATATAATCCTCATCGACGAACTAAATAGATTTATTTGTTAGAGCAGTCATTCATCTGAGTTTAAATTTCGGTTTATCAAATTAATCAGCTGATTCCTTTTTCTTCTACAGCAGGTCTGTACAACTGGTCGATGTGGGAGCAGGCAGGCTCTCAATTGCTCTGGGAGCAGGGTCCGGAACAGAGTTAGGCATTATCTAGATAAAAAATTATTTAAATAACGAGCCGCATAAAAGATAGTTTATCTTTATTCGAATAATATTATCGTAACGAATAAATAAGTTTATCCAATGAGAATTTATCCAGCGAATAAAGATAATTTTTTAATGCCTACGCGAAAGGCTAGTGCCTGCTGAGGCATACATCAGTAGAATTCAAAGAGATTCCAATTGAATTACAAATACCAGGCGCCACTAGTAAATGGACCATGTTAATATTGAACGTGGCACCTGAAATGTATGCTTTCGCAAACTCGTTGTTTTCTGTTCGAGGCAACAATTAAAATTGGATTATTCTTCACTTATCATTCTTCACTATGATCAGGATCTTGAAAGTGTGTGGTCATTTTACTCATTAAGACATTAGCTATAAATGTATATTGTATATACTTAAAAACATGGTAATGTTTAAGAAAAAGTATTCTTTGAATTTGCCATAAATAACAACAATCTGATTTTATTTATATAAGTTGACAGAAATATTAGCAAACTTATAAGTCTTATAAGAATAACATGGGACAATATAGCATTGCCATTGTTGGAGAAATTCAATAAATTCTTTTTAAAAAAAGAAAGGAAAAAAGATGGAGGGAGAGAAAGAGATGAAACTACTTTCCCACAGGAATTCTTATTCTCGGTGAATACTGATTTTCGACGCGACTGTTCACCACTGCTTTCAAAAAGGCTAATTACAGAGAAGGCTCAAGTGGGTCATGGACCAAAGAGGCAAGAAGCGTCAAAACATAAATCTAAAGGTGAAATCTGATGGCGCGTGGATCAGCGATCTTTGCGCAGCTCGCCTAGGATCGCCCAGGCTCGCGAATGGGTGTTCTCACGGCGCGTGGATCGGCGAGTTGGCTCGGCTCGCCCAGGATCGCCCAGGCTCGCGAGTCGACGAGCTATGAGTGTTCTCACGGCGCGGCTCGGCTCGTGGAGGCTCGACTCGCCCAGGCTCACGAATCGGCGATCCATGAGCGTTCTCACGGCGCGGCTCGGCTCGGCTCGCCCAGAATCGCCCAGGATCGCGGATCAGCGATCCATGAGCGTTCTCATGGCGCGGCTCGGCTCGGCTCGCCCAGGATCGCCGGATCACGGCGCGTGGATCGGCGATTCACGCGCAAAGATCGCCGATCCACGCGCTGACAGATTCCACCTTAAGGTGCCATTTCCAATGCGCGGCTCGCCGCGGCGGCGAGCGGCGCGCTGCAAGGTTCTTCGTTGCGACCGTAGATGGTATTTCCCATACCTAAGCGGCGCCGCGCTGGCCCTTTTCGAGCACTTGAAAAGGTCTATTGTTGTATGAGGTCTCGAGGACCGTTTTCGACACCGAATTTTTTGGCTTTCGACCCTCGAGGGTTTGAATACCATCAAGAAGAAGTGAGAAATGTCTATGATTTTCGCATTTCTCATCAGATCTTTGCGAAAACGACGCCAATCGATTCCGTATGTTTCACCGATGAAACTAACACCAAGAACAACATAATTCGGAGCATAATGAAGGAAATTAGATGAAAATTTAATTTATATAATTTCTCGCTAGCTTCGTTAAAAATAGTCAGATTTACATGAAATTTGGTACGATTTTCATCGGAGAAATATAAGGAATTCATCGGTGTCACTTCTATATCAATACGATAAAGAGTTAAGAATTATTTTACTTCTGAAACAGGTATGAATCCTCGGCCAACCCCAGCGAATCGAGGTCGGCGACCCACAGTCGAGGGTGAAATATTCATTTCAGCGTATTAAGAAATTCTTTATTGTTTATCGTATCGATAAGGGAGTGACAGCAATAGATTCCTTATGTTTTTCTGATGAAAATCATACCAAATGTCATGTAAATCGGACTACTTTTGCAGAAGCAATACAAATCATAAAAGGAGTAGGCACTTTTTTACCTTATTGCTTGTATAAAAGTAGTCCGATTTACAACGGCACAGTGGGCCGGATTGAAGAAGTCAGTGACATTTGGTTGTTTCTTAATATGATAAAACTATTCCTTTCTAATAATATCTGATGTATAATTTAATATTTTTTACATTTATTTTTTCCAATTTTTAAATTAATCGTGATAAAAAAATTGAAAACGTTTACAGTAATCATTCGTATTAAACCCGACGAACGGAGCTGGCGACGGGCGTACGACGCGTTGCGGACACTATTCTGTGCGGCCGATACTGCGATTGAGAAAACCGAAGCGCTAGCGAGAGAGAATGAAACAGTTGACACGAAGTTGCCATCGACTCTTTCGTTCTCTCACTCTCGACTAAAGGATTGCAAAAAATGGTAGGGATAGTCACCGGAAGTACTACGCATGGTAAAAACGGAGCTATAACGAGGATTTACTGTATTTGGTACTTTATTTAATGCCCTTTTAAGTGGTTTAAGTCGTATGTTAGGGAAACTTTTCGTTTCCAAATTAGAAGGAAAAGTCGAATAGTAAAGGAAAGAGCCGAATATCGTTTTATTTAAATTAGAGGCCAGTCATTTGAGATAAAAATCATATTTTATTAGTAATTCTTTAACTCTCGGACACCACAGTGGGTTAAGTTAATCCAGTCCGACCGGAAAACACCTGGCATTTCTAAACGGTAAAGTATGTGGAGTTCTCCATTCCTCTTCTACAAATACCCCCCCCCCCCCCCCCGAGAATCGCTAGTATGCCTGAAGCAGTGGAGTACACTCATTGCAAAGGTAGTCTGTGGGTTACGTTCACTCAGTGGGACTGTAACGTTAGGAATGTCTTCTTTTCAATCCCTGCATGAAAAGGGGTGTTTTTTACGCCAGCTGAGCGACAGCAAAATAGCTAATTTCAAGGGTCCTGTGAAACAATGAGATGTATCGCATGCGTATTCGCCTTTTCTACTTTGCTCCCAAGGGAACTAGAGTTTGCGAGCTGAGTGAATATGGGGCGTTATGACATATGCTTTCTGACATATGGTTTCGTGTAGATTTGGTGTTTGGAATTCTGTCAAAGTAGCAGAAGGTTACGTGGAAATTTCTGTCAAGAGTCTTCAAATTATTAATTGCTCAAATATATTTATTAATTACTTAAACGTATTTATTAATTTGGACAGAATAAAAAAGCAATCGAACATGCATATTATTTTGCAAATCGCCCAGCAGGCTTTCAAAAACACACTTTCCATGCAGGTGTTTAAAAAAGTATTGTGCGTGACAAGGGAGAGACTAGATTTTGCCTCGCCTGAAGTACTTACCGCCCGAGCGCAGCGAGACGAATTTTAAGAGAGAACATTCGTTCGATAGAAGTAAAATGTTACTCAACTTCACCTTGCCAAATAACTATATCTTTTTTAACCAATCAGAATAGAGTTTTTTTTTAATGGCTATCGTATGACTCGAACCCTTTCGATTACTGTAGGTATAATTAAACTCTCGTATCATGTTTATAAAAGGAACTGTGATTAAATGGAAAAAAATTTCAGAAAATTCACATACTTGATCTCTTTATTTTCAAGATATCTCGAGTAACAATCGATTTATGACGAAATCACCTCTATATACTCTTTTTCCTTATTGTCTTACGAATCGATTGAAAGCAAAAACATTAAAAACCACTTTGTGGACCGTACCCATTTAGTATATTGGTACCGGAATAACATGAATATAGGTTTACAAATATTTCTGCACTTTCCATAGTATATACGTATATTTATCAAATTGTTTTAGTTTTATTGGAATTATGCTGTTTTTTTTTTATATAACGTCAAACCTTTGTATGAGTTGCATATTAACGATCTTTTTATGAACTTCCTTAATAATATTCGGCATTTTCAGTGCGAAAAATGGGATGTTGCATTTTTCCCCTATCACTGTACGATATAGAATACAGGTAATTGCTTCATTATTGGCAAATATTTCCAAATACAAGGACAAATAGATATTAATTATACAACAGAAAAGAAATTTGCTCGAAAGTTCCCGAAAAGTAACTAAACAGCCAATACTGATACTTTTTCAATGGGTTTCTTATGGAAAAAGAACTATATAGAACTAATTATTCGCTATTACTTTGCAGAATCGATAGGTACTACAAATTTTGGTCCCCCAAAAATATTTTCCTTTTATATCACCGAAATTTAAACGACTCGATTTAAAATTCTGCACAAAAAACATACAAACTTTGACACATGTTTACACATACAGCAGAAGTAGCTGCCATGATATCTTTACTTTTTTAAGACCTCATATTATTAGGTTACAAAAATATATAAAAACATAATTCCATAACTTTTGAATTTTGCCTTGTTTCCTTATTTCTGGGGATTCTGTCCCATTGTGGCGATGGGCCGCCGGGCGGCCAGCCGCTACACTGCTTCTGGAGCAGTGTAGAGATTGGCAGCCGCAGGCCGTCGCGCGGCTAGTAGATTCTGCCATAATGGCGGAAAACAGACATTCATCCCATTGTGTTGCTTCTCCAGTAGCCTAGGCTGCTCCTGGAGCAGACTTGCATACACTGTAGCAATCTGCCGCAGCCACGCGCGGTCGAAGTCGCAGATAGGAGAACAGATGAATGCTTTTCCATTGTACCAGTGTACCGCGGCGCGCCGGGGCGGTGCCGCGCCGCTCGCCGCCGCGGCGAGCCGCGCATTGGAAATGGCACCTTTAATGATCTCCAAGTGCTCGGACCGCGATTCAGTCCTTTTCAACCTCTCTAAAGGTGGAATCAGACGGCACGTGGCTCGGCTCGTCTAGCTTGGCAAGTCGGCTTGGCGAGCCCGACTCGTCAAGCCATGACCGATCAGACGGCGCGTGGCTTGGCGAGCTGGCTCGGCTTGTCTAGCTCAGCAAGTCGACTTGGCGAGCCATGCCCGATCAGACGGCGCGTGGATCGGCGATTCACGCGCAAAGTTCGCCGAGTCACGCGCGGTCTGATTCCACCTTAACAGTTTCACGATTCAAAGCTGAGCGGGCATTTATGTCTAAGGGTCGTTTCAGCGCCAATGGTCCGGAAACTATCAATAATTGCCAAGTTGGCGACGATATGAACTAATTAATCTCCTTGTTTACCCAATCCATATAATTCTTGCGAAAAATTCAACGACAGAAAGAACAGTTAATTCTGTTTTTAATGAATAGGAGTAAGCCGTAATTTCCCATCTAGTATAATATTGTTGAACGTCAATTCTATAGTGTGTCATCAAATAAGTAATGCAACCATAAAGGAGCAGATGTTACATAAAAAAACAAATCGAAAAAGTGGAAGCAAATTTTTTTATAGAAGCCACCGTTTTCGAGGAAATTGAGTTTGAAAATTCTCTCATGCGTACAACTGACTAAAAATTAGGAGAATGGAATAATAAATGTGTTACAATTGTAGATGGAAAATCCATTGTACAAAAGCAAGTCGAAATTGTAATTCTCTTTTTTAAATGACAGATTTTAAAAATCTGTCAAGTGCCTGAACTTGCAAATTGTAAGAAGCTGTTCCATTCTTGAAAATAAAACCATGTTTAGAAAAGTATAGTCTACAATTTGGATCTATTTTTGCATAACAATTTATTTCATCCACAGTCGTACCATATCCGCAATTCCATCATGCAATATCCAAATTTTAGTGAAATGCCCGGCAGGTACCTGCCAGATGAATTTTCAAGCTTAATCGTCTCGAAAATAATGGCCCATATAAAAAATATTATTCTGCATTTTCGACTTGCTTTTGCATGCATGGGTCACCTTCTTTTTGGTTATAAAACTCATTGGGGGACATCGGGTAGTAGAATTAAAATGTTAGAATTCGGTAAAAGTGAGTATGTAGTATACCTAATTCGGTATAATGATGACTATCCAATAACCAAACCAGTGACATTTTGAAATGACAAACACGGAGAATACTCGTTTATTAGGTATGCAATATTCCATTTTTGCATAAAACGTTAAGTTTTTTACGATTTTTTCTATCCTATACTCTAATTTTCCAACCCTTCTAGATAACCAAATCGTGTACTTTTTTAAGCACGCATTCTTGCGTTTTAAATTACTTTCAAATTTGTCATCCTTTTAATATACATACCTATAGGGTAGAGCAATAACTTTGTCCACCTGAAATATCTCTATTATTTCTAAAGATGTGGAAAAACATTATTTACAAAAACTATAACATGCCGGTAATAATTTCTTGTGGGTGAAGGGTTTTCGGAAATTAGAAGGTCACCTCTAGTTTTTTAAGTGGCATGCCATACTTTTTTATTCCCTTTAGAATAGGGGATTTAATTAGATAAATAATGGAGTAAAAGGACTACCCTTGTGTCATAGGAAGTGTCAACACCGCCGTGTCTGAAGAAGGCACAACTACATCAACAGATTTCGATGAAATGAACTACACTGCGTTCCATACAAGAGCATACCGACGCCCCTACAGATTTGCGATCTGCGCAACTCCCACGGATCTGACACACGCCACTGGTCGTAGCACTTTCGCGATTGGTCGTAGCATTTTCCCTGCCGGTTTACTACCAATCGACAGTGTATCCCTGCTCGAAACCAGTATGCTCTGATGTGGAACGCAGTCTAGCCTATAACAGAGCAGAGAATTTATTTAAAATGATCAAATATTGATCAAAGGGTCAAATGTGTTTTCACTTGTAAAACCTATTAACGTTACACATCCTATTATTCAGATATTTCGGTGTTTCCATTCTTTTCTTCGAGAAACAAGAAAAATGCTCAGAATTGAGTCATTCGAAGCAGCAAATCTCGTTGCCAGGAAAATGAATTGGTACGCTGCTACTCGAGAATTCGTTGGAAAGAGTCAGTGCCAGAAGTTTCGCCGATGCGCTCGCGAACGAAAGGGGATCATTCGAGGGCATGAGTCTCCATACCTTCCCTTCCTCGCACGTAACAGTCTCATTGTTTCATTGTGCGTCGTACGGAGCTTCCTATTTCGAGGCGGATGCGCGCTCGGCGCCCCGTAACAGTCATTTCTCAGCTGGGTCTCTCTGGGCCGAATGCGTAACGGTCCGTGAATCGATTTTTCATGTGGCGATGAGTGACGAAAAAAAAAGAAAATAAGGAACTACAGGACTCTGAACCATGTATGCGGGTCCACGGCGCAAAAGAAAACGAAGATACTCGCGAGATTCAGCGAGAGATCTTCACGCTCTGTCGCTCTGTCGGCCGGGCGTTGAAATTTTGCGTCTAGGTACGTGGCGTGAACGAGGGCGTACGTTTGATCACTCACGATTCGATATGGGTTATCCAGAACTTTGAAAGATTCAGTCAGAATGCTGAACTGTCTGATTATTCGCATCGTCTTCTGACAACATGTGCGTAACAACTTTCGCCAATGTAAGAGAAAAATTGAGCAGATGAAATAACGATTGAAGATTAAGAAGACTGCTGGGGAATGAAACATGAATATTTCGCAGATTCGGTATGAAGATTCGTGCATTGGCCTTGGAATAAAATTCTTTGTATATTATTCAATATTTTCTGCATCAGAAATTCAAATGGGATTGTAATGCTTGCGAAGATGATACAAAAAATAAATACATGATTTACAGAAGTGTATGTAGTCTAAAGATGTCCCTGAACATTGTAGATAATGTTTTGAAATACACCATTTTTGTTAACTTTGAACTGTACAAGAGATATTTCCACAAATAAATAATGCAACGACTATTGTCATTTGAGAAAGATCAACACAATAAGGGAGATAGATAAATAAGATAAATACATAGTTTGCACGTGTGTAAAGAGGCCTTGAAAAGTTTCCGCGAATACAAACAGTTGCTTCGTTAATCTACATGAATTAATATACAAGATCCATTTTCGAAACGGTTAAGATAATGTTGAAATGAAGAAGCCTGGGCAAATGGCATGCCAGACATCTTTTTATCCGAATAAAATAATGGTTACTATTTAATTCTTAAATCCTGGAACGATGTTTTATGGAATAACAACAGAAATATATTTTAAATAAATAGTAGAATCGCATTTAAAATTTTCATACAAACAATCTGCATCAGCGCCTGGGAGGTAACATATTGTGTAACTTAAATACATAACGTTACCATTGTTCCAGATCTTTCATCAAGAAATATTTGTTTCTTTAAGAATTTCTGATTAATTTTTACAACATAAATTGTTTGGCTATGAAGAATCTGCAGAAACACTATATTTCTAGACTTCACGGCGACCAGAAATTTAAACGCTCATAGGCATGTATATCGCGTGAAAAATTATATCGATTTTGTCATCAAATCAATGACTGACTTTCCGGCTTTCTTTCCCGTTTCTAAAGAGTCTCGTTTTCTCTATACTTTGCTTAAGATAGCGGAACTATCGTACGTAACGTACCAACTCTAAACCCAGCGTCGCTTTTCTTTTGCGGCTAATGACACGTGGAAACATATTTTACGTTGATCATGTCACCCGTGAACATTTAATACACCACATGCTCTGGTTGCTCGACACGTGCTGACCCGCACGACTGCGTAAGCGAAAGATGAAGGTTGATGAAACACTATTTCTCGTGAAATCATACTTTGCGGGTAGTTTCTTAGCTAATGATATTTCAAGTAGAAACTCAACACGAACGATGTAAATTATTCATGGGCAATGTACTTATTTCGGTGTATGAATCCATTTCGACTGTCCTCGCGAATATTTCCAGGACTTTTTTCTCTTAAGATAGTTGGGGAAGCCTGTGTCAACAGCTGCACAAACACTTGTAAAAGAATGTTCAGCCTCGCGATTTCTTTCGCCTGCTTTCGTCCAATGAATTAATTCGAAAGGGAAAGCTTCGAGCGTGTCAGCTAATTAGGAGAATTGTTGAGAGGAGAACAAATAATATTTGACGTTAGATTCCGAGCATTCTACAATTTTACATTTTACTTGCTTTTCTGCATAGATTCTTGGACGAAAATTGAGTGGAACTGCACTGGGATTTTGTTTTGTAAACACTGCGAAGTTCGATGTAGTACATTTAAATTGAAAGTAGAAATCCAATGTAGGGTAAATCGGGGAGTGATGGACCATCTACATAACATTTTGAAATACCCGTTAGATCTCGCGACTATTGCCATACTTCAGTTCTATGTGGTGTACATACTTCCCGCCAGAAGTTTATTTAATTGCCTTGCATTTACATAAAATGTAAGTATTCTATCCTTTTTATTTAACTTGGATGTAAACATTTCTTGCTTACGGAGAAACGGACACACGTTTTATTAAGTTTTGCTGCATAATATACGAATTTGAATCATTTTTAATGATTTCTAACATAAAACTTGTTATATACTGTGTAATGTAAATAACTTCAGGCTGGTTCATCCAACCCTTAAAAATAAAATAGTTGAACCTGATGAGAAGGGGTTAGTTGGACCACTAGATACAATAACATTTTCAGTATGTCTACAAGATGTAAACGAAAGAATACCACATTAAAGGGTGACTGGACAGAAGAACAATTAAGAAATGGAATAGATGATGTAGAAAGTGAAGCTATGGGTTTGACAAAGCTGCAAAAACTTTGTCCTAGGGGAGAGGATTTACCGCGTAAAGAGACGCCGAAGGATACGGTGGAGTATGTGTTAAGGCACGAATTGCAAGTAGAAGCAGAAATCGAGGAAGCCTACTGGGTAGGAATGGGAGAGAAAAAAGGGCTACTAATAGCGAAGTTAAAAAGCTGGCAACAAAAAAGAGCAGTAATGCTAAAGAAGAGTACATTGAAAGATAAGAGGCTGTTTATTGACAACGACCTGATAAAAAATGAAAGGGAGATACTAAGAAATATTAAAGATATTGCCAAGGCGGAAAGGAAGCAAGGGGCAAAGGTGAAAGTTGGGTACAGGAAAGTAAAAATCAACGATAAGGCATTTATTTGGAAAGAGGAAGGTGGGCTGAAAGAAGTAAATTTTTGGAGTCGGCAAAGTTCTGTGAACCTCTAAATTATTGGAGGATCGCAGAGCTTACAAGGACAACGAAAGCACGACAAAAGGCAGTACCAACATCCGTTCCCCGCGCGTCTGCGGATGCAGATATGTGGGGAGAGGGGGTACACAGAATCGGGAAAGGAATAAGAAGTCAAAGAGAAATAGATACATTTAAAATAGGATATTGGAATGTAGCAGGATTATTCAGAAAAGACAAACACTTTTAGGACTTCTTAAAAGAACTCGATGTAATAGGATTAGTAGAAACTTAGATTGAAGAGAAACAATTATTGAAGATAAATTGCCACAAGGATTCTCATGGAAATGTAAATATGCCACCAGAGAGAGAAAGAAAGGGAGAGCGATAGGCGGAATTATCACAGGTATAAGAAAGGGTATAGAAGAGGAGGAATCGAACGCGGGAACAGAAAATATTCAAGAGAGAAGAATAAAGATACAAAATGAAAAATGGAAAATAATAACAGTGTACAGTAGAGATATGAAGGAGACGAAAGAAGAGCTAGACCAGATAATAGAGGAGAAGGAGGTGGAGAAACTGATAATCGGAGGAGATTTCAATGCAAGAATTTGGCAGGAAGGGCGCGATTTTAGAATAGAATAAAAGCATGACGTAAGAAGATCAAAAGACAAAGTTAAAAACATAGAGGGAAAGTTGTTATTAGAGATGGTGGAGGAAAGAGGATGGAATATTTTGAACGGGAATACGGAGGGAGATGATAAAGGAGAGTATACATATACGGAGCCGAGAGGCAGCACGGTAATTGATTATATAATAACAAATGTCGAGGCGAAAGAAGATATCAAGAAATTCACAGTGGAAGAAAGAGTTGAGTCGGACCATATGCCTCTGATCGCAGAACTATATAGGGGAAATAAAAGAAGAGAACAAGTTGGAAATCAGGAGGAGAGGTGGAGAGAGAGAAGATTCTGGACAGAGGAAGGGAAGAGAGTGTTTCAAATGGAATTGAACAAAATAAACTTTAGTAGGACGGAGGTGAATGAAATGGTAAAAGAAATGGTAGGAAAAATAAATAATGCAGTACAGAAAGAAGAAGTAAAAATTAAAAAATGGAAATTGGGCAGCTTTAAGTGGTGGAATTCGAATTGTACAAAAAAGAAAAGGGAAGCCAGGAAAGCATTGAGGAACTGGATAAGGGGTAAAGGAGACAAAGAAGACTATCAGAAGAAACGAAGAGAGTACAAAAAAGTGTGCGAAGAAAGGAGAAGGGAATTACAAGAAAATACAGAGATATTAAAGGGAGAAAATCAAATAAGGGAATATATAAATAAACAAAGAAAGAAAAGAATAGGAATCTCCAATAAAATAAATTTAAAAGAATGGAAGGATCACTTTAAAACATTGCTGGAAGGCGTCAACTGTAAAAAAGAAGTAGGAGAGGTGAAAGAAGTAGACAACACGGAAGGAGAAGAGGAACAGGAAATAACAGAAGATGAAGTAAAAGAACAAATCAGGAAATTAAAAAAGAAGAAAGCAGCAGGGGAAGACAAAATAGAAAATGAAGCCTGGATTTACGGTAACGTGAAAATAGTAAGAAGGATCACAGAAATTTTCAATAAAGAGTGGAAGGGAGAAGGATTCCCGGAGAGGTGGAACGAAGGGGTGATTTCACCAATATTCAAAAAAGGAGATAGAGAAAAGGTGAGCAACTACCGGGGGATAACGATCCTAAACACAGCGTACAAAATATATGCTATGGTCCTGGAAAAAAGATTAAAAGAGGAATTGGAAAAGAACCACATAATACCAGAAACACAAGCAGGATTCAGGAGCGGTAGGTCGACAACAGATAACATTTTTATTCTGAACTATGTAGCTAACAGAGAAATACAGAAAAAAAAGGGGAAAGCTGTATACCTTTTTCGCGGCCCTAAGCGCTGCATTTGACAAAGTGGATAGAGTAAAACTTCAGAACATCATGAAGAGAAAGGAAATAAGTAAACGCATGAGGATGAAAATCGGATAAATTTATAAAGAAACAAGAAATACTATAAAAGCAAACGGAGAAATGTCAACCAAATTCTGGACAACAAAGGGGGTAAGACAGGGATGCCCACTGAATCCAACGTTATTTACAATATATGTAGCGGATTTGGAGGAAACCATGAGGAAAAATCAAGCAGGAAGAGTTAGAGTAGGTAAAGAAAAAATCTGGACTCTAGTATATGCGGACGATATAGCGTTACTAGCAAATGAACCAAAGGATCTTAAGGTCATGATACGAAGATTCGGAAAATACCTTGAAAGGAAAAGGTTGCAACTGAACGCTGAGAAATCAAAGGTGCTGATTTTCCATAAAGGAAGAGGAAAGAAGAAGAGAGAAGAATGGGGCTGGCAGGGGCACAGTTTGGAAGAAGTAGAGGAGTTCAAATACTTAGGGTATAATTTCCAGAAAAATGGGGGCAGAGAGATGCATATAAGGGAAGTCATAAAGAAAGCAAGAATAGCAATGGCGCAGATATGGGGAATAGGACAAAGAATGTTCAAGAACAATTTTGAGAGAAGAATGAGAATATTCAGAAGCATAGTGAAAAGTATCTTGCTGTACGCGTCAGAAATTTGGGGATGGATGGAAGCAGAAAAGGTAGAGAAAATACAGGAAAAATACATAAGGTGGACTTTAGGATTGGACTTTAATACACCAGCATATCTAATTTTGGAGGAAACAAAAACGGACAAAATAAGGATAGAAGCGGGGAAAAGAGCAATAAAATATGAGGAGAAAGCGAAACGACTGAACAAGAATAAAATAGTACAAGAATGCTGGAGGGAAATAGACGCGAAGCAAGCAGAGAAAAAGTCGAAATGGGAGGAAATGAGAGACTTATACTACAGGCAAAAATTGATGGATATCCAAGAAATGGAAATAGAAAGAAGGGGAGGAAGAGAGTTTGCTGAGGAACTAGCGCAAAGAGACAGGGCAGAGCAGGTTCAATGGCAATACGACAGAATACTAGGAGGCAGATACAACGCACATTACACAGAAATCAGGGATAAGCAGAGAGCAAATTACCTAAACGGAAACTACAGAGGCAGAGACCAAAGCATGATTGCAAGGTTCAGATGTGGAAACGAAGAGCGGGGAAGCAAGTACTGGAAGGAAGAAAAAGAGATAGTATCAGACTATGTAATGGAGCTAGAGAGACGCTGGGTCACATGCTACAAGACTGTAAGGAGCTGAAAAGAGAAAATTCAACGATCAGAGGGATACTAAAGGGAGAAGAAGAAGGAGCGGAGTGGATGCGTATGGTTCTAGAAAAAAGAAGAAGAAAAGAAGAACAAGATGAAGGAAGAAGTCAAATATTGAGTTAACAGTCCCAAAAACACACTTATACACGTAACACATGTAACCCCATTTTGAGGCCGAAAGGCAAAAAATAAACCTATTTACTACTACCACGTCATAAACAAAACCCTCTGCTCTTTATTAAATTAATTATACACGAAATTCTACCTTTAAAAAAAATTCCATCACTCCCAGATTTATCCCACTTTTCTAGCTTTCAATTTATTCTGAGGGAGAAGGTAGAATGATTCTTAACTTCCGTTAAGTTTCTTAAATACTTGCAATTATAGCTTCGCATTGTTAATAGCTAGAAGAATTGAATTTCAAATAAACAATTTGCGTTTTTAACTCTTACACTTTCGTTATAAAAATTGGGGAACATGGTTTCTTTTTGTAGTTGTTAAACTTACGTAAAATTTATCCTTAATTCTGTCCCGTGATAATTTGTAAGTTATAATATTAAAAATTATCTGAAGTCATTCCCTATGAAAATTATCTTTATAAAAAGAAGTGAGATCCCCATAAAAAACTTCAAAAAAGTAAAAAAAATACGCCAAGTAATAGTAAAAAATAGAAGATAATAATATAATATTAAAAATTATCTGAAGTCATTCCCTATGCAAATTATCTTTGTAAAAAGAAGTAAAATCCCCAAAAAAACTTCAAAAAAGTAAAAAAATTACGCCAAGTACATGAAAAAGTCGAGGACGGAAAAGAGTATTATAAAATAAATCACAAAAAAATAGAAGATAATAATAATTACAATATAAAAAAAGATGTGAAATCAAAATGAGCTGCAAGTACATAATAAACATGCTTTCCAACTGCGCTTAAAATGACACAACTGCATATACACAGCTAAAATGCTGTGTTCATACATTCCATTACTCATATCGCGGACATTTTAATAATGTGAATATAAAATGTAACATCTAGAGTCTAGACATTTGCCTATATGTCCGCAGCCTGGAAGTCAAATACTTGGCGTGGCCAGGCTAGGTCAAGGTGTCGATGAATAAGAATTATTTAAAAACGCAAAATAATGAAAGTGTACTCATATTGTCAGAGTTTTAAATCGACATATTATTTGAAAACTTGTGAGAGGAAAGGTATCGGTGTCGATGAATGATCTTGGAATTATTTTAAAACGCAATATAATGAAAATGTATTCATATTGTCAGAGTTGTAAGTTGACAAATTATCTGAAAGCCTGGGAAAGGGAAGGTATGGGTATTGATGAACCGAGAATTCCTTGCGTGGCCACGCCAAGTATTTGACTTCCAGGCCGCGGACATCTAGGGAAATGTCTAGACGTTACATTTTATCTTCACATTATTAAAATGTCCGCGATATGAGTAATGGAATGTATGAACACAGCATTTTAGCTGTGTATATGTAGTTGTGTCATCTTAAGCGCAGTTGGAAAGCACCTTTATTATGTACTTGCAGCTCATTTTGATTACATATTTTTTTTATATTGTATATTTTCTTCTATCTTTTTTGTGATTTACTCTTTTCCATCCTCGACTTTTTCATGTAGGGTAGACCGGGGGCGATAGTAATAGGGGGACGATTGTAACACGTTAAACATCTCAAAATATATGATAGATATTAAGACAAAATTTGGATATATGATGAAGAATGACATTTGGAATACACATATCTATGTTCTAACAGTATAGATACAAAATAGACATGTATAGTGAAGAAAATAACTTTTCGATACCCCAAAGTAACTTTTTCTTACTGATTTAAAATTGTAATGTAAATACTCCCTTTGCAAGTACGTGTTTTTTCTTTTTTTTTTAATATTCAATCTGACCATTTTTAAAATAATACTGATCATTACCTAATACTTTTGCCTGTCTCGTCAATCAAAATTTATAATTTAAGTTCAAAAGCCTGGTCGGGGGCGATTGTAACATTGGCAGTCGGGATCGATTGTACCGCGACAGAACCTAATAGTGACAAAGAAGATGAATAATATTGTCTTGTTTGCATGGAATCATATAGCACAGCATAAGTAAACGAATGAAACATGAGAGCAATATACTAAATGTAAGGATTGATCACGCGAAGAATGCACCAGCCAAAACGTTTTCTATTTCTGCCACATTTCGGTACCGCATAAGTGGTTATAAATTTTACCTTTTTTCATTTATTATTATAATTAAAATCAACAAATATTTTAATTTTGTGAAGTTAAATTTGTGCTACTATCCACTCCATGCAGCGTTACAACCGACCCGGGGTCAGGGACGGTTGTAACACTTTCTCCGCTTCTCATTTTTTATTAATAACCTGGATATTACTTGACATGCAGCGAAACTGTTGTGTCTCAATAATGTCAGATAACTAAGTAACATTTTCGTATAAGAACTTTTGTTTTAACTGTGATAGTTCTTGCGTAATCGTATTCCAAAATCAAAGTGTTACTATCGCCCCCGGTCTACTCTACTTGGCGTAATTTTTTTACTTTTTTGAAGTTTTTTATGGGGATCTTACTTCTTTTTACAAAGATAATTTGCATAGGGAATGACTTCAGATAATTTTTAATATTATCTTATTATCCTCTATTTTTTGTGATTTATTTGATAACACTCTTTTCCGTCCTCGACTTTGTCCCGTACTTGGCGTATTTTTTTTACTTTTCCTATTCTACTTAATATCCTGGAACTGACGAGTTTCCTCGTAACAATAGCTATTTCATACTTTCGAGCGACAGCGCATAACCGATTGTGATCCCAAATTATTCGGATCGTCTAACAGAATGGCAACAACTGTGTAATGGAGTGTGCTCTGCAATGTGGAATGCAAAGCTACTCGTTATCTATGCCTCGGATAGGATGCACGAAGCTAATGAAATGTATCGAGGACAAATACCAATCTGCGTACGGGGAACCTGTTTATCTCGAAAGTTTCGTGTATCCAGATCAGCTTGCACGGTCGACCTATGTATGCCGGACCTTGAGTTCGCTTCCAATTATTTCGATGAACTGAATAATTGCCCGACATCCTAATTTCATGTTTGTTAATAATCGATATGTAAGTATGTACGTGCTCTACAACGAGGAGAATAGCAATTATATGTAGGGTAGACCGGGAGCGGTAGTAACACTTTGAATTTGGAATACGATTATGCAAAAACTATTAAAGTTACAACAAAAGTTTTTATACGAAAATTACTTACTTATCTGACACTTATGGAGCCACAACAGCTTTGCTGTTTGTCAAGTGATATCCAGGTTATTAATAAAAAATGAGAAGCGGACAAAGTGTTACAACCGTCCTTGACCCTGGGTCGGTTGTAACACTGCATGGAGTTGATAGTAGCACAAATTTAACTTTATAAAATTAAAATATGTATTAATTTTAATTATAATAGTAAATGAAAAAAAAGAAAATTTATAATCAATTATGCGGTATCGCAATTGTGGCAGAAATAGAAAACGTTTCGGCTGGTACATTCTTCATGTGATCAATCCTTTTCACCCATTTTTCATTTGTTTGCTTGAGCTGTGCTATATTATCCATGCAAACAAGACAATATTATTCATCTTCTTTGTCACTATTCGGTTCTGTCGCGGTACAACCGACCCCGACTGCCGATGTTACAATCGATCCCAGCCAGGCTTTTGAACGTAAATTATAAATTTTTATTAACGAGACACTTAAAAGTATTAACTAACGATCAATATTACTTTAAAAATGGCCAGATTAAATATTAAAAAAAAAAAGAAAAAACACGTACTTGCAAAGTACGTATTTATATTACAATTTTAAATCAGTAAGAAAAAGTTACTTTAGGGTATCGAAAAGTTATTTTCTTCACTATACATGTCTATTGTGTATCTATACTGCTAGGACATGGATGTGTGTATTCCAAATGTCATTCTTCATCATATATTCAAAATTTGTGTTAATATCTATCATATCTTCTGAGATATTTAACGTGATACAATCGTCCTACTGTTACTATCGCCCCCGGTCTACCCTAGTTGAGGCTCGAGCACAGATTGGAAACATGCAAAATTCTCACGAAAGTTCGAATGTTGAACATTGGTATCAATGTACTAGCCTGGATAATTCGATTGATTGTATAATTGAAGAAAATTAATTCTTTCTCTTCTCGTTGGATGTCAATCAGAAAAATATTGCCTCTGTTTCCGAAAGAAATGAATTATTAAACCTGTGATCGGTGAATGATAATCGAATGTGTTATATGATTGGTATGGTAGAGGTAAAGTGTTCTATACCGTTATTTTAAAAAAATGGAATTTAATTGTTTACGTGAATTTACGATGCAATCCAATGTATGTATCTATATTTTTTTTACACTGATATTACAATTCGACGTACACACAATTGCAAATTTTATTTATTTTGGAGAGGACAATTGTATACTGGGTGTTTAGAAGTATTTGTAGTGGCTGTAGCTGTTATCTCACAAGGGAGAGTGGCGCACCCTGGATTTTGTAGTGTACACTACTTCAATTCATTTTGTAGAGAATTAAGCTCCAGCGTTCAGCTGTTTGTTTATAATATTGGTTTAAAGTTTATCACGCCAGAAAAAGTCAATGTAGGGGAGACCGGGGCAAAATCGTGACTTTAAGAATAAAATCTCATAACTTTGACATTATTAAGTAAAAACGAAACTGCAATTGGGATTCGTTAGAATAAATTCTTTTTTAAATAATAGTACATATCCAATTTTTTAATAGAAGAAAAAAGTCAAAAAAATAATAATTTGAAATATGATCCGTTTTTACGATTTTATCCCATGGCTTGGGTAAAACCGGGTACCATATCAGATACTGGCCCTAACACCTATAACAATGAAACTCATCCAATTCTTCAGTCCCCCAACCAGTTGGAACAAGCTGTAAACCGCGCCCAATCTTCATACAATTTCGATGAACCATATGATTCTTGGACATAAACGCAAATGTCTTCACCGTTTTTATCAACACTGTTATCATTATCCTTCGGTATTTTGTTTAATTTTGTGGTTTTCTTTTATTTTAGTTGTAGTTCTTTATTAAGATTTAGTTTTAATTTTGATAACTTCCTCTTTTTTGTTTCTTTGTTATACACATTTTGTCCAAAGCCGGGTACCTGGTTTTACCTCCTACGGTTTTGCCCCGGCATACAATTTTGTAAATATGACGAATTATCAACAATACCATGGCGAAGTAAAAACAAACCTTTTAATTATTTACACTTCAATATGCAACAATTAACATAATCCACACCAAAAAGTAATTACCTCAACACTGTCAAAAGTGTTTGAAGTTTCTTAATGATAGAAAATTAGATCAGAGCCTTCAAAAACACACAAGACGATATAATCTTAGTAAGCACGCTTGTAACACGATCATCTTTTGTTGATGAAATAATGTACACCCCGAGAATATGTCGCTGCAACGACGCGGGAAAATTAAAAGCAGTTTAAAAAATAATACCACGTCCCGGTTTTACCCAGGTACCCGGTTTTGTCCGAGTTTCCCCTACGTTTGGAAGGAGGAGCAACGCACTACAGTCGCACGGTACTAAATAGTCTTATAAGATCATTATTATGCATAGTTGAAATTTGGTTTCTGGAATGGGTTAATCTAACCTCCACACTGGCGGCGAATGTGTCAAGAGAAAAAAAAAGACCGGGTAAGCTGTTCATTCATTGAAAAGTAAGAAATGTCCAGTGAATGAACGGTCGTTCATTTATTGATATTCACTGGTATCTCCCATCCAATGCATGAACACCTAACAAACTTGACAAATTCTTATAAATCCGTTATTTCATACAGTATTTTTCGTTAAAGGAACATCTAAACAATGTAATTATAACACAAATTTATCATAGGACCATTAAACGCACCTCAAAATACAAATTGTAGATATCACGTATTAAGACCTACTTTGAACTTGTGAGATGCCATGAGGACAACTTGTGAATAAACAGAATTAATGCCGTATTGGTTATAAGTAAAAAGAAAAAGGCTTTTGCGAGACATCGGTGGGCGTCCACTCTAAATTTCGGTATCAGTTTCAACGTGAAGTGAGCGCGATTGGCGATAATTTTTCGTATTATATGAGTAACGTTTATTCTCTGGGGGGAGGGGGGTGTATTCATTAGGGATGGGATCAAGTTCAATATGTACTCATGAATCCAAGCCAATTCCAATACAAAAGTTCACTTCATGGGATTCGAATACTACTCATAAGAGCTGGCGTTTCATTCTATGTACTTCCAGAATACTTGGGTTATACAAGCTGGTTTCGAACCTCAGAAAGAGTACCTGCAAGGTTAGAGAATGTACATGTAAGTACTTTGACGTTTGAAAGAATCGAATCTCGTAAAAGTAGTATTCGAACTCTGAAAGACAAGAGATGAAATCACATAATTGCGCAGAATAGAAAATTCCTGGTTAAAGTACTCATAAAATGTTCGAATCTACTTGGTCAGGGTTCGATTATATTTGGAAGTACCGCTAACGTTTCTCAAAGTACTTATAGAGAGTTCGAACCTGTCTTGTCGAGATTCGAGTCTACTTAAAAGTATTGTTTTTTTTTTCGAAGTACTCATGAACTGTTCGAAACTATCCAGTCAGATTCGAACCTACTTCCAATATACTTCATCCCATCACTAGTATTCATTCACTGGACAGATCAACCTATATCAACAAAGTCACTTATCGTTCCATCAGCACAGAAACATAAGTGCTTGAGTGAAAGATCGGTCTCGATAACGACGATCACTAATCCCCATTGACAGATGCTCTTCACTCATCAAGCAAGATTTTATAGAATTCAATTGGAAAAAAGTCGAAACCGTCACGATACGTGATTTTCTCAAACGTTGTTGCGTGTCATCGATTCGCTGTTTATCAGACATTCTTCGAACTGTATCACGGGTCGCACATGAACGCGGATTGTAGAATCGTATGAACAGAAGCTCGCGATTCAACGAGATCGACGAGCCACGGAACGAAGGGATCGAATGAAGAACGGAAATGGCGGGAATGTGGAATGCCTTGCACTAATGGTGCACGCGCTGAAATGCTTCGCGTGACACAATCGCCACGTCAATTTTATTAACGATTCTTACCGATACATATTTGAAAACCATACGGGTCATTCCACGTCAGATCCATCATTTCTTGCGGTCGATATCTAGGACTTCAACGAAACTGAAATATTATATAATCCACGTGGAAACAGGGGGCGATTAAGTCACCACTTTGTCGGTTTCGATGTTGTTTACAAAATACGGTCCGACAAAGTTTACAATTTTTGCTTATGTTCGGGAAAATGGGGTACCTAAATGAATTCATATCTCCGGAACTAAACATCACACAAAGTTGGTTCTTCGTTCATTTTAATCGGGGAGGATTAATCTTCCTGAAATGGTTCCTTTTTCTTTTTCGAAAAGCCATTTTTGCAACATGAAAATTATAAACAAATTCCCGTTTCTCAAATATCACTTCAAAATCACATTTTTAAAAATCTGAAAAAATATGTCCGGAAATAAGTTTAAAACTTTCAAATTCACTTCAATGCGAGCTATTAACCCTTCCACGACCACCTCAGTATCTGGTACGGACCCTAAAGTTTTCCACTGGTCGCCCGCCTCCGTATCTCGTACTGACCCTAAAGTTTTCCACTGGTCGCCCGTCTCTGTATCACGTACGGACTCTCCGTTTTCCACTGGTCGCCCGCCTCCGTATCTCATACGGACCCTAAAGTTTTCCACTGGTCGCCCGCCTCCGTATCTCGTACTGACCTTAAAGTTTTCCACTGGTCGCCCGTCTCCGTATCACGTACGGACTCTCCGTTTTCCACTGGTCGCCCGCCTCCGTATCTCATACGGACCCTAAAGTTTTCCACTGGTCGCCCGCCTCTGTATCTCGTACGAACCCAGTTTTTCAAGCGGCTCCCGCGTCAGTACCAGATACTCTAGAGGCTGTCTGTACAGTGATGTTTCAGTGTCAAGGCCTCAGGTAGCAAAGTGACGGTTTCCTTCCGAGGGCCCGGGCCTCACGGTCAGTTTTTCGTTTCAGGGGTCGGTCGTCGAAGGGTTAAAGACCGCGTTGCGCTCGAATTCAAGTACCTAACCGGCTCACGACTGCTATGACGGCTACTTATACTACTCACACACTATACTGCACACAATTGAAATGATGTCAAGAAATGACATCGACAAGTTCCATAGTCCTTTCAATGATGTCATTTGTATCGCTTATACATATTATGTACACGCAATCTGAGTCACACGGAGATCCTATTCAAAAAAGCTTCTCTTCAAAACGCACGCGTCCCAATTTTCGCGATTCCCGTCTCTACGCGTAAAATCGCTGCTTAATTTGCTCGCTAATGAGCCGTCGTCGGGCCAATTCGCCGTATGGCTGATCAGGCGCGGAACATGTCGTTGAGAATCGTGTCGATTGTTGTGGTACCTTCACGGGCTCATACCGTGCGATTCGTTGACCCAATTCGCAGGCCCATCGGCCATGCCTTCGATCCACCTGCACCAAGATCGAATCGACCGGCGGAGGATACGCATTCCTTTCATGTTTCCGAGCGGCGAAAGGCGGCCTGGCCTTGACTGCTTCGAAAAGCACACCTGCGAGTCACCGTTCCGGCACGCGTTTTGAGCGAGTGAACATCGCGATTCTTTAGCCGTCCAACGAAAAACCTTCACGGAAAGATTGTTCTAGAAGAGTAAGCCCCAGATTTCGCGTGGAAACCCGTATTAACGGACGGGCTCTGTCGACGATGGAAAGTGCAGATACGTTCTCTGCTTTCTGCCAATGTCGAAGATAGAAAATAAACGTTCTTCCAGGGAGCGTCTTCATTGCGAGGTTTCTTTATTTCTTTTCTCTCGGAAACTAATGCGTGGATTTTGATTTCAGATTTAAAAAGATCGTTGCAAAAGTTAATTTTATTATTCCGTCGTGGATTTGATCTGAGACTTTTGTCCCTACCATTTGGTAAAAAATCTGGCGTGTGCGCCATCAATCATATATTCGTACACAACAATCGTTAGAGAATATCGCGGAATGTGGAAGTAATTACTTAGAATAAACATTACGCTTTCGTTGCCACACCTCGAAACTGATAGGGGACATACATACCTGCATAATATATATAAAGCGAACATGTTAATAGCAACGTAATACTTCTCGCTGCACGTTGACCTTTATACTGAGGAAGACTGTAGTTTTAACTTTCTTTGTATTCTTTTCTTGTTTGTGTCCTTTTCTGTTACTATGTAACAAAATTTCATTACCATTATAACTGTTTTTACCGTTACCGGTAATTACTTGAATTATTTTAGTGGGCAAAGGTCGCGTCTAATACGTACATTGTAACGAAAGATGTAATGAATTTTATTCGAATATTATGTATTTTGATTTAAACAGCTCGCGAGCATGTGGTGTAACCGAAAAGGGAGCGATTCGCCATCTAAAAGTAAAACAGAACGCTGAAATTAAATATGTTTATGTAGGGGGTCTTCGAAAAAATCGTATTTAAGAAATCATCAAATGACATTAGCAATTCTGTTGTTTAAATAATATGCTATTTTTTTACGAGTTAGTTTGATTGTATTATGCCAATAATTGCTGAAAAATTACCGCTGTCGTCGTTATTCAGTGAATTAAGCATGCATGGAAAATACAAATATAATTTCAGTCTTTCTAATGCTTCAAATTCTTGCATAATTTCTTCTTTCGGTCGGAAAGACATTGAACCCCCTTCTTGTAGACTTTCATTTTTATATTAATCCGTGAATAGAAATCAAACGCTATTAATAATATTTGACTATCTTTAGACAACAATTTTTAATATAATAAGACACTCTTGAAACCTGGTGTACAATTCGAACCATGTGACCCTCAGTGCTTACAAACTCTATGCACACATAATTATTTTTCAAAATCGATTTTTTCGAAACCGAAGTTTTATCTTATTTTTACCCAAAGAATCATTTCTTTCTCAGGCAGATAAAGTTGCGAAAGAAGCCAGTAAAAATTACATTTTCAAAGACTTTTCATCTATTTTACTAATTGATACTTACGATTAAGTTTATGTACCTCAAAATTAATTGGAATGAATAGCAAAATATTGCCCCGGTACATATTTTGGAGTTCGAACGTTATTTCTTCAATAGGAAACCATTTAGGAACCTCAATAGAAAAGGACAGACAAATAGTTACTACATTTAGGACCTTCAAAACCACACATGGTTAAGAATGAAAGAATCTCTCTACTACTTAGATAGATAGTTCGATATATTTATTTCATTACTAACCTTGTGTATCCTTGAAGGTCACAGTATACCATATGGTTGAATTTGTTTTGACAGTCGCTTTCATATTGGATAATCAAATATGTAGCATTCCATTTAAAAAACTGTACGTCACCCTCGTTTCAAGGAAAATATTGCGAACACCAAAAATTAAGATACCGTATTATGTTGTGAATAAAAAACAGTAAAAGTTTTCCTTCTTCAGTTTTTTACAAATACTTACCATATTAGAGAACACTGCATAAGAATAGCAGATATAGCCGCTTGGCCGCTGTGAGTACCGCACGGCTCAGCCAGTCAAGCCGGTGTGATTTGACGCAGCGTTACATTCAAGTAATTTTCATTTCGCCAATTTTAAAGTGTCCATATTTTTGAAAATTTGTCCATCAAGGGGAAGGATAGAACTATATTCTCCTTTTCTCAGATTTTTAAAATCGCGCCCGATGTTAAAAACCTGCATTTGTTTAAAATAATTGCACAAAAATGATTCAAATTTTTCTTTTTTTAAACTGAAATAATTTTTTCTTAAAACTTCAATGTCTTCTCTATAAGCACCGTCAAGCTCATCTCCATCCGTTTACTACTTCCATAGCTATAATGTATTGAAAAAAAGTTAGCACTTCACTTCAAACAGCTGTAAAATCGACATTTTTCAAAATTTTGAAAAATCCTTCGAGATATGTTTATATATCCCTAAAGACTGCAACATATCCAAGTTGCACGAAAATCCGAAATGTTACTCCGAAAAGTGTCCGATTTCGCATGGAATGACCCACTACGAACTGTGCTCCATTCCGTATAACACTTATTGGGCTAGAGTTCCCGATGTGATCATTTTTGACTTTCTCATGAGTCGGCCCCTGTAAGGAATCCACGTGGTCTCACGAGGCCTTATGTGGGCCGAGCGAGCATACATATTTATATACCACCGAAATCCTGATAGCCTCAGGCTCATAACGGATCGGCACACATACTCCTTCCGCGACCACGCTTCCTTGTAATTGCCCGGTGCAAGTACGCGCAAGCTGCCCACTCTCATGCTAATCGACTCCTTTGTACTGCCTTGGTGCAATTTGCATCGTATTTATTATGTGTCCCTGCGTGTTCTCTTTCGTTCGGTCTTACTTTCAAACGCCACGAGGCTCGTTATCTCGCCGCATACTCGCAATTCTCACGCGATCGGCCAGCTCCTCGTTATTCCTTGGTAATAAATTTTCGGACTTTTATTCTACCGGCGGGATTCTAGGACTACTTCTTGCCGCCGTGTCCTGAAAAGATTTCTAGGAAATGTAAAATGTTATACAAGGTGGAACTCGACATTCGGGCACGCGGGTTAACTGTAAAAAAGTAGAATACGTTTGATCGCAGGCAGCGGCGAAATTCTTACGAGGCTCTGAAGCGAGTTGTATACCAGTGATACAGTAAAATGAGAAACTAGGTACATAATAATTCTACTCTTGAGGTAGGTAACGTTAAATTTTGGTGTTACTTATTTCATAGCTATTTAAAAAGTACCTAATAGGCGCAGATAATGTGGAACATTTAAATCCACCAATGCTTTAAACATGCTTATGTAAATTTGAACTTGTAATAGGCACCTTGGTCAACTCGAAAGCGTAGAAAATTGTTAAATCTTCTGGAATCAATATGTAACGAAAAGTACACGAGAGAAGTAAAACGACTGATTTTTACAGAAAAGGAAGGATACGATAATTCTTCTCACTCTTTTCCCTCTACAGCTTTCTCGTTTTCTGCTTGCATTTGAGATGATTTGATCGAATTTCTTTCCCCAAAGTCATCTAGAGGCGAACATATGCATGGCTTAGGTATTGCCTCTTCTTTAACCACAATAATGTAATAGTAAAACCCATCTGATTCCATTCAATTTGACTCTAGGTCCAACTAAAAATTCTCGTTTGACTCGTGTCGATCGAAATATCCAGACATGTGTTTCAACAGCTATTTTGATTACTCCTCATGACGCTGCACAAAATATAATTGTTATAGCAACAGTATATTAGAAATGCCTTATGTAATTGGACAATAAATGTATTTAAAGCAATAAAAGTAAAAGGACTTCCTTTGACCCACACAGCACTACTTATACCAGTCATCATTTATTAACACCACAACTTTAAGAAAATAAAGACTTTATATCAACACAAATTCTAAATCTATTACAAAAGCATATTCTGAAAATTGTCCTAAGAAAATTCTATTATGGATGAAAATGGACCCAATATCCCTTTTCACTGTCAAGCTTTCTGCTGTCCAAGGGTTAAACAGCGAACCCCGAAGTTAAAGCCTCGAATTTCAACTGCTGATATTTTAAAAACGAGGGTTTCTCGATTTCTATTCGCATGAACGATTTGCCTGTTTCGGCTTGCTCCATAATTTTGGGACACTCTGTATATTTAGTATAAAGGTTGAAGACATGGACGTGACTGTTTAACTTTATTAAGAATCTTGCTTCGAAGCCTAAACATTACGATATGATTGGCTGAATAGTTTCCATATTTGAAAATTCTGTAAATTCAGTAACAGGAGGTGTTTAAACCTGATTCAGCACAGGGGTGAATCTGTATATAGGCTAACCCTTCCACGACCACCTCAGTATCTAGTACTGACCCTAAAGTTTTCCACTGGTCGCCCGTCTCCGTATCTCGTACGGACTCTCCGTTTTCCACTGGTCGCCCGCCTCCGTATCTAGTACTGACCCTAAAGTTTTCCACTGGTCGCCCGTCTCCGTATCTCGTACGGACTCTCCGTTTTCCACTGGTCGCCCGCCTCCGTATCTCATACGGACCCTAAAGTTTTCCACTGGTCGCCCGCCTCTGTATCTCGTACGAACCCAGTTTTTCAAGCGGCTCCCGCGTCAGTACCAGATACTCTAGAGGCTGTCTGTACAGTGATGTTTCAGTGTCAAGGCCTCAGGTAGCAAAGTGACGTTTTCGTACCGAGGGCCCGGGCCTCACGGTCAGTTTTTCGTTTCAGGGGTCGGTCGTCGAAGGGCTAAGTAAAGGTCGAGTTTTCTAGTCGCGATCGGCAGCGGCCAGACTCCGGCCGCGCAGCGATCAGGGTCCCACTTTGGTTCGAGCGTACTTGAAAGGGTCTACGGCCGAGGATTCATACATGTTTCAGAAATAAAATAATTTTTTATTCTTTATCGTATCGATATGGAAGTGACACCAATGGATTCCTTATGTTTTTCCGATGAAAATCATACGAAATTTCATGTAAATCGGACTATTATTAACAAAGACAACTTGAAATGATATAAATTAATTTTTCATGGAATTTCCTTCATATGGTCCGAATTACGTCGTTCGCGGTGTCAGTTTCATCGGCGAAACATAAGCAATCCATTGACGTCGTTTTCACAAAGATCTAATAGGAAATGTGGAAATCCTGGACATTTCTGACTTTTTAATGATATTCGAACGCTTTCGAAGGTCGAAAGCCATAAAATTCGGCGAGGCACTGCGAGGGGTTATCCTCGTCACGGGGTACCATGCGGCATCTAAAGAGATGTGTCAAAGGACAGGCACCGCTGGAGAATCACTCTGTATGTAGTAGATAGTAGAGTAAAATACAACCTGCTACATATAACATCCAACTAAATAAATTCAATACCAAGAAGGCTCGAAGCTATTATAAAATCAAGAGGCAATCCCACAAATTATTAAAACATTAAATATTTAGTTTATTTCCATAGTTTATTGATCCTTTATTTAACTGTACGAATACTTACTGCGCGTCTATTTCTGCACGTTTATCTTATTTTATTCATATTTTTGTAAATGTTAAGGGGAATAAAAATTTGTTTATACAAGATCTATTCTACAAACATTTAAGAATATTTATTAATCATCTTTTTCTGTTAAAATGTAGTACTGACATGGATATACAAAGTTTTACTTTAAATTGGTCGCTGCACGAATACTTTTTACACTGGCTGTATATAAGTACCGAGGCCTCCAACGAGTTAAGCCGCGTATTCACCTGTGCATTCGCCCCGAATGTGCATCGGGCGCGCACCAATTTTTTGCTCGTTCGGCGCGCGTTCGGTTCGCCAATTGGTGCGCGCCCGATGCACATTAGGGGCGAATGCACAGGTGAATACGCAGCTTTAGGTAAACGACAAACAACGGTGGTCGTTTTGTCGAAGCCTATTCCGCCGTGCTAGGGACATACGTCAGCCTGTTCAGTTTTTATTTACCAATTAAGAAGTATTATCCACCAAGTCCACCATCAATACGCCTCGCGGAAAGACACAGGAAGAAAAGGGGTAGCAGTCCGCTGACTGCGCGTGGTCACGCCTGCGTCGTCCTCCTTTCAAATTAAAGACGGATCCCTTATCTATCGAGTATATAGCTATACGCGCTCGAATATCAAAACAGAAGGACCCGCGACGTATTGGGTGCAAGGAAAGGTGGGTCATAGGGAGGAGATTATATTATAACCAATAAAGTGCTACTAGTGACGAGTGTCTGATGAGTGTCTGAAATGTCGACGAAGTTAGAGTTTTCGCCTGCGGGGGACAAAACATTGATGGAGGATATATCCAATTAAGTATTGTGTCCTTTATGATTGCAAGGAGTGAAAGAAAATGTGCGGAGAGAAGTGTCAATTAAATTAAACAGAACAGGTAAAGTATTCTTCAATTATACTTATGTCTTTATTATTGCTAATTATATTTATTTATTCTTTCATCATACATGTATGAGGCACTTAGAACCAAAGGGATGCCAGTGACATTTTTTAACTTTTCAGTTAAGAGCAGGAATGGTTAGTTAAATCGTTAAATATAATGTTATAAATAATGTAAGTACCTAATTTAACGTTATATCAAAATATCATTTAAAGGCTAGAAAAATTGACAGCTAAGCAAATGATTCATAAAAGTTCGTGCCAAAGGTATGCAAGTGATTTATTATTTCATACGCTTCAGTATAACCACCAATTACCATTAGTAACGAGAATACGAATATTAGTACGAAGAATTTCTCTGAATCTGTTGAGTGACGATAAACTGAATACAGGTTTAATAATATCTTAAATTAATATTGGTATTCATAATAAACGCATGATGGAGCAGTGTATTACAGCGATGCGTTGTCGCAAAAATTTAACTTGCATGATTACTAATGTACCTCCTTCCAACAAATACCTTCCAACAGATCCGGCCGCGTACATATAATCCATAAGATGGATTTACAAAAACAATTAATTTATGCCATTCCAAATCATTCTACGACCTACAACGAACGATCCCGCTTTTGTCCCAACGCACAGTGGGCGTCAATCTCAAGAATAAAGAAAAAATTCAACATGCCACTTTTTCCAATCAAATCCTCTATTTCTAGCATCTTGGGTCCCTTCACCCAATTAGCCGATTGGAAGGTTGCCCAAATATTGTATAATTTCGTAGGAATGTATTGACACTTTGTGAACAGTAACTTCTTATTTAGTATATTGGTAGCGGGATAACATGGATACAGGTTTGCAAATATTTCTGCACTCTCCATAGTATGTAGGTATATTTATCAAATTGTTCTAGTTTTATTGGAATTATTGACATTATTTTTTTAAATAACGCCAATCCTCCGTATGAATTGTATATTAATACTTTTCTTATGAACTTCCTTAATTATATTCCGCAGTTTCAGTGCGAAAAATGTGATGTTGTTGAATTTTCCCCTATTACTTGGGATTCAGCCTCGCTGTGCGACATAGAATACAGGTAATTACTCCATTATTGGTAAATATTGTCAAATCTTGTTTTTCGCAGTTGTAAAGCTAAATATATGTTGATTATGAAACAATAAAGAAATTTGCTCAGAAGTTCCCGGATGGTAACTAAAAAGCCGATAATTGCTGATATTTCTTCAATGGGCTTCTTATGTAAAAGAACTGTATGTAACTAATTATTTGCTATTGCTTACCAAAGACGATACTACTCATTTCGGTTCCCAAAAAATTTGTGTCTTTTATATCATCAAAATTTAAAAGACTCGATTCAAAATTTTCCACAAGAAAAAACATACAAACTTTGACACGTGTTTACACACAGATCAGAAATAGCCGTCACGATATTATTCCCTTTTTTAGAAGCTCATATTATTAGTTTACGAGAAATATATAAAAAAAACATAATTTCATAACTTTTGAATTCTGACTTGTTTCCTTATTTTTGGGATTTTGTCCCACTGTGGCGCTGGATCGCAGCGCGGCCGCAGCTAGGACTCGGTTTGGAGGAGTCAAGCGGTTTGCCGCCGTGGCTAACCGCGTGGCTAGGAGATTCCGCCATCATGGCGGAAAACAGACACTCATCGCATTGTGTTGCGTCTCGAGTAGCCTAAGGTCGAAGCCATATATATTGGCCGGTGAATTGGTTTTCGCGAACAGCGATCGAGGAGAAATCAGCCATCACCATCTGACGATCGTGGATTTGTCAGTTGGAGTTGCGCGGCCCCCGAAGAGTATGGTGAGGTAACGGGAACGCTGCTTGTCTCCGCCTGAACCTAGCCGTTTGGCTGTTATTTATTCTTAACAGAATAGTTGTGTGCGTTACGAAGCTATGCGTAGACCAATACGAGATGAAGCTATCGAGAAAGAATCAATGTTCTGACCAATAAAGCTCCTGAATTTTTTCGGAGCTAACGCACACCTATTCTGATGTGTGTATTTCTACGCTGACAGCTCGGTTTGGCCTTCACGCCAGAAGCTTGGCACCATCCCCACCACTTCTGGCTCACTCTTGTTCTGTGAAGAAAGCGTCAGAAAACGTTGAGAAAAGGAGCACTGAGGCAGGCAAACTGTGTGGTGGGAGAATACCCCTCACGAAACTCACCGGCCAATATATCTGGATTCGACCTTAGGTTGCTGCTGTAGCAGACGCGCGACCGCAGCCGGTCTAAAACGCGGCTAGGAAAACGGATGCATGCTTGTCCATAAGAGCGGTGCTTAGGATTTTTCCACCGGCCGCCACCGCCGATCGCGGCTAGGAAACTCGACCTTAAGTTGCAGCCTAAGTTGGCGAATTTTGGATGGCGACAACCTATGTGCTTAATATGCGAATAAAATATTAAACATAATTTAATACAAAAGGGCCACTTTTTTATTTTGGCTGTTTTAGTCGAATGATCATTAAACGCTTGGGACAATTTTAAAAACAATTCACCTTTTTTTCATGTAGTAAATTAACAATAACTAATATGTGATTTGTTGTATTGAATTAATTTTAAAATTGTCGCGCCTTTTAAATTAAAATATTTGATGATACCTACTTCACGGAAAGGAAATTAACCCTGTTAACCTAGGGCGTCAAATCTCCAAATCCGCTCTGATTGAGCATTTCAAAGTACTTTTCAACTTTTCTAGAGAATAACTGTACATGTATGGACGTTCACCCCAACTACACGTTGTACCATAACATGGCGCGCAAGGGTAGTAATTCATGACATTGCGTGCCGCAAAGTTCGGGTTTTGTATTTTTTGTAGTACCATTTAGCACGAGCCATAAATGTGGTGGACAGTAGTACCTATCCAAAACAGTAGTGAATTGTGGTGTGGTATTTTAATGCGTAGGAAAAAGGAATGGACAAACCGTTTGCATGGCTAGTACCCTAGTAGCATTTATTTGCTGGGAGTTTGTTGGGCCAATGACGTGTTATCCGTTGGCCAACTGTTGAAGTGTCGCGCTATTTTTAAATGGGCCAGCGATTGTAACCAACGCAGGCCCAACTGAAGGTTTCTTTCCATAGGCCCAACTGAAGGTTTTTTTCTATAAGCCCAACAGTTTCTTTCCAAAAGACGTCTTACAGACGTCCAGAAGGGGTCTTGAAGAACTTCAGAAGACGTCTTAAACACGTCTTTTTCAGGCCTGGTTTAGGAAAAAAAAATTCGCGGTGAGGAGAATCAAACCCAAACTTTCAGCTTACGAAGCAACCGCTGTTCGCACTTACCCAACACATTTCCTTGTAAACACTTCTAATTTCTAGTTACATAACTAGTATTAATTGTTTATAAAAACTGCGCAGTGAAGCGAAATATTCTACAAAATATCATCATTCGACCTTTAGACTCATTCCTTAAAATTTCACATTCGTCTCAAGACAGACGTCCTCGTTACGTATTTATAATTAAGAAAAGAAAAATCACAACTTGGAATATAATAATAGGTTTTTGGACGTAGCAAATTTTCTGACGTTTGTAAGACGACATTTAATCATCATTGTAAATTTTTTGTTAATTAACCAACCATAGTAATTGTAGGCCCAACATTGAATATTCGTAGGCAAACCGTCGTAAGTTTTTGTTAATTAACCAACCACAATAATTGTAGGCCCAACATTGAATATTCGTAGGTAAACTATCGTAACTTTTTGATAATTAACCAACCATAATAATTGTAGGCCCAACATTGAATATTCGTTGGCAAACTGTCGTAATTTTTTGTTATATAACCAACCAAAATAATTGTAGGCCCAACATTGTATATTCGTTGGCAAACTGTCGTAAGTTTTTTGCCGTAGGCCCTATGTTGGGAATTTGTAGGCAAAACGCTAACTATATCCCAACTAATTCCCAACTGTTGGCTACCGTTGGCCAACCAAAAATGCTACTAGGGTAGTGAAAGATTGATCAGGGTTACATTCGCGGTTAGCGAGGGGCGAGTCGTGTAAATATGACAGCGTCCCTGAGGATAGAATTTTACACAGGGTGTTTCACCTGACTTTATCACCTGAAATATTTCTGTTATACCTATTTAAAGTTTTATAAAAGTGTTTGCATAAGTTTGTGGAGGCTGACATATAGTAACAATAGTTTTATTTTGTTGGGACGGGTTAATGAGACCCGAAGGTTAACTTTGTTTTCTTGAATTGAATGCTATAACTATTTAATTTGTCATTAAAAGACGAATTCAACGACCTACAAGAATAAGTCTTGCAAGGTCACTAAAGGTCCTTTAAAAAAACTTAAAAAAAAACAAACATTCACCTCATTAACTCCTCCCAACAGAATAAAACTATTGTTAGTATAGGTCGACCCCCACAAAACTATGCAACTTTTGTAGGAAACATTTTTATGAAATTTTAAATATAGCAGAAATATTTCAGGTGATAAAGTTAAGTGAAACACGCTGTATATTCACCAACGAAGATATCAAAATAGAATATATAAAAGTAATGTATTGCAACGAATCCATCTTATCCTCTTTTAATTTTCTTTTCATTTGTTCCTATTAGTTTTAAATGTTACCTCATTTGTTTTTAGTTTTCTCCTGGTTTCAATACATTTCTTTTCAATTTAAATTCAATATTCTTCTTCCAAGATTAAGTTTTAACTTGTACGCCAATTGGGTAAAATAATCTCTGTCAGTAGATTATTTTGCACATTATGCTACTTACTATGACATCTTAGTGATGTTTATTATATTATGTATGCTGTCTACTGGCATTGATTTGGAGCAATGATACGAATATTAGGTATTATTGTTATTACAATATGTAAACGACGACATAGAACAAATGGTCTTGAATAGTCGCGGATACACCCTTTTGCACACGTGGCCTCAGTCTCTCAGACTTTTCCACGATCTTAATGCGAGCTGTGGGAAAGGAATGGACGTCTGCGACTTTCATTCGCAAGAAGAAACTCTTGTCTTCTCTCCGGTAAACGATGCCAGTGCAATCGATATATGGTTTCCACGTGAACGATAGATGAAAGTCTATAGAACAACCTACGAATCACACAGTAGATTTTAGATTTAACTATAATGTAGTTGCTAACATACAGGGTGATTTGGAATTCTTCATACGAGGATTCGCCTCTCTCGTAGGATTTAATTTCACTTTTATAAAATTTTGAAAACGAATTTCTCTAAATACTTAATACCTTACTCTTGCACAAGGATTCACTTCATCTGCGGTTTGTTCCATAGGTACATACTTCTCAATGCATCATACTAATTTTCTCAGAAACAAACAGTGGTGTAAAAGAAGTTTTTACTTCATTCCCAATTAATTTTTACATGAAGGCTTACGACTTTTTCGGATACATTAGAAATGTCATCTCTAGAGCAAAGAAATTTCTCCTGAATTACATAATATGTATGAATTTTCTAGTATGCGTCATGCACAATATTTTCTATGTAAGCTGTATGCTAGGTACTGATGTTGACTACAACAGGGGAACATAGGGTTTCAAATGGAAATATTGCAGTCTTGACGTTTTTAAATGACTTAAAATACTTTCAACTACGAACACGAAAATATGAAATAAGTATTCGAAAACTGAATTGATAGAACTAAGGACAATTGTGTCAACAATCTCGGACGATACTAAAGGTTGCAAACCATATATCGATCTTCTACAGTTGATTGAAATTACAGCAATACCTAATACATAAATAAATAATAATTATAATTTTACGAAATAAAAAAATATACACACATCGTATCTGGTATTATTACAAATTAGAACAAAAAGGATTTTCAGGACACTCTCAGAAATAATAAGTACCTAAAGAAAACAAAGAAGATGCGAAATGGCCGTGCAATACAAATATCCATATTGCATTATTGTAGTAGTAAGCAGAATGGGTGCCACTGAACCAGCAACGAATTTAAATATCGCCGTATGTTCGAGGGTACGGTCAGAACGTCGAAAGGCGCGGTATTTGTGCTAGTAGGTCGTTTGTGCACCAAGCCCATAGAAGTTCCTCGGCTCCTAACTGTGGGATCTTGCAATGATGCATCACCAATCACTACTGATAAAGGTGAGGAACCAAAAGTCATTGATTTCCTTGCGATCAAATCTCTCTACTTGATCTTCTGGCAACGGGAAAATTCCCTTCATCATTTCACGTGATCCTTCACCTCCTAAACACCGTGCACGAAATACTAGCGCCAACAGACGCGATTTTCATAGTTTTTCTTTGTCTCGACGAGCGGCACGCTACTTTCACGTTTCTCCGCGAACTGTTCGCCACGTGAGCGAAAGATATCAGCATGTTTTCACGGGCGCTGTTACAAGTTCTATTGTGTTCCAAATTCTATCTCGAGTTGTTGCTCGGAAGCATTATTTTTAAACGATTTTATATTAGCTTCTTCATTTTATACAAGCTCTGTCCGTTTGTTTGTACATATGTTTGGTTCAAATCTTGAAAGTTCATTTTAACCCACTTTCACGAATCCAACAGACTTGAAACTTTGCAGACGTGCGTAGTTATGATGGCAATACAATTTTTTTTTAAAAAGAACAACCTCGAGGGGATGAAAAAATTGCATCACTAAGCAATAAACACGCATAACCACAAATCCAATCAATTCAATCGACATGAAAGCAATAACCACAAATCAAAACAACTTAAAATCGGCCTAGCTGCGTCGCCTAATACCTACCCGATTTCCGTAAATAATATTTACTAAATATACAAATTATTACCGAGAAATGACACAACAAGCACAAATAATTCAGTTAATCAAGTTGTTGGTTTATTGGCTTCATATGCGTAGCGTTGGTGTTGGTACTATAGGTAATAAGATAGATGGCGAGAGAGTTGTCGAAACCGGGAAAAGGGTTAGAGAGTGCCGGCGGTAGCCACTCGATCACGCGATACAGAATTGAAGCCACGGTGACAAATGTATAACGTTTATTTTCAAATATATACCTATTGTTCTTTAATGTTAATCGGTGAGTGTCGAAGTCATTACAATCGAGCTCCTACAACAACCCAGATAGCACACGACGTCTTCTAGATGTCCATTTTACGTCTATTTTTTATGTGAACGCCTTAAGGTCGATTTATATTAGGGGAGAGTTGCCAATATCATACTGGTCACCTAAATCGTACCTCATCAATTTCACAGTAATTAATGAATGTAAACGACATCTGATAATAAAAATATCATGTAAATACGAAATAAGAAATAGAAACAAAACCTTTTGAGCTTACACTCTATTTTGTGCGTGCTATAAACATTTTTAAAAATAGGGTATGATTGATGTAACTTTTTACCAGTTTATTTTAGCTGATAATAATCAAACAATGCAATTTTGTCCTGTATTTTTGTATTTTTCTAAAAGTGGGTTTAATGTAGAATATTTTACATTCATTTTAAGTACATATTACATTCATTATAAAGTTTAAATTGATATTTATAAATAAATTGATCATGTTTCCTAAATCGTACCACTACAATCGTACCAGTAGGATTTGACAACTCGTATATTATATAGGTTATGTACATATATCATATACATAGGTTATTGCGGCCTGTGTGTAATCCATATACATATGTATATATAACTATATAATAATCATTACTTTATGTTGAATATTTTCTTCTGTATTTGTTATTGATACTATTTTTAGTGGAGGTACGATTTTGGAAACCGAGGGGTACGATTTAGGAGACCGGTTGCCTAAATCGTACCTTTTACAGTATGTGACAAAAAGATTAATAACAAATTAATTTGTTCCGAACAAAAGGTTAAGCATATAATAGTAGGTGCCTAAAAGATCAAGCTACAATATCTAATAGTCATTTGCGTTCAAATTAGTACCAAATATGAAATATAACGTAAAATGTCTTAAGTGGTACGATATAGGCAACCCTCCCCTATCCGTATCCGGCACGGAACGGTTCCTTATCGGCTCCGTTCCGACACAGACACGAGTGTTCATATTATACGTTCGTCGATCGGTGGTACCGATCAGTCAGTTAACAGAAAGCGTTTCGTAAAGGCACGTAATAGCAAAAATAGTAAAAATGTTTTCACATTTAAATATGCGAGATTTGGCTGTAATAGCTATACTATTAAATGCAGACGAAGTTGTAAAAAAAAGATGCCGCCGTTTTGGAGTGCACAAGTTCTTGAGAAGAAGAAAAGTTGAAGAAGAATATTGGACACTCTACAAAAAACTAACAGACGACGAAGAAAATTTTTTTCAATATTTTAGAATGTCGGAATATAGCTTCAACTTTCTTTTGGGAAAAATTGAACATTCTCTCAGAAAGAAGAACACAACATTTAAGGAAGCAATTAGCCCAAAAGAAAAATTAGCAGTATGTTTAAGGCAAGTATTCTTCAATAACAATTCATAAATACGTTACATAGATACAATTCACAAACAATTCATAAATACAAGCATATAAATAAAGTAATATTATTGATATTCTCCACCAAACTGCTCATAAAAACTACTGGTGGCTGTAGTGGTAGTTAGAGTGGAGTATGAAGGCGATGGAATTTCTATGTGATGTTTCTTGTGAAGACTGTGAATATTGTTGCATGTTTGTGGGTGCTGATTGGCGCGAGGTACCTGACGAATTAGAGCAGAGTGCAATATCTGGAATGATTGTTGAAATTTGATTTTGACTGCTGGTTTCGATTCTGGATTTGTTCTGTAACTCCAGTTCAGATATGATTGAAAATACTCTTGATTTAGCTATTGCTCGACTATATGGAGAAAACTATTTGACTGTTGCGGCAATACTGTTAAAAAACAAATTTACGTCATCCGGAGGCTGCGGCGTTTGCTCCGATGCATTGTCTTTATTGTTTAAACCGTATTTCATTAACCTAATTAGAAGAGATGATTTCGGCGCACTGGTTCGGTCTATTAAATAATTAAATAAAAGCTATTTTGCAATTTTGAAAATTTTTATCAAATTCCAACGTTTCGGTCAATGATTATGACCATTCTCAAGGAAAGTTAGATAAAAGGGAAAAAATACTGCGTATTTCATTAACGCTATGGATGCATTTTCTTGTCTACTTCGTAAATTTGTTCTGCGTGTGGAAGATGGCGTTAGTACAACTGCAACGCATTCTTCTCTTGACTGAGCATTATTTACAGTATCAGTATTTAATTCTGGTTCGTCAACCTCGACAGCATTGTCATCCTCCTCATCAATCACCACTGACGTGATAGACTTCCTTTCATTAAAAAATGGAACCAGATATGATATTTCGTCTTCATACTTCCATTTTTTCAATTTAGGTGCAGCTTGACCGCTTTTGGTTTCTTTTCGTTTTTTTTTTAAGTTCTACGGAACGCATCACGGAAATTATTCCAAGTCTGTTTGCATTATTTGTCTGTTATATTTTATATTTCTGTAGCAAATTGATTATACATATAATAGATTCGTTTTCATGTTTTCAGATTTTTGAACAGTGGGCAATTCATATAGAACAATAGCATTTAGTTACCGCTTAGGCCGCTTTTAGGGCATACTACTGTTTTCTGCATAGTAATGGAAGTTTGTAGTGCAATTATTAAGCATCTTTTGGCAGAATACATGTCAATACCAACTCGACAAGAATAGCTTTCGCTTGCAGCAGATTTTTGGAACATTTGGAATTTTCCGAACTGTGTGGGTGCACCTGACGGTAAACACGTCACAATTACTGCACCACCAAATAGTGGATCATTATATTTTAACTATAAAAAAACATTTTCCATTGTGTTAATGGCATTAGTTGATGCATGGTACAGATTTATAGCTGTAGATATCGGAGCTTATGGCAAAAATAGCGATGGAGGAATTTTTGCTAATTCCAAGCTAGGCAAATATCTTGCACTTGGCAAATTAAATTTACCAGAAGACAAACCATTACCAAACACAAATGTTGTAATACCACATGTTATTGTCGGCGATGAGGCTTTTCCATTAAAAAATTATTTGTTAAGACCATACCCTAAACCACAACTTGATGATGTTACAAAAGTGCATTACAACTATCGGCTCTCGCGTGCAAGACGGGTATCGGGAAATGCTTTCGGAATATTGGCACAAAAATTTAGAATTTATAACAGAAGATTACAGCTACAACCTCAGAATGCCGACAAAGTTATTTTAACAACATGTATTTTACATAACTACATTATCTCGTTTCATAGATCTGATCAAACTCCAGAATCATTACATACAAATTTACAGAATCTTCCAAGACAAGGCGGTACTCACAGTACTTCCGCATTTTACGTCAGAGACACTTTTAAGTCATATTTAAGTAGTCAAAATGGAAGTCTCGAATGGTCACAGAATTCTTAGAATGCCCAAAAATGCAGAAAGTATGCTAATGTTTGCTTAAGGAGGTTCGATACCTCACTTACGGGGCAGGCGATGAGAGGGGTAAGCCTATGCTTATACATGGGAGCTCTGCAGTGATACCAATCTTAGATAAAAAAAAAAATTATATAGACAAACATGTTATTTACATGTCTATTCTTAATAAAATTATTACTACACAGTTTGTTTTGGAATTCAATTAAACAAAAAGTATGTTTAATGCAGCTAGAAACACAATATTTTCATTAAAAGTAGCGTAAAATATGTGAGTGAAATGCGGCAACATCGCTTTGCGTCCATCTTTTTTTCTCTTTCCATCTCACACTTGTGGCGTCCTTTTGCGCGTTCGTATCGGTTCGTAACAAATTACTAAATACATATTTACAGCTTCGTAGTGTTTTTACCAATTTTTACTTTATGCTTTGTACAAGTATACATTGTACAGATGACTACCCGGCGTACAGCGTTGCCACGTTTCAAACAGTTCCTTCAGGCAGTTCCAAAAATACGAGCACATTGCCGTCTATTTATTCAATTATCTAATAAACCGTACGATTCATGTCCGATTTTCTTTTTTAGAATTTCATAGGAATACTTAAGCTTTTCATTGCAGCATTTTTTAAGACTTTCTCACTATTTTGAAGGACTCTGTGTAACATTTTATAGAAATTTTATCGCTTCTCCCATAACAGCCTGTGTATAAGAGCGCAACTTTGATTTCAATTTTTTCAAAAAACCGTGCGGCGGTCAATCGACTTGAAATTTTGACACAATGCGGACTACACTTTGATCATTAGAATAAAACACTTTTCAAAGATTTCTCATTATTTTTTCTCCGGTATCGAACCTCCTTAATACAATTAGTTAATTAGCACTATAAGGTTTAAGCAAACTGTTAAACTGTATACAGCAATAAAATATATTTGTAAAGAAGTCTGAGCTGTGAAATGTAAATCCACAAACACTAAAAACTAGAAAATAAAAAAAATTTATAAAAAATAATTTATATTAAACGTTTGTATTAAAAATGCGCTAGAAACTAAAAAAACATTATTTTCTTGTACTACGCAGGATATTTCATAACAGAATATGAATCAACTTAATACAACATCAAGCGTTGAAATGAATTTGTTGTGAGATATCTGGCTCCACGATTAGGGAGATGTAATGGGGTTTGTCAACACGAATCTTCGTTTTTGAATAATTTGAGTTTAACGTGTTGCAAGGTAGAAATATAAGTTCGAATACGGAAGCAATTTTCCTAATCAACGGTTGTAGCTGCAGCGGTAAAGTGTTCGTCTGCGGTGGTATAGGTCGCGGGTCGAATCTTCCTGGGGTAAATTTTTTTTCTATTTATAAAAGCCACACGGACGTTATACTACTACGATTCTGTACACATTCATGTCCGTCGGGTCCCCTCACAGCACGTCCGATATATATATATATATGTATATAAAATACCGTTATTTTTTGGGCCCTACTGCCCGAAACGTTGCGCGACCATTGCTGTAAAATCTTAGAAACGTTGCGCGGCCATTGCTGTAAAATCTTCGAAACGTTGCGCGACCATTGCTGTAAAATCTCCGAAACGTTGCGCGACCATTGCTGTAAAATCTCAGAAACGTTGCGTGACCATTGCTGTAAAATCCCGACGCAATGTTGCAGAAATATTTCTTGCAATGTTGCACAGGGGTGGACATAGCAATTTACTTGTAACGTATCGGCAACATTCCATGCAATGTCCCAAATATTAAAGCGCAACGTAACTGAGACATTCCTGCAACAAACTGTGCTGTAGGGGTAGTTCTACTGAGGCTGACCAATATGTGACATTAGTTTTCTATTCTAAAGACGCAGGGAGGGGAGAAAGTACTCATCATGAGATACAAATCTACTTATCAAAGGACTTGTGAGTTTCCATATTATCGTGAATATCTGCGAAACCGTAAAAGATATCGGAAAAAAGTTTAATTTAATGTTCTATGGGTTTTAATATCCTTCAATATGGTGATCAAGAACTCTCGATAAAAATTAATTTTTTCAAAAGGGATGCCCGCCACCTATTGTTGTGAAAATGCACTTTTTCTAAAAGTAGATAAGCTGTTTTGTATGAAATAATGTTGACTTTGGCACAGGGCACCTAATACTAACAAATAATACTCATAAGCTACATAAAGTATACGTCGTTTGAAAGCCCTATTTTTCTCCTATTTTTTAATAGAAGAAACATTTAAATATGTTTAACCATTAAAAAATTATAACCTTTGCTGTAGTTTGCACAATGAGTACTTCGCCCCTCCCTGCATCTTTCCTTGAAACTAGAATAGAAAAACCGGCATAAGTCGAAGAAAATTCATCTTGGATAATTTCATACGTAAACTGAATAACGTCCTTAGTGTCTCACTCTGTGACATCTACATGCATTCATTTCTGCAGAATGCAAAAGCATTCGATTTTTCTCATGAGATTGGTTAGATTTTACAAAGTATTTAGAAGTTAAAGAATTTTTTGTAGAGCCCGAATATTTTAAATTAACTCCGGGTTTTGTTGAATAATACTAGAAAATTGGAGATACAGAACTGTGAAAGATGTCGTCGAAGAATTTGGAGTTTCATTGTAACTAGAAGATTATAGTTTACACATACATATAGGCCGCCACACACGATCCGGCCGGCCTGTCAGTTTGGCCTGCGCAGGCCGGCCTGTGCAGTTCGGCCGGACACCCGTAGTGCCTCCACACGCTCCGGCCGGCCTGCCAGGTTGACCGGATAGTGCATCCACACACTCCAGCCGGCCTGACAGTATTTTAAATTTTTGAAATTTTGTTTCCTGCGCTTCATCTTGATAAAACAGTACCATAATGGCTGAACAAATTGTGTCCTTGAATCAAAAACTAGAAATTTGAAGCGCTAAAATGCTTTTTTAAATATTTTTGCGACAATTTTTCGCGGAGATACAGCCATTTCAAAATGACCGAATTTTTCGGGAAATTATAATGTTCCTTTAATTTTGTCCAGCAGTGTATTTCCATTTTCAGTTTACTTTATAATTATTCACATTATTAACGACCATTATTCACATTCCAGTAGATACACGTTTTCTAAAATATTCCAAACATTTTCATTGCCCGAAACGTCCAAGCTTCAACCTACTCGACACAGTCGGTCTGCTCCAAAGTACATTCGGCCCGCTCGGCTTTTTCGGATGGCTCGGAAAAATTCGAGCTACTCGGTTCTTGCGGCCGATCGGTTGTTACGGGCTCTCGGCTCGGTTCTTCGAGCCCAGTGAGGCTTGGCTCGCTTTTTTCGGAACACTATTGTATTTGCTCTGTTGAGTTACTGCGCATCCTACCAGGTTCCCCAACACGATTTACATGAAATTTTGTATGATTTTCATCCGAAAAACATAAGGAATCCATCGGCATTACTTCCATATCGATAACATAAAGAATAAATAATTTTTTTCTGAAACAGGTATGAATCCTCGGTTGAACTTAGCGAATTGAAGTCGACCCCCGCAGTCGAGGATGAAAATGTGAAATATTCATTTCAGCGTAGTAAAAATTCTTCATTCTTTATCGCATCGATATGAAAGTGGCACCAATGGATTTCTTATGTTTTTCTGATGAAAATCATAACAAATTTCATGCAAATCGGACTACTTTTACATAAGGAATACAAATTGCTTGTATAAAAGTAGTCCGATTTGCATGAAATTTGTTATGATTTTAATCGGAAGAACGCCAGGAATCCATTGGTGCCACTTTCATATCGAGACGATAAAGAATGAAGAAGTTTTTACTACGCTGAAATGGAGAATAGGGAGTCTCAAGTGGCATTCGGTTCGGATCTGGCGCGGCCTCAGGCCGACCGAATCGTTTTTCGATTTTGCTCCGGCCGGCCTGCACAGTCAGGAAAAATAAACTTTCTCCTACCGAAATCTACTGAATGTATACTACAGGGTGATTCTCCAGCGACGCCTGTCAAAGAGATGCCGCCTGGTACCCCATAGCGAGGAAAGCATCCTCCATTGCCTCACCGAATTTGATGGCTCTCGATCTTCGAAAGGGTTGGAATACCATTAAAAAGTCTGAAATGTCCAGGATTTCCGCATTTCACATCAAATCTTTGCGAAAACGACACCTATCGATTCCTTGTGTTTCGGCGATGAAACTAACACCAATAATGACATATTCGGACCATAATGAAGGAAATTCCATGAAAAATCGAATTATATAATTTCAAGCTGAATTTGTTAAAAATAGTCCGATTTACATGAAATGTTGCAAGGTTATCATCGGAAAAACATAAGGAATCCATCAGTATCACTTCCATATCGATACAATAAAGAATAAAGAATATCTTAATACGCTGAAATGAATAAATCCGTTGAATAAATTAATAATAAATGAATAATAATGTTTAACTAAACTGTACATTTTGTCACAATTTCTAATAGTACTATTTGATTTTTCCTTATAATCGGAAACTAAAAGTTTACCCAACAAGCGATTTAAATCGCTTAAAGAGCATTGAATAAACTACTAAATAAACAGTTTACACATTTTTTTATAACAATTAAGTTGAAAAAATTGAAAAAAAGCATTAATTGAACGTACAATATATTTAATTATAAATCATTTGAAAGGAATAATTTTTTCATTTAATGTTCTTTGGCGCCATTCCGATATCTTTTATAGTTTAAAAGTTATACAACACGAATGTTACTAACTATCCCTATCCCGGCCACTGTGCGGCGTCCGGCCGGCCTGCACAGTTCGGCCTGTGCAGGCCGGCCGGACGCCAAGTGCATCCACACGGTCCGGCCGGCCTGCACAGTTCGGCCTGCGCAGGCCAAACTGACAGGCCGGCCGGATCGTGTGTGGCGGCCTTATAGTAGTTAACGAATATCTATTTTGAGTTCCTCGTGGAAAGAACAATAGAGACTATTTAAGAAATGTTTTATACAAAATTGTGTGAAGTTAGACCGTCTTTTCATGTACATACTGTGCCCCTTCATAGTTCTCACACTTCTCACGTATCGTACAAAATTTGCATTCCGCAGAATGAGGAAGGCATAATATAAAACCGATTAGAAAATTAAGTTAGTTCCATATTTCTATTTTTTCTTTGGACACCATACTGTAGGTACTACTTTTAAATGCAAGAGCTTAAAGAACTATGATACGTGAAACATTATTACATATGATCAGTTCTTTTTTTACAAATAAAGTGCCTATAGTTGCCTACGTTATCTTTTCCTTTTTGTTTTAGCCAACTAATTTGCATAAATAAACACACAAACAAATAAATAAATACATGAAAGTACAGGTCTACTTTCCCTTAGTTCATTAGTTTGTTATTTTCCTGTTAGGGTTCACTCTAAGCGGGCAAAGATTTATGTGGAATTCAATCGAACGCTATTGATGTTGTGAAGTAAAACAGAGAATAGATGCATGCAGTAGTTTCTCCTGTGATAAAACATGGCAAAGGTCGTCGTTTCGCCGGGTACTTTTCCATCAAGTGAATTTAATCTTTGTGTACACGTAAAGCCGGGTCCAGACCGGAATGAGTATACACTGAGCAGGCTGAGCGCGCACGAATGATGCATGCGGAGGGGTCGAAAGTGCCATTGTGTCTTTCTTCACCAAGTTCTGTGCTTAGCTTAGCCCACTCCGCAGTCGTAAAGATGGTGTGATAGTCGACTAAATAAACTGTATGTTTATTGAGCTGTAGCTCAACCCTTCGAGTCATCCTGTTTACCAATATAGGGTGATTCTCCAGCGACGCCTGTCAAAGAGGTGCCGCCTGGTACCCCGTGGCGAGGACAACCCTTCCTCCTCTACGGACGAATTCACTCAGGGAAGGTCCCCCCTCTTCGAGGAACGGTGTTCCCAATGTGTTAAACTACAATTACTTTCATGCATATGAGAAAGATGCCACCAATATAACAATTAAAAAGTATTATCCACCTTCAATACGCCCCCTGGAGGCTGGAGCGACGCAGGAAGAAAAGGGGTTCCCGCCTGCGTTGTCTTCCCTTCAAATTGAAGACGGATCTCATATCCTTCAAGTAATCACGTGCTCCAATATCAAAACAAAAGCAGGCACAGACGTATGCGCTTCGAAAAAGGGTGAGGCATAGGGAGGAGATTATATCATGACCAATCGGACCTGCATTCGTTGCAGACGCAACGTTTCCACCTCTTCATAGTAATATTCCTCTTTATGGTCCACCTTTTCTCGCAGCGCATACGTCAGTGCGTCCTTTTGTTTTGATATTGTAACGCGTGTTTATACTGAAGAGATAAGGGATCCGTCTCCAATTCGAAGGGAAGACGTCGCAAGCGGGACTAAGCGGAGTCAGCGAACAACCCCTTTTCTTCCTGCGTCCCTCCACGAGGCGTATTGCCGTTCCCCGCGAGTAATCTCGTGTGATTTTTTAACACAACAGCGAGTTGGTCAGGCTGTATGAATTAAGAACAATGCAGGGTGTAATGAAGAAAATAAAGACAAATTATTCAGTAAAATAAAACTTTAAAGTCTATCATATGGTAATTGCATTATATTGTTCAAAATGTAATTTTTAGATTTTTGATTAACTGTTTATGACAATATAAGCAATGGATTAAATTCATTCACATAGATCCATTCTTCATGATTAAAAAAAAGACGCAAGTCCATACTTTCAATAATTTAGGTCATTAAAATTAATTTCTGTAGGCGGGTTTCCTAAATATCACCGAAAGTAGGGCACTTTGAAGATTTGTATTTTTTTAAACAATTTCGAATCTGCAAAAAGGAGGACTTAACCCTTCCTAATTTCATATGAACTACCATAGGGTAAATCCGGGAGACGCGGACGACCTAATATAAAATGGCTGTTAAAACTAATATAGACATTACTTATTTTATCAGAACAAACCTGCATGTTCAGAATTTTATGCTGATTCAGGAAAACTGGTCGATATTTGCTTTAACACAATATTTAATGTAAATCGGGTTGAAAACTGAAGTGATGACATCTGACCACCTCTCCCGAGGTGCCGGGAGAAATGGTTTTCGTAGTTGGCAGAGACCACTCACATAATTAATCATGGAAAATTAACAAAGGATAAAACAAAATTATTTATGAGTGAATACAACTACAGATTCATTGATATTTAATTTGTTTACGCTAAAAAAGTAAAGAACACATCAAAGAAAAAGTGAACTACCTACTGGCGATTAGCAAGGCAAATGAACACAAAAGTGAATAAATAAACAAAATAAACAAAAATAATAATAAAATAATAAAAAATAAAAAAATAAACAAAAATAATACAAAAATCATAACTCGACCGTCTCACCTTTCTGCAGCGAGAGATGGTCTTCTCGTTAGCTTTGAGAGGAAGAGTTAATATGGCCAAATACTTTGGCTGCATTGTCCCTCAATATCTCTACTATCTTATTATCCCAAACATTAAACGAAAATAAACTTAGAAGTATATTTTAAATACGATTCTGTACACCGCTGTTTGACAAAACAGGTTAAATGTAACCTCAATTTACCTTTTATAGCCTATAAATCCAGAAAAACACAGAAGGAAGCGAAATGACGCTATTTATTCAATTGTTTGGCTTCTAGAGAAGTAATTTGTCTGCACTTTAACGCATTTTTACGTATAGAGTCTGAAATATAGTGACTCGACCAACCCTCCGGCCCGACCGCGTCTCCCGGATTTACCCTATATTTCAATATCATGAAAATCCGAGACATCGAGGATTTTAGAAAAGTATCACATCTGCTTCTATCTTCCACGCTGAGCGCAATGCACTCCAAACTCCCTTTGATGTGTGGAAGAAAACCGACAACGGTCGGCTCAGGCCATGTGCCTTCGCCGGCAGTCGCGAGTCGGGTCGCATGCGCCGAGTCACCACGAATGACACCTCCACACTAGCATATACGTTCACGCACACCCTTTTTGACGTAGAAGCATGCGGGTGTAGCTACCGTTTCACCCGTCCTCATTAGAATATTCGTGCGTGTTCAGCCTGCTCAGCGTATACTCATTCAGGTCTGGACCTAGATTAACCTAAATAGTGTGCATGTTTACACAAGAACTTGGAAATAGGTATTTTGCCGTTGTTGCCTTTTTCGAGAGCACATAAAGTGATTAGACCTCGATTCTACGGATGGAACTTCATGGTGACCTAAACTTCCTCAGGAATGTATCTAGAGACGCGGTAGCGTCTCGACGCCAAGTACAGGAAAGACACCCTATATATGTCGACTGTCGCTACCGCCTATATCATTTACTCGTCCCCCGGCTATTCCAACCTAACCTGAAACTTATTTCATTAATATCTCATCACGCCTGCAATATTTCCTAAATTTAAAGGCATTTTTATTATATAAACCGCATATAAGCTTTCGAATAAGACCAAATTCAATAAAATCTGTCCACGCATAACCCAGATATCATAATATCGTCTCATGAATCAGTCGAAAAAACTAAGATTTTCTTCTGATTCTGATTCTTCAAGACAAATTTTCGTCAATCGTCAACATAATACGTATACGCGTTACACGCATCCTTCAACCAAAACGGAACTAATACATGTTTCGTTCGTTGAATCGTCGACTCTCGGGATCATTCGGCAGGGATCGTCGTCCGTCATTGTACATATATATATATATATATATCTATGTATACTATTTTGAATTTTATAACCTACCAAGTGTCAATCCATCATAACCTGCCAAGTGTGAAATAAGTCCAAATTTCAAATGTCACGAGTTTTTACACTAAATTGGAGACTGAATTATTGTCTCAATTAACAAGGTCAGTCGCCAAAATTGTTTAAATAGATTTCTTATGTAGAGTCGCAGACTTGGAAGTTGTCCGGAGAAGGTTCGACAGAAAAGCATCTTTCTCATAAGTTTCTGGAAATTTGTACCATGCATGTACAAAATAATATATATTGTAACAAATTGCATTGTATTTAAATTGCCAGATATTTATTTTTATACCAGCAATTTAGAGTTGTTATGTAAAGCTTATGGGATATGGGATAAAAAGGTAGAAATTGTATATTTGCATAAGATGTCTTCTACGAGTTGCTACACATTTCAAAATGTATCGTTTAATAATATTGTATACCAGCAATTTAGAGTTGTTATGTAAAGCTTATGGGATATGGGATAAAAAGGTAAAAATTGTATATTTGCATAATATGTCTTGTACGAGTTGCTACACATTTCAAAATGTATCGTTTAATAATATTGTTTCAGAACGCCCAGAGGAAACGAGACTTTTTATCTTCCAATGGTGATTCCGAAGATGATGGTACAGCGATCCGTAGGAAAAGGCCACGTTTTGATCTATACGTGTATTTTACAAAAAAAGTACGTGGAATATAGTATTTTTGAAGCCGATTTATACGTTCTTTCCTAATTTCATTAAAAAGCAGACAATAATGTGACGGAATATTAATTTGTGTAACGTTTAGATATGTGTGATGAGAATGCTCTCGTGCTTTTGAACTTTTAAAGAAAAAGATTACCAACGAGAATACAGTAATATCAAACGATTATTTCATTTTGTTTTCTTTCTACAAACCATTTCTTCTCATCCTACCACCGCCTTTAACTTGCTGCTATTTGGGAGAACAACGTATGACCAGAATAATTAATAATACGTGATAATACTTATAAACTTTTACATAAAATAAACGTGAAAAGTTAAGCCGATGTTTGCTCAAGATCTATACTTCCGAATGCAATTCTAGAAGTGTATAAATTATTCTTAAAAAGTGATGCGGTATCATTCGTTTTATCCGTACGCAATACTTTAAAATCCGCAATTCATTAATTTCCACAGTCTCATTGGCATTCACAAAAAAATGTAAATAAATGCGAGTATTTTTCACTTTCGTTGCAGAACTTTAAAGAATTTTACACTTCCTACGAATACATATTTTAAATATTCTTAGTCTATTTACTTTAATCACTATGCTTCCCATTAGTAATATTTTGTTTTCAACCTTGTTACAAATAATTTTGAATTTCTTTTTACCTTTATAAAATGATTTAACTTAACAATTACTATGCTTATTTTAATTTGTGATATAGATTTTGACAATTACTATGCTTATTTTAATTTGTAATATAGATTTTGATATGACGAATTGATATTAGACACATTGAAGCATATATTCTAATAACTTGTAATTCCAGCGATTAGAAGTATGAAACACATCTGGGTTAAAATATGCTTCTATGTATCCAATATGTTCTTGTTGTTTTACTTGCTATACAGTTACAGTCCACATCCACTGATAGTTAACGTAGCAAAGTGCCTATCAAAGACTTTCATAATGTTGTAGTTTACATGTTCGTTTACGTTCAACTCAGATATGTTTGATATTTCTAATTGTTGATGTTATAAGTTATAGAATATGCTTCAACGTGTCTAATATTTTCTTGTTGTTTTACTTGCTATACAATTACGGTCCACTTCCACTTATACTTAACATAGGCAAAGTGCATACCAAAGACTTTCAAAATGTTGTAGCTTACATGTATATTCGTTAGTTTTATCTCATAAATCACGAAATAATCACGAAAAAAAATCACGATTAAAAATAAATTCTCAAGATAAAACTAACGAATGTGCATGTAAGCTACAACATTTTGAAAGTCTTTGCCTATGTTAAGTATAAGTGGAAGTAGACCGTAATTGTATAGCAAGTAAAACAACAAGAAAATATTAGACACGTTGAAGCATATTCTATAACTTATAACGCCAACAATTAGAGTTGAACGTAAACGAACATGTAAACTACAACATTATGAAAGTCTTTGATAGGCACTTTGCCTACGTTAACTATCAGTAGAAGTAGACTGTAACTGTATAGCAAATAATACAACAAGAAGATATTAGACACATTGAAGCATATTCTAATAACTTGTTCATGAATTTTAATCATGAATGAATTATACTAACGAATAAAGATAAAGATAACCGGGCTAGAGTAAACGATAATAAAAACGATAATAATAACTCTGCTATGAGTATATATATAATCAAACACAATGAAGAAAATCGATATAACTGCTTCTAAACAAATTCTTATTGCAAAATTACATTTGTTCCATCACAATAGTAGTGGAACAACAACGAAAGTGGAAAATGTCTACAACAAAGCAATGCCTACTACTAAAATACAAATGGGGAATCACTGTTATAAACTTAAGGCAGCGATTTTCCACCACGGTAAAAGTATTGCCGATGGCCATTACACGAGTATGGTAAGGGGTAAGGGCACAACGTGGGTATCCGTTGATGATTTACAAGTAGAAAAACAAGCTTGGCCACGAAATGCTAAAAATGCATACATATTTTTCTTCGAAAGGTGTTAATTGTGGTTGTTATTACACTTCGATGTTAAATACGTTCAGCGCCATAAGCTGCTTCGCGCACCATGTATTATACACAAAGTACTATACGTATAATACATATAGATTGGCAATGTGGTGCACATGGTTTCTTTTCGTAGTTGTTAAATTTATGTAGAATGTATCCTTAATTCTGTCCCGTGATAATTTGTAAGTTATAATAATATTAAAAATGATCTGAAGTCATTCCATAGTATGCAAATTATCTTTGTAAAAAGAAGTGAGATCCCCCCAAAAACTTCAAAAAAGTAAAAAATTACGCCAAGTACATGAAATCAAATAAATCACAAAAATAGAAGATAAGAATAATAATTACAAATTAAAAAAAAAATGTGAAATCAGAATGAACTGCCAGTACATAAAGGTGCTTTCCAACTGCGCTTAAGATGACACAACTACATATACATAGCTAAAATGTTGAGTTCATAAATTCCATTACTCATATCACAGACATTTTAATTAACCCATCAAAAAGAATCCCATTTAAAAACATTGTCGTAAATTAACTAATAGCTTTACAAAATTAATGATATACAAAAATTGCGCCAATTTTAACAATGGCTATTTATACAAAGAAAAAATGTATTAAATAATATTAAGCAGTTATATTTTTATACAAATAAATATTTTAATACGAATAAATATTTTATTCGAAATACTTGGCGCTGCGAAACCGAAAAAATGTTAATTGTCTTAGTATTATTAATAATTTACAATAACTCCCTTACAGTCGAAAATACATAAATATATACATATACATACGAGTATTAGAAACGCAGTCAGCTTTATAGAGAGATAGAGAGAAAAAGATTATTGCAATTTATACATATTATACAGTTATATACAGTTTAGCAACACCAATTCGGAGAGCAGCGCCAAGCATGCATCCGTTCTCCTACAAGCGTCTGCGATCGTCGGGTATGCGCCAGACATAGGAGCCTGACGCGAGTCTGTTTGAGTACCAGCTTAGGCTACTCGAGACGCAACACAATGCGATGCGGGTCTTTTTCCCATTATACCTAGTCGCAGGCTGGGCTCTGCGACTATCGGTCGCTAGATTGCTCCCAAAGAGAGTCTAGCGACCAGTCGCACTACGACCAATTGCCACAGAGGGACAGAATCCCAAAAAATAAGGAAAGAAGTCGGAATTCAAAAGTTATGGGAGTATGTACTTTTATATGTTACCAGTAGACTACTAATATGAGCACCTAAAAAAGGTTAAAATTTCATGACGCCTACTTCTAATCTGTGTGTAAACACGTGTCTATGTTTGTATGTATTTTTCGTGCAGAATTTTAAATAGAGTCTTTTAATTTTTGGTGATATAAAAGAAAAAAATTTTTTTGGGGCCCCAAATGGAGTACTATCGATTCTTCTAAGTAATAGCAAATAATTAGTTACATACAGTTCTTTTCCATAAGCAACCAATTGGAAGATTTTTAGCAATCGTCGACTTTTCAGTTGCCTTCCGGGAATTTCCGAACAAATTTTTTGTTTGTTTTATAATCAACATAATCTTGTCCTTGCTACTGCGGAAAAAGCATTTGCGAATATTTGGCAGTAATGGATTAAATACGTGTATTCTATGTCGCACAGTGGGGGTGAATCCCAAGAAATAGGGAAAAAATGCAACATCCTGTATTTCGCATTTAAAATGCCGAATATTATTAAGGAAATTGATACAAAAAGTGTTAATATACAAGTTTAACGTTATTTAAGAAAATAACGTCAATTCGTCATGAATTAACGTCAATAATTCCAATAAAACTAAAAGAATTTGATCAATATGCCATGGAAAGTGCCGTGTTCGTATCAACACACGCGCGAATTCCATGATGTAGCGTGATAAGTGATGCCCTAAACGGATTGTTAGCAGGCCACGGTTTACTACAGCTTTATGACACTAGACCTTTGGCCCCCTACACGATATAAAGTAATTAGGAAACATCTGTCAAGTAACTTGCAGAACAGCGGAACAATTTGTAGGATTAATCCCCAATTGCTACAAGCTAATTCCTCTACGTTCGGCAGGCAATAAACCGTGTTTCGCTACAATATAAAAGAATAATAAGTATGGTCGGAACGTTGACCGTGACGAAAATTAATCCCATCGCACTGCACACAAGCATATCCCTACTCCCGTCCGTGTACGTTGCCTGTTGGACTGCCGAACACACGCACAGGAATGGGGATATGCTTGTGTGCATTGCGATGGGAAGAAAGTGGGGGACGACGGTAGGCCGTAGTGGGAGACGACGGTAGGTCATAGTGGGGGTAAGCATTTGTTCCACACAGAGATGGGCATAAAATTATCTAGATAAAAATTTCAAATTCGAATAAAAGAGAAAAATTTTATTCGTTCGTCATCGAATAAAAAGACAGCCGAAGTATCTTTATTCGAAGCGCCAGTTTCTTCGACGGGAATTCACCCGACGAGGTCAAGGTACTTTTTTTATTCGAAGGTCTTCCACTCTGAGGTTCGAATACCTTTTTCTACTGTACCTGTATCTATATTCGAAGACTTCGAATAATTTCGGCAGGCGCCTGGGTCGTTCAAGGGCTGAGGCGAGCGAGGCAGCGGTCCCCTGCTACGGTCGCTCCGCCACTTGTCACCAATTTTACAGAAATTAAAGTTCTTTAGTTTTCGTCGTATCGGTCTGAAAGTAACATCAATAGATTCCTGGCATTCTCCCGATTAAAAGGACAAAATATCATGCAAATCGGACAATTTTTAACGAAGTCAGCTTGAAATTCTATAAATCGATTTTTCATGGAATTTCCTTCATTATGGTGCGAATTACGTCCTTCTTGGTGTTAGTTTCATTGGCGAAACATAAGGAATCGTTTGGCGTCGTTTTCGCAAAGATCTGATGAGAAATTCGGAAATTCTAGACATTTCTCACTTTTTAATGGTATTCAAACCTCTTCGAGGGTCGAAAGCCATAAAATTTGGTGAGGCACTGGGGAGTGTTGTCCTCGCCACGGGGTATCTGGCGGCACGATTCATTATTGGCACTACTGCTCGGTACTTTACTGTACGACCTCGCAACTGTTCTCTTTACATACTATACATATCACCTGCATATGCGTACTTATTGTCGAACAATAGATATTACTTTTTATATTAAAACAAACAATAACAAGATAATTATTGCCGACTTTGATGCGGTTCGCCACGATTATAGTCCTCGAATAAATATTTGACCCGTATTTTCTTTTATCGGCAATCATCCATATCTGTCGGTGAAAAACACGTTTGCCCCAATATCTCGGAAAGTAGACACCATAGAGAAAAATCCTTTAGGCGAAACTGATGTATTTTTTTACAACAAATTCAGCCAAGCGTAATCAGATTACGAATAATACGTCAATTTTTTTAAACAATATTTTATAAAGGAGTCATTTTTTACTTGTTTTTCTTACAGATAATAGATCCATTCTGGCAGAAATTTGTCAACGTAAAATACAGACCAAACTGTGAAATACGGATATTTTCTTAGAATTCTTCAATTTCGACTTTTTTAGGAAAAAGTAAATACACTATATTGAACTCACTAGGCGTAAGGAACGGGAACCTCGGGTATACATTATCGTAAAGGATGTAAAATTTTATTACATTTCGGGCCTAATGGAACCAGTTGTTTCCGAAAAACTAGTCAGGTTGTTCGGCCAAAGCGTCTCATCAGAGTCGCGGTTTATGATCGTATTGTCCCGCACTTCGACGGTAGGCAACGGTAGGTACGGGTGCGAAGTCACCATGTACCCTTTGTATTTTTACGAAAGCGTCATGAATTGACTCCTTGTGTTTTAATGTTTTCTCCATGAAAATGGTACCAAACCCGACATAATTCGGGCTATAATTAACGAAGTTACACGAAAAATTGGTTTGCAGAATTTAAAGCTTACTTCGTTAAAAATTGTCTGATTTGCATGATATTTTGTCCTTTTAATCGGGAGAATGCCAGGAATCTATTGATGTTACTTTCAGATCGATACGACGAAAACTAAAGAACTTTAATTTCTGTAAAATTGGTGACACGTGGCGGAGCGACCGTAGCAGGGGACCGCTGCCTCGCTCGCCTCAGCCCTTGAACGACCCAGGCGCCTGCCGAAATTATTCGAAGTCTTCGAATATAGATACAGGTACAGTAGAAAAAGGTATTCGAACCTCAGAGTGGAAGACCTTCGAATAAAAAAAGTACCTTGACCTCGTCGGGTGAATTCCCGTCGAATAAACGTTTCATCCGTTGGCGCTTCGAATAAGATACTTTGGGGTCATTCGAACTTCGAATAACGGATAAAGATATAGTATCTTTATTCGATTTGTGATTTAAATAATTTTATTATCTAGATAGTGCCCAACTCTGGTTCCACGTCCCACGATTCTGGCATCACTGGTCGCAGGCAAGGAGATTCAGCCTAGGGCCAGTCGCGGGGTCAAATCGTTGCGACCAGTCGCAGCGACTAGTCGCAGGTAGGAGATCCCACCTTTACACAGACCTCGACTCGAGACACGCTGTATTAAAACCTGCACCGCACTGTCGCAATATATCTTTCTTTTAACTTCGTTCCGTTCCCTGCACTGTTTCAATTCTTACATAAACTATTTTTTTTCTCAAAATATTATATCTGAACAACAACTTTATAGATTTTTAGCTTCTACTATTGAAATTTGTAAAAATTACAATTTTTTAAAGATTTTCTTCGTTTTTCCTCGACATATGGTAATCTAGAAATTTTCCACAAAACTGTGATAAAATTGCAATAAAAATTTATTGGAATATATTCTAGAGACCGTGAAAATGACCCATGATTTTTTTTCATAACGATTGGATTCTTTAGATGAGAATGCCAGTCGTTCAAGAATTGCTCTCGATATGAGCCACCTACAGTGGCGTGCAAAAGTATTCGTCCACCTTTTAAAATTGCATAACTTTTTTAAAATTAATCCAAACGACTTGAGTGTTTTTGAGAAGCTAGAAGGATTAGTTTGCTGAGGGGTCGGAATAACAAAACTTGGTCGGAATAAAAAAAAAATAGTAAAGGTCATTTTTTAAACTTTTTTTTGTAAGCTTGTAATAAAAATTCAAAAAAAACCCGTTTGTAGATTTAAGTAACTTATATACGTGCCTAAAATTTCATCAAAATCGGTTAACATTGCTCTGAGCTATAAACGCTTAAAGATCGCAGAATAAGGTCAAAAATCGCTGGTTTCGGGAATTTCGAGAAAAGTCGTTTGGATTAATTTTAAAAAAGTTATGCGATTTTAAAAGGTGGCCGAATATTTTTGCACGCCACTATAGGTATGTCAAAGTGGATCGAAAAAAGAAGTGTGTCAACGAAAAGGTTAAATTGAAGCCAGTTTGGTCATCGATCTAAAAAGTGCGTAAAATGTCTTCGGTAATTATTTAATTTAGGTTTTCATCATCGATTTTAATGAAATTTAAATATGTGTGAAACTCAATATTCTGAACAACTTTTTCCTATACATATACATAACTGCCGCTCGGCCTTAGTTTCCAAGAAGAACCATCATCTGTTGGGGGGGGGGGGGGGGGGACAAAGTATCAATTCTTTTTTGCGTTCAACACCTTGCATTTTATTTTACATCTAATTTATTTAAAGTATCATCGTTTTCATCATTAAATTTTTGCTTTCTATGCATTTTCCTCTTTATCTGCTCTTCACAACTTTCCCATCGTTATTTGTATAATTCCTTGGTAACTATAGAATCATAGCTTATTAAAATTTTAGGTGTCAGAAGAACCATAAATTTGGCCATTTTCTACCCTCCTCCTTTCCGTTACTCGCGATCGCCACACTTTCTGCTCTTTTGACGGCCATTCTAATTACAAACATCTCCGTCGCGTCGCGCGGAGGGCCAGCTAGCGTCTCATCCCATCGTCACTGCGACTCGAGATGCTCCCGTCTGCTTTCACGAAACGCTTTCTCGCCGATGGAATCGTCCCTTCTCCAGGAAGTGGTCGTGTAAATTCGCGCGCGTCCGGGTGTAGGATCCACGGATAGAAAGAATGCCACGCAGTGTGAGCGAGTCACCCGACTCGCGTCTAGTTGCGTAAGAGGCTATCGGTTTCACTTACAGTGCAAGGTATCGCGGAACGCAAGTGCACGATAATTGTCAGGAGGCCGCGATCAGGGCAATGTCTCGTCGAGGGAGAGGAACGAGAGCGTACGGCGGAACGACCGTCTGCAATTAATTGACGGTCGTTGCATACATGTGAAAAATGGGGACGTAGAGAGCAATACTGAAACTGTTGATTTGGGTGGTATTGCATACTCATGGATATTTTCTAGATAATCGAATTCTTTGTGTTACCGATTAAATAGATGAAGAGATTTTTAATTTTATTTTATCTATTGAAAATGGAAATTTTATTGAATGAAGGTTTCTTTCGTTTTATACGAAGAAGAAAATTTGTAATGAACCTAAAGGGTAATATGACGAGAATTTTGAATGAAATACTCAAAACAATTTTCAAATAATTCACTTCATGAATAATCAGGCAAGGTATAATGGAGTACGATTGACCTATGTGCCTACAGTGCAAGAGAGAAACACGATACATAATATAAGGCAGCAAAGGAAAATGGATTGCCAATTGTCAGACGCGTAATCAATATACCTACATAATAAAGTTTCTAGCTCTCTCTAACTTATCATATATGTAGTACATTAAAAATTGTGCGTGTGATTTGAGTTTGAAGAAATGGAAAAATTATTATATTACGTAACGATTATTTTAGAGAAATGCACTGTAGTAGCAATTACATTTCAGGCTTTTACTTTGCACATTTATTTACTCCTTCAAGAGAAAGAAAAAGCTACACCAGTATCATTCATGACTGGTAGAAGTGATCTTACGACAACTCAAAGTTGATCTTAATATATAAAGCAGAAAGCTTCTATATGTGTGAGTGTGTGTCTGTCGCTTAAAAACTTTCGAACGATAAACTCTGGGATCACGAAATGTGCCTCAACTCATTATGCTATACTAATCCAGATGAATGTGATTATTTTCACGAAAAAAAATTTCTTTTTATAAAATCAGAATCTAAATTTCGGGCGAAGCAGAGTAATAAAGCTAGACTTTTGTTTTTGCACGTTTAATTTGCTGAGTGATCTGTGTGGATGGAGCGTTTTATCTGATTGAGAGACTTTGTGATCGTTTTTGGGGGGGTTAGTACATATCTGACTCCTAGAATCACACAATGACACCGAATGAATAGAAATAAAACGGAACAAAGATGGCATTGAAATCTCTCCAAATTATTCGAGTCCAATTTTATATTCTGTAAGAAGTTAAGTACCTAAGCCTTGATGCGTGTCTGGTGCAGTGGTGATTGTACGATAATACCACGGAGCTGTTTAAGTAGATGGGGTTCAGTGCGGGATTTTTCCTCTGAGCGTTTTGTTTGTATCATTCACGTTACATATGTTTTTTCATGAAGAGTGCGACGGAAAACCAACAATATCTAACATAAAAATCTTATGGTTCGAAACTCTAAGCATGATAATGCATTCCAAAGCTAGATTGATCACAGAATTTTGAAGTGTAATTGAAGACTCCTTGTAAGAAACAGTACAGTTTCACTGCATCTACAAGTGCCAAAAATCAAATTTTTCAGGAGAGAGAAAAATCTTCCCTGACTCTAAATTATTTATGAAAATTGATTTGTTTTAATTATTAAATATGTTTAAGTATACAATAATCCAAATGCATCACAAAATTTCTATGTTTTGCACTGATACCCTAGTAGCATTTATTTTCTGGGAGTTTGTTGGGCCAATGACGTGTTATCCGTTGGCCAACTGTTGAAGTGTCGCGCTATTTTTAAATGGGCCAGCGATTGTAACCAACGCAGGACCAACTGAAGGTTTCTTTCCATAGGCCCAACTGAAGCTTTTTTTCTATAAGCCCAACAGTTTCTTTCCAAAAGACGTCTTACAGACGTCCAGAAGGCGTCTTGAAGAACTTCAAAAGACGTCTTAAACACGTCTTTTTCAGGCCTGGTTTAGGAAAAAAAAATTCGCGGTGAGGAGAATCGAATCCAAACCTTTCCGCTTACGAAGCAACCGATGTTCGCACTTACCCAACACATTTCCTTGTAAAGACTTCTAATTTCTAGTTACATAACTATTATTAATTGTTTATAAAAACTGCGCAGTGACGCGAAATATTCTACAAAATATCATCATTCGACCTTTAGACTCATTCCTTAAAATTTCACATTCCTCTCAAGACAGACGTCCTCATGACGTATTTATAAATAAGAAAAGAAAAATCACAACTTGGAATATAATAACAGGTTTTTGGATGTAGCAAATTTTCTGACGTTTGTAAGACGACATTTAATCATCGTTGTAAATTTTTTGTTAATTAACCAACCATAATAATTGTAGGCCCAACATTGAATATTCGTAGGCAAACTGTCGTAAGTTTTTGTTAATTAACCAACCATAATAATTGTAGGCCCAACATTGAATATTCGTAAGCAAACTGTCGTAAGTTTTTGTTAATTAACCAACCATAATAATTGTAGGCCCAACATTGAATATTCGTAGGCAAACTGTCGTAACTTTTTGTTAATTAACCAACCATAATAATTGTAGGCCCAGCATTGAATATTTGTTGGCAAACTGTCGTAAGTTTTTTGCCGTAGGCCCTATGTTGGGAATTTGTAGGCAAAACGCTAACTATATCCCAACTAATTCCCAACTGTTGGCTACCGTTGGCCAATCAAAAATGCTACTAGGGTATAGTCCAAATTCATGAAAAGAAGAATTGAATTTGTAGAAATCTCTGTATGTGTCACCTCTTAATTGTAGAGAAAATTGAATGTGCCCTTTTTTTAAATTTGCAATCACTGCATGTGCCAATCTTGTACACCTATCCCTTAATTGGCTCTTACATTATTTTCTATAGAAGTGGCGTTGGGCTAGAGACACTATAATAAGAGTCTGTACACGAGAATACCACTTTTGATTGGTCCGCCATTTTTGGTCTATTCCCGCCGATTTCTAAATCTGTCAATTATTCTAATTTTATGTGAACTTTTTCTCTGGGAAACCTTTTTTTTCACCGAAAATTTATATGGATCGAAAGCACGTATCAAGTTACATGTAAAAATAACAATTTTGTGTTTAGGAATCTATTCCTTGAAAAGGTATGAGGCGAAAAAGTTGCAAAATTTTTACATATTTTCTAACCTTTATTGGGACAGTTACAGTGGTTGTCGCATATGATTCGTTGTAGGTACTATTAGCGCGCGGAAAGAAGGCTCCTGGCAGGCGGTGCGATCCGCCGCTATGACGATTGGTTTTTGTCATCGATTGGTACCCACTCATAAAGACAGAGCACATGTATTTTTGTTGTTGGTGGCATCAGCCACATCTACTTACTTCAATGTACACAGACGGAGATTCAGGCGGAGCTAGCGGCGGACCGCACCGCCTGCCAGGAGCCTTCTTTCCGCGCGCTAATAGTACATTAGAACTACACAATCCCGTGATGAACTTAGCAATATGAGGAAAAATATGATAAATTGATACTAAAAAAACACTTTTTCATTTAACAGGAAAATATCGGAAAGGTCCCTGGTTCGTTACTCAGACCCCCTCCCCCCCCCAAAGAAAATCTGGGATTCGTCACTGCGCCCCCCCCCCCCCCGCCTCCGAAAATCCTAGATCCACCCCTGCTTGGGAATTAAATAAATTTCGCGGCCGATTTTCAGAGGCAACGCCTCCTTTCTCCCGCCGCGCGTCTTGGTCCCCGCGACGGCCAAGCAGCTTGGAGCGCCTCAGGCCCGTCCCACGTGAACCGCGCGTGGCGTATTAGAGCGACATTGTATCAATAGGTTTCAACCTCGTCTCAGAGAGCACGATTGTCGATGCGTTTTTGTTTTGTCAACGCGCCACGCGGTTCATATGGTACGGGCCTGAGGCGATCGAAGCTGCTTAGCCACCGCGGGGGCCAAGACGCACGGCGGGAGAAAGGAGGTGTTGCCTCTGAAAATCGAGCGCGAAGTTCACTTAATTTCCAAGCCTGATCTAAATGATCAGTGTTTTGACAAGTAAAGTCTTCAAGTATATCTACCAGAGCAAGTGTCCAGGTCTGGTAAACAGGTTTCATGTGATGTAAACTTTCTTCGCTGATTATGAAGTATGATTGAATATAATCTGTCTAGAGATTGAAGAATAAAGATTATTTATCGCGATGCAGTATAGATAAATAAACCTAGGAAAAGAACGTTGCTCTAGCTCGGAAAGGAAATATCAAATACAAGCATCAGCAACCTTTTTTTGTACGCTAGCGCGGTGCTCCTTGTTGCTTCACTTGCGCTGAACATGGTTCCTTAATGATGCGAAGCCGCTGATTCGGGGCGAAACATTGCGTAGAAAGTGTCTGGGAAACTGCGAATACGCATGCCGACGAATTGACGTAATTCTCATGCTTTCCCTCGAGTCATCATACTTTTCGAGTAAGGGGAATCGCAACAGAGTATAACTTCTTACTAGGGTTGACAAAGCTGATGTATGTATCGAGATTTCTTAAACTGTATTTATGTTTTTCTATTACTTTATCATCTTCTGTCTGAGTTTCCTGCAGTTCGTTGTTTTAATTTCCAATAAGTTATGTATCGTTTTATATTTATTGTCAATTTACTTTCTATTGGGTTGAGGGAATACCTTTTGCGTTTTCCTTCTGTTAGATATCAGTACATTACTCTTATAGAGTGTTTCAGGAATACATATTTGACACACATTAAACTTCATCGCGAGTTCTCTGGTAGTGATGCTTCGATTCATGGCAATTGTCGCGTGGTGCATCATCCTAACCCAAAATCTCCCAATTGTAATTTTTGAAATCACATTAACGACACTTTCTCCATAGACTCCACACACGTCGCAAATGTTTTTTACTGTGACTCTAGTGTATGTTCGAAACTCATGAAGCAGTAGAGTAAAAGTAGGTAAAAGTTCGCACCATGCGAATTTCATTGTTTGAGTTACCAATGGTGATTGACAGTAAATTGTCAATCAAAGTAGAGTCACCAGTGTCGAATTGTGTAGCTGTGCTTCGTTTTGTTATCGTACAATGCGGTATGTACTGAATTCGTTAGTTCTGATGTAATATTCTCATTTTTAGGAATCAATATTATTCCTATAAATTGATCAGTAAATATTTTAATTCATATGTCGTCTGAAAGAACTGAAATTCTGCTATTCAAAAGTGTTAATAGAAGTTTTCAATTCTCCTCACAGATAACAGGATCGATTAAACAATGGAAAAGTAGCTGTGGGGGCAACAGTTCGCACAATGTAGTGGGGCAAGAGTTCAAATGCGAACTTTTGCCCCAAAATAATTTGACGGATGTTATATGTTCATTAAACTTATTTTATTTCTAGTGTTTGCTAAATTAGTAACGAAAACTGATTAAACCGACTATAAAAAATAAATTTGAAATTAATTATCAATCACAACATGGAAATAAATTTTGAGTTTATGATAGTTGAGCCACGCTGATATTAGCTTTTCATTTGTTTTATTAATTTTTATTCCACAATATTTTTCCAAAATACTTTTTTTATTAACTTTTTGATTAAAAAATCAGCTTAACGTAAATGGAGCAATGAAAAGAAAATCTGAATGCGAACGTGCAAATAAATAATTAGAAAAGTAAAAAATCCCCAAAAATAACGTCTACTTCTGAAAAAGTTTGAAAGGAACAAAACAAATCGGTTCCAAAAAGAGAATAGCCCAACCATCAACGTCTACGGAAAGAATAATTTGTCCTGCGTGTGGAGAAGAATACACAGATCCTCCAGAAGATTGATTGCTCCGCAAACTACGAAGGTGGGGGTAATGTCCCTAGTAGCATTTTTGGTTGGCCAACGGTAGCCAACAGTTGGGAATTAGTTGGGATATAGTTAGCGTTTTGCCTACAAATTCCCAACATAGGGTCTATGGTAAAAAACTTACGACAGTTTGCCAACGAATATTCAATGTTGGGCCTACAATTATTATGGTTGGTTATATAACAAAAAATTACGACAGTTTGCCAACGAATATTCAATGTTGGGCCTACAATTATTATGGTTGGTTAATTAACAAAAAGTTACGACAGTTTGCCTACGAATATTCAATGTTGGGCCTACAATTATTATGGTTGGTTATATAACAAAAAATTACGACAGTTTGCCAACGAATATTCAATGTTGGGCCTACAATTACTATGGTTGGTTAATTAACAAAAAATTTACAACGATGATTAAATGTCGTCTTACAAACGTCAGAAAATTTACTACATCCAAAAACCTGTTATTATATTCCAAGTTGTGATTTTTCTTTTCTTATTTATAAATGCGTAATGAGGACGTCTGTCTTGAGACGAATGTGAAATTTTAAGGAATGAGTCTAAAGGTCGAATGATGATATTTTGTAGAATATTTCGCTTCATTGCGCAGTTTTTATAAACAATTAATACTAGGTATGTACCTAGAAATTCGAAGTGCTTATAAGGAAATGTGTTGGGTAAGTGCGAACAGCGGTTGCTTCGTAAGCGGAAAGTTTGGGTTCGATTCTCCTCACCGGGAATTTTTTTTTTCCTAAACCAGGCCTGAAAAAGACGTGTTTAAGACGTCTTTTGAAGTTCTTCAAGACGCCTTCTGGACGTCTGTAAGACGTCTTTTGGAAAGAAACTGTTGGGCTTATAGAAAAAAACCTTCAGTTGGGCCTATGGAAAGAAACCTTCAATTGGGCCTGCGTTGGTTACAATCGTTGGCCTATTTAAAAATAGCGCGACACTTCAACCGTTGGCCAACGGATAACACGTCATTGGCCCAACAAACTCCCAGCAAATAAATGCTACTAGGGGTTATGTGTGATTACTGTTACCTTGATTAACAAAAAATTAATTGTAAACTATTAGTCGTTTTGCTATATTACAACTATTACATGTAGGAAAATAAAACACTTTTGTGGAAATTTCTCGTTCCATTCTTTTACCCCGTAACATGCGAACTTTTGCCCCACATGTTGGGTAAAAGTTCGCATTTGACACTTTTTGGAAATATTTATTTTATATAAGTTCTGACAGGTAAATTTACATGAAGTCTCTGCCTCTCGAATAATAAGGAATAGTGGTTCTTTCTCACAAAATGATATGACTATCAGTGTAATACCAAGGATTTTAGGGAAGTCTAAACTTTAAGTGCGCACTCGTGCCCCACAATACTCTACGTGTCAAATATGTAGACTTTAGAAGAAAAAAATTAATTTTAGAACAAAAAACTAAATGGGACACTCAAAATATAATTATAGACACAGCGTTAGAATACTGGATTATGTTATGAAAAATAAAAGAATACCTACTGAGGACTTATGTAATAGGACGTTATAGCGGCACCCCGTAGAAAACTCAAAAACTTTCCGTTCCATCCAACATATGCCATTGTTTTATAATTGAGGGCTCGGATGCAATAAGGGGACTAGCGCTCGAAAATGCGAAAAAGTATTGTCCAAACGCGAAGAAATATTGGAAAATTAAATGTTGTTAAACTGTATTTTAAAAAATATAGTGTTGTAAAGCTCGTCACGACACACATTTTTTCTATTTACAGTTTTTTTTATCGAATCATTAGTTTTCGAGCTAAAAACCAAAGTTTTTCATCGTCCAAAATCATTATTTCTTTAAACATAAATTGCGATAACTTGAGTAAATATTAAGGAATCGTTATGAGACTTAAAACATAACTTCAGAAAACTCTAGCGAAGCCGTAAAATATATGCACAAAACCCGTATGTTAAAAAATTTAATAATATTTAATTAAAAAGAAATACTGGACATAACCCATGCTTTTCAACGTTCGCCGTTAAAAAGTATCGAGGCAATTTTGAGATACATATAACTTGCAGCGACAAAGTTTTTCCAAGGAAGTTTTCCACCAATTTTCACACTGATTAATAAATAATTGTAGAAGATATGACGATATATATAATTCTCGCTCGACGCCAACTGTCAACGCGAGTGCTGAAACTCAGAGATTGAAACGGTTCCGAAAATAACTGTTTCAAACAGTTATATATCGGTTCTGACTGAAACAGTTATGAAGAACCGATATTCTGAATAACTGTTATAAGGAACCGAAATTTCTGAGTATATCGATTTCGGTTACGGTTCTATAACCGATATTATATCGGTTATAACGGTTCTAGAACCGTTATTTTTTCGGTTCTATATCGGTTCTAAAACGGTTCTGGAATTGATTCTCGCATCGGTTTTATAGGAATTGAAATAAGTAGATATTACGTAGATATTATAAGTAGATATTAAGAATTTATTTTCAAGAAATATTGCTAAGAAATTCAATTATCTATAATTTTGTTACGGTTTAAGCGAATTACTAATATATCATTAACTAGGTTTCCGTTCATTCTTGAGCGATGCGGAGATAAAATAAATTTCAATGCCGAAAATAAACGCTCCACGCTTACTTGCGTTGGTGGTACAGCTAAAAGTACTTCCGCTAATTTGTATAATTCGGATGTATTTTTATTATTCCAGTACGACAAAATATCAGTGGACGATTTTAATCGCGGTTCTTTCAGGAAGTCGTCTAACTTATTTTCAACCGAACAGTGCGACGTACTATTTCTAGATTTAGTTTGTCCACGGACTGCTTCTGCATTCTTTAACAAACTTTCAAATTCATCTTCTTCTACTATATGAGATGTATCCTCAATTATACAACTGTTGCCTTCATTCGATGCTTTGTCCGTTTCTATACATAGTTGCTCTATTCTGGTGTATGTGTTTAATAGACAATCTTTAGCAGCACGAATTTGTGCATCTGTTAAAATGACATTGTATCGAGGGTCCATGTATATTGCAGCTAAAACAATTTCGCTTTCAATTAATGCGGATTCTCGCCTCTTTATGTTATTAACAAATTCAGTTGCAAATTCGGTATTTTTTTTTTTTACTTCCATAAGGCATCGTTGCCAAATTTCGTATAAATCACCGAGTAATAATAACTCGCTTTGTAAACGCTTCGTTGCGATTCGTGCGGGTTTGAGTACATTAATTAAATCAATCATCTTAGCCCATACTGATTCTGATAGTTTTAAATCATTGTCCTTGATTTGTTCACAATATTCTTTTAATTCTAATAATCTTTGAAGCATATCAAACGTTGAATGCCACCTTGTTACACAATCAAGCATTGCACTTTTTGCATGCACTGCCAATAATGTGGACTTTAAAAGAGGTGTGCGTAATTTTTTTACCACTTTCCTAACTTTTTCCACAATTTCCAAAACTTCTTGTTTTTTTAACAAATCGCTAACAGCTAATTGTAGCGTATGAGCTGCACATCTAATTGTCTTAATTGTAAAATCAGGTGTTATTAGAAATTCGTTATCAATTATTTCAGTAGAGTCGTTATTATAATCGCAATGCTCGGAATTGATTAAAACATCTGTTATTTCCGATCCTGTAATTTCATCTGCATTATTTTCATCATCAAGATTATCGCACTCATCGTCTTCTTCATTTAAAATTTTTACAGTTTTTAGCATATTTGCTGCGTTGTCTACAGTCACCGTGTATATCTGTTTCGTTGTAATTCCATATGTACTACATGTATGCGTAATAACATTTTATAAATATTCGGCACTATGTCTTTCAAAAAGTTCAACAACTCCTAACGTACGAATATGTATTTTGCCATCTTTCATGAATTGAATGTTGATGTCAAGAAAAGATCTGCCCAAGCACGTAGCACCATCCACTTTCAGAGATATCAACTTGCCTTTTATTTCTCCTTTAATTTTCCTTTTTACATTAATTGCTTCTTCAGCAATTGCGTCATGTACTTTGTGTGAATTAATTGTTTCTTTTTGTGAAGGTATCGTATTAATAATATCTTGAAATGCGGCGTCATCTATTAAGGAAAATGGTCTGCCATGGATAGTTATCAATCTAACACAAGCATCCATTAAGTCAAATTTTGGTTTTTTAATATTTTTGTTCGCAGTATTCTGAACATTAGTGGCACTTCTCTTATATCCTTCTTTTTCAAGCATAACCATGGTAGATTCGTTTGGATGGTTCAGTTCTAAATGTTTTTGCAAATTTGTGGAATGGTTCTAAAAATATGTATTTTTCATTTAAAATAATAAAATAAAAACATAAAGATATAGATGTCGTAGGAAAATGGTAAAATCAGCCATTTTGTATTTCTAGCATTTTGAAAAAGCGGCTGAAATCTAGACTCTTTGTAGATAGCCTTTTTGTAGTCAAATATTTCCATTACATTAAGGCTGAAAGCATCCAGCTGTATTACAAAAATTCTATGATTACCCATTGTCAGTCTAATTGAGATAAAATGGGTCTCGTTACAAAAGCTTTTTGTAAAAGGGCTAGAAATTTTGCACAAAGGCTGAGATTTTACAATTGTTTGCGACATAAACAAAAATATAACTACGTGTTGAAAATATACACGTTAATTATACACACCGAAATTGTTGAAGAGCAGTCTTCAATTACACATTGTAGTTTCTTTCCGTCATCAGAGATTTTAAAATATTTTCGAACGATGTCGCACTTCTTTCTACCCATTATAATAATTGTTTTTTTTTTTTAATTTTTATTGGATTATAATTACTCTTAACACTAAAATACACCCTAATTTGTTTGTATTTACTAATACTAGCACTAGTGTTAGTGTTTACTAACACTAACTATTTATTAATTTTATGATATAATATATTTATAGTTATTATTACTAATATTAATAAAATAATTACTACCGACTACTAATTTTATAATTATTATTAGAATTTCTAATTGGAACTAAATGGAACTTGTGTATCCTGCGACAACCAAATCGGAAATGATGTTTCTATTTCATCGCACTGTTTCAACTTTCGGATGGCCGTGCATGGGTTTCTTTTGTCAAGAGCTTTTCGAAACATCTCAACTCGCGATGATTGGCTTAAGCTAAAAATTGTTTACGTTAGGCCCGTTTCAGAGTTCAGCGGAGCGTCCGCGCTACGCGTGCGGAGCAAATTACCTATACATTGTATTGAAGCATTCGTCCGCATCCGCGCCACATTATTACTTTGAAACAAACGCAAGTTTTCACACTTTCACAGTCAAGCGGATTCCGCCACGGAGTAATTAACAGCTACACATCAAAACATTGACGTAGATACGTTACTGAGATGATGGTTAAAGCAAGAATAGACGTCTGCGTTCGAATTGCATTGACAAAATAAATCCATGCGCGGCCATCGGAGAGTTAACATATATAACAATTTCGTAGGAGCAATATAAGAATCAATTTACGAACGGAAATAAACCGACTCCAGAACCGTTTTAGAACCGATATAGAACCGAAAAAATAACGGTTCTAGAACCGTTATAACCGATATAATATTGGTTATAGAACCGTAACCGAAATCGATATACTCAGAAATTTCGGTTCCTTATAACAGTTATCCAGAATATCGGTTCTTCATAACTGTTTCAAGAACCGAAACCGATATCATAACTGTTTTAAACCCCTGGCTGAAACTGCTAAGTAGCGCATTATACGCGGCTGCTGACTGTTGGTGGCGCGCGACATTTATATACATCGTTATATCTTCTACAATTATTTATTAATCAGTGTGAAAATTGGTGAAAAACTTCCTTGTATATTAAGGAAAAACTTTGTCGCTGCAAGTTATATGTACCTCAAAATTGCCTCGATAGTTTCTAACGGCGAACGTTGAAAAACATGGGTTATATTCAGTATTTCTTATTAATTAAATATTATTAAATTTTTTAACATACGGGTTTTGTGCATACATTTTACGGCTTCGCTAGAGTTTTCTGAAGTTATGTTTTAAGTCTCATAACGATCCCTTAATATTTACTCAAGTTATCGCAATTTATGTTTAAAGAAATAATGATTTTGGACGATGAAAAACTTTGGTTTTTAATTTTTAGCTCGAAAACTAATGATTCGATAAAAAAAACTGTAAATAGAAAAAATGTGTGTCGTGACGAGCTTTACAACACTATATTTTTTAAAATACAGTTAAACAACATTTAATTTTCCAATATTTCTTCGCGTTTGGACAATACTTTTTCGCATTTTCGAGCGCTAGTCCCCTTATTGCATCCGAGCCCTCAATTATGAGAATGAAGACGGAAAAAAATGTTAGTATTATATTTCAGAAATATAATTCAGCATGGTCGTAATAGTAAGATTTTTAATATTTTTGGTTGCGATTTCATTTTTTAAATCATAAATATGAAAATGACCAAAGAAATTGTATTATTGTTAAACGTGCATTGGAATTAACAAAAATAACATTTTCAAATTTTCTCTGCGATTGTACGTACAGACCTAAGGCTACAAAAATTTAAATCGTTCTTATTCTCAGTTAAAGAAATGAACATATTTCCAAACTACATAGGTACCATCAAAATAATAACAGCAACGATATTTTCCATGCATCTAGAAACGTTGGCTTACAAACAGACAAATATGGAAATATTATAATGTTGAAAATTCAAAATAAAGGAATTTAACAAATTTAAAGTGATTCAAATATTCAATATCTTGCAGCATCGCTTGATTTGAAATACCTAAAGTATTATTTAAATCACAGAAGATCGAATACCTAGAAGTTTAGCAAAGTCGCTAGCTTGGAAATTTAATTTCCTTACAATGCGTGTTACAACAAGTTCGCGCGACGTGCAATCGCTTTGACAGAATTTCGATTGATAATTTTACCACCGACACATCGCGACGTCCCGTGAGCTCTCGTTCGGTGTGACGAAACGAGAAATTCGTCGCGTCACGTTTCGCAAAGGGGTTTACGAAATACTAAGGAGCCCGTGAATATAAACACTGCCAATGGGATCCACAGTAAACGACTTATCTAGGGTATAGTGACATGGACGAGTTTCATTAATGCCATTCGTGTTTTGTTGCAATCGTGCATATTATTTTGTTCATGTAATTATAGTACCTACCGGGAATCTGTGATGTATCTCACAACTTCGAAATGCAAGTTTGTTTCTCATGACAATCACAGAACTAGAATTCATTTACTGCTTTGTATTTAAGGGGGGATTCTCGTGTAACAGCCCCAAAAGTAACTGATATTTACGATTTTTTTTAAAAGACTATTCTTAATATTGGTTTCAGCTCTTTTGGTATAAAAGGAGGCATCTTTAAAATTTCAGAAAATATTTTTTTATGTGGATACTTCTTATTATTTATTAATTATTGTGAAATCTTGTTAACCTCTTCGACAATGTAACTCCTGTTGGTTGAACGTTTGGCACCTGTCACAGTCATCTGATTGCAAAAAGAAAAATAATTTCGTGAAGTTAGATAGTTATCGCTGGGATTGGCCCAATTTAAAGAAAAAAAAATGAAAAATTGGGAAATTTATAGCGTTTGAAAGAAGAAGTGACTTTTTTCCTTAGAAATTTTTTTCATATTATTCTGTATATCGATGAAAAAATTATTATAAGTAAATTCTATTATAAGTAAAATCTAAAATTAAAATTTTAAGTCTAGTCCCAGCGTAAATTATTTAATTTTAAGATTTTTTTTCTTTTTGCAATCAGATGACTGTGACAGGTGCTACACGTTACGCCAACATCTTGGACAAGGTTAACACGATTCCATAATAAGTAATAAATAATAAGAAGGTTCGACATAAAAAAATTCTGCAAGTTTAAAGATGCCTCCTTATATCCCAAAAGAGTTTACTGCAATATTAACAATAGATTTTTTAAAAAAAATCATAAACATCACTTACTTTTGGGAGCTGTTACACGAGAAACCCCCCTTAAGTCACTAATTAAATTGATCATTAGATACACGAGTCGAGATCGAAATTGATTCCACTTCACTTTAAAAATCGTCAAAGAGTCAATAAACTAATAAACGATCTTTTTCAAATATTCCATATGAATATCTGGGACTAATAATAAGTTGAAATAGTTAAAATTAAAAATTCACAACGCGTAAGATAATGTTGAGATAATTGCATAATTTGGACATCTAATATCAGCGAGATTAGAGAATAATAACGTTTCAAAATAACAATTGATATGAATGAGCTATAATTGCGCAAGCAAGGGGAATTATGTCCATATACGCGGAGACGATGCATTCCTGTCTTGAATGGCTAAAAATAATTGTACCTCAACGAGGTGTGAATGCGATCCACGAAGACAATTACGCGAAATTATTCCAACTAGTTGTATTCTACGTCGATGGAGTTATATGTTCTCGCAAGCATGCGTTTCGAAAGTGCAAGTGCACGCTCCTTGAGGATGCACCTCACGTTGCTAAGTACGCCCCTGCCACTGACATTTTCCATTGCTACACACTCGGATGCAAAATGCTGTAGCAACGGCTTCTGAATCACTGAAATCTCTATACGCACGAATCACAAACAATCAGAAAATTCCTACATTCGAAGTGAGTCTTTGTCATTCTTCCCCGTAATTTTCATATAAAATATCTGATTTCAGGTTGCGCTGCAACAATAAATTTTTTTAGAAACTGAACACATTACAACACGTTTCTACAACGTTAGAAGACTATAGTATACAACCTATAAAGATTGATCTGTTGTTCGATTACTTAATTTACGAGAGGATAATCTTGAACATTTATGACTTTCTCTACCACAATGGCCATCGTCGTCGTCCTAATTCTCTTTCTCAATGCTTGACGGTACAATTGAAAAACGGTCGATGTTAATGTGCGAGACATAAGGGAACGAATCTGTTACGCTACATTTTGCTTCTCCCTTGAATCATCAAACATTCCGAGTTGAACGTTTGACGACTATTGATATTTCCCTGGCATTCGGCCAGTCTCCTGTGCATCGCTAAACGGCGAATTTTCACTTAGGAATTCGTCACGAATACCAAGTGGTGTTGTTACAAACTCGGTTTCGTGGGCGAGGCAGGCACGAGTACTCGAGATAATTCGATCTTTTCTCTGAGATCCAAATACTTCGAACACTAAGCATTCCGAGCGAGAAAAGTCAGGCAAATTGTTACCCCTATGGGGAAATGTTATTTCTTCAAAGTGAGTCTTAAATTGTATTGCACGTGTAACATAATCCATAATCCATCGAAACAAAGATAAACAGATCTGCATGTTACTTTAAGGGAGAGAAAATTAAAGATTGTTGAGAAAAAGCTAGAGCAATCTTTCCTATTTGTTGCCATATTTTCTTGATGAAAGAAGAGTGAATCAGTATTAAATGAATTCATTATGTGAAGAGACCTTGTAGAAAACACTGTACATATAAAAATTAAAAAAATAACAATCGGAAAATGTTCTGTGTGCCAATGGTAATACTATTGTATAGAATTTTAATGCAATGTCTCTTTGTAAATAAGTTACCAATAGTGCTAAAAGATGGTACCGCTGGTACGTCCAACGTAAGTAGAGACACTATATTAATAAGAGTCTGGACACGAGCCACTGTCCGCCATGTTTGGGCTAAATCCTACGAGAGAGAAAGAGATATATACCATTTCACTCTTAACAACTCTTACGTTTATGCCGGTATTTTACTTCTGTTTACTTCACCCAAATGTACATGTTCAGATAAATAGATATTACAAACAATTAGAATAGTATCACAAAAAACATTTTTTCATTAACATTCAAACATATATTTGTCAAAAAATGTGTTACAATTAAGATTAGGGATAAACTTTTCCTCTGGGAAACCCTTTTTTTACCGAAAATTTATATGGATCGAAAGTACGTATCAAATAACACGCAAAAATAACAATTTTGAGTTTAGGAATCTATTCAGTGAAAAGTTATTTAGAAAAAGGGACTGTGAAATTTTGACGTATATTCTAACCCCTAATGTGACCAACTATTATGCTTCAATTCGAATGGATACATTTTTTTAACCATATACAACGCAGGGCGCGGGCCTGGCACGGTCGCATTGGTGAGTATAATCACAGACCCTCAGATACTAAGATCCCCACTTCCTACTTTTCCTGGGAAACAAATTATTTTAGGTTATGCTCAAACTCACATCGGTTCGCTACCATGCTTTACGCGCCTGCGAGTGAGCACGTGGCCCCCGCCCTACTCTAGCCGCAACCAATACTAATACTCTGGACAAATTAGAATTATCAACCTATACAACTGGAAACTATATACAAAATCCATAATAGAACATGCAACCAATATATAAAATACAAACTAAATACTAAATACATATTCTCCTTACACCTTTTTTAGAAACACCTTAAGTATTTTATGCTATCAAAATCCCTCAATGCAACCGTTTCGAAAAACAAAGAAACTACATAGGGGTAAACAGTGTAGTTGTTGGCCACCTAAGCCAGAGGTTCACATAAGCGTTGAATTATAAGTCTTATTTTGCTAACTTTAAGAACGCAATTAGTGGTAATATCTGTAAACGACTCTAATAATCTAGAAATAGCATTTGTTTAAAGAAAGAGTAGAAGGATCCACAAAAATTTTACAGAAAATACGTTTCCTATCAAAAAACATAGTTATTAGCCAGACGAAGGCAATGACTGGCCGATCGTTTGGCAGTTATTGGCCACTATTTCATAACCTATATGTTGTTACTTTTACCCTACCTAATTCTTAATGCTCTAAGACCTAATCATAAAATAATGTAAATGTAAAAAAATGAATTGATTCGGTTAGAAACAGGATTTAAATTATTAAATAAAAATGGATATATTTTATTTTTTATGTATTTATTTTACACACAAAACAAAAATATATTTATTTAGCAGAGAACAATATTTGGTGTTCTAATTTATAAGTATAAAAAGAATCGTAAACATTTTTGAAATTATATAATAAAAATAACTAGTTTCTTACTCTTTAATAACTATAAACTACTCTTTGGCTACTTGAAATATTTTTCAACTACTTTTTAACTGTTTTTTTACTAACAATATTTTCTTTGGGCATAGTTTGTTGCTTAAAATCGTTGGTCTTACTTTCTGAATGACCCTGTCGTTTTCAATATTTTCAATATTGTCAATTTTTCTTTTTTAACATTCAATTTCTTTTTCTTATTCCGTTGTAGCTTTTGCAACTTTGCTATTTTTTTTCTTTTTCTTTTGCGTGTTTTTTTCATAATCTCAAACTTCCTGGCATCTTTTTTTTATTTTCTATTTTCTGCTTTTGTAATTTTGTTTCTTCATTCAATTTCCACTGTAATGATGTGATTGCAAAAGATGTTCTTTTACTATTTTTCTTGCCAGTACGTTTCATTACGAAAATCATTAAAGTTGTTTGAACAATCTTTTCTATGATTGAGGGTAATTTGTTGTTCAGAATATTTTTTCCGCATTTGTTTCCTTCTTTTCCTTTCGGCATTGTTTAAAATCAAAAATTCCTAAATTATATTCATAAAATGAAATTAAATGTAATGTAATATTATTAAATTTGAAATATATAACCTATAATACCTTTTCTATTTAAATGTTTCTATATTAGCTAGTATTGTAGTATTGCACCTTCTTTTACATTGTAGGGTATTAATACTAGAATTTTCTTTTAAAACATAACCTTTTAATATCACAACACAGAAATGGCCAAAGCATGGCGAATAGTGGCCAACAACTGCTTCACGGTTGCCATGACTGTTAGCTCACTGTTGGCCTCGTGGCCAATGACTGTCCTAAGACATTATTTACATTCCAGTTCTTGGCCACCTATAATTTTTGCAATAATATATAATATTAATGAATAATTAATCCTCTTTTATAAAGTTTAAACTTTATTTGCCTATATAACGAATATGAGAGTTATATACCCTAGTAGCATTTTTGGTTGGCCAACGGTAGCCAACAGTTGGGAATTAGTTGGGATATAGTTAGCGTTTTGCCTACAAATTCCCAATATAGGGCCTATGGTAAAAAACTTACGACAGTTTGCCAACGAATATTCAATGTTGGGCCTACAATTATTATGGTTGGTTATATAACAAAAAATTACGACAGTTTGCCAACGAATATTCAATGTTGGGCCTACAATTATTATGGTTGGTTAATTAACAAAAAGTTACGACAGTTTGCCTACGAATATTCAATGTTGGGCCTACAATTATTATGGTAGGTTATGTAACAAAAAATTACGACAGTTTGCCAACGAATATTCAATGTTGGGCCTACAATTACTATGGTTGGTTAATTAACAAAAAATTTACAACGATGATTAAATGTCGTCTTACAAACGTCAGAAAATTTACTACATCCAAAAACCTGTTATTATATTCCAAGTTGTGATTTTTCTTTTCTTATTTATAAATGCGTAATGAGGACGTCTGTCTTGAGACGAATGTGAAATTTTAAGGTATGAGTCTAAAGGTCGAATGATGATATTTTGTAGAATATTTCGCTTCATTGCGCAGTTTTTATAAACAATTAATACTAGGTATGTACCTAGAAATTCGAAGTGTTTATAAGGAAATGTGTTGGGTAAGTGCGAACAGCGGTTGCTTCGTAAGCGGAAAGTTTGGGTTCGATTCTCCTCACCGGGAATTTTTTTTTTTCCTAAACCAGGCCTGAAAAAGACGTGTTTAAGACGTCTTTTGAAGTTCTTCAAGACCCCTTCTGGACGTCTGTAAGACGTCTTTTGGAAAGAAACTGTTGGGCTTATAGAAAAAAAACCTTCAGTTGGGCCTATGGAAAGAAACCTTCAGTTGGGCCTGCGTTGGTTACAATCGTTGGCCCATTTAAAAATAGCGCGACACTTCAACCGTTGGCCAACGGATAACACGTCATTGGCCCAACAAACTCCCAGCAAATAAATGCTACTAGGGTATATATATATATATATATATATATATATATATATATATATATAAAGGTTTTATTTACGATATATATATCGTAAATACATTAAATTATCTAAGAATTGCCTGAAGTAACCGTATGGCTATTCAATTCAATCATATAGTTTTCAAGCATCGATTTCAAGTTGTCTATTTTTTACACGTAGTATAACAATGAGTAGCGAAATATTGATTGCATTCGACGCATGAAAGTACAAGCTATCTGAATATGTTCATTATAAAAGGCATAATGTACATTATTTCTTAATATTCATCTTTTTTTAAAAAAAAGGCCAATCACTGCCGGGTGGTCAACAACTACACTGTTTACCCCTACTCCTACCCCTCCAACTAGAGACATTAGTTGTCTTTACTATTAGCGCGCGGAAAGAAGGCTCCTGGCAGGCGGTGCGGTCCGCCGCTAGCTCCGCCTGAATCTCCGTCTGTGTACATTGAAGTAAGTAGATGTGGCTGATGCCACCAACAACAAAAATACATGTGCTCTGTCTTTATGAGTGGGTACCAATCGGTGACAAAAACCAATCGTCATAGCGGCGGATCGCACCGCCTGCCAGGAGCCTTCTTTCCGCGCGCTAATAGTACCTACACTACAAACTGAACCCTCCTGTTTTTTGAATTCGCATATCTATTAATAACATTTTCAATGTTCACATTAATATCACGATGTACATATAATAAAGCCAGTCCAGTCAACCTATCTTCGGTCATCCTTGACCTCATCCACGTTTTGAGTCTTCTCAGAGTTGAGAAGCTCCTCTCTGCAGTCGCTGCGGATATTGGCAAAGTGAGCAAAATCTGCAGCAAAGATTTCAAAAGTGGATAGGCTTTTTCGTCATAACTGGAATAGGCTTCCATTGCCTTGTTGATTTTTTATAAATGTTCGTAGTTCGCACTTTTCTTCAATGAACATATTTCATTCAAAAGTTTCGTCGCCATCGTATCTCTATTTTGAGAAAACAAAGCAGAGTATTTGACACAAATCGGTTCAATCTGTGATTCTAACGCATGTAATTTTGAGATTAATTCTAGATTTACGGGTACTAAAAAGTTCAAAGCGTAGTACTTGACTGACTCCTCAGCAAATCGGTCCTTAAGGTCAGTGTTAATAAAATCTAGGATTGGGATGTATACAGATTTTTTCCAATGAGAAATAATGTTTTCTTTTTCATCACTAGAACTGGTGGGATAATTTGGCCGGTTAGTTTGCTTTTTAGTCAATCGTGGAATGCGAGTAGTGACATCCAATGCTTCCATGACTTTTTTTGCATTTTTGAAAATAATACAGAAAAACTCTTCAGATTTTTGTCTCTTGTTTTTCACTACTTCAATTGCATGAGTTATTTTCTCCTGAGCTCTACAAATGTCTATATCTTCTTCCTGTAGATACTTACTGAGCACAACAGTAGCGTTCATAATGTCACTAAAACTGAAAATTGTTATAATAATTTCGCGGTTCAAAATTGCATGTAACAAACAGTTTGCCTTGGATGCAATTGCATTATCATTCCAACCGGACACAATCTGAAGAGCTTTGACAATCTTCGGCAAATCTTCTTGGAACATCAAAATGGATTCATGTCTTTCGACCCAACGGGTTTCACAGTAACCTCGCAGTTTGTGCCCTAACACATTTTTGAGGACATAATTGCGTTTTGCAGACATGTTAAAAAAGGCTGCAACCTCTTGAACACAACCAGTAGCGTTCCTTACACTCTGAACCTTACTGCACTTTGAGATAGAGAGATTCAGTGCGTGGTTTTTACATATACAAAGGCAGCTATGTATTGCCTCATTTTATATCTCTGATACTGCACCTCGCATATCTGAAATGTTGACACTACAACCGTCACATCCAATTCCTACGCAGTTGCCCATGTTAAGTCCCAGATCTTTCATGAATTTTAAAACAGTCTGTCCCAAAATTACCCCCGTAATAATAGGTTCACATTTCGCTTCCTTGCTGGAGTAATTAGCTTTGTGCATATCAAGGAAGCCGACAAAGTCCTCTCTTACAGAATTATCATACACATAACGTAGCGACAGACTCAATTGCGAAGTATGAGAGACATCTGTTGTTTCGTCAAATATAATACTGTAATACTTTGCTGCAACTACTCTTTGTTTAATTACTTCTAAGACTTCCTCTCGGCAACAACTAATTAGTTCATTAGCTGTAGTTTTACTAATATAAGTAGCATTTGATCTGGCCGATGCCAAGTGTTCATCCAACTGAGCATCGCCACTGTCAATTCGGAAACGCAACAAAGCTCTAAATTTTCCATCATTCTTTACAAGGTCTTCACTTGATTCTAGTAGGTTGACTAGGTTGCCATCATCTCTGTGGCCTCTCAACGGGATATTTTGACGACCATGTAGTAAAACTGTTTTTATTATAGGGAAAAGTCGAGACCTATTTTCCAACACCTGGGTTTTTCTAGTTTTGTTCAAGTGATTTATGACCTGCTGTTGAGGATTTTTAAAAACAGTCATAAACGACTTACAGTCTATTTCAGCGTTTTTGTGGTAGCTAGTTGTGGCATGATTTTCTAAATCTCCCTCCTTGCCAGCAAGCTTTGCGTACTTTTGTAAAGGCTCGGTTACCAACTTCTTTAAAGGGACTGTTTGTTGACCGCCAGCTAATGTTTGGTGGCAAAAAATAGCGCAATACTTGCAAAACAGACCATTTTTGATCTCGGAAAACACAAGCCAGGTATATTTCTCTAAGTGATTTACATTTACGCGCCTTTGTTCTTCACGTCCACGTTTAAGATGTGTGGATGTTAGAAACTTATATCCTTTTCCAGGAGTTCATGGATTTTTTAAAAGTTCGTATTTCACGAGGTCATTTATATTAAATATTTTCCCAATGTAGGATCAATATCACGAGATTGAAGTTGAAAAGTGGGGTTTGTGGCAGAGTTGGGCATTAACTAAATAAAAAATTATTTAAATAATAGAGCGAATACAAGTTACTTTAACATTATTCGTTATTCGAGGCTCGAATAATCCGAGTTAACTGTATTCGACGAGTAAAGTTAATTTTTTTATTCGTCGAGCGTTTCAACTTCGGCGTCGAATAAAGTTTTCAACTTTAACTTTAACTTTATTCAATGGTTTATTCGACGTCGAATAATTTTCTGGCCGGCACGTTTAAGCCGCCGAGGACCGGAAAGTCAAGGCGTTGATGCCTGGCGCGCGTGTTACAATCGACCAATGCCGAAAATTTAAATCTTCATAATTTGTATCCTACCTTTTTGAAAATAGTACAACATACATCGCACTAAGTAGTTTTAAAGATCGCGCATTATAACTTTGCCTCCGAGCGGCCACTGAGTCGGCCGTGCGTGCGAGAGAGTTTGACCGTTGGCGTTCTTTTAATTCGATTCGAAAAATATGCGATCGCACATGGATGAGTATTACACTAACCTGTTACTTTAGTGTGATATTCATCCGTGTGCGACTCGCATATTTTTCGAATTGAATTAAAAGAACACCGACAAAGTTATAATGCGCGATCTGTACCACTAACTAATTAGAATATATTATCCTGAATACTGATTCTTACAACTAGTTCGATTACATATATCTTGTTTGAGCTTATTATCATTGAAAAACCCTACCTAATCTATTGGTACTATTTCCAAAAGGATGAAACAAAAATCATAGAAATTGGAATAATCGTCATTGGACGAAATTGAAACGCGCGCGCCAGGCCTCATCGCCTCAATACTCCGGTCCTCGGCGGCTCGAACGTGCGTCAGAAAATTATTCAACGGCGAATAAAGTTAAAGTTAAAGTTCAAAACTTTATTAGGCGCTGGAGTTGAAACGCTCCACTTTATTCATTGAATAATGTTAACCCAGGTTATCTTTATTCAACACACGACGAATAATTTTTTTAACTGTTACGTACGCAGATCTATCTTTAACTTTTTAACCCTTTCGGGTGTCCGGAATGCACGTGACACGGCGGGGTCACCGTTTCCTGCAGTGGTGTGATGCAACCAAGTTTTCCCCGAAAACCTAATATTCAATGAAGGCACTCATGTCCCCACTACTTTCTAGCCGAATTTCATTGTATAAAAAGGGCCACGAATCCACTCTCGGGGGCTCATTTTAAATCTAGTACGCATAGACGAAAGAGGCTTATTAATTCAACTTAAACCATACAGTACGTAGAGTTGCTGATAGGTGTTGTTACTATTAAACTCTTTGAGGCCCCTGCATTTCTCAGTGCGTCAAAACCGAGAGGTGGACTTAGGTACCGCGACAATTGAATACTGAAACAATTGTAAAAGACTGAACTTATAGAATATAATAATATTCGTTATTAGTAATTTCTAATTCAGAGTTCTTTTATTTGAATCAATCATCATCTGAATTCCCTCTTCGAGATAAACCTACATAGATACTCCTTTACCGCTCAAGGTGTATCACATTATAAAGTTACGAGGCTAAACTAATATTCCTAGTGGCTCCCGGGGATACAAGACCCCGGTTCGTCCACGATTTCCAACCCCCTAGTGGCTCCCGGAGATACCAGACCCCGGTTCGTCCATGATTTCCACCTTCGTAGCGGCTCTCGGGGATACCAGACCCCGGTTCGTCCACGATTTCCAACCCCTTAGTGGCTCCCGCGGATACCAGACCCCGGTTCGTCCACGATTTCCACCTTCCTAGCGGCTCCTGGGGATACCAGACCCCGGTTCGTCTGTGAAGATTACCTTCCTAGTGGCTCCCGGGAATACCAGACCCTGGTTCGTCCACGACATCCAACCTCCTTATAGCGGTTCCCGGGAATACCAGACCCTGGTTCGTCCACGACATCCAACCTCCTTATAGCGGCTCCCGGGAATACCAGACCCCGGTTCGTCCGCTACTAACAAACTCAAACGAACAATTCAATCCTCGACCTCGCAGCCGCCATTCACATTGCCCTCAGCCTCGGCTCGTAACATAACTTTTATTCGTTATTCGAAATTTTTATATAATTAAAAATGTCCACCTCTGGTTTGTGGCAACGCTGATCTGCGATATTGTCGAGGATGGCGCACTAGCTTCTGCTTCAATAATAACAGGAGGCGAAATAGTAGGCATTTCATCACGTGATGTGATTTCTGAGGAATTTTCACTTTCTGTTTTCCTCTTCTTAATTACAAAACGATCCATCATAGATCAACACAACCGCAGACTTAATATTAAATAATTAAATGTGAGAGAAATATTGTGGCGATATTATTTCGACGGCATTCTTGCTTGGATTGGCGTTGCCTCTGCTAAGAGAGGAAACGTTCAACGACAGAAAACAAAACACGTTACGGACTGTGAAGACGCCCTGCTACGACAGCAGGGCGACAATTCGTCTTTTAGCAAAGGCTGCGAAGGGTCGGCCCGGTCTTTTAACATGAATCGGAACTCGCAAATGACGGAGAGATGACACAGTCTGCTAATTTGTTCTAACATAAAATACTTTTATGACGCACTAGCAAAGACAAAACTCCTTCCGACTGTCCGACATAAGCACTTGAGCTGTTCGAGCACTCGGAAAAAGCGGGTTACCTTTACTTCACCAACAATCATTTCATCGACAATCATTTCACCGACACGATTTCGTCGACACCGTATTTCGCCGACAGTATTTACTCACCGACACGTTTAGATCACCGACAATCATTTCACCGACCAGGGCCGTCTTAACAAATTTGAGCGCCCTAGGCTATACAAATTTGGCGCCTCAACACCTCAAGCAAAATACCAACTCTATACACCGTTTAGACTGCAGTTTCTTCCCAATCTATACGATGTACCGCCTTGCACCGATTGGGAAGAAACTGCAGTCTATACGGCGTATAGAGTTGGTATTTACTTGAGGTGTTGAGGCGCCAAATTTTTATAGTCCAGGGCGCTCAAATTTGTTAAGACGGCCTTGGTCGGTGAAATGACTGTCGGCGAAATGACTGTCGGTGAAATGATTGTCGGTGAAATGATTGTCGGTGAAATGATTGTCGGTGATCTAAACGTGTCGGTGAGTAAATACTGTCGGCGAAATACGGTGTCGATGAAATCGTGTTGGTGAAATGATTGTCGATGAAATGATTGTCGGTGAAGTAAAGGTAACCCGAAAAAGCGAGTAAGCAAAATAAAAGAACCGAGCAGCTTGAAACAATCGAGCGCCTCGGGTGATCCGAGTACATAGGTCGTACAGTGGCTCACAGCCATAATCGTACACTCTTTAAAATCGCATAACATTTTTAAAATTGGTCCAAACGACTTGAGTTTTTTTTGAGAAGCTAGAAAGATTAGTTTACTAAGTGACGTGTTTCGTCGTTTTGAAAAAAATTGCAACTGGTCGGAATAGCGAAAAAATAGTAAAGGTCGTTTTTTCAACTTTTTTTCTGAGCCTGTAATGAAAATTCAAAAAATCCATTTGTAGATTTAAATAAGTTGTATACATGCTGAAAATTCTATCAAAATCGGTTAACGTTGCTCTGAGCTACAAACGTTCAAAGATCGCAGAATAAGGTCGAAAATCACCAAATTCCCGAAATCAGCGATTTTTGTTTTGAGGATTCTTGCCTTTGCTCTGAATCCGCCACTGTCCCCAAGCCTGATTTAGATATTCCTAAACCCGATGATTCTGTAAGAGGTTAAATTTCAGACATTTGCTACAATGTGGTCCTCCCTCCCAAAGAGTCAGATCATCCAATCAGATAAAAATAGATGTGTGTAAAAACTGTAACTCACTTAGGGCTGCCATCCGTCCGGGTTTCCCCGGATTTGTCCTCTTTTTTAGGGCGTCCGGGGACGTCCGGGGGGATTTTCGGTAGTGATCCAGGTTTTTCGATGCTGCTTGGTCAAAAAGTCATAAATATTTTATCTTGATTCCGGTTACAGTCTATAATTTACAGAATTTGTAAGAAAGAGTTCGGTTGACTCTCGTCCTGCAAGCAATTTCATGTCGTCAGAGAACTTCTGTCCATCAGAAACGAACAAATGTAATCTTTAATATTATTTGAAGTGAAATTAATTATGTTTACTACTGGACATTTTACTAACATTGTTATAGTGAATTCGTGGAAAATGTATTTGTAATATCAGAGTACTGTTTTTTATTAATGTTCAGATATGTTTTTATTATGGAGAGACTTTTCGTATTACAATAAGCAAGGATTCATGGCTCCTCTAAAAAGATAAAGGAAGGTATAATCCAAGAACCTTGAATGGAATTACTACCAATGTACATGTTTCTAAAATTATCGTTACATAATATAATAACTTTTATTCAGCCTGTGAATCCGTGAATTAATGTGGTCCGTCTGACTCTACGTTTCTATTTGTCCATCTTCCCTGATGTAGATACAATTCACAAAGAGGGTTAAGGAGCAAACCTTTTCTCATATGTTACCGATTATTTCTCCATTACACTACTTGTATAACCTTAATTCAGTAAGATCAATTTGCTCATCGAGAAATGACTTTCAAACTTGGGTGTTTGAAAACATATGTGGCCAGTTAAAAAACTCAATATGATCTCGGCATGATCTATCTTCACCCAGCTAAGACAAGAACATTGAATGTCAAGATATCCTCTTCAAAACTAAATAATCCCTAAAACACGAAAGTTCTATTTCTCGATTATTTGTAGAGATTAATTAAACTGTAACATTTTATTCTGCACCTATATAATTTACTTGCCACAACAAATTATAGAGGCAGTGTTATTTATTAAATTCATCGACGTCTACTGGAAGGTAATTTCCAATCCATGTAACAGTTAACTGTCGCCTTGAATGCGATCGTTTCTGCTGATGATCCTGGATGATGCACATCGGAGAATGATCGACGATCAATCTCTGTAAACGTTGACCTCGCAGGCTCGCACACGTTAAGGCCGCCACACACGATCCATCTTGCCGTTCGATTTACGTATACAGTCAAAAGTTGTAATGCAAGGCGGGGCGTGTGTGCTCACAAATTGGCCGACTTACAATTAGTACGTGTGTACCGTCGATTGTCAAACATGAACACAATCTTCGCGAGGTTGATTTGCGCGTGTGTGTGCTGCGATTTGCCGCTAAACAAAACGGATCGTGTATGTCACCAGCAGTCTTGCATTCAGTCTTTTTATATCGAAAATGACGGATTTAACGTTATTGTATTTTCAAAACTACTGACAGAATGTATGTAAAACGTAGCGTCAATGGGCTCAACTGTATTCCGTCTTGCATTACAACTTTTGTTCGTAGAAGTAATTCGAACGGCAAAAAAGAGCGTAGTATATGGCGGCCTTTACGCATCGAAGCCAATTATAGTCAACGTCGTAGGTACGCCGCTTATTCCATGTCATTAAAGTTTCACGAGCTACGAAACCGTGAAGAAACTTGCCGCGGGAAGAATTCAGCATGCCGTTACATATATAGTTACATCGCCATTTCGTGTTGCTCAAATGCGATCGCCTGGAATCGTTTGCTCGTTGAGCATCCTGATGAGGTTAAATTTCATCTTAGGGTCTTCTCACATGAGGCTATGATTCACGACTAGTATTTTGGATATACATACTTCGAGACCACTTTGTTGTTAGAATATACAGTGAGCCACGAAAGTATTCGAACGCTCGCTATTAAAACTGTAAACAATAAAAATATACATATTAGACTTAAGTTCTAAAAGTAATGTTGTAACTAGAGGAAGTGCAGTATATTTGAAATACCAGTTTGTTTAAGACGAATAAAAAATTACGGCGGAGGATGGGAACAAATAAAACTGCATAATATCATAGAGAAACTAATAAACTTTTATATTTCAAACCCTCAGTAATAATAAAAAACAAAAAGTAACTGAAACTTTGGTCTAAATGAAAAATGACAGGAAGTATCGATTTCGTTAAGGTGCGGGTAATTTGAAATATCGGTATTCCAATTTACCTTCACTTTATAAACATAAAAACAAACATGTAGATAGTAAAATTATTTTCGTTTATGATCTAATCAGGCTCAAAAATCGCATTATAGCAGCGCTGTACAGCGTAGGGGCCCCTCACGCGCTTGCTTCCCCTTCCAATTTTTCTCTCACACAGCGTGCCTTCCGTTGTCAAGGAGACCGCGCGACGCTAAGAACGGGCTAGCCGCTAGCGTCTTCGCGGTTAGCGTCGCGCGGCATCCCTAACAACGCGGACGAGAGTGGGAGAACCCCAACCTCCCGCGGGAGCGACCTTGGACAGCGCTGCAATATAAGAACAATCTTAGGTAAATATAAATGGACAGCGCTGGCGCAAACCGACGCGGCGGTAGCCGTTACGCGTGAAACAAAACCATCGCTAAGCTTTGGAATATTCCAAATTACCTTCACCTTCGGTATTCCGAATTAGGAACATGGCATTGAAACCTAAAATTTCATGTCACACTTTGTATTCTCAAAATTATCGCAAAACTATCACGGAATCATAGACGGAACATGTAAATGATTAGATTAAGTGTTTAACTCTAAAGTTTCGACATATTTTAACCATGATTGGAACGATTGAGTACTTGCTGAAAAAGTTTTGCAGATTGACGTTTTCTTAGTCTGCAGATTAAGTCGAAAATGTCAAAATGACGATTCATCCACAAATGTCATTAGTTAACAGGTCATTAGGCCCTATTATTTACGGTGTTACAAATTAGATAGCGTTAGTAGTTTATTAAATACTTCGGTATTCCAAATTACTAACAGTATACCAAATATGCTGCACTTCCTCTACTATAAGACACAAGTATCTAGATTATATATACCAAATTTGAAATGAATCGGATAATATTTGTAGAAGTTATGAAACATTTATTGCAAAGATGTACTGAAACAGGCTCACAAAAGTATTCGAACGGCATTAATTACCCTAGTAGCATTTTTGGTTGGTCAACGGTAGCCAACAGTTGGGAATTAGTTGGGATATAGTTAGCATTTTGCCTACAAATTCCCAACATAGGGCCTACGGCAAAAAACTTACGACAGTTTGCCAACGAATATTCAATGTTGGGCCAACAATTATTATGGTTGGTTATATAACAAAAAATTACGACAGTTTGCCAACGAATATTCAATGTTGGGCCTACAATTATTATGGTTGGTTAATTAACAAAAACTTACAACGTTGATTAAATGTCGTCTTACAAAAGTCAGAAAATTTGCTACATCCAAAAACCTGTTATTATATTCCAAGTTGTGATTTTTCTTTTCTTATTTATAAATACGTAATGAGGACGTCTGTCTTGAGACGAATGTGAAATTTTAAGGAATGAGTCTAAAGGTCGAATGATGATATTTTGTAGAATATTTCGCTTCATTGCGCAGTTTTCATAAACAATTAATACTAGTTATGTACCTAGAAATTCAAATTGTTTACAAGGAAATGTGTTGGGTAAGTGCGAACAGCGGTTGCTTCGCAAGCGGAAAGTTTGGGTTCGGTTCCTCCTCACCACGAATTTTTTTTTCCTAAACCAGGCCTAAAAAAGACGTGTTTAAGACGTCTTTTGAAGTTCTTCAAGACGCCTTTTGGACGTCTGTACGACGTCTATTGGAAAGAAACTGTTGGGCTTATAGAAAAAAAACCTTCAGTTGGGCCTATGGAAAGAAACCTTCAGTTGGGCCTGCGTTGGTTACAATCGCTGGCCCATTTAAAAATAGCGCGACACTTCAACAGTTGGCCAACGGATAACACGTCATTGGCCCAACAAACTCCCAGCAAATAAATGCTACTAGGGTATACGCACCTTATTTTAGATTAATATTTATTTAGGCCACCTTTGGCTCCAATTTCGCTTTTCGGACGTTGTCGCATGCTGTGCACTAGTTTTTCAGTTATTTTAGATTCGATAGAATTCCATACTTTTAAAATCTTTTGTTTTAGTACCTACGTCTTTCAAAGTTATGTCGTACATTTTTAATCCCCTGCCGATTTCCGCCCACAAGTATTCGACGAGATTAATTTCCAGGCTTTATGGGAGTGTATGTAACCCATGCGGTGTATTATACATTATACAATAATCATTCTTGTACAAATCCGGCCGTATGCTTGCTGTCATTGTCTTGCTGAAAATAAAAAGTTTCCAAAAACCCCAATTTGGTTGCACTTTCTTCTAAATTGTTTTTTAAAATAGTTAAAAATGTATATTTATCTAAAATGCCATCCATAAAAACGAGATTTCCAGTGCCGTTTGCAACCATACACCTCCACAACATCACGAAACTACCGCAGTACTTTACAGTAGGACGTACATTTTTAGTATTCATTTCTGAGGGGGGTTTTCTCCAGACATAACGCCTTCCATCCGAACCAAATATATTAAAAATGTATTAAAAATATATTAAAAATGTATTAAAAATATATTTGGTTCGGATGATGGTTGTTATGTCTAGAGAAAACCCAACTAAAAAATGAATACTAAAAATGTACGTCCTACTGTAAAGTACTGCGGTGGTTCGGTGATGTTGTGGGGGTGTATGGCTTGCAAAAGGCACTGGAAATCTCGTTTTTATGGATGGCATATAAGATAAATATAGATTTTTAAATATTTTAAAAAACAATTTAGAAGAAAGTGCTACCAAATTGGAGTTTTTGGAAACTTCTTATTTCCAGCAAGACAATGACCGGAAGCATACGGCCGGATTTGTGCAAGAATGGTTATTGTATAATGTATAATACACCGCATGGGTTACATACACTCCCATAAAGCCTGGACATTAACGGTCCATCGAATATTTGTAGGCGGAAATCCACAAAAGATTAAAAAATTACCACACAACGTACTAAAACAAAAGATTTTAGAAGTATGGCATTCTATCGAATCTAAACTAACTGAAAAGCTAGTGCACAGCATGCGACAACGTCCGAAAAGCGAAATTGGAGCCAAAGGTGGCCTAAATAAATATTAATCTAAAATTAGGTGCGTATAATTAATTCCGTTCGAATACTTTTGTGAGCCTGTTTCAGTACATCTTTACAATAAATGTTTCATAACTTCTACAAATATTATCCGATCCATTTCAAATTTAGTACATATAATCTCGATACTTGTGTCTTATAGTAGTTACAGCATTACTTTTAGAACTTAAGTCTAACATGTACATTTTCATTGTTTATAGTTTTAACCTGCCAGCGGTCGCGCCGTGTACTCAGTACACGGGAGTCTGTTTTGGCTGAAAAAACCGTTTTGCCGTGATGTACTTTATTCAGCACCCCTATGTATTCTTCCAGCGGACATTTTTGCATAATGCTACGTACTTGTCAGGTTCAAATTCAGTTTGGAAGTGTCTTTGATTGAATGAAAACGAAAGTATGTCGCGTATCCTGCCGGCGAGCACGTCCGTGTACTCAAGTTTTCCAGGTGTTCGCCTCCGATTGCTTTGATTTTTGGATATGTTTTAGAGGACCGAAAAATAAGATATACGTGTTTTTTTATTTTGACCTGTTTGCATGTTTAGGGGGTGAAACCACCTCTCAAAGGTTTTCAGGTGTTCGCCTCTGATTGTTCTGGTTTTTGGATATGTTTTAGAGGACCGAAAAATAAGATGTACGTGTTTTCTTATTTTGGCCTGATTGCATGCTTAGGGGGTGAAACCACCCCTCAAATGTTTTCAGGTGTTCGCCTCCGATTGTTCTGGTTTTTGGATATGTTTTAGAGGACCGAAAAATAAGATATACGTGTTTTTTTATTTTGGCCTGTTTGCATGTTTAGGGGGTGAAACCACCCCTCAAATTCCATAAGAATAGGTGGTGCTCGCCTCTGATTGCTTCGGCCAAAACCCGAAGCAACAGATGAAAATCTTATAACTTTCCGTACGCGGAGGTCTATTTCGACTGAAAAACCCGTTTCACCGTGATGTATTCTACCCAACACCTCTATGTATTTTTCCAGCGGACATTTTTGCATCATGGTACGTACTTGTCAGGTTCAAATTCAGTTTGAAAGTGTCTCTGATTAAATGAAAACGAAAGTATGCAGTACACGAAGTATACATATGGCTATATTTTGATGTGCCTATCATATTATTACAAAACATTTATTCGCAAATACAAAATACATGTTATATAATATAAAAATACTACAAGCTCGTACATTGCTTATATATGAACCGAATGAAATTAATTTGTCGGCGGGTGTTAACGCCCATACAGCACACTTCGTGGCGGCAACTTTGCAGGATGGTGGCAGTAACCTTGCACTTGCTTGCAATGTTGCATGTTTTCCGCGCAATGTGGATGTACGGTTGCTGCGACGTTGCCGTGCAACATTGCACGGAGCGGACATAGAATTTTTGCTGTATAGTTGCTGCATAGTTGCGTTGCAAAGTTGCACTGCAACTTTGCCGCAAGTATGCCACAACTATGCCGCAACTATGCCGCAAATTTGCCGCATCTATGCGGCAACTTTGCCGCAAATTTGCCGCAACTTTGCCACAGCTTTTGCCACAACTTTGCCGCAGGTTTGCTGCAACTTTGCCACAGCTTTTGCCGCAACTTTGCCACAGCTTTTGCCACAGCTTTTGCCGCAACTATACCGCAACTTTGTGGCGTTAGCAAATTTTAAAACATAATATCTCCAAAACCGGCTGAAATAAAGTGTATACATTATACCTTATTGAATTTGTCTTGAAACGCACTATCAAATGATCTGTTAAAAGAAAGAGTTCCGTTTAAAAAAAAATTGGTCATCGCATCTTGTAAAATAATAATCCAAAAAAAAATCGTCTGCTCTAGTAAATTTTCACCCTCCAACCATGCAATTTCATATAAACAATTTTTTTTATATCTCCAATACGTTAGAAAATATCCAGGTGTTTACTGTTTCCGCGGACATCTTAATATATAAAGCAGAAAGTGTTTGTGTGTTTTTGTGTCACCTAGAAACGCTCGAACGATAAACTTAGGGATCACGAAATGTGTCGCCCAGCTCATTATACCTACCTAATACAGATGCACGTGGCTGTTTAAAAAAAAAATAAAATAAATAAAAAAACGATATTTTTTATAAAATCAAAATCTAAATTTCGGATGAAGCCGAATAGCAAAGCTAGTATTTGCAAACGTTGAGCAGGCGCGGTTGATCTTGCCACATTTGATCGTACTCGGGGCATAAGTAATAACATCCACAGGGGGTACGAATTAATTTGCAACAGCTATTTGTAACCTGACGATCATTCTAACATATATGTCCGCGCGAAAACGATCGAGAAGCGTCGCCACCTAGTGGTAACATCGTGGTACTGCTACGGGCGAGGTATCGCGCGGGCCGAATATGCGCATGCGCGCGCGAAGTAGAATGTCGTATACACGGGTCACGTGGTCTGCAAACCAGTTGTACACATGGCATGTTTACATATAAATTACAACTTAATAACGCGTTTCTGAGACATGCTACATAGCCTATGTCCGTCCTAGAGTATGCAGAAATATCGTGTCAAAATTTGAGGAAGATCGGTTCAATAGGTATTGAGTTTTGCGCGAACATAAAATTCGGCTCTTTCTTTATATAATAGTATAGAAGATATACATAGATAGATAACAGCTCAGGTATTTCTTCACTTAAAATTTACTATTTACACTAAAACTATCTAATAGCCATTTTGATCTGTAACATTCAATAGTCGTTTCTCATAGATTTTTGTGCGCTGAAAACGAATCCGCAAACCGTTTGCCGCCATCACCATCAGTTTTCGAGAAATTCAATTAAAAAAAAATGCAAATTTTTAACTTTGAACATCTTTTGTGTTCAAACAGTAATAGTTATGCGGTTGCTTGTTCCGTCAAATTATTCTATGAACCCTCGCGAACACAACGATATAAGTTATTATTGAATTACAAAGATTTAAATATGTTTAAACAACGATCAAAGGGAAAAGGACACCAGAAATGCACCAATGTCTGCTGCATCGCGTGGAGTAGTCAGATTTTCTCCTAGATCCTTAGTTTTTGAAATGTATAGAAAGATATCTGCAAAAATTGGTGCATTTCGGGTGTCGTTTTCCCTCTGATCGTTGTTTAAACATATTTAAATTTTCTAATTCAATAATAACTAATATCGTTGTGTTCGCGAGGGTTCATACATACCTCCAAATTCTTCACAATTAGGATTGTTATTTAAAGCTTTCTTGTTATTCAACTAATTTTTGGTGAGATTATGTGTTGAGGTGCGTATTGGAAGTGTACCAAATTTCATTCTGATAGAACCGACGAAGAAGAAGCAACAAATAAAAATGAATTCAACGAAGGCGGCTTGTAATATTTGTTAAAATTAATTAAAATATGTTTGTGAAATAGTTTCGAATTAACATAAATAAAGATTTTATAACTATTAAATTTTATAGGATTTCAAATATTCTCCAAAATTCTATTTACAAATACAGTTAGACAAACAAGTTTCATTAATTATTCAGTAACAACAACATCAAAAATATACGTCCTAACTGAATGAAATGAAAAAATAAGGAATAAATATATGATTTCAGTCAGAAAATATTTTGTGCCGCGTTTCGACTCGATTTGCCCCACTGTACGGCGACGACCGGCACGGACACCAGGCCCTGTCATAAACAGGGCCGGTGCGAGGATGGTTGGCGCCTTCATGTAAGAAAATGTTTGGCGCCCAGAAATTGTTTGCCCCTGCTTTCTATTTAATATGTTTTACCTTTACGGAGTACAAAAGAAAAATTACATTATCATTTTGTGTATGTAGGAGCTGGATTCCTTTATTATTAAGCGTGCGGTATAGTTTCTTAACGCCTCCTTCGGATGGCGCCCTTATGCGGCACATAACTTGCATAATGGGTTCCGTTGGCCCTGATCACAAATTAGTCTAGGGCCCTTACGGACTTTTCGCAAACGACCACGAAGGGACTTTCCTCACCGACTTTAACATCGCGACCTTCAGCCTAAATTTGCAAAATGAAACCTTGTTTATAATTCTCATTATTGTTAAAACGCTTTTTTAACCAGAAGGCCGATGCTTGTAGATTAAAATAACGCAAGAATCAACTCAATTCCATAAATTGGTTCCGAGATAAAAATTCATAAGTACAACCCATTTTCACGTAAATAGACAAAAATCGCAAAATTAAAGGCTCTGTATTTTTTAAACAAACTGGAATACTCGAAATCGCCAAAATGGTGAATTAAACCCTCCTTAATTTCAATTCAAGTTTCAACAAAATCGGTATGTATTAATACGTATGCTCAAAGTTTCAGAATTTCTTTAATTTGCGATATTATTAGATACTTATGTACCTCGCGACTTTCCCTTTTTTAGCGCATCTGGTCATCGTCACCCTTGTAAAACTCAAAGTCCCTTTCGAGCGGACGTGACTTACAAGGGAAGATCCCGAAGCCGAAAATTCAAAAAATTCTGAAACTTTGTGGATATGTAGGAGATTTCCTCCTCATTACAGCACAATTTTTTTTTGCTGCCCAAATTCACTCTAAGGGGGTGAAATAAACCCCTGAACATTCGGCTATTTTTCTATTTTATTTTGTAACACGCAATCTGTAAGAGATAGAAAAAAAGTTTCAAGACAAAAGTTACTTCTTTTAATTAGATCTATAAAATCGCAAAAGTTTTATCAATTGTTTAAACAATTAGAAAAAAGTTATAAACAAAAATATTAATAATGTTTATTATAAAATTATAAAAGCAAAAATGTGAGATTGGTGTGAGTCATGTACTAATGGTAATACCAAGCCTGTGCATATGTTCAAATTAAGCACACAATGTTGAAATTTTGTCTTTTGAGCTTCATCTTGATAAAACAGCCATTTGAAAATGATCCAATTATTCTGGAAATTATAGTGTTCCCTTAATTTTCACCAGCAGTGCATCTTTTTCCGTTTGCAGTTTATTTTGTGGGATTTAGTTGATTCTTGCATTATTTCAATCTAGCAGGATCGGCCTTCCGGAATAATTTTGTTTCCGGTTAAAAAATGGTTTTTACAATAATGAAAATTATAAACAAAGTTATATTTTGCAAATTTATGCTGAAGGTCGCCAAGAGTGGTTTAGTAAAATTCTTCTGCTGGTATAACTGACACCCTTGTAATGGGTACGTGAGCTGTCGTTATTGTTTCTACCGTTGTTAGACCTGATTGATGTAATAGGGGTTGCGAGTAGTACGATCAACCGACCGTAATAGTGGAGAGCACGGTACGCTTACCTGAAACGGGGCGCGCCGCTGTCCTTAACAGCTTCCTAAGTTCCTACGACGTGCAATATGTAAATTACCAACAAGAGATAGGCTTATTTTATAAAAAATTCTGCACCGAATGTGATAGTATTTTTTCGGATTTTTAAAATCGCGACCTTCAGCCTAAATTCGTTACATCAATCTTTCTTTATAATTGTCATTATTGTAAAAACGATTTTTTAACCGGAAACAAACTTATTCTTTATTTCGCCACTCTTCATTTTTGTCTTATTTTCGCCTGTAGAATCACCCCCTAGAATATACTTGATTATCAGTAAAGTAATACCCTGTATAGGTATGTATTAATACGTATGCCTAAAGTTTCATAACTTCTTTAATTTTCGATATCTTGCCTTGTGTAAGGCAATTCGACGCTGTGCGGAGAAGGCTGGTCGTTGTATCGTGGTTCTGTTTAGTGTTTATTTACGGTGGAATGGCTACGGCGATGAGTGCAAGCGGCCGTTCCAATGTGCGGCCGGCGACGGCCCCACTAGTGCAAGGGAGAAACAGATGCATACTTCTCCCTTGCACTAGTGGGACCGTCGCCAGCCGTTGTCGCCGGCCGCGCATTGGAAAGGCAGCTTTTCGATGACCCCGACGCAAGGACGCCTTTGCCGATCATAAAGTGTTTCAAGGGTTGAGGGGTGTGGAAAACCCAAGTGGGCCCGTGACTTCGGCACGCGGGCGGTCCCTGCAGAGTTTCCAAACGAACGGACGTCTGGAGTAGAGATGCAAGTTTCACGTAATTTCAAAATGTAATTGTGTAATTGATTACACATTATTTTTTGTAATCGTAAATTTAGGTAGTTGACAAAATTGTCGTCAACTACCTAAATTTGCGAGAGAGTCCGACCGTCAGTGTTCTTTTAATTCGATTCAATCTCAAAAACCATACGATCGCCTGTTGCTTTGTATGATACTCGTCCGTGTGCGATATTATGTTTTTCTGATCGAATTGAAAGAACGCCGACGGTCTGACTCTCCCGCTCGCATGGCCTACTCAGTGGCCAGAGTGAGAGCGAATTTTAACGTCGCTTGCCCTCGATTGGATTAAAAGACGGTGCGCGGTGGCCAGAGATGAGCAAAAAATTATTTCAAATAAAAAACAATATTAGCTCTGCCTTGCGATGGTCTTAACCAGAGTTTCGCACCAATGAATTAAAAACTAAATTGATTGGTCAACTAATAGTTACAATTTACAATTAATGAATTGTGCATGATTTTATTGACGCCTAATTCAATTGCACTTACAAACTGAATTATTAATTGTAATTAAAATAATACTTTTTGATGTGTAACACGCAATTCGCGGTCGCGCATGATAGGGTCAAATGAGATTGGTTGTGTGATTTGCCTGTATGGGGGTAGACAGACAGAGAGAGAGAGAGGAGAATCGGCAAAGGAATTTACCGATTGTGCCAAGCAGTAATTACATACACAGTATCCACTTTAGCAACATTTAGTTTTTCAATCTTTCTTAGCGTTTCGACAATACTTTTTCACATTTTTCAGCGCTAGTCCCGTTATTGCACCCGACCGTTCAGTAACCGACAAACATTTTCTTAAAATTGGTGTGAAACGCCAATCTTTTAACTACCTTTACGTGCCTAGCGAGAAAAACTCTCAATTACTACCTGAAGCAGCTAAACTACACATCTGCCTGCCAAATGTTCTCCACCATAAACGTTGTAGCGAAAACAGACCCATAAAGCATTGGACTCACTGGTACGCATCAACCCTTAGGTTATTCCTGTCCACGACCTTTTCTACTTTCACTTTTCTGCCCATTACCTACGGTCGCCTACTTCCTTACTCCGTCAAAACTTCCTCACAACATAGGCATAGGCAATAAAAAAGATTGAATCCCCACCATTTCAATCATGGGCGCTTCGATTAAAAATTGATTGGGGTTAGTCTTATTCATGACGAATAAGACTAAAGTCTCTTTTATTTAATACGTCATTTAAATAATTTTTTATTTAAATAATGCCCATCTCTGGCGGTGGGCAATAATTTGTCACGACGATGCCGGCGATGATCAGTCGAAAGACGATACATTGTTGCGTCTGGAGACGCAACGAAAACGATGGGTCCACGGCGCGGCGTGACTTCCCGGGCGAGGAGGAATCAAAAAGGACATTCGGTCGACGATCGTCTAACGAGTCGGACGATTTAAGGTCCATTTATACATAACCGTTTCGGGTCCGTTCAGTGCCGGCATGCCATTGGTAAGAATAAGAGGGGCGCAGAGGACCTCTTCTTCTTACCAATGGCATGCCGGCACTGAACGGACGCGGAACGGATATGTATAAATGGACCTTAAATGGACCTTAAAGGTCCATTTATACATAACCGTTTCGGGTCCGTTCAGTGCCGGCATGCCATTGGTAAGAATAAGAGGGGCGCAGAGGACCTCTTCTTCTTACCAATGGCATGCCGGCACTGAACGGACGCGGAACGGATATGTATAAATGGACCTTTAGTCTGCGAGAGAGTCTTTCAATATATATAGCGTTACAGTTCTGTTATAAGTCAGCAAATATATATCGCTACAGTTTCGTAATAAATCAGCAAATATAATACTCGCTACAGGAGGCAAAGTTATATTGCGCGATCTGTACACGGGTATTGAAATACACGGGTACACGTGGTACACTAATACAAATAGTAATCAATTTCATTTCAATATCAGACACTCCTTGATAGCGTGATGCGTGCACGTGAAAGTAATAAATATGCGAGGTGAAGAATTAACTTGACCGCGTTACAATTCGCGAGCGCCTGCCGATGGTGCGGGTTTACAACCCCTGCTGTTCGATGCTTCGGTAGTACCTACCCCACGGACGAGGCCGACTGTCGACCAGATGATGGGACCTTTGCTTATTGTCTAAAGTGTCGAAAATATTCGAATGCTAGAAAATATTAAACAATGGCAGCTATAAAGCGAAACGCGTACCCGGCTGTAGAAAATATTCAAAAGCAGAGTTCCGCTATGGGTGGACCATATAGAACGAAGAAAACTTGTTTCTAAGGGTATTTGAGTACAATACTAGTATATAAATTACTTAACTTTAACTATGTACATTATATTATTATGGATATGTTAATACACGTGAAACCGTATATTTCGATACACGGGTACCCGTGTATCAACAAGTTCACGGATTAGAACACGAATATATTAACTACACATGTATCTTCAATACACGTTCTACGCCGTGATCCCTAGTTTGGAGGCCTCGTTTCATTCCGTGTAAAATATAGTATAATAGTACAACCAATTCCGGTCTTGATTTCCATTGACTCTCAGCTTTTTCTTACACTTGTGAGCTGATGTATCATGATTTCATCTGACTGTGTATATGTCGTTTCACACACAACCGAAATCTGAGGCACATATATAGCGCGATCTGTATTGATACATATATTGGTTATAGATCTCAACGTGTATGTGGCTTAAGCCTTTAACGACGGCGTTAAGGCGTGATTTTCTAGCAGCGATCGGCCGCGGCGATCCCACCAGCGCAAGGGAGAAGTACTTACCTATGTATGCATCTGTATCTCCGTTGCGCTAGTGGGAAATCGCCGCGGCTGATCGCGGCTAGGAAATCCCGTCTTTAGATCTCATTATTTCTCTACGCGAACCGTAAATCTAAAATTGTAGCTTCGGGTACTTATTAGTTTCCGAAATATTAGTAAAAAATTGTTGATTTTTTTTTACATTTTCGCGGAGCGGCCGCGCGTCCCCCGCATTAATCTAGCCCCAACCAATACTAATACACGGCACACGCTGTTTTCAAGAATGTGAGAAGACTCGAAATGTCAAATTTTAGCTTCGGAAATTCACCCGATTGAAAGATGAAGTTACTTTAGGGGAGGCCGCTCGCGGGTGCGCAAAGCATGACAGCGAGGCCGGCCATTCACAGCTAATATTCTGGAATTTGTTATACACATCGGCCTCAACATTTTCTGCCAGATTTCGTTAAAAAATCGCTCGTTCACCCCTCGTAAGAGTGAATTGCAACGGCGCATGGCTCGGTTCGCATAAAGGGTCGGCTCGGATCGGCTTGGCTCGGCTCGGCTCAAGCGCCAACAATGAACTTCTTTGTCGCCTGGCTGAACCGCGCTCGCCAACACTGATACAAGACCTGGCCAGTTCGAAGTTAACTCTCGAAGAACAAGCAGCTCTCGTTTTGACAAGTTTTTATATTTCGCGTTATTTTCTTTTAATATATATTCCCTTTTTTTCTTCTTTTTTATAGTAATCGTGTGTTAGTGTGTTTTTTAAAATTATATATTCAATTTTTCTTATTCTTTTTATATCATATTTATATTATATAGTGTGTTAGTGTGTTTTTTAAAATTATATATTCAATAATTTTATACTTATAGTGTGTTAGTGTATTTTTTAAAATTATATATATATTTTTGTTTTTATACTTTTCATAGGTATAGTGTGTTTAGTTTCTTTTTTAAAATATATTGAAGTTATTTTATTCGTTTTATAGTTTGTGTGTACGCGTTACTTTTTTTTTTTTTTTTTTTTTTTAATTTATCGTTTGTTGTCCGAAAGCGAGCTTCGAACACCGTCTACAAAGTGTTACTTCATCACCGGTAAGTACGAGTAACATCACGATTAAGACAAAACTATCATACTGGAATATTTCATAAGTATTATTATACCGTGACAATTTTTTAATAAATTTTCCTAATTATTTTTCAGTAAAAAATGTTGAATAAGTTTTCGATCGTGGAATTCGCGGATGGTATGCAAATCATACCATCGAGCTGGATGGACGCTGATAGACAGCGAAGTATTTGGCCGAGCCATATCAAGAATTTGTACACTCTCAATCGAACAATTATGAAAGGAATTGTTCCAGTGGACCACGATGAGTGGAAAAAATGCGACATCGTCAGTTGGTTTGCCTCAGCAGGTATATTTATTTCATTAAAGTATTATTTATACACCGCGTCAAAATTAAATAAACACTATAATTTTGCGAAAATTTTGGTCATTTTCAAAAGGCTGTATTTGTGGGAAAAATGTTTTGCAACAATATTTAGAGGACGCATTTTAACGCTTGAAGTTTATAGTTTTTGAACGAAGAACTGTTTTATCAAGATGAAACGCGGGAAACGAAGATTATGAAATTTTGGCCTACTTTCAACGTATGCACGGGCAAAAGAATATTTTGCCCCTAAATCCAAGGAAGAGCTCTTATAGAGCCAACGTTTCTGTTTAATTTCATTTCTTTCGTTTTGTTGTATGATTTTTATTGACAGAGTTATTCGCGATCAAAGCAAAAAAGGTACTTTTCAATTTGAACACCTATAACTTGCGAACTCATGATCGTAGACAATTTTTCAAGAGTGTTTTGGAAAGCTAAGAAAGTTTCCTTTCAGAAGCATTAGTTGGCAATTTAATGAGATTTTTTTAATCGTATTAAATCAATTTTAAAATGATCCCAAAAATTACACATTTATCATTTTGTAGGAAACTTGATGCTACTTCAAGGATAATCATGGAATCATTCAAGTTTTTTAAATATTTTTTCAAACATTTTTCGCCGAGATACAGTCCTCTGAGATTAACCAAAAATTTCGGGAAATTATATTGTTCCTTTAATTTTGACGCGAAGTGTATAAATTGAACCTCAATATGCATAACTAATTAATGTGTGACGTATTAATGAATTCTCTGTGTCAGATACTTATGAGGGAACATTGGATAAACAGGAGACTGCCATGGAAACCTCCAATATTCCCGATTCGGATGTGACCAACTATTCGGATATACGAAAGTGTCGAAAGAGCGCAGGCGAAAAAATACGTGTCGCGTTCACGTGTCCAGCGAGGAAGAGGACATTGAAGCAGAAGGGCCATTGGAGAAAAGGAAGAAGGGAAATATGTACCCCAAAGCACATTTTGAAATGTCAGGAGTGCATGTACAAGAAGGTATTTTTATATTATTCAATCATTATTCATTATGAAAGTAAATGTGAAGTAATTTGTACAGTGTGTCCCAAAATTGTGCGACTTCCCGAAACGTGCAATATCTTGATCTCGGATTGAAAATGGTTAAGGACTTTTCGATGTCTTTTTTCATCGGTATATTGCATCATCCGAGTAGTCTCGTCTTTTTGGGACCCCCCTTTGAATATTGATCGGAGCATGGTGTCAATTATGTGCTAAATTTCGGGTTTCAATGCAGATTTTCCATCGATGTCGACGCCATTTCACGACCACTATTTCCAACGAATTAACAGTGGTGAGAATAGTATGACACATATACTACACGCGTCTCCCGTGGAAAGCAGAGTAGGAATAGCACCAGCATCAACAACAACACCAACACCAACACCAACACCACAACCACAACCATCATCATCATCATCGTCATCATCGTCATCGTCATCATTAGCAAGTACGTCTTCGCATGTACAAAGTCATATCCAATCCAATGGGTTTCTACCCATTGACTATAATCCTAAATACGGTTTTTATATAATTAACATCTCTTATCTTTATTCAGAGTTGGAAACACTTATGAAGAGAAACTTTGCAGCGATTAATTTGACATTGACCGATATGTTGAAAAGGTTGCAACAGATAGTCGAAAATGCCGGAAATTTCAAATGTTACAAGCAGCATTGATACCGGATTTTTGGCAATATCAGAAAATCTTCCCGTTAAGGATGAAGAGGGATTACGTAATTTGGAAGAAAAATTTCAGGACAAGCCCACATTTAATGCTATGGTAAGTGACGTAAGAATAATAAATGAACTACTAAAAGTAGTATGATAAAGTTCAAAATTTAACTTTATATTCTAATTATGTTTATATTCAACAACTACTCCCGGAATTACCGTATAACTTTAATTTCACTTTCCGTTAAATTATTATCAAGTACTTGATGGTGATTGTTAATTTTAACTGCTTCAATGCACCCTGTGATTGGCGTTACGCGAATGCTTTTTTTAATGTAGCCCATGTTTCATGACTGGAATAATTTATTAATGACTTTTTATAGATTGAAATGCTGAAGAGGACCAGTGGAAAGAACGTGGCCCTGACGACATCCGTAATTTTGGACAAACTGGTGACATGGAGTGTCGCTACAAATTATAGTTGGCATGGGAAGAAGCAGAAACCAGCGTTTTCGAAGTTTGTTCATATAAAGAAATTATTACTGAGTAAGTAACTTTATTATTTCTCTCCTTTGAGCACTAAAAATTGTAAAATAAATTAATGCGTATTATTCCAGGTGCTGTATACGATGCATGTGCATCCAGAAATATCTATTGTTGCGATGCGGATATTGTAGATGCGGCCTCGAAATGGCTATCACAATGCAAATTGCGCATTGCACGTAGGTCAGTTAAAGAAATGGACTTAAACCAGGCGTAGGGGAAGAGTGGGTAGCCCCCGATATTTAAAAAATGGGCGAATCACAATCGCATCACCTTTTAAGGTGCGAAGCCACCCTGAAGCCACTAACAACAGACAAAGTTAAGGATCTTTGGTTTATATAAATAAAAGTATGGAGCTTTTATATAGATTGAGAGCAATCTTTATTTTGCTAAGAATTGTTTTTCTTTTTTTGCAGATTTCCGCAAAATGGCTTCCCGGAGCACTACAACAAAACTGTCCCACACTCCCGGGACTGACTGGATGGCCTGAGATGAAAATATCTATCTTCCACATAAATAACAATTTGAATGTTCGTTTCTCCATAATGTTAAATCTCCGAAACTTCTTTATCGATTGCTTTGAAATTTTAACACATCGTTGCATTCCAATATGCGCGTGATTTTATATACTTATTATTATATAGATGTCACACTTGTGACAGGTAAAAATTTTTACATGCTTTTTAACCAGACTGAGCTACAGCAACGCGTGGCCGGGTACAGCTAGTAAGAAATCCTACGCTACATGGAACATAATAGATTGCAGTTTATATATACAGTGGCGGACGAAAGAAAGTTTACAACTTTTAAAATCGCATAACTTTTATAAAATTAATCCAAACTAGTTGATTTTTTTTTGAGAAGCTACAAGGATAAGTTTGCTAAGTGACGTGTTTCGTCGTTTTGAAAAAAATGTACTTGGTCGGAATAGCAAAAAAAAATAGTAAATGTCGTTTTTAAAACTTTTTTGTGTGAGCCTGTAATGAAAATTCAAAAAACCCGTTTGTAGATTGAAGTAAGTTATATACGTGCCTAAAATTTCATCAAAATCGGTTAACGTTGCTCTCAGCTATAAATGTTTAAAGATCGCAGAATAAGGTCGAAAATAGCGAAATTCACGGAAATCAGCGATTTTCGACCTTATTCTGCGATCTTTAAACGTTTATAGCTGAGAGCAACGTTAACCGATTTTGATGAAATTTTAGGCACGTATATAACTTACTTCAATCTACAAACGAGTTTTTTGAATTTTCATTACAGGCTCACACAAAAAAGTTTTAAAAACGACATTTACTATTTTTTTTTTGCTATTCCGACCAAGTACATTTTTTTCAAAACGACGAAACACATCACTTAGCAAACTTATCCTTGTAGCTTCTCAAAAAAAATCAACTAGTTTGGATTAATTTTATAAAAGTTATGCGATTTTAAATGTTGTAAACTTTCTTTCGTCCGCCACTGTATATATAAACTGCAATCTATTATGTTCCATATAGCGTAGGATTGCAAGTTTAACAAAATTACATTAATCGTTCCTATTTCGGATAACATTTTTGTTACACTTACGCCGCGTCGCCGGCGTGAATGGACTCGCGTGATCGTATGATCCGCGAGTACAAGTGTCATTGCCGGCACTTGTGACCACTGACAGAGTCAGTGGTACCGCACTTTACAACGCGGTGCGACACATGACCGATAAAATGTATTAGTTAGTTCATCACTTTCTTTTTAAACTTACGCCGCGTCACCGGCGTGAATGGACTCGCGTGATCAGTGTACAATAAAAGTATCGAGCATTGATTTTTTATATAGATTGAAAGAAATCTTTATTTTCCGAGGAATTGTTTTTTGTTTTTCAGAATGTAACATACATACTGTTATTAATGTTATTTGATAAGACTGATAAATGTATTTATGTGCGTAGAAGATAAGGAAATGGAAATGTAAACGGGAGCCATCCTAAGCCCAAAGGCAAGGATTAAAACAATAAATAAAAATAAATAAAAAAATAAAATATTAATGTTATTTGTATTGATGATTTATAAATTGTATTGATGATGAGTTGAATTATAAATATATGAATATTTAACGGTTAATGTTTATTGTAATTGAATTCCCTTCCCTCACATTTACTTTTAACGTTTCCGGAATAACGCGATTTTGGGTGCAAAGTTGCCGTGCGAAATTGCCTCAAAATTGCCGTGCGAAATTGCCTCAAAATTGCCGTGAGAAATTGCCTCAAAGTTGCCGTGCAAAGTTGCCTAGAAATTGCTGTGCAAAGTTGCAGCAGGCGGACATAGAATTTTTGCTGCATAGTTGCGGCATCCTTGCGTGGCTCGTTGCCATCTTGCGCCGCAACTATCCTGCAAATATGCTGCAACGAGAGTGCTGTATGGGCGTATGCAGAATAAACGCGGTTCAATTTAGAACAAAAAGCCACGGTTTATTCATGAAGTATCCCTACGCGTTTCAGTATCTAATTAGGAAAGGATATCCACTCGTGTTACATATGTTTTCTTGCAAATTGTTAGCATTAACTCTAAAATTTTATTTTGTTGATGCAGAATCTCTTTCTGTGTCTTCTAAGCATGGAAGACATATTATTTTTGTTTTAGAGTGCTTTTTGCATACAAAATTAGTACATGTCCCGCATTTTATTATTGTTGTACTATTTACACAAGTAAATAGTACAACCCCCTAAACATGCAAACAGGCCAAAATAAAAGAACACGTATATCTTATTTTAGGTCGTCTAAAACATATCCAAAAACCAGAACAATCGGAGGCAAACACCTGAAAATCTTTGAAGGGTGATTTCACCCCCTAAACATGCAAACAGGCCAAAATAAGAAAACACGTATATTTTATTTTCCGGTCCTCTAAAACATATCCAAAAACCAGAACAATCGGAGGCGAACACCTGAAAACCTTTGAGGGGTGGTTTCACCCCCTAACATGCAAACCGGCCAAAATAAAAAAACACATATATCTTATTTTTCGGTCCTCTAAAACATATCCAAAAATCAAAGCAATCGGAGGCGGACACCTGGAAAACTTGTGAATACAGTAATGCCTCGTTATAGCCCCGACGAACGGGACTGGCGGCGGCACACTAACGCGATGCGGACACTATTCCCTTAGAGTAGTATATGCTCTAAGACTATTCCGTGCAGCCGATGCCGCGAGTGAGAAAACCCCAGAGCCGAGCGAGAGGGAACGAAACAGTGGATACGAAGTTGCCGTCGTCTCTTTCGTTCTCTCACTCTCGACCGAAGGATTCCAAGAAATGGTGGGGATAGTGAGCGGGATTATAACGCATGGTAAAAACGGGACACTAACGACGAATTACTGTACACGGGCGTGCTCGCCGGCAGGATACGCGACATACATTCGTTTTCATTCAATCAAAGACACTTCCAAACTGAATTTGAACTTGACAAGTACGTAGCATAATGCAAAAATGTCCGTGGGAAAAATACATAGGGGTGCTGAGTAAAATACTTCACGGTAAAACGATTTTTCAGCCAAAACAGACTCCCATGTACTGAATACACGCCAACGCCCGCCGGCAGGTTAATAGCGGTCGTTCGAATACTTTCGTGGCTCACTGTATTATGGAAGTTTTAAAAATAGATAACTCTGTACCTGCGAATCGGCCACAAACTTTTTTATAAATTTGTGATGTTGAATAAGGACTACCATCTGTTTGGAATATATCTACACTGTACAATAGTGTGCAACAGTGTTACGAGCCGGGGCTGCGGCAACGCGAGAGGTCGGCGAGAAGGGTATTTTCCAAGGAATACGGTTTATGAGTTTGTTAGAGGGCGGACGAACCTGATGCGAAATCAGGGAGCCGCTAGGATTATCGAAAGCGAGGACGAACCTGATGCGAAATCAGGGAACCTCTAGGATGGAGTCACACGCGGACGAACCTGATGCGAAATCAAGGGGCCGCAGGAGGGTGAAACGTCGTGAACGAACCCGATGCAAAATCGGAGAGTCACTAGGATGAAGTTCACAGACGAACCTGGTGCAAAACCAGGGAGCTGTTAGGAGGTTGGATTATTCACATACGAACCTGGTGCGAAACCAGGGAGCTGTTCGGAGGTTGGTAGACTTACAGACGAACCTGATGCGAAATCAGGCAGCTGTAGGATACGGACGAACCTGATGCGAAATCAGGGAGCCGTAGGAGGGGTGAGGTTTCGTGGATGAATCCGATGCGAAATCGGGGAACCACTGGGTTGGAGAAGATTCCTTGTTTTGGATGAGAGGTTGCGAACGAACCTGATGCGAGATCAGGGAGTCGCGGGAAATGTTAGTGATGCCACGAAACTCTTAATTAAAGTTAGATACAACTCGAGCGGTAAAGTTGTATCAGTGGGTGAGTGCTACTAATATTATAAGGATCGCTGGGTAAGAGATGGGTTTAACGAATCTACTCGATTTACACGTGAACACCATTCGTATATTCAATAATCAGTTATTGTACAAATGTAAGTGTCGCGATTAGTTAATTAAATAGAGTGTGTAATTTACCACTAGTTTGCACGGTGTTGACGCACTGGCGATGCGGGGCGTACGAGTGGCTATTTCAAAGTGCCAAATAGAATATAAACCGGACTCGCGGATCCTATGAGGTTAACTATGATTTTGACGGGGACTCTAGCCCGATCATACTAGATTTAACCAACTCTGTACGAGCGTGACACGACGTTACTCTACGCGTGACTGTACTGCTTTGAACCAAAGAGGGTTGAAACCAAAGGGTTTATATAGTCCCAAAATGAGTGGGGATTCGTTAGGAATCTCCATATAAGGAAATCCTTCGGGGTCGTCGTCGTGTCACTCGCGTTCTCACGGTCGTGGTCCAGCTGGTCGGGATCTTGACTTCCATTAGTGATGTGTGATAAGCGAAAGGATTTTAGGGCGTTTTCCCTTCGCAGACGTGAGCTCGAAAAACGGTTGAGAGCGGCGTATGGGAAAATTCCACATACGTAGCAACAGCAATAGTATTTATAATGATTGTAAATAACAATAAATAGATTACTGATACTAGCTTTAGAAAAGTTTGTGTTAAGAAAATAATATAGTTTGCGTAATCGAAAGTCTCGTAAAATAAGAAGTTATCGTTATAAGATTTTGTTATTGTTATTGTTGTTATCGTCGTAATCATTGCCGTTGTTTCGTTGTTTCTTTGTTGCTTCACCTCTTCGCCTCTTTGTTAACAGGCTCATATATATTTGGTTGACAATAATATACAGGTAGTAAAATAAAAGAGTAAGACGAGTCAAATTAAACACTGCGCATTATATGTATAACAGTCTTAAGGGGTTATACCTAGTCAGGAGGCCGAAAAGAGGCGAATGTTTGTAATTTTTTTTTTGAAAAGCGAAAGCATATATTTTTACAGAACTTTTTGCATTTAAAAGAGCAATATTTAAAGAACATTTGGTAATTTATTCGTAGAAAATATTTACATTTATAATAAAGTAACAACCGACATCCAAGAGGCCTTTTTAAAAATTTGGTTTTGCGGTGAGCATTGCCATTCGGAATCAGATTATCTAAAATCAAAAAACAAAAAAGATTTCGTTAGTATATTAATGGATTCTCTGATTAACGGAGGGAATTTCCGAAATATTAATTTAAAACAAAACGGCGGCTATTTAAAGCTGAAATATTTATTTTTTCGCGTGATTTTTGCATGAAAAAATCAAGATTTCAGCTTCAAATAGCCGCCATTTTGTTTTAAATTAATATTACGGAAAATCCCTCCGTTAATCAGGGGATACATTAATATCCTAACGAAATCTTTTTTGTTTTTAGATTTGAGATAATCTGATTGCGAATAGCAGTGTTCACCGCAAAAACAAGGCTTCCTGGATGTCGATTCTTACTTTATTGTAAACGTAAATAGTTTTCTACGAAAAAATTACCAAATGTTCTTTAAACGTTGCTCTTTTAAGTGCAAAAAGTTCTGTAAAAATATGTTTCCGCTTTTTAAAAAAAAATTCACAAACATTCGCCTCCTTTCGGCCGCCTGACTAGGTATAACCCCTTAAGGAATGCTTGAAGCTGATGCTGTGTTGCCAAAAAAGTTTAAACGCCTCTCATAAACATTTGGTTCGCGGCACATTCTCTCAATACAATTGTAAGAAGCGAGAGTTGTGTTTTACGGTGCTAGGCAGGAGACATTTCTTATTATTTTGTTATAATGTTACTATAATTATTTGTAAAATCAAATTTTGGTGGAACACGTGTGTGTCAATTTAATATCACTGTTTTAAGATCAGAATTATTTGCTGCATTAAGGGATCCTACCTGCAGCAGTATTTATTTTTAATGATAATCAACTTCAGTAATTATCAATAGTTTTGTAAACTAGTAAAAAAAAAAGTGACGTTATCGTAATTTGAGCTTGTGCTTATAGTGAAAAACGGTTTGACAACAATGAGTAATTCGGTTATTTTTGTAGACTCTACATAGATATGTAGATGCACAGTCAGCGAACACGTTGTCACTTGCTGATCTCCTGTAGCAGTAATCTAACGATATTTTAGTTCTGCTCGATAGGTATGTATCAATCTCCGACGGACTTACTTGCACATTGTCTCCCTAATTATTGTGAAGACGATTCACTAGTCGAAGAAAACGAGGGTGAAACGTCATCGTACAGGTGAGTTTAATTATTCTCACATGTTCACATTTGCCCTACTTAGTTGTTATTATTATTATTAATAGTCTTCCTGATTCCTTAGGACGTACTACTCTAGAATGTCCTACAAGAATTTTTCTTTTCCAAGTAGTATCCAAAATGGCCATTCTATATCATTCTCCTTTCATAACATATCAGTAGCTCTCATCTACCGATTTAAGACATTTTATAAAATCAATAATTTATTAAACTAAACGATAATATACAATAATCAGCGAATAAATTGGCGTTGGGTACTTGGACGAGATGCCGTTCATTCTTCGATTGAACTATATTGCTTGACGCCGATGAAATCTGTCGCATTATTATGAATAAAGAATATGAGAAAACTTTCGCCAACAGCATGCCGCGATGACGTCAAATAAAGGAAAGGAGAATATAGCTGAATCGAATTCTCGTCACCAGGCCGATCCTTGACAGGAATGCCTAGGAATTATGCGCTTTTTACCTCTGTTTTCCTTCTCGTTTGCTTTTTTCGACGTGTTACTTAACCGCTGAATCTAATTAGTCAGTGCCCCGATTAAGTACACAACTTGAGCCGTGATGGACAAAACGAAAAATTGACAACTCTCAATACAGCATTTCATTATACAGTGTCTTTGAAAAAGATGGCCTCCTGAAGGGACGAGACGGTTAATGTAAAATGGAGTAAAAAAAGTTCCACCAGCATAGTGTTGAAGGCGCATATCTAATCAGACAAATGTAACAGCATATTTTCCATATGGCCACCATTTCTTCTCATGTAAATTTCTAACCGCTGTGAAAGGAATTGACACTTTTCTTGTAGTACATCTGCAATTTTAATATTACATGCAGCACTTTTCTTTATTTTTTTTGTTTATCTTCTAATATTGTAAATCTAAAGACGGAATGTCTGTCACATAAGTCATGTCTATGACATTCCTAACACTTAACAAAGTTTAGACAACGTTACTATATATATAATGCTAGACATTGATACGTAACTTTGACAGTTTTTAAAGACCCACCTCACTACAAAATTTGTAAAATTTCTTAATGGTATTTAAGTATTTATAATAGTAAGCATTGCAATTTCGGCATTTTCTAATTAAAACTATAACTTTTATCGTGAATTCTTTGAAAACAGAAATTAGTTCAGGGAAAACATCGTCCTTGCAGAGTTGTCTTCCTTAACAAATGAATCACAACTTCATTATTATCCCTTCGAAATTTTTAACGAGGCCGGCCAAGTTATTCACTAAACTTTCACAATAAACGTGTACGTATTGTGAGACTAATTTTAACAATCTCGGACATTGTTGTACATCAGACAGAAAAATGTACTTAAACGATGTTGAAGTCACAATCTCGACGTACCCTGTTGGATATTACTTAGCATGCTAAGAACGTATATTGTAATATAGCCCTCCTGCCCATAAAATTTCACATTATCTCGCATTACGAATTTAAAGAGACTCGAAACGCGTACGTCTCCGTAGTAGCTCGCACGGAAATTCAATGTAGCAAGCGAATTTTTCACGGTCGTATATAAATTGTCATGTTACTAGTCAGGTCAGACCCATGTAGACTTTTAAATAGCACACTGGCAGGAAAAGCAATCGAAATTGGATAAACGCGTACCAGTGATAATAGCCAGCTAACCCTCAAGTAGCAACTATTGTATAGTACTCACCAAATGGAACTTAAATCATCGACTCCAACACCATGCAATACTCACCTGAAACAAGAGAAACGAGGAGATTGTTAGTGCATACCATTAAAAATCTCCCGACAATAGCGATATCACTCATATCCTGAAATTCGTATGAAAATACCTCTACCAGAAATGAATTATTGTATGTATTTTGTGAATTACTAATGAAGTTTCGTATTTACTGATGAAGGAAACCATAGGAAATTCATGTTTTCGTAGCAAGGTCTTCTGGGGCACATTCGTGAGGTGTGTCAACCATATCCCTGCAGACCACCGCAAATTATATTTTTCGCCACTCATTACAAAAACATAACACAAGAAACACATTTGGTGGTTTCACCTTCAAGGATATCGACGCACTATTTCAGTTTGAATCCTCGAAATCATTCAGATGCGAGTGTGCTGTTGTTTCCTTCGTCCACAGGCTTGGAACTTCGAACATTAAATCTATTCTTGGAGAACGTATTCCTGTCCGATTACCAGGACAAAAGTGGGATTCTTCGATTCCACTCAATAGAAATTCTCCAGTGGTGCATAACAATTGCAATCTTCCGTTCAAAATCATTTAGTAAACTTAACTTTAGCTATCGTTGAAAATTCGTCAATATTTTGCATTCATACATTTCTAAACATTTATTGCGAGTAATCTTGATCATACGGTAGGAGATTCGTTTCGCAAGATTCGGAAGGAAAATAAAAGGAAGCGGCAGTGAAACCGAAACAGGAGGTAGTTGTACCGACACGATGCATTGAGCGCACGCTATGCGTATCATCTCGTTCGCGTGTAAATCCGTGTTTACACGGCTCGGGGAGCACATGCGGCTGCATCTCGCGCATCTTATCGAATCCATCGCATTTCGTGCCATGCGATCGTGGCTGCCGAGACGATCTCGTCGCTTTAACACGGGGAAAGTCGACGGTTAATTCTTATTTTCAATCAAGTATACCGTGCAATATTCCCTCACTGATTGCAGTTGTTATTTGGGCTCTTAAAATTTTATTTTTTGAAAAAGTAATTCTATTATTTTCAGTTCTATGATTTATAAAATTTTCTTACGATAAGGAATTACTCCATAATTTTTGTTAAGTTTCCCTTTGGATAACGGAAGTTATAAGATTATGGAGTAGCTACTGCCATTTGAAGTTCTATAAAGTATTCATTGTTTAATGTGTTTTGCAGTTTGATAGACATTTTTTATGAAAATAACTTACAATTTTCCATTGGGCTTTATGACGTTTCAAATTCTGTTCGAGCAAGTCTTACCATTTTTTAATTCTGTATCATTTAATTGGATAAGGTGCTTAATTCCTTTGTGTTCTTTAACTTTGAGAATATCGTCACCATGCAAGATGCGATACCTTAATCAATACGTTGTCAAAATCGTGGGAAAAAGTTTAGTTACATTTTATATAAATACACAAGCGATTAATACTCAGAAGTATAATAAGTGTATAAATCATAGTTCGACAGCCATCTGGACTTGTCGTTACAATACCGGTTTCTTATAGGTTTCCGTGCGCTGAAAACGAATCCGCAAAGCGTTTGTCACCATCACCCTTAGTTTTTGAGAAATTCGATGTTGAAAAAAAAATGTAAATTTTCAACTTTGAACATCTTTTGTGTCAAAACAGTTGCTTGTTCTGCCAAATTATTCTATGAACCCTCCCGAATACGATATAAGTTATTAGTGCATTATGAACATTTAAATATGTTTAAACAACGATCAAAGGGAAAAGAACATCGAAAAGGCACTTATTTCTGCAGATATCCTTTAATTTATTTCCAAAATTAAGGGTTTAGGAGAAAATCTGACTAATTCCACGCGGTGCAGCAGACATTTTTCCTTCGGAAAACATCAACAGAAGTGATAAGTGACGTGTTGTTTTCAATACACAAGCGAAATAGTTTAGCAAAACGTGCGGCGCCGCCAGTGGTAGTCACGCGCGTTAAGCAATTGTGTTACGCTGAGCGGCAGTGGATCGCGTGTCGTCGTTGACTACCACTGTCGACGCAGCACGTTTTGCCAAACTATTTCGTTTCTGTGTTGAAAACAAATCGTAACTTACCACTTTTGTTGATGCTTTCCGAAGAAAAATGTCTGCTGCATCGCGTGGAGTAGTCAGATTTTCTCCTAGAACCTTAGTTTTGGAAATAAATTGGAAGACATCTGAAAAAATAGGTGCATTTCGGGTGTTCTTTTCCCTTTGATCGTTGTTTAAACATATTTAAATGTTGATAATGCACTAATAATTTATATCGTTGTATTCGGGAGAGTTCATAGAATAATTTGACGGAACAAGCAACCAAAAAACTATTATTGTTTCGACACAAAAGATGTTCAAAGTTGAAAATTTACAGTTTTTCTCAAAATCGAATTTCTCGAAAACTGAGGGTGATGACGACAAACGGTTTGCGGATTCGTTTTCAGCGCACAAAAATCTATAAGAAACGGCTATTGAATGTTACAAGTTCGAAAAAAGTCAAATTTTGTCGAACTGTGATATTAGAGACGTACCGACTACATAGCAGCCGGATAGTCAGTTAAGCCATAGATTTACGTCTTTTTAAAACACGAAGAAAAAGTTTCCTGCGAACTTTGTAGAATATTCGTCGTTATCGGAGCAAGAAAATGAAATGCATTAAGCTCAATTCATTATCCACGTGGAAGGATGTACAAGGAAATTCTTGGGGAACACGAGGACGGCAGACTTACCCAGGAACTTTGCAAGGGACTTACTACTTAGGATGACATCGTTTTGAAGCGATCAATTTCCGGAAGCGGAAACGCTACGCCGGCGTCGTATGCTAAAGGAATTATACTTAATAATGACTACTCCTTAAGCCTGATCCTTGAATCCATTGACTTGCCTCAACCATTCGAACAGAAAATCGACACTAAACGAATATAACAAAAGAAAAGAATTCACATTGTAACCTGTAAGGCTTGGAAATAGGTATATCATTGACGTTACATACGTCGTCCTCAGAATACAGTGAAAGAATGATCGCGAACGTGTAGGTAATTTCTTCTACGCGAAAGATGAATAAACTTCCTGACTGTTTCGCGGTGCTTGCAGCAATTTTCACTTATTACTATGGAACGAGGTAATCGAACGGGAGATATCGAGTCATCTCCTAGCTTAATTAATGCCTAATGCACTTCATTCCTCGGTTATATTTAGATTTCAGTGCTACCGGAATAATGACACACTATTTTGTGTCAAGGGATACTATTTCTGTGAACGAATCAGGGTTCGGAAAAATTGTAGGTGTTATTTGAGTCACATGCTCGATAAGTACTCTTTCCTGTAATTCGATATTTTTGTTGAAATTTTTGTACATTAAAATAACACGCGATAGAATATGAATGTACCTATACTGAAAGCTTATATGAAAGAAATGTGAACGAAACGAAAGAACGTATGAAATATACAAAAAAAAATTATGTTAAACAATTTTATTAAAAATGCACTAAAAACTAAAAAATAATTCTTTTCTTGTACTACAATTTCGATGGTGATATACTAAGAGCGCCTGCAAAGTTTCAGTTTTACAATTGTGACGGATAATTTTTCGATAAATTGTGTATTTTCGGTAATCGCGATGCGACTCGCGTCCTGAACGCAGCGGCTTTTTGTCGTTTTCGTAAAGAATGCGAGTGGCTGATTTCAAGTCGTTTGGATTTGTGGTTATGGGTTATATTTATTGATGACTGGGTAATTTTTTCACCCGCTCGGGGTTAATTTTTTTTTTTAAATATTGTATTGTCATCCAAACTACGCACGCCTGCAAAGTTTCAAGACAATTGGATAGTTGGAAGTGGGTTAAATTTGAGTTGTTAGATTTGAACCATACATACATACAAATATACAAACAAACAAACAAAAACAAACAGAGGATCGAAGCTGAATAAAATCGTTTAGAAATAGAATTCATTTCGCTTATGTGAGAATAACTCTGATGTTGATAATAGAGTTGATATGTATTTATATTTATAAGAACGTCATTTCAAGTATGTAATTAATAGGTATGTATTTTATCATAATTTCAAAATTCCCCAAGTGTAGGGCTGTTTTTATTATGCTTTGCCGACTGTATAGCGTATCAAGAAACGTTCCATGAAAATGCTACATATTTATTTTTGAGAGACTCTATGATAAGGCAAAAAATTGTACACATTTCCAATATGACAAATGTCCTCAGTTCAGAACGCAAAAAACGTTTTTCACATATATTAACACAGAAGTGTTTTCCTAATGCATCTACCTTCGCAACAAATCAAAATGTCTCCATTTTCAAGATTATAAAACGCTAAGAAATGAATAAGAATATTTTACTATAATCACCAACAGTTTCCTAAGGAATTGCTTGCAAAATTTTCTGCCATCACTCTCCCTATTCAAATAATACGTGCTGGAGCGCACAAACAGCATCTAGAGAATGATGCGATTGATAATAATAATGCAAAGTGACGAGAAGAACCGATCTACCTATCTAAATAATTTAAAATATTTGAATACATATCAGTTTCATAATTTGTAGGTGTATCGTTACACGTACAAAATGTAATTATGAATATAGACTTTGCTATATCATGCAGCTTCTTCTATTCAACGAAACAAGGAATACGGGCGAAAACGTTTACAAAACTATACTATCACTTACATCACCCGATTTGCTAGGATTTTCAATATTATTAAAACTTTTGAGTTTTAACCCTCTGAATTCTAACTTATTCACCCGTCAATGGACCAGAGACGTTTTGGTTAATACTGTATTTGTTAAATAGACCTTTGGAATATATAAAATATAATACAGTAATATTAAAATCAGTAATTCAGTTAAGTATGCGAATTACGCACTCTCTGTAAACTCTGTGTCATTATATCAGGAATTTCCCATCCAGAATAGTACAAAGCAACCCACCTTATCAACGGTGGTTAGTAAACATTACTACTAGACTTTTATAAATATGAATTGGCTATTCTTAAAAGTTGTTGATTTGCAAATTTATTTTCTAATAATATTCGAATATTAAGTACATGTGTTTAAAAAATATAATACGTCGGAAAGAAACATGCATTTTTCTTTTAAAAATTCAATGCCTGTTGGAACCCCTAATATGTAAAAAAATCAAATAAAATTAATACCACATTACTAATTTATAAGGACAAACACATTGACATGGTCCCCCGTGAACAAGTGCAAGAAATTTTTTTGGGTCATATGTATACATATACTAATATGTATACATTTTTATATGAAGTGTTTCACTATTTCACTATTTTGAAATGTAAAGTTGCTCCTATAAAAACGTCCTACATTTTTTCATACATGAAATATACAAATATTTCTTAATATACATGTACATAGTATCAAGAGTCCTATGAAAAGCCAATAGAATCAAAATGAGCCCGTGGGCTGCGAACGCGTGGCCGAGTTGATTCACGATTGAAGCGCGGGAATAATTGTTGTACAATGGCAACGATAATTGCTGCGCACTCCGTGACGATCAATGGGCCAGGTTTCGTAAAGGATCCCACGGTACCTACCAGGACACCTTACCCTGCCACTAGTTACGGTGTTTTCAGCAAAGAAGAACCGTCTCCACGCCACGTAACCGTTATTATTTACTCAGTCGGTCGGTACTTTCATCCTTATGCAACGAGCCTAGATGCTATCTGTCATCCTCTCCTACCAGCGTTTCTTCGAGCTTTGCGAAATCGTCAACACTCTCTTGGGAAACCACACGGAGCTTCGTTCAACCCAATTTCTGATCCACGACTACACGATCGATCAAAAGAGCGCGACAATCTGACTGACACTGTTACTAGATCATTTCCAAAGTCCTTGCGTTCTTTTACATAAATTCTCTTCCAGCAAAATGTATACATGTCGAAAATACTAATTTTATGTTTTGATTAATTTATTCATACCCTTTTCTTAGATTCAGGTGGTTTATCTTCGAAAGGCTCGTCCAAATTTGTTAAAACTTTCGATTTTCAAACAATTGTCTAATTCAAAATAGTTTAACGAATAATTTTAAACAAGGGATGATGTAAAAATTCTCATTTTGCCTTTTTAATTTCAATAAAGAACTGCTGCAATGCAGGTTTTCATATTATCATATTGTATACATAGTAATGAAATTTTTCCATCGACGAGTATGTCAGTGCCAGAGATTTTATCATTAACGATTTGCTCAACCGGTCAATCTGCAGTACCTATACAAGAATCAGCGGTAATAATTTCATTGAGTGAAAGTAGTTCTCGATGAATAGTTCTCTGTCTATTTCACCAGACACATAACACGACTTTCTGCGGATACGATCCTCATAGAGCCGCACGCTTAGAAATAGCCTTCTCAGCAATCAAATTATTTTTACACTTCATTCTTGTAAATAATCTATTTTGCTTATTTTGCCACAGTTCCGTTAAAAAATTGTTCAAATTCCTGTCGAAATAACAAAGAAATCGCGATTTCCTTTGCTTAACTCGTGGGAATCCATTTCCAATTTTGAGGCTTTCCAACTTTTTCTTACTTAATAAACAGGTGTGGCAACAGTCAGGTTTAGCTTTTTGTAAATTTTTTGGTGGTGACTATGCTTACTTATGCGGACACACTATTCACTGACAAAAATGTTCATGCAATGAACTGTGCAAAGATCCGTACAACGACCTGATACCTTGTCTATTTAATATTTATAATAAAACGAAGTTATCGGCCGTCCTTCTATTATGCCTGCTCCGATAGTGACCACTTCATTTTCTAAGTGTTGCTATTCAGAAGAAGTACCCATCATAGTTGCTCTTCAGATAGAAATCATCATAAGAAATAGGTAATCGAGATATCAAAGTTAGTTTGACTCAGAGTTTTTAATAATAGAATAAAAATATTGTAAACCACTCTCATTTCCTACAAAGCTTCAAATAATCTTGTGCAATATTCTATATAAAAGCCAAATTTGCTTTTCGTCATATGCCTTCAACATTGTACAACTGCTGTATGAAGATTTTATTTAAATGATTGGGAGCAAATCAAACTTCTGAGCTCTTCCCTATTTGTGTGAAAGAAGGCTAAAAGCGAAAATAGACATTACGGCGTGATTTACAAGGTTCCTGTCGCATGCAAGTTATTTATTATGATAACCTCATTTAACATTAAAAATAGAAGTAAGATTATCATAAAAACATAGAATAAAAAAATAAAAAAATTTTAAGAAAAATTTAAACCGACTTCAAAAAAATAAAATTGCACTAAAAAGTAAAAAATAATTTTTTCCCTTATTTAATCTATGACTCTCATATTTTTAAGTCGGCGCCGCATCATTTGCACTGTGTAAATCTGGCGCCGACTTAAAAAATATCAGATTCGTAGATTAAATAAGGGAAAAAATTATTTTTTACTTTTTAGTGCAATTTTATTTTTTTTGAAGTCGGTTTTAATTTTTTTTAATTTTTTTATTTTTAACTTTTTAGTTTTATATATATTGATACAACATGCTGAGGAGATATGCGCGTACGTACATAAAATAATAATAATTAGGTGACAATAGTCTATTATTAACCAGAACTGGCAAAATATTGGGCCAATGTTGATGCAGTGTAGGATGGGACCACCGGGACATCGCCCTCTTTCGAATAAAAAAAATATCATCAAAATTGGCCCATGTGCTGAGGAGTTATGCGGGGACAAACATATAAATTATTATTAACCATAACTGGCAAAATGTTGGGCCAATATTGATTTAGTGTAGGATGGGAACACCGGGGCATCGCCCCCTTTCGAATAAAAAAAGATCATCAAAATCGGTCCTTATGCTGAGGAGTTATGCGGGGACAAACATAAAAAAAGCATACAAACGGGTCGAATCTATAACCTCCTCCTTTTTGAAGTCGGTTAATTATGAAATCAAAATCAAAGTACTTTTTCGTGATTCAGGTACTATCAACAGTTCAAAGTGAACAGTTAGTTATTATTGTACTCTCGTTTTACTTGTAAAAATGGGCATGTCTAAAGGCACGGTTAAACATGTGCAATGCGCGCTACAGAACACCATTACAAGGGTCGATTTTTATGGTTCGGCGCGCAACGTAGGACCTCGTACCGTAGGAAATATTGAGTGTTCGGCGCGCAATGCGCGCTGTTGCACATGTTTAACTCTGCCTTAACAGTAAAACGTACAGTGAAATTTCAAAAGCTCTAGTCATCGAAAAATCGAAGTAAAACGATTTCAGCGTGATCTATGCAGCATAACTCGTGTTCGTAGATCTGCACAATAATGGAGCCGGTAGCTCTGTCAGTGAACATCCACCTCGTATCCCACATTCAGCTAACAGTACATACAGTCGCCTGTGATACGACGTCTGCAAGCCGCCGCGGTCTCATAAAAATGTATATACATATATAAACTCAGCCACCTAGCTATTTACCTTTGCGACCTGGTTCAGCGAGAAAAGCGGGAATGGCGAGTCTGTCAGTTCAACTGCGGAAGAAAAAGAACCGTGCGTCGCGTCGTGTTGAAACGATAGCGAGGTCGACTGCACAAGCAGAAAATGAAATAGGTATGTATGTACCGTGATCGCGTATAATCGTACAATCGGCGATATTCACGCTGTGCCCCGTGTGAAATAATCAATTGGGCAATTTTTCGATCGAGCAAACTTGAATTTCTTTGACCTCAGGTTTTAGAGATTAAGCAATTAGCTGTTTACAGATTTTTTAATATTTCGAGGACAGTGATGACTGAACAGCTTGAGACAAATTGTACCATTTGCTTCTCTAGAAAGCAACCGTATTCTTTGTTAATGTTTGGAATATTTATTGTATTTTGTAGAGATAACTAAAGGTGTAGAAGTGCCATGAGCAAATATGTGGATACAGTATTGTGTGTATGAATGGGAATATATAAGGTTAGTGTATAATAATGTTTATAAATTTATTTAATCAATGGTAATCAATGGGACTTGCTATATAGTAGATTAATACATAATGACAAAGCAAATTATGGATGTGTTAAATACTATTAATTAAACGCATTTAATGACAACGAATTAATGAAAGTTTCCAAGAATGACTTATCGTGATATCATCACAATTATGGTATATTTTAGGTGATACAAAATTTCAAATTACCCTAATGGAAGCATTGCGACGTATTTACCTATTGCAGCACTAATAAGGGACGTTCGGCAACTCGCAAATTTAGAAAATTATGAAACTTAGTGTGCAAGTAGAGTAGTTCATCCGTAACGCAACGCTATTTTTTGTTGGTGCCATAGTGCAGCTTTTGTGGGTGTAATCACCCCTTGAAAAAAGTGCAGAATTTTCTTTCCCGTGCATCCTTTCTTTATATCTACAAAACTGCGTAAAAATAATTCCCGAACACTCCATATTTTTCAAGTTACCCCCACCATCAACCCTTAAAATTAAGTTTCTGCATTTTGTAAATATATGTTGAGATACCTCTGCATAATCTTTTTTCATACATATAAATAGTTTATGTGTTATATTTTTTTGTAAACAAATAAAACCTCTATTTTCGAATTTGAAGTCCATTTTAGCAGTTTTCATTAATAAGGTAGTTTCTTAAAGCAATATTTAAATTATTATTTATACAAAGTTTAGACGGCTTTCAATTATTCAAGGAAGACTGTATGTTAGGGTGCAGCGAAAATATTTTTTTCAGATACAATATTGATGTAGGTGTCAAAAGTTGCCCAAGATGGTCCATAATCTGGGTTTGGAAGGATTTTTTTCTCGGACTTTATCTTCAGGTTACGCATTGGCACCAATGTATGCAATTCCTATGAAATTTTCCATTTTTTATGAAAATTTTTATTTGTTGCCGATTCACTTCTAATCGCTTATAATGGTTATAATAATTAACTGTGTTAAAAATGTTTGCATACAATATATGAGAAATATGGATTTTTCAAAAATTATTTTTACGCAGTTTTATACATATTAAAAAAGGATGCAACTTTTGTTTCAACTCCTTTTTGATATCTCTCACCGTTCTCGAGATAATCCACTGAAAAGAAAATTCTGCATTTTTTCAAGGGTGATTTCACCCCCAAAAACTGCACTATGGTACTAAGAAAAAATAGCCAAACGTCCCTTGTAAGTGACAGTATATTTCGCTATTAACAATTTTGCATTAAAGTAATAAAAGGATAATCTGCCGTGTTTTTCCCAATATATTTATTACTATATTTCAAAGCTTGGGCTGCATTCTTTCAAATATCGATTGTTTTTAGGATAGAGTGCACGGAGGGAATAAAATTTCGGAGGTCAATTCCAAATGATAAAGAACTAAAGAAATATAAGTTCCAAGAGCAAAAAGGCTAGCACACTCAGGAATAGATCTAAATTAATAAGAAATGAATTACGCATCAGTGAAAGTGGTGCACAAGTTTTCGGAAGAAATCACAAGTGAATTGGGTACCTACACGTAGGCGTTCATAAACATCAGGGAACTCGCGAATTAGCGCAAGGAACTAGAACCTGTTGAACGAGAGATAAGGAACCGGAAAAGCTATCCAGCTGGTAACCATCAAGCTCAGTATACCACATTGAGCTCAAAAAAATGTGTTACGTCAATGGCGGTGACTTGTATCGTTTAATGGCAAAGCGATCATAGAAAAATCGATCTAAAAGCAACCCGACAGGCGAGTTGAATGCTATTTACCAGCCGTAAAATGGCGGGCAGCAAAACCAAATTGCAGTTCTTCGCAGCACGCTCAATTACTTACTATATAATATGTTTACGAATACACGACCATTTTTCTTCAGGAATTTCTTCTTGAATGATTCTTTCGTGAGACTTAAGAGACTTATCGTCATCTTGACACCGTAACGAAAAAATGCACGTGTTGTAAGAAATTGAACCTGTTACGCGGATGCGTTGCTCCTCGTTGCGTAAAGGTGCCATTTCCAATGCGCGGCCTGTCGCGGCGGCGAGCGGCTCGGCGCCTCCTCAGAACGCCGCAAGGTTCTTCGTTGCGGTCGCAGATGGTATTTCCTATACCTAAGCGGCGCCGCGCTGGCCCTTTTCGAGCACTTGAAAAAGTCTATTGTTGTATGAGGTCTCGAGGACCGTCTTCGACACCGAATTTTTTGGCTTTCGACCCTCGAGAGGGTTTGAATACCATCAAGAAGAAATGAGAAATGTCTATGATTTTCGCATTTCTCATCAGATCTTTGCGAAAACGACGCCAATCGATTCCGTATGTTTCACCGATGAAACTAACACCAAGAACGACATAATTCGGAGCATAATGAAGGAAATTAGATGAAAATTTAATTTATATAATTTCTCGCTAGCTTCGTTAAAAATAGTCAGATTTACATGAAATTTGGTACGATTTTCATCGGAGAAATATAAGGAATTCATCGGTGTCACTTCTATATCAATACGATAAAGAGTTAAGAATTATTTTACTTCTGAAACAGGTATGAATCCTCGGCCAACCCCAGCGAATCGAGGTCGGCGACCCACAGTCGAGGGTGAAATATTCATTTCAGCGTATTAAGAAATTCTTTATTGTTTATCGTATCGATAAGGGAGTGACAGCAATAGATTCCTTATGTTTTTCTGATGAAAATCATACCAAATGTCATGTCAATCGGACTACTTTTGCAGAAGCAATACAAATCATAAAAGGAGTAGGCATTTTTTTACCTTATTGCTTGTATAAAAGTAGTCCGATTTACAACGGCACAGTGGGCCGGATTGAAGAAGTCAGTGACATTTGGTTGTTTCTTAATATGATAAAACTATTCCTTTCTAATAATACCTGATGTATAATTTAATATTTTTTACATTTATTTTTTCCAATTTTTAAATTAATCGTGATAAAAAAATTGAAAACGTTTACAGTAATCATTCGTATTAAACCCGACGAACGGAGCTGGCGACGGGCGTACGACGCGTTGCGGACACTATTCTGTGCGGCCGATACTGCGATTGAGAAAACCGAAGCGCTAGCGAGAGAAAATGAAACAGTTGACACGAAGTTGCCATCGACTCGTTCGTTCTCTCACTCTCAACTAAAGGATTGCAAAAAATGGTAGGGATAGTCACCGGAAGTACTACGCATGGTAAAAACGGAGCTATAACGAGGATTTACTGTATTTGGTACTTTATTTAATGCCCTTTTAAGTGGTTTAAGTCGTATGTTAGGGAAACTTTTCGTTTCCAAATTATAAGGAAAAGTCGAATAGTAAAGGAAAGTAGCCGAATATCGTTTTATTTAAATTAAAGGCCAGTCATTTGAGATAAAAATCATATTTTATTAGTAATTCTTTAACTCTCGGACACCACAGTGGGTTACGTTAATCCAGTCCGACCGGAAAACACCTGGCATTTCTAAACGGTAAAGTATGTGGAGTTCTCCATTCCTCTTCTACAAATCCCCCCCGCAGAGAATCGCTAGTATGCCTGAAGCAGTGGAGTACACTCATTGCAAAGGTAGTCTGTGGGTTACGTTCACTCAGTGGGACTGTAACGTTAGGAATGTCTTCTTTTCAACCCCTGCATGAAAAGGGTTGTTTTTTACGCCAGCTGAGCGACAGCAAAATAGCTAATTTCAAGGGTCCTGTGAAACAATGAGATGTATCGCATGCGTATTCGCCTTTTCTACTTTGCTCCCAAGGGAACTAGAGTTTGCGAGCTGAGTGAATATGGGGCGTTATGACATATGCTTTCTGACATATGGTTTCGTGTAGATTTGGTGTTTGGAATTCTGTCAAAGTAGCAGAAGGTTACGTGGAAATTTCTGTCAAAAGTCTTCAAATTATTAATTGCTCAAATATATTTATTAATTACTTAAACGTATTTATTAATTTGGACAGAATAAAAAAGCAATCGAACATGCATATTATTTTGCAAATCGCCCAGCAGACTTTCAAAAACACACCTTCCATACAGGTGTTTAAAAAAGTATTAGAGAGACTAGATTTTGCCTCGCCTGAAGTACTTACTGCCCGAGCGCAGCGAGACGAATTTTAAGAGGGAACATTCGTTCGATAGAAGTAAAATGTTACTCAACTTCACCTTGCCAAATAACTATATCTTTTTTAACCAATCAGAATAAAGTTTTTTTTTTAATGGCTATCGTATGACTCGAACCCTTTCGATTACTGTAGGTATAATTAAACTCTCGTATCTTTTTCTAAAAGGAACTGTGATTAAATAGAAAAAAAATTTCAGAAAATTCACATACTTGATCTCTTTATTTTCAAGATATCTCGAGTAACAATCGATTTATGACGAAATCACCTCTATATACTCTTTTTCCTTATTGTCTTACGAATCGATTGAAGGCAAAAACATTAAAAACCGTGCAGCACATCCAGAGATACAATAACAGGTTACAAAAGTGGAAATACACTTTAAAAGTTTACACTTCAAAATTCAGAAGATATTGTACATCAGAACATAATATAAATATATACATCAAATAATAAAATATAATTTTATTATGGCTTCATATTGCCAAGGAACTTCTCCAGCGGGCGAAACGAACCAGTCTACGAATGCGTTGCAAATGTCTATAATTTGTTTACTCAGTCTTGCATAACGCAGGACGATGAAATATTTTGTGTATTGTCGTTGCTGCTATCTTCACAAAGCACCAAATTATGTAGTGTCCAATGCTCGAAAGGACATTCCAGTTTCCAAAAACTTAAAACATTATATAAAATATGGAAAACTTAATTTAAAAAAAACAATAGTAAATTAGCAATTGAATAATTACTAATGGTGATTCAAAAATTACTTTTCAGGTTACTGGGGAATCATTCCAATCCCTGTCATTTGCATTCAGAATTCGCCAGGGTATATCGGCACAATTGTAAAAGATGCTCTTAAACATCTATGTCGCACATTGGTCCCAACATTCATGTCGCAGTCCAGTGGTTCGGATTTTAGAAAAATTGCACAGCAATTCTCTGCGAAATGGAATTTTCCAAATTGCATCGGAGCAATCGATGGGAAGCACGTTACGGTATTTTGTCCGAAAAATAGCGGCACGTTGTATTTCAATTACAAGAATTATTTCTCGCTCGTGCTATTAGCGTTAGTCGATGCCGACTACAATTTTATTGTAATTGACGTCGGGTCCTATGGAAGAAGAAGGGGACAGTGGAATATTAGAAAAATCGGTGATGGGTCGTCAGATTCGGACGGGAACATTCAATTTTCCCACTGCGAAGGCACTGGTGGTGTCACACGTCATCGTGGGTGACGAAGCCTTCAGACTCACGAAGCACATGATGAAGCCGTATCTCACAATATATTCTCACAATATATTCTCACAATATATTGTAGGGGGAACCTGTCCAAAACCGTATACCGGGGGAAAACCGTATACCATATTTATTTCTGAAAACAAATGAAGGAAGCCCACGCGCGTTTGGCAATTGTTTTCCGCCATATTGAACTGTTAGTCAACAGATCATCGTAGCAAAATACATACGCTCCAGCTAATTATTAAATTTATTATATTTCTACGTGCTGTGATCTTATTTTCGACTGTACTTCAAGTGGACTATATAGTGTTCTGGTAATTAGAATGTAAATTACATGAAGATATCTATTAACAGTATCTATTTCTATTATATTTTGATGATCGTGGCCGATTGTTGCCATTTTCATATTTAGCTGTAACCAAAAGTATGGATGTTCTTGGGGCAAAACCGTACGGGATAAAATCGTACACCGAATGACGGTTCGTAAAGTAAGTAGTGTTCCATTTTTGTTTAAAGGTGTCAGCAAGATGCCACGTAATTATAAACGAAACACTACCAGACAAGATTGGAACTCGGAAAATACGAAAAAGGCTATAATGAGTATAATCAATCGAAACATGGGTTACTTAAAGGCAGCTCAAACGCATGAAGGTGTGGTGGATGAGCACACGAAGGTTGCACCGGCTGAGGATCCGAAGAACTCGACGATTTTCAATGATACCGTTGTTAATTTAGACATCCATATACTATACGGTTTTGCCCCATAGGGTAGGCAACACCGGAAAAAGAAGAGGTTTTGTTTTATTGTTCTATTAAGTAGATACCGTACGTACAAAACCTCCACGCACCGGATAATATAAAATACCGTAAATTTTTAGTCAAGGTATCGCGTTTCCACAAATGAGAAAACATCAAGCAGTACTTAGTGGGCAAAAATTCATGAATAGTCGAAACAAAAATATTTACTTCTCGTCGACCTTTTTAGATTTTTCATTCTCACTGACAGAACACGCAAGTTTTTGTCACGCTGACACATTAAATGACAAGCTGGTCATTCATATGCTTCAATATCGTGAATCGCAACATAATTTATTCCATAATACAACAATTAAATAGAATTACTCAACTATCCCCGGTCTCCCATACTTTTTAAAATATTTATTTCTGGCTCCTTGGGTCACTTCACCCAATTAGCTGATTGGAAAGTTGCCCAAATATTGTATAATTTCGTTAGAATGTATTAACACTTTGTAGACCGTACCCATTTAGTATATTGGTACCGGAATAACATGAATACAGGTTTACAAATATTTCTGCACTTTCCATAGTATATACGTATATTTATCAAATTGTTTTAGTTTTATTGGAATTATGCTGTTTTTTTTATATAACGTCAAACCTTTGTATGAGTTGCATATTAACGCTCTTTTTATGAACTTCCTTAATAATATTCGGCATTTTCAGTGCGAAAAATGGGATGTTGCATTTTCCCCTATCACTGTACGATATAGAATACAGGTAATTGCTTCATTATTGGCAAATATTTCCAAATACAAGGACAAATAGATATTAATTATACAACAGAAAAGAAATTTACTCGAAAGTTCCCGAAAAGTAATTAAACAGCCAATACTGATACTTTTTCAATGGGTTTCTTATGGAAAAAGAAATATATTTGGAAAAAGAAAAATATTTTCCTTTTATATCACCGAAATTTAAACGACTCGATTTAAAATTCTGCACAAAAAACATACAAACTTTGACACATGTTTACACATACAGCAGAAGTAGCTGCCATGATATTTTTACTTTTTTAAGACCTCCTATTATAGGTTACAAAAATATATAAAAACATAATTCCATAACTTTTGAATTTTGCCTTGTTTCCTTATTTCTGGGTATTCTGTCCCATTGTGGCGATGGGCCGCCGGGCGATCAGCCGCAGGCCGTCGCGCGGCTAGTAGATTCTGCCATAATGGCGGAAAACAGACACTCATCCCATTGTGTTGCTTCTCCAGTAGCCTAGGCTGCTCCTGGAGCAGACTTGCATACACTGTAGCAATCTGCCGCAGCCGCGCGCGGTCGAAGTCGCAGATAGGAGAACAGATGAATGCTTTTCCATTGTACTAGTGTACCGCGGCGCGCCGGCCGCCGCGGTGAGCCGCGCATTGGAAATGGCATCTTTAGGCCGCGTACAGACTTGAGCACGGGCGCGAATGAGGTAAGCCGAGGCAGAATGAGTATACAAGTATTGCACGTCGGTGAAGTGTACTTTCGGGGCCGTTCGCCGCATGCCTCGGGCCGATCGCCGTAGCCTCGGAGCTGTTCAGCACACGGTACTTATCGGTCGAAAAATATTCATTCGTGCTCAGTGCGGGTGTCGTTTCGAAGCATGCGGCGAAAGCAAGGAAAAGATGAGCCTCCTTTTATACATGTTTATTTCTGATTTTTTTTTTTTTGAGAAATACGAATTTTAAATGGCACCGCATATTTTCTTTACTACTGCGTTGTAGTCTATAAAAATACGAATTTATAACTTTGCACAGAAAAATTGAAAGCAAATGATACTCTTCACATATTTTCATCCTCGTTCGGTGTTGAAGTTCACTCTGTATAGGTCAATGAATTTGGGGATTTTTTCATCACATCAATAAATAACGAATTATTTAAGATGGCTGTTCTTAGTGACTCACCCTGTACATTAATTTTGTTTCAGATTCGTATTTCTCAAATGCGCAGGCAAGTAGGGTGTAGTGTGCATTTTCGAAGTCCCCAAATATCTGGCTTCTAGAGAATATCATAAATGCTGTTTTTTTATTGCACACTGAAACATCTGTTTTGAGGAACCTATATCTTCTTTTTTTTTCATAAACGAGGAGTCACATAATTTGAAGAAAATTGTCCTGACCCCCTAAAATATTTCTTCCACTTGTAACACTTTCGCTGCTGACGGCGATCGGAGTCGTTTCAACGAATATTATGAATTACATAAAAATGTATTCTTTACTTTACGTTATTATAAATAAAATGTATACTCTATGATGTAATAAAAGCTTCCTCAGTTTGCCTTAACTTGCCTCAGCTTGCCTCGTGCAGAGCGCAAAGAACAAAAAATCTCAATGTGTCCAGCCCGAGGCATTCGGGTCTGCCTCGGCTTGCCTCATTCGCGTTCGTGCTCAAGTCTGTACGCGGCCTTACACTTTCCTGGCCGCCGTGTTCGCCGGGGCACTATGCCTAACGAAGTGGATAATAATTAAGTAGAAAGCGGAGATGTTTAACTTGTTGCTCATTACACTCCTCTGATGAGTGGTGAAACAGTAAAATCCGCTCGTACCAAGAAAGTCGTTGAATTCAATAAACCTGATAAGAATGTCTAATCCGACGAAAAAGTGGACGAGTATAACGAATAATGTTGGATCACGTCTCCCTGTATGCAAAATAGAACTTTCGTTTAGATAACTTTCACCATAATCACCAGAGTGGCGATCGCTGTCTTTCTAACTCTTCTATCGTTGAGGCTAAATCATCGACTCCTGCATCCTCCTTTTAGAGTCTATTTAATGCTTTTTCAGTGGTTAAAGAGTATTATAAAACACGATAAACGCGAAAAAATTAGTTCATTTCACTCTTAAGAAATTCTAATTTTTCCAGAAGTAACGAGAGTTGAACGTCTTGTAGGATTTACTAATACATTAACGGATTTTATTACTGAAAATATTCGTATTAGTGAAAGGTAGTAAACAGACTTTTATACGCGAAAGTTTCAATTATAGCAATAGTGAAAAATTAGAAGTGAATGGAGAATTTTCAATAAACAATTACTTAAAAATCGCTAAATCGCAAAACTCCTTTTAGAAGAAAAAAAATTAGGTACTTACATAAAAAATGAGCTTTCAATGGTGATCGCCGAAATTTCTATTTCTATTTCTATTTTTACGTTCCAAAGTGTACCGAAACTATCATCGCATCGAATGTCATTAATGATAATCAATTTTCTGAACCGAACTGATTTCGGTCAATTAGTCAGCCACGAACACGTTTTCGTTGACGCTCTAGAAAGTGGTTAACATTTTGGCCCCGTTTTTATTGTCGGAAGCCATGGCGGTGGGGACGGAAACCTGTCACACGTTCCGCTGCTCGTGTTGCGTTCCTTTCCCACAGAGACACGGACTTACAGCAGCGCAATGAAATTACACGCTGGCATCGCATCTGATTGTGGGCTAATTCTATCTATATTTACATTTCGTACAGATACAAACGCGGGGGATGGTAAAAAGTCACACGGACTGAACAATGAGGACGCCTAGTTGCAACGTCTGTCCCCTGTCATCGTCGTTCATTTTTCATGCTTTACCGCACGTATGATTAAGACATTAATTTATATTGGCTCTTCCAGGTATACGGTTTTTCCCCGTAATTATAGTAATCTATTTATTTAATCGATTTATTTTCGTTTTAATCGATATTCGGTAGAGTATGACAGGAAAGACAAATAGAGCACGAAGTTGCTTCCGCAGAAAACAATTTATATGAGATGAACAATATCAAAACATTCAAAATTTTATGTGCACAAATTTCTTGTATAAATGCACAAATCGTATGACATAACGTGTGACATGCTCTGGTAAGAAGGGGTTAAGGTGCGACAAAAACGATTTTGACGTTTTCATGCTTTTTTATAGGCAAAAGTATTATTCATAAAATTCAAGTTTCGAATCCATTTATAAAGTAAAATGTTCGCAAAAAATAACACTGAAGAAATTAACAGTTCTTAACGAAATGCTGTAAACTAATTGGGGTAATTATGCAGAAATGGTGTTTCAGCACCGATTTCAGTGACTTTAAAATATGTTGTCAAGATCAACATTTTGAACAACTTTTCTCTATACATAGGCATAACCGCCGCTTGTCTTTAGTTTTCGAGATATTCTCAAAAAACTGTGACCGGTAGGTGGTTGGGACTAAATGGATTTCTTAAAGGATTTAAGATAAAAAGATGAGTTTTAGACATGGATGGTTATGAGGATTTGAATTTGGAATTGAAATTGCAATTCGACAATACTGTCGAAGGAGTATGCTGCTTGTCGGGATATTATTTCGCAGGGAGTGTATGTTTCTAAAACGCATTTTCATATCTTAAATCTCTCAAAAGTTGGCGGAACCCTCACGCTAAACAAATCTAGCTTCAACCAACTACCCGATCAGAGTTTTTTGAATATCTCGAAAACTAAAGCCAACCGGCAGTTATATATATATTGGAAGAAGTTGCTTAGAATCATGTCCCCCACAACATACTCAAAAATCATTGATATCGGTGCAGAAGCACCTTTTGTGCATAATTACCTTGATTGTACAAGCTTCACTACTCTAAAATACTGACTACACGTACAACATACTCTGATTAACGTTAAATGAAATACGTAACACCGTCCAGCTGAAAATACAAACGTCGAAATGCAGGAGGAAACAGCTGAAAACGAAACAGACAATCCCACTACGGAGTGCATACCTTTAAACGCATTTATCTCGAGAAGTTGTTTATGCACGTCGGCCTCTTTTTACTACTTAGAGCACGTCACATATGAAGTATAAAACAAACGGGGAATGATCATTCCACATAAAATAAACAAGGAATGAGGGACTGCTGGAACTTTTGTTTTTAGGAAAAACGGTCCGATAATTTGCTTTAGCAAAAAAGTCTTATTAATGCTGTTATTGTGTCTAAATATTGTATCATAGTTGCTGAAGTAATTTAGTATATTTATTTTTTTTACACAAAAACTTCACTGTTTAACTGAAAGACGCCCATTTCACACATTATACGCAAAATGTGATCACCATTTACACAAATTTCATCAACATTCTTTTACTTTATATAATATAAGACTTTTGACGGACTGTTAACATATTTGTTACATACAAAGTGTACGGGCCATTTCACATCAATTCGATCACTTTTCTACCTCGACGTCAGTGATTTGGACGATAATTAAATATATAATAGTATGTGAAATTAGGGGGGGGGGGGTTAACTTATCATTTTTCTAGTTTCGAAATTGTTTAAAAAATACAAGCTCTCTTTGATAATTTTTGCCGATTCTGACGAAAATCGCCTTTACATATGAATTTTTATCTTTGAAACTATTAAAGATACGGGCATTGGTCTTTGTTTGTTTTCATCATTAAGAGTGGATCTCTCTGAATAATTTTTTTTGTGTTCCAAGAAAGGTTTTTACGAAATGAAAATAATAAAAATATTTTTGTTTTGTAATTGTAACTCCTGGTTCAAGTGTCGAAAATTTTGGAAAAATTATGTCGTTATTCTGTGATCCTTCCCCTATCTATTAAGCTTCTCTAATTGGCGGACACTCAAAAAGTGTAGTTAGAGCACCACGACAAATGCCAAACGCCGCGTTGTGCCTCGTTTTAGGTAGACAGTGTGACAAGAGACCAGATCTAATAAGAAACGGCGTAATGTAAACTATGATTTCTTTATGAATGGACGTATTGTTGTTTTATGTGACGATGAAATTCCGCTCGGATGGAAATATGTAGAGCCTGTTACTTCAGGTATGCAGAACACTATAATAATTGCCTCATCGTAGGGGCTATTAACGATCAACGACTGATTGGCTTTGAGAAACATAACAATCGATATAAAGGTACATACATAATATAAATAAGTGGGCATCACGGGATCACGTTGAAGACAGTTCCATCTGTGTCATTTAAAAGTATGTGGGTATCTTCGCTGCAACTTGTTGGTTGGACAGAGCTATGATAGCTTCTACTGCCTTTAATAGTTGTTGCTATTTTAAAACGGTTTTCTAGTAAGTGTAAATGATCCTTACTTATTAGTTAGAAAATTGAATGTAATCTTTTTGATGTTACTTATGGCTCACCAAAAGATGCCATTTTCAATTTACACTAAAATAATCTGAAAAATATACTTATTAGTTTTTTTATATTATTCAGCTAAAGTTTGCGCAAATATGAAGTTAAACGTTGTTGATACAAATGCACTGCTGTTATATTGCAGAATTTGTATTATAATGAATAACGGATGGGTGAATCGTAATTTGATGATTACCCCAATAATAACTGTGTACTACTTACTTCATCTTACACAACTACGTTGATAGAGTTTATTCTGCAAAGAATATTCGAATTTTTTATGGAACCGCTGTATAGCAATCGACCGAGTGCTTGCACCCACCTGAAACGAGGCATTTGTCATCATGCCCAAACCTTATATGCTCTAAGACCCAACCACGACAGAACAAGGACATCATTTCTTCAATTTTTTGAGACTTTGACCGAGGCGTTAAATTTGCAAAACAAAAATCGTTCTGCCTTTCTGCTATTATTAAACATTATAAAAGTCTAACAAATAAAAGTATACCCATGTATATTAGTATTTTATTTGCAGGCAAATTACGTTTGTTGGCATCGCTGGTTGCTAGAAACTTACACTCCACAGCGAAGTTATTTTCTTGAATTTCTTACAAATTTCTTCAAGATACACGTGCTGAGTAGCATCAGTCAACAGCTGTGACAATTAAAATTTGGATAAGATGGAAAGTATTCCGTGCTCATCGGACAACTATTTAAAGTCAAAATACGGAATACGTATTCCATGATCCTCAGATACAGTGTTAATTATGGTCAATAATGTGGGCCACTAATGACTACCCTGGCTTAAATGTCAGTAGATGCCATTAAAAAAAAACTTGACAATCGCGCAAATGAGTTGAGATGCATATGAATATGGGATTTTTTGACTATCGTACATTTATACATATTCTATAACGGCACGAGACGGAATGCCAACCTGTTTTTAATATGTACATGTACATGACGATGCTACAGTCGTCAGAGGTGTAGGCGTTTTTCTGCGGTTATGCTCTGATTCCGAAAAAAACCGAGGTTAGGATCGACTTGAAATTTTCACGGCATGTTCAAAATATATTCCTTTCTACCCTGAACCTCAACATAAAAATGTAAAATTTCTAGTTTCTGAGATAAAAAAAGAAACAGACGGGTAATTCCATGCGAAATCGGACACATTTTGGAGTAACATTTCGGATTTTCGTGCAACTTGGATATGTTGCAGTTTTTAGGGATATATAAACATATCTCGAAGGATTTTTCAAAATTTCGAAAAATGTCGATTTTACAGCTGTTTGAAGTAAAGTGCTAACTTTTTTGCAATACATTATAGCTATGGAAGTACTAAACGGATGGAGATGAGCTTTACGGTGCTTATAGAGAAGACATTGAAATTTTAAGAAAAAATTATTTGAGTTTAAAAAAAGAAAAATTTGAACCATTTTTGTGCAATTATTTTAAATAAATGCAGGTTTTTAACATCGGGCGCGATTTGAAAAATCTGAAAAAAGGAGAATATAGTTCTATCCTTCCCCTTGATGGACAAATTTTCAAAAATATGGACACTTTAAAATTGGCGAAATGAAAATTACTTGAATGTAACGCTGCGTCAAATCACACCGGCTTGACTGGCTGAGCCGTGCGGTACTCACAGCGGCCAAGCGGCTATATCTGCTATTCTTATACAGTGTTCTCTAATATGGTAAGTATTTGTAAAAAACTGAAGAAGGAAAACTTTTACTGTTTTTTATACACAACATAATACGGTATCATAATTTTTGGTGTTCGCAATATTTTCCTTGACACGAGGGTGACCTACAGTTTTTTAAATGGAATGCTATATATTTGATTATCCAATATGAAAGCGACTGTCAAGCAAATTCAACCATATGGTATGCTATGACCTTCAAGACCACACATGGTTAGGAATGAAAGGATCTCTCTACTACTTAGATAGATAGTTTGATATATTTATGTGTTCAAGTGATCAAAAAATTTTATTTATATGTCTATTCCTAATAAAATTATTACTACACAGTTTGTTTTTGAATTCAATTAAACAAAAGGTATGTTTATTGCAGCTAGAAACACAATATCTTCATTAAAAGTAGCGTAAAATATGTGAGTGAAATGCGGCAACGTCGCTTTGTGTCTATCTTTTTTTCTCTTTCCATCTCACACTTGTGGCGTACTTTTGCGCGTTCGTACCGGTTCGCAACAAATTACTAAATACATATTTTGCAGTTTGGTAGTGTTTTTACCAATTTTTACTTTATGCTTTGTACAATTATACATTGTATAGATGACTACCCGGCGTACAGCGTTGCCACGTTTCAAACAGTTCCTTCAGGCAGTTCCAAAAATATAAGCACATTGCTGTCTATTTATTCAATTACCTAATAAACCGTACGGTTCGTGTCCGATTTTCTTTTTTAGAATTTGTAATCGTTCCTGGTTGCGGAACGATTATCGATAGGACGGAGAAGGGGATCTGGTGCCGACTCAGTCGGTGCGGTCCGGGTTCGGCGAATGAGCAAAGCAGTGTGTTAACAGTAACAACGTTTATTGAGCTGTGGTTTTGTTTGTATAACAATTCCGATCGCGTCGGACGAGATTCGGTACGGTTACGGTACGGGGAGTCGTTTCGCGTCGGCGGCGGCTTTCCGGCGATCGGGTTAAGGATCGGGGATGTGGCCTTGTGTAACGACGTTCTACCACCCTAGACGGCCTTAGCGCAGCGTCCGTCTGGGAGTCGTACAATATAGTTTCAACGTGCGATAGGGTTACGGCCTAAAATGCGCGGAGACGCCTGGTTGACGTAGGTGGGCGCAGTTTAAATCTTGGCCGAGTTCGGAAAGAGGCTGGTAGCGGTACATTACTGGCGAAGTCCGACACCGTCGCATCTCGGATGTCCAAAAATTGAGCGTCTTACTGGTATGCGTGAGGCGGTAAGCCTCAGGCACAAGAACTGATGATTCCGCTCGCCGTGGCCTTTATATACTGGGGCCGTGTATCTTCGCCCGCGAGAAACACCGCGGGGCCTCGGCCGCCTAGCGGCGGTGGCGCGAACTACGTCGCCTGTACGGCAGAGATGGGCATAAAATTATCTAGATAAAAATTTCAAATTCGAATAAAAGAGAAAAATTTTATTCGTTCGTCATCGAATAAAAAGACAGCCGGAGTATCTTTATTCGAAGCGCCAGTTTCTTCGACGGGTATTCACCCGACGAGGTCAAGGTACTTTTTTTATTCGAAGGTCTTCCACTCTGAGGTTCGAATACCTTTTTCTACTGTACCTGTATCTATATTCGAAGCTTCGAATAATTTCGGCAGGCGCCTGGGTCGTTCAAGGGCTGAGGCGAGCGAGGCAGCGGTCCCCTGCTACGGTCGCTCCGCCACTTGTCACCAATTTTACAGAAATTAAAGTTCTTTAGTTTTCGTCGTATCGGTCTGAAAGTAACATCAATAGATTCCTGGCATTCTCCCGATTAAAAGGACAAAATATCATGCAAATCGGACAATTTTTAACGAAGTCAGCTTGAAATTCTATAAATCGATTTTTCATGGAATTTCCTTCATTATGGTGCGAATTACGTCCTTCTTGGTGTTAGTTTCATTGGCGAAACATAAGGAATCGTTTGGCGTCGTTTTCGCAAAGATCTGATGAGAAATTCGGAAATTCTAGACATTTCTCACTTTTTAATGGTATTCAAACCTCTTCGAGGGTCGAAAGCCATAAAATTTGGAGAGGCACTGTGGAGTGTTGTCCTCGCCACGGGGTATCTGGCGGCACGATTCATTATTGGCACTACTGCTCGGTACTTTACTGTACGACCTCGCAACTGTTCTCTTTACATACTATACATATCACCTGCATATGCGTACTTATTGTCGAACAATAGATATTACTTTTTATATTAAAACAAACAATAACAAGATAATTATTGCCGACTTTGATGCGGTTCGCCACGATTATAGTCCTCGAATAAATATTTGACCCGTATTTTCTTTTATCGGCAATCATCCATATCTGTCGGTGAAAAACACGTTTGCCCCAATATCTCGGAAAGTAGACACCATAGAGAAAAATCCTTTAGGCGAAACTGATGTATTTTTTTACAACAAATTCAGCCAAGCGTAATCAGATTACGAATAATACGTCAATTTTTTTAAACAATATTTTATAAAGGAGTCATTTTTTACTTGTTTTTCTTACAGATAATAGATCCATTCTGGCAGAAATTTGTCAACGTAAAATACAGACCAAACTGTGAAATACGGATATTTTCTTAGAATTCTTCAATTTCGACTTTTTAGGAAAAAGTAAATACACTATATTGAACTCACTAGGCGTAAGGAACGGGAACCTCGGGTATACATTATCGTAAAGGATGTAAAATTTTATTACATTTCGGGCCTAATGGAACCAGTTGTTTCCGAAAAACTAGTCAGGTTGTTCGGCCAAAGCGTCTCATCAGAGTCGCGGTTTATGATCGTATTGTCCCGCACTTCGACGGTAGGCAACGGTAGGTACGGGTGCGAAGTCACCATGTACCCTTTGTATTTTTACGAAAGCGTCATGAATTGACTCCTTGTGTTTTAATGTTTTCTCCATGAAAATGGTACCAAACCCGACATAATTCGGGCTATAATTAACGAAGTTACACGAAAAATTGGTTTGCAGAATTTAAAGCTTACTTCGTTAAAAATTGTCTGATTTGCATGATATTTTGTCCTTTTAATCGGGAGAATGCCAGGAATCTATGGATGTTACTTTCAGATCGATACGACGAAAACTAAAGAGCTTTAATTTCTGTAAAATTGGTGACACGTGGCGGAGCGACCGTAGCAGGGGACCGCTGCCTCGCTCGCCTCAGCCCTTGAACGACCCAGGCGCCTGCCGAAATTATTCGAAGTCTTCGAATATAGATACAGGTACAGTAGAAAAAGGTATTCGAACCTCAGAGTGGAAGACCTTCGAATAAAAAAAGTACCTTGACCTCGTCGGGTGAATTCCCGTCGAATAAACGTTTCATCCGTTGGCGCTTCGAATAAGATACTTTGGGGTCATTCGAACTTCGAATAACGGATAAAGATATAGTATCTTTTATTCGATTTGTGATTTAAATAATTTTATTATCTAGATAGTGCCCAACTCTGCTGTACGGGCGCTCGACGCGGAACGTGACTTCGTCACAAATTTCATAGGAATACTTAAAATTTTCATTGCAACATTTTTTAGGACTTTCTCACTATTTTTAAAGACTCTGTGTAACATTTCATAGAAATTTTATCGCTTCTCCCACAACAGCCTGTTTATAAGAGCGCAACTTTGATTTCAATTTTTTCAAAAACCGTGCCATCAATCGACTTGAAATTTTAACACAATGCGGACTACACTTTAAACATTAGATTAAAATACTTTTCAAAGATTTCTCATTATTTTTTCTCCGGTATCGCACCTTCTTAAGGGGGTACAGGACTATTGGACACGTAAAATTGATGATTTCTTTTGTGTTGGATTGCTTAGGTACTAAGTAATCATTATACCCGTCATTTTCACAGTTTATTGTGGACGCGTTTCCGAATAACTATCACAAAAAGAAATTGTCGGAATGTTCAAATTTGTTGATATTATTAAGCGCTGAAAATGGTCCTGCGCAGTGCGCAGATGTAGTCGGCGTACGTAGTATCAGGTGAACCAATCATCTGCAAGTGCTTTGGGGTGAGTAATTTCTACACTGAAATCTACAACATGGAATTTGACTGGCGAATTTAAACAAAATTTGTGAAAGTTACACACGAATCATTTTTTCCCCACACTTTAACGGAAGAAAATCGTCTTCAATCGTTTATAAAATTTTTTACAAACATCCAATGTTTATGCGGAAATTCCATGTTATAGAGAACGGAATTCTATACCTCCAGTTAAAATTTCAAGTAAAAATATTAATTCGTTCAATTGTTATGATGTACACGGTGATGTACGGTATTTAAAAATGTAGTTTCGAGATAAAAGGCTTCAAGGTTAAGTTCCCTATGCCAATACTGCTCTGCGAGGCCGTTACTTGGCGGTACACTCAGTTAAGTTCAGCGCTATAATTCCCGTAATTATTCGAATTTCCTCATGAAACTTTGTTGTAAATGTTCACAAAGAATCGCACTTTCAGAATTAATACAAATAAAAAATCGACTTTTCGGGATTTCAATAGCCCTGTACTCCCTTAAACATGATTGTACTGCATTCGTATCTAATATTTTACCATTTCCTTAATCCACGATTAGGCACCGCCATTCTAATTCTGAAATCTTTCTAAATACTTATTTTTCGATAGGTTTGCAAAACCTATTTTTCTTGTATTACTAATTGTAAAATAGAATGATCGAAATTTTATTAAGATTTAGGTAAGTTTTTGGCAAAGGAAAAATACAAATATGTTTTTTGCTTCATATCGTGTCAAACAAAACTAAAAGAAAAAAGCTGTGAAGAAAAAAAATCGTATATATACCCGAAAGATACATTCCGGTGCCTAAAGCCACGGACAGTAGAGTATTTGGCCATAAAAGTTGGCCAAAATTATTTTTTTCATTTTAATGCAGCCAAATGGAGTTAAAAGTGACGCAATGTAATTATTTCACAGAATTTGACAAAAATATGCACAGGACGTAAAAAAATGTAGAAATAAGTCAATTTATTTACAAGATTGATTTTATTGCGTCATTCTCGTATTAATGAGATTTTCGTATTCTGAGATACATATGTATCAAGAAATACAAGGTTTTCATGTGAGGAAATGGTGTGATCATTTAATACAGTTAACAATGAAATATAACAAAAAATAAACATTTAAGAATGTATCTCGTCTGTCTCTTCTTACTCTGGGATTAAAAGCCGCAACGCTTCAGGTGAAAATGGCTTGGTTTTTTTTGTATTTTACGTCGGGAGCTACTTATTAATGGGTCCGAAGTTAATAATAACCGGTTTAATATATATGTGTTGCAGGCTTCTCTTGAAAATTTCCTTGCAAAATTTTGTCTATATAAACGGAAGTGTTTATTCCTGGCTTCAGCAGCTTCCTCTGACAACTGGCCAATCGGTAGCATCGCATGTGAAATTATCGTTCTTCCGTGTATAAAAATTTGTGCATTGTTGGTGACATTGGGTGCCAGCCATACAGTTTCACATAGAGCTCAGCTGTCTGCACTGCATACATTGAAAATTTGTCCAATTCAATATTGTAGCCACTTGATATCGTTTCTATAATTATTTTCAACCTGCGGATAAGATCGATATCTAATCCAGTAATTCGAGCAGAAATACTTCAGCCTGTACTTCAGGATCTGCAAAAAAATCTGCGTGACGTGTTGCCGTCATTAGTATTGCCAAACCCTGCTTTAGTTATATTCACTAAGAGGCCCATTTTTTCCTTGAAAGATTTTTGTATTGCCTTTTTTCTTTCAGATACAATTTCTTTATCCGTATCACTTCTGGCCTGCCATTTTGAAATTGGAAATTTATACGATAAATGCGGAAGTAACTGAAACAATCTGATGGTTTTATACGTTTATTGGCATTATGTGTCTTACTGTAAGGTTCGGAGATTTGCAGACATTTATGGGTGTTAGTACGAAAGCAGATGTATAAAAGATTTATAAAATGAATTATGGTTTCGACACTAAACAAGATCAGTAAACCTTCAACAACGACGCGCGTATAGTAATAATAAACTGGTATAAAAGTACAGTTAGCAGTGGACAACGCGAACGCGACGCGATGTGCAATGTGATTGCACAGTGCGTTGCGACAAAGAAAATGCTGAGAAAACCGTAATGGCACGAGTTGCCAGTCAATTTTTCTGTATTATAAAGAGAAACCTTTACTGATTTTAATGACGCCAAAACAAACATCGGGTCTCGCTCGGAAATATAACAAAATCATTAATGAAATGTTCGAACTGTAATATACCTCACTGAATTATTCGTCATTTTCAAACATTAATAATCACAAAAAGATAGGTAATAAGAAAGTAAAGATTATTCGAAAGTATAGTACATACCTACCTGAAAGGCTTCTGTAGGAAAAGAATTGACACCATTTGTTTACGACATACAAAAATGACTATTTAGCGAATGGTGTTTCAGAGACTGATCAAGAGAGAAACATGTACTATGAAAACTCTTCACTTCTGACAAATAATAACTCGTTATGAGTGAATAAATGAAAAAACAATATTAGCACATTGTACTTCATACATTCAACTATCTGAGGAAACAAAAATTTTTCAGTTTCGACAAGATTTTTCAAATCGACTTTTGGCCAGCTTTTAGAGCCAAATACTCCACTGTGCCACATTCAAACTTGTGCAACGTCATGACCGTCTGTAGTACAGGCCGGAACATAATGAATTTGACAACGCTGTCATTAGTCCTATTTGAATTTTTCTGAAGCCTTTCGTGCGTTATGTCACGGCTGGCTCTGGTACCAGTCGGAACAGAGTCATCGGACTGATGATTATTCGAAATGCGGTGTTGCAACGTCGTAGTGGCCGGCCTGTACTACAGACGGCCATGGCAACGCGCATTGCAGATCACCCTTGATATGGTCGAAATGAATCGATTGTAATAGTTCGAGGACGTGCAACACAAGCAGTGTTTACGGGAAATTCCCTACCGGAGTCCGGACTACCATCGTAGGGAAGGGGAACACATGCGCGTGATGACGCGGTGACGTCAAAGCAGTCAACGCCAAGATGGGAAACGAAACGGCGCCACCGTCAAGACAAGCCAAGTGACGCCAGTGGCGGATAAGCATCGCGGCGTCCCGACGTGATCACCGCCAATCCAAGCTAGTCAAGGCAAGTGAGGCTGCGGCCAACCAGCGTCGACAACCGATTCCCCGACAACGCTGGTTGGCTGGCTTGGCTAGCTTGGCTTGACTTGACGGTGGCGCTGCTTCGTTTCCCATCTTGGCGTTGATAGGTTGACGTCACCGCGTCATCGCGCGCATGCGTTCCCCCTCCCTACGATGGTAGTCCGGACTCTGGTAGGGAATTTCCCGTGAAAACTGAACACAAGCGTCAAGCATCGTCAAAGAATCAGAAAGAATATATATATATATATATATATATATATATATATAGAGAGAGAGAGAGAGAGAGAGAGAGAGAGAGAGAGAGACAGAGAGAGAGAGAGAGAGAGAGAGAGAGAGAGAGAGAGAGAGAGAGAGAGAGACAGAGAGAGAGAGAGAGAGAGAGAGAGAGAGAGAGAGAGAGAGAGAGAGAGAGAGAGAGAGAGAGAGAGAGAGAGAGAGAGAGACAGAGACAGAGAGGATTGGAGCAGACCAATTTTTTATTTGCTCCACTCCTGCTCAACTCCGACATCAAAATACTTGCTCCAGCTGCTTTCCTTTAAATAAAAATTCGTTCAATACTTTCAAACAGTGATCTTTTATTTGCAACGGACCCCATCTTTCTAGCTTTTCATTTTCATACAGAAAAGAATTCATAAAGAATGCTTAATTTTCGGGCAAAAAAGGACTATAGCTCCTTAACACCGAGCTGCGCGACCCTACAATATAATATTTTTTCAATTATGAAAAATTGAGAATTGGTATTTATTAAAAACATTTCATTCATCTGCTCTTATAAAATAAAAGCAAATTCAAATACTATAAAAAAATTTGGAGCAGTGGAGCAGTAAAAATGTTTCGTGCTCCGGCTCCGCTCCTGCTCCGGGCAAAACCCCACTGCCCCGCGCTCCAGCTCCGAGCTCTGCTTCAACGCTCTGGATATACATATAGAATGAGATAAGAATAAACATGGCTTCAACATGAACCGTATCTCTATAGCCGGTGTATAAACAATTAATTTTTCAAGTGGTACAAACCAACTCCTTATTTTTTAACACTAATTGCGAATACGTATTCATTGTGGTATTTACCTTATTATGATTTACTGTAATATTACTTAATATTTAAATATTTATAATTTCATGACTCTCTCTTTACTGAGCATTCAATATTATTAATTTTATGTATATATGATTATGATTGTATGGTCTGGTGATATTGTCCGTATTTATTTCGCAAGTTCGCCTCTGATTTCTCATATTTATTGCGAACCTTCATCACCACTTCTCCGTTCATGACTGCTTATTTAGTATCCTCAATCCCCACTCATACGATCATTCTTTCGACTCACTCACACTCGCACTCCCTCCCGTTTTTCTCACTAACTGAACCAACATATTTATATTTCTAATTTCACTTTGGTACGATTAAACATTTATGTACAAATTTCCTTCTTATACGGTCTCGTGACTGTTTTCAACCAGAGTTTAGCGATACCTTCTTACTCGCCATAAGAGGGCATTTCAACCGATCCCGCTCTGTCGCAAACAGAGTTGCCATACGTAGGGAATTAATGGCGGCGTAGAGAAGAAATGACGTAGTACGGAGTAGTAGAAGGGGAACACCTATAACAATAACGGTATATTTGTGTTGGTGACGCGGTGACGCATCACAATTAATTCATCGCATGGACGTGCAAAAGTCGTATTAGTGTACTTGTATATGTCTCTGTGACGTAATTTCTTCCCTACATGTAGGGAATCGTCTCACAACTTTGATCGCCAGTTCTCCCCCAACTACCGATTCCTAGATATACATATGCACCTATTTCATCCGACCTCCTAACATCCCCGCGTCTAAGGTAGGGTCTAGTAGGTAAAGCCTTACTGATGAGTCCACTAGGCAGGCCCAGGCATTTTCTCATTTTCAGTCCAACCTTCAACTCATACCTCCTACTCTTTCTTCCTCAATTGGGTACCCCTATGTCAATAAGAACACGCAACAGGACTACAAGGAGCAGTATGCAGTAAACGAATACCATGCAAAGGAATCCACGGACGTATCTTATCGTATCATTCTCATAACCCCTCACCTAGGGTGACCATTCAATCGCGCTCGATCCTACCGACTCGCAGTGGCATCATACAAGAGAGGAGTCCACCGGATCGATTAGGACGCCAGGAGTTCTTTACGCAGCAGATTGCCGCTAGCTCTTTTGGCCATGCTAGGACAATAGTATACGCATGTCTACGTAAACAACTCGTCACTAGGGATGCGCAGGTAGATACCTGATTACGGGTTCGGGACGAGTCGGAAAAATTCGGGCGGGATCTCGCCGAGTCCCCGAGAATTCGGAGCCTCGAGAATCGAGACCAGGGCTGCCAGACTTTTCCCTACGCGTAATGAAAGGGGAACATCTACAGTGGTGGTGGTACATATGTGCGTGTGTGTGATGACGCCATTTAGGACATTCTAGGCCATTCGACTTTTGGGCTTAATTTTGTTAATTCAGTATCAAAAATTTTCCGAGTTGCAGATCTCAAAATCACAGAAAATTTTGCTTTTTGTGACGTTTTGGGCATACTGCTTTTCAAACAACAATAATTACATACCAGACGTGCTTATGTAATCGATGATATTATTTGTCTACCCTACGCTTACTGAAACATGGCGAGTCGCCGTTCCATTACATACCCTACACGATTCGTTGTATTCTGAATACAACATAGTAGTAGGGTGTACCTAATATCGCCAGGCAAAAGTTAAATCGCTGTCAATTGAATAATAATTGTGATTTTTTCACGCAGTTCGTTTCAAAGTAAAGAGAAATTCTTTCATATAGCATAAGTTAGAATCGTTGAAATCTACAAAGTTTTAATTAGGACTCAAAAAACGTAAGACATGCAAAAATCGGGTCCTGAAAAAAAGTGTACCTAATATCGCCAACTCAAGAAGTATTGATTAATTCATGCATATATGAGTTTTTAAAGTCATTTTCACGTGTGCTTTTATTATTTCTTGCTCTATAAATGTTTTTTTATCCATCTTTGATTTTATTTTTATTAGAATAATATAGAAAATTAAAAATATAGATTTTTAAAGTATTTATTTTTTACGTTCCGATGTACATATTGGACAAATAAAGTTTATTTCGGTTGCTCCGCACATTTCGTGACCTCACCTGTAACAAACATTATATCGAAACCATTGTTCTCCAGTAGGCGGTATTGAGAACACGCATACTGCTAATAGAAAAACGCTATTTTCATTACGAAAAATATTTGAATCGATTTCATTTCTTAAGTACATCATTAATCAGGTATATCTAGTAGATATTCTTGCATTCACAGAATTATTAGACTTACCTTCTCCGAATGTGATGTAAAATTGTGATAGTGCAATAAATTTTTACATTATTAAGATTCTCTAAAATCCTTCCCTTTCTGTAATTGTTGATCACATGACGCTGCAATTACAGTATGTCTTCCTACATATGGTTAGGTACTAATTCAGTGCATAACCGATACATTTCAGTGCTTACTTTGCGAGATATAGGGGGTGGCCATATTAAGAACAGTGACGATATTAGGTACAGTCACCCTAGGTATCAGCATTTTTCTACTACCGTGCATGATTTATTGTTAGTTACTCCATTCATACTCTTGCGAAAATGTTAGATTTCATTGGAGTTCCATACCTTCGTAACAAGTCTCCATACTGACTAGATTCAAAACTGTTCACATATTCCCTTTATTACAAACAGTAATTATTACTCTTTTTATCGTTCCCTATTAGGGTTATCTTCTTTGTCATTACTCAGTTGAATAATTGGTTAGTCTATAGAATAAGGGAAACCGGAAGACGAAGCCTGAAAAATAAAATAGTTACACGTTCCTGTGACGAATAAACAATAAAAATACAGTAATAACCATTTAGTATGATTAATACGCGTGACGAAATTACTACAGCAACGAACTCGCGTTAAAGAGAAATGTGCGCGCATATGAACTCATGCGTTCGCGCATCGACGTGGTTCAAAAGTGGATCAACGGGAAATTTTAAGTACCGTATTATAAGAAATTGCAACCGTGCGATCGGGGTGGTACCAAATTACACGCTGTAATAAATTCCTCGGTAACCCAGAAATTATTCTGTCTCGCGTTAAATACTTATGTGCTCCAAGTAATCCAGAGCCAGTTCCAACGACAGTTTCTCCTAAAAAATACTGCTCAGTAGTATCCTATTTTTAAACGCTTTGATTACAAGACAATCCTTGCAACCGCTCGGTCGTGCTTGCGTGTATCGCAAATGTAATTTCTTTCTTCGAAACGAGTCGTCGACACGCGGACTTTTTTCGTGCCGCGAAATTATAGCGCAATTGGAAAACATTCCGAGACCAATGATAAATGAAACGTGACGCGAACCGATTCTGCGAGAACACGAATCGCACGCATGCCCGCGTCAAAAGCGCCATCACCACGCAGATTTTGAACGAGGGACTTCATTGTACATGATATTTGTGTACGGTTTCTTTTAAACTTTTTCTCTTCTCACCGCGCAGAATGCGTTGAAGGAAAAAAAATTAACATAAATTTTCAATATTACGAACAATTAAGCGGGCAGTGTTTTTTTTAACAAATGTCCAGCGATCCAGAGGGGTAGATTCGCCCCCTGAAAGCTACGACAAATAATTTCTTTACACCGGGTATAATTGGGTTGGCAAAGAAGTCCTCGTTTTTTCAATATGGCATTTCGGCTGCTTGAATATTAAAAATACGAATCAGATTCTGGATCGGTAAAATGACGCATGCCGCTCATGTGCACCGGGGCTAACTGTGTTACTGTGACGCCCGCGTATTTCCACGCGCGATACGTTATATGTATCGCGTACGCATATCCGACGATTACACAGAATACCAATGGCTGCGTGTGTTGTGAGTTAATGAATGCGAGGTTTAAATGAAAATGGTATGGCGCTACTTGTTCAATGTCACACTAATAAAAATTATGAACTATGATTACGACATTTATTAATAATACCGGTTTACTTATTACTCATTTGTAAATAGGAATGATTAACCTACTTATAATGTGTGATATTTTCGGGTGATTATATGTCGCCCCTTATTTGCAAAGGATCGATGATCATTGTACGACAACATTTATATGTAAATGTTCCAGTTATGTATTTTACGTAGTACAGAGTATAAAGGCGGAACCACCAGTGGCGGATTTAACAGGGCGGCTGATGAGCAGTTGCCGCCTGGGCCCCTGCCCAGAAGGCCCCGCAGGGCCCCATCTCCAAAAAAAATTATGATTTGGTATAGGTATCCAAACACTACATATTTTTTCGTACTATCACACTTAGCCCGTTTTCAGTAAACTATTTCTTCATTTTCCCGAAAAATGAGCCCCTCAGAACGTTAGCCACCTGGGCCTCTTTTCTTAAATCCGCCACTGGGAACCACATATTCTGCATTTGGCGAGCAACTACATACATGTGTGGATCCAGCGACATAGAGAAATATTCGCTATTCGCCGATTATCAAATGTTTTCGCAAGCTTTAAGTTCCCGATGACGAGTCGAAACGCTCGTCATTTGCCGAAAAAAGTAAATAGTGTGAAGATATATGCGAAACTTTGGCGAACAGTTTATCAAATAGCGAATATTCGGTATTCGTCAAATGCCGAATGAACGGTTCAGCCTTAATAACAATGTATCTACAAAGGGATTTGAAGATACATATAAACTTATTATGAAAGTTTTTATAATAACAATATAACGGTGGTACTACTATTACAGTAAAGGAAATACATATTTTTCTGTTGAAATAAAGAATGGAAATTTATTAACGGCAACTTACATATATAGAAAATATTTACAGAGATCTACCACGCTGAGAGATATTTTAGGCTCTAATTTCATTTTCACACGAAACACTGAAAACTTTGAAAAATGTCAGGAATATTTGACTAACCATTAAATGGAAATATGTAGTGCATATAGCGTATTTTCAAGGTTTGTATGAACCAAACATAAAGTACATAGGTATAACTTTTAAAAATGAGAATTGGATGGTTCTCCACAAATAGAAACATCAAATTCCGGATTTTTTACTCTTAGACAATAATAACGATAGGCTTACTAATAGAAAAATCAAAGCAAATAGTGAAGAAATTACTGAAGAAACGCACAAAATGTCACAATATTAGTTGCTCATGTGTCTAATAAAACGCGGATTTGTGCATCCAAAAAGAATAAATTGTTTTCTAATTCACGATACGTTACTTAATAACTTAGAAAATAGTTAAACACATAACCCCAGACCTAACCCAGGGGTTATTCCATGCGAAATCGGACACTTTTCGGAGTAAGATTTCGGATTTTCGTGCAACATGGATATATTGCAGTCTTTAGGGATATATAAACATATCTCGAAGGATTTTTCAAAATTTTGAAAAATATCGATTTTACAGCTGTTTGAAGTAAAGTGCTAACTTTTTTCCAATACATTATAGCTATGGAAGTATTAAACGGATGGAGATGAGCTTTACGGTGCTTATAGAGAAGACATTGAAATTTTAAGAAAAAATTATTTCAGTTTAAAAAAAAAAATTTGAACCATTTTTGTGCAATTATTTTAAATAAATGCAGGTTTTTAACATCGGGCGCGATTTGAAAAATCTGAAAAAAGGAGAATATAGTTCTATCCTTCCCCTTGATGGACAAATTTTCAAAAATATGGACACTTTAAAATTGGCGAAATGAAAATTACTTGAATGTAACGCTGCGTCAAATCACACCGGCTCGACTGGCTGAGCCGTGCGGTACTCGCAGCGGCCAAGCGGCTATATCTGCTATTCTTATACAGTGTTCTCTAATATGGTAAGTATTTGTAAAAAACTGAAGAAGGAAAACTTTTACTGTTTTTTATACACAACATAATACGGTATCTTAATTTTTGGTGTTCGCAATATTTTCCTTGAAACGAGGGTGACCTACAGTTTTTTTAAATGGAATGCTATATATTTGATTATCCAATATGAAAGCGACTGTCAAGACAAATTCAACCATATGGTATACTGTGACCGTCAAGGCTACACAAGGTTGGGAATGAAATAAATATATCGAACTATCTATCTAAGTAGTAGAGAGATTCTTTCATTCCTAACCATGTGTGGTCTTGAAGGTCACAGTATACCATATGGTTGAATTTGTCTTGACAGTCGCTTTCATATTGGATAATCAAATATATAGCATTCCATTTAAAAAACTCTAGGTCACCCTCGTTTCAAGGAAAATATTGTGAACACCAAAAATTAAGATACTGTATTATGTTGTGTATAAAAAACAGTAAAAGTTTTCCTTCGTCAGTTTTTTTACAAAGACTTAGCATATTAGAGAACACTGTGTAAGATTAGCAGATATAGCCGCTTGGCCGCTGCGGGTACCGCACGGCTCAGCCAGTCGAGCCGGTATGATTTGACGCAGCGTTACATTCAAGTAATTTTCATTTCGCCTCTTTTAACGTGTCCATATTTTTGAAAATTTGTCCATCAAGGGGAAGGATAGAACTATACTCTCCTTTTTTCAGATTTTTAAAATCGCGCCCGATGTTAAAAACCTGTATTTGTTTAAAATAATTGCACAAAAATGGTTCAAATTTTTCTTTTTTTAAACTGAAATAATTTTTTATTAAAACTTCAATGTATTCTCTATAAGCACTGTTAAGCTCATCTCCATCCGTTTATTACTTCCATAGCTATAATGTATTGAAAAAAAGTTAGTACTTCACTTCAAACAGCTGTAAAATCGACATTTCTCAAAATTTTGAAAAATCCTTCGAGGTATGTTTACATATCCCTAAAGACTGCAACATATCCAAGTTACACGAAAATCCGAAATGTGACTCCGAAAAGTGTCCGATTTCGCATGGAATGAGCCCCAGACAGACCATTCTTTGGAATTTTCAACAATTTAATTCTAAATGTCCATTCAATTAGACCCCATTTATGACCCATTCCAATTAATGGTTCCATTTGTTCTCGAGAATTCATAGAGAACTTGTTCCACTGAAGACACGTCGCACGGTTCTCAATACAGTTTCTGTCAAAACTCAACATTGTCACGTATTACTAAAAATGAGAACTAACAATCCAGCCACTGGTCGAATCAATCCTGAATACACGCATGCTGTATAACATGTCCCACAATACTTCGCGCTTCTCTCCGAATTGGTGTTGCTAAACTGAATAAATATGTATAAATTGCATTAAAATCTTTTTCTTTCTTTCTTGTCTCGGTGGTGTCTTGTCTTATTTTATTTATTAACCAAGACAATTAACATTTTTTTGGTTTCGCAGCGCCAAGTATTTTGAATAATATATTAATCGTATTAAAATATTTATTTGTATAAAAATATATCTGCTTAATATTGTTTAGTACATTTTTTTCTTTGTATAAATAGCCATTGTGATAATTGGCACAATTGTTGTATATCATTAGTTTTGTAAAGTTAAATATAGCACATTAATACATTTACGACAGTCTTTTTTTATTCGCTCGGCGCGCGTATACTTGGCGCACTTTTTGTACTATTTTTTAAAAAAGATAATTTTGTGGGGATTTCACACATTTTGTAGTGTTTATGGATGACTGGATAATTCACCCCCTCGGGGTTATTCTTTTTTTTAAATATATTGTACTGTCATCCAAACTACGCACACTTGCAAAGCTTCAAGACAATTGGATTGGAGGAATTAGGGTAAATTTGAGTTTTCAGATATGAAGCAAACATACAAAAAGCAAACAGAAGATCGAAGCTGAATAAAATCGTTTAATTAATATAATAATTAATATAATACTATGACACAATAAATTTTGTTCTCTGACGCAGACCACACTGCATCATCTTCTGCTTGATGATTATCTGTAAATATATATGTATAATCCACATTTTAGTTACAACTTAACGTAGAACTTATATAGAAATAGAGTAGCCCTTTGTTATAGTAAGTGTAGAGACTACAAAATGAGTCCGAAGGCGGTAAGAGCGTATGACAGAAAGTCTTGTTGCAGGAAATATAAATGCTAATGGTAATTCAGCGAAAATGAACGAAGAGATCCAATATTTTCAACGCACAATTTATTGGTGTTGGAATGAAATTAATTTGGTATGTTTATTGGTGAATTGAAATATTGATAATGGGAAACAAATCAAATTATGGAATAGCGTGGGAACTACTCAGGATTTTAATAAAGTATTACGAATATCTTTCACAAAAGATTGAAAAGTATCAAGGGAGATGCGTTTTCAGCGTACTTTCTTCACTAATGTGACTTGCTCTACATTGCAAGCAGTACACCATAATTTCCTTAATTCTTAACGCTACGCTAATTTGACAAATTTTGTCGATTTACCTTATTTGACAAATTTCCAGAAACTTGTGCGTAACAAGATGCTTCCCTGTCTATCTAACCTTCTCCGGACAACCTCCAAGCCTGTGCACCCCCTTCATTTCTATCCAAGTTTGTACGTCCCCTTCATTTCTATCAGCTTTACATGAAAACTCTAATGTAAAAATAGATTGCTGGTATAAAACCAATATATTATTTTGTAGAAATTTGTGCGAAAGGAGATGCTTCTCTGTCGAACCTTCTCCGGACAACTTCCAAGTCCGTGCGTCCCCTCCGTTTCTATAAGCTTTACATAAATAGTCTATTAAAAATTTTTGGGGATTTACCTTGTTAATTGAGACAATAATTCAGTGTCCTGTATGGTGTAAAAACTTGTAACATTTCAAAAATTTTGACAAGTTTCCTTATTTGACACTTGGTAGGTTATGATTGTTTGACACTAGCTACGTTACGTTTACCTCGACAGATGTGCTCTCTGTCTGGCTGTAACCTGACAACAATTTGTTACGCGATTGGCCGAAATCTTCATCAAGAGACACGGTAGTGCCTCGCGCCAAGTATATATAGGTATATGCGCAGCGCGAGGCACAGAGTGTCTATATTACGCCACGACCCGCTATCAAGAACACTGAAATTATCGAATCTCAATAACGGCTGATCCGATTAGATTTTGAATGGTCTTAATGGATAGCTTGGGTTTGATTTACATGAGAAAAGTGTCTTTGTTTTGTTCCTACATGCCTTATGAGCTGAGATATTTCGATGTAAAGTTGCAATTTGCCGAATTTTATGTTCTCATGATTAAGAATCCTCATCATCCTATACTTCTGGGCAAGAGGGGAGCCTGAAAAGGTGAGGAAATGTCTCTCAGGGACGTCGTTCATTGAATAATGGTTTCAGCCAATCGCGTAACAAATTGTTGTCACGTGACAACCAGACAGCGAGCAGATCTGTCGAGGTAAACGTAATCTATCTAGTGTCAAATAATCATAACCTCCCAAGTGTCAAGTAAGCAAACTTGTCAAAATTTTTGAAATGTCACGAGTTTTTACACCATATAGCACACTGAATTATTGTCTCAATTAACAAGGTAAGCCGCCAAAATTGTTTAATAGACTATTTATGTAGAGCTTATAGAAACGGAGGGGACGCACAGACTTGGAAGTTGTCCGGAGTAGGTTCGACAGAGAAGCATCTTCTTTCGCACAAGTTTCTACAAAATAATATATTGTTTTTATACGAGCACACTATTTTTACATTAGAGTTTTTGTGTAAAGCTTATAGAAATGAAGGAGACGCATGGCCTTGGAGGGAAATAAAGGAGACGCACAGGCCCCGATAAAAATGAAGGGAACGCACAGGGTTGAATAGAAATGAAGGGAACGCACAAGGTTGGATAGAAATGAATGGGATGCACAGGCTTGGAGGTTGTCCGGAGAAGGTTACACAGAGAAGCATCTTGTTTCACACAAGTTTCTGGAAATTTGTCAAATAAGGTAAATCGACAAACTTTTCGAATTAGCGTAGCATTAAGAATTAAGAAAATTATGGCGTATTGCTTGCAATGTAGAGTAAGTTACATTAGTGAAGACAGTACGCTGAAAACACATCTCCTTTGATACTTTCCAATCTTTTGTGAAAGATATTCGTAATACTTTATTCAAATTCATAGTAGTTCCCACGCTATGCATTAATTTTATTAGTTTTCCATTTACAATATTTCAATTAACCAATAAACATACTCAATTAATTTTATTCCAACATCAATAAATTGTGCGTTAAAAGTATTGGATCTCTTCGTTCATTTTCGCTGAATTACCATTAGCATTTATATTTCCTGCAACAAGACTTTCTGCCATACGCTCTCACCGCCTTCGGACTCATTTTGTAGTCTCTACACTTACTATAACAAAGGGCCACACTATTTCTATATAAGTTCTACGTTAAGTTGTAACTAAAATGTGGATTATATATATTTACAGATAATCGAAGTAGAAGATGATGCAGTGTGGTCTCTGTTAGAGAACAAAATTTATTGTGACAAAGTATTATATTAATTAAACGATTTTATTCAGCTTCGATCCTCTGTTTGCTTCTTGTTTGTTTGGTTCATATCTGAAAACTCAAATTTAAACCAATTCCACCAATCCAATTGTCTTGTAGCTTTGCAGGCGTACGTAGTTTGGATGACAATATAATATATTGTTAAAAAAAATAACCCCGAGGGTGTGAACAAATTATCCAGTCATCAATAAACACTACAAAATGTGTGAAATCCCCACAAAATTACCTTTATTAAAAAAAGGTACAAAAAAAGAGCGCCAAGTATATAATTCCATAAAAAAGAATCCTATTTAAAAACATGGTCGTAAATAATATAAACTTACTAATGTGCAATATTTAACTTTACAAAAGTAATTATACATACAAAAATTGCGCCAATTATCTCAATGGCTATTTATACAAAGAAAAAATGTATTAAATAATATTAAGCAGATATATTTTTATACAAATAAATATTTTAATACGACTCAAAATACTTGGCGCTGCGAAACCAAAAAAATGTTAATTGTCTTGGTTAATAAATAAAACAGGACAAGACACCACTGAAACAAGAAAGGAAGAAAAAGATTTTAATGCAATTTAGACATATTTATTCAGTTTAGCAACACCAATTCGGAGAGCAGCGCCAAGTATTTTGAATCGTATTAAAATATTTATTTGTATAAAAATATATCTGCTTAATATTATTTAATACATTTTTTCTTTGTATAAATAGCCATTGTGATAATTGTACATTAATAAGTTTATATTATTTACGACAATGTTTTTAAATGGGATTCTTTTTTATGGGATTATATGCTTGGAGCTCTTTTTTGAACCTTTTTTTAAAAAAGGTAATTTAATGGGGATCGAATGAACGACGTGCCTGAGAGACATTTCCTCACCCTTTCATGCTCGGAGAAAATATCTTAACATAAAATTCGGCAAATTGCAACTTTACATCGAAATATCTCAGCTCATAAGGCACGTAGGAACAAAACGAAGACACTTTTCTTATGTAAATCAAACCCAAGCTATCCATGAAGACCATTCAACATCTAATCGGATCAGCCATTATTGAGATTCGATAATCTCAGGGTTCTTGATAGCGGGTCGTGGCGTTATAGAGCACTCTGTGTCTCGCGCTGCGCATATACCTGTATATACTTGGCGCGAGACACTACCGTGTCTTTTGATATGTAATGCTATTCTGATAAGTATCGTCAGTAGACATATTCTCCAGACTCATTGAATTACGAACTTGTCATTTCTTTTTCCTTCGCAGAATTCGTTTGCTAGTTAAAAACGTATAAAATACAAGTGAGCATACGGGATTACATAACGCGCTTAAAATGTAGAAGTACGAGTATGTGGTGGCACAACCAGCATTAATTGCGGTCGCAATGGGTCGAGTATAAAAACGCGCATGGAAACGTACGTTCCGAGAACTTGTTCAGCAAAAGCCGGTCGGACAACCATCATTGTTAAAAAATAATAATTTTAACTGCAACAATTGCAAATAGGTTATGCATCTTTTTCGATTTATCCATGAACGTAAATATAGTATGTACTTATACATATGTATTTAGAATTAGTAGCAATATAAAAGGGGAAAACTTGAATATTTTTCGGGATACTATTAAACTCTGCAAAAACATTTATGCTGACTTCACTTCTCACTTGTTTCTTTCTGGTTTTCTAACGAATGTTTTTTCGTATTTGTTATTTCATTTTACTATTAATCTCTTAGTAAATGGTTCCGTCTAACGTTATCAATTTCTCATCCCATCATTTTCATAATAATTATTCGTGTTGTTGCTGTAATTCTGGAGGACTTCTTTCAATATATTTAGTAATAGTTTAACGATGCATATTTTACTAATTTTGCTCACGTAGAAATATTATGAAAACATAGGTCCTCAAGTGAACCCTTTTCCAAGCCGTAGACATTGAAAGTTGTACATCTGTGGTAGGATTGCGAATCTAAATAAACTGTATGGACCTACTAAGTACCTACTTGATAGAACTATAATCTCCATTTTCCCCTTTCTTTTTTCTTGCTTTCTCTGTCATACCATAACACACGCCAGACTTACGTTTACTCAGTTTCCTAATAAATATTTCCCACTCTCATCACGTTATCTCACCTCCACTATCTGGACGATTATATTCCTTTATACTTATCGTTTCGTTTGCCCGCCAAATTCTTAATAACTATTTTTCTTACATTCGTCTCGATATTTCTCAGCGCACAAAATCGTTTCTACGTTCCAAATCTGGCCACGGCGTGCCGCGAGAATTCCTAACCAACCGCGGGCGAAAGGTCGCGAAATTCGAAAGAAAACACGCAGACGCTCGTTATTAACTTCGGCACCAGTAAAAGTGGCTGATGCCACCCACTTGCTTAGATGACCAGTGCGTAATGTACAATACAACGATTGTATCGCGGGGCATGCTCCGACGCGAATAACGATGCGTCCGCCGCGCCGCGCCGCGTAGAAAGAAGCAGAGTTGGGCATAATCAATAACATTTGTACTTTCATTAGAATTACAGAGTTATTCCAATTAAAAAGTAATTACAATTACATGTAATCGATTTAGCAATTACATTATAATTTGCAATTACATGTAATTTTAATTACAATGTAATTGCTCTGCAGAATTACAATTACAATGTAATTGTTTTGCACAATTACAATTACGAACCATGTAATTGTAATTGATCAAGATAATTACATGTGGCAATTACAATTTTAATTGTGGTCAACAAAATTAACGATTACAGAAAGTAATCTGTAATTGAATTACACAGTTACATTTCAATCGTAATTTGTAATTTGTAATTAGATTACATTTTGCCCAATTCTGGAAAGAAGGTAGGCTGAAAGTGCGCACGTGGGCTAGTAAATATGCTATACATATATCCTGAGGTTGTGATTTGCTTGATTTTGAATATTTCAGAGAGATTGGTCATAAGTGTTCCGATGAAGCTAGTTCCCTTGTCTGTTAGTATTGCGCGAGGTGTACCGTAAATTGCGATGAAATGTCTAGCGAAAGCATCTGCAATTGTAGCAGCTCGAACGTTAGGTATTGCTACAGCTACGCAATATTTTGTTAAGTTATCTTGAATGGTGAGAATGTGTCTGTTCCCACTGGGTGTAATTGGTAAAGGTCCTACTGTATCCAAGGAAATTTTGTCAAAGGCTCCTATAGTTGTGTCGGTGATTAACATCGGTTGACGAGTTTTCGCTCGGACTAATTTCTGTTCCTGACAACTTTGGCATCTACGGATGTAGTCTTGAATGTCGTTGCGCATTTGTGGCCAATGGAATTTTGATCGGATGCGTTTATATGTCTTCGTTACTCCTTTATGTCCTCCAATTAAACTGTCGTGAGCTTCGCTTATGATGTGCTGTCTGTCTTCTTCGGATGGTGTTGTAATGGTACAGTTACATAAAGTACTCTGTAGGCCGGTTCCTATGAAAACCTCTTCCAAAATCTTGACGAATTCGTTGGATGGTATTTTGTGAAGGTCCCCGGTGGCAGAAATTCGAAATGATTTAATCTGATTTTGATCCAAAGTGTGTCGAAGAGTTTTCAATCCGTTGAGCACATCTGCTCTTTTAATATTATCGAAAAAGTTATCCGAGATTACTATACTGAAAGTTTTAAATAATCCATTGTCTGTAATTATCACCTGTCCCCTTTTTGGTTGTGCTGCCAGAAGATTTGGTTTACTAATTATTTCAGTATCCAGCAGTAATTTTCCGACGGGGTTTACTAAATTGCAGTCTGCAGAAATGAAATGTACGTAATGTCCTTCTTCAGCGGTAAAGGTATTTGAAGAAATAATAACTTTATGTGGTTGATCTAGTGGGTTCTCTTCCAGATCGTTAAGGTCGTTTGAATTCTCGATGTCGGTAGTGAAGAATGGGTAAGGGTCAAGCGTGTGGTCAAAGACCCTAGGTTCAGTTGACCTGCTGTCAGGTGATTGTCCCACACTGGCTTCGGTCGTAGTTCCTGCAGGTAGCTGGTTTATTGAGGGTTGTAAAGGTTCATCCATGACTTCTGATGATACTTGCGGTGTACTGAGTAAATCTTGTTGAAAGTTTCTTGCATTTTCTATTACAGTATTTTCGAGCGGCTCCTCAAAGGATATCAGATTGTCAAAGACGGTCTGGTCCTTATCTAGAGGGACGATTTGAGTGGAATTTGCTGCGGGCGAAAAACTGTTTATGGTTTCCTGGCGTTCATCTGGCATGGTTACCTCTTGAGATAAGCTGGGAAAAGATCGGTTTTTGTATATTATTGGAGAATGTTGAACGTTCCCACGTGCGGTTTCTTCTGTTTCATCTGAGCTGCTGCTTGTCTCCCGGTACTTGGGTCGGTTTTCCCTATCTCGTCGTAACTGTCGTATGCGGTGTCCAATTGTATCGATGTTAGCGTTTGTTTTCGGTATCTGAGCTTTGAAGTCAGGATCCTGGAGCTCCCGTGGAATAAGTGGTAGGCAGGCACACGTGGGGTTGCGTGATAATGCGTCTGCATTCTTATTCGTCTTTCCGGATTTATGGACAACCTGGTACTCGTACTCTAAAAGTCGGAGCTTCCACTTCATAAGTCTAGAAGTTGGGTCCTTGACGGAATGTAACCAGACAAGTGGTCTGTGATCTGTAACGAGGGTGAATGGGGTTCCGTAGATGTAGGGCCTGAAGTATCTTACGGCGTAAACCATGGCCAAACATTCCTTTTCCGTAGCCGAATAATTCTTCTCAGGTTTATTTAGGCTGCGGGATGCGTAGGCAATTGGCCGGTCGTTTCCTATCTCCCCTTGGCTGAGTACGGCTTCAATAGCGTAATCAGATGCATCTGTGGTTACGATGAAAGGTTTACTGAAATCAGGGTATTGCAATATGGGCTGCTGACAAAGTTCGTTGCGTAATTGCTTAAAACTGTGGTCTTGTTCTTCTGTCCATTTGAATTTGATACCTTTTCCTAATAAGTTAATTAATGGTTTCGCTTTTGTTGTGAAATTAGGTACGAATCTTCGGTAATATCCAACAAGTCCCAAAAATTGTTGAAGGTTCTTCTGCGTTGTAGGTGTGGGAAAATCTTGAACAGCTTTTAATTTCCTAGGGTCTGGTCTTACCCCTTCCTTTGAAATAATGTGTCCAAGGTATGCAACTTCTTTTCGCAAAAATTGGCACTTGTTGGTCTGGAAGGTTAATCCATGTTCTCGAAGGCGGTTTAACAACTTTTTGACTTTGATATTATGTTCCTGTAACGATGATGCGTAGATCACTATGTCGTCCAAGTAGACAAAGAGGTCCGTCCCTTGAAGTCCAGTGAGTGCTTGATCCAAAAGGCGTTGAAAGGTGGGTGGTGCATTCTTTAATCCGAAAGGCATTCGAGAGAATTCGTAATGTCCATTTGGAGTAGTGAATGCTGTTTTTGCTTTATCCTTCGGATCCATTTCTATTTGATGAAATCCGCTAGCGAGATCAAAGACTGAAAAATATTTAGCTCCTCCTAATCGATCTACGATCTCCGTGATTTGAGGTAATGGATACTTATCAGAAATTCTTATTTCGTTGAGGCCGCGAAAATCTATTACCAGACGCCAACGTTTCACTCCGTTTTCATCTTCTTTCTTCGGGACGATCCACAAAGGTGAATTGTATGGAGATTTTGAAGGTGTAATTATACCATTTGATAATAGCGCGCTGATTTGTTTTTGAATTTCCTTTTGATGTATGAGAGGATAGCGATATTGTCTTGTGTTGATTGGAATATCGTTGGATGTATGGATTAAGTGTTTAAAGTCGCGAGCTTTCCTAAGTTTATCTCCAGGAAGATAAAATCGGTCGGGGAAATCTTTAACTAAATTGGTGACGAAATCTAGTTCCTCCTTGTTCAAATGTTTAGTGTTTAGGGCTTCTAAGATCTTTTGTATTCTATTTTCGTTGGTTTTGAATTTTGACGGGTGTTCTTCAGCTGGGTGAAAATCTTCGTCTGATGACCCGAAGATATCAAATGGTTCTAATGTTTGTGGTTCTATCTCTACGTCTAGGGGTACATCGCTGGTATTTGTTGCCATAACGTAGCATTTTCCTTTATTGTTCCTCACGACTGCTTCCCCTATGTAAAGATGTTCGAGGGTCTTGATACGCGGTAAATATCCTTCCTTAATCCTCGAGTTTGTTATTGTTATAGCAATCTGTTGCGACTTCCTAGGTTCGATACGATGTTTGGTCGACGTCGGTAGTTCTTTCGTTTGAGGTAGGTCTTGATAATTTGAAAAACGTAAAGGTCGGGTTGGTTTATTCTTTATCACCAAAGTCCCATGATAATAGGAAATTTCGGCTTCCTCCTGTTTTAAAAATGGGCTTCCTATAAGTCCGTCTGCTTCTATTGCAAGCTCTTTTACCACATAGAAAAGTGCGGGAGCTTCGTGGATATGAAGAATTGTTGTTCCTAGAGTATGAATTGGATTAGTAGTAATTCCGGTTGATTCGATTTCTTCCCGAGAGTTTATCGCGGCTTTTTCTCCCAGGGCGCTAATGACTATTAAATTAACGGATGCTCCACCATCGATTAAGAATTCTCCCGTTCCTGACTCCAGTTCTGGAACCTTGATTTTGATGCGTGGGGCAGGTGCTTCCTTGATGAGGGTTCCTCTTCGAAGCGGACTGTTCTTTGGCGAACTTCTTTGTTTCCGCTCATCGTGTCGCCTATACGTTGAGCGCGATCTAAGTTTAAAGACTTGTTTGATTCGACAGACGAATCTCGCGAGTCTCGTTGATATCTCGGATTACGCGGATGTTTCCTACAGGATTTTCCGTCGTGTCCGGTTATACCGCAATGCCAACAATACAAACTTGGCTTGCGATCTTTATCGTGATTTTTTAAAATGGAATATTGATTTTCTCCATCATCTGGATACGATGAGTCGGAGCGATAAGAAGGGGATTTCGAGGGGCTCCGGTGACGCAAAGTCCAGGCCGTCGTGCGTGTCCGTCCTTCTCGTTCCTCTTCAAAACCAGATGTTCTTGTAGACCGATCCCTGTTCTGGTCGTATCTACTCGGAGAGTGTGGGTACGACACTTCGCGGTCGTGGTGGCGGGAATCTTCAGCGTAATGGTCTCGACGAGACCACCTAGAGGGTGATTCACGCCGGGGCGACTGACGCCGATTCCTTAATTTTCTGTCTATCTGTAGCACGGCGTCGTAAGCTTGTTCAAGTGTTTTGATGTCTTGAATCTGAGCCGACACTTCCCAGGAAATTCGATCCGGTAAACCATCAATGAAGTTTTCTTTAACGTCTTTTTCCATTTCTTTGACGAAGTCTTCAGCGTGATCCAGATACCTTTCCCGAATAGCTCCGCGCGCACAATAAACGAGATGGCTAGTCCTGTCGACGTACTGTCGCAGACTTTCTCCTTCGCGAATGCTTAGTTTCGCGATTTCGACTTGAAAATATGACAAACTTCTACCGGGCGCGAATCTCTTTTTCAAATGTTGGACTAATGTCTTAACAGAGTTGAATTTATGTTCTAACGTGCACCTGCGTGCCGGACCGATCAGTTTTGTTAGTATTATCGCAAGATACTCGGCTTCCGTACCCTCAGGAATCAAAGTTAACCCATCTTCCACATTTTGTGCAAAGTGCGTCAGGGGTGGACTTTCACCGTCGAAGGTTGGAATTGACATGGTAATGTTCTGTATACATGTCCGTTGTGTCAAGAGTGACATTGAGTTTGCGATCGAAACTGTCAGGTTCATAATGTCGTTAGAAGAGACGTTCGCCTGTGTGCTTGTCATTTTGAAAATTACTAAGTGACTTGACTAGAGAAAACTAGTATATTGTCGCTACTAAATTACGAGTGATTTTAACGTATTTAAAAACCCAAATTTTACGGCGATTCTAAAACAGTAGCATCCCACCGCTGTCACCAGTTCTGTTACGAGCCGGGGCTGCGGCAACGCGAGAGGCCGGCGAGAAGGGTATTTCCCAAGGAATACGGTTTATGAGTTTGTTAGTTAGAGTGCGGACGAACCTGATGCGAAATCAGGGAGCCGCTAGGATTATCGGAAGTGAGGACGAACCTGATGCGAAATCAGGGAGCCTCTAGGATGGAGTCACACGCGGACGAACCTAATGCGAAATCAGGGAGCCGCAGGAGGGTGAAACGGCGTGAACGAACCCGATGCGAAATCGGGGAGTCACTAGGATGAAGTTCACAGACGAACCTGGTGCGAAACCAGGGAGCTGTTAGGAGGTTGGATGACTTACAGACGAACCTGATGCGAAATCAGGGAGCTGTAGGATACGGACGAACCTGATGCGAAATCAGGGAGCCGTAAGATGGGTGAAGTTTCGTGGACGAACCCGATGCGAAATCGGGGAGCCACTGGGTTGGAGAAGATTCCTTGTTTTGGTGAAAGGTTTGCGAACGAACCTGATGTGAAATCAGGGAGTCGCGGGAAATGTTAGTGATGCCTCGTAACTCTTAATTAAAGTTTGATACAACTCGAGCGGTAAAGTTGTATCAGTGAGTGAGTGCTACTAATATTATAAGGATCGCTGGGTAAGAGATGGGTTTAACGAATCTAATCGATTTACAACGTGAACACCATTCGTATATTCAATAACTAATTATTGTACAAATGTAAGTGTCGCGATTAAATAATATGATAAAATGTGTAGTTTACCAATAGTTGCACGGTGTTAACGCACTGGCGATGCGGGGCGTAAGAGTGGCTATTTCAAAGTGCCAAATAGAATATAAACCGAACTCGCGGATTCTATGAGGTTAACTGTTGATTCGTAAGGAGACTCGAGCCCGATCTTACTGGATTTTAACCAACTCTGTACGAGCGTGACACGACGTTACTCTACGCGTGACTGTACTGCTTTGAACCGACGAGGGTTGCAACCAAAGGGTTTATATAGTCCCAAAAATGAGTAGGGATCCGTTAGGAATCTCCATATAAGGAAATCCTTCGGGGTCGTCGTCGTGTCACTCCCGTTCTCACGGTCGAAATCCAGCTGGTCGGGATCTTGACTTCCATTAGTGGTGTGTGATAAGCGAAAGGATTTTAGGGCGTTTTCCCTTCGCGGACGCGAGCTCGAAAAATGGTTGAGAGCGGCGTATAGGAAAATTCCACATACGTAACAGTGTAATTGTTAAAATTGTAAATGTATTTAAAATTAAGTATCAGATGTGAAAAAATTAAAACCGACTTCAAAAAAATAAAAATGCACTAAAAAGTAAAAAATAATTTTTTCCCTTATTTAATCTACGACTCTCCATTTTTATAAGTCGGCGTCAGATTTACACAGTGCAAAAGATCAGACGCCGACTTAAAAAATATGAGAGTCGTAGATTTAATGAGGGAAAAAATTATTTTTTAGTTTTTAATGCATTTTTATTTTTTGAAGTCGGTTTTAATTTTTTTATTTTCAACTTCTTAGTTGATATATATATATATATATATATATATATATATACACACACACACACATATATATATTGACACAACATACTGAGGAGATATGCGCGTACGTACATAAAATAATAATAATTAGGCGACAGTACTCTTTATTATTAACCAGAGAAATGGCAAAATATTGGGCCAATATTGATGCAGTGTAGCGTGGGACCACTGGGGCTTCGCCTCCTTTCGAATAAAAAAGAGATCATCAAAATAGGTCCATATGCTGAGAAGTTATGCGGGAACAAACATAAAAAAAAATACATACGGGTCGAATCTACAACCCCCTCCTCTTTGAAGTCGGTTACAAATGTATAAATTGCGCTAGATTAAATATTTCTACAGGGTAGATGTCCCACTTACTGCGAGTGTCCCAATTACTGCCACTTTATTTATTTTATCTAATAAAAACGTAACGTATGAAAAAAATGTACAAAAAAATATTATTATTAAACGGAGATTCTGATTTACATAAAAAAAAAACAAATATATGTACTCATATGTACCTAGTGCTTAAAAAATAATATTGAAAAATGAAAGTGCCATTTAAGCGTCAAACACGCGACGACGTTAGTAGGAAGTGATGGCGAAATCGTACTAAAGAAAGGGCCGCAATTTTACTATTCAACCTCTATCTATTGCATAAAATGAATTATTCCGGTCTAGAAGAATTACTTTAATGATGTAACGAATAAAATACATAATATTTATTGTTAAATTATAATAATTAACGGTGACATCATTAGGGATAAAATTTTTGGGCTTGTCCCTATTACTGTTGGCACTATTCAGGACAAAAAAACGTGAAGTACGCATAACTGTCATCTTTCGCAGTTCAAATTCCTAACGTCAAAATCACGTGTAACGTGTGATGCTGTGATATTAAATTATGGATATATATTAGTACAAATATATTAAATTATAATAAGATATAAGACATATAAGTTACGTATATGTATTAAATTATTTAAAATTTAATAGGTTTGTCATATTTAGTTATAACTATCTATTCTATTATTTGTACATATATTTACTTAAACTTATTTAGTTATTTATAGATATTTCGAATAAGGTAAATAAAATGAGAGGTAAAGACATAAAAAAAAACGCTGTTTATACAACAAAGCAACCATCACATTGGCTTTAACAGCAGTAAATGCAGGAATGAGTGTTTCTGCAGCTGCCAATAAATATGGAATCCCACGTTCAACTTTAGTGGCAAAAAAATATAATAAATATGTAAGAGATAAACCAGGACCAACAACTGTTTTAACTGAAGACGAGGAGAAAACTTTAGTTCAGTGGCTTTTCCATGCAAGTAGAAGAGGATTTCCTCTTACTAAAGTCAATTTGTTGGACAGTGTAGAGTTACTTTTTAAGACATTAAAAAGACGTAGTCCATTTCCCAATAATAGACCGGGTCGTCATTGGTATGAGGGTTTTATGCGTCGACACAAAGAAGTTTCTGAAAGATTGGTAGAAAATTTAACGCTAAGTCGTGCAGGTGTCACGGAACAAACACTAAGATGTTGGTTTCATGAGGTTGAAACCTATTTAAAGGAACGAAACCTCATTAATATTGAACCGTCAAGAATATTTAATGCTGATGAGACGGGTTTATTATTAAATCCGAAAGGAGGGCCAGTATTAGTAGAAAGGGGCACTAAGAATGTGTATGGCGTTATAAATAATAACGAAAAGGAATCCTTAACAGTTCTGGTTACAAAAAACGCAGCTGGCCAATTAGCACCACCCATGGTGTTATTGCCATACAAACGAGTTCCAAGCTACATTGATTCAAAATTGCCACAAGGCTGGGCATTGGGTCGTTCTGAGAAAGGGTGGATGGCAAGTAAAACATTTTTTGAATATGTAGCTAACACGTTTCACAATTGGCTGACAAATAATAACATACCACGTCCAGTGCTATTATATTTAGATGGACATGTATCACATTTAACTGTACCCTTAAGTCAATTTTGCTCTGCGAATGAAATTGAAGTCATAGCGTTATATCCTAATTCCACCCACATTTTACAGCCTATGGATGTATCCTTATTTAGACCTCTGAAATGTGCTTGGAGCACAAAGGTAAAAGAATACTGTCTTCAAAATGAACAGTTAAGCTTAAGGAAAGAAGATTTCTGTCTGACATTAAAGCGCACTTTTGAATTTATAAATGTGTGTGTAATTTTAAAAAATGGATTTCAAACCTGCGGTTTGCATCCGTTTAATGTGAATGCTTTAGATTTTAGCAAAATTAGAAGTACAAAAACGCCACTAGAATTAGTTGAAGCTACTAACGTACAAACTAATTATAAGCTAGAAGAATTTCTTACACATTTAGAACAGGAGATAGCGCTAGACACATTAGAAGAATTCAAAATGCAAAAGTCAGATACGTGGACAGGCAGGACTGAAGATACTAGTTTGTTTAACATGTGGTACCATAATACAACTAAAATAGTTAAAAACCTAAAATTAGAATTAAGTCCACAAGAATCTATAGATATAGAGGCTGAAAGCGTTTTGGTCAATTGTAACAGTCCAATGATTTCTGTAGAACCAAGTACTAGTAGAAATGAGGTAGAAAACTTAAATTTAGATTTACTTCCAGTCTATTTCATGGATGAGAAAGAAAATGTTACTGGTAATGACCAGCACAACATATCCATTGAAGAAGGATTAGAAAATATATTGAACAATAATATAGAGCTTCCTAATATAAGTGTAGGCGCATCTAAATTAAGTGAACCGCTGAATGGTATAACAGCTTCTTTAAATGAAATACAAAATAATATAGATGACAATAATAAATTGTGTCAGTTACCAGAATCATTTAAAAACACGCTGTTTTGGCCAAAGAAAAGTTTTTAACCAAAGAAACTGCAAAACAAGGAAAAGAAAGAATACCCACAGTAATAACCAGCGATGAATGGAAAAAATATAAATCTGAAAAGGAACTTCAGAAAATATAAAAGGAAAAAGAAAAAGATCTTCGGAAACAAATCCGATTAAAAAATAAAAAAATTAAACAAGAGAAGGTCGAAGAAAAGAAGAGAGAAAAAGTTAAGAAAAAGAAAACAGTTTAATACTATATGTCAGGGCTCTCCAAGGTGCCGTACGCGTACGCTCGGGGTTCTCCCACCCTCGTCCGCGTTGTCAGGGATACGCGCGACGCTAAAGAGGCGACCATGACAGACCAGCGTGTCCGTCGTCGAGCGAGCTCGGACGCCCGATACGGCATGTGCATTAGTGACACGCGACGTCACAGCCAGCTGCCAATGCTACTATTTCCCGCGGATTTCGGATTATTCGTCTTTTGTTTAACGTCTGAGGAGGTCAACATGACACAAAGCCACCTCATTCAGTTACAAACCGCAAGACGAGCGCGATTTCGCGAAGGCCGGATATATTGTGTCACGCAAGCACTGCATTTAAATTTTTATATTTTTCTCTTCTCTGTAACTTTAACTTATGGAAAGGGAAGTTGTGGATCGAGCGTGGTCAGGTTGGCGCTCAATAACTGACGAGAATAAGATTAAATGAGCTTTATTATAAGAATGGTCTCGCACGGGACGGTCCTTCTAGCCAACGTCTTACGTCGATCGCCAACAGAGAACTGTCCCATAAACAGTCAAACCTCACTTCAACGGCCGCATGACTCACAGCCATCCCATCGCCAATACGCTATCGACGATCATTTCTTTTACTGCACGGCCTGTAACGTTATCCCTAAAACTAACAGCCGCTCGAGACAGTCAGCCGACAATCGGCCGACTGCCCGGCTAATCTCTCTCTCGATATACAAATGCCTACAGTTCGTCCATCCTGACATTTTAGCCGTCCCGGCTAAACGTTGACATAACCAAGTAATGCAATAAAATAGGTATCAACACCAACAATACAATATCATAAAAGATTCCAATAACAATATGACGCAACACACAAATGTGACGTATTACTACAAACATGAAATTATTACTGATATTAAAATATAATCTTATAATTAAATATAATAAACTTCCAATAACTTAAATTACGAGGCAATATAAGGTTTCATATTATCAGGCGCTACTACCCCATTGTAAGGCATTTGAGTTACCTGAAACCCGTCGATATCGCCAACTACGTACCGATCGCAATCAAGAACTTTTTTAACTCGATACGGACCTTTAAATTTAGGCAACAGTTTCTTGTTAACACCTGCGGATGTATCTATGTTCCGAATCAATACATAATCACCCTCGCTATACACAGATGCATCCTTCCGCTTTTCGTTATATTATCTTTCATTAATTAACTGATTCTTTTCGGTGTTGTTTGACGCATTTTCCCGTAGTGCTTCTAAATTCCTTTCATTATCCGAGTCTCGCTCCAACAACAGTCGCACACAATCGTTCACTTCTCCGAACTGATTTATCCCAAATAACAACCGACTCGGAGTTTCCTTTGTCGTTCGGCAAACCGTATTATTAAGAGCAAATTCCACTTGCTCGAGCACTCGATCCCATTTTTGTGGAGTTTCGCATAGTTTCGCAATCATGGGTATTATTGTTCAATTGTAACGCTCGATTTGCCCGTTAGCACGAGGAGTACCAACTGCAATTAAAATCTGTTTAATTTTTCCCGCTTCCAAAAAATCTTTAAACGCATTGGAAGTAAACGCAGTCCCTCGATCCATAATCATTCGCTTTGGTTTACTATAGGCTCTAAAATATTCCCTCAAATGCTTAATCGATTACTCGGATTTAGTCGATTTACACGGAAACAATCTCAAAAACTTTGTAAATGCGTCGATTACAGCCAGCAAATGCTTATATCCCTTTCCCGTTTTTTCAAGAGGCCCTAAATGATCTATATGAACAGTATGAAACGGTAACGCTTCCTTTGGGATACTGTGTAAATAGCCCTCCTGCTTCCCATTAAGTGGAGAAAACTCGATGCAACGTAAACAATTTGCAATATATTCCTTCACTTTCTCTCGCAATTTCGGAAACCAGTAAATTTTTGTCACATTATTAATAACCTTATCTAGACCAACATGACCCAAGTTGTCATGGCATGTACGAATCACATTATCTTCCATTGAACGTGGTACATAAAACAACAATTTTTTCATTTTATCCTTCCGGTACACCAAGCCGTCGCGCAATTCAGAAAACTTCATCTCCGTCTTCTCTAGTTTTTCGCGTATTTTACAGATTTCCTCATCCCGATCCTGGCATATTGAGAGGGTTTGTTCGAAATTATTACCGTCAATCACCAATACCCCATGACATCTACTGAGCGCATCGACATGGCTCATTCTTTTCCCTGGCCGATGTTGTATCTCGTAATCAGAATCCTGCAGAAACATCGCCCACCGCGAAATTCGAGGGTTGACGTTTTTCTTACTTAATGTCAAACGGAAACTGTCACAATCAGTGATTATCTTGAATGGTATCCCGCCCAAGTAAATGTGAAAACGTTTTATCGCGTTTACCGCCGCGAGGCACTCAAGCTCGAAACTATGATATTTTGATTCCGCGGGCGACGTGCGCTGACTATAATATGATATTACTTTTAAAAGACCATCTACTTGCTTCTGCACAAGAATAGCCCCAAACCCTGACGCGCTTGCGTCACAATGCAATTCTGTCTCTAGTGTCGGTGAATAAATCGTCAAAATGGGTTTCTCTGACAAGTGCCTTTTCAAAGTCTCAAATGCTTCGTTCTCAATCGCCCCAAATGTGAATTTAGCACCTTTCTTGACTAAGCCATATAATGGTTTTGCAATTATTGAAAATCCTGGGACGAAGCGACGAAAATAACTCGCGAGCGACACAAACCGCAGTACCTCCTTCGCATTACGCGGCACCGGATAATTAATTACCGCCGCGATATTACTGTCGTTTGGTCGAATCCCCTCCGCACTAACACGATACCCCAAATAATCAACCTCGGTCTGAGCGAAAAAACATTTGTCCAGTTGGAAGGTTAAACGATATTGCCCTGCTACCCGGAAAACTTCGCGCAAAAATTCCAAATGTTCCTCCAAAGTCTCCGTTCCTATGAAAAAATCATCAAAAAATGGCAACATTTTCCCTTCTTTAATGGAAACTGCAAAAACTTTCTGAACAAACCAATGAAACACTTTTGGTGCATTAGTCAGACCAAAAGGACAATATAAAAATTCAAATTGCCCCAGAGGAGTTACGAATGACGTATACTTAATCGAATCCTGAGCCATTTTTACGTTATAGTATCCGTCTTTCAGATCAAGCGTCGTGAAGAATTTTTTGTTTTTCAACCGATCAATATTATCATCTATTAGCTGACTAGGAAAGTTATCTTTTACTGTTATTTTGTTCATCTCGCGATAGTCTATGCAAAGTCGTCTCTCACCGTTCTTTTTGATTACCAAAACTATCTGGCTAGCATAAGGTGACTCACTCGCCCTAATAATCTTTCTCTCCAGCAAATTGTCCAAAATTACTTGCAATTTTTCTTTATCCGCAAAAGAAAGTCGCCTCGGTCGAAAACTAATCGGTTGCTCATGTCGCAATACAATTTTCATTTGAAAATCGGTCTCAAACACACTTGATTCCTTAACTTTAGTGTAATCCAAATCATACAAATCTTTAATCTTTTCAGTTACTTCGGCATCGAGTTCCGGATTTATCTGCAAATTTTCCCGTGGTGTATTCGCGTCATTAACACACTCTATGCTCATTATTTGATTGATCGCACAATCCAATTCGATCGTCGGTATTTTTTCCACTCTCTTTGTAACTACGCGGTTTTCATTCAGCGTGACTTCAACCGACGGATGGGACGAAAAATCTCTTCCGAGTATAGCCATAAATGCCATCGTGTCATCGGGTGCAATATAAAATTTCAAGCTAATTGGAATACCTTCAATTTCAACCTCGCGATAAAAACTGCCTAGAATTTGTAATCGCGAACCGTTGATTCCGCAAAAGTCTTGTTCAATCCCCGTTACCGGTGTTCGCGCATCAAGTGGTACAAAACTATTCTTAATTAAACTAATCGGCGATCCGGAGTCTAACATTGCGCTTATTGTATACTTACAACTATGTCCGCTTTTATCGAAAACAGTGTAACTCAAGGAAACCATGTACGGTGCACTGAGGACTTCTGGTTGCACCACATGCGTCGACGCCGTTGCGCTGGGCTCCCTCGCCGTGCTGCTTTCCCCTCGCCTATTCGATGATTGTTGTGGACAATCAGCTATCCGATGCGATGTTGACCCACACTCGAAACAGGCTCCCCGTTGCTTCCTCGGTTTTGGACATTTTGCAGAAACGTGTCCGGCTTCCTGACAGTTGAAACATTTCACCGGTTTCTTCGGCGGTAGCGAAGAAACTTTTTCCTTTTCCATGCCGCTACTGCCCTTCATCTCTTTTTTCTCCTTCGTATCCCGATCGGCCGATTTTCGCGCTTCCAGCTAAACTTTCTCAAGCGCTCCCAACAACTCCCCCGCTGTCCTGAAACACATCATACGAGCCTGATCTCGTAGCAGAACGTCTGGTACTCCGTCTATTAAGTAGTCCACAACTTCGGCGCTCGATATTGGCACTCGGTTTGCCAAAATTAACTTGTCGTGGTAATAATCTGCAAATTTATCCCCCGATTTCAACTTCCTATCCTGAAATTCCTGACGAAGCGCCATTTGACTGGGTCGATGATCAAACATAATTTTCATTTCCCCCAGCAAGTCGTCAATTCTTAGGGTGAGATGTTCCGCTTTCGAATGAAACCAACTCGCGGCGCGGCCCTTCAGTTTTCAGCTGATCAGCACCCGCGATGCATTCTCGTCCAACTGGTATGACGTACGCAAAAGACCCACTTGCTGTTTCCATTTCCAGAAAGCATTATCGTTACCGTCAAACTCAGGCAGAAGGTCACCGATCGCCCGTATGCTTAAATTAACTGTTGCCGTCCTCCGGGAGTCCATACTCCCTGCACTTTCCGTCCTTGTCGAATCCGTGGATGGATTTCGCAACCCTGCGGACTCTCGCCGGAAAAGTTCCACTTCTCTTCGCAGGAGATCCCTTTCTCTCCGCAGTAGTTCCATTTCTCTACTAACCGGATCATCCAACTGCTGCCATCCCTCCTCTTGATTGACATGGAGGTCACCTTCATGTCGAAGAGTCGTCGATTCTTCCGCTACCGTTCTGCGTCGCGCTTCCTCGTCGCGAGCAGTTTGCTCGTCTGTCCGCGCATTTTTCTCCGCTATACTTTGCCAGATATTAGCATCATACTGCTCTAGCCTACTAATCAACTCGGCTTTAGCACCCGTCGTTACTAATTTCCGTACACGCAAGAACTCTTTCAATTCTGCCACTAAATAGCTGGACATGTTGCTCGGGAAACAAAATCCGACCGTGAACCAGAGTCAAATCCGAATCAATTCGCGTCACCACGCGTCGTCTTCGTCCTCCGTCACAATTCACGTCGACCACAACACAAAATGGTTTTCCCCACAATACTGCCCCAGCACAATAGACAGTTCACCCGTTCTCTTTGGCACAAAGTTCACAATGCCGCTTCCCGTGATCACAATCTTTTCTCGGTACTTTATCCCACTTCTGAACTATGGAAAGGGAAGTTGCGGATCGAGCGTGGTCAGGTTGGCGCTCAATAACTGACGAGAATAAGATTAAATGAGCTTTATTATAAGAATGGTCTCGCACGAGACGGTCCTTCTAGCCAACGTCTTACATCGGTCGCCAACAGAGAACTGTCCCATAAACAGTCAAACCTCACTTCAACGGCCGCATGACTCACAGCCATCCCATCGCCAATACGCTATCGACGATCATTTCTTTTACTGCACGGCCTGTAACGTTATCCCTAAAACTAACAGCCGCTCGAGACGGTCAGCCGACAATCGGCCGACTGCCCGGCTAATCTCTCTCTCGATATACAAATGCCTACAAACTATTCTATTTCTGCTTATTCTTCTATTGCACATTTCAGATCTCCTTATTCCTTTTCCTTCAATTATTTCCAGTAGTAAGTTGAATTGTAATTTTAAGTACGATGCCAAAAGCAACCACGTCTATTGTAGATTATTTCTGCTCTGATGCAGAGAAGGAATTAAAATTTCTAATCATCCGAACTTCAGAAAATATCGCAGAATGTATCATCTGCGGTAAAATATTGCATTGTCCATTTCGCCCATTTCATCTTTCGCGGCATTATACATCCTTGCATAAGGAAAGATATCAGAACTTTTCACCAGATGAAAGACGTGCGTTACTTACGGAATATCGAAGAAAAAAGAAATTGTAAGCGAGCATAATCCTCCTACAGCAAGTATGATAGCAATAGGCAAAGCCTTGTTGCATCATACGCAGTTAGTTTACAAATTGGGCGCGCGAAAAAAAGTTACAGTGACGGTATATTAATAAGAGATTGTGCAATTGCCATGGCACATGCTTTTAAGAATGATGTTTTGGCCAAACAATTTCAAACCGTTCCTCTGTCAGGGCAAACTGTCTCCAGACGGATGTTAAAATTACGTACTTTGATCCGAAACTGTGTTTACTTTTCGCTGTGTTTGGATGAAAGTACGGATATAACCGATATTAGCCAATTGGCTATTTTCATTCGTACGGTACAAAGTGACTTTTCTATTAATGAAGAGTTACTTGCACTCGTACCCTTGCATAACACCACGAAGGGGGTGGACATATATACCGCTTTCCACGCGGAAGTAACAAAATTTTCAACTTTTGAAAGATGCACATGTATAGTAACCGATGGAGCACCGGCAATGACTGGCACAGTAAATGGTTTATTTGAACTCCTGAAACAAAATTCTATAAATTGTTATACGTTTCATTGCATAATACATCAGGAGGTATTATGCGCCAAAATTTTAAGACTTTCCAAAACAATGAAGCCTGTAACTAAAGTTACAAATCTTGTTAGAGGAGGAAACCGCTCGCTTACTCACCGTAAGCTGCAAGCATTTCTGAAAGAACATAATGCAGAATTTAATGATTTACTTTTATATACAGAAGTTTGTTGGCTAAGTGCTGCGAAATGCCTGCAACGTTTTTTCGCGCTCCGGAAATTATTAGTAGATTTTGTTCGTAAGGAAGTACCATCGATTACACCCGATATACAACAAGAGTTGCAGAGCCCCGAATTTCTGTCTGCATTGGCATTCTTAACAGATGTAGCTTCACACCTGCAACGCTTAAATTTAAGTTTGCAGGGCAAGAAACGGAATATTGCTCAATTGTACGGAAATATGAGTAGTTTCCGAAAACAATTGGAACTGTTTGCAGCACAACTTGAGGAGGAAACGCTGACTCATTTTCCTTATTGTTTAAAAATTTCGGAAGAACATCCCAATATTAAATTTTCTGTTTTTCGCGAAGATGTTCTTCAAATCATGCATGAATTTAATACGCGATTTAGTGATTTCGATAATTTGAGTAAAAGTATTCGCTTATTTGCAAGCCCCTTGACAGCAAACATAAAGGATCAGGATGAAACGTTACAACTAGAATTGTGCACGTTACAAGCTGATCCGTTTTTTGAGTCAAGGAAGGAGACAGGCGAAGACTTTTTTAAGTTGTTGCCTATTCAAAAGTATCCGGAATTACACAATCTTGGCCTAAAAATTTGTTACATGTTCGGATCTACTTATGTATGTGAAACTACTTTTTCCACAATGGCAAATATTAAATCAGATGTTCGAAATTCCCTCAATGATATTTCTCTTTCAAGCGCGTTACGGGTTGCTATTTCGGAACTAGATGTAGATGTACAAAATCTCATTGACAGGAAAAAGCAGTGATCCATATTTTCTAATGACAGTAGAACTTTGATTATATTTATCGGAACTACTTATGGTACCATCGAATTCTGTTTTTGCATAAAGGAAAATCGTTTATTTTCTTATTTTGTTTCGTTTGCTTTAAACTATTTTATTAATGTTATTCTTAAATAAAAGCAAAACGTTTTGAACATTTTTTTTTAATTGATGTGTCGATAATTGATCTTTTTGTTCTTTTTTAATCGATTTATCGATGAATTAATCTGTTTTTTCTTTTTTTAATCGATATATCGATGAATTAATCTGTTTTTTCTTTTTTTTTCATCGATGTGCCGAAAATTGATCTTTCCGTATTGATCTACCGTATTGGGTCACCCGAAAAGTTCATAGTTTTGTCGGACTTCAATTTTAAAAATAAGTTTCTTTATAAAAATTGTATTTATACTGCAGTACCTATATTGGTATTTTATTTATTAGAGTTAAAATAAGCCACAGTCAGAACCATATTATGGTGAATTTCACTTCGAAAAATCCTATGAGCTTTTCGGATGAGCTAATGTTTACATTTTTCCGAACAAGTGAATGTATTTCGTTTATCTAGTCATTCTAGTCAATTCTAGTCTTTATTTATCTTTATAATTAACATTATTGTATTTTTAAATCATTACTTTTCTTGTTTCAGAATTCTTCGAAAAACACAGGCCCTCAAAACTGACAACTCCCACCGGTTTCTAGGAAAAGTGCAGTTCCAGATCAATTTTTTCCTTAAAACTATTAAATATATTTGCTTTTTTTTATTTCAATAAATAGTTTTTTTTCCTAAGAGCTATAATAGGTTTCTGTTGATTTTCAACTAATACATTTCTGCGAAGATAATTTTCACTAGTCCTTATTATATATCTTCAAGTCGACCGTTTTGTTTATTCAAGTTTATGAATTGTGCGTTACGAGCCCTTATGATGAGGTATTTATTGTGAAATTTTACATATCTGTAGTAACAGATTTCACCTGTTTTTACCTGAGGGGTTCTTAAATATTACATAAAAGTCACAGAATAACGCAAAATTAAAGAGAAGTTGCAGTTTACTAGGTTTTCTACTATAATAATAAAAATTACTTTCGACATACTAAAACAATTCAATCAGTAGGATTGCCTTTTGCGATTAAAACAAAAGTGACCAAAGTCCATGCATTTAATAGTTTTAAGGACAAAAAAGCGATCTGTGAAAGCATCGCTCGCAAAAATCGGCAAAAACCGTCAATTCTGAAGACCTGAACTCATCAAACAATTCTGAAACCAGAAAATGATGATTTAAACTCCTATAATTTTATATGGACTGAAATGCATTTCATTATCATAAACAAGCGTGACACCCAGGTACGAAAGTCAACGAATTGACCTGGAATGACCCATATCCGAATGATCGACGGCTCGCCTGATGCGTCACTAACACATAAGTACGGCGTACGTAGGGCCCGAGCCCCCTAACCGCGAAGACGCTAGCCTGGCTAGCCCGTCATGGCAGCCTTCGTAGCGTCGCGCGGTCTCCTTGACAACGGAAGGCATGCTACGCCAGAGGAAGATTGGAAGGGGAAGCAGGCGCGTGAGGGGCCCCTATGCTGGAGAGCCCTGCTATATGTTATAAAAATTGAATATATTATATGTTTTAATTGTATTACAATGTCATGTTATAAAACTTTCACATATATTTTATGAACAATTACAGTCTACGACAAATAAATTAATAATTCACAAACTATATGCATTCGATAATTCTGGCTATTAATCGGTAAAAAGGACTGGCAGTACCTAATCGAGTCTTAGTAAAAAGGACCGACTGTAATCGGGTCTTATTGTCAATAATAGGGACTGTCAGTTATGTGGTCACAGTTATTAAGACCGACAGTTATTGGGTGGCAGTCATACGGATAAGACGATTTTTGAGGTGACAGTTATAGGTACACTAGGATCGCTCGCGAATTTTAATTAATTATTAATAAATTCTTCATATTTAATTCATAAAACTATTTTTTTTAATTAAAGAGATGTTAAATAATATTATGTTTCAATCTAAGACGATTTTTAGGTTAAACAACACGTGAAATGATTAAATGAAGTTCACTTATAATCTTAAGGTGGCAGTAATTGGGACATCTACCCTAGAATAAAACAATTAAATTTTGCTTTCTGGGATCACAAAATTTTATGGAAAAGTTTTACAATGCTATTTTTCATTTATTTACTATGGAGTTGTAGTAAATCAATAGTGATATTGGCTGTATATTTACGACCACAACTAGTCTCTATCGCTTAAATCATTCTAACGGTATGCTCGGAATTTTCACGGTAGAGCGAAGAAACCCCTATTTGCTCGCATTCTCATCTACTGCAAGTTATTATTATCTGTTCCCCGATTTTGTTTTATTTCAAACAACCGACTGTCGTCGTTACTTCGAGTTAACGTAAACAGCATTCTAACATTTCTATCTGTTCGAACGATCCACCCATCCACAGAATTCCGTGCAACTTGAGAATCCATAGAATGTAGAATAATTTATTTCGTGCCATTCGACTGGGTTCGACGTGCCTTGCTGCTTCCTGATCACAATCTCTTAGATAAACTTTATAGTCGAAAGACACAGTTACAATTTTGGATCCAATATAACAACAGAAATGAACTCTATGTCATGAAAACATTTGCAACGCAAATACTACCATTTCGTATATTGAAGAATAAAGAATCACATTACTACCTATCACAACAACATACATGGAAAACAAATTTAATTAACAATTAATAATAGTATTTTCGAAATCTCGAGTGTATTAAAATATTGCAGTATCCAATTTTCATGTTCGATTATCACCTAAACGTTGAAAACTTTTCAAAACTTACAAAATTGAGTATAATGCCCTTTAAGCTTAGCTATTAAGTAGTTAGAAATTTAAAGACTCATTTAATCTTGGACAATCTGTAAGTTGAAATCATATTAAATCGTATTTGGCAGTCGAATTTAAAATCACGAGCTTGACAACTCGCAATGACAGTAGGCCATTCACCCACCACCGCAACGCAACTGCAATTTGACCAAAAAACGATTGCACGCAATGTCGTTTGTATAACTCGAGGAAATTCATCAGATTTTTCCTTAGTAAGAGATTAACGAAAAAGGAGCTGTACTGACGAAAAACAAAACCTTGCGAATGATTGACGCCATTGCATGCAATCGTTTTTTGGTCGAATTACAGTTGCGTTGCGGTGGTGGTCGAACGGCCTTACGTCACGGCAACGCAACGAAATCGATGTGGAAAAAGAGATACGTAATTGTTTTCGTTATTTCTGTTGATGGCGTTACACGGCCATGCCTTACACGATCGTTCGCTTATATGGTTTAATTAGTCGCCTTCCGTGAACGCCGTCAGATATTACAGTTACTCGGCCGTCACAGCACGTGCCAAGTCGCGCTAGCGATCCGTGTGCGTGCGGTCGACGAATGCTACCTATTAAAACACAGCCACATCCTTCGACGCCTGACGACAGGATGTTAGTATGCCGACACGCGAAGAATAAGATGAGACCAGGACGTGAATTGCTGTCCTTGACCACTATATGGAACATTCAATAATTCGTCCTTTGTGATTCGTGACACGATTTATTTTTAACTTATCTTATGTCTAGGAATTCAACGAATTCGCACAGTTAGTCTCAGTAATTACGAAAGTGGTCTGATTGTAAGTAAAAAATCTGGGAAAATGGAATTTCTCACGTGTCTTCTGTACTTTCTAATACACGCTCATGTAAAACATCTCAAGGGGTATTTAATATTGTAAAAAAAATTTACAAGAGTCTTTATTAGCGAATATATTTTACTATGTGGGCCGGTAGCAATATTATTACAGTACACTCGATTGTGTCGATCTAGTTATTTTGCTAGCAAGGACAGCTCCAGAGTAACCCCTCATATATTGTTTTCTAAGGTCGATACCTCCCACATTAGGGTGGACCTTATTTTTCGACTTTCAAATTTTTTCCGGACACCCCCCAGTATGGTGCCACTGGGTAAGAAAATAATTCGTGTAAAATTTGAAATCGATCGGACAACGCCAAGACGTACCTCATCGCAGTTAAAGTTTTTTTATTTTTGGAATTCGTTTTTGTCCATTGTAGTATATCGTTCATATACATTTTTATATACCGTTGAATTTATCTTTTTACGCTCTGTAACAATATAGAATCGAAGTATAAGGTCACTTAAAAACAAAACATCATGACCTTGAAATCTCAAAAATGGACCTTCAGAAAAAACTTTTTTCTTTGGCATTATTTTTATCTTGCCAAATAGTACAACTTTTGTCTAAGAAATTTTTTCATATCTTTATAAATAACAGATTTCAAAATTTTAATGGAGTAACTGATACTTTCATCAAGATTACATTGTTTGTAACTATTTAATATTATTTTTGGTTTATACGCGCGGAGTAGATTGTGTAAATGGTCATGAAAAATTTGAAAATGCAGTTGTATTTGCATCAGGTAGGTAGTTGGAACCTCTAAGAATCCGTTAGTTTTCGACTTGCTCTGAACAGTTATTGGCCAAAAACGAGGAGGAAAAACAATATATATTACAAATTGTTTCCGAACATAGAAAACAGTTTCCGGATGTAACAAAACGATCACTATTAAAAGAAATATAAGATATTTACTCGAAAAAAATACTTTCATTTTTTATTCCTCCAAATATTCCTTTTCAGTTCTGAAACTACTTTCTTGTATTATGTATTACATTATAAGTATATTATAGTATTCGTATTATATTATATTGGGAATTATTTAAAGAGAAAAGTTAAAGTATCTTCATTTGCGAATATATGAAAAAATTTCTCAGACAAAAGTTGTACTGTTTGGCAGGATAAACATAATGCCAAAGAAAAAAGTTTTTCTGAAGGTCAATTTTAGAGATTTCAAGGTCATGATGTTTTTTTTGTAAGTGACCTTATACTTTGATTCTATATTGTTACAGTGCGTGAAAAGACAAATTCATCGATATATAAAAATGTATATGAACGATATACAACAATGGAGAAAAAATAGTTCTAAAAATAAAAAAATTTCAACTGCGATGAGGCACGTCTTCCCGTTGTCCGATCGATTTCAAATTTTACACACATTATTTTCTCACCCAGTGGCACCATACTGGGGGGTGTCCCCGCCAAAAATTTGAAATTTATTTTTCGACAAGAGTAACTAAGGTCCACCCTATCCCACATCGATCCCAACTCTTCCAGGATAATTCTGCTTCCCGTCAAAATGCCAGGATGCTTCCTCTTTTTTCTCTCTTTTTATTGAGAAAGTCTAAAGGTGAAGTTCCACGACACGTGGCTCAGCGCGCATAGCGCGAGACTCGCAGAGTCCGCGCCGTGGGAACGTTCATGGGTCGCCGACTCGCCCGAGCCTGGGCGATCCTAGCCGACGCGCTTGAGTCCCGTGCTGATTCGCCGAGTCCTGAGCCGTTGGATTACTCATGGCTCGCCAACTCGCGCGAGCCAGGTCGATTCGCCGAGCCACGCGCCGTGAGAACGCTGATGGCTCGCTCAGGCTCGGTGAGTTGGCTTGGTGAGCGCACGTCGGCGAGCCATGAGCAATCCCACGGCGCGTGGCCGGCGAGCTTGGCGCAAGACTAGTCGAGCCCCGCGCCGTGGAACTTCACCTATAGGCACCTCCAACGGGTCCATATACTTGTACCATATGGTCAAGTTTGTATAGTCAGATATATAGTGTAGAATACAAATCAGGTGTGATATACGATTTGCAATAAAAGATAGCAATGTCGTACTCGTACAAAAATCTACATATTGTTCTTATTTCTCTTACACATATAGAGTTTTGATAAAAAATTGTCTATGTTAAGTGGAAGTTTCTAGCCATGCTGTGACAGTTCCTTGATCAGCTGCGTCCGATGAGATTCTAAAAAAGGGCACTGCCATAAAATGTGGTTAAGATTGTGCAACGCCCTGCCCTATTGACAAAATGAACTAGTCACAAGATTTATTCTCAATAGAGATTCGTTAAAAGCGTAGTGACCAGAGCGAGCCCGACAAATCGCTGATATGATGTTCCTGGGAAGTATCATGCCGCAATACCAAAGCCTTAGGCTATTTACAAACTAACAACTAAAATATTTGGCACCTGTTGGTGACTCAGTTTCAGGATTAGCCTTAGTAAGCGACGAGTTCACTGACTTAGTCCACGTTTGTTTCTTATATAACTCGTTTAGATCGCAGGCAGGCATCCTTCAATGAGGGTATGGTGCGGATGTAGTAGCCTTCTTTGTTATTTTGTCCACCTCTTCATTACCCGTCAGTGAATTGCTCCTCAATCCTGACTTCCTATCTTCCCGCGTGTTTCCAAGTACCCCCATCTGCTTCCTACTTGTAAAAGATACGACATTGCTGAGAACCGTCCATCTTCGCTATGGCTATTGTTTAACAGCCAGGCCATCCTCGTAGTGAATCATCCTAAAATACAGAACTTTCTTCCGATGGCAGATATCCTGCCTTTTGTCCTCGTTTTCAATGTTTCTCACAGAACGACTTAGACTACCTTCACCGTCAGCGGAACAACACACAGCGACAGCATCACGATTTCCTTACTTCTTTTCAGTGTTTAAAAGCATGCATATCACTTTCCCTCCATCGATCGCGGAAAACAAAGTGCAACGTTCCCGCTATTACGAGTTCCACGTTCTCGCGACCTCCATCGCTGCAGCTATTCGATTTTACCATCGTTCATGTATGACAAACAACTTTCTACGCATCTTGCGTAACGTTTTCACATGGTGCGTCAGGTAAGCTGTTAAATTTCGTTCCACGCTCGTTTAGCTACGAAAAGAAGCGCGGAGAACAAGAATCGGCCCCCGTCTGATTTAGGACTGTACGAAGAAGAAACGATATTTATAGGTATGAAACGACTGTAGCCGGATGCGGACAGTGCACACGCATGTTAGGCCGCGTACAGACTTGAGCACGAACGCGAATGAGGTAAGCCGAGGCCGAACCGAATGCCTCGGGCTGGGAAAATTCAGATTTTTCTTCCTGTGCGTCCCGCACGAGGCAAGCTAAGCTGAGACAAGGTAAGGCAAGCTGAGGCTTGTACAAATTTCATTGTCTTGTACAGTTTATTGAAGATGAATCAAAAAGTGCAAACTCGAAGGCGGTGGTAGTCTTCACAGTTGTATTTTAACAGGAGACAGGTGAATAACTTCTTTTTATTCAATGACATGTTGAAAAGACCGACAAAATCAAAAATTTGACTAGAATATCGGAAGAAAATTTTACTGTTCTTTTAGATACTATCAAATATAAAATATCTAAAAATGATACTACTCTCCGCAAAGCCACCCTGCCTTGCAAGTTGCAAATTACCAGTCCTTACTTCACCAGTTTGCAGTATTTCTTTAAAACTAATTAGTAATGCAATGGTACATTTACCATTTCAAATTACAGTAAATCCTTGTTATAGTCCCGTTTTTACCATACGTAGTACGCCCGGTGACTATCCCCACCATTTCTTGGAATCCTTCGGGGCGAATTCCACTTACGCACAAATCGCCCGCAACGCCTGTGGTTAACATTCCAAAATTTATGAAAATCTCTTGAAATACGGAAGAGAAATCCGTGAAAGAGCCATTATCGAAAAATACAGGTTTTTAACTATAAATTACGACTCGAAAACAGGAACATATAATTTATGATATTTATTTTATTACAAAAACGGAAAAATCCTACGGTTGTGGGCGCGGGCGATTTGGGCGTAAGTGGAATTCGCGTTTGGTCGAGAGTGAGAGAACGAAAGAGTCGGCGGCAACTTCGTGTCAACTGTTCCGTTCCCTTTTGCTCGCCCGAATAGTGTCCGCATCGCGACGTACGCCCGCTGCCAGCCCCGTTCGTCCGGTTTATTACGAGGAATTACTGTACTCCTAATGATATTGCTGTGACTGTTACAGCAGTGATTGTATTAATTATTATAATTTCGTTTCCTATCACATTACCAGGGAAACATTTGAACATTTGTGGACGTACGAAAATTCAATTTTCATACTTTTCCGTGTGATAAACCGTTTCCAATACCTTCAGGTAAGCTAAATGTGGCTCCTTAAAAACAGGTGTTTTAATGTGCAATAAAATAACATCATTTATAACTGTGACGTCCCAGCCCCATCATGGGTCGCGCCGGTTAATCTTCGCCAGCGCCGCTACTCTTCTCACAAGTCCTAACTTCCAATCTCGTTCCCATATACAGGGTGTCCGTGGGAAGACTGTACAGCTGGATATCTCCGAAAGTATTGGAGATAAAAAAAAATAAAAAAAATATGAAATCGCATGGTTCGAGGGGGCCAATTTATTAGCGCAGACGAATTTTTTCTTCGATTATTATTTTAAAAGATACGATGGTCAAGTTCGTTTCTTTAAATGGAACTATTTTTTTTGAAGAGGTCACTTGATAGTGCGTTCCAAGACAAATTCAATAAGCTATAATGTATACACTTTATTTCCACTAGTTTTTAAGATATTGCGCTTGCAAATTTACTGATTTTCCTTGGAAGAAAACCCGCTGGAATAGCAAGGACCGGGGACGGTCTTGCTGGCGCCACGGGTGGCCTTGCCTATTGAAACAGATACCTACCTGCCAAAGGTCTACGCCGGGAATGGCAGGCCCAAAGGGTGATTCTTTTCCGTCAGAAATGATACTTAGGTAGGTACATCTGCGGTATCGAGAAGCGCACCGTTACTTTTATTTCGCACTTGCTTCTATGCTCGGATGGCCGGTTCTTTTGGGAGGGATGCAAGTTCGATTGGTTAGAGTTAGGAGGTGTGGAAGTTGCTAGACCAAATTTCAACTATAGGGAGCAGATTGTATTAGGACCAATCGGATTTGCATCCATCGCAAACGGCTACTCTCTTGAGGAGAGCCTCTTCACAGCAATACCTCCTCCCCAATGCCCACCTGCTCTCGCACGGAATACGTCAACGCATGCTTCTATTTTGATATTGGAGCTGGTGTTTATACTCGAGAGATAAGGGATCTGTGCGAATTTTTAGGGAGGACCTCGCGTCGACAGCGGGCTACCCGTTTTCTTCTTGTGTCTCTCCACGAGGCGTATTGACGGTGGATTGTAGGAGCGTAGATGTCTGGATGCCAGTTATTGAATTAAGGAAACGATAGAAACACTTTATTACAAAACACACATGCATTATAATATTAAAGTAAATCGTATTCCTCTCAGGCAGGAGTACTGATAATGATCGAACTTGCGCCCTACTTCGCGCAGACCGATTACACGGAGGGTACTCGAGTCACACACTGCACATAGGATACAGGGTGATTCTGGAGCTATGGCCGTCGAAGGATGCGGCCTGGTACCCCGTGACGAGGACAACCCACCAGCAGTACCTCACCGAATTTTATGGCTTCTTCCGGAAAAAGGTATGAATCCTGGGCCGAACGTAGCGAACTGAGGTCGAGTCCCCGCAGTCGAGGGTGAAATATCCATTACAGCGTATTAAGAAATTCTTTTCTTCATTGCATCGAAAGGGAAGTGACGCCAATGGATTCCCTATGTTTTTCTGATGAAATTCATACGAAATGTCATACAAATCGGACTACTTTGACACAAGCTATTTGTACTCCTTATGTAAAAGTTGTCCGATTTACTCGACATTTGGCATGATTTTCATCGGTATTTTCAGGTAAACTAAATGTAGGAACATAATTACTTAAAAACAAATGTTTCAGTATGCAATAAAGTAACAGCATTTATGACATCCTCTATAAGCCAGATATTTCGGGACTTTAAGTACACACACCAGGATATACTTGCCTACCCATTTCAGAAATGCGAATTAATCAGAGGAAATGATACACGTGTATTTCCTGTGCAGGGGTAGAAAGTTCGCGTCTGGGAGGAATGCTGATCCAATTGGTTATGATATAATCTTCCCTCTACCTACCCTCAATCTCATATCGTATGAGAATAAAAACAAACAGGACGCCGGGCATACAGAATACCATAATTTTATTTGAAACACACTTTCCAGCAATCTGTGACCGAGACGTAGTAAACCCCTTCAAACATTTCAAGTAGTATGAAGTGTGAAGGCGTTGTTTCGGCTACTGGCATAACCGCCGTCGTTAGCTTTATTTAGATAAAGAAACCAAGATGTAGAAAAGGAGGCTAGTATTTCCACTGTCTTCAACGTGCGCGCCAAGCATTCACGTGCGCGCCTGGCACAGCGTCGGCCCATTTCGTGCGCGCGGTCTCATAAATTAGACCCTTTCAAGTGGACGAAAACGTTGTGCGCGGCGCGCAGTTGCACTAGTGGGACCTTGCCTTTAGAGTCTGCCTAAACAAATATATAACACCAGAGTCTAACTTCAAAAAATATATAAGTAACTATAGATTATACAACGAAGCCAGGATCATGCGTATAGATCTTTTTATATTAAAATTAATTAGAAGCCACTGGGCTAATGTGCATAATGTTGAATCAAACAGCCCAATCTACAGCTCTATCTATCCGACCCCGCTGTATCATAGTAAAACCTTAACAACTGGATACACCCCACCAGAGTCCTTCATCTACCTTGACAGTGAAGGGCTTATTCAAAACGAAAACAACTTACCACTAATCTATCACTTTAATCGAAAAAATGACGATGAAAAAATCTCTTATAACTAACTTAAGCGGCAACGATCCTGCGATGCGCTTTATGTATCCCCTAACCAACCATGATCTTAAAGACAAACATATACACAACACTGATAGATATTGGTGGTTGAAACAATGTACGCGATGTATTGACCAAGTTTAAGCGAATTATGAGTACTATTAGCGCGCGGAAAGAAGGCTCCTGGCAGGCGGTGCGGTCTGTCTGAATCTAGCTGTACGGCTGCCGGAACGGCCCTAAAGGCTGCCGTACGGCTGCCGTTCCAATATGCGGCCGACGGCGGTCCCACTAGTGCAAAGAAGAAACAGATGTATACTTCTCCCTTGCACTAGCGCGCAAGCCACGTATCGCGCTTTTCATCGACGTCTGCCAGGGTTTTATCCCCCACTTGGTGGTCTGCCATTTTGCATATCGTTCATTAAATGCGTAAACAATAAGTATATGAAATTTCAGAACTGCAAGAAGAACGTTATTACGCTAGAAATTTTACCCGTTTGACTGTCCACCCCCGCGTTAGTTCCCCGGACTGACGCGGCAGACCGGCGAGTTCGTATTCGGCAACACTAATCCAACAATAAGAACTGTGACTGCATCGAGTCACGTTGACCCCTATGTAGCCAGCTCTCGGTCTACAATGCCGCCAATAAGCCACGTTTCGCTGAGATTGGTGGAAGTGCCGAAATCCATGTTCTACATTTCTCATTAGATCTTTACGAAAATGGCGTCAATCGATGTCGTGCCGATGAAAATAGCCCCACGCTAATTTCGTTAAAAATAGTCCGATTTACATGACATGATTTTAATCAGGAGAACTCCAGGAATTCATTGGTATCACTGCCATATCGATTCGATGAAGAATAAAGAATTTTTTAATACGTCGTAGTGAATCTCATCACGAGCATCGAAATTCACGAAACTCAGCGAGGCACGACTTATTGGTGGTATCGCCTTTGAAGACACTATCCAGAGAATCACTCTGTATAATAGTATACAATATAATACTTACATTATTCATATCCAACATTTGTTCTAGCACAATGCGTCCACGTGGTGGGCTGTCTATGAACGGACTAATCGCAACGGAGTGTTGCGTAGATGCCTGGTTTGTAGAGCGTCATTTGTTTCAGAACGCACCACAGACGAATCCTCGGAGTCACGTTTCGCGTTCACGGTTCGCGTTTACGTTTCTTTTTGTAACGGGTAGAAGGATTTTGAGTTGTGTTGCGTTGTGTTGTATTGTGTTTGTGTTGTGTTTGTTGGTTTACTGTAAAATGAGTGGCACTCGAAGTGTGAATATGCAGGACGTGCAAGAAGATACGGACAATTATTCTCCGTTTCGTCCGCGAAAATTACGTCCGTCCGCAAGGAGATTTTCGAAACGGAAAGTACATCGCCAAAAGAGAAGGTCTTCAGCCCTTCAGAAGAAACAAGAAAACGCAAAAACGGCAGACGACACTGCCGTAGGACAAAGTCCAGAAGAATTGGCCGAGGAGCGTATAGTAGAGGAACCATTAACATCCGATGGACGAAATCATATGCATCAAGAGATAATGTACTTGCCATCTGATGAAGATACTGATACGGCCAGTTCGGGAGAAACTGAAGAGGCGCTTGAAGACTTTGATATAGAAAGTAACGAGGAAGAAAACTTCGTTATAGAAAAAGTTGCGACGAACGAGCCGTAAGAACAATCGCGTCTCCTAAATAGCAACGATATAATGAATTTCCCAAATGTGCTCAATTGCAAAAAATAAGTAAGCATGCAAAAAATAGGGAAGACAGTGGCATTGAACACCTACGAATAACTGGTGTGAAACGGTGTGGCTTTAAGAGCATCTTCAGTGTAATATGCACTTTATGCCATTACAAAGCTGAAATCCAAAATCAATCGGACGAAGCTGAAGAAGTGGATAGGAATCAGGGCGCCGTTAATGCAATAATTTTATGTGGAGGCAGCTATGCCCAATTGGAACACACTTTTGCAGGAGTGAACATACGTTGCATGTCGAAAAGAGACTTCGTGAAGAATCAAGATGAATTCATCAAGTCCGCAATTGCCGCTGCAGAAGAAGAGATGCTAGCAGCGGCTGAAGAAGAAAAACGTTTGGCGATTGAAAGAGGCGACGTTCTTCCCGGATCAGGGATCCCTCACATCTCCGTTGTGGCCGACGGAAGCTGGATGAAGAGATCCTACCGCAGTGGATGTTACGATTCTGCGTCTGGAGTCGGCGTGATAGTTGGCTATCACACGAAAAAAGTTTTATTTTACGGCGTTTGAAATAAAGTTTGCAGAATTTGTCGGATTGCCGCGAAAAACAAAAAATAACCCCGAAAGCACACATGCTTCAAAAACTGGAACACATCTCGAGCATCGACTGCTATGGAAAGCGATGCTATAGTAGAAGGATTCAATACTAGCGTAGAAAAACGTGGGCTCGTTTATTCTACTCTGATTGCTGATGGGGACAGCAGCGTGTATAAGAAGATTATTGATGCTGACCCATATAAGAGACAGATTCGCGTAAAAAAAAATTGAATGCACGAATCATTTGTTGCGAAACTTCTGCGCAAAAATGAGAGTGATTGTGAAGAAGACTACACCTGGACCATTGAGGCAAGCTGTGGAAAGTAGCATTCTCCGGATACGCACGGACATCGTAAAAGCCGCAAAGTTTAGATACGATCAGAATGTATCAATCGACGAAAAAACGAAGAATTTGCATGGCGACATAGAGAATGTTCCGAGCCACGTGTTTGGTGAACACAAAGAGTGTGCACAACTAAAATATTTCTGCGATAGAAAGAATAAAGAGAATGAAAGAAACATCGTTCCAGAATTGATGAAAATTGGAGTGTACCAGGACGTAAAAGAAATACTTCGTCCACTGTTAGCTCATGCGGAGAGCTTACTCTATAATACCAATAATAACTCTGTGGAAAGTTTGAACGCAATAATTGCCAAGTACATCGGCGGAAAAAGATTCAATTTCGCCAAGAGAGGATCGTATACAGGAAGATGTGCTGCTGCTGTCGTGGAGTACAACAGTAACCAAGTGCACTCGCGATTGAATGCGGTAATGAAGAAGAAAACGCCCGAGATTGTGCGCCAAATGGAAGAAAAGAAGAAGAAAAAAATGGAAAAGAGAGCTGTAAAACGGAAAGAAACGAAAGTTGCACGATATGTACGCAAGCAATTGCCCTCGCACAAAGATTCCGATTATGGACAAAATGCACAGAAGCCAGACATGCCATCCGAAATGTATGAACTGGAGCGGGAAAAGCATATGCAAATGCTCAGTGATTGGCAAAAGCAAAGACATGCTATTGAAGAGGAAACCATCGGTCAAGCAAAGAACCGCAGGTGGTTGCAGTACAAGTCCAAATTGTTGACAGCATCCAATTTTGGACAAGTGTCGACCTGACACGCTATGCGCAAATGCAGTGAAGTCATTTCTGTATCCGAGAATAATTACTGCACCCGCGGTGGAATACGGGAAAGAATGCGAGAAAACTGCTCGCGAAGAATTGAAGAAGCAATATACAGATATTGCAGAATGTGGAATCTTCATCGACAGCTGCATCCCCTTCTTAGGAGCTTCACCGGATGGAATCATCGGTCAAGAGGGTATTGTGGAAATCAAATGCCCCAAATCAGCGGAGAACTTTACGCCGGAAGAAGCTATGGAAAAAGTACGCGCTGTCCAGCGCATGTTCACACGTAAAGAAACAGGTATTTCAATGAGCAAAACGCATCACTATTATTATCAAGTACAAGGTCAGTTACATATTACTGACAGAAAGTACTGTATATTTTGCGTTTGGACCCCGAAGGGGCTGAAATCTATAAAAGTAGAGAGAGATGATGTGTTTTGGAAAAGAGAAATGGAGCCAAAACTGGTTCAATTTTATTTAGAATGCATGCTACCCGAATTAATAGATAGTCGGCACAATAGGTGCATGCCTATTCGGGAGCCACAATTTATATTAGCGGAGAGAGCGAAAGAAAAACCGAAAAGCTTGAAAAAGCGAAAAAGGTCTCCCTCCGAAAATAGTGAAACTATTGTAACCGTCCGGCGTCGCACCGCACTGTAAAGCGCGGTTTTACTGACTCTGTCAGTGGTCACAAGTGCCAGCAATGGCACTTTTACTCGCGGATCATATGATCACGCGAGTCGATCGACGCCGTCGTCACTTTCCTAAGAAAGTGACGAAGGAAATAATAAATTTAATTCACCCTTTAATTTTTTCAGACACATTTCTAAGTTCACAGGAGCAGACAGACGGAATCCGGTTCGGTCAAAGTGCGCCAGGCTGATACATATGTACGGGCGACGCAGGCATGCATGATGTTCGACGAATTATTGAAACAAATTTTTATTTTTATACAAAACTTACCGAAATGTCTGCGATCATTTGTTACAGGCAGACTTTTTACCAAATTACTGCAAACATGGTGAATGGGACAGTAATGCCAGGACAAATGGAATAATAAGTACCATATTTCAGGTGAAGTTGAACAGCTTATAAATCTACAGTACAATTTTGTACGTTTATAAAACAACCCTATTTCCTAACGTATTTCATAATGTGTTACAGATCCACACTGCCTACGTCATCTTTCGTTATGAGCGACCTGGGAAAATTGTAGGAAGATTGCCAATGGAGAAGAGGAATTACACAGAATGAGAGAAGATAACAGTATTTTTGAAAAAATATACACTTTTTTATCTGTGATTGTCCATTTCAAGGGGACGAAAGCTTGCATGTCGTATTTCAATTCTCCAATTAAGTTGGATTGATTTATTATGATGACTGTAACTTGATTAGAGACAAAAAAGTATATAAAAAAATGTTCTATTCAACGATTTTATCAAAAAGGCACTAACAACTAAAAAATAATTCTATTATTGTACTACAATTTCGATGGTGTTTTTTTAACTTTAAATAAAAACGTGGAGCAGGATATTTCTTAACAAAATATGAATCAATTTAGTACAGCATCAAGTGTCGAAATGAATTTATTGCGAGATATCCTGCTCCACGATTTTATTTAAAGTGAAAATACACCATCGAAATTGTAGTATAAGAAAATAATTATTTTTAGTTTCTAATGCATTTTTAATAAAATCGTTTATTATAAATTTTTTTATTTTCAAGTTTTTAGTTTTTGTGGATTTACATTTCACAGCTCAAACTTCTTTACAAATATCTTTTATTGCTGTATGCAGTTTAACAGTTTGCTTGAACCCTACAGTGCTAAAAGTTCGTAAAGAACGCGAGTGGTTGATTTTAAGTCGATTGGATTTGTGGTTATGGGTTATTATTTATTGGTGACTGGGTAATTTTTTCACCCCCTTGGAGGTTTTTTCCATAATTTTGTATTGTCATCCAAGCTACGCACCCCTGCAAAGTTTCAAGACAATTGGATGGTTGGAAGTGGATTAAAATTGAGTTTCCAGATTTGAATCAAACATACAAACAAACAGGGGATCATAGCTGAATAAAATCTTTTAATCAGACATTCCAAAATATATGTATTGTTAGTACTGATCTCTAGTTTATATTGATAAATTTTTACAATCGTGGAATAACAATTCCGAAGAAAACCATGTACAAAAGTATTAAATTCAAATATACTTTTGTCCAAATTGATGTTTTAAAAAAATGATTACGTTATTAAATTTGTGTTTAAACAACAGACAATTCTTGTTGATAAAAAAGATCATTTGATGTATAGTTAGATAAGAAAGAAAGCGTCATATGTTTTTAAAAGAACTATAGCATTTATAGATTTCATTACGATCGGCGTGTTACACTTCGGTGATGTACCTTATTCAAATTGTATGCTTTGAAATTGCACATTGATTATACAAAATATTACATCGCAAATTAGTATTGTTTCATTGATATGTTTCCTAACTTCACTACCCAAACTCTCTATCTTTCATTATTGCTATCTTCTTTTACGTTCAGCGAAGAAATAATTTAAATCGGACTACTTTGAACAAAACGGGCTTTCAATTCTGCAAATAAATTTTATCCGTAATATCGTTAATAATGACAGTTCAAATTGTGTCAGGTTTGGTATCTTTCCATCTTTCCTTCTTACACTCTCGGACCTCTTTATCTATCATTATTGCTATCCTCCTTTACGTTCAGCGAGGCTCTGACGCTAGACGCAGCTCGCGTGCCGTATTCCTTCAAGACTTCTCGATAGAAAGAGCTGTGGCAACAGCGCGGCAGAGACGGGAGAACAGAAAATGTGGCAACTATGCGTCAAAAATTCGTCTACATAGAGTACCTGGAGATGTCACCTCTGTATAAGTTCGTTTTATCGACCGCAGTAGTTTCATTACGGTCCGTCTGTTTACTGAGGACGCTTCGATCGATTCGGACCATAACAAACTTGAGACGGCAGCCTTAATACCAAAGACTGATTTACATAGATTCAGTGCCTTACTGTGCAAAATTTTACCAAAACAACTATTAATAAGCACTATAAGCTTAGTTTATAAGTTTCCCCTGTAGCATTAAGTGCAATATTATATACATATAACACATTCCTAAGACTGCGTGTGCTCCGGTTCTGGAGCCTTTGGTTTAATGTACATTGTTCTTTATATCCTTTATTAACATTGTTCGTTTTGTTTATTGTACTCTTGTTATATATATCTTGTTTTGGCACAATAAACGTTCATTATAAAAAAAAGGGCAGGGTCCGTCAGCCATAACGCACTGACGGGTCTGGCTGACGGTCCCAAGACGAAATGCACATCTGTTCCTCCTCGATCTTTAAAATGCCAGGTCACCTGCCCCGCAGGTAATCCAAAAAGCGTGACCGGCCCGAAGGAGTACGATTACGACGGAGGCGACGGGGCAAGATCCCTTTATGTTTCGGAATCATATCACCATCGGTTTCGGACGTAACAATAATGACATCCTCTATAAGACAAGAGGGTATATCTCGGGGTTTCGAGTATGCACACATCAGCAGTCCGTACTTGCTTGCCCATTCCAGAAATGCGAATTATACATTTGCATATATGTATACGTATATAACATACATATATATATATATATATATATATATATATATATATATATATATATACACACACACACACACACACACACACACACACACACACACTAGGGTGGACCTTAGTTATTCTTGTCGAAAAATAAATTTCAACTTTTTGGCGGGGACACCCCCCCGTATGGTGCCACTGGGTGAGAAAATAATGTGTGTAAAATATGAAATCGATCGGACAATGGGAAGACGTGCCTCATCGCAGTTGAAGTTTTTTTATTCTTGGAACTCGTTTTTCTCCATTGTTGTATATCGTTCATATACATTTTTATATATCGTTGAATTTGTCTTTTTACGCTCTATAACAATATAGAATCAAAGTATAAGGTCACTTACAAAAAAATCATCATGACCTTGAAATCTCAAAAATTGACATTCAGAAAAAACATTTTTCTTTGGAATTATTTTTATCCTACCAAACAGTACAACTTTTGTCTGAGAAATTATTTTATATATTCGCAAATGAAGATACTTTAATTTTTCTCTTTAAACAATTCCCAATATAATTGACAACTTTTAAGCCTTGAACGATGTTCAATCCGTATAGAAAATCGTTCTCATTTTCCCATACAGTAGGATCCTTTTTTAAAAATTCAATGGGAATTGAGAATCGTTCGAAAAATTTTTTTGAACCTTCAGAAATAAAATGGTCAATTCCTATTTCAATATAGTTTCCCACATCATTTGGATTAATTGTATATTTTTTGCACGATTCGTCGACTTCAGTATTAAGCGCTTCCACCATTCGTAATTTTGTGTTCTTACCCACAGCTTTATCAAAAAATGCTAACGCTGCCGTTTCTGTTGATAAATACCATAAATGGTTGCACATTTTTTTTACAGCTATAAGACTTATTTTTTCATCGATTGTGCGGTACGCATAGAGTTTTTGCAAAAACTCTAAGTCTTGTCGTGGAGCTTCCGCTGTCATTGTAGCTCGAATCCACGGTTTTATATAACAAGTGACGAGAAAGATACATATATCACGAATTCCAGTTTCTTCGTCCACAGTTATTGAAAATATGGTGATTAAATAAATATATTTTCAAGCAATATAAAGCTTTTGCCATCCATCGAGCGTGGTGGAAAGCTCCTGGGGCTCGAAAACTTATATTTTTTGGTGGAGTCCCACCGAGGAAAGTAATTATTAATTGTAAAAATTCTTTGTAATCTTCTCTAGGTTGTTGTTCTCTTTGTAAAACGTCTATTCAAAATTTGATTGTTTCTTCAATAACTGTATCTGTAATTGATTGACGGACATATTGGGTTTCAATTCCGGATACAAAATTTAATTTGATGATTGTTGGCCAAGCATTTTGAAAATGTTTGAACAGTGGAACATTTGGACCGGTAGACTGGTACATTTTTTCTTTAAAGACGTCTTGTAAAATGATTTCGTATATATGGTGTCTGCAGGGCAAATATAGAATTTCTCTTTCCAATTTTTGTTCAAGAAGAACGCAGGCTCCTTGGTAGCGTCCAGTATTTGAGGCGGTAGTATCACAAGAAAGTGCTTGTACTTTGTTGGATAATCCCCATTCTTCTAATAAATTATACACCGCAGAAGCTTGATCGTTTCCACTGCTAGACGAAATCGTTGGAATTCCTAGTAATTTTTCCACACCAATGGAACTGATTAACACTGGTAGTCTTTCGATCTTTTCTGTCCTCTTTAAAATTGGTAAAAGCTTTCCATCCCAATGGACTGTAATTGCATTGAGCTCGCAATCATTAAATTTCTCGCGTAATTTATTTGCAAGTTCTGCACGATATTTAGTTCTCTGGCGGCGAATAGATGTTCGATTTATTATTAGATCGTCTATATTATGTCCGAGAGCTAGTGCAATTGTTGTGATGATGCCAATACTATCGCGATCACTCACTTTGCATCTGTCGAGCATCGCAACTAGATTTGTCGTTATAAATTGTTTTTGAGCACGCCTTCTTTTGGAGTTACTCGGACCAGGTAAATCAACCGGATCTTCAATTCCAATATTTTCATTGCCAGGGAACTGACTTTGATATTCAATGGAGGATGATGATGATGATGATGATGATTGAAATTCTATTGTTCTGACTTGTTTAAAAAAAAATCAAAATGTTAATAGAAATAGTAAAAGTAATATAAAAATAATATAATTCACAATATTTGGATGTATAAAAATTAAATATATAAGAAATATGTACCTTCAGCAACACTTATTTCATGTTGCATTTGTCTGGATTTTTGTTGGTCTTTTCGTATTACTTGTTTCTTTTCTTGCTCGAATACCACGCGATCCGTTCCAATCATTGACCCAGGTCGTCCCTTCCTTCTTTGATTTTCCAAAAATAATTTATCTTCTTCGATTTGTATTAATTGTAATGCATCAGCGTGTGCAATATCGAAGAGGTCATCCATTTTATCGAGAAAATCTTGCTCTCGTTTATCTTGATGTTCACTTCGGCGTGTAGAATTTCGTTGTAACGCCCTCCAATCATATAGCGATTCTAATTTTGTAATGCTATGCTGTGTCTTTTTTATAGGGATCCGTGCTTTTTCCCAAATGACCTCAATTTCCTTTACAACTAAAGAAGCATTCGTATGAAGATTTAGTCGCACCTTACGTATGTTATAAAACAAAACTCGTAACACTTGCACATTAGATGGCAACTTGGCACCAATTATTTGAATTTCGTCATGATCTAATAGAAATAATTTTTCGCTTGTGGTTTGCATTTTTGATACGAATTTTCGAATTTACTTCACTGAACGCTCGGGAAATAGGCACTATTATAAGAGATTTAAAAAGTATAACACAATGAAAAGCGAATATATCGTTTTGTAATACTGTATTTCACGAAAAAGCAACGATGCGTCGTCGACAATGATACATTCAAGAATGCCCCTCGGCAACGCAGTCACCTCGAGCCTCCCTTGTTTGGGCCCTGTCGCAGTCCCCCAAAGGGTTTATGACACCCCCAAGTGCCGCTCACGCTTTCTCTTTTCCAAGACCCTCCACGACGACGGCTAAATGACCGCTTGGAAATACATTGAAAGACAGTCGAAATCCCATATTCCTTACACTATGAAATTCAGTTTTTTATTCCAAAGGCCTGACCCCTCCTAAACCTTCGGTTCTGGATCTTCTGTTCAGAGCAAGTCGAAAACTAACGGATTCTTAGAGGTTCCAACTACCTACCTGATGCAAATACAACTGCATTTTCAAATTTTTCACGACCATTTACACAATCTACTCCACGCGTATAAACTAAAAATAATATTAAATAATTAGAAACAATGTAATCTTGATGAAAGTATCAGTTACCCCATTAAATTTTTGAAATCTGTTATTTATAAAGATATGAAAAAATTTCTTAAACAAAAGTTGTACTGTTTGGCAAGATAAAAATAATGCCAAAGAAAAAAGTTTTTTCTGAAGGTCAATTTTTGAGATTTCAAGGTCATGATGTTTTTTTTTAAGTGACCTTATACTTTGATTCTATATTGTTAAAGAGCGTAAAAAGACAAATTCAACGATATATAAAAATATATATGAACGATATACTACAATGGACAAAAACGAGTTCCAAAAATAAAAAAACTTCAACTGCGATGAGGCGCGTCTTCCCGTTGTCCGATCGATTTCAAATTTTACACGAATTATTTTCTCACCCAGTGGCACCATACTGGGGGGTGTCCGGAAAAAATTTGAAGGTCGAAAAATAAGGTCCACCCTAATATACACACATATGTATATGTAGGGACACCTAATTGAATCCAAGTCCCATAGAAACCAGAAGCACACATATATATCTCGCTAGTCGGTGAGCGCGACACAGTTAACCCCTTGGTAGTATGAAGCAGTATAAGCAGTATGAAGTGTGAAACCCTTGTTTCGGCCCCTAAATACAACAGTCAGTGCCAGATAACCCATCCAAACATGTATAGAAGAAGGCTTGTCTTTTCAGTGCTTTCGACGTCACTGTACATGAACACAAATTCTCTTTGATGGACCGACAACTTCGGATCGGCTCGAGGCATGCGAAGTGCCTCGTGCCGTTCGCCGCATGTCCCGAGACGACGTCCACACTTGCACGCTCATTCGGCCTCGGCTTACCAGCTCCGCGTTCGTGCTCAAGTCTGCACGTGGACTTACTGATCCCTGGCACGGCTTCATTCTATTTATTTAATAGCTCATAGAGACTTCTACTTCGCATTGCTATTCTGCGTTCCTGTTGGATCATGGACTTTATTTTTTTGCCTTACAGACGACAGCCATGCTTCTGTCTCGTCTCGTCTTATCATCGTTATTCGTGATCGTTGGAAAAAGTGATCCTTGTTAAGTGGTATTCGTGATTACAAGAACAGCGAGATGCTGTGTTTCGCAGTATCTACATACTTCTTTATCCGTTATGTATGAACAATACCTTAACCCTTCGTGGACATTCTGGGTGTGAGCCACCCATAAACTGATTTTGACGCTCTGTACCTTCTATATGTAAAATAAATACGTTTTATCCAAAGCCGACTTATGAACTATTTTTTTTCTCCAAATATTATATCTGAACAACAACTCTGTAGATTTTTAACTTCTAATATTGAAATTTGTAAAAGTTACAATTTTTTGAAAATTTTCTTCGTTTTTTTTTTCATATGGTAATCTAGAATTTTTCCACAAAAACTGTGATAAAATTTCAATAAAAAAAAACTATTAGAATACATTCTAGAATCCTTGAAAATGACACATGATTTTATTTCATAACGATTGGGTTCTTTGGATAATAATAGCAGTCGTTTCAAAATTGCTCTGGGTGTGAGCCACCCAGGTATGTCAAAATTGATCGAGAAAATGGGTGTGTCAACGAAAGATTAATAAAACTTTGCTAAGATTAATATTACAACTGTAGTAATTTCAACTAGTTTAAGTTAGGTAAAAAAATGGTTTACCAGGAGTGAGTTTTTGAAAATCAGTAGCTATAGGCCGAGAGATCATCTTTCTACGAGAAATGCTGTTACACAAAGAGAGTACAAAAAGTATGTTTTGCTTTCTGTTAACTTATTATAATATACCATTTATAAATTTACTTTACCGTAAAGTAAGTCAATATCCTTAACCAATTATAGAACATTCTGCTGGTTTTTACACAGTCAATTGTACCTCCACTTCAATTTTTCAAACAAATAGTTGAAAAAAATTACAAGACAGATTCATGTTATCATTTCTATTTTTGTAACTACTGAGATAGATCTCTCCATATCATTAATCAAAGATAATGCATGTAGAATAAACAGTTTACACACAAAAAATACTTGACAGAATAATATTAATGGCGTGATAGATAAATCTCCAGGTACTTTCTAGTCGTTGTTTTGCCACTGTTGGAGTACTATGCAACAATAGCGTCGGTCAAGAAACTCGACAGTACGTTATCCCTAGGCGAACTATAACGTTTATCTGATGTGTTTTTTCTTGACAAATATGACAGTAAAAAGTACACCAGCGGTACAAATCAGTGTATAACTGTTTATCTCCGCATATTTGCGAAACATGTCCATAATCATTACTAACATCTTCAATTCACACGTTCGCCTTGAATTTCAGTGAAACGTCACATTTGTTCACACTGACCAGCACACCGTTGCATCATAAGTGGGAACTATGAAAATTTTCTAACGCGGGTTTTTAATCTGCGATCACAGGCATGGAAGGACGCTTATTATAATTACAAAGTGAACGATCTTTACAAGGCAGTTGCAGCAACAACTCGTTTGTCTGACTTTCTTCTTACGTAAAAATATGGTGGTCGATTGCAACAATTTGATATTGCAATATCTTCCGCGTTCGAGCATCGTGAATGTGTTAATAATTTATTTGTAGATGAAAAAGAATTTGTGTAGGTGTACCCTTTACTCGATATGACTTTCATACTTGAACGATACAGGGTGAGGCACCAAACTTGACAACTTCAAATTACTTGCTGTATGATAAAATGGCATTTAAGGCAATAGCCGCCTCTGAATACCATGCAACTTTTTTGTGCAACATTTCTTGCAATTCACCTTCTGCAACCTCCAAACACGTATAAAGAGCCAAACTTAGTTAATTTATGCAACAACAATATTGACTATGATAACTGTTCGCGGAAATCGAGGAAGAAAGGTCATTAAATAGCATAGTTACACACGCATGCTAACGAGGAACAGCTGCAGGAAGGTGACAAAATACAGAGGACGAGAGCCGCGTTATAACTGTAAACGACGATGACGTTGTCCAGTCGCCAAGGACACCGGGTTGTTGGGTCGATTGTGCTCCAGCAGGTCGTTAAAACAACGAACAACCACAAGCAACGGTATCAAGAGACACGGTAGTGTCTCGCGCCAAGTATATATATGTAGGTATATGCGCAGCGCGAGGCACAGAGTGTCTACAGGGTGTCCCAAAAATGTCGGAGTTCCTTGAAAGGGGTGACTCAGGGGGTGATTTGAAACAACTTTTTCCTTAGCGAAAATATTGTCCGAAACTTCGTTAACGAGATATTAACAAAAAACCCGGACCAATCAGAGCGCGCGCCTTCCGCCTGAGCTCCCGCGGTAGCGTTGGCTACGCGGTAGGCGGCTGCGCTTGTACTACGCACGTACGAACAAGCAAGTCGGCATGCATCGAAGGAAACCGCGTTACACAGTTTTTTTTTCTAAAGCAGAATCTTAAATAATAATTATTTGAAGTGAGAGGACATTTCGGAGGATACGTAAATTTCGTTTTCAAATACCGCATAAACGAAAAGGCAATGTAACAGAAAATGTACGACAAGTGATCGTAATTCGTTATTGAGGTAAAAACCCGTAGTTTAATAACGGCCAACACAACTAAATTTAAAAAATAATATTAGGTGTATGAATAAATTCTTTCCGACTGGATTTACATAATCAGTACAAAGCTACCAAATTTCTATCGCGGTGATATTCGTAAGCTGACTGAAAAATGGCAAAAGGTAATTAACAATAATGGAAATTATTTTGTGATTGATTTGTTTTCATATTTTTTAAATCAAACTGTTATTGTACCCTAAAATCGGGAAGAATTTATTTCTACATCTAATAATCAGCAATAAATTAAATAAAACTCACCCATTCGGACATTCCTTTCCTTCCTTTTCGTAAACCTGTGTCACTGGGTCACTGTACCGATCCTGGTCATCGGTGGACGAAAAGATTTATGGTAGGATAGCGCCCAGTGCTCAGCTGATCGCAGGTATTCGCAGGACACCACCCGAAGGTAAGGGTCGCAACGTCAAGTGCGTCTGGGTTAATGTACCGAATATTCACTTCACTGCACTGCTGCTAACACTGATCACTTAATTTATTTTTCATGGAACGTGTTGTTCCTACGCTATAAAAATTGGTGGAAATGAATTTTACTTGGCGTTCGGAGCCGTGGGTATTCTCGCGTAAATACTCACACTGCAGCACTTGCGTCCCCCTTGTTCGTGGGGTACACCCAGAACATCGCGTAATACTCTTGAGCAGACAACATTTCTGCGACGTGATTACTAGCTGACTGACAGGATTTTTCCCAAGCAACTTCCTCTACCCCCAAGTAGTTTCACTCGTTCCATTATGAGTTAACTCCCACCAGGACAAGAGGCTTTAGGTAAAAAGAAACCAGCACGAACGAAAATGGTTAACTACATCCAAAATGTCCTAAAAGACAAAAGTCATCCAAGAGAAGACTACAAAGAGTTATTACAACTCTCACTCCTGTACCTAGGAGGTTGGTCTCAAAACGACTTCAGTTTCAGGATCCCAGGGGCTCTGCATCAAGCAAGTAATCACGTCGCAGAAATGTTGTCTGCTCAAGAGTATTACGCGATGTTCTGGGTGTACCCCACGAACAAGGGGGACGCAAGTGCTGCAGTGTGAGAATTTACGCGAGAATACCCACGGCTCCGAACGCCAAGTAAAATTCATTTCCACCAATTTTTATAGCGTAGGAACCACACGTTCCATGAAAAATAAATTAAGTGATCAGTGTTAGCAGCAGTGCAGTGAAGTGAATATTCGGTACATTAACCCAGACGCACTTGACGTTGCGACCCTTACCTTCGGGTGGTGTCCTGCGAATACCTGCGATCAGCTGAGCACTGGGCGCTATCCTACCATAAATCTTTTCGTCCACCGATGACCAGGATCGGTACAGTGACCCAGTGACACAGGTTTACGAAAAGGAAGGAAAGGAATGTCCGATTGGGTGAGTTTTATTTAATTTATTGCTGATTATTAGGTGTAGAAATAAATTCTTCCCGATTTTAGGGTACAATAACAGTTTGATTTAAAAAATATGAAAACAAATCAATCATAAAATAATTTCCACTATTGTTAATTACCTTTTGCCATTTTTCAGTCAGCTTACGAATATCACCGCGATAGAAATTCGGTAGCTTTGTACTGATTATGTAATCAGTACAAAGCTACCAAAGTGGGAAAGAATTTATTCATACACCTAATATTGTTTTTTAAATTTAGTTGTGTTGGCCGCTATTAAACTACGGGTTTTTACCTCAATAACGAATTACGATCACTTGTCGTACATTTTCTGTTACATTACCTTTTCGTTTATGCGGTATTTGAAAACAAAATTTACGTATTTCTTGTCCTCTCATTTCAAATAATTATTATTTAAGATTCTGCTTTAGAAAAGAAAACTGTGTAACGCGGTTTCCTTCGATGCATGCCGACTTGCTTGTTCGTACGTGCGTAGTATAAGCGCAGCCGCCTACCGCGTAGCCAACGCTACCGCGGGAGCTCGGGCGGAAGGCGCGCGCTCTGATTGGTCCGGGTTTTTTGTTAATATCTCGTTAACGAAGCTTCGGACAATATTTTCGCTAAGGAAAAAGTTGTTTCAAATCACCCCCTGAGTCACCCCTTTCATGGAACTCCGACATTTTTGGGACACCCTGTATATTACGCCACGACCCTCTATTAAGAAACCTGAGATTATCGAATCTCAATAACGGCTGATCCGATTAGATTTTAAATGGTCTTAATGGATAGCTTGGGTTTGATTTACATCAGAAAAGTGTCTTCGTTTTGTCCCTACGTGTCTTGTGAGCTGAGATATTTCGGTGTAAAGCTGCAATTTGCCGAATTTTATGTTCTTAAGATTAAGAATCGTCATCGTCCTACACTTCTAGACAAGAAGAGAACATGAAAGGGAGAGGAAATGTCTCCAACAGGCAAGTTGTTCATTTGATGAAGGTTTCGGCAAATCGCGTAACAAATTCTTGTTAGTTGTACAAATTCTTGAGTGTTGTCTCAATTAACAAGGTAAGCCGCCAAATTTTTTTAATAGACTATTTTTGTAGAGCTTATAGGAACGGAGGGGACGCACAGCTTGGAAGTTGTCCGGAGGAGGTTCGACAGAGAAGCATCTTCTTTCGCACAAGTTTCTACAAAATATAATATTGTTTTTATACCAGCAAACTATTTTTACGTTAGAGTTTTTATGTAAAACTTATAGAAATGAAGGGGGCGCACAAACTTGGATAGAAATGAAGGGGATGCACAGGCTTGGAGGTTGTCCGGAGAAGGTTAGATAGACAGAGAAGCATCTTGTTTCGCATAAGTTTCTGGAAATTTGTCAAATAAGGTAAATCGACAAAATTTGTCAAATTAGCGTAGCGTTAAGAATTAAGAAAATTATGGTGTACTGCTTGCAATGTAGAGCGTCACATTAGTGAAGAAAGTACGCTGAAAACACATCTCCCTTGATACTTTTCAATCTTTTGTGAAAGATATTCATAATACTTTATTAAAATCCTGAGTAGTTTCCACGCTATTCAATAATTTGATTAGTTTCCCATTAACAATATTTCAATTCATCAATAAACATACTAAATTAATTTTATTCCAACACCAATAAATTGCGCGTTAAAAATATTGGATCTCTTCGTTTATTCTCGCTGAATTACCATTAGCATTTATATTTCCTACAACAAGACTTTCTGCCTTCCGCTCTCACCTCCTTCGGACACATTATGTAGTCTACACTTACTATAGCAAAAGGCCACTCTTTTTCTATTGTTACGAGCCGAGGCTGAGGGCAATGTGAGTGGCGGCTGCGAGGCTGAGGATTGAATTTGTTCGTTTGAGTTTGTTAGTAGCGGACGAACCGGAGTATGGTATTCCCGGGAGCCGCTATAAGGAGGTTGGATATCGTGGACGAACCGGGGTCTGGTATTCCCGGGAGCCACTAGGAAGGTAAGCTTCACGGACGAACCGGGGTCTGGTATCCCCAGGAGCCGCTAGGAAGGTGGAAATCGTGGACGAACCGGTGTCTGGTATCCCCGGGAGCCACTAGGAATGTTAGTTTAGCCTCGTAACTTTATAATGTGATACACCTTGAGCGGTAAAGGAGTATTTATGTGGGGTTATCTCGAAGAGGGAATTCAGATGATGATTGATTCAAATAAAAGAACTCTGAATTAGAAATTACTAATTATATTCTATAAGTTCAGTCTTTTACAACTGTTTCAGTGTTGAATTGTCGTGGTACCTAAGTCTACTTCTCGGTTTTGACGCACTGAAAAATGCAGGGGTCTCAAAGAGTTTAATAGTAACAACACCTATCAGCAACTGTACGTACTATGTGGTTTAAGTTGAAGTAATAAGCCTCTTTCGTCTATGCGTACTAGATTTGGAATGAGCCCGCGAGTGTGGATTCGTGGCCCTTTTTATATGGTGAAATTCGGCTAGAAAGTAGTGGGGACATGAGTGCCTTCATTGAATATTAGGTTTTCGGGGAAAACTTGGTTGCATCACACCACTGCTGGAAACGATGACCCGGTCGGGTCACCTGCATTCCGGACACCCGAAAGGGTTAAAAAGTCAAAGATAGATCTGCGTACGTAACACTATATAAGTTCTGCATTAAGTTATAACTAAAATGTGGATTATATATATTTAGAGATAATCGAAGCAGAAGATGATGCAGTGTGGTCTACGTCAGAGAAAAAAATTTATTGTGTCATAGTATTCTATTAATTGAACGATTTTATTCAGCTTCGATCCTCTGTTTGCTTCTTGTATGTTTGCTTTATATCTGAAAACTCAAATTTAAACTAATACCTCCAATCCAATTGTCTTGAAGCTTTGCAGGCGTGCGTAGTTTGGATAACAATACAATATATTTAAAAAAAAAAATAACCCCGAGGGGATGAAAAAATTATCCAGTTCTCAATAAACACTATAAAGTGTGTGAAATCCCCACAAAATTACCTTTTTTACAAAAAGGTACAAACAAGTGCGCCAAGTATACGCGCGCGCAGACGAACAAAAAAAATGTCGTAAATTTATTAATGTGCTATATTTAACTTTACAAAACTAATGATATACAGAAATTGCGCCAATTATCACAATGGCTATTTATACAAAGAAAAAATGTATTATATAATATTAAGCAGATATATTTTTATACAAATAAATATTTTAATACGAATAAATATTTTATTCAAAATACTTGGCGCTACGAAACTGAAAAAATGTTAAGTGTCTTGGTTAATAAATAAAACAAGACAAGACACCACTGAGACAAGAAAGAAAGAAAAAGATTTTAATGCAATTTATACATATTTATTCAGTTTAGCAACACCAATTCGGAGAGCAGCGCCAAGTATTTTGAATAAAATATTTATTCGTATTAAAATATTTATTTGTATAAAAATATATCTGCTTAATATTATTTAATACATTTTTTTCTTTGTATAAATAGCCATTGTGATAATTGGCGCAATTTTTGTATATCATTAGTTTCGTAAATTTACGATAGTTTTTTCTGGTTCGTATGCGCGCGCGCGTATAATTGGCGCATTTTTTGTACCTTTTTTTAAAAAAGGTAATTTTGTGGAGATTACATACCTACACGCGCGGATAACAGATCTCGCGGTTCGTTTGATCTTGCATATCGCCAAGTTTGTAGTTTTCCGAAGGATTTCATGGTCCTCTTCCTTTCTTCTTTTCCTCCTTTCTTCGCGGCTTGTTGCCGATCGTCGACAGTGGATACATGGATGGCAGGTGATCATTTGTGCCTTGCGAAATAATAGGAAGATGACAGCTATTGATAGGCAGTGGGTGCGAGTAATGGGGAAACGATGAGACTGAATTCTGGGACTAGGTACGAGGCGTGCGAGGAGGTTTGTGACTAATACCGAAGTACGCGAGCAATACCTACGCACAAGAGATGTCATAGAAAGAAAAAAAAACAGTTAAAGCGGTAACAGGAACCAAAGCCTGCCCACCGCGTGGGCGACATTCGCGGAACTATTTTACCATAGCGGCTCGTGCCAATCAGTCAATATAAATTGTATTTCTCATAGTTTAAGAACTATAAGTTTTAAAAATCTGACCCCAAGTGTATTATATTCCTAAACTGGGTGACGACTTCTACCAGCGCACCAAGTCTTATCAAGATCTCTTTGTGAGGCAAGCAATGCGGCATGTTCTGACACGAATTGCAAAGTGCATTCATGTTGATGGTAGAATTTTTTACAATTCATTACACACTAACAAATTTGCCGTGTGAACAATAAATATTAGAAACAGTATGTAATATTTCTTTGTTATTCATGATTTCATAACTATAGATATATTGCAATAGCTCTATCTCAGAAACCTTTCGGAATAGAACACATACATCGATGGCTTACAATTAGTGCACAAATATTGTATGTCCACTTTTTGTGAATTTTAGCTTTTTATATGCAACAAATAGTTCTTAACTGTTTCTTTATGCTGTATAAAAATCATATTTATATCTACTCACATAAATTTGTCAAAAATAATATTTTTGTTCATTGTATGCCCCTGAATCTTATTTACCTACCATTGCATGTTTAAACCTGTTTTTCTTGAATACGCTAAAAGTGGACATACAATGTTATCCTCTATGTTGCGCTTACCTCCGAACCCAGACAGCCATACGTATTGTATTGAACCTTCCTTGCATGCTAAGAAGCACTTATTGTACAAAACAGGTACCAATGGAGGTACCACTTGGAGATTAAACTAATAAAATTATGCAAACAAATTTATTCGGTCCATTTGTCCCCTACTGCCAAATATGAAATCCATAAAAAGAGCTGCCGTAGTTAACAGGTTCAGGAAGATAACCACAGGGCTCGATGAAAAATAAGGTCACTTTCACAATTTATTTTTAACTTCGTTAATGTTATTGACAATGCTAATGACGTTGTAATTTATTAATCCCCTGAAAATGCGTTTTCATTTAATAACGAAAGTATATTCTATCACTATGGCAATAATAATTTCAAGGCTTCCTCCAATACCAAGTTTGCTTGTATTCAAGTCAAATTAATAAAGTAGCTATTATCGGAATTACGGGAGACGGTATTTGAAACAGAGATTAAGTCAAACGAAATTTAGCATTCGCGATATGGCAATAAAAGGAAACGGTTCTTCTATAAAAATCTATGACGTTCTGTCGTTCAATGGCTAGTTTATGAAGACACTATCTACTTTACTGAATCTCGTTCGCTCAAGCGTCGAATATAAAACGATTAGAACGTCGAAAATATCGCCTGCTCAGTCAAAACTGCCGGAGAAAGATCCTGCAAGAATTTCAGAAAACTGGTCTTGGCCAACTAGTTTTTCGTGTTACGATGTTGCGAGAAGAATTCACCAGCGAGAGAATCACTACGTATTCTTACATTCTTAACTGTGAAATTAGGGGGGACTTACTAATCGCTTGGTCATCTCCGCGTGGTACTTTTAAATCTAAATTATCGTCCACCATTTTCGAATCAGTCGCTTCACGATCGTCCTCGTTCCTGCGTTTCCCACACTTGTTATGCCCCGTTCATACGTGTTCGTTTCTTCAACTGCCATACGAACCAATCGTTCGGACACGAATAAAAGAACACCGCCAATCGGAAAGAAATAAAGATTTTTTGAAAGCTCAACGAAAAGAACAAAGAAAATAAATGGTATGTATTGTGTTATTGAGTTTTTCATTAGGAAATATATTTTTTATACATTAACTTTCTTGTCGATTGTCATCTATGATACGTGTTACTTTAAAACGCCTAATTCCTGATTTAAATTATAATTGTAACATTTTTGAGTTGTGTGTCAGGCTTGTCCTTTTCTTCTATTAACATTGTGCCTTACCTTTAATACGTATTACTATTAATTTAGGCTGTGTATGAATTTATGACGTCTTTATTAATTGAACCTAACGTAATTGAAACAATTGCAAGTTCTTTAAAAAACTTTTGCAGAATTGTTATAGATGTCCCTCTGTGTTCATTGATTTTTATAACAAACACGAACAGTTTCTAGTTAGGATATGAGTAACTTTAGAATATTTTTTATACCGACGCGTTCTAAAAATTTGAAATAGTTTCTTCGAAATTATTTAATACCTTTCCCTTTTCAATTCAGTGTACTGAAACATATCCATTCATAAATTAGAGTAGGTCACATTGCATGCACTTACAGATATATAAAAACTGTTTGTAGGTATATTATGCTGTATGTTTAATTGTCTTTCTTTTATATTTACGTACTTACAAAGAATTGATTATATGCATAGGTTCTTGTACGAATCCCGAGATTCTCTATCGCAACATGAGAATCTTAAACGAAACATTTATCAGTTGATACGAGGACATGTACCAAAGAGTGCGAAGGAAAAACAGAAAGGGAAAGGTGAACGTCCACTGTTAGACGTAACTTTTTGCCTATAAGAACATTAGGAATTATACACAAATTTAGGAACAAATCCATTTAATATTCACATTTACTTTTTTTAGAAAAAGTGTTCGGTTGTTTCTTTTGTTGTGTCATGATGTTTAAGGAAAAATCAAAGTTGCACCAATATTATTAAGATTTTATAATAGATCTAACAGCAACACTTTTCATACACTAAATAGTTATTGTTATCACTTCGTATATGAAATTACATAAATTTTCATAGAAATGAAGAGAAATTTCATTTCTCATTCGTTCGTTTACAGAGGGACGAAAGAAAAACATCTTATCTTTAAATTAATCACTTCTAACAATAAAGGAAAAGTAAAGGTCAGTCAATTGTAACAAAAGGTCGATTTACCCGAATTCGTTATTATTATCTGACGTCGAACTGAATGTTGTTACCTAACCAGCAATTGTGAAATTAAATTACAGGAACTAAGGAACTCCTATGTCACAGAAATACCTGCGAACCGCTTGAATTTCTTTCTTACGCTTACTTTCTCCGCCACATCGACGAGGAAAGAGACTCGGGTCTGTAGTGACGAGACGACTACCGTTTTATTGCTTTCTTCCTCTTTCTTTTTGTAGCATTTAATAATCCGACATCTTCTCGAAAGAGAGAGTGCTAATTCTTATTCGACGTTTTGCTACAACAAATTCGATATCGAAATTGAACATCGATATCGAAGTTAACCATTTGTACTCTAATTGTAAGTATGCCTAAGAAACCACCAAATGAAAATTACACACTGCTATCCTTAAACCTTATGAGACCAGGAGAATTCAATATTCGCAAAAGTATATGAATTTCTGATTTTGAGATTTGTATATACTACACTTTTTCCTATTGCAAAGTGCTGTATTGAATAAGTATGTACAGCATTCACAATCAGTAAAAAATCTCTGATTATTTGATGAGCAAGCGTAAGTTGAAGCATTAAAATTTTTCCTGTTTACTTCCGGTACTAAATCCTTTTTAGTTTCATTATGATATTCTTTGTAGCTTTGTTTACATTAAATAATTACAAAGACGTTTAACTATCAGCGGAGTGAAGAAACTACCTACCTTCATTGACAAAGAATGCGTTCAAGCATCAAGCGCAATGCTAATAAGATCGACATAGGAGCCTGGTGAACACTTTTTCAGTACATAACTGTCACAGAGCTGGCGAAAAATCAGAATTCATGGCAAGTCGTCGATCTTTGAGGCCACGAGATGGGTGTACAGGCAAAACATATAAATGGGTTTCTAGCTTACAGTTTTTTTTGCACAAACTAGTTCTGTCGTAATTCAAATCGATCGCGAAACAAGAAGAATACATTAAGTTTACATTCGGTTGCAGGGAATGGCGTTTAAATTCCTATTGTAATAGCACGTGGCACTGAATATTCTACTATATAATAAATTAATGTCACCTTGCTATTAACTGGCACAGTTTAAGGACAGTAATACAATAAAATTTTCTGGCTACATTGCTATACTGTATGAAATTACTATTTGCACAGTGTGTTTAAAAAAAAAATGAAAGGTTCAAACGTGGAAACAGAATTTTTGTTTGAATCAAAGAAAAAACGGTATTTACTTAACGTAACAAATTCTTGTCTAACAAAGAAAGAAATTGGAAGGACAAAAAAGAAGATTACACATTTTTCGTTTAAGTTAGTCTAAACTTTCGCCTAGGAGACAAAAATGACAGATTAATATGAAGCAACAACTTATACTAATAAGGGAACATTTTGAGAGCAAAACTTTTTTTTCGTAAAAACTGGCATGAAATTTTTAAGCATTAAAAAATATTGGCCACATATACTGTTTAAGGTAGTAAATCTGCTTATACGCGAAAAATTTTTATTTTCAACAATTTTCGAAAAATTCTCTCTCTCTCGAGATTGTCAAAATGAAAAACAATCGTATTAAATGGAGGTTCCAGAATTTTTAATTATGAGTAAAAGTGGACGAGTATTGATTACGCCACACAGTGGTGCATAATGACATTTTTTGTTCAAATCACCCTATAAGTCGTAATCTTTCAGTAAACTTGACGATTTTTTTAAATTCTTCGCAATTAAATTCTCTATCGATCTGTCCGGCCGGAGTTTTAAATTTCGTTGCTGATTTTTTTATATTTAGCGAAATATACAAAATTTTTAGGAGATCAGTATCTAGGGGCTTTTTTGGCCGCCTGTTCCGAATTTAAAGTCAGATTTTCGAAACTGAAGATAGTGAATCCAATATGTCAAATATAGTTGACTTTTCTGATTCATTATTGATGAGCAAGGTTTTTAATATTTCATATTTTTAGACACGTACACAAATATAAAATCAAAAAGATTTGTTTCCAGAAGCACAAATCTTGCTCGTCAAACAAGATTGCACATAATAAAATCAGATTTCTAAAGGAAACTAGGATAAAACGTTAAGTAAATCAGTTCTTCTAAAGATATCAAACATTACAAATTTTGCTCATCAATATTGAATCAGAAAAGTCATCTCTAAGAACGGGTATGAACACAGACGAATACGCTTAAATATGAAAAATCACGTACACATTTATGAGATGCCTAAAAATTTGTAAAAATACGAATGTAGATTCGCTATTTTACATTTTACAATTTGATTTACAATACCTATTAGATTTGTGGTACAAATTAAAATTTTGATCTTTATAATAATTACCTCATATACGTATTTAGCGTTTTCGAAAATCTATACGCACTAAGTTTCTTCCGAATAAGCCCATTTTCTGAAATTTCGCTTCAACATATTTGGATTCGCCATATTCAATTTCGAAAATCTGACTTTAAATTAGGAACCGGCGGCCACAAAAGCCCACAGATACTGATCTCCTAAAAGTGTTGTATATTTCGCTAAATATAAAAAAATCAGCAACGAAATTTAAAATTCCGGCCGGACAGATTGGTTGGAGATGTAGCTGTTGGAAATGTTGGAATAGAGTTCTGCCTAACAGTTAAAGAAGAAAGACTTAGTTGTTGAAACAAATGTTTATTTCTCTCAAAGAGAAGGAGAAACCTGACTGCCAAAGGAAATTCATATCCAAATTAAAAAAAGAATAAAACTTGATTTCCAAAGCAAAATATCAACATTAATGAAAATAAAAAACCTAACTGCCAAAGAAATTTCGTACATAAATGACAGAAAAGAGAAGACACGATTATCAAACGAAATTATTGTTTGAGTGAAAAAACAAGGAAGAGGCTTGACCCGCGAAATAAATTATTGAGCAGACGTTCAGTCCTCGATCAGCAGCAGGCACCGTGAACTTGAATTCATGTCTCTAACGAGGACACTCTTGCAAACAGAGAGATCATTCAGAAATGAGAAAGGAAGTTTACCAGTGATGTCACGCTACGATCTGTTAGGCAGACCTTTTATTAATACGGTTGTATAAGATTATGCGAAAATCTGGATCGTCGATCGGAGCGAGCGAAACTAATCTGGACTACAATTGACGGTACATCTTGTAGTCCTTTAATTACACTGCATCTGGCATACCGATGTCTTTGTTTAGGCTTAGAATGCACGAGACGTTCGAACGACCCGTTAACAGCAATTGCGTGCGATCTGTCATCGAAACATTCCACGGTGAACAAAGAGTTCCTTCCGTTTATGGTTGGAACATCTTGATAGCAATCTAACGGTCAAAGGGTGCAACGAAAATGTAAAAGCTTCAGGCTGTATGCTTCGTAATAGTTAATACGAAAGTAAAGTTAACGAGCCCAACTTAGTCATGGTTCAACGTATGTATGTGTATACCAGTAATAATGAAAGTGACATAAGTGCCAAATCTTGTAATAATTGAATTTATCGCTCTTTTTGAACTGTTTAACGTACGTAAACGCAAAGTTCGAAAACAAAAAATGTACGACTTAAGCCAGTTTCATAATTACAAGCACATACTATGGAATTAACCCAATAGTAGAATAATTTGAATGTGACAACTAGAATTAATTGTTGACTATTTGAGTAATAGAAAAGTTGTATAATATATTCTGATAATAGAATTGGTGTCAATATTGACAGTAACAAGATCTAAGATCTGAAGAATAATTTACTGAAGTAAATAAGGAAAGACTTCTGAATTTCCTTGATGCCAAATTTATACATTATGGTCTGTTAATTTTAACTACCTTAATGAATTTCTGAACTATATATTCTACAAAGATATTGTTGAAACAGAAGGTGAATAATGTCAAGAGATATATATAAAGTAATAAGTTCTTGCAACTCTGGTTTTCTTATCAGGATATGGTAATCATCTTCAATTTTTCATATGTAATAATACATGCTTCCTTCTGAAATTATGAACACTATTCTAGCGTAACAAAATGCGACAGTGATGTAGAAAAAATTGCTGTTTCTATTAAAAAGCAGTTGCAATTTCGATTTGTAAGTATATGAATCATTGTCCCTACGTACAAACTGTAACAAGAGTAGAAAGTAGATCTTATGGAGTAAGAAAGTAAGATTGCCCAGAATTATGAAAGTAACGGTTAAAAAAAATGAAGACCGTCAAGGGGAAGGAAGACATATTTTTCTTGCCCGAACTCACGAAGGATTTTACGTTCGTGAAATTAGGACCTGGTCGGAGGACTCAATACGAGGGAATGTGGACTTTCATCGCCCGAAGCTATCGGACACCGCGAGAGTGATATCCACGTATCCACTTTCGTGAATTGTATCCTCTGATGGCACAATTTTTTCCACGATACGAACATTTTGCTATAATATTTGCAAGACGAATACATCTAGCATTCGTTTCTCTTTCATTACAAATTCATTGGTAGAAATCAGTTGAAAGCTATCATTCATAATCGCGAATTAAATGTTGAGGAACACCTGTCGAAAATGTTATCGATGTCCGCCTCAGAACTGGTCGACATTTATCACAAAATTCTTCGAAATTCTGTTGACCAACAAGAGAAACATAATATATGTATAGGAAATTATTTATGTAAGTGGAGTTCAATTACACCTGCCATTTAAACGTCTCATTATTTTATTGATAATACATCAGAAATGACGGTATAAGAAGAACGCTGTGGAAGAGGAAATTAAACGATAAGTACACCAACGCACTCCAAAACAGGATAATAGACCAGACAAATTCTCTCGCAAAAAACTATTACTCAAGCCTACCTAGAGGAATCAAAAGGAAATGCCCTTCAGATTTACTCATCCCAAACCACTAAAACATCATCTACACATATTCACACATTAGCTACAACACTAATACATAGTCTACAAATGTATAGAAATCGCGATGTTATATAAAATAACACCTCTATAAAAATTGTACTTATTTGTAGGTAACAATTAGGAACATTAAATAATTTATACAATTAAATAATTTAGACAATTTATTTGAAGTAAATCTTAAAGAACGAGAAGTAAGTATGCAAGTGGCCGTAAGATGTGCATAATTTTATTGAGAAAACCGTTTAATCGAATCAAATTCTAGTCCCAACGTATCCCAATTAATCAAAATTCACTGTATGACTATCTCATTATCAGAATGATGACTTTTACTAAATGTATTTCGTTTTGCTGTGTAGGTACTCTCTAGAGCAGCGCCGTTCAGCCTATGGTTTGGCGGGCAAGGGCAGCCGCCACTGCCCAGGGCTAACGCTGTGGGCAAAGCTCGGGGCAGTGACGTCAGCTATCGTTACAGCGGACTGGGGAGGAACGGTTGTACAGGCACGTAGTTGCGTAGGCAGGCATGTGTTAGTAGGTTCATTCAATACTGTTGAGTCGACGCGACGGTCCTTGTTCATCCTGTGCATCTGTACCGTATTGCCCGGGGAAGCGTGACTTAAGGCTGCCGTCACCCTGGGCGTTGAATGTGTGCCTACGCTCACACAAGCTAGGAAAAGCGTGTACGTATACGCGGTGTAGTAAGCAATCCGTTTCAACCAACTTACGTCGTGGAATTGGCAAGAAGGAAGCTTTTGCGGGTATAGTTGCCTTCAGTAGACATTCGTGCAGACGGGTCTGGTGCGTTTGAACGCTAATAAGCACCGTACGTTGAAATAATAACGAATTTATGACTCGAAAACTGACAGAATGAAGTTTCAAGGCTTCGCCGTCACCAGCGCTGGTGGTATATTCGAGCCACGTAGCATCAGCTTTATACGTATACGCGATGTAGTAAACAACCCGTTTCAACCAACTTACGTCGTGTAATCGGCAAGAAGGAAGCTTTTGCGGGTATAGTTGCCTCCAGTAGACTTCCGTGCAGGCGGGTCTGGTGCGTTTGAACGCTAATAAGCACCGTCCGTTGAAATAATAATGAATTTATAACTCATGTACTGAGACAGACTCGAGAAATGACAGAATTATGCTTCAAGGATTCTCCGTCACCGGCGCTGATGGTATATTCGCGCCATGTACCATCAGAATCGGTGGAAGTCCAAGCTACCCAATAAATGTAGTAAAGACATAGTTGCCGATACGTATGGAGAGTCGTATCGCGTTGTTGCCGCATTTCCCCTCTTACTATTTGTCGCCAGGAAGGCTTGAATGAATCACGACGAAGCGGCTGGAGAACAAAGATGGGCAAAGATAATATGTATCTGGATAAACTCTTCGAACTGAGGATTTGCGGTATTCGGCGGTTTCTAATCTCGATTTGAGAGGCATATAGTGTTGCGTGCGGTGGATTATGTATATTAATAAAGTGTGAAACGTGACGTTTTTACCCGACTGTGACAAGTAAAGGAGATTATTGTGTTTATCAGATACATAATTTTCAAAATTGTGAGATAGAAATAAAAAAATTGGAAGGACTCGCAAGTAGTAATTTGGATCCGAGGAGAGTTTTTTATAGAAAAGATAATTTGATGTATAGCTTGATAAAAAATAAAGCGTCATATGTTTTTAGGAGCATTATAGCATTCGTAAATTTCATTACGATTGGCCTGTTACACTTCGGTGATGTACCTTATTCAAATTGTATGCTTCTAAATTGAAGGGTCGGATGCAATAAGGGGACTAGCGCTCAAAAATGGAAAAAATTATTGTCCAAACGCTAAGACAGATTGGAAAATTAAATGTTGTTAAACAGTATTTTAAAAAATATAGTGTTGTAAAGCTCGTCAGGACACATATTTTTTCTATTTGCAATTTGTTTATTCAGTCATTACTATTCGAGCTAAAACTTATAAACAAAAAATTTTTCATCGTCCAAAATGATTATAAACATAAAATGCGATAACTTGAGTAAATATTAAGGGATCGTTATGAGACTTAAAAAATATCTTCAGAAAACTCTAGCGAAGCCGTAAAATGTATGCACAAAACCCTTATGTTAAAAAATGTAATAATATTTAATTAAAAAAAGTAATACTGGACATATCCCATGTTTTTCTACGTTCGCCGTTAAAAAGTATCGAGGCAATTTTGAAGTACGTATTACTTGCAGCGACGAAGTTTTTCCTTAATATACAAGGAAGATTTTCACTAATTTCCACACTGATTAATAAATAATTGTAGAAGATATGATATATATATATATATATATATATATATATATATATATATAAATCTCGCGCGTCACCAACAGTCAGTAGCCGCGTATAATGCGCTAGTAATTGTTAGGAATTTTAGCACTCGCGTTGACTGTTGATTCTGCGCGGAATTTATATATATTGCCGTATCTTCTACAATTATTTATTAATCAGTGTGAGAATTGTTGAAAATCTTGCTTGTATATTAAGGAAAAACTTCGTCGCTGCAAATGATATGTACCTCAAAATTGCCTCGATACTTTTTAACGGCGAACGTTGAAAAACATGGGTTATGTCCACTATTTCTTTTCAATTAAATATTATTACATTTTTTAACATAAGGGTTTTGTGCATACATCTACGGCTTCGCTAGAGTTTTCTCAAGTTATGATTTAAGTCTCATAACGATCCCTTAATATTTAGTCAAGTTATCGCAATTTATGTTTATAATGATTTTAGACGATGAAAACTTTTTTGTTTATAATTTTTAGCTCGAATACTAATGATTGGATAAACAAACTGTAAATAGAAAAAATGTGTTCTGACGAGTTTTACAACACTATATTTTTTAAAATTCAGTTTAATAACATTTAATTTTCCAATCTTTCTTAACGTTTGGACAATAATTTTTCTTATTTTCGAGCGCAAATTCCCTTATTGCATCCGACCCTTCAATTGCACATTGATTATACATAATATTACAGCCTTCTACGTATAAATAACAAATATTGATACGCAAATTAGTATTGTTTCATTGACATGTTTCCTAATTTCATTACTCAACCTCTCTATCTTTCATTATTGCTATTCTCCTTTACGTTCAGCGAGGCTCTGACGCTAGACGCAGCTCTCGTGCCGTATTCTTTCAAGATTTCTCGATAAGAAAGAGCTGTGGCAACAGCGCGGCAGAGACAGAGAGAAAAGAAAATGTGGCAACTATGCGTGAAAAATTCGTCTACATAGAGTACCTGGAGATGTCACCTCTGTACAACTTCTTTTTATCGACCGCAGTAGTTTCATTAGGGTCCGTCTGTTTACAAGGGACGTTTCGATCGATTCGGACCATAACAAAAAGGAGACGGCAGCCTTAAGGTCCATTTATACATATCCGTTCCGGGTCCGTTCAGTGCCGGCATGCCATTGGTAAGAAGAAGAGGTCCTCTGCGCCCCTCTTATTCTTACCAATGGCATGCCGGCACTCAACGGACCCGGAACGGTTATGTATAAATGGACCTTTACTCGCCGCTGACTCGTGTCTGCCCCGGGCAGCCTGATCTGTTGCCCCTACGGGCAACTCTTGAACGGCGCTGCTCTAGAGCTCTGCAACGGGCGGGCTTGGCCCGTCCGGCCCATGACTGTGTCTCGGTGTATCCGACCCGCCCGCACTCGAATCGTCACTAGCCCGAAGAACCCGCTGCTGTCCAGCCCGTCCATACCCGCTCGAAACGCCCGATCCGTCCGTGCTCGCTCTTTACCGAGACATTTCTCGCGCTTCACTCGATTTTCAGTCTGACTTATTGTTACCCTCGAATGGAGAGTCAAACTTTGACAACTTATTTATTATTAATGTGTATTATACTTATCAACTATATGAAAATAACAGAAGGTAAAATACAAATAAATGTAAGAAATCAAAAAATTTAGATTTAATTTATGTTTTTTACAAACAACAACATTGTAGTACAAACATATCAGACAATTTAGAAATACAGTATATAAAAAATGCAACCAAAACTTATTTAGAAACGAAATTTCAACTACCCAAGTATCGTAAAATTGTAACATTTCTGGGACTGACATTTAGAAAATTACACAAAATTATTCGCACAGTTGAGAATGTGAAACAAATTCTCAATTGTGCAAATAACGTTGAGACAAGAATCAAGGAAATATTGTACTTCGTGGGTGATTTGAAACATAAACCAGCGACAGAATATTTTATAGCAATCCTGTTAAAATAGCTTTAGTTTATGAATTCTTTACACTTAGGAATCGAGATTACAAATAGTCTTCATCTGTTTCCTCTTAAGGGGAGGTTTGATTTACACGGCCGAAAAATGGGCCTTAAAAATTTATGACATCTCATAAACTCATAAACCTATTCTCCTGAAAGTCATAAAGCGAAAGTCACGTCTTGCCAAAATAGAAAGAAGTTTTGCCACGCATATGGTAGAAATTGAAGAACTGCAAGGCATTAATCAAAACATAAAAAAGATACAGATGTTGTAGAGGATCGGCTACAGGGTTATGAATTCCAGTTGCGCGCCAAGGAGACCCCGATGAATAGAGGAAAGGCGCAAATACAGACACGGACAGGTGGGATACGTCGCACGGCTAGCAACAGTTTCGGGCTTGACGGACGGGTAGAAATGAACCGCTAACCCGTCTTGCCCGACGCGGGCCGGGCGAGTCGGGTGAGTCGAAAAACGATCGGGTAACGGGCGGGTTGACCCACGGTATACCCGCCCGTTGCAGAGCTCTAGTATACTCTCTATTACTTTCTTCATCCTATTACCTTATCTTGAACAGCGTATGAAATCCTCAACGATAATAAAAATATATATGCAAACGACATATTTTTAACTATATTAACTCTATATACGATTCGAGCGAAAAAGGAAACAATAAAGGAATACAGTAGAGCGTCGATTATCCGAACCACTTGGGATTGAGATCGTTCAGAAAATCGAATTGTTCGGAGAATGAAGCATGCATGTACTTACCCAGTTTATAACTATAGGAATTACACCTAAATGTAGTGTACATACATAGTTATCATATACTTCCAAAAAGTAGCGAGGATAGCGATGATTCGAATAATCGACGGTTCGGATAATTGACGCTCTACTATACGTTCGTTCAGACAATTGCGCAATACACAGAAGTGCGCGCTTTTTGCAGTTTTGACTATTATATTATTATCTATTATATTATTGCAATTTTGCAATTTTTCATTAAAACGAGATAACAAAGCGATACTTTCAACATTATCGTGATTTTATTTCCTTCACATTCCCCACAGCACTTCCGATGCAATAAGCGCGTAATACGACTGAAAACCATCGTCGAGGTTGTCGCAGCTAGAATGTCGAGGAGGAAGGACACTGGTTCGCGATGACCGTGACCTGATACGTCCCTTTCGAATTCACGCGCCGTCCTTGATCAAGACTGAAATCGGTTCTTGTTACTTCACTTACTACATGTACCTATGTTGCACACTTTTAAATAGGTATGGCTGAAAAATGGAACCATTTTCCTTTACGCGTATTTAACGGCCCTGTGAACACTTGTTGTCCTTTCATTATTCGTTTCTACCATTTTTCAGTATTTCTCCTGTTTTGGGTGATTTGGTTCATTTTACAGCTTCTGAGAGATTGTAGATGGTTCCAGACTTTGAATAAACACTGGGACTATTCAAATCCGGATTCTTCCAAACGTTTAAAACTGTGAGATGCGCTGCGGTGCTGAAATTCGAGATTCTCCAATTTATTTCAGAGATTAAGAATTTTGAAGTCTCGAGATTTCGACATTTCTCAACTGTAACATTAGAAGTCCTCAGAAATGTGGAAGTACTTACAATGCTATTACATACCTAAGAATTCTTTGAGATTTCAAAACACATTTATTCTTAAAATAAATCCTTTCAAGACTTCCCGTTAAACAACAGCTATTTGATAAAATACGATTGAAATCTTCCGCAACGTTGAAAGTGGCCAGATTTTAGCGTCACTCGAACGGTCAAAGAAACCGAATGTCATGAAATAAAAGAAAGATGTACGTTTCACGGTCAATATTTTATTAGTAAGGAAGCAGTACATAGGTACAAATGGCAGAGACGTCTTTAATCGGCGTGTATTGAGAGGCTGGCACATACAAGGCGGCATTGCATCGTGATCATTGGAAGAAAACGGGGCTACGTGATATTTCGTCACGGTTTCACTTCAATCGGTTGCGAGGCCTTTATAACGAGCTTGTTAACTTTCAATTAGTCGGATTTTTCCACATCTCTTACTGTAGAATCTTTCACAAATTGTAATTCTGGTTCACCACTGTAACCAAGAAACTGTGAACGTCGTCTATTTCGAGGAATGCTTTTGTTCAAGAAGAATTATAACGATAACAAGACTTTTTTTTCTAATGTACCTACTATAAATTGCTGAAAAGTATCGGTACAGTCTTGTAGATTTTTGATGATTGTGCGAACAAATTGTTCATCCATTATAAACTTCTCTGAAACACTTATGTCTAACCCACTATCATTTTCCGTAGCCGGTTGAAGTGTCTCACGCAAATGTCACTCTTCCATTTTCTGGCCAATTCATTTGAATGTGCTCAACGGACTGAATAGGTCTTTAATGCAATAGCATAATTATGATTGGTGACAATGCTATTCGACACTCAATATTAATAGATTGGTGAGAAATAAATGTAACAAGCATCTAAAAAAACTGGAATACAAAGACTACATAAATTGTCCAGTTGATCCCTAAAAATTCACAAAACTTGTAGCGCAAAACAGTAGAATTGAAAGTACCAGCAACACACCAGTATGGTAGAGCAAAAATCACAGTACATACAAGACTTTCCGAAGTTTTATAATTTCTTAGCTTAGGATGCTTCTTCTCTCTAACTAATTATTAGTCTGCAACATGAAATTTCAAGAATAACGTAACCTCGAGTTCCTGGGAAACACGTAACTTGAGTATTCTTGGATCACTGGTTGGTTAAACGGGGCTACGAAATATGCGTAAGGGCGTGGATGGTCACGTTGATCTAGCGTTACTGCGCGGCACGTCAACAAATTAAATGCAACTCGAAAAAGGCATGCTTCCTTTAAAAGGCATGCCAGAAACTTGCGCAAAGCGGACAGAAGTCACGTGTCTCGCGAGTTCGGTGGCATCGGTTGCTTTTCCATCGAATGGAGAAAGTACCCGGGCGCGGGGGGGGGGGGGAGAGTAATTTGCCAAACAAGCAGACAAAGGCCAGGAAAGAATGTTGGGATACTGTCGCAGCGATGTATATAGTTCCCTCTTTTGTCCAGGGAAACGAACTGCCATATTTCTTTATTCTGTGTCTTTTTCTTTTTTAAACGGTTAATTGGTAGCTTTCGTTTATTTATTATTTTGGTTTTCCTGTATTTTTAGGGGCGAAATAGTTGTATTTAATCGGGACAAGGTTATTCCCTTCTTTGCACTTTGAGAAATTAATTAACGAGCCACATATTCGAAATATGAAAATTAATTTTAAATTTGTTCTAACCAGTTCGATAATTGTATAATAGTCTTACTCACTGTTGTTTGCGCTGTACCTAAAAGTCAACGACAGATTGGAAATAAAGAGCGCGAAATTTCTGGTAAACATTTGCTTATAATCAATCAGGTAAGGTATTTTGCCAGAACAGTGTATGTATAATAAAATTTTCTGTGTAGAATAAAAGAAGATTAATTGATTAATAGGTGAGATTTTCCACCACATGCTGTATAATAAGAGGTAATAATTAATTAATTAATTAACAAACAATTAAATTTTATTTGATTTTAGTACCTATACATTTTTCTGCAAATTTTTTAAAGAGGTGGCTTTCGTGTTTGTGAAAGGATTGTTTTATGATATTGTGAGTCATAGTTGCTTTACAAAGTCCGATCCTGGTAGAATATGTTTGTAAAGCTGCTAAGATTATTTAGTTTTCAGATTAATTTTCACAATATTCTCGATCGACCAGGAAAGGCAACGAAACTTGGAATCATTTTTCTCACGGCCTATGACCGAGATTTCCACTTGCATTAAACGGCACTTCATCAATCGAAAACTTTCCCCTTGGGATATTCCATGTGGAGAACACCAGGGTTTTTTACGATACATAAGAGCAGGTCCGTGCTCCATTTTTCTTTTCAATAACTATCAATCCTAACGAATAACATTAACGAGGAAATTGAACGTTTATGGTTTAACAGAACTCGCTTTTTTCTTATATAAAAATAGAATATAATAATGTTCGAAAACGTGAACAAAATTGTTTAGTAACATTGTACAAAATATGTTTACGGGATGTTTAATTTCTGTTTTTATTTCGTTAGGAGCTGGTAGCTGTTTAAACAAGAGTGTAGGCGGATTAATAGGGCGAAACTAACGATAAGGATGGATATAATTTAATAAAAATATGTGGATAGGTATATTGGCAACAGTAGGTCAAGACGATCTGATCGACACACTATTGAACTGCTGAATTGACGAACGTCACCAGGTCGCTAGGCGACGATCGTCACTTATTGTCAGCTACGGCGGCAAAAATCTCCTACGAGAGCAAGTACGAAAGTGAATGTTCTGGTGAAAATCGCATATGACATGAATACTTGTGGATCAGATTTTCTAAGCTCTTGTGAATTTTTGCGAAGACAATGCACTTATCTTACTTGTAGTTTGACAACTTGAATGATCACTTTGGAGTGTTGAAATTACTTTGGAGCTTTAAAATGACTGTTACATTCTCCTTCTTTATTTTCTATGGTTTGTAACTAAAGGAATGAGATGGAGCCCAACCTTTTGTGGTTGCAAAGAGAAAATTCAATTTCTCTTCATACACTTTTTTCAATTTGATAATCTGTACTCAATTCTCTCTAAAAATGGTATAAATACAAGGGAATAATACTCATATAATCGTTAATGAGTTGACAAGTTTTTGCAACAATTTTAAGATGTACGGAGTGAAAATTATTGAATGCACAAAATATTCTAAATTATATCAAATTATATCAAAGAAATCTGGGAAAACTGCGTTTTTGAATAGTCGTAATTACATGTACATTGTATGTACTTGGAAGATTATTTATGATTCTTCGGTTCAAGACAATGTGACACAACCAACGTGGTAATCATAGCGATCATTTCGAAAAATCGTAACGGACCTCGCCTCCCCTCACTAACGCTACCTCCGAAGGGTCGATATTTCACGAATAATGTCGCGTATCGAGAGATTCGGCGAAGATAGACCGTCGAAGACTAAAGCAGACTGCATGCTTCACGTCACCAGCGTCCAGCACGCATTCAATCCAGTTGAATTTTTTAAATAGACTAATAAATATTTCTTCCCGAAATCTGGAAGAACGTGTTACAGTGCGGAACATAAAACAGTTAGCAAGCGAAACGATTTATAGAAGAGAGGTGAGAGAGAAGCGAGTAATGTACATACAAAGATGTACTGATTCTATTAGGAAGCACTTGGACTTTCCATTTGCAGATACATCACTGCATTTTCATAAAAAGTGTAACAAGAATGGCAGGTAAATCTGATTCAATCGCCTTTATTTTCATCTAAAGAAGAGATGCACCCCTTTCCATTTTCTGCAATAACCCTGTGTGTTTTTAATTAAATCATGGGAAATCCATTTTCGAAGATTAGCGGTTATACTTCGAAGGCCATCACTTAATGGTTCGAGACAAAGTGGCACAGCCAACGTGGTAATCACAGCAATCATCTTGAAAAATCGCAACAAGCCAACGTCCCCGCGTTAGCGCCAACCACTAGGGGTGGATATCTCGCGAATAGTGCCGTGCGTCGAAGGGGCGGCGGAGATGGATCATCGAATACGACGTCGAAACAAATTGCGGCCGTGATAAGATCGCAGTTACGATGGCATTTTGCAACCTGCACACGGCCCGTTTGCGGGGCTCCCGCCGTTTGTACAGCGTATGGGCCCGATAATATCGTATATTACATATTCACGAACCATAGACGACTCTTTCACCAAGAAGATGAACGAGCCCGCTGCCTCGCAGGAATCCAGCCGCGTTAGAGGAGATCCACGGCAAACGACGGTTTAAGGTCTGGGCACACATATCAGTTCCGTGTCAATTCCGTGTCCGTACCGTGTTCACTGACGACTATTCAGAGACGATTCAAGCATTAAAAATAATCAGAATTATATTACGTTTGATGTCATTTTCATCAGAAAAACATAAGCAATCCATTGGTAATACTTCTATGAAGATCTAATACGAAATATAGAAATTGGCAATTTTCATTACTGAATGGCCTATTGCTGTCTTTATAACTCTACGGTCTAGGACCCCCGAAGCACGTCGTTCGAGAGCTTTGACCCGAGAACCCATCGGGGTCATGAAAAAAGACCCGTTCAAGCGATTTTAAGATAACGTCAGTGAAAAAGCCAGAATATCGTGGCCAACGAAATTTAGCTTCAGGATACGGATACAGAATACAGATTCGACACTGACGTCAGTGATACGGACAAGTGTGCATATGCACTGCTCCATTGTAAAGCAAGGAAACGACATTTTTTAAGACTGACACTGACGGCACGGATCTGACGTGTATGAAGAGACATCCGCAATTTCACTGTATGGATACGGAACTGAAGGGTGTAAACTGCTCCATTCCAAAACAAGCAAACCTTTTACCACTTACACTGACGGCATATAAATGACACGGAACTGATAAGTGTGCCCAGACCTTTATCCTGTTTTGCAGCAGTGAATGGAAGGCGCAGGTAATGTCCGCAAGGCCAACCGTCGCCAGTAAAAACGCGTCGAATAATGTAACGGACCGCCTGCGTTCCGCGCGGCAAACGTAACTCCCCCTATCTCGCAACGAATAAGATACGACTACTTAGGAGATGAAAATGCAGGAAAAGTAATTCGCGCCACCGACACGTTCAATTAAGGAGCATGGCAAAGAAATCGTAGTTTGTTTTCCTAATCCCGCCAGCAGTTCATGTCCCACTGAGCTTCGAGTCATCGTTCGCGATTCCGCTCCGAAAGTGCATAATTGAGGAATCGTATGTTGGCTCGTGCTGGCGAATGATTGCATGCATATTTAATAAATACGCGAGGCATCGTTCTATCAAGGCGCGTCGACGGCGAAACTAATCGTTCATAAAGCAGTCCAGATACGTCTAGACGGAAACAGATGTTGTAAACACGGAAATTTCACGGATATGCCGCTGAAATCCACTGGTGAACTGGGATTGTTTGGAGCAGAATACATTGGAATGTAAGTACGTTCGACATGATCGTCGATCGAGGATTCGATCGAGGAATCGAAGAAGTGAATGCCTGAGTGAAATGCGGCGCTACTGAGCACCATAAGCCGCGCAAACCGTTATACCGTTTGTAACAGACAAAGTATCGGCATTATTTTCTAATGTACACGTGGTCCGAGGGTCCCAGTTTCAGTTGGATTATGCATTGGTCTCGTTAAAAATCGGTTTCATTTACCGTTTCTGGTGGGTTTTTCGTTGAATGAAAATTAATGGGATCAATTGTTCTTGCAACGACAAGGATTACCTGACACCCGTTCAAATTAAATGAATTAAGTTGGCGACTTGTATTTCTTTTTAAAGCTATTGAATCACCTGCTCAAACGAGTGAACTATGCAATAGGTTTAAGGTACTCATCGTATACAAACTGACCATGTTTTAAACATTCTTCAACATACATACAATCGGAAAGTTTTTCCTTTTCTGATAATTTCATCGACATATGTTTCTTCTGTTATGCAAAGAGATGTAGTGTATTTTGATGATTATTTGGAACGTTATCGTTACCGCTTTTTTTCTGTAATTAATTGCTACAAGAGTAGTCGAGGTAATTCTACATATTTAATTTGTTTTCACGAAATATTGAAGCTAGTTGTATTTAAATTCACATATTAACAATTTTTTAACTTGATTTGACATTTACTTATCTTATATATCTATAACCTTTTTGCCTCGTATCAGTTAATTTTATACCTGAAATAATTATTTACAAGCCATTTAGACAGCATTTAATTAATTTTCATCCAATAATAAGAACGCATATTAGGCGCACACATACGCGAGTTCTTTAATCCACATTAACACTTCTTGTATAAGATTTTTTCTCTCGTAATTAATTTGTTTCATTTACGAAAATGGCGAGAACTTTATCTACAAAAATTTCTGCATTGCTTTTATGCTTTTCTGCAACATCTTTATATATTTTATACAAGCTTTTAGTATGTATATTTTAACGCCTACATCAATGTTGTGCATATAATTTACTTTGATATTTATAGGAAAACATCGCAAAGTATAATTGAGAGAGCTGTTTTCGACAAACTTGCTGCTGTTTCCGTAGGTATCTACACAGCTTTGTATGTATTTTCTGGATCAGTTTGATCACGACAATGTACTAACAATGTAACAATACGTCACGTACACCGTTACGTTGCAACACCTCCGTCTGTAGCATTATCCTTCCTAATGTATTTCTAGCTGTTAACGCTAATTCCATATAACCTATGCAACGTGATCATCAAAATGAATTCAATTCACTAACACCTGTATCAGCGACCCGTATTAATTCAATTTAAAATTTTTCCAAGCCTCAGATGGGACCATTTATGTGTCTTGCCCGATGAATATTTACAGAGTTTCCATCAGACATTGATTCTTCATCTTTATTGCATTATTTATAAGTTGCTTGGTTAAAGGAATTCTGCCTTCCTTTGTGATATGTTTCCATTAAACCTCTCTATAAAATCTAATGACAGTTCTTTCATGAAATTTGGCCGAAATTTGTCTGTTTGACCTCATCGTTCTAGTAAATTTTAAGCTTCCTTTTCCTATGCACCATCATTCTGTTTCAGTTTTATTGCCGGTAACATGCGTTCCGCTCAATACTTTGATTTGTTTAATCATCTCATTCTTGTGTATTATAGCTTCATATTATTTTTATAATATTACTACAAGTTTTTTATTGAACCGCTCAATTTTGTGTCACTGAAATCTTTTTTTTCATTTTTGCCTGTATATGCACATTACACAAATATGTTATGCTATTTTTACGTCTTCTTATGAATTATTCATTGAAACATATTACGGGCTTCATAAATATAGTATTTTTGTTCAGAAATATTCGTTTTTACATTTATTTTCCCGACAACTTTTGTTTTCTACGTAGATGTTCACTGAATTTTTGGATTAACTGTACATATGTACATATAAAGTCATTGTTACTATTATTTATCTATGTAAATGGTCTATGTGAAGCTGATTTTATTCTCCTCTGCTTATAATGATGTTTAAAACTCACGACTCTTAGGGCGTTTGTCAGGGTCTGTCACGTTGCATTGACATCATGCATCCTAATTACAGAAAAACAGTTGCTCGCGCAGGACAATTCCTTCGGTGAGAGCTACACGAGCCACTTAAGTGTGGATGTTCTATTAATGGGAAACAACGACGTTATCTTGCCAACCACGCGGAAGAACAGCTGTTACCAGAGGAATTATCGTTAAACCTGGTCCTGTATTCCATTGCCTCCAGATTCGCAAAAAAACAGCTCGTCGACACTCGCTCTTCGAAAGTAGTCAAATGCAATCACTCCAAAACTGACAGTTTACTTGAACGGTCTTCCTGCATCGCGAATTGCACAACGCGTTCCGCGACAAGTCTTTCTTCCCTTCTCGGGGCGATGAATTAGAAAGTGTTTAGCGCGTTTCCAACTGTCGCGGCTGGCGAGGTATCAAAGAACTGGATAATCTCTTCGTTGCAACAAAACGTGACTGTCGTTTATGAAGAATTTGCGAAAATCATTCGTGAGAATCGTTTATACGTTTTATTTCCTGGGGTCTCGTGACAATTCACCGCTAGAGATTTACAATTCCTTTACAACAGGCTTAAAAAAATCGAATATATGAGATCTACTAGGATTACCTCACAGTTTCACGATATACAGTAGGTTAATTTTTCAGCACGGGGATGAATTTGCACTATGATCCATGTGAACCGAACGAGAAAAAGAGTGCACGATAAAGTCTTGATAAGACTCACCTTCAAATCGCGTTTCCACAGCGGCAGCGGCGAGCAGTACAGCCGCCAGCAGTAGCAGTTTTGTGAACCAGAGCCTCCACATGTCTTCACCCATCTGTTTTCCAGTCGCACGGTGTTGCGCCAAGATATTACCAGGAGACGTGCACTTTCATGTAAAGCAACCCGGATGGAAACGTAGTCCGTTACATGAGTACCAAAAACCGATCGACAAGAAGGCAACTGCGAACGTGTTTGCACACTTCGGTATCACCTTGCCCGATCGCAGAGCGCCCGTTTCCTGATTTATTCGCAGACTCACGACTTGTTTCTCGATCGTGTACGGATAAGTAGAAGGATAAGAAAAAGCGAAACAAACAGTAGAACTCCGGAATATCGAAATGTGAATAGACAGAAGAAATTTAAAAATAGATGAACTGAGGACGACGGCGGTGGTCCTGTTTTCAATTGATTCCACGAGAACGAAAAATTTTCCACCTGAGCACCGGACAGAGCGGCTTACAAGAGCTCTGGTACTCGACGAGCGGAGCAGCCGACCGATTAACCTTTCTCCGGGTGCGTAACTTTGTCTGTGTCCCGGTGAGGACTGAGGGAGAAGCAAGGCTCGCCGCCGGGTATTGGGAACCGGAGAAAGGTGTATCGAGAGAGAGGCCAGAGGCGAGCCGGTAAGACCCCTCTGCTGTCGCTCCTTTACCCCCTCTACGGTACGCTTCTCTCTCCTCCCTATCCCGCTTCATCCTGCAGGCAAGTGGATGACTGTTTGCCTGCCGCGCCACTCTTTTCCTCGGAGGCTGTTATTGTCATTGTAATTGCACGCAGTGCTTGCGCGAAATTATTGCGGACAACGCGGCCTTGGCTGCTATCCTATCCTATTCCTTTTAAGTTGGCGGTGTTAGAGAGGGGAGAGAAGGTGGACAAGGGCGTGGAGGGAGACTTGGAAATGGTTATATTCTTGTCGGAAATAGACTGTATGATTTTGAAATTTCTATACTGTTAAAGTTACGTTTATACTAGTATTTGTGTGAAATGTAAAAAAACAGAAGTTTGAAGTATCATTGAATTAGTAATTACGGAAAAATTACAGCGATCTCAAAAAAACTCAAGGTAAAAAGTTTTATATTCTTGCAGTGCTGCTTATGGAATGTAAAAACAAAAAATTCTGAATAAAATAAAGAATCAAATGTTTCCATATTAACGATTCATTTTTCTATATTTTGTACAGAGAATAGGATTTTAGTTGGTGTTCGTTAAAATCCTATTTCTAATTTTCTTGCAAAATGTGTTACTAACCCTTTTACAAAAAAGCAAGCACGCAGAACTTGAATTCGTGTATTCTGATTTTAATATTTTTAATTTTAAATGTTATTTGGAACACTTCTAACACAATCATGGTGACAACATCTTTGCCATTAATAATATAAAGTCAACGTAAAATTTTCATAAAGAAACTTATTTGATTAATTCCAACAGCAGACCATGCCAGCCAGCTTACAATTCTTTTTCACCTCTTTTATGTTTTGCCTTTCGCCTCCGTATTATTACTCCCGGACTGTAATGTATAGACAGTATGTACTTACACGCATGTTCATCCGTTGTGGGATTTTAACGGATGTTAGTGACGCGAAATATCGTCACAGCTGTTACATTTGCACTAATACAGTCGTCAAAACCCATTCACTAAACATTAAACTTGCAACGCTCAATCATTCTCGGTGACGACAAATAAAAGTGTAACCTCCTAACGAAAGGAATTAATCTTCCAAATCCTCAATGACCGATGTGTTTGAAAAAAAAACGTGGTAACGAATATGGATAAGGTAGATATTATCATTCCTGCTGATGCTCCTTTCAGAGAGCAATACTGTCTGCAGTCACGAGTGAGATACTATAATTACTCTTGAACTCCATCGGGCGCAACTGTAAACGAGATATGACAGCTGAAATTTTTGATCCGTTATCGTAGTAAGTGATGATACTGTTGATTGTCGTTTGGCGTACCGAATGGCATCACCCTCTACGGATGCTTTTACACGATAAGGAACAAAACTGACATTTTCAAATTAAACTATGACTATTGGGAAGCTTCACTCAGTAGACAGTAATCAAAATGAAACACTAGGCCAGATTCAAATTAGAAATAAAGTTCTAACTCGCTAAAACCTAAATTGTGGCTTCTCAAGGACTCAACTTTTTTTAAGGTCATTCACCGAATTAAATCGGGGATTGCATACTTCTTTTAATCCCTAATATTAGTTTTAAAAGTTATTTGAATCGAAATTCAATAATTATTTTAAATTAAATTCTAATATTTATATTTTATATTTTGTAAATGTACATAGAGGAATGTGGGGTTTAAGCGGATGCGCGGGTCATACCTGGTATGATTGTTTATCTAAGATAAGAGCTGCGATATGCAACCAACTTAAAGGTGCAATCCCGTGGCGCGTGGCTTGGCGAGTCTGTAGACACGTCAAGTTTGTTTGGTGAGACAGGGGCATTTGCACAGCGCAGCTGGGGTCGCCATTTCCCGACGTTTTAGCCGAGCCAGATAAGCTGTTCTTTCACTCGTGCCACATTTACCGACAATGCTACGGCGCGCGGCGCGTAAAGGTCCGTTTAAGGTCCATTTATACATATCCGTTCCGGGTCCGTTCAGTGCCGGCATGCCATTGGTAAGAAGATGAGGTCCTCTGCGCCCCTCTTATTCTTACCAATGGCATGCCGGCACTGAACGGACCCGGAACGGATATGTATAAATGGACCTTAACTCGGCAAGTACGGCGCGAAACTCGCCGAACGACACGTCGTGGGACCGCACCTTATGGTGTTAAGTATATCCCCACGAAATTATCTTTTTTAAAAAAAGATACAAACAAGAGCGCCAAATATATAATCTCATAAAAAAGAATCCCATTTAAAAACATTGTCGTAAATTAATATAAATTTATTAATGTGCTATATTTAACTTTACAAAAGTAATCATATACAAAAATTGCGCCAATTATCACAATGGCTATTTATACAAAGAAAAAATGTATAAAATAATATTAAGCAGATATATTTTTATAGAAATAAATATTTTAATACAAATAAATATTTTAATCAAAATACTTGGCGCTGTTCTCCGAATTGGTGTTGCTAAACTGAATAAATATGTATAAATTGCATTAAAATCTGTTTCTTTCTTTCTTGTCTCAGTGGTGTCTTGTCTTGTTTTATTTATTAACCAATTCAATTAATATTTTTTCGGTTTTGCAGCGCCAAGTATTTTGAATAAAATATTTATTCGTATTAAAATATTTATTTGTATAAAAATATATCTGCTTAATATTATTTAATACATTTTTTCTTTGTATAAATAGCCATTGTGATAATTGGCGCAATTTCTGTATATCATTAGTTTTGTAAAGTTAAATATAGCACATTAATAAATTTACGACATTTTTTTTGTTCGTCTGCGCGCGCGTATACTTGGCGCACTTGTTTGTACCTTTTTGTAAAAAAGGTAATTTTGTGGGGATTTCACACACTTTATAGTGTTTATTGAGAACTGGATAATTTTTTCATCCCCTCGGGGTTATTTTTTTTTAAAAATATATTGTATTGTCATCCAAACTACGCACGCCTGCCAAACTTCAAGACAATTGGATTGGAGGAATTAGTTTAAATTTGAGTTTTCAGATAGGAACCAAACATACAAGAAGCAAACAAAGGATCGAAGCTGAATAAATCCATCGTTTAATCAATATAATACTATGTCACAATAAATTTTTTTCTCTGACGTAGACCACACTGCATCATCTTCTGCTTCGATTATCTGTAAATATATATAATCCACATTTTAGTTACAACTTAACGTAGAACTTATATAGAAATAGAGTGGCCCTTTGTTATAGTAAGTGTAGAGACTACAAAATGAGTCCGAAGGCGGTGAGAGCGTATGGCAGAAAGTCTTGTTGCAGGAAATATAAATGCTAATGGTAATTCAGCGAAAATGAACTAAGAGATCCACTATTTTTAATGCACAATTTATTGGTGTTGGAATAAAATTAATTTAGTATGTTTATTGGTGAATTCAAATATTATTAATGAAAAACTAATCAAATTAATGAATAGCGTGGGAACTACTCTGAATTTTAATAAAGTCTCACGAATATTTTTCACAAAAGATTGAAAAGTATCAACGGAGATGCGTTTTCAGCGTACTTTCTTCACTAATGTGACTTGCTCTACATTGCAAGCAGTACGCCATAATTTTCTTAATTCTTAACGTTACACTAATTTGACAAATTTTGTCGATTCAAGATCAAGATACTTAACATTTTTTCAGTTTCGTAGCGCTAAGTATTTTGAATAAAATAATTATTCGTATTAAAATATTTATTTGTATAAAAATGTATCTGCTTAATATTATTTAGTATATTTTTTCTTTGTATAAATAGCCATTGTGGTAATTGGCGCAATTTTTGTATATCATTACCTTTGTAAAGTTAAATATAGCACATTAATAAATTTATATTATTTACGACAATGTTTTTAAATGGGATTCTTTTTTATGAGATTATATACTTGGCGCTCTTTTTGTACCTTTTTTTCAAAAGGTAATTTTGTGGGAATTTCACACCTTTCGTATTATTGATGACTGGATAATTTTTTCACCTCCTTGGGGTTATTTTTTTAACAATATATTATATTGTCATCCAAACTACGCACGCCTACAAAGCTACAAAACAATTGGATTGGTAGAATTGGTTTAAATTTGATTTTCAGATATGAACCAAACATACAAAAAGCAAACAGATGATTGACGCTGAATAAAATCGTTTAATAAAATCGTTTAATTAATATAATACTATGTCCCATTAATTTTTTTTTCCCTCTATATTATACAGTTTTTCACATTCATAATAAAATTCGATTTTAATTGTATATACATATTCCTTAAAACTCTAAAATAGATTTATACATAAAAAAGTGCTGATTTTTTTCATTTGCTCGTGCAGCAGGGTTATTTTCTCTTTCGCTTCTGCTCGATTATCTGTAAATATATAAAAGCCACATTTTTTAGTTACAACATAACGTAGAACTTATATGTATAGAAAAAGAGTGGACTTTTGCTACAGTAAGTGTAGCGACCACATAATGTGTCCGAAGGAGGTAAGAGTGTACCTATGGCAAAAAGTCTTGTTGGAGGAAATTTAAATACTAATGGTAATTTAGCGAGAATGAACAAAGAGATCCACTATTTTTAATGCACAATTTATTGGTGTTGGAATAAAATTAATTTAGTATGTTTATTGGTGAATTGAAATATTCTTAATGGGAAACTAATAAAATTAATGAATAGCGTGGGAACTACTGTGGATTTTAAAGAAGCATTAGGAATATCTTTTAAAAAAGATTGGAAAGTATCAAGGGAGATGTGTTTTCAGCGTATTTTCTTCACTAATGTGACTTACTCTACATTGCAAGCAGTACGCTATAATTTTCTTAATTCTTAATGCTACGCTAATCTGAAAAGTTTTGTCGAGTTACCTTATTTGACAAATTTCCAGAAACTTGTGCGAAACAAGATGCTTCTCTGTCTATCTAACCTTCTCCGGACAACCTGCAAGCCTTTGCATCCCGTTCATTTTTATCCGAGCCTGTGCGTCCCCTTCATTTCTATCCAAGCCCATGCGTCCCCCTCATTTCTATAAGCTTTACATAATAACTCTAATGTAAAAATAGTTTGTTGGTATAAAAACAATATATTATTTTGTAGAAACTTGTGCGAAAGAAGATGCTTCTCTGTTGAACCTTCTCCGGACAACTTCCAAGTCTGTGCATCCCCTCCGTTTCTATAAGCTCTACATAAATAGTCTATTAAAATTTTTTGGATACTTACTTGGTTAATTGAGGTAATAATTCAGTGTCCTATATGGTGTAAAAACTCGTGACATTTAAAAAATTTTGACAAGTTTCCTTAATTGACACTTGGGAGGTTATGATTGTTTGACCCTAGCTAGGTTACGTTTACCTCGACAGATGTGCTCTCTGCCTAGCTGTCACGTGACAACAATTTGTTACGCGATTTGCCAAAACCTTCATCGATTGAACGACGTGCCTGAGAGACATATCCTCACCCTTACATGCTTTCCTCTTGCCTTCACTTGACGACGGAGAAAATATCGTAACATAAAATTGCGCAAATTGCCACTTTACATCGAAATATCTCAGCTTATAAAACAAAACGAAGACACTTTTCTTATGTAAATCAAACCTAAGCTATCTATTAAGACCATTCAAAATCTAACCGGATCAGCCATTATTGAGATTCGATAATCGGACGGTTCTTGATAGCGGGTCGTGGCGTTATAGAGCACTCTATGCCTCGCGCTGCGCATATACCTATATATACTTGGTGCGAGATAGCACACGACGTCTTAAGGTAGGTGTCCACTTGAGAGTAGAACTCGCGCAAGAAGCTCCCGAGAGTATTTCTCGCAAGTGGACACTACGTCCGAGAGTGACTGTCGGAGAGCGACGTTCAATTCTCAGACAGCGGACGTGTTGCAACTTGCTCTCGAGTGGATATATAGTAATATTACTATCCGACAGTTGCTTCCGAAATACGAACCAGGTTCATATTCTGCGAGTGCTGTCGCGAGAGTAGGTCTTCTGTGTTATGTAGTAGGCTCGCGTCGCGGCAGACACGGCGTTACCAGATAGGCGTTCCGAGGCACGGCGTTGCCGGAGAAGTGTTGCTAGGCGGTTAGCCGGGAGAACTACGCGTTGCATTCATGCGTATAAAGTTTCGAAACTGCTGAGCATCTTCAATATGCAGTTCCCTCGTGAGAGTTGAACATGCTCCTAATTCTTGTCTATGCTGAATCTATGACCAGACCGAGCAATTTCTCTTTCTACGTTTTGCTTCTTTCTCTTTTTTAAAATATTATAAGCGATAATCAAAGCACTAAGTTTTTGCACATCTATAAACCCGGCTTCACTTCATTCGTAGCATAAAAGAAACTGAGAGAAACAGCAGAGAGTAGGCGCAGAACAATTTCTAGTGGATACGGTTCTGAGAGTTCTGTCGGATAGTAAGCTGGCGGCAAGTTTTCTATCGCCTACCTGAGAGTACAAATTTTCGAAATTGCTATCAAGTAGACACACAATTTGAGAGTAACTATCGAGAGTAACTTGCGCGAGTTTTCTCAAGTGGACATGTACCTTTAAGGCTCGTATAGACCGGGCAACAATCGCTGGCAACTTTGTCCTAAGCGACTTCAGCGGGTCGCATGGCGACTCGCTGGGATGCATCGGCTTGTCTCCAGCGACTTGTACCGAGCGGCTGACTTTCAAGCTGACTTCGTTAAAAATAGTTCGATTTACATGAAATTTGATATGATTTTCATCGGAAAAAGCATAATGAATCCATTGGTGTCACTTCCATATCGATATGATAAAGAATAAAGAATTAATTTATTTCTGAAACAGGTATGAATCCTCGGCCGACCGCAGCGATTCCAGGTCGACCCCCCGCAGTCGAGGGTGAAATATTCATTTCAGCGTGTTAAGAAATTCTTTATTCTTTATCGTATGGGTATGGAAGTGACACCAATGGATTCCTTATGTTTTTCTGATGAAAATCATACTAAATGTCATACAAATCGGATTACTTTTGCAGAAGCAATGCCAGGATTCCATTGGCGTCACTTCCCTTTCGATACGATGAAGAAAAGAATTTCTTAATACGCTGTAATGGATATTTCACTCATGACTGCGGGGGTTGACCACGATTTGCCGTCAGAAAAAATGGTAGCCCGCTGACTGCGCGTGGTCCCGAAACTGAAATATTCGAGTAGTATTCGAATACTTAAATCTTCGAATATTAACATTCGAATACTCAAATATTCAAAGTTTATTCGTAGCATTCGAATACTTGTAAAATATTCGAATATTAAATTATTCGATTAGTCCCAGCCCTAGATCAAACCAATGACCCAGGCTGCTGGTTGAACATGTCGTGAGTTTGCTGGACTTTGGAAAAAAATTACTCATTTGATCCTCCTTGCCTATGGTCAATATAATGTTTGATATTGTAGCAAAAATAATATGGAAAGAACAATTCAGAATCAAATCTATTTATTATCATTACTATAACGGTACTTTATTTAAATGTCCCAGTGTTCCTTTTGTAGGCATAGTAAAAATAATAGTTTGTTCAATCTTTTACCCTCCAATCTATTTCTTTGCTGAAGGGTAAACGATTGACCAAAGTATTGCTTTTACTAAGCGTACAAAAGGAACACTGGAACATTTAAATGAAATACTCTTATAGTAATGACAATAAATAGATATGATTCTGAATTGTTCTTTTGGTTTTTTTATTTTATTTCACTAGTTATGGCCTATTAATTAATTCAAACGCAGAAGTATTCGATGTTAAGAAAACATCGATACGTAGTTACGTTGCATTACATCGAAAAAACATCCGATGTTTTTTAAGTGGACATCCCTAGTAAGCGTGATTTTTTAATGCAATAGCGAGTTAGTGAGATTGTATAGATTAAGTACAATACAGGGCATGTTGAAGAAAAAAGAAGAAATTGATAATTAACTGTAAAGTATTGAAGTACTTCCTATAGTAAATTTTTAACGTACACATCTACTATATGATGTGTGTATATACAGGGTGTTCGCCGGAAGACTGAACAGCTGGATATCTCCTAAAGTATTGGAGATAAAAAAATAAGAAAAATATGGAATCGCATGGTTCGAGGGCGCCAATTTACTAGCGCACACGAATTTTTTCTTCGATTATTATTTTAAAAGATACGATGGTCAAGTTCGGTTTTTTAAATGGAACTATGTTTTTGAAGAGGTCACTTGATAGTGCGTTCCAAGACAAATTCAATAAGCTATAATGTATACACTTTATTTCCACTGGTTTTTAAGATATTGCGCTTGCAAATTTACTGATTTTCCTTGGAAGAAAACCCGCTGGAATAGCAAGGACCGGGGACGGTCTTGCTGGCGCCGCGGGTGGCCTTGCCTATTGAAACAGATACCTACCTGCCAAAGGTCTACGCCGGGAATGGCAGGCCCAAAGGCTGGACAATTCTTTTCCGTCAGAAATGCTACTTAGGTAGGTACATCTGCGGTATCGAGAAGCGCACCGTTACTTTTATTTTGCACTTGCTCCTACGCTCGGATGGCCGGTTCTTTTGGGAGGGATGCAAGTTCGATTGGTTAGAGTTAGGAGGTGTGAAAGTTGCTAGACCAAATTTCAGCCATTGGGGGCAGATTATATTAGGACCAATCGGATTTGCATCCCTCGCAAACGGTTGCTCTCTTGAGGAGAGCCTCTTCACAGCAAAATCTCCCCCCAATGCCCACCTGCTCTCGCACGGAATACGTCAACGCATGCTTCTGTTTTGATATTGGAGCTGGTGTTTATACTCGAGAGATAAAGGATCTGTGTGAATTTTTAGGGAGGAACTCTCGTCGACAGCGGGCTACCCGTTTTCTTCTTGTGTCTCTCCACGAGGCGTATTGACGGTGGATTGTAGGAGCGTAGATGTCTGGATGCCAGTTATTGAATTCAGGAGACGATAGAAACACTTTATTACAAAACACACATACACTATAATATTAGAGTAAATCGTATTCCTCTCGGGCAGGAGTACTGATAGTGATCGAACTTGCGCCCTACTTCGCGCATACCGATTACACGGAGGGTACTCGAGTCACACACTGCACATATGATACAGGGTGAATCTGGAGCTACGCCCGTCGAAGGATGCGGCCTGGTACCCCGTGACGAGGCCAACCCCCAGCAGTGCCTCACCGAATTTTCTGGCTTTTTCCGGAAAAAGGTATGAATCCTGAGCCGAACGTAGCGAATTGAGGTCGAGCCCCCGCAGTCGAGGGTGAAATATCCATTACAGCGTATTAAGAAATTCTATTCTTCATCGCATCGAAAGGGACGTGACGCCAATGGATTCCTTATGTTTTTCTGATGACGATCATACCAAATTTCGTGTAAATCGGACTATCTTTAACCAAGTCAAATCAGCTTGAAATGATACAAATCGATTTTCCATGGAATTTCCTTTACCAAGGTCCGAATTACGTCGTTCTTGGTGTTAGTTTCATCGGCGAAACGTGAGGAATCGATGGGTGTTGTTTTCGCAAAGATCTGATAAGAAATGCGCTAGGCGAAGATTGCTCACTTCTTAGTAGGCACTCGAACCCCTTTGAGGGTCGAAAGCCATAAAATCGGGTGAGGCACTGCGAAGGGCTGTTCTCGCCACGGGGTACCAGGCCGCATCTCCTTGACGGGCGTTGCTCCAGATTTACCCTGTGTCTGTTTCAGCAATAAAATAATCCTTTACTCTTTATCGTATGGATATGGACGTGTGGCCGATGGATTCCTTGGGGTTTTCCGATGAAAATCATGCCAAATATCGTGTAAATAGGACAACTTTTACATAAGGAGTACAAATAGCTTGTGTCAAAGTAGTCCGATTTGCATGACATTTGGTATGATTTTCATCAGAAAAACATAATAAATCCATTGGCGTCACGTCCCTTTCGATACGATGAAGAAAAGAATTTCTTAATACGCTGTAATGGATATTTCACCCTCGACTGCGGGGGCTCGACCTCAATTCGCTACGTTCGGCTCAGGATTCATACCTTTTTCCGGAAAAAGCCAGAAAATTCGGTGAGGCACTGCTGGGGGTTGGCCTCGTCACGGGGTACCAGGCCGCATCCTTCGACGGGCGTAGCTCCAGATTCACCCTGTATCATATGTGCAGTGTGTGACTCGAGTACCCTCCGTGTAATCGGTATGCGCGAAGTAGGGCGCAAGTTCGATCACTATCAGTACTCCTGCCCGAGAGGAATACGATTTACTCTAATATTATAGTGTATGTGTGTTTTGTAATAAAGTGTTTCTATCGTCTCCTGAATTCAATAACTGGCATCCAGACATCTACGCTCCTACAATCCACCGTCAATACGCCTCGTGGAGAGACACAAGAAGAAAACGGGTAGCCCGCTGTCGACGCGAGGTCCTCCCTAAAAATTCGCACAGATCCCTTATCTCTCGAGTATAAACACCAGCTCCAATATCAAAACAGAAGCATGCGTTGACGTATTCCGTGCGAGAGCAGGTGGGCATTGGGGGGGGGGGGGAGGTTTTGCTGTGAAGAGGCTCTCCTCAAGAGAGCAGCCGTTTGCGAGGGATGCAAATCCGATTGGTCCTAATATAATCTGCCCCCAATGGCTGAAATTTGGTCTAGCAACTTTCACACCTCCTAACTCTAACCAATCGAACTTGCATCCCTCCCAAAAGAACCGGCCATCCGAGCGTAGGAGCAAGTGCAAAATAAAAGTAACGGTGCGCTTCTCGATACCGCAGATGTGCCTACCTAAGTAGCATTTCTGACGGAAAAGAATTGTCCAGCCTTTGGGCCTGCCATTCCCGGCGTAGACCTTTGGCAGGTAGGTATCTGTTTCAATAGGCAAGGCCACCCGCGGCGCCAGCAAGACCGTCCCCGGTCCTTGCTATTCCAGCGGGTTTTCTTCCAACGAAAATCAGTAAATTTGCAAGCGCAATATCTTAAAAACCAGTGGAAATAAAGTCTATACATTATAGCTTATTGAATTTGTCTTGGAACGCACTATCAAGTGATCTCTTCAAAAAAAATAGTTCCATTTAAAAAACCGAACTTGACCATCGTATCTTTTAAAATAATAATCGAAGAAAAAATTCGTCTGCCCTAATAAATTGGCCCCCTCGAACCATGCGATTCCATATTTTTTTTATTTTTTTATTTCCAATACTTTAGGAGATATCCAGCTGTTCAGTCTTCCCGCGGACACCCTGTATATATGGTGTGTTGCCACCAGTGGTGGGTCGGTATTTTACACAGCGTCGCAAATACATTTACGACATGTCGCAAATGTACGTATAATATGTCGTTTTTAAGCCCATTTCATACGTGTCATTTGTCGCAAATGTAGTAAATAGAAATATTCATTATTTTAAGATTTCAACAATTAAAGTGTTGGAAAAATATAGTTCTTTCTGCCTCGCTTGTTGGTTGTATGCGAATACTATAGAATACGTCGAAAACTACATATAATCGCCACTTTCCTAACCCCCAAAAAGTATTCAAAAGCGTGGTTTTAATTATTATTTTGTAATTGTTTAGACAATAACTAATAAAAAATGAATCGTGAAAGGTAAAGTAATTAGAAATAAATGTACGATAATAAATCAAATTTATTTTAATTGAAAATTATGTAAATAAATATATCTGTTTCAGAAAAAATGAAATTGATAAATTATTATCAAATTTTTTTTGGGTGCAATATCCCTTTCAGTATGGTGGAATCAAGCCACTTTAAAACTTTTGTACATGCACTAAATAAGAGCTATGTAGTTCCATTTTATTAATATAATTTTTAATTTAAACAAATTATATTTATTATTTTATTGGGAAACTTAATGGAGGCGTGGCTTAGATTTCAGCGCTCTAGTGGTAAGTTGGCAAACTATTAAAAATAGGTCCGGATTCCACCAAACATTCCGAATAAGTATTTATTAATCGAATAAGTAAATATTTAGTGTTCAAACAAATTTAAAAACACTCGTTTTTCGCAACATCTTTATTTAAGCACTGATAATCATATGGACTTCGACGGATTTCGACCTACTCTCAGTAGTTCAACTTTCTGTCACTAGTTGGCGTATCGAAATTCTTGATTTCCCAATGCATTTCTTTTACTAACCTTTCAATATCCATTTTTCGTCATTGCAACATAATTTAATTTAATTTTTTTAATCAGAATTATAATTATTAATAAATTGGCACTTTTTCATAACCTATACGAAAAATGTTTTATGGGTTAGTTATTTTCATTCCAGATATACCACATTTATGACACATTTACGACATTTAAGACACGTGTCGTGTATAAAATAAAATATTCGTGTCTTTACCCACCACTGGTTGCCACAGAGTCGGCGATGTTTCCCATTCGAAACGGGAAACAGGGATACGGGCACTAGACACTCCGGCGATGTTGCTCACCGTCCACTTGAATATAGTTTTTCGGGAACATGTGGCCACAGTCATTTCTAGAAGGCCGTTTGAGGCAAGGGTCGACTTGCTGTATCCCACAGAGATTGTTGTGCGCCAGGTCTATTCGTATCTCTTAACCTTTAAAGGACGAGGCGCCAGACACAAGTTGCCGGACACAAATCGCCGGATAAAAGTCGCCGAATAAAAATTGCCGGATAAATGTCGCCGGATAAAAGTCGCCGGATAAAAGTCGCTGGATAAAAGTCGCCGGATAAAAATCGCCGGATACAAGTCGCTGGAGAAAAGTCGGTTATCCCACTCGCCAGCGACTCCAGCGACAAAGTTGCCGGCGATTGTTACCTGGTCTATACGAGCCTTTAAAGACGTCCATTTTACGTCTGTTTTTGGTCTGAACGTCTGATGACCTTATTAAGACGTCTTTAAGATGCCTGTGCCAAGACGTCTTTTTTACGACCTTTTTAAGACGTCTTTAAGACGTCGGTGCCAAGACGTTTCTAAGACGTCTGTCTACAGACGTCCTTAAGTCGTCTTTGTGACGTCATTGCCAAGACGTCTTTCAGACGACTGCGTTAAGACGTCTTTAAGACGCCTGTGTCAAGCCGTCTTTCAGACAACTGCGTTAAGACGTCTTTAAGACGCCTGTGTCAAGTCGTCTTTTAGACGACTGTGTTTAGACGCCTTTAAGACGTCTGTAAGACGTCTATGCCAAGACGTTTTTTAAACGACTGCGTTTAGATGTCTTAAAGACGCATATGTACATAAACAAGTCATGACTAGGCCGGCTGGCGATGGATAGTACGCGACCGCCAGGCGGCGACCGGGCCGAGCGCTTCTCGCAGGTAGGATACACCAGCCATGCCTATAAAGGCAGGGTCCCACTAGTGCAACCGCGCGCCGCGCACGTTTTTTTCGACGCGCAAGGCCGATTTGTTGCAGAAAGACGTTCCCACTGGTGCAACTGCGCGCCGCGCACGGGTCAGATTTACGAGTTTCTCGGATTTTCGAGGAGTTTGAAGCACTTGAAAGGGTCGACTTTTACGACGACCCGCGCGTCGAAAGCGTTCGTGTACGCGCTATGCCGGGATTTCTCTGCCACGCGCGCACGCGAATGCACGCCGCGCATTGTCGAAAAGACTGAAAAAATGTGTGTTTTTCAACGCAAATTTACTCTTTACTCCTACATATCACTTGCATACGTGTGTTTATGGTCTACTATTTAGTTTATATATTAAAGCAAGCAATGACATGAAAATTATTACTGTAAATAGCAACAATTATACTGCTGCGATAGGTATACTTGTTTCTAGATACATCATAATTGTAATACACTATATATGCAGATATGTGACACTGAATTATAGTTGTCCATCTTTATCACTTTCAAATTATTCTATTTCTCAAAAACAATTAAGTTATTGCTTTGATTTATCCTGCAAGAAAATGCTACTTAGGTGTAAAAAATATCATTTTACCGTGACTTCTATGTTCATTCGTTCACGCCAGAGGCTATTCATACGCCTAAAAGAGTAAACTATTTAATAGTACAATGGTGCATTTACTATTTCAGATTACTCGTAATGACATTATGTATCTACTTTCTGTCAAAGCGTTCACCGCCGGTGACCGCCTCAGCAGTAAATGTGTTAACTGTAATTCCGTTTCCTATGGCATTGCATCTCGACATTTGTGGATGTACGGAAGTCAAATTTGAATCATTTTCTAAGTCATAAACCATTGTTAGTACCTTCAGGTAAACTAAATGTAGGTACCTAATTACTTAAAAACAAATGTTTCAGTATGCAATAAAGTAACAGCATTTATGACATCCTCTATAAGCCAGATATTTCGGGACTTTAAGTACTCACACCAGGATATACTTGCCTACCCATTTCAGAAATGCGAATTAATCAGAGGAAATGATACACGTGTATTTCCTGTGCAGGGGTAGAAAGTTCGCGTCTGGGAGGAATGCTGATCCAGTTCGTTATGTAGGGATTATTGTTATTTAAACCCCCCTTTTATGGGATAGAGGTATAGATGGGGGTGTAATCGAACATTTCCACTAGAGAAACTAAGAGTTTATTGGATATATATATATATAAATAACGAAAACCGGCTCGCAGGCCTTGCTCTCCGTGTCAAGCTCTAGATCCAACTGCTCTCCGCATGCATCATTCACTCCGCGTATCCTTTCCCCCTCACCTTTCCTAATCTCTCTTTCGCTCATTCCAGCCACACGCTCCAGACTTTCTTCGACGACCGTCAGCCACGTCCACCCCGATCTTTGGGTGGCCTCGCATCCTACGTTCAAACCGTAATCTCAAACACTCTGTCCCAAACACTCTTCTCTCGCCTCTCTAGCCTAAACATTCTCCAATCGCACGACAATCGCTCTGGCCCAAACATCTTTTCATCACGCTTAATATTACAACCGCTTACGCAGAACCTTCGTTCCCACAGTTATGATATAATCTTCCCTCTACCTACCCTCAGTCTCATATCGAGACTAAAAACGTGAGAATAAAAACAAACAGGACGTCAGGCATACAGAATACCATAATTTTATTTGAAACACACTTTCCAGCAATCTGTGACCGAGACGTAGTAAACCCCTTCAAACATTTCAAGTAGTATGAAGTGTGAAGGCGTTGTTTCGGCTACTGGCATAACCGCCGTCGTTAGCTTTATTTAGATAAAGAAACCAAGATGTAGAAAAGGAGGCTAGTATTTCCACTGTCTTCAACGTGCGCGCCAAGCATTCACGTGCGCGCCTGGCAGAGCGTCGGCCCATTTCGTGCGCGCGGTCTCATAAATTAGACCCTTTCAAGTGGACGAAAACGTCGTGCGCGGCGCGCAGTTGCACTAGTGGGACCTTGCCTTAAGAGAGCCGGGCAGATATACCGTCACTCTCGAGTACCGGCGTTTTTTGATGAAGGAAATTTATATTTTCGACTTGAACTTGAATGTGCCAAAATATGTCTCGATTATTCGCTATTGCAAGACGTTCTTCTTTTTTATAAAGAAACGAAAACATTGAGCAGCATGAAAATAGACTTTTTGAAATGAGAACAAGAGCAGCTACTCGGCGAGCTTCTTTTTCAAAATACTTAATTTCATTAAAAGATATTAAATCTAATAAACCACGTATCAAGTCACGCTTAATATCTCTAATATCTCTTTAAAGAGCTGCAGTAGGCCTAATCAAGTCCTTACGAAGACGTCTTTGAGGCATCATGAAAGTCTGAAATGGACGTCTTTAAGATGTATTCACCACCACTTAAAGATGTCTATAAGACGTCTACAAGGCGTTTAAAAGACGCCTTAAAGACGTATCGTTTCCTGACAAACGATGTAAAAAACGTCTATATACGTCTTTAAGACGACTTTCAGAAAATAGCAGACGTCTTTAAGACGTCTTGAAAGTCTGAAACAGACGTCTTTAAGACGTCTGTGTGCTATCTGGGATACGTTTATGATTGTAAGTGTTGTGATATCTATTGTCCATATTTATTTCACAAATTCGCCTGATTTCTCATATAATTAGTTTCGATTCTTCATCATCATTTAGCCATTCACTTACTCTGCCCTCCCTAGTTAAACTGTCCTATCTAGGATTTTTTCATTTTTTGAGATATGTTGAAATATTTGAAGTTCCACACGTCTTTTACCTTTTAAGTAAAGTTAGAAAATTTCTACGAGCTTCGTAAAGATTTATAAACAGTCTAATGTATTTAACCTAACTTCTTTCCAAATGGTTAAAATATCCTATCTAAAACATTTAAGTAATTGGTACGTTATTAATACATTACTTACTGGTATATCTATTACAAAATATTATATTAGGCTGTAACGAAATAATGACAACATGTTTTAATTTGAATGAAGGGAAATAAGGACGGTACAAAGTAAACGATGAAACTTCTGTTTTCTCGGTTGTTTGAAAATGCTAGATAAGAAATTTTAACTAAAGAGGGCAGTACTGTCCTCGATTCCCACACATACAATCCTCCTTTCGGCTCACTCATACTCGCATCCACCTTTCACTTGTACTCACTCCCGCTTTTCTTACGGACTTATATATCGTCATATTTATATTTGTAATTTCATTTTTCATTACCCTCACAATATCAACGTTTTGTACAATTAAACATTTATTGTAGTAGGCATACTGGCATTTTAGGCAACGGCCTAGTGTGTGACTTTAGCACATAGGTGGCGTGCATTTATGAGGAGTTCGGGGGACAGGGACCGCGGAGAGTCGGCGTAGCCGTGGTGGCAAACGCGACTGATGAAAAAAAACACCAGTTCCCGTGGCGAGACTTGGGTGGGCTGTCCACAAGCTCCTCCAATTATCTCCTTTTTCGCGGTATCTGCTGTGCTAATTGTGTCTTTGTTTGCAAGTACGGTCGATTGTAATTGTACGGCACCATTGAGTTATTCGGTGCACCGTAGATTTACCCGCGATACCAGTTTATTCTCCTTTTTGGGGAATGCCCCAACGACGCCGGGCTCGATGGCGTCTCCACATGGCGGAAAACGAGGCATATCTCCTGAATCAGCAGAGAAGGATAAGGTCACTAATAATGAGCCATTCAAAAGAGTAAAAGGGGCAAAAACGCCTAAACTCAATTCGCTGCAGCTTGACAAGCTCTACAAAAGCACTATCAAAGAATATGCAGTTAAGAAATCAACCAGCAACATCATCCCTAACCTGAAAATGGCCCGCACGGCCAAACCGACAGCGCCCAGCGAAGACAGCGGTCAGGGTATGAACACCCCTCAATGCTCTTCTATATCGACTGATGGCTGGATAACCCCCAGGAAGACCAGCAAGTCTCCAAATCTGCTTGCGAAAGTTAATAACGATGCCCCCATTGAGAGAAACAACCGATTCTTGCCACTTTCGGGCGGCGAAACAAACGCCGAGATGGACAGCACCACAGACGTGGGGGCTAAGACGGGCGCCATGGCCAAAACACCCAGGCCTCCACAGATCTACACTAGTGGCACCACTTTTGAGGTTATCATTGGTATAGCCAATTCACTAGATATTCCAAAAACAAAAATCACTGTCAAAGAGAATGACTCTGAGAATCACACTATAACCACTAGCGCCCTTGAACACCAACAACTGCTGGTTGCGAAGCTCACCGAACTAGGTATACAGTTCTTTACTTATACGCCGAAAGGTAGTAGACCAAAATCCATCCTCATTAAAGGGATAAAAGGAAATTTTGATCTTGAATACATCAAGAACGAGATCCTGGACCCCCAAATTCCCAATGTAGAAATTTTAAATATAAGCAAGTTCGCATTTGACAAAAAGCAGCCTGAGAAATGCCACTACCTAATTCAACTTTCGGCCGACAGCAAAACAGCGGAACTGTTCAAAATTAAAGCCCTAGCGTACCAAAAGGTGAAATGAGAGCACCTTAGAAGACAGCCCCTGTTCCAATGCAAAAAATGCCAAAGGATTGGGCATGCTAGCAAGAATTGCCACCTGCAGTATAGATGCGTCAAGTGCGCCCAATCGCATGAACCAGGTGCATGTAATATCAAACTACAAGATGGGAGGGAAACCCTCAAGTGCGCCAACTGTGGCTCGGCTGGTCACCCAGCCTCGTACAAGGGCTGCCCCTTTATGAAGTTTGCATTGAAGCAAAAAAGAGAGACCAACTCCAGGCATGTACGCGATATAACCCAGAAGATTAACAAGCTCTCCTCAACTATCAGAGCGAATACGCCCTTCGCACAGGTGCTTACGGGAAGGCCTTCTCAACAGCATCCGAACGACCCCAACTTGCTTAGACCAAGGCCTACATCAAGAACACCTATAACACCATCATACCCAGGTATCAACGCGGAGCTGCCCAATAACCAGCCCCTCCCCATGAAGCCTCCTGTATGGATTGAGGAACTGAAAAATGAATTCGCTGCGCAGGTTGCGATCCAATTCCAAACCCTGGCGGCGCAAATAGCGGCGAATACAGAGCGGATTGACTATATATTTAATACCCTTTTTGCAGACTGAGCTAATGGAAGGTTCCGTATTCTCTAGTCAAATTAAGATAGCAGCTATTAATGTTAATTCTATTGCAGCCCACCAACGCAGATTGGAACTTATCCAATTCATTGCAGAGCACAATCACGATGTTTTATTACTATCGGAAACTAAGCTTAATACTACTCACAAAATCTCCTTCCAGGACTATGATATTATAAGAAATGACAGGCCGAATGCAGTAAAGGGCGGAGGCACGGCAATCGTGATCAAGCGAAGCATTCTGTATACAGTCTGTAATTTCCCTTCATCTACAAGGAATGCGATCCTGGAATATACAATAATCAAACTCCCTACGAGAGGTAACAATAATATATTCATAGTAAGCGTATACGCCAGGAGTGATAATCGCGATCTCTTTATCAGAGAGTTAAATAGTTTATTCATTAGTCTTAACTTACATTGTCTCAAAAACTTTTATATTATTGCGGGCGATTTTAATGCCAGAAAAAAAGCGTGGGGCGACAGAACAGATAATCAAAGAGGTGTGTTCATGGATCGTTGGGAAACGATGCATGAAAACAGATTTAAACTTAGAGTCATCGGGCCTTCGACTCCTACATTCAAACCGGCGCAGACCTATTTGGACATATGTCTGGCTGATACGAGGCTGAGTCTTCTGAACGGTGTCAATGGTCGGGCTAGCACCTTACCGTATGATAGTGATCACGCTGCAATCACACTCAGATTTGGCATCAGTAACGATGGCTTCGATTTCACTCCCTGTCCACCATTAGGGCACCGGCTCAACTATAAAGCCACAAAATGGAAAAAGTTTGCTAAGAAGATTGTGGATCTTGACGATATTACTATCCCCGAGAACCGCAACCTAGCGATCCCAGAAATAGATGAATACGTCCATAAAATCAGTACACTTATCTCTGAATCAGCTTCTATAGTAGTGCCGAAAATAAATACCAATAATAATAATACTTTGCAGTACGTTAACCACAAAATCAGGAAGCTACAAAAACGTAAAAGCCAACTGGTCTCCCTGCTGCATTACTTCCATATCATGGATCCAGGCTTGAAACTTCCGGCTTCGCGACAAGCTAAAGAATTGCTGAAATATACTGTTAGCAAAGTATATTAAGGATCGGTGCAGGTAAGCTTGAACGCCGTTCGCGAGGCACAGTTCAACTTCCGAAGACTAGAGAAGCGCGAAGCTGGTATATTTTAAGAGTCTTTATTATCACTGAATTTGGTTTATTGCAACGAAGGAATAATTGCGAATAGTTTAAGCGTTCTAGGAAGTCACAGTTATAATTTAAATCCGTACACAAGGTCAGACACAATACACGCAACGAATTACAGTTAAATACACAATTATTAAGTAATAAGAATAGTTAATAAGTCAGTAATTATTAAGCACAATGTTGTAGCGTATAAGTTTAGCTTGCGAAGCAGAGTCGCGAAGCGATAATATTCGAAGCAGAGTCGAAAGCGAAAAGCAAAGTGCGTAAGTAAATAGACTACCAGGCAGGTTGGTGGTCCGTAACAGTGTCTAAAGGATCCAGGAAATCGGCAGTGATTTCCTGGAAGGAAGAGTGTCCCCCTTCCATCGATAGCAGGTTGATGGAAGGGGCCATGATAGACGCTCCGCATGAGTCAGCGGGCCGTTACCATTGCCTAATTAGCGCCGCTCGGGGAAGATGGTGCAAGCAGCTAGATTTCTCGAACAATACCATTAAAGAACTGAGGTCGGAGTTTAGAATGGCCATCGAAAATTTTTGGACCCGCCTTGAAAAAAAAAATAGACCATCGTAACCCGGCATCTTTTTTCCCGAGGATTAACGCTCTGTTCAGATCAAAGCAACTAGAGGGTGTGAAAGACCTCCACATTAGCCGCGATAAGGGGGATATTATCCGGAGAAGTCGCTGTGACACCTCCCAGCCAGTTATCTTAGATAATAATATTATATTCTCAGACTCGCAGGATAAGCTTAACATCATGGGTGCATTTTATGAGTCGATAAATTCCCCCCGTCCTCTAAATTCTGATACTCGTCTTAAAGAGATCGTCGACGAGGCAGCTGATAAGCTCAAATCTGAATTTTGCATCAGGAGGGAGCAGTTTATTACGACCACCCAGTTTAGTGATAACAATAAGGCCAGCAACCCCGCTTCTCTGGATGTTACACCCCATCCCTTTTGCAATATCGCCTCTGTATGCTACATATTGAGAAACCTTCCCAATAAAACATCGAGTGGTCTTGATAACATCCCTCCGATACTACTAAAACACTTATCCGTTAAAACGGTCAGGGACCTGACAGTATTACTTAATAATGCCATTAATCACAACTACTTTCCAACAGCCTGGAAAAAAGCTAAAGTACTCCCCATTTTGAAAAAAGGGAAAAACCCTCACGACCCATCTAGCTACCGACCAATCAGTCTCACCCCCAGCCTCAGCAAAATCTACGAGTCAGTCATTAATAACAGCATAGCTTCATTTTGCTCAGACAACGAGGTCATCCCTGATCATCAATTTGGTTTTAAGAAGCGACACTCGACGGTCCATGCGGTGCATAAGCTGCTGGCTGATTTAAACACCCAGGTGGGCAATTGCAAGCTCGTGGGAGCGGCATTGCTAGACCTGGAAAAGGCCTTTGATTCTGTGTGGCTCAATGGCCTTATATACAAACTGCTGAGGAAGAACTTTCCGAAGTGGCTGGTGCTTACGATCTGGGACATGATCAGGGATAAATCGTTCGTTACCTGGGACGGCATTAGCATCTCTTCGGAGGAGTTCATGATCACGGAGGGGTTACAGCAGGGTACTGTGAACTCGCCGATACTTTTTAGCATCTTCACGAGTGACCTCACAAAACTATTTGATCTGAATACGGGCGTGTCCTCGGCATTGGCGTTCGCAGACGATGTGATAGTTTATACGATCGGTGGCAGGGTGGCGACGGTTCGCGACAATCTTGAATCCCTGGTGAATAAGCTGAACAGATACTACATGACATGGAACCTTAGGCTCAACCCCGGTAAATGCGAAACTATCTTGTTTAGAAAGCCTATCAAATGTCTCTCCGCTAAAGCAAGGGCTGGACGCAATCAATTCCAAATCCAGACACTCAGCCCTGGCACCAACATTAGTGTAATCATCCCGCATAAGAAGACGGTCAGATACTTAGGAGTACAGTTAGATTACCTCCTTAGAGGTAATAAGCATATTGACATACAGGTAGAAAAAGCGCGTAGGGCATTCATGGCCAACAGCCGAGTTTTTTACAACAAAAACATAACTAATAGAGCCAAGGTTATCCTATATATGCTGCTAGTCCGTCCAATACTAACATATGCAGCCCCTATATGGTGGAATTGTAACCACACGGTCATGGAGAAGCTCAGGTGCCTTGAACGCGCATGCCTCAGGGCCTGCCTCGGAATATACCGCTCCCAATATTCGGACTGGCAGCACTATGTACGGAACCAAACTATCTACGAGACAGCGGAGATCCCTAGGATTGATTCGTTCACCCTTCGCATAACCCGTGACTATTTTAGCGGGCTCCCGAGCATTGACAACGCCGTGATTAAGTCCTGCTCCAAGCAGCGAGACGAGGTCTCTAAACGTCAGATTGCTAGTGGCTATGTCGCCCCACAAGCCTTTACTTACTGCGACCGATGTGGTCTGCTGCAGAATGAATGCAATATCCCGATTTTGTACCACTGGAAGCGCAACAAGGCGAACAAAAAAATCGCGCTGGAACATGATGCGTATGATACTAGTCATGGTAATTTTACGTTCTCCATTGCGTTACCTAAGCGAGACCGATGGGACTTCCATAGACTCAATTTTGAGAAATATTGGTGGCTATCGCCCACTTGCGCTCATATTCCAGAACTGCTACGACGCAGAATAAACGGTGCTTAACTCCTTCTTGGAGCTGTGATTAAAAGGGGTACCTTGTGGTTCCTCTTACACTGTGGTACCTAGAATAAGGGTAGGCCTCCACCCTGCTGTATATAGATAGTATGTAAGTTTTAGTTGATAAGTTTATTTAGCGTTAAGGTATCGACTCATATCGATTCAGGGGTTTTTGTAGCAGCCGTCTACTTTTCCCCATGTATCAGTGCATTATATAATGACAGACAGTACAAATTAATATATAATTGTTCATATTTTATTAACATATAGTTTATAATAGTCAGATATATATATATATATATATATATATATATATTCTTATATGTATTTGTTTCGAGAGTAGTCTTTCCAAGAGTTACGACTGATATTCGTACAATTGGGTAACCAGTTCCTAATGTTCATGACGTGTTTGAGCATTTTTTTATATGTTGTTAAGCTCACATACCTACCTGTAACTGCTATACGGCACATTAATAAACATTTTGAAAAAAAAAAAGCAAACGCGACTGATCAGCACGCGGGCGACTCGGGTTCGATTCCCGGCGCCGTGGCTCTCTTTTTCCGGCTCCTAAGGTAAATGTACCAATACCCGGACGCTTAAGGGGGGCTTAAGGAATAGCGGCAAAATTTGTCTCCTAATTTAATTTGTAAAACCATCATGAAATAGAAAAATGTTGTTGAAATGTTGAAGATAAACACAATATATTATACCATCGGGAATTAAAAAAAAAGGTTTATGTATTATAATAGACGTATTTATTAATGAAAATACGAAAACATGCAGATGTCCCAGTAAGCGGACAACCTAAAACTGCATGTCCCAATACCTGAATTATATCGTCCCAGTAAGCGGACAACCTAAAAATCCATGTCCGGTACTTACTGGTACAAGAATTTCGTGAATGAACCATATCTGCTACATTCACCAAATTCTTGTACCAGTAAATACTAAATAATCTTAGATTTCTTTCAAAAAATATTAATTTTCTTGCAAGTTTAACCATCTTAAACTAAATTTAAATCTATTAACTATTATGATAATGTATTATCATAATATATAAATAAGAAATGTAGTCAATATTTTCTTAGTAAATGAGTGGCGTGTCTTAACAGCAGCCATAGAAATTTCTCGAAGTCTGCTATGCGTACGAAGTGTGTTACAAAATAATTATTTCTATCTAACGATTTTTAATTTTCTATAATAATGATTTTAATTAATATTGCTAAATACTTATGCATTATGGTACTATTTTTCGTTTTGAATTACATTAAAAATTAAGCTTAAAAATAAATCAAATTCGCAATACTGTTCAGGTACTGGGACATGGCCGGGCACTGGTACATTTACCTTATATTATGTAAAACGTTTTCCTCTAATATGGTCTGGTGAATGTTTTCAATCGGAGCATTGCTTTTCGTATATGTACCTGACCTGGAGTAAGTGTGTCACGAATGTCGCGACATTTCTTTGCCGATCCTCTACCCGACTCTTCCTTTGGAGATAAAATTGCAGGTGACCTGAAGCTTCGCTTCAACAGGTAAATGCACGAAAATATGGGACACCTATCTGAGTTCAAGTATTCCAAAACCACGTCATGTACATTAGGGTGGACCTTAGTTACTCTTGTCGAAAAATAAATTTCAACTTTTTGGCGGGGACACCCCCCAGTATGGTGCCACTGGGTGAGAAAATAATGTGTGTAAAATTTGAAATCGATCGGACAACGGGAAGACGTGCCTCATCGCAGTTGAAGTTTTTTTATTCTTGGAACTCGTTTTTCTCCATTGTTGTATATCGTTCATATACATTTTTATATATCGTTGAATTTGTCTTTTTACGCTCTATAACAATATAGAATCAAAGTATAAGGTCACTTACAAAAAAATCATCATGACCTTGAAATCTCAAAAATTGACATTCAGAAAAAACATTTTTCTTTGGAATTATTTTTATCCTACCAAACAGTACAACTTTTGTCTGAGAAATTATTTTATATATTCGCAAATGAAGATACTTTAATTTTTCTCTTTAAACAATTCCCAATATAATTGACAACTTTTAAGCCTTGAACGATGTTCAATCCGTATAGAAAATCGTTCTCATTTTCCCATACAGTAGGATCCTTTTTTAAAAATTCAATGGGAATTGAGAATCGTTCGAAAAATTTTTTTGAACCTTCAGAAATAAAATGGTCAATTCCTATTTCAATATAGTTTCCCACATCATTTGGATTAATTGTATATTTTTTGCACGATTCGTCGACTTCAGTATTAAGCGCTTCCACCATTCGTAATTTTGTGTTCTTACCCACAGCTTTATCAAAAAATGCTAACGCTACAGTTTCTGTTGATAAATACCATAAATGGTTGCACATTTTTTTTACAGCTATAAGACTTATTTTTTCATCGATTGTGCGGTACGCATAGAGTTTTTGCAAAAACTCTAAGTCTTGTCGTGGAGCTTCCGCTGTCATTGTAGCTCGAATCCACGGTTTTATATAACAAGTGACGAGAAAGATACATATATCACGAATTCCAGTTTCTTCGTCCACAGTTATTGAAAATTGGTGTTTAAATAAATATATTTTCAAGCAATATAAAGCTTTTGCCATCCATCGAGCGTGGTGGAAAGCTCCTGGGGCTCGAAAACTTATATTTTTTGGTGGAGTCCCACCGAGGAAAGTAATTATTAATTGTAAAAATTCTTTGTAATCTTCTCTAGGTTGTTGTTCTCTTTGTAAAACGTCTATTGAAAATTTGATTGTTTCTTCAATAACTGTATCTGTAATTGATTGACGGACATATTGGGTTTCAATTCCGGATACAAAATTTAATTTGATGATTGTTGGCCAAGCATTTTGAAAATTTTTGAACAGTGGAACATTTGGACCGGTAGACTGGTACATTTTTTCTTTAAAGACGCCTTGTAAAATGATTTCGTATATATGGTGTCTGCAGGGCAAATATAGAATTTCTCTTTCCAATTTTTGTTCAAGAAGAACGCAGGCTCCTTGGTAGCGTCCAGTATTTGAGGCGGTAGTATCACAAGAAAGTGCTTGTACTTTGTTGGATAATCCCCATTCTTCTAATAAATTATACACCGCAGAAGCTTGATCGTTTCCACTGCTAGACGAAATCGTTGGAATTCCTAGTAATTTTTCCACACCAATGGAACTGATTAACACTGGTAGTCTTTCGATCTTTTCTGTCCTCTATAAAATTGGTAAAAGCTTTCCATCCCAATGGACTGTAATTGCATTGAGCTCGCAATCATTAAATTTCTCGCGTAATTTATTTGCAAGTTCTGCACGATATTTAGTTCTCTGGCGGCGAATAGATGTTAGATTTATTATTAGATCGTCTATATTATGTCCGAGAGCTAGTGCAATTGTTGTGATGATGCCAATACTATCGCGATCACTCACTTTGCATCTGTCGAGCATCGCAACTAGATTTGGCGTTATAAATTGTTTTTGAGCACGCCTTCTTTTGGAGTTACTCGGACCAGGTAAATTAACCGGATCTTCAATTCCAATATTTTCATTGCCAGGGAACTGACTTTGATATTCAATGGAGGATGATGATGATGATGATGATTGAAATTCTATTGTTCTGACTTGTTTAAAAAAATCAAAATGTTAATAGAAATAGTAAAAGTAATATAAAAATAATATAATTCACAATATTTGGATGTATAAAAATTAAATATATAAGAAATATGTACCTTCAGCAACACTTATTTCATGTTGCATTTGTCTGGATTTTTGTTGGTCTTTTCGTATTTGTTTCGTGTACATACTGTAAATAGTCTTATTATCTAGCTGTAAGATTTTAATCACCGTGTCTCCATCTAGCGTGTCATGCTATGCTCATGTGCTTCTCTCTCCCCACTCTTAACCGATCGTCGCGGTTCTTCGCGAGAACCGCGCTCTCGTTAGTCGGTTCAAAAGTCACCTGCGCGACACTCGTAATTATTGTACTGCTCCATCAAAGCGAGAGAGAGAGAGACGCAGAGAAACGTGAAAACGAACTCGTTACTACATTTCAAACACTTCTTGGGTTTTCACCATCATCTTGTGATAAGTTTATTAATCCGCCATTATACTACACTGGAGACTCTCTTTTTAAACTGAACTCCAAATTACAACTACTTAATCTTACTTACGCCTACTTAATCCTAGTTAATCCTAAAAATCCTCAGTCTACCTTATACCTACTTAAATCTAAATACGCTAAGGAAGTAATCTCGAATTCTGGAATCAAACAGTATTACTTGTTTCTTTTCTTGCTCGAATACCACGCGATCCGTTCCAATCATTGACCCAGGTCGTCCCTTCCTTCTTTGATTTTCCAAAAATAATTTATCTTCTTCGATTTGTATTAATTGTAACTATAATCCCCTCTATCTATCCCTGTGGCTAACCTTCTCCTTCCCACACCCTTCCACAGATCCCCCACGCTATATACACCGCTTTCTCTCCCCCAAACTTCCACTCCTCATTCGGTACATCGTCTTCTCCTATCGCCTTCCCCTCCTTTAGTTTCTTCACTACTCTCCTTATCTCTTCCATACTTATTCCCTCCTCCTTTCCTTTCCTCCTATCCTCCTCCCTTCCCATCCTCACCCTATTTTCTACTCTCCCTAACAGTCTTGTAACGAGTTATATCGGTGGGACGCGAATCTTCCCCCCAACACGCGCGCCTGGCGCGGCCCGCCGCTACCGAGCGCGGCCGCGAGATGGCTGCGCACCGAGCGGCGCTCTCGCTCGCGAAGTTCTCGCGGCCCCGCATATAAGCCAGCGCGGCGAGCCCGTCAGGCAGAGTCTACCACGAGCGATACATGCGAACAATGATGCCAGAATGAGGACGGGTTCCCTCGAGAATTTCCCCCACCACGCGCGCACACTACGCCGGAGCTGCGTGTCCGTGAGCTCGGCGCTTCGGACAATGTCGGGAAGACGAGAGAGAAAACGAATGTGTGTCTTTCTCTCTCGCTCTTGAAACGCTGTGATCCAAAGTGAGGTGCAAGCGACATGCGCCACGCGCGATCTTCTTGAGTGCCTTGAGATACACTTTTTACTTTCCAACATATGTATAAACCTCTTGTAATGAAAAAAAAATGTGCAAAAAGTTTTGTTACGGAAATCACGTTTTAAAACCTCCTGATCACGTTTGACTATTTAGAAAAGAGCTTTTTTTTAAATATCTCATATATTTGTTAACACGATTACGTTTAAACGGCAAAATGGATTTCAATGAAACTTTATATTTAAATTTTACATTCTTGTCTTAATATTCTTGATCCGATTATATCGCGAAAAATGATAATTACCCGTTATGGTTCTTCGATTTTTCAGATATACGATTTAAATTCTACATAAAAAGCGTTAATAAAAATTCTTCTGTAACTTCTTTAACAAAGAAAAATGTACATTCATAACTTCTTGTTTTCATTTTACATTTCCGTATATTTTATTTGAACTATTCCTATTTTTCAAACCTAAAAATGAATTTTTTTAGTAAAAGATGAATATTTTGATACTGTACATTGGTGAACTTTCTTAAAATTAGAATCCACTCTTGGCCAGTACCGTGGACGCTGTAGCAACCTTCGATAAAATATATTTTTTCAGAATATGATCTAAAAACCTAAAATCTAAGCGTAATCACATTTCTCGATAGATTTTTCGATAATTATATCAAGTTGCGACAAAGAATCACGCACTATTTACAAATTAATTACGCGCAGCGTGCACGCTACCGCTCGATGGAAACTACGGGAAGGTGGTGGTCTCTTCCATCGGGAGGGAAATGTAAAAATTGGTTATGCAAACCTAACATTGCGATACATGTTGTACACTAAAATGTACAAAAACATTACAAAAATAGAAAAGAAAGGCAGCACGTAAATATATCAATTGGGTTGGATATATTGACGAGATGTAAGACTGAAATAAGTAATGCTACAATTGTTTACATTTCCAAAGGATAGAAAGCACGCAGAGGAATTTACTATAATACATGCGACAGAATTTCGAGATAATTGTTACATATAAAATGAATATAATTAAGAACATTACATTTATTTGTACAATTATCTCGAAGTTCTCTCTATAAATCATATGTACAGCAAGCACGCGGATTTATTGCAAGGATAGAACAAGAATTGCGTGAGGTAAATCGAACAACTATTTACATATTCGCGATATCCAAAAATCGAAGGAAATAGAAAATGGATGAAATTGATAATATTCTGGACATCACCAATTTGCATTACCCGACGTAGAAGGAAAATCCGCGAGGCCATCAACGGCATGTAAACGTAAACTACTCTTTTGCTTCTTCGCAAAAGTTGCATATAAATTCTCAGATGACATGAGAGATAGATGTTTGTCATCTACCTCCATGGTCTGAGCTGTTTCCCCGTGCGCCTTTAATGCCGATTTCGTTACGCACATGGCATTAACGGTGGTCGAACAAAGTCGGTTTCGTTTCTTGTTCTTTATGTCGGAAAGCATGGAAAACGATCTTTCAGCATCGGCGTTTGAATTTGGAAGATAATGGAATTTAATAATTCCTGCAAACATGGATATTTAAATGAGCCTTGATCATTTCGCGTTAACAACACCGTTTTCCAAACATCATCAAAAGCTAATGTACAAAGCATCTGCTTGTCTCTATTTGAAAAATTCAGGTGCAATGTCAACCATTCTTTTTGCAAACCGTCTTCGTCGAAACCGCCCAATTTCTGAGCAATAAAGAGAACACTTTTGAAGGAAGTGTCTCTGTCATTATCTACTAATGCCAAACGAGGCTCAAAAACACATAACTTGCTCAGAAATGCGTCATCGATTGGCAATCGATTACGAATTTCGTTTGCAGCCGTTATGTAAAACTTAATACAATTTTCTCGAACGGTTTGGACAACATCGGGTTTGCCTTCTGCAACTAACTGGCAAAGAAAAGTGTCACAATCCGGACCTAAATGAATACTATTAAATGCGATTTGATTATCGCCTCTTGAAAAATCTATTAATTTTACTGAATCCATGTGCTTCAGAAGCTGCGGTTTCAAAAAATTACGTAAAATATTGTACAAAAGAGTTTTGGCAGTATTTTGAAGCAAATGGATTCTTGTTTGTTGCGACTGAGAGAATAAACTAAACTCATTAAAATACTCTAGAACGTATTTCAAAAACAGAAGATATGCTTTCGCTTCTGGATTTTGCACGATGATAAGCAGATCTTTCCCAGACTTTGTCTTCTCACTTACGACCAATTCTTGCAGAAAGTGCAACACACTGTTCCAATTTTCTAAAAATGTAACTACGGATGAGTAACGTGATAACCATCGCGTAGTACACAGTTTTAAAATTTTGCGGTCAGTAGATTGAAAACATTGCTGAAATTCGCGAAAAATGGCCGAGCGTTTGGGACTGCTATAAATGAATGTTGTGACTTTCCGTAATAATTCCTCGCAGACCTCGGGAATGGTAGCGCGTGCTGCATGCACTACCAATGCAGAGGAGTGACATGGACACGGCATGGTCAAAAATTTTTCACCGCGAATTTCTGCAAGTTTGGTCTTGAATGACGAGTGACGCCCTGTCATGACAGAAGCGTTATCACACGACAAAGCAAGAATGTTTTCGAACGGAATTTGCTTTTTCCACATGGAGTTCCTAAATGAGGTAAATATTTTATCGGCAGTACATTCTCGCGCGTCAAGATTAATTAATTCTACTAATTCCGTTCGAACATCCAAAGTCTCGGGTGCGACATACCGAACAATAAACGACATCCATTTCTCATTGGTAAAGTCGGATGTCTCATCAATAAATACTGAAAACTTAGAATTCTGTAAAACATGACTAAGACGCTCTGTTTCCCGAGGACACAGAACGTTCGATATAATACTAGAACACTTTGTTCGACCACACGTCATATGTTTCAAAACATCAGGATTTTTCCCAACGTCTTGGAAAAATGTAAGAATCGCCATATTTTTCTCGGCTATTAATGCAGCAAAACGAATTTCCGCGACTTTTTTTTTGTTCATCAAATGACAAAGGCGATTCCTCGCATTGCGATCTGAAATCGTTCGATTTCCTCACATCCATTCCATTTTTTTCACAGTTTTTGATGTGGCACTTGGAATCCGCGTGACGTTGGATTTGCGACGTCCCGCAAGCAAATGATTTTTTACAAACCGAACAGAAACACGAAAAAGGATCATCGGCGACCTTATTCAACCAGGGCTTGAAATCCTCAAGCCATTGAGGCATAAAAATCTTTCTCGAGACCTTAGCATGCACAGTTTTCCGCGAAATTTCTTTAGATGAAAAATATTTAGGTCTCGCTGATTCCGCATGCCTTTTAACGCTCGAGGAGCCGTAAGAAAAAGTTTTCTCGCATGAAGAACAGTAGAAAAGGCTTTTATCATTAGGTACTCTGCGAATCCACGATCGGAACTTCTCATTCGTTTCCCACAACGGCCGATAAACAGGAGTAGTCCTTTTACCTGTTTTCTCAAACGTTTCCATCGTACTTACCACGAAAAAATTGAAAATGTAGGGAAAATATTATATACAAAGCAAAGCAAATGCTAACGTATAGAAAAGGGGAGATATAGGGGGCTACTAATTACACACTACACTTCCAACACGATAGATCCGAATTCACTAAATAGGAGATGACAGACGAAAAACATGCAGACAGCGCGGAACAAATAGTACCCATCACCTGATCTCTAATTCTATTGAAATGACGGTTAAATGTCGCGAAGCGCAACTGCGCGACCCTCCCCCCACGAAACGCGTCGACACGTAAACAAAACATACGCGACCACAGATCACGAATCGCGCAGCTTCGCGTATGAGAAGTAAACCACACGTCTCAATATACTAAGATTTATTTACCAAGTAAATTTCGACAGCTTGCTTGGGTACCGACTTGTACCCTCTGAAAGATTTCGACCGAATGTGTTTCGCACGCCTTACTCTCTAGCTTTCGACCAACAAAAAAAAAAGGAAAGAACTAGAAAGAAGAAGAATAGAGGGATAGGTGGAAAACAAAGAGGAAAGCAAAGAAAACAGAGAGAGAGGCATAGAGAAAGCACTGAGAAAAAGGGGCAGAAAACTGCACTTGGGTTCGCGCGGATCTGACCGTCAAATGTACTTGACGAAAACCAGGCCCGAGCGAACCCTCGAAACGAGAAACCAAAAGAATAGATAGGAAATCGTAAAATAGTAAGAAAAATTCAGAAAGGAGAAAAATCGAAGAAAAGGCTAAAAGAAATAACAGCAAGGCAATGGTGACAGTACCGAACTGCCACAGATGCATTTACCAGTTACCATTCCCTCCTATTCTTGTACAATTCCTTTGTACCAATTTACACATTTTAGTGTACAACATGTATCGCGATGTTAGCTTTGCATAACCAATTGTTTACATTTCCCTCCCGATGGAAGAGACCACCACTTTCCCGTAGTTTCCATCGAGCGGTAGCGTGCACGCTGCGCGTAATTAATTTGTAAATAGTGCGTGATTCTTTGCCGCAACTTGATATAATTATCGAAAAATCTAGCGAGAAATGTGATTACGTTTAGATTTTAGATTTTAGATCATACTCTGAAGAAATATTTTTTATCGAAGACTGCTACAGCGTCCACGGTACTGGCTAAGAGTGGATTCTAATTTTAACAAAGTTCACCAATTTACACTATCAAAAGATTCATCTTTTAATAAAAAAATTCATTTTAAGGTTTGAAAAATAGAAATAGCTCAAATAAAAAGTACGGAAATTTAAAATGAAAACAAGAAATTATGAATGTACATTTTTCTTTGTTAAAGAAGTTACAGAAGAACTTTATTTAACTTTTTTTTTTATGTAGAATTTAGTTCGTATATCTGAAAAATCGAAGAACCATAATGGGTAATTATCATTTTTCGTGATCTAACCGGATCTCAAGACAAGAATATAAAATTTAATTATAAAGTTTCATTGAAATCCATTTTGCCGTTTAAACGTAATCGTGTTAACAAATGTATGAGATATTTAAAAAAAAAGCTCTTTTCTAAATAGTCAAAACGTGATCAGGAGGTCTTAAAACGTGATTTCCGTAACAAAACTTTTTGCACATTTTTTTTCATTACAAGAGTTTTATACATATGTCGGAAAGTGAAAAGTGTATCTCGAGGCACTCAAGAAGATCGCGCGTGGCGCGTGTCGCTTGCACCTCACTTTGGATCACAGCGTTTCAAGAGCGAGAGAGAAAGACACACATTCGTTTTCTCTCTCGTCTTCCCGACATTGTCCGAAGCGCCGAGCTCACGGACACGCAGCTCCGGCGTAGTGTGCGCGCGTGGTGGGGGAAATTCTCGAGGGAACCCGTCCTCATTCTGGCATCACTGCATGCGAACGGTCAGACATCTCCCAGCGATCGCTTGTGTACCCAAGCTGCATCACTGTGTATTTTTGGATTCCCTTAGCTCCACGGCTCCCAGAGGAACGCGAGCTCGCCGACCTCTGGACGCAGGTCGATATCAGTAGTGTGTGTAGGGGGATTGTAGACCAGGTCCTCTGAGGGGAGCGCGGGAGCGGGTGGAAGATGATTGCGCGCGGGGAAGTGCGGTGGGGGGAACTCTAGGCGCGTGGACAGCGGGTAGTGGAAGACTGGTTGCTTGCGCACGAGCCGCAGAGTGGGGGAAGCCATAATAGTGGAGGGGATCAGTCCTGGCCGAGCGGCCGCGAAGACCTCTCCAGCCCTGGCCCACCGTCAGAAATATTTCAGAGGGGGGCTGACCCACAGCAGAAATTTTTTCATACCTAACCGAGGGAGGGAATGACCTTGGCCCACCCCCGAAAATTTTTCAGACCTGGTCCACACCGATCTAGCGAACCAATATGCAGCAGAAATTTTTCCCAAGCGCAGAGAAATAATAATTTTTATCAGAAATTGTTTCGAGCGATGTCGGGAAAGATCGACGTTTTACAAATCACATATTCGGGGAAGGAAAGAGACGGCACTACATAGTTGTAAAGCTAAATTCAGGGGAGGGAAAGAGACGGCACTACATAGTGGTACAATCGCATGCATTCTAAAGCTAACAGTATTTCAAAATGTTTTTTCAATCTTAACGTCGCAGCGTATCGCGCGATCGTGTGTAATTTTACTCCTCTGGAGCAGCCGTGCGGGATGATGTCATTTTCACGACACGAAGAAAGCGCGGATCATAGAATCATGCGGTGTCAGCAGAAATTTTATTCCATACCAACAGATAATTTTTTCCCAGCACAGAGAAATAATAATTTTGAAACGTCGAATTTTAAAAGTATGTGGTGAGGAGAGAAGGAGGGTAAATAAAATGGAGAAATAATGTACGTTTAAGAAATATATTGTTACGAACGAAACGAAACTAATAATAATTTAACATTTTTTCTTCCTACGAGCCTCAGCTAGAATATCACTGATGGTACATGCTACCAGTTCGCAATCTACAAGATACTCCTCGCAGTAATATTCGCTATCGCGTATGATTTTAGCAGCACAACGCGTATCTAATGTTTCGCAGGCAACACCGCTCTGCTGCAGCACGTTAACAAAACATTCAAATTTTACTTTCACATCTTCTGCAGTTTGATGCAACCGCGGATACACATAACTTACACACGGCTCAAGATTACATAAAAATGATACTGTATTCGGTTTGAAATACAGTGTATTATCACATAGTGTCATCTTTACAATCGGTGAATCAAAGATCCGAACAAATTCCAACATTAAATCATCAATCCGCATTGAGTCTGGTTCAGACAATTGTGCACGTTCTTCGATGGATGAATGGCTGTCGAATAGCACATTCCATGTATGCCATGGTAATATGAGATGATTCCCACGATTGTCACCGAGAAGAACTTCTGCATCGGTCATAGGTCCTACGTTGATTCCAATTTCCAAATACTTGCTACCCACGGATGTTAATGCGTATCTTCTGACCATGATACGGGATCCTCAGCGCGGACTAAGAGAACAATTAAAGCTATGAAATTGTCCGCTCGTATCAGGAATAAACATAAAAATTGTAAGAATATGTGAAAATAAGTCTTACCTGTCATTATATATATGCTCCCCAAATGGAGCTATACCATCATAGTAGGTAGGGTATGCCGATTCTGGACCCAATGTGGGCGAGGGGTGAGGCGTGGCGGGGGTACCGCGGGCGCGGGGCGCGGCGTGGAGGGGGTACCGCGCTCGTTGGTGAGGGGGATGACGTCACAGGGGCGGGGGATTTCAAGATGGCGTCGCGCACGCAACCGTTTGCCGCGGAATGTCCGTACGCGTGCGGGGATCGGTGCGCAGGCGCGAAAGTATGTACCACGGATGCTGTAATTCGCCACGGATGACGATTCGAGATTAATTAACATAAACAGCGCAACCGTCTCACGATCACCGTGAAAGAATGCAACGTCGCGCTCGTATAAACATCCGCCTACGCAATATAATTCGACGCGCTATCGCGATAACTATTCGAGATCAATTAATCTAAACAGCGCAACCGCCTCGCCAAAGAACGCAACGTCGCGTATAAATATCTGCCAACGAAAATGCTCTTACGCCGTTTCACACGCCCTTATCCCACTTATAATCGCGATACATGCAAATACTTGAAATGTTATTTCGCAGGGAAGGTGGAAGATAGGTGAGTAAACCTGATATATTAATATTAAGATTTGTAATTTATTTGACTTAATTATCCCCCCTCGATAACATCGTCAGCAAATAAATCACTTAATAATAAATCTATAGGAACTTGCGCAGGGTCAGTTTGAACTGAAATATCGCTAGTCTGAAGCCCCAGTACCGCATTCGTAAAAACGGCGTTATAATCAATCCTTTTCGCATTGACGCAGTTTCGCCAAACCACGCTCTTTGGAGCATCGGCACGATACCGCTGATATATATTTGCGTGTACATAATCATCGTCGTCATCGTCTTATAAATATGTTCGCTGCGCATGTCGATTCAGCCAGAATTGCTCATCCCCGTAGTGATCATCCGATGGTTCATCGCGTATGGTGTCGGCATTATGGAAAACCTTTAAAAAGATGTCACCATCGTGAACACCTTCCGCCTCGTGAGGTTCTCCACCTTGAATATTTTCGGTTTGAACCGCGACATTTCTGCACGTCACATACACTTTCGGGCTGGAAGTATGGACGGGTGTCGCAGCAGAGGTGATCGTAGCTGTAGCTGGACGATTCAAATTCACGGGCAATGACATAATCTGAAACCGATTTTTCTTATAATTCTCAAAGTTACTAGCAGAACGATTCACTAAAATATGATAATGGAAACTTACAGTATTGTTGGATTGTTGGATTGTATTTCCCATGCGCTGAACGGCTGATGATATCCTCCGAAAGCAATCTCCTTCAGAAGCAGTCTTCTTCAACCAATTTCACTTGAAGCACTCAACTTATATGTAATCAACTTAGATGCAATGGACTTAGATGCGATAAATTCTTAAAGTGTTTCTCGTAGCAACGTATGTCTCGACTGCTACGGTAGCATTTGAGAACTGAGTTTAAGGTGGCTGCTGCACGATCACGCATACGGAAGTATAGCGCGATAATTATTCGGGCATCGTCCAACGTATTTTGATGATCGAGAGACCACCGTGACGCGTGTAAACACCCTTATCACGAGCGCGCGAATTCGATACGCATGGTAACGCATCGAGCCAGCGCGACACACGTCACCCGATCGAGTCGTCGAGGTTGAGAGCGAAAGAACGCGAGAACGAAGAAAAGAATTCGGAGCGATAGCGACTCATGCATCTCGGCTAGGTTATATGGTTATATATTCAATCAGAGCCGCGCAGTCGTTCGTTAAAAATCTTCACGAAAACACTTGTCAGGCATCGTTCTTGCCCCGGGTTTTCGATATCCGACTCATAATCGCATCACGTGCAAGAGTCGCATCAACCACTCGTGCCTGATCGAAGTGATATGAATATTGAATATTGAATATTGAAGTAGAAGAAAAAAGAAGTAAACATGGAGGTATTCATGAACGCGTTCAATGTTCTTTACCAAATTGCAGCGCTTTTACGCACAATTGTGGAATTCAGGGACTGGATGGATCGGTGCGACGCCTGCTTGCGACTCATCGTCGAGTATTAGTGCGGCGAAGAAGTGTCGGTGACATCGAAGCAGCGTCTGGTGTCGCTGATCGTGCGAATAAAGACATTACATACGATCGTGCGGGCACGGTTTTCGCAAGTAGGGCTCGGGGTGTCGGCTCGATCGACGAAACCTAAAGTCGTATGGGAAGACGTGGAAACCGCGTTTCGGAATCGTATTTCGACTGGTGCGGCCATCAACGTGGGTTACATCGATCTGCGTCGATTTTTGGAGGGAGCCCGACGAATGGTGTCGTCGTCGCCGCCGCCGCCGCCGCTAGAATCTGGAAGGTTATACGAAAGTTTCTTGGATGTATCCGCAGTAGCGGTTCGGAGTCTCTTCAACGATTGTTGTTGTTGTTGTTGTTGATCGTGTTCGTATTTCCTATTCACCGACCGCGATCGAGGCGTTGAGCGCGTTTTCAACGCGGACCCGTTCTCGATCAATCGTTTCAGCGGTTCGACGATGGGACGCGTGCTCGCCTCCACAGCCGCTTCCGTAGCCATTTGACCAATTTTCAAGGCTAAGCACTTTTTACGTATAACGTAGCTGACTTTGGCAATTTCTACCTTTGCATTCACCTTTGCGTCCACACCCTGGCGTTTCGTTTCTTTTTGGTGTTTCGCCCCTTTCTGTCGATGACGTCGACGATGTTTACGCGTATGCTTCGCGTCGGCGTTGCTCGAGGTTATCATAGTCGGCGGTGTCGTCGTCGTGGATTCGTTAGACATATCGTGTCGATCGACGAACGACTCGCGGTTTACTGAGGTCCGCCAGCTACGACGAACTCGTTAAATCCTCTCCGATATCGACCTTCGTACATGGAACTATCCTTATCGATCACCACGAAATCGTATCGTCGACGCCAACATCTCGCGCCATTTTACCGAGTTTCAGATTCATTAATTTCTTTCGTATAGCGGCGCTGATTTCGGCAATTTTCTTCTTCGTCTCGATGTCTCGTGACTGTCACCTACGATACCGTTTCTGTTGTACTACGAAGTCGTATCGTCGTTTCCAACATCTCGCGCACAGGTCGGTGAACGCCTCGAACGTCATGTCCGTGTTCACGTGATCGTTGTACACGCGACGCAAGTTCGTCCCGTCCTGTTTGAACAGCACGAGAAAATTCACGTTGTCCCTGAACAAATGTTTAGGTATTCTAGCGTACGACTGACACAAATAAAAGCAATCCACGTTGGCGTGACGGCCCATGGAGAAGTATTCGCGTATCGCGTTCTATCCGTTGCACGCCACGTCGTCGAACACGAAGATCGAATCGGGTCGAGCGACTCTCAGTGGAACGGTCTCAGCGTTGTCCGAGTAGGGAAAGTATTCGATTCCGTCGACGAGCGACAACACCTGCTCGAGATATCGATACTTTGGCTGATGCAACGATTTCGAGTACACGTACACGTTCTCGAAGCGCAAACCGTTCGGACTCTCTAGCATGCTCAGAAGCACGTTCGTTTTTCCGCACCCGGACGGACCGTAAATCACGCCTCGCACGCTGTTCGGCAACAACGGACCGTGTCTGTTCGATCAACTCGCGTCCCTATCGTCCTCGAGCATTCTGTTCGCGGTCACGCGAATAACGTCCGACTGTTTCGCGAATCGCATGTTCGCGCGCGCGTCTATGACGAGGGTCGACTATTTATGTTCGTGGCACGTGTCGCGCAGGTCACTATCGCTATGATCGGTGGAGCGCGCGTACGCGTTTATTATTGTAGTAGCTATCGTGGTTATTCTAACGTAGGTGTATGGTCGCATCAACGACCGCGGCGTCTCGCGAAGTAGGGAAGAAGAATCTGAAGAAGAAGAATAAGAAGAAGAAGAAGACTGGATCGGGTCTCGTGAACGGTATCATAAACCGCTTACCGTTCGAACTACACGTTCCGGGTTATCAGTTCTGCGGAACGGGAACGCGTTTGCTAAGGCGATTGGCTCGTGGCGACGAAGGTGTGAATCCCCTGGACGCCGCGTGCCGCGACCACGATATCGCGTACTCTCGTCGAAAGGATTTGGAGGGACGACACGAGGCGGATCGCGCGTTAGCCGAACGAGCGCGAGAACGCGTGTTCGCGAACGACGCGACCTTTGGCGAAAAAGCCGCAGCGACTGGAGTGTGGGCAACGATGAAGGCTAAAAGACATCGCGATCTACGAGTGGCGAAAAGCAGGGGCTTTCTTCAATTTCCTCCGTTCGTGCTGCCCGCTTTATCGGCTATCGGGGCATTGGCCGGGGGAGCGGCTGGTATAGCCAAAGCGGTCAACGATTCGAAGGCCTCTCGAAAACAGCTGGAAGAAACGTTGCGTCATCATCGGAAGATGGAAGGGCGAGGAATGCATCTGACGCCGTACAAGCGAGGCGCGGGTTTGAATCCTAGACGTCGACGCCAACGACGACTGCGATCAAAGAAAAAAAAAACGTTGATCGAGTAGCCGCGTGGCGACGGTGGTGGCGATAACGCAACAACCTATGACGAACCTGCAACTAGAGCGCGAGTGCGCCAGCGTACCGTTCTTTCGAGGAGTGTTAATGCGCGACACGCTTCCCACGCGCGTACGAACCAACGAATGCGGCATCGCGAATCTGGACGAGAACCGAGGCGCCGGTACGCACTGGGTAGCGTACGCGAAACGGGGGCGGCGAGTACAATACTTTGATAGTTTTGGGAATCTGCGACCACCCGCGGAATTGATCTACTATTTCGGACGCGGTACAACGGTCACGTACAATCACGATCGTTTTCAACGTTTCGACGAGATGAATTGCGGTCGCTTATGCATGCAATTTATACTAATACTAATTTATACTGATACTATATACTAATACTAATACTAATAATGATGTATACTAAGATTATGCTACAATGTATCCATGCGTAATGGCAATCCACATCTTCTATAATAAAGACTCGTAATATCGATAAATTGCCGAGTATTCGTACGCGCGCGCCACTTCCTCCCTCTCCGTCTCGCGAGTGTAATCTATGATATGTCGTTCACGCTCACGTTAACGAGTCGCAGCAGCGTGCTCACGGTAAACTATTTTCCGCCGATAGATTTGAGCGACGGTCAATACGAATTAGGACTCGCGGACTTGGAGACGTTTCACACGATTCCGAACATCGACTCGAGCAACGATAAATTCTATTTTATCGTGAACTATGAGACCGGCAACGACTCCATCGTCGACGCCGCTTGTGAACGCATTACGATCCCCCACGGCTCCTACGAATTAGACGCTATCGCCGAGTATCTGAAGCAACGATTGCTCGATCGATATCCTCGAAGACTCGGTAACAACGAGAACGGCGATGACGACAAGTACCCTATAATGCTACGAGCTAACAACAACACCAGGAAGAGTGAGCTATACTGCTCGTTCTTTGTAGACTTTACGAAACCAGACAGCGTGGGCTCGCTGCTAGGATTTTCCCCGAATCGCGTCTTATTGCCGAGAATCTGGCACGAGTCAGACGTACCCGTGAATATTATAAACGTTAACGTGATCAGAGTAACGTGCAACGTTACTACCGGCGCGTACAGTAATGATAAACCGGTACACACGATCCATGAATTTTCGCCACGCGTGCCGCCGGGATATAAGATATCGGAAACTCCGCGACACGTCATTTACCTGCCGATCGTCGCACGGGTAATACGCGATCTAACGTTGTGCATCGTCGATCAGTACGATCGTCCTATAGATTTCCGTGGGGAAGAAATAACGATTCGTCTGCACGTTCAATGACGTTCGCGCGATAGTTAGCGTGACCGCGCGTGTACGCGCGTGTGCGTAGTATGTTAGTGTTAGATCACACGTACGAATCATCAATCGTCGCTGCCGCTGCTACTCCTGCCGTCTCTGTCTCGCGTCATCGGCGCAACCCTTCATCGGAAAGCGAAAGTGGAAGTAGAATAAAGACGGGTGGAATGATAAGAAGAGGACAGGTAAGAAGCATAAGAAAGCCGTTGATTCGTCGAAACGCGCGTTTTTTACGATCGCTAGGATTCATCGTCACCTATTAGACAAGCGGAGAGACCGACGCGATGTCTATTATTCTGGACGTGGCGAATACGCCAACCTTCGACAATCGTATCACGAAGATTGAGTACCACACGTATAATCCGTACGCCAACACGACGTTCGACAATAACGATGAGATAAGAATCCCCATACAGCAGCAAGATCTATACACGCTCCCGTGTGAAAGTTTTCTCTACATCGAAGGTCGTGACACGTTGACGGCGCAGGATGCGAAAAGCCCGGCAACGTCCGCGACCGCGGTTCTCGACAACAATTGCGTAGCGTTCATGTTCGATGAGATTCGATACGAATTGAACGGTGTCGAGATCGATCATTGCCGAAATCCCGGGATCACTACCACGTTGAAAAATTACGTTTCATTGTCGGTTGATAGAAGCAAAGCGCTCGCGAATGCCGGTTGGAATCATACCATCGAATACGATAAAGATATTTTTCATTCGGGCTCTTTCAATTTCTGCGTACCCATGAGCATGCTATTTGGATTCTGCGAGGATTACAAACAAATCGTGATGAACTCGCGGCACGAGCTGATCCTTATTCGATCGCGAGTCAATACGAACGCGATGCACTGTGCATCCGCCACTGCGATACCGAAACTGGAGATACGCAAGGTTCAGTGGCGTATGCCCCACGTCGTTCTGGATGATGTGAATAAACGTATCCTGGAAAGCGGTCGGCCGATCGCGATGAGTTTCTGATCGTGGGCCATGAACGAGTACCCGTTACTGCAAGCGACAACGAAGCACACGTGGACCGTGAAAGCTGCGTCGCAAATCGAGAAACCTCGATACGTGATGTTCGCCATACAAATTGATCGATAGGGTCGCTCCGATAAATCCTCGAGCACGTTCGATCCGTGTAATCTCACAAACGTTCGATTGTACCTAAATTCCGAGGTGTATCCGTACGACGACTTGAACTTGGATTTCGATAAGTATAAATACGCGATCCTGTACGATATGTACGCGAAATTCCGTCGATCGTACTACGGTCACGGAGAACCGTTGCTGAACGCGATCGAATTCTTTCGATACGCGCCTATCGCGGTCATAGATTGTTCTAGGCAAAACGAGTCGTTGAAGAGCGCTACGGTGGACGTGCGAATAGAGTTCGAATGCAAAGAAAATGTTCCCGCTAATACTACCGCGTACTGTTTCATGATACACGAACGCATAATCGAATACAACCCTTTAACCAACGTGGTACGCAAACTAATATAGTTTGCGTATGTGAACGATTACTACTACTACTACTAATACTACTACTACTACTGCGAATACTACTACTGTTTTAAAACGTTGATGTCGATGTCAAAGTCCTCAGTTACTGTTTCGCTACCGACATTACTACTACTTATACGAGTAACGATGTTCGCCGTTGTCGACTTGCAAGGTTTCAAAACCGAACGTGACTTCATCGTGAAAGAGATCGCGATTCGCACAAACAGCAACAACGACATCAACAACGACAGCAGCAATAACGATGAAACGCCGACGATCAGCCACTGGATCTTCGAACCGCCATACTTCTGGAATCACCTGAATTCGTTCGAGAAATGTCAAGCGTCCTGGCTCGCGAAGCATCATCACGGGTTCCGCTGGTCGGATGGCTGCGTTCCATACTGGAAACTTCCGGGACTGCTCGCCAGCGCAATCGCGAACATCGACTTCGCCATCGTGAAAGGTGCGGAAAAGAAAACCTGGATGCTGTCGCTACTACCGGACATAATCGTCGAGGATATCTGTGATCTGTTCAAGCTGAAGGGAAAAAGGATCAACAACGCTCGAACCGTTGAGGACGACGGCGGCTACGACGTTGACGATGATTATTGAGGGATTATTGATACGATGATACCGACGTTTCTAACCTGAAGTCTATGTCTTCAACGAATGCTCCACGATGCGCGTTTCACGACAACGATGGCGTTTGCGCGCTAGAGAACGTCCATAAGATATGGAATTACATACGCAGCGTCGCCTAATGTAAGTCCTATACACGCATTGCATCTACTTTACGCGTCGTATGTAAAGAATCGAATATGTATGAATTATTTTTTGTTTCTATAGCGATGAGAACCATAGCGACGACGACTACTGATTTATTCACCCGCCAGCAAGAATACCCCTCCCATATGAACGTCATTTTTACGCAAAATACTGTTTTTTTATCATTTAAGTATGCATGCATGGATGTACATTAATAATCACACACTGTTTTGAATAAAAAAAATATATATTTATTAAAAAAATGTTCAATATGTTCAAAAAAAATTATTTTAAAAAAGAAAAAATTATTTAAAAAAAGAAAAAAATTATTTTAAATAAAAGAAAAAAATCGGCGTGATGTTACGTCCTGCAGCACACAGAGAAAACACCATATTATTATTATATAACCGCTGGTATTAACACGCGAGGCGTCAAACAAATACATTTCACTTATACTTACTCCTTAAATAATCGTGGGAGGCCCCAAAATTCCCCCTCGAATGCGAGGAACTCCACCTGAGTGGTATATTCCCGCCACATGCGCCGTTCAAACTGAATTCTCCCCCTCAACTCGGCACAAATTCGCCCATCCCTCCTCGTCGGGTATTCTTGATGCTGAAACAAACACACACACAACTCAATTAAACCGCCATCGAATGGTAGGTATACGTATGCCAATACAATTTGCACTAAACATCACTTACGAGCAGTTGGATGATCGCATCCCGATCGCCGTCGCGGGCGTGTATCTCCACGTCGCGGCGGCGCTGAAACAAACGCGCGACTCGATTAAAACATCTTCGATTGGTGTACGCGTATCGGTATAATTTTCATAAAATGTTACTTACGAGGTGTCCAAGCATCCCCAAATATCGGTCGCTCCACAACCGCATTGCCATCTCCTGCTGATACTGCAACAAACGCACGATTAGATTAAAACACTGTCGAAAGGACTGCGCGTACTAGTACAATTTCACGAAACACTACTTACAACGGCTATTAATACGCGTTTACGCTCCTCGCGCCACGTATCGCACTGCTCGCTGTGCTCGCGCTGAAACAAACGTATAAACTGATTCAAATTCTGCCGAATTGAATACGCGTACCAATTCAATTTAAAAAAAAACTATACTTACGATGCACCGACGCATCTCGTGTGAATTCATGTGCGTCATGATGATATTTTGACCCGTGCGGCGGTGATCGACGTCCTCATATGTATTTCGGTTCTCTAGCCCTGCGCGTCGCAGGGTAGGGGTAGTCGTGGAGTACGTGTGGTGAGAGTGTCCGTATCACAGTTTCTTCTTCGATGATTCGATATTAATTATTCCAGCTTATAGCGTAGTTTTATGGTTTGCACTTTTATGGTTCGCACCGCGAATCGTCTCCGACTCTTCTGCGAAACGTGTGCACCTTAAATTTGGCGCGTACGCTATTTGAATCTGCCGCGCATACCATTTGAATTTGTCGCGCGCTATTCACATTTCATATTAATGTTTGTACCATAATACAACCATGATCATCACCATCATTGATACAATATACTCTTGCACATTGGTGTGTATGTGTGCATGAATCTGTATAAAAGCGACGTTGGTCAGTCTTGCGGACTTCATAACGTCACCTACGCTCGAGTGCTAACAAGTACCGTTCGCGTCAATTTCTCCGTCGATCGGTATAATCTTAGAGTGCGTATCAAAATGTACAAACGCAGCTTCAACGATTCATCCTGTGCATCCAAGAACGATGGCGGTTTCCCCAATAAACAACACCAACAATCCGATACGAGGTACGTACATATTACTATACACTTTTCACTTACTTCGTTCGCTTACTTCTTTCACTGTAAACGAACAAATCATTAATTCCGTGTACACGTTTCTTACAGTTCTGAATCCGCAACGCCAAAAACATCGAAAACGCCAAAACCATTAAACGTACGGATCCTGGGGCGCGATTACCCTTTAAAGTCGACAGCCTATAAAAGGCTAACCATTGGAATTCGCATTGGCATGGGTTCGTGCCGTGTCGAGATCACCATAGTCGACAATAAAGGCTACGAGTTGTGCTTTTCAATGTCAACGTGGAAGCTCCTGCTGCAAAATGGGGCTGACATACTTCAAAGATTACGCGACAACGCAACATCGCCCCAAACCCACATCGTAATTGATCATTTGCGAATCGAATTCACGCGCATGCATAATGATCAACTCGTCAAAATCACCGATAATCGCGTTACCTTATACATGATGGAAGTCACGATGCGTAAACTATTCGCGTATGAACATTGCATCGATCATATGTTCACCTGGTTGACCGAAAATATATACTCCGTAAGCAGTAAATATACTGCCTTCGTAGACGTTCTACGTAGCGCTACCGCACCAACGGATCATGTAAAATTAGTTTTCCGAAAGCGAATACTTCGAACGGCATTCTTTGATCGATTGTGAATTGTTAGCGTTAGGAATGCAATCCATGTTGCGCGATGTAAATCACGTACCACTATAGTACGCGTATATATACGTATTAATAAATGAACGATTTTTACATTAATACCTGTAACGACTCATTTATAATATCCTTCCCTACTAATACCTGTAACGACTCATTTATAATATCCTTTCGTACTAATACGGCGGGAAATTACTTGTCTACCAGATGACCAAGAGGCAATCGACATCGTCCCGTTTTCTTTGGGAATTTCGACTTTGGGGTAAACCGTAGAATTGCTCTGTCAGCGGGTGGTAAGTGGTAACCTCGAATCGACATATGCCGCTGACTCGTGGAACAATGCAGTCCTAAAACGTAACCCTGGTGAGACGATCTGACCGAGCAATCTGGATAGGTTTGCTAGCCACATGTCTGGTTTTTTTCCTCGCTATGTCATCCTTAGAGGTATCAACTTAGCGAATGACAATTGTGTTTTAGGATAGGCAGTATGGGGCGGTCCTGACATGCGTTACCATGTGTGTCGAATTACAGCGTTGGTGATAAGAGGACGGCCACAAACTTTTTAAAAAATTTTCGAGACGATATCCGAATAATTATCTCTCTACGGTTTCGTTGGCGCATGTTTTCGTTGGCGGATGTTTATATGAGCGCAACGTTGCATTCTTTCGCGAGACGCTATCTTCAAAATTCCCAGCCCCTGTGACGTCATCCCACGAACACCCACGAACTCGGTACCCCCTCCCCGCATCGCCCCTCGCCCATCGCGATCGAGAGCGCGGTACCCCCCGCCCCGCCTCACCCCTCGCCCACATGGGGTCCAGAATTGGCATACCCTACCTACTCATCATCTAGCATGATTGGAACGAAATAATCCATACCTTCGGCGTTTTTTGACACTACACAATTTTTGGAGCACTGTCTGTTCCGTCATACGCGTGAATCATGGAAAGAATTATGCGATATCAGCAGAAACTGCATCGAACAATGTTGGGACGGATCGTCGTTTTTGCATGCATTGCATTCGAGGGAGGGGGTACACCGAAAGAGTTAGACAAAGATACCAAATCGTGGTACCAACCATAAAAGCATGCTCTAAACTGCACAAAGCGTCAAATCGTTGTAACACGTTGCGCGGATAATACATTACATTTACATTCCATTTACGATTATGGAAAAATTCGTGCAAGTGGAACGCCAGCTGCGAGATCAATCTGCACGATTGATTTCACGCGAAGAATACCTCGCGTGGGAAGAACGGTGCAACGAGTGTATCGAATCGTTGGAAGAACACAGCCGAGTGAAACGTCCTCGATTATCGATCGGTGTTCGACAATCGTTAGTTGCTCGAATCGCGCAGCTCGAAGGACTGAAATATTCGTTGCACGGACGTTTCGTGCGCGAAGGTGCCGGACATTCGAGCACGGGAATTTTGTAGCGCGAAATAGACACTGCCTTCAGTAGCCGCGTATTAACTGATGTCGTGCTAAATTCGAATTACATCGAACCGCGCAACTTCCTTTAGGATGCGGCAACCATTGTGTTGGAACATGTGCAGGGTGCTTTCAGGAAACATCGAAACCTCAAAGTGAACACGGTGTTCAACGGCGAATTTGTGGCAGGTGAGAAGCATGCTTGTAAAAGCATCAATACCCGAAACTGTGAACTCTTCGGTACATTCGATCTGCAGGAGTGGTACCAACGATGTGTCATCGAACCAACCCTGGCATCGCTTGAAGAGTTCCAGGAACGCGATAGCGGATGGGCATTGACGAGGAGTCTCAATCTGACCGTCAATGTCAACAAGTACAATCCACTGCGCGCGGGGTGTCACTGCAAGTTGCCACGGGAAATATCGCTGAAGAAAGCGACGATTAGCGTGCAATCCCCAGACAACGCGTGTTTCGCTTGGGCAGTGGTCGCCGCTCTTCATCCCGCCGGCAGACACGTTGATCGTCCAAGTTCATACCCCGACTATGCTTCCATATTAAATCTCCGGGGCATTGAATTTCCAATATTTCTGGAGCAGATTGGGAAGTTTGAAGGATTGAATGGGGTATCAATCAACGTGTACAGCTTCGAGGCGGAGAGGAAGAAAGGGCCGACAGTCTTCCCACTGCGCCTCACCAGCCAAAAGAGGGATCGGCACGTCAATCTGCTCTACACGCCGAATCAAGAGCACGGCGATGTATGATCAAGGACTTGTCCAGGCTGGTGAGCATGCAATTGAGCAGGCATGGAAAAAAGAAATTCATCTGTGATCGGTACGTATTAAACTTATGAAATGTTGAAATGTCTCGCGAAACAAATTAAATAAAAAAGTTTTTGGTTTTCACAAATGTATGCACTATTTCGGATCCGCCGAGAAGTTCGAGGCTCATGCAGTGGACTGCGGGCAGATGAACGACTGTGCCATTCTGGTGTCCAGCGAAGACAACAACCTGCTCAGTTTCGGCAACCACTGCAGGAAAGAGCGGCTCCCCTTCGTGGTGTACGCCGATCTTGAGTGCATCTTGACGAAAACGGAGGACAATCGAATAGGTGATAATAATAAATTGTGTCAATACCACAAAGTGCAGAGTATCGGCTATTATATGCATTGTTCGTACGATACATCGCTATCAATGTATCGATGTCGCCGCGACGCGGATTGTGTTTCATGGTTCGTCGAAGAACAGAAAAATTTTGCCAACTTTGCCAAACCCGTCCTGATCAGTAATGTTCCCATGTTGGATTTAACTAGCAAACAGTGGACGGCATTTCGCAATGCAACACATTGCCATATTTGCGACGAACCATTCGAGGCTAGCGATATACGAGTTCGCGATCATTGCCATCTATCCGGACGGTTTAGAGGCCCAGCACATTCGGAGTGCAATTTAAATTATAAAAATGCGTTTTACATCCCCATAGTTTTTCATAATTTATCCGGCTACGATTCACATTTCATTATCGAGGAAATAGCTACCGTTTTCGAAGGTCACGTTGATGTATTACCTATTACTAATAGTATATTTCTTTCACAAAAAATGTTGAAGATACGACTGAATCAGACTCGCGATATTATATTAAATTGCGATTCATCGATTCGTACAAATTTCTAAACACCAGTCTCGACAAATTAGCATCTTTTCTTAGCGCAGATAAATTAAAAATTTTACGATCCCAATTTGAAACATTATCCGCCGAAGATTTCAATTTACTGACGCGAAAGGGTGTCTTTCCGTATGAATACCTTGATTGCGCGAACAAGCTGCAGGACCCTTGCTTACCGCCGTGCGAGTCATTCTACAGTTCGTTAACGGGCGAGACAGTATCCGAGAGCGATTACGCGCACGCCGGGACTGCCTGGCAGTGTTTCGACATTAGAACCTTGGGCGAATACAGCGACTTGTATTTGAAAACAGATGTCTTGTTATTGGCAGATATTTTTGAAAATTTTCGCAGAAGTTGTATCAAGAGTTACGGATTAGATTCAGCGCATTATTATACATTACCCGGTTTCACGTGGAATGCCATGCTAAAACATACCAAAATTACATTCGAATTGCTCACAGACGTCGATATGGTCATGTTTGTCGAACGCGGTATACGTGGGGGTTTAAGTCAATGTTCCGCAAGATACGCACATGCCAATAACAAGTACATGCCATCTTACGACGCATCGGAACAGTCACCGTACTTAATGTACTTTGACGTAAACAATTTGTATGAGTGGGCAATGTGTCAACCCCTGCCATATGCCAAATTTCAATGGGTCGAAGATATTGCAAATTTTAACGTGTCTTCGTTCGCTGTCGATTCGCCCACGGGATACATTCTCGAGGTAGATCTGGAATATCCGCAACGTCTGCACGACGCTCATGCCGATCTACCGTTCTGCCCGACGCGTGCCAAACCACCTGGCAGCGGACAGGACAAGTTACTCGCGACGGTATACGATAAGCAGCGTTACGTTATCCATTATCGCAACTTGCAGCAGTGCACGCGTCACGGTCTTCGTATTGCAAAGATACACCGCATGCTTCAATTCGCTCGATCCCCCTGGCTCCGCGATTACATCGAACTCAATACACGGTTTAGAACAAGCGCGACAAATGATTTTGGAAAAATTTATACAAATTGATGAACAACGCGGTATTCGGGAAAACTATGGAAAATGTGCGAAATCATGTGGATGTAAAACTTTTAACACATTGGGAAGGGCGATATGGCGCGGAGGCAATGATCGCGAAACCGAATTTCCACAGCAGAAGTGTTTTTTCGGAAAATTTAATAGCTGTTCAATTGCGAAAACTCGAGGTGAAATTCAACAAACCGATATACGTGGTTATGTGCATTCCGGACATATCAAAAATTTGTTTGTATGAATTTCACCACGAGTACATGTCTTCCCTGCACGCTCAAAATTGTAGAATTCTATATACAGACACATACAGTCTCATTTATCACATTCAATGTGAAGATATCTACGAGACCATGAAATACAATATCGATAGATTTGACACATCCGATTATCCCATCGACAATCCATATAATATGCCGCGCTTAAATAAGAAGGTTCCGGGGCTAATGGAGGACGAAAATAACGGCGCGATAATGACCGAATTCGTAGGTCTTAGAGCAGAAAATGTATGCACTCCGCGTAGACGGTAAAAAAAGATACGAAAAAGGCGAAAGGCGTCAAGACCAACGTCTTAGCCAGGACGATAACTTTCGACGACTACGCGCAGTGTTTGCACAGAGAGATCGAAATGGTTCGCAGGCAATCATGCATACGGTCGAAATTGCACAAAGTGTACACCATTTCGGAATCGAAAATCGCTCTAAGCCCATACGACGACAAGCGGTATATCGTACCCGATTCGACCGAAACTCTGCCCTGGGGACATTATAATGTGCCATTGTAAATTAGAAATTATTATATTTATTAAAGCATTATAACTGCTGGAATTATGCATAAAAATAAAATTGAACCATGTATATGTATCATTGTATTTATTGAACCATGTATTATTATGTTACAATACATTATTTTTATTTATCCAAGAATTGTGCGATTTATCAAACCCTAGCCACTTGACGTATACCTTATCCCCCTTCCTACGCAATACTTTTTCCACTAGATACACATCAGGATCGGTGACGCATTGCAGCTCGTGTTCATAGAATCCTCCGGCAACAGGTTTTCCACAGGAATCGAGGAGCAGGTACGTTGCGGGATTAGTTGCCTGTACTTTGGCTATCTCAAACACCTCCGTTGTCCAATTCGGCGTGTAGCCTTTATCGAAGATGGTTTTAAATTTGCTCACGCGCACAATCTCGCCCAACTTGAATCTCGCTGGAGCAGCGATCTTTATGTTGCTGTATACGGTGGCCAGCAGCTTATCGGCGATCGCTGGGGTAACATCGCAAGGACGGATTCTGATGGTTCTATGTTTTCGCGCGTTATACTCTGCAAGTAGACGCGGTAGCGCATCTGTCCATCTGTAGGTTCCATTGAGCGTAAACAGTTTCCACATATTGTTCTTCAAAGTTCGATTGAAACGTTCTACGACGGAGGCCTTCATCACCGAATACGTCGAATAATGATTAATGTCATGCTTTGTCAAGAGTTTCTGCACATCGGCGTTGTAAAATTCTTTTCCTTGATCGGTTTGCAAATTTTTCGGATATCGATCTCTAAATATCTTTGGAAAGGCTTTAGTCACCTCAGCGCCACTTTTAGTCTTGAGCGGTACCGCCCATGTATACTTGCTCAGCACATCGATGACGGTGAGTATGTAGTGGTGACCTTGGTTGAATCGCGAGTATGGACGCATTTCTACAACGTCAGCTTGCCACAGATCATCGTATCCGCGCACTATTACTCGCCTCCGCGGGAAATGTCTTCGAGCTGGAGCATGCAATTCCTCGACGAGTTGTCGCTTCTTGTGACCATGGTTTTCTTTACTCTTGGATTTCGACGATGGCTGCATGTTTGATCGCAGAGGTGTCTTTGATACGAATGATGCGATAATTACCGTGTACGTGCATTATGTGCGCCCCATGGGTCCGGTGACAAGTTCAACCGTCTCGCATGATTCTCCTTCGCAGCGCTGCTGCGGGATAGAATTCGACGCCTGCGATATCTTTTGAACGCTATTTTGCAGCGCCAGCATCTCTCTCTGAAACACGATCAGCTTCCTCTCTAATTCTTCCTGCTGCTCTCTCAAGAGTTTAATGCTCTTTTCCACGTATAGTTTATTGAAGGCATCGCTATCGAACACCGGTTGAGCTACGCGTCGTATCTTGCGTGATTTTGCATCAAAGTCGGCACCGGCCACGCAAAGAGCGTTATCTCGCATATAATTTCGAAGAAAACCGTTCCATTTGTAATAATCCATTTTAGCTGTGCCACTCTTCTCGAGCGATACTCCAAATTTGTTGATCGGCATCTCAATGCATACAGTGCCCATCATCGGTGCGCGGTTTTATTTATAATGAAGCCTCCCTCGTGGAGTTCCTCGATAATCGATAGAATTTCATGGTCATGCGAGTTGTTGTCCGCCTGACGCGACGCTTCCAGCAAACGGTATCGATCCACAAGCTCATTGGGATCGTCCCAGCGCACGTAATCGATCTTGTTATCATTTACCACCATGATTCGCGGCGCCGTTAGACCTTTCCCTGCTTTATTGGTTGATACCCGAGGGAGTAGCGGTGCAATTACATGTTTGTTCTTGTATCCCTTGTTGCCTAATATGCTCAGCACATCGATGACGGTGAGATGTTTGGGAATCTTTGCATATGTCTGACAGAGATAGAAGCAGTCAACGTTCGAGTGGCGCCCCATTGCAAAGTATTCCCTTATCGTATCTTGCTTGTCGTATGCCACGTCATCAAAGATAAAAATGGAATTCGGAAGCGATTCGCTCGGTGGGATGACGTCACTGTTATTCGAAAATGTGAAGTAGCCAATTTCATCTATCGGAGTCAATAAATTCTCCAAATACTGATATTTCGGCTGTTGCAACGATTTGGAATACACGTACACGTTCTCGAAGCGGACGCCGTGAGGACTTTCCAACAAGCTCACCAGTCTTTCCACAATTTGATGGACCGCAAATGAGGCAGCGTATGGTGTTTGGCAGCATGCTACCATGTCTGCGTCTTGTTTTTGAGGACATCATTTGCGATTTATCGTCAAAATTTGTCACGCGTATCGTCGCAGGTTGCCGCACGAATCGCATCCTCACTGCGAACCGCAAAAATGATTTTTGATACATCGACGCGGCGACGCGCCCTATTTATAGGCCCGCGCCAAAGCAAAACATCTCAGTATTCGAAATGATTCTCGTTCTGTCGGATAATTGCAATATTCGAGACATAACCTCTGAGCAGTTGAAATATATACCAAAGATTATTCTACTGCGCGAGTTTGGCAGACACATTGATCAGTTGTCGGACAGACTCCCCGAGCATATAAAAGCCGATTCTGAGGTTCGGCAGTATCGCCGGTGTTTGGAACATTATAATCGCTCTTGGCAGCGAACGCATATCGACGGTCCAGCACCACTGATTAAAAACTGTGGCCAATGTCGCCGACGAGAGTAAAGAAAGGTTGTGGTTTGTTAAATCGGGCGATAAACGCGCTAGCTGTCGAATTACATATCCCGGAATACCAGTTTTGTGGTCCAGGAACTCGTCTGGCAAAACGATTGGCTAGAGGCGATCAAGGTATCAATCCGTTGAACGCAGCGTTTCGCGAACACGATATAGCGTATTCGCGTAACAACAACCTCAGCGAAAGGCACGCGGCAGATAACGTACTCGCTGACAAAGCGCGAAAACGCGTCGTAGCGCGAGACTCGACTCTGTGCGAAAGAGGCGCTGCTACAGCTGTTTGGGCAGCTATGAAGGCCAAGACGAAAATCGGAATGGGGATGAAAACAAAAACTCGCAAAAGGACTGCAAAGAGAGCACCGCAAAAGCGGATTCTTCCGGTGGCAAAACGGGGTGGTATATTACCACTTCTCCCGCTGCTAGGTGTTCTCGGATCGCTAGCTGGTGGAGCGGCAGGGATCGCCAATGCCGTAAACGATAATAAGGCGGCGCAACATCAGCTGCAGGAAATGCAACGTCATAATCGCTCCATGGAAGGCCGCGGACTTTATCTCGCGCCATACAAGCGCGGACAGGGAATATCGAAACGAAAAAAAAACGCCGAAAAGAAAATAAAAATGCCTATGGGCGTAACTACCGATGCGCAATTGGTGGAGTTGGCAAAACGTATGCGTCTTCCATTTTTTAGGGGTGTTTTTACGCGCAATGCGCTACGTGCCGGAGGAGTACGTCGGAACGAGAGCGGCATCGTACATTTGGACAAGGTCGAGGGGCCGGGGACTCATTGGGTGGCGTATGCGAAGAGAGGGTGTCGAGCTGTATATTTCGACAGCTTTGGAAATCTTCGACCGCCTAAGGAATTGGTGCAATATCTGGATAAAGATACTGTGAAGATTGAATACAATGGAACGTCTTATCAGCAGTACAATCAGAGCAACTGTGGACAACTGTGTCTACGCTTTTTACAGACGATCGGCACCAAATTTAAGGATTGATTTCCCACCACTCTGATTCAGTACTAGTCGAGCAGTACAGCTCGGAATATGTCGTTAACATTCACTCTAACCGGCAAGAGTAGCACCCTCGCGGTAAGCTACTTTCCACCCATAGATTTGAGCAACGATGATTACGAGATTGGTCTAACAACCTTTGAAACTTATCATACGATACCGAACATTGACTCGAGTAACGATAAATTCTACTTCGCCGTAAACTATGACACCAACAACATCACCGTCGACATCACTCGCGAATACGTTGCGATTCCCCGCGGGTCCTACGAACTAGATGCTATTGCCATGTATTTGAAGCAGCGATTACTCGAGCGGTATCCTCAAAATCTCGGTGGCAATGATGACGACAATGGTGGTGACAACGATGTGTATCCAATAGTGTTGCGTCCCAACACCAACACCATGAAAAGCGAGCTATACTGCTCGTTCGCCGTAGACTTTACAAAGTCCAATAACATTGGATCGCTACTGGGATTCTCGACGAATCGAGTTTAAGAACCTGGACGGTGGCACGAATGGGACGATCCAATTAATATCATGAATGTAAACATTATTCGCGTAGAATGTAGCGTGACCGCTGGTGCGTACAACAATGGGAAGCGCGTACATACGATACATGAATTTTCTCCGAGGGTCCCACCAGGATATAAGATATCGGAAACGTCCGCACAGATCATTTACCTTCCGATCACCGCACGGGTCATTACGGATCTAACGATACGCGTTGTGGATCAAGACGGACGTTTGCTCGATTTTCGAGGTGAAGAGATTACCATCAGACTACACATACAGCGACGACGACGATAATACGCGTGGTGCGAATGCAAGAGATGCTTGTGTTGAACGACACCAGAAACCCGTTTCATCCAAACGAAATTGTTTGCAACAACAACAACTGCAACAGCTCTGATCACGCTAAAACGAAGAGGCTCAGTGCTGCGAACATTGCATTTTTGAAATCACTGGGATTCATTGTGCGCGTTTAAGTTGAAAAATGATTGACATTCTAAGCATTGGAGGAAAGCCGACGTTTGATAATCGCATCGTCAAGCTCCAGACTCACACATACAACCCATACGTCAACACGACGTTTGGATACAGCGATGAGATAAGAATACCTATACAACATCAGGATTTGTACACATTGCCGTGTGAAAGTTTCCTCTACGTGGAGGGGAAATTGACGATAAATAAGCCAAATGATGCATTAAAGGTGACGTTGGGAAATAATTGTGTGGCGTTCTTATTTGATGAGATTCGATACGAGCTGAATGACGTGGAGATTGACCGCAACAGAAACGTTGGAATAACTAGCACGCTTAAAAACTATGTATCGCTGTCATCTGGCGAAGACAAAAATTTGGAGAATGCAGGATGGGGCTTGAAACGACGCGATGGGCCAATATTGAACAATCATTTCAATTTTCGCATCCCGCTCAAATATTTGCTGGGATTTTGCGAGGGCTACAAACGCGTGATTATTAATGCGCGTCACGAATTGATTTTAATACGATCGCGCAACGATAACAATTCTCTAATAGGATCGCCGATGTTGGAACCAAAAATTGAATTACATAAATTGCAATGGCGGATGCCTCATGTGACGCTGAACGACGTTAATAAGCTATCGTTGCTACATACTTTGGAAAGTGGACAAAACCTAAGCATTTGTTTTCAATCGTGGGATCTGTACGAGTATCCTCTCTTACAGAGCACGACCAAGCATTCGTGGGCCGTGAAGGCATCTGCGCAGCTGGAGAAGCCGCGATGCATTATCTCTAGACTAATCGAAAGAATGTGATGAGCGAAGATGTTACTAAGCTCGACAACTGCAAACTGATCAATCTAAAACTTTTTCTCAACTCGGAATTTTACCCGTACGATGACTTGAACTTGGACTTTGACAAGAATAGGAACGCCATCGTGTTTCATATGTATACGCAATTCCGTAAATCGTATTATGGATATAGTTGCAACGAGGCATTATTCACCGTGGCCGAATTTTTACAATTTGGCCCCCTCGTCGTGATTGATTGCTCGCGACAAAATGAGTCGATCAAGAATGGTACCGTGGACGTGCGCATAGAATTCGAATCTAAAGAGAATGTGCCTGCAAATACTACAGCCTACTGTCTGATTCTGCACGATCGGGTGGCTGAATACAATCCACTGACAAACATGGTGCGAAAAATCAATTCAATTGCCACGCTACTTGCCCGCCCTCTCCTGTGCCAAAATTTCATCGTGAAAATTGAGATGCTTTACGAAAAAGATCGCATTCTCCCGTCTGTCTTGGAAGCGAGTGGACCTCTAAATTGTACCGATAATGGCCATACCAACATTTGTTGACCGGCAAGGATTCATCATTTATGGACGATTTATCGTCAAGGAAGTGGCTGTCCTACGAAAGGGAAAAGTTCTCTCGCACTATATTTTTGGGAGTTCAATGCCGCAATATCTTCTTACGAAATCTGACAAATCAAACATCCGGTGGTTGGTGGCAAAACATCATGGACTACGGTGGGAAGATGGAGACGTTCCATACAGTATGGCTAAACAGCTAATTACGAGAGCTGTTGTTGATGCGATCGATGAAGAAGATGACGCATCCCATATCGTATACGTTAAAGGGCTGCAGAAACGCGACTGGCTTGCGGATTTCCTCGATGAAAATACGAGAGCGGACGTGATCATCGAGACACTGGACATTGACTACGAGGATATCATATCTCTAAATAAGCTAAATGTAGTTAATAGACTGCGATGTGGCAGACACGCAAAGCACTGTGCCTTGCAAAATGTATTTAAAATATTCAACTGGTGGTCTAAACACCAGAGAGAAATGCATAAATAAATATAATCAATTTTTATGTACGCTACATGTACCTGTGATGTACGCTAGATTAAGACGACGGTTGTAATTATTATTATTATGTAGAAGTGGTTCGATGCGCGATTAAAGTGGTTAGATTGACGTTCGATACACGTCCAGAGTGGTACGATAGACGTTGAAAGTGGTACGATAGACGTTGAAAGTGGTACGGTACACGTTCGATACACGTTCATTACATGATCAAAGTGGTTCTATTTACGTTCGATACACGTTCAGAGTGGTACGATAGACGTTCGATACACGTTCAGAGCTGTACCATACACGTTTGATACGTGACTAAAGTGGTTCGATTGATGTTCAATACGTGATCTAAGTGGTATGGTCTAGTCGAATGATGTGTCCAAAGAAGAAGGTGAAGCGGTTCAGCCAAATGACGAGTGCGAAGAAGAAGAAAATGAGTGGTCGGCGAAAATGAATGTGAAGAACAACAGCATCTTACTTTGCAAAGCTACGCACGCTTCGGTTTCAAGATATGGGTTTACATCCAAGAGCCTGGAGACGCTGCGAGACTAGTTGTCTTCAAATCGTTACAGACAACAGTCGCTTTGACAAGTATATAACTTTTTTGAATTGAAAATTTGTGTGATTTTTCTGTGTGAAATATGGGACTGTTGCGGATAGCGCCGGAGTGCGGCCCCGAGGTATATACACAACAATATTTTTTTACATTTATCGTGTTTAACCGTTGAAATCGAGTTCGATCCCGCGGCCATAAATATTATATCGAGGTTTCTATTTTCTAGAACTCTCCGCCAGAATCGCCACAGTGGTCGCCCGATTGGGGTGGACCTATTTGGTCACCGCCGCCTTCACCACCTTCGCCGCCGTCGCCGCCGCCGCCGCACATATGCAATACTTTGGTGTTGGTTTGCATTTGATGTTTATTGCATTTAATGTATCTGTGTTATATCGATATTTGCGTGTGTGTTCTAGGACTTGCCACAACCTGCACAGCTGGACCTTCGGATGCGGCAGGAGCCGGCGTATGGGGCCGCGCGGCCGCAGCCATACGTAGTGCCGGGGGCTCGGCGACGGCGGCGGCTGTTTGCTCCACCGCCGCAGCCGCAACCATCGCCGCCTCCACAGCCGCCGTCGCCATCACCACCACCTCCCGACAACTTTTAATATGTAACTATTAATAGTTTATATTTTTTATTATTTTTTATTTTTTATTATTATATATATATATTAATTATTATTATTCTGTTTGATATTCTTTTAATTTTAAATATATTTTTTAACACGTATTCTTTCTCCATTTTATTTACCTCCTTCTCTCCTCACCACCTAATTCTAAGATTCGGCGCTCCATATAAAGTATTATATTTCATTCGTGCGTTCTTCGCGCCGTTCTTCACGCTGCCACAAAAAGTATTATATTTCGTTCATGCGTTCTTCGCGCCGTTTTTTACGCCGCCAAATAGTAGGTATCATCTCCCGCGGTAGTCCCAGGGGACTTAAATTACACGCATAATCACGCGATATGCTGCAACGCTTTAAAAGTTGTTATAGAATGCATGTTTGCTACATATTAGGGCCATTGTAATATCATGAATTGGATAGGAATATGGAGGAAAGTAAACTGGTAGACAAATTTAAAAAGTAAATAAATTTTATTCGGGTTCCCAGGGGAGGGTCACCATTCGTATTCTACATTTAACACACCTCTCGCCGTGAGGGTGTTACGATCATTCTGTGATATATTAAAATATCGCTCAATGCACTTTGAACACTGTTCTGCAAGGTGGGTGTGTAAATTATCGTCGAACAGGTTGCGCAATACATGTGTTGTTGATAATTGATGCGGAACGCCGCGATGTGGATGGCCGCTTGCAGGCAATCGAGGCTTTCGTGCTCCGGGAGCTCTTTGTAGCACCCATCACACAGCAGCTTTCCGTGCATATAACCCAGATTGATCCACAGAGGGGTGCTAATGCTCCGTAGACATATCATCGAGTGTTCGTTGGGGACAACTCCGTCCCACGGTACATTGTCTTCCGGAGGTGGCGGAAACTGCATACTGTTGTTACGTTCGCAACAAAAAAATTTCTTTTTGGTCAGGGTATGCACCAACAACGCCTAGCGTTATGGGAAATCCCTCGTTGATCATACTCCTGCCTATTAAATAATAATATTATTGGTAGAACAAAAACCCCTTTCTTGGAGCGCCGTCACCTCGACGTATTGCCGTCCCGCGATAAAGATAAGGCAGCGCTGACGCAGCGGCGTTCTCACCAGAGAGTCGCGCTCGAAAAGACCCAGTGGTTCTCTTGCTGTGCCGAATATGTAAGCGGCGGAGGTGCGTTTCAACAATGTCTTGCAGCATTTTGGGAGAACCCTCGTTGAGAACACCTCTGACCGTCGCGCTAAACATTGTAACATAATCAGTAACGGCTACATCAGAAATGCGCGGACTGGGTTGCTTCGTAGAAGATTGGCGGAATTGTATACTCCACATCCGGTGCAGGGAGACGCGCCTTCCCACGGTCTAGTCGCACGTTTCGGAGCATGTGTGGATTATTAATTAATCAGGAATTATTTCTGTCAAAATTAGCTATCTAACACAATTTCTGATAGTCTAAGGACTGTGGGGTTACCCTAGTCAGAAATTGTGTATATGAATTTATGAATGTTGAGGGAGGCCCTCAGCTGTGTGAAATTGTATGGTTTTCGAGATGTGGAATATCATGTTTTCCTGTGCGTACGAATGTTCCGTAAGAATCGATTATATATTTGAATCGGGAGTCTGATGGATGGGCGTGAAAATGCACGCACACACACCGCCTCGTCCAATAGACGATAGTAGTCCATGGTAGCGTGGCCGAGCGATAAAATGCAGCGTAAGCATTTTCGGCGCGGACCCAGTCTGGCCGCTACCGAGAGCATGAAGCTGCGACACTCTGTGACGGTAAATCGTGAGGTGCGTGTCATTTGAGTCCGCAAGTGTTTTAGAGATAGAGTTCTCCTGTCTACTGTGTAACCGCGTGAAAGACTCAACTTTGCGAAACAATTCATTTTACTAAACCTTGCTTACAAGATATATTATTCTATTAGCGATTTAATCTAATTTATAATTCATTTCGCTCAGTTAAAGTTACTATTATTTTAGTTTCATTTTATAATTCAACTCGTGTCTATTCCATTCTTTAATCAAGTGTGTGCGTGTTCGCGTCTCATCCCCCTTTCTGATTTAGGTTTATCAGCGACGCAGAACTTCACAAAATTCAAAGAGCAAATTTAAAGCACATTTGCATTTACAATATTGTGACTGTCTGGTGAGTTGCACCTCTTATCCTTTCTTTTATTACAATTTATTCGATACTGTTAATTCATGTTTATCAACACAATTTCTGACAGTCGATCGACTGTGGGATTTCCCTAGTCAGGAGTTATGTCTGATTTTATAAATTGATTGATCTTTTCCGAATTTCACATTGTTATGTTCTTTTGCTTCCGTCCACTATTTCAATATTAAAGCTTTATTTACCATTAAATTATATTCATTCATAACCTATCTGATTCCATTGAAAAGACCCGTATGGGACTAGAGCACCAACGATCCCAAAATCTACTCCTTATCCTTCTGATAAGGTATATAGACATTTAAAAATAAAAATAATTGACTGTTACGACTGCAGCAAGCTTCCTTGCTTTTCTTACAAAACATATCCAGTACTGCAATTTCTGATAGTCTAACGACTGTGGGATACCCCTAATCCGAATTGCATGTATAAATCGTGCCGCTCGAACACAACAGGCCGCGGCACGTAACACTGTGGTGTACTGGCATCTATTTTTTCTTGATGTGAAACTGAAAAAATAATTTTATTAAAATTCTATTTAACACTTTCACCTCTGTATCCATACGTAAGCCAAAAAACTTGTATTCATACTTACAATTTTATCACTTTTTTTCACTCGTCGAACACAAATTCAATTGCGATGTGTCGTTGTCAGATGTCGAACGATTATAACTGCCTCACAGTATCTCCAGGCTTTTGTATGTAACCCCTCCCCCATATTCCTCCTTCTGTCATCACCAATTTCTATCGATATGGCATAATTCTTTCTTTGATTCTCGCACGTTTGACTTCAACAAAGTATTATATTTCATTCGAGCGGTTTTCGTGAAGATGACATCATCCCGCACGGCTGCTCCAGAGGAGTAAAATTACACACGATCGCGCGATACGTTGCGACGTTAAGATTGAAAAAACATTTTGAAATACTGTTAGCTTTAGAATGCATGCGATTGTACCACTATGTAGTACCGTCTCTTTCCCTCCCCCGAATTTAGCTTTACAACTATGTAGTGCCATCTCTTTCCTTCCCCGAATATGTGATTTGTGAAACGTCGATCTTTCCCGACATCGCCCGAAACAATTTCTGATAAAAATTATTATTATTGCTGCTGCATATTGGTTCGCTAGATCGGTGTGGGCCAGGTCTGAAAAATTTTCGGGGGTGGGTCAGGGGTGAAAAAATTTTTGGGGGTGGGCCAAGGTCGTTCCCTCCCTCGGTTAGGTATGAAAAAATTTCTGCTGTGGGTCATTCCCTCCCTCTGAAAAATTTCTGACGGTGGGTCAGGTCTGGAGAGATCTCCGCGGCCGCTCGGCCTGAACTGATCCCCTCCACGATTATGGCTTCCCCCACTCCGCGACTCGTGCGCGCGCAACCAGTCTTCCACTCCCCGCTGTCCCTGCGAGAATGTTTTCCTCCGCCGCACTCCCCCGCGCGCCTTCACTTCCACCCGCCCCTGCGCTCCCCTCAGAGGACCTGGTCTAGGATCCCCCTACACACACTACTGATATCCGCTGTCAATCTTAGGGTCAGACTTAATTTGTCCCGGAGGACATCCCACAACCTCCGTTTCTTCCGCGGGCTTTACCCACCGGGCGAGCGGGCTCAAGATTTCACGGTCAGGGTCATTGGTGGAGATAACAGCCAGGGCACCAGAACGACTAATACCCCCGTCCTACCCATACCGTCGAAACGCACCCGAACTACGCGCCGCGACCGCGACGCGCCGTCTGCGCTCCGCCGCCGATTAAAGGTGGCCGTTCCAATGGGCGGCTACAGCCGCAAGCGACTGCAACTGGCGTCGTCGGAAATGGTATTTCCTATACCTAAGCGTCAACGCCATGGCCCCACCAGGGCAACGACGCGCCGCACAGGACCTTTCGAGCACTTGAAAAAATGTTCTATTGTCGTATGAGGTCTCGAGGACCGTCGAAGACAGTGAAAGACTAGCCTTTTTTTTATATGTACATCGTGCTCTGTTTATCCGCCGGATTGAAGAAGTCAATGACATTTGGGTGTTTCTTTTAAGATATCGGAATGAAATTTGTGGCAAAAAATAGGATAAACCTATTTCTTTCTAGTGATGTATAATTTAATACTTTTTACATCTATTAATTTGTTTTTTCTATTTTTTAACTCAATCGTGATAAAAAATTGAAAACTGTTTTTTTGTACTTTATTAGTGTTTTAAGTCGCACGTTGGGGAAACATTCGGTTTTCAAGTTATAAGGAATAGTCGAATAGTAAGGGAAGTAGTATATCGTTTTGTTTAAATTAATAATCAGTCATTTGTGATAAAAATCATCTTTTATTAGTAATTCATTAACCCTCGAAGACCACAGTGGGTTACGCTAATCCAGTTCGCCCGGAAAACACCTGACATTTCTGGACGGTAAAGTATGGGGAGTTAGGGCTTTCGGGGAAAAAAGTCTGATACCTTTGCTACAAATCCCCCCCGAGAATCACTAGTATTTCAGAAGCAGGAGAGTAAACTTATTGGAAAGGTAGTCTGTGGGTTACATTTACTCAGTGTGACTGTAACGTTAGAAATATATTTTTTTCTGTGTCAATTTATTATATGTACAATATTTGTGAGTTACCAAAAGTGAAATACATTCTTTTTTAAAGATAGAAACGTAGATATAAATAAATAACTGCATACATTTTGTCAACTTTACTACATTTATGGAATAAATTATTGTTTCCACCATGTCATCGTATTATTTTGGATTTTTGTACAAAATTTTCATTAGATACATGGAATATATCTTAAAATAATAATCGAAAAAAAATTCATCTGCGCTAGTAAATTTGCCCCCACGAACTATGCAATTGCATATAAATAATTTTTTTTATCTCCAATACGTTAGGAAATATCCAGCTGTTTATTGTTCCCGCGGACACCCGCGGATTAATAAAAAATCACGCTTTTGTTCACAGCGAATAATATGTGAATTCTTAAAGACTGCAAAGTTACGTTTTTGATTATCCTTTGAATATCTGGCAACCAGATGTTGTCGAAGTCGTCTTTGAAAATACCAAATTGCCAACCATAAACGATAAATGAATTTTCTCTTCGCTCACAGCTGTTACCTCCCACAGGCTGCTTCGTTTGGGATAATTAAGGACACAACATAAAGGCAAAATACAGAACACAATATAAAGGTCCAAAATATAATAAAATTTGAAAATATAATAAAAAGCGGCCTTTTCGTTAATCCGTATATTGCTCTGTGAGCGGATGGCAGGTACAGGTAAATGGTGACTTCCCACCCGTAAGCACTGTTGTCCGTCGTCGAAGTGCGGAACAATACGATCATAAACCGCGACTCTAATGAGACGCTCTAGCCGATTAACCTGGCTAGTTCTTTGGAAACATCTGGTTCCATTAGACCCGAAATATACTCAAATTATACACCTGAGGTTCTCTACGCGTAGCGAGTACAATATAGTGTATTTAGTTTTTACTAAACAGTCTAAATTGAAGAATTCTACGTATCCGTATTTCACAGTTTGGTCTTTAGTTTATGTTGACAAAACGCCAAAATGAACGAACAATTTATAAGAAGAAGGAGTAAAAAATGAGTAATTTTTAATATATAACATTTTATATATTACGAATTTGATTGCGTGACTGGATTCGTTATAAAAAAGTACATCAGTTTCGCCTAACAGATTATTCTATATGGTACATATTTTCCAAGATATTGGGGCAAACGTGTTTTTCACCTTCAGATATGGACGATTGCCGAGAAAAGAAAATACGTGTCAAATATTTAATGTTTCAATAATTTGTGGAATTGCATTTTGATTTGATAATAGTTAGACCCTTCTTGGTATGAAATTTACTTAGTTGTATATTATAGCAGGTTGTATTTTGCTCTACTACTACACACATAGACCATTTCAAGTGCTCGAAACCAAGTGGGATCCCGAACGCTGCGCGGCTGGTGTCTGGTCTCCGCCAATCGCGACTAGGAAATTCGACCTAGACGCTTCCGCGCGAGGCTGTTTCGCAAAATGATCATGATCGCGGTATGCAATTTCCAGATATCCAACTCCGCGAGGCGTGCCTCGCGAGGAATCCTCGCAAAGTCGATACGCACCTTATGGCCCACTTTTTCTAGTACCCAATACGTCAGCGGGTGCTTCTATTTTGATATTGCAACGCGTGTTTATACTCGAGAGATAAGTGATCATCAGGTCGGCGCATACGTTCGTTCGCTTTATTGATACAAAGTGCTTATTACAGATATAAGAGAGTTCCTATTCTTTGGCAATACGGCGTCAGGCCGCTTGCTGTATCTAAACTCTCTCTTCATTCAAACAAGCAATCCTTTGAAGAATTTCCATATATTTTAATACTACATAAAAGAGTGAATTGAATAACAATAACAGAATTTATCATTTGAAGTATCTGATGTTAAAATAATTTGAAATGTATTCATTGACGTACCGCATTAAAACACAAAGCAAAAGAAATGAATGTGTTTCCAAAACATGGTTTGTTATAATTGGAAATATATTTATAAAATTTTTAAAAAATACTTTGTATCAATATATTGATACACGCTTTGTTATAATTGGCAAATTTACCAGTTCATCTAGGTGCCAGGAAAGTGACAAAAAATATAAATATTGAAGAAAAATGTTTTCCTTTCGAGGCTGGCGTTCCAATGTGCGGCCGGCGACTACGGCCGGCGACGGTCCTACTTGTGCAAGGGAGAAGTATGCATCTGTTTCTCCCTTGCACTAGTGGGACCGTCGCCGGTCGCAGTCGCCGGCCGCACATTGGAACGCCAGCCTTGATGATGAAAAGTATGAAATATATTTATATTTGTAATAAACACTTTCTATCAATAAAGCGAACGAACGTTTGCACCGACCTAATAATGCCTATTATATATGATTAGCATAGCCTATTGGAATACGCTATTGGTACCAGCTCAATTTCGAAAAGAATGTGGTCTAGTCCGTTGTTTGCTCTCTGCCTGAATTAATTAATTTGCATGGACTGAAAGCCCGTTTCGTTAAAAGTAGTGGAATTTAAATATTTTTTTGTCAATTTAATCGGGAGAATGCAAGGAATCCATTGGTATCATTTTCATATTGATACGATGAAAAATAAAGAAACTCCGTTTCTGTATACATAAAATGAGATTATATTGCAATGAGAATATTTTGAGTTTACAATCTTTTCTATATTTATTAAAATCTTTATTTCTGTCTACTTGGGTCGCTTCACCCAATTAGCCGATTGGAAGGTTGCCCAAATATTGTATAATTTCGTAAGAATGTATTAACACTTTGTGAACAGTACCTATCTATTACATTGGTACCAGAATAACATGGATACAGGTTTGCAGATATTTCTGCACTTTCCATAATATGTATATTTATCAAATTTTTTTAGTTTTATTGAAATTGTTGACGTTATTTTTTTAAATAACGGCAAACTTTGTTATGAGTTGTATATTAACACTTTTTTTATGAACTTGCTCAATAATATTCAGCATTTTCAACACGAAAAATGGAATGTTGCATTTTTCCCTTATTTCTTGGGATTCGGGCCCACTGTACGATATAGAATACAGGTGATTATTCCATTATTGGAAAATATTGTCAAATCTTCTTTTCGCAGTTGCAAGGACAAATATATGTTGATTACACAAGTTCGAGGAAGCCGACAATTACTGATATTTTTTCAATGGGTTTCTTATGGAAAAATAACTGTATATAACGAATTATTTGCTATTACTGTGCAGAATCGATACTAATCATTTCTGAGCCCTTTAACTTTACTTTAACAAACTCTAAAAGATACGATTTAAAATTCTGCACGAAACCAAAAATTTGAGATGTGTTTACACGCAGATCAGATGTAGCTGTCATGATATTTTTACCTTTTTTTTTATAAGAGCTCATATTATTAGTTTACAAGAAATATGTATATAAAAAAAACATAATCCCATAAGTTACGAATTCTGTCTTCTTTCCTTATTTCTGGATAATCTGTCCGAATGTGACGATGAATCGCAGCAGAGCGGCTAGAGTCGCAGAGCGGCTAGAGTCGCTAGACTGCTTCTAGAGGAGTAAAGCGGCAGCCGCAGTGCGACTAGGAGATTCTGCCGTTATGGCGGAAAACAGACATTCATAGCATTGTGTTGTGTCTCGAGTAGCCTAGGCTGCTCATGAACCAGACGCGCATAGACTATAGCAATACTGGCGCGGCCGCAGCAGTCGCAGCCACCCATAGAAGTTGAGATGAATGCTTTCCATTGTATCAGTGTACTGCGGCTACAGCCGCAGTCGCCAGCCGCGGTCGCCGGCGGCTGTAGCCGCCCATTGGAACGGCCACCTTAACCGTTAACCCCAGCGTTAGAGTAAGGTCTAGGTTAAGCCGCAAGCACTTTGTTAGCCAGCACAGACTTGGCCGGGCTCTTTTGTATCGAAATGAATACCCTTTAAACAGTTCACCTTGCCTCGCTTACTCGGCCGCCCAGGACCCCCGTCCGTTAGGTAACCGTCACGGGATCAGGTTACAGTCCCATAAAATACTCCTTCCACTCTTCCTTCTTTATCCCTTTATTCACCCCTCTCCATGTGTTGGAGAGGCTGGCGACAGTCAGACAGGAGTGCTGGATTCTGAGGGGTCGTCCGATGGTAAAATCGTGTCTGCGGGAATGCGTTATTTGTTTTAGGTGGAGACATCAACCTCCTGTACAATTAATGGGGAGTCTTCCCCGCGCGCGGGTCATTCCTTGCAGACCGTTTATGAAAGCCAGTGTCGATTATGCCGGCCCGATTCAGGTGCGTTCCGGACGGGGGCGTGGACAGAAAAGCACTAAGGGATACATTGCCTTATTCATCTGCCTGTCAACAAAGGCAGTTCATCTGGAGTTGGTGTCCGATGGAAGTGCTGAGACATTTCTGGCCGCGCTCAGGAGATTCGTAGCTCGCAGGGGGTATGTGCCGAGATATATAGCGACTGTGGTACCAATTTCGTGGGAGCCAATCGCGAGTTGCGATCTCTCCTGCGCGCTGCCCTTCTGGACGGCCGCGACCTCCTCACAACCATTGCCGCGGAGGGCATTGAGTGGAAATTTAATCCACCCGCGGCCCCTTACTTCGGCGGCTTGTGGGAGGCAGCGGTCAAGTCTGTCAAGCACCACCTCCGACGACAGATCGGTGAGCAGAAACTCACTTTCGAGGAACTGTCCACGCTCTTAACCGGGATCGAAGCGTGCCTGAATTCCAGACCGCTGGAGCCATTGTCGGACGACCCTGAGGACCTTCAAGCGTTGACTCCTGGTCACTTTTTAATCGGAGGTCCACTGATCGCCATTCCCGAGCCTAGCTTGGAAGAGATGCCGATGTCCAGACTCTCCCGGTGGCAGTTGGTCCAACAGATGCAACAACACTTTTGGCGCCGGTGGTCGAAGGAGTACCCAAATACTCTGCAGACGCAAGATAAATGGTGTCAGGTACAACCTGCAATTCAAAAGGGGACATTGTGCCTCTTAAAACAGGAACTTCTTCCACCGACAAGGTGGCCTTTAGCACGAATCACGGCTGTGCATCCAGGCTCAGACGGCCTCACACGAGTCGTGACTGTGAAAACCGCGAAAACGGAAGTCGAACCTGAGCCGAACGTAGCGAATTGAGGTCGAGCCCCCGCAGTCGAGGATGAAATATCCATTACAGCGTATTAAAAAATTCTATTCTTCATCGCATCGAAAGGGAAGTGACGCCAATGGATTCCTTATGTTTTTCTGATGAAAATCATACCAAATGTCATGCAAATCGGACTACTTTGACACAAGCTATTTGTACTCCTTTTGTAAAAGTTGTCCTATTTACACGATATTTGGCATGATTTTCATCGGAAAAATATGAGGCATCCTTCGGTGTCACTTCCATATCGATACGATAAGAAATAAAGAATTATTTTATTTCTGGAACAGGTATGAATCCTCGGCCGACCCCGGAAAATTGTGGTCGACCCCCCGCAGTCGAGGGTGAAAATGTGAAATATTCCTTTCAGCGTAGTAAGAAATTCTTCATAGCTCACAAGTAAACATTCACTTATAGGGAATGGAGTTTCCCGATTTGGAATATATATTTTTAAAGTACTCATAGTAACTAAGAAATCTGGAAAATTATATCTGCAATGGAGCTATTTTACTCATGTTATCAATAACATTCAATATAGCCTCAAGGCTTATGTGAAAAACGGCAAAATCGTCTTATTTAAGAATAATTGGCTAAAACCGAATACGACGTTATTGTTTGTGTAAAAAAATCTAACGTAGTTCTCTTAATAAAAAATCGTTTTTTGGAGATAACTCAAAAAGGAATGGCCGGAGAATTTTTTAAATAGACGACTTCAAAGTTAACATGGAGCACAAATAACGCCAGTGTGAGATGAGTATATGTATGAGTCATGCATTGTTCGGCGATCTTCACATTGACTGCTCTACCGTATTCGAATAAAATTGTAAGTGTTTTCATTATGTTTCCCCATGTTAACTTTGAAGTCGTCTATTTAAAAAAAATCTCCGTCTTTTCCTTTTTGAATTACTTCCAAAAAACTGATTTTTTATTAAGAGAACTACCTTGGGAAATTTTTTTACACAAAAAATAAAATCACATTCGGATTTAGCACCTGAAAAAACATACAGATGCCAGGTTTTAGTCAATTATTCTTAAATAAGAGGATTTTCCCACTTTTCGCGGACAGCTCAATAACATGAGTAAAATAGGTCCATTGCAGATATAATTTTCAGGATTTCTTATTTACTATGAGTACTTTAAAAATATATATTCCAAATCGGGAAACTCCATTCCCTATAAGTGAATGTTTACTTGTGAGCTCAACCTTGCCGAGTATCTCTAAATATGGTGGACCACCTCTTACACTCAATGAACTCAGCCAAACGACGGGGGAGTGAGAGGAGGCAGATGAACGGGCCTAGTTCTTGAAAGAACCTGTAAGATAGTGGCACGAGAGAGTAAGGTGGGAGGTTCGCATTATAGGTGACGACCCGAAGACCTACATTCACAAACGAAAGCTTCTCACCGCAATCTCTGCCATGGAGAAGCCTACGTCTCCTAAAGTATTTGTGTCGATGCTGGTTGCCTTACTTAGCAAGTGATTCTCCAATTCCGTCCTCAACATTCCGCCGGAGAAATTATTTCTCCCTCCCCCCTTTTCCCTTTTTTGCATTTTGCATAAGACAGACGCGTCACGCTCATGGATCGCAAAATTGAACGGCTGACATCGCGAAGAAAACAGTCTGAAGAGCGTTTCGCGTTTTGAAATAGGAGTGATAAAAATTCCGGATGTAATGTTTCGAAACTGTGGAATTCATTCTTCCAAGAAAATCGATTCTGAATATTTGTTGGATACATGTTGAAAGCGATTTGGCTAATGGCTTCTGTCTATTCTGCATTATTTACATTCGTATGACGATTATTTGATTCCAATAATATAACAGACTTGTACAGATTCTTCCCAGATATCACAGGACGTTTTAAAAACGTCCATTTTACGTCCATTTTAGGTCTGAACGTCGAGGGCTTGATTTGTGAAAATGGACGTGTTTAAAACGTTTTAAAAACGTCCAGAAGACGTTTTAAAACCGTATTTTGCAGACGTTTTAAAAACGTTCTTTGCAGACGTTTTAAAGACGTATTTTGCAGACGTTTTAAAAACGTATTTTGCAGACGTTTTCAAAACGTCCAGAATACGCTTTGGTTACGTCCGAAACAGGCGATTGTAAGACGTTTTTAAAACGTTTTGGTTAGGTCTGAAAGAAGCGTTTAAAATATGTTTTTAAGACATCTGTGTGTTATTTTAGAGATTAGTTAAAGGAAACCAGGGATTGTAACCGCTGTCTAAATAACCCATACCATCCACGAAGTATGGATAGATCGAACACGTAAAGCCTAATTAGATCTCCATACATACAAATGTTTATGAATGCTTCCAGAACAATGGAAAACAAAAAACAGATGCATTTGTTTAAATGTTTTTGAACGAATGTTTGCAAGCAGGTTTTATACAGTTTTTATATTGTTTTCATTTAGTTTTTATACAGCTTTCATAATGTTTTTGTACAGATTCTGTATATCTAGTATATGTAGTTCTAGGTTAGGGTTTATGGGGGTTTGTGTCTCCAGCGTCCTCATCAGTTACACCTTGAGTACCAAGCAGAGATTGCTGTCAGGAAATGAATTCTCAGTAACAGGAAAGCGAAATAGCAGCAGTGGGACCAATGAAAGGAATGAAGAACAGATTACTGGTTTATCGACGGCTAAAGGAACGATCAAACCCGAGGCCTGAGAAGCTTCAACGAATAGGAAAGACGGTTTCTGCACGCAATGGAGCTAAGAGTGTACATGATGACTATACGCAGCTGATGTGCATGCGTGCATCTGAAGAACTTAGCCCGAGGTCCCAGGTAGAGGAAACTGGCGAATAGTTCTCTGATGTACCCTATTCTGTCGCTTGGAGACGATTTCAGCGTGGCTCCACTTGAGGCATCCAGTCTGTGACAGCTTGCAACTGGAGTCATCCGAGGATACTTCCAACGGGGGCGCTATAAAGATCGAGTAATAAGCTATTTAGTGTTTGGCTTGCGAGGACACCGAGGATTGATGGATTCATGGCACTTGGTTGGCATTGTGTAGGCCCGTGACAAAGCGCACTGCATTTATTCAGCTCCCTTCGTGGTAGCCTCCACTTTCTTCTTTACTGTCGTCTCAGATATACGAATTTTGGGAAGAAGTGTATCTTTGTTTCTTGATGTGCTACTGACCCGTCTATGAACTTTGCAAATTTTAGTTCCACTCCACGATATCCATTTTTATTCAATCGAACCAGTACCGACGAACGCCCTAAAAACGTCTTAAAAACGCCTATTTCAGACCTAACCAAAACGTTCTGAAAACGTTTTAAAAACGTCCAGAAAACGTTCTGGTTTGTAAAAATGGACTTTTTTAGGACCTTTTCTGGACGTTTTTTAAACGTCCTGAACGTCGGACCTGGACGTTTTAAGAACGTTTTTGTGCTATCTGGGTTTGTTCATTATATTAAAAATTGTATTTGGATTGGTAGCAGTGACGAAGTAATTTCGCCTTTGAGTTTACTAGAAATTACACTATCTCATCTTTACTTATTGAATCGTATTAAAGAGAAAGTTTCTAATAAAAGAAATGTTAAAATAAAGAAAAAATATGCACACATTTGAAAACTCGAAATGTGAAAGTGTATTAATATTTTCTACTTGTGACTGGTGTAGAATATGTAATCTCTCACCGAATGGCGCTGCGGCGCCCGAGACCGGTGAGGTGTATCGACTTGCCTCTCTAGGTTAGTTCGATCGTAGTTTAAAAAATGGTGCTCACGGTTTCTCTTATATTAACTACGTTATTTTTGTTCTGTATTGTAATTCTTTTAATAAACACCAAATACATTTCCAAAAGGTTATAGGCCCAGAACGCGTTGACTGCGCTCTGAAGTATTGGTGAAAGTGCGAAAGCTTCGGCGACGCTGAGGCGGAACAAAGAAACGTGGTAAAGTGTCCTAGATTGAACGCATCACGTGTAGCATCGGTCAAAGGGGTAAGACGCACGATCGCATCAAGTCAAGCGGCGTGTGTTAAAACTGTGAAAAGAAGATTTTCCGCTTCTCTCGATCGAGTCCTTGTAAGCAACCTGCGAACGCACTAAAGTTTCGTGTCGACAGGTTGCCGGTTACGTACAGAAGCGGTAGAGGTTAGAAATCGTCGAGCCGCGTGTGTCGAGTGAGCATTCATTGAAGATGGCGGAGTCGAACAGAATTGACGTCACTCATGTAAACAAATTTGACGGCAAGCACTACCACCAGTGGAAGTTTTAAATGCAATGTGCGCTAAGAGCGAAGGGACTCTGGAACATCGTAAGGGGTACAGAGGTAAAACCTGAAAACACCGATGTAAATAACCTAGTAAAATGGAATAGGAATGACGCCACCGCAATGTTTACAATAACTGCTGCAATGAAATTCGATCAAATTACTCTTATTCAAAACTGTGAATCGTCCTGTGAGATGATGAAAAAGCTCGATGCCATATACGAACAAAAATCGGAGACAAACAAAATGCTCGTTCACGAAAGATTCCATCAATACAAAATGGACCGAAACGATTCAATTGCGCAACATATTTCGAAAGTCGAGAACCTAGCACGTCAAATAAGGGAATCGGGTGAAAATGTCACTGATGTGGCGGTAATGACGAAGATTCTCGGCAGTCTTCCTGCGAAGTATAGAATTGTAAGACAGGCGTGGCTCTCGCTAGATAAGACCAAACAAACGATCTCGAACTTGACAGCGCGCTTACTGAACGAGGAATCCACGTTAACATCCGTCGAACAAGGCGAAAATGCACTCGTGACATCAACGAACTCCAAGAGTGTCCGGAACGACAAGAAGAAGAGCCAAAACGAGAAATCTAAAATCACCTGCTACAACTGCCAGAAGAAGGGTCACTTCGCTCGCGAATGTCGTGCGCCGAAGAAAAGTAAGCAAGGCAGTCAGCAACCGCAGACGCAGCAAGGTAATATGACTGCATTCAACGTCGAAGAGGTCCCGGCGGCAAATTTGGTCGACAAGGCTGACGATGTGTGGGTAATGGACAGTGGAGCATCGGTTCACATGACTTATCGACGTGATTTTTTCTCAACCTTGGAGGACATTGAAGACCACGCTCTCGTGTCCTTGGGCAACAATCAAACGCTTCATACCGACAACGGACGCGAGTATTGCAATCAAGAATTCAAGGAATTTCTGCTTAAAAATGGAACTGAACACGAAACTATAGCGCCATATACACCCGAACAGAATGGTAGGGCAGAACGCGACATGCGAACTATCGTGGAAAGTGCTCGGTCGATGCTGTATGCCAGAGACTTGCCAACGTATTTATGGGCAGAGGTCGTAAACACGGCGGTCTACATTTTGAATCGAACGCCCATGAAACAGGCGTCGAATTCAACTCCATTTCAGATGTGGACGGGCAAAGTGCCCTCACTCTCACACGTGAGAGTCTTCGGAAGTGAGGCGAATATGCACGTTCCCAAAGAACTGCGAAACAAGCTCTCACCCAAGAGCAAGAAATATGTCCTGGTAGGCTACGACGGGAACAGCTCCAACTATCGACTACTGGATCCTGTGACTAGAAAAATCAAGGTATCACGAAATGCAATCTTCTACGAAGAAGTAAGTATTCCTGATCCGCGCAAGAATTCGGTGTCTGTACAGTTGGACGCTTTCCATTCTGACGATGAGGCTCAACCCGAAGACGGTCAAGAAGCACAATTCGTAGACAATCAGGAGGCACAACCCCTGGACAACCACAAAGAGGAACTGAAGTCTGACAAGACCGTTCAACGTCAGCTTCGCCCTAGAGTCACCCTCAAACCACCAGATCGTTTTGAGGCGAATGTTTGTGAAGTTCAAGTACCGACAACCATCGAGGAGGCGATGGCCAGCCCAGAAGCAGATCACTGGTCTGCTGCAATACAAGAAGAGCTTACAGCTCTGGAGAAAAATGAGACCTGGGACTTCGTATTGCCACCGCCTGGAAGAAATGTCATAAAATCGAAGTGGGTATTTAAAATAAAATACTCGCGACATGGAGAAATAACTCGATACAAGTCGCGACTATGTGCAAAAGGGTATGCGCAGAAAGAGGGTATAGATTACAAAGATACCTTCTCTCCTACATCAAGATACGATTCGATTCGTGTCCTACTGGCTATGGCAGTGCAGCATGATTACGAGATCATGCAATTCGACGTAAAAACCGCCTTCCTTCACGGAGAATTAGAGAAAGAGATATACATGTTACCGCCCCCCGGAGTAAAGCTGAAGGACGAAAGACTGCTTTGCAAGCTTAAGAAATTATTATATGGTTTGAAGCAAGCGCCACGCTGCTGGAATTAACGCTTCAACAGGTTTCTTGAAAGGTTTGGACTTCTGCAAGGCAAGGCAGACAAATGTGTCTACCGCGGCAGTGTGAACGGGACTAAAGTAAGGCTTGCTCTGTACGTCGATGACGGTCTTGTGTTTGCCGAAAATAAAGAAGCCTTAGCCGTGATTCGTGAAGAACTAATGAAGACCTTCGAAGTCACCACTGACGAGCCCGTGTGTTTCATCGGAATGGAAATCGAGTATGATCGAACCAAGGGGTCCATATTCCTTCACCAACATCGCTACATTCGTCAAATAATTACGCGATTTGATCTGGAGGATGCCAGATCAAACTCGATTCCTGCAAATCCAAATGCTCACCTAAAATCAAGATTGGAGGGAGAGACGCGAGAGGAAGTGGTGCCGTATCGCGAGGCGGTCGGCTCACTGCTGTTCGCTACAATCGTGAGTCGCCCAGATTAGGGTGGACCTTATTTTTCGACTTTCAAATTTTTTTCCGGACATCCCCCAGTATGGTGCCACTGGGTGAGAAAATAATTCGTGTAAAATTTGAAATCGATCGGACAACGGGAAGACGCGCCTCATCGCAGTTGAAGTTTTTTTATTTTTGGAATTCGTTTTTCTCCATTGTAGTATATCGTTCATTTACATTTTTATATATCGTTGAATTTGTCTTTTTACGCTCTTTAACAATATAGAATCAAAGTATAAGGTCACTTAAAAACAAACATCATGACCTTGAAATCTCAAAAATTGACCTTCAGAAAAAACTTTTTTCTTTGGCATTATTTTTATCTTGCCAAACAGTACAACTTTTGTTTAAGAAATTTTTTCATATCTTTATAAATAACAGATTTCAAAATTTTAATGGAGTAACTGATACTTTCATCAAGATTACATTGTTTCTAACTATTTAATATTATTTTTGGTTTATACGCGCGGAGTAGATTGTGTAAATGGTCATGAAAAATTTGAAAATGCAGTTGTATTTGCATCAGGTAGGTAGTTGGAACCTCTAAGAATCCGTTAGTTTTCGACTTGCTCTGAACAGAAGATCCAGAACCGAAGGTTTAGGAGGGGTCAGGCCTTTGGAATAAAAAACTGAATTTCATAGTGTAAGGAATATGGGATTTCGACTGTCTTTCGATGTGTTTCCAAGTGGTCATTTAGCCGTCGTCGTGGAGGGTCTTGGAAAAGAGAAAGCGTGAGCGGCACTTGGGGGTGTCATAAACCCTTTGGGGGACTGCGACAGGGCCCAAACAAGGGAGGCTCGAGGTGACTGCGTTGCCGAGGGGCATTCTTGAATGTATCATTGTCGACGACGCATCGTTGCTTTTTCGTGAAATACAGTATTACAAAACGATATATTCGCTTTTCATTGTGTTATACTTTTTAAATCTCTTATAATAGTGCCTATTTCCCGAGCGTTCAGTGAAGTAAATTCGAAAATTCGTATCAAAAATGCAAACCAGAAGCGAAAAATTATTTCTATTAGATCATGACGAAATTCAAATAATTGGTGCCAAGTTGCCATCTAATGTGCAAGTGTTACGAGTTTTGTTTTATAACATACGTAAGGTGCGACTAAATCTTCATACGAGTGCTTCTTTAGTTGTAAAGGAAATTGAGGTCATTTGGGAAAAAGCACGGATCCCTATAAAAAAGACACAGCATAGCATTACAAAATTAGAATCGCTATATGATTGGAGGGCGTTACAACGAAATTCTACACGCCGAAGTGAACATCAAGATAAACGAGAGCAAGATTTTCTCGATAAAATGGATGACCTCTTCGATATTGCACACGCTGATGCATTACAATTAATACAAATCGAAGAAGATAAATTATTTTTGGAAAATCAAAGAAGGAAGGGACGACCTGGGTCAATGATTGGAACGGATCGCGTGGTATTCGAGCAAGAAAAGAAACAAGTAATACGAAAAGACCAACAAAAATCCAGACAAATGCAACATGAAATAAGTGTTGCTGAAGGTACATATTTCTTATATATTTAATTTTTATACATCCAAATATTGTGAATTATATTATTTTTATATTACTTTTACTATTTCTATTAACACTTTGATTTTTTTTTAAACAAGTCAGAACAATAGAATTTCAATCATCATCATCATCATCATCCTCCATTGAATATCAAAGTCAGTTCCCTGGCAATGAAAATATTGGAATTGAAGATCCGGTTAATTTACCTGGTCCGAGTAACTCCAAAAGAAGGCGTGCTCAAAAACAATTTATAACGCCAAATCTAGTTGCGATGCTCGACAGATGCAAAGTGAGTGATCGCGATAGTATTGGCATCATCACAACAATTGCACTAGCTCTCGGACATAATATAGACGATCTAATAATAAATCGAACATCTATTCGCCGCCAGAGAACTAAATATCGTGCAGAACTTGCAAATAAATTACGCGAGAAATTTAATGATTGCGAGCTCAATGCAATTACAGTCCATTGGGATGGAAAGCTTTTACCAATTTTATAGAGGACAGAAAAGATCGAAAGACTACCAGTGTTAATCAGTTCCATTGGTGTGGAAAAATTACTAGGAATTCCAACGATTTCGTCTAGCAGTGGAAACGATCAAGCTTCTGCGGTGTATAATTTATTAGAAGAATGGGGATTATCCAACAAAGTACAAGCACTTTCTTGTGATACTACCGCCTCAAATACTGGACGCTACCAAGGAGCCTGCGTTCTTCTTGAACAAAAATTGGAAAGAGAAATTCTATATTTGCCCTGCAGACACCATATATACGAAATCATTTTACAAGGCGTCTTTAAAGAAAAAATGTACCAGTCTACCGGTCCAAATGTTCCACTGTTCAAAAATTTTCAAAATGCTTGGCCAACAATCATCAAATTAAATTTTGTATCCGGAATTGAAACCCAATATGTCCGTCAATCAATTACAGATACAGTTATTGAAGAAACAATCAAATTTTCAATAGACGTTTTACAAAGAGAACAACAACCTAGGGAAGATTACAAAGAATTTTTACAATTAATAATTACTTTCCTCGGTCGCCTGGGCTGTGTGCTGTGCGGAGATGGAGCTGAAGTAAGTATCGCATATATCCTGTTTATTCATACGTTACGTTTAATTTTATACTAATGTTCTATTTGTTTTCAGCGCTAACACAATACGGAATATGGTGATTCTGCAGAAAAACGAAGTCGAAAATATAGGAAATTTTCTGATATCGCACCTAATATGTACCACTGGTTACGGGACGTATTGTATATGGATTTATAAATGTAAATATTGAATGTTCTTCGTTGAATTTATATGCGCTACTTATATTATTCTGTAACGATTTTAAAGAATAAATAAATATTTTTGGAAATAAGTAGAATTAATTATTTAATGAACTGCAGAATCTGCTGGCAGGTTATATAGGGGTAGGGATACACCTACAGCAATAACGCTACATTTGTGTTGGTGTGTAGGGACGGCCGTGTGACGTCACGGGTATGGAATTGTTTGCCAATTCTGACCCTCAGATGGCGCTGTTAGACGTGTCAGGCGAACGGCAGGATCTGCTGCAAATCTGCTGCCCATCTGACGTCAGGTCCTGATGTCAGGCTCTGTACCTCAGAACGCATCCTAATGCGGACACAGATGACTACGGATCTGACGTCAGGCTCTGCGCTCTCACGGCAGACCCTGCTGCCAATCTGATGTCAGATTGCAGACATCTGGTTATCAGGGTTGTTAATTGAGACAATAATTCAGTCTCCTATGTAGTGTAAAAACTCCTGACATTTCAAATTTGGACCACTTATATTATTTGACACTTAGCAGGTTATAATTGATTGACACTTAGTAGGTTATAAAAATCAAAATAGTATAGGTATATATATATATATATATATATATATATATATATATATATATATATATATATATGTACAATGACGGACGGCGATCTCTGCCGAATGATCCCGAGAGTCGACGAACGAAACATACACTAGTTTCTTTTGGCTGAAGGTGTGCGTGTAACACGTATATACGTATTATGTCGACAAAAATTTGGCTGGAGAATCAGGAGAATCAGGAGAAAAATCTTACCGTTTCTGACTGATCCATGAGATGATATTACGATATCTCTGTCATGCGTGGACCGATTTTATAGAAATTGGTCTTATTTGAAAGCTTATATGCGATTTACATAAGAAAAATGCCTTTAAGATTAGAAAATATCGCAGGCGTGATGAGATAATTAATGAAAAAATTTCAGGTTAGGTTGGAATAGCCGGGCGACGAGTAAATGATAGCGGTAGCGACAGTCGACATATACAGGGTGTCTTTCATGTACTTGGCGTCGAGACGCTACCGCGTCTCTAGATACGTCGATTTTGGACCAATTGTTGGCGAAGGGTGAAGTGGGGGCGGGGGGGTATCGCACCGTCGGCGAGGGTGGAGACGGGTGGGGGAACCCAGGTGGAGAGGGAACGCGCGCGCGCGAGCACACACGTGAGGGAAGGGGGAGGGGGATGGTACCGCCGATGACTCATCCTCTCGGCCCGTGGTCAAAACATGCGGAGGTATTACGCGTAGAAGATGCAAGTCGAAACCTGCATGGCTGTTGCGTAATAACCGCGCCAAAAACATAATGCTCGAAGGTTAACTTCCGAAAATAATGTGGTATGACGCGTAGAAGATGCAAGTCGAAACCTGTATTTTGTTATCGCGTAATAACAGCGCCAAAAACATATAATGCTCGAAGGTCAACTTCCGAGAATAATGCGCGGCATCTTTGCGCGCGATATCTGAACCGCGAAAAGTCAAAGCGACCCATAAAAAACTTCAAAAAAGTAAAAAAATTACGCCAAGTACACAAACTCAAGTAAATAAAAAAAAGAAGATAGTAATAATAAATCACAAAAAATAGAAGATAATAATAATTACAAAATAAAAAAAGAAGTGAAATCAGAATGAGCTGCAAGTACATAAAGCTGCTTTCCAACTGCGCTTAAGATGACACAACTACATATACATAGCTAAAATGTTGAGTTCATAAATTCCATTACTCATATCACTGACATTTTAATTAACCCATCAAAGAGAAAAATGTATTAAATAATATTAAGCAGATATATCTTTATACAAATAAATATTTCAATACGAATAAATATTTTATTCAAAATACTTGGCGCTGCGAAACCGAAAAATGTTAATTGTCTTAGTATTAATAATTTACAATAACTCCCTTACAATCTAAAATACATAAACATATACATTAGAAACGCAGTCAGATTTATTCTACATCATATATATAATTCTAATATCATATGTAGCATATGCACATACACACATTCACGAACGCACGCACAAGAAAGAAAGAAAAAGTTTAATGCAATTTATACATATTTATTCAGTTTAGCAACACCAATTCTGGGCGCCGCGCCAAGTATTTTGAATAAAATATTGATTCGTATTAAAATATTTATTTGTATAAAGATATATCTGCTTAATATTATTTAATACATTTTTCTCTTTGATGGGTTAATTAAAATGTCCGGAACGGGAATAATGGAATGTATGAACACAGCATTTTAGCTGTGTATATGTAGTTGTGTCATCTTAAGCGCAGTTGGAAAGCACCTTTAAGTACTTGCAACTCATTTTGATTTCACTTTTTTTTTATTTTGTAATTATTATTATCTTCTATTTTATGTGATTTATTATTACTATCTTCTATTTTTTTTTTATTTACTTGAGTTTGTGTACTTGGCGTAATTTTTTTACTTTTTTGAAGTTTTTTATGGGGATCTCACTTCTTTTTACAAAGATAATTTGCATAGGGAATAATTAAAAATATTTTCCATTAATATTAAAAATAAATATTTTATTATTTTATTTCATACATGATTATTTTATTTTATACATGAAAATGTGCTTACTTTTTCATTTTCTCGTGCAGCAGGGTTACTTCTCTTTAAGATGTTGAAATAATTCTCTTCGTCTGCATCATTAACTGAAAAAATACAACACTGATTATTTATAAATTATCACACGTACTAATATGTCAAGATCATTGAATGAATAATTGCGTGTGCAAAACCCTACCTGTAAATTTGTGCATTCATAGTCTGACGTAGATCACACTGCATCATTTGCTGCTTCGATTATCTGTAAATATATGAAAGCCACATTTTTTTTAGTTATACAACTTAACGTAGAACTTATATAGAAATATAGTGGCCTTTTGCTATAGTAAGTGTAGACTACATAATGTGTTCAAAAGAGGTGAGAGCATATGGTCGAAAGTCTTGTTGCAGGAAATTTAAAAAATACTAATGATAATATAGCGAAAATTAACGAAGAGATTCAATATTTTTATTCGTGTTGGTTTAGTATGTTTATTGATGAATTTATTGGTGAATTGGAATATTGTTAATGGGAAATTAGTAAAATTAATGAATAGCGTGGAAACTACTGTGGATTTTATTAATTAAAGTATTACGAATGTCTTTCACAAAAGATTGAAACGTATCAAGGGAGATGCGTTTTCAGCATACTTTTTTCATTAATGTGATCTGAAATTTTGTCGGTTTACCTTATTTGACAAATTTCGAGAAACTTGTGCGAAACAAGATACTTTGTCTATCTTCTAATCTTCTCCAGACAACCTCCAAGCCTGTGCATTCCCTTCATTTCTATCGAAACCTGTGCGTCGCCTTCATTTCTATTCAAGTCTGAGCGTCTCCTTCATTTCTATAAATTTACATAAAAACTCTAAATTAAAAATAGTTTGCTGGTATAAAAATATATCTGTCAATTTAAATGAAATGCAATTTGTTATAATTTATATTTTGTACATGCATGGTACAAATTTCCAGAAACTGATGCGAAAGAAGATGCTTCTCTGTCGATCGTACCTTCCCGGACAACTTCCAAGTCTGCGATTCTACATAAGAAATCTATTAAAAAATTTTGGCGACTTACCTTGTTTATTGAGATTTTGGCGACTTACCTTGTTTATTGAGATAATAATTCAGTCTTCTATTTAGTGTACAAACTCCTGACATTTCAAATTTGGACCACGTACATTATTTGACACTTGGTAGGCTATAAAATGGTAGGTTAGATATATATATAATAATGTATATGTACAATGACGGACGGCGAACCCTGCCGAATGATCCCGTGAGTCGACGAATCGACGAACGAAACATATGTTAGTTCGTCGGTGTGCGTGTACGCGTAGTATATATGTATGTATATGTTTGACGAAAAATTCCTTGGAGAATTAGAAGAATTAGAAGAAGAAGAATCTTACCGTTTCTGACAGATCCATGAGACGATGTTACGATATCTCTGTTATGCGTGGACCGATTTCATTGAATTTGGTCTTATTCGAAAGCTTATATGCGGTTTACATAAGAAAAATGCCTTTAAAGTTAGAAAATATTGCAGGCGTGATGAGATATTAATGAAATAAGTTTCAGGTTAGGTTGGAATAACCGGGGGACAAGTAAAGATACACGGTAGCGACAGTCGACATATACAGGGTGTCTTTCATGTACTTGGCGTCGAGACGCTACCGCGTCTCTAGATCCGCAACCCTCTTATCTCCCCAAGGTCAGATCCCGCCCGCGATAGCTGCGACGTTCGAACCAGGTATGCGAGAGAGGTACGATATTTTCGTACATCTTTCTCTCTCTCTCTCTCTCTCTCTCTCTCTCTCTCTCTCTCTCTCTGTAGGGACATAGTCAAAACATACGGCGGTACGATGCGTAGAAGATGCAAGTCGAAACCTGCATTTTGGTATCGCTCCAAGGTCAGATCGCGCCCGCGAACAAGGAGTGTGAGAGATTGGTTCGAAATGAATCTATCCTTCTCTCTCTAGGGACATAGTCGAAACATACGGTGGTACGATGCGTAGAAGATGATGCATTTTCGTATCGCGTAATCCGAGAATATTGCGCAGCATTAGTGCGCGCAATCTCAAGACCGCGAAAATTCAAAGCGGCGACGTTTGAACAAGGAGCGTGAGAGTGGTATGATATTTTTGTACATCTCTCTCCGTCTCGTTGTCGGAGGTCAGAAAAACATACGGTGGTATGACGCATAGGAGATGTAAGGTGAATTTTATAGTTTGTTATGGCGCGATAATCGAGCCAAAAAACATATCACTGTAACGATAGAAGGTTGATTTCCGAGAATAATAATAATAATACGCAGCATCGGTGCGCGAGAAGTTCGGGATAATTTTTTAAGGTAAACTTTCGAGAATGAATAATGCGCATATGCTTAAAAGCGCAATATGACTTAAGGTATGAATGTAGGTGTTATTCCATTGATTTGTAAATGTAGAGGTAGGGAGATTTTAGGTAGGGATGGTAGTATATTTAAGGGGGTAGACACGGGTAATGCAGCGCTCTGTATACCGACACAATCTGGCCCGAAACATGGGTTTTGTAGAATACATTATTCGTCCTTATATGAGCGAATTTTGGGCTGGGCGAGGTCTCATTCGAAAGAGGAAGGTTCAGTGCAGCGCGCTCAAGTCATGGTTCGACGAGATCGTGTTGATATCTAATAATATGAGTGTTGAAAATAGAGCAAAAGTCGACAAAATACACGCGCAAGAATCCAAGTACTTTTAGGTCACTAAAAGAATTTTGTGACTCAAACGATGACTTGAGCGCGCTGCACTGAACCTTCCTCTTTCGAATGAGACCTCACCCAGCCCAAAATCTGCTCATATAAGGGCAAATAATGTATTCCCGTGACTGCATTCCCAAATACGAGTTCCGCCATATTGGCGATAATACAGAGCAAGTCACGTGACAAATTTAGTTCAGCTAGTGGATACGAGATGGCGCCTACTCGGGAGGACTGCCAACGTGAAATCATAGCAAAACTGAAGCGTTAGCTGGATACATGTGCCACAGTAAAAGCGTGATACAGTCAATGTATGTATTTTTGGACGATTGTAGGTTAGGTTATATGCATTTTAGGCATACATGAACTGCTGGGAACTGTATACATTTACTAAATTAATGTTTTTACTGTAACACATACATCACTTGAAATCGCTGTCAAATTTATGTTATAATTATATGGCTACATTATTTAAAATAAAAAAAGAGAGATTGGAACTTTTTTACTAATACTGGAAATATTGATTTACTGATATCATATTTTCAGAATGTGAAAGTTACACCAATTATTTGCAATTATTGTGTTAGCAAAGTATATTAAGGATCGGTGCAGATAAGCTTGAACGCCGTTCGCGATACACAGTTCAACATCAGAAGACTAAAGAAGCGCGTAGCGGGTATAATGTAAGAGTCTTTATTATCACTAAATTTGGTTTATTGACACGTAGGAATAATTACGAGTAGTTTAAGCATTCTAGGAATAATGTATTAAGCTAAGATTAAATTTAAGATCTCGAAACTAAGTCAAAGTTATAATTTAAATCAGTACACAAGGTCAAACACAATACACGCGAAGAATTACAGTTAAATACACAATTATTAAATAACAAGAAGCGTTAATCAGTCAAGAATAATTAAGCACCATGTTAATTGTAGATTATAAGTCTAGCTTGCGAAGCATAGTCGCTAAGCGATAGTATTCGAAGCAAAGTCGAAAGCGAAAAGCAAAAATGCGTAATCAAAGTGCGTAAGCGTATATTACCAAGCAGGTGACTTCCAGGAACAGAGAGAGCGTTTCCAGGAAATCAGGCGTAATTTATAGGCGAGAAAGCGTCCCCTTCCCGATCGCGGGTCGATGGAAGGAGTAGCGATCCGCGCTCCACATGTGTGAGCAGGCAGCCGTTACTTATCTAATTAGGGTAGATTTATGGAGATGGCGCGAGTGCCTCGATTTCGCGAACATATTGTTTTTATTATTATTCTTCCGACTATTGTATATTCTCCAAATCGGTCAACAGTTGACTTCTTGATTTTTTTTATAATTCTTTACGATTCTATGCAGAGATGGACATTATTTAAATGAAATAATATACTTCCAAATGGCCCCAGTGGCCGATCGACACGGGGTTTGGGGGAGGGTGTGTGTACCCTAAATCTAAAATTCTATTTAGCTTTGGGTATTTATTAGTTTCCTTTGTTTATTCGAAGGCCTTTCATCTTGGGCTTCGCATAATTGTTCATCTTTCATTGTTTCTTTATCCTAAGGACGTATTCAGATATATTGGCCGGTCGATTCGTTTTCACGAACACTGATCGAGGAGAAATCAGCCACCACCATCTGACGATCGTGGATTTGTCAGTTGGAGTTCCTTGGCTACCGAAGGGTATGGTGGGGTAACGGGAATGCTGCTCGGCTCCGTTTGAACATAGCCGTGTGGCTGTTATTTATTCTTATTGTTAGCGTAGTAGTTGTGTGCGTGACGAAGCTATGTGTAGACTAATACGAGATGAAGCTATCGAGAAAGAATCAATGTTCTGACCAATAAAGCTCCTGAATTTTTTCGGAGCTTTAAGCTACACTTATTCTGATGTGTGTATTTCTACGATGACAGCTCAGTTTGGCCTATACACGCCAGAAGCTTGGCGCTATCCCCGCCACTTCTGGCTCACTCTTGTTCTGCGAAGGCGAGAGCGAGATGGAACAAGAGCGAGTCAGAAAACGTTGAAAAAAGGAGCACCGAGGAAGGCAAACGGTATGGTGGGAGAATACGCGTTACGAAACTCACTGACCAAAATATCTGAATACGACCTTAGAAGCTCGAATAACCGACGAGAATCTTTGTGGCCCGAGTCCGCGCGAGATGGCCGTTGCTCGGTGATGTGTCATCGATTATATAGAAACAGAATTTGTTTATTTTTCATCTTATCAATATGAAAGTGACACAAATGGATTCCTGTCATTCTCCCGATTAAATTGACAGAAAATAATTTGAATCGGACTATTTTTAACGAAACGGGCTTTCAATTCTGCAAACAAATTTTTCACGTAATTTCTATAATTATGGTCCGAATTATATCATTTATGGGGCCAATTTGATTAAGAAAACATAAGGAATCAATTGACGTCATGTAAGATAATTCGGCGCTGAGCGGAGAAGGCTGGTCGAGGCATCGTGGATCTGCTTACGCTGTCACGGCTACGGCGACCACCCCGAAATAGCGACGCCCTCGCCAGTTGTCTACTGTTCCTATAAACAACTGGGCCCGTAATTTGAACAGACGGGCAGTCTCCACTGAGTCTTTGAAACGGACAGACGATTGGGGCCCAAGCTATATTCTGTGAAGAATATATGATAATTCCATCAGTATTGGCTTAGCTTTTCATTGGATTGGTGAATGTTTGTCTACAAAAATGAGTCGAGACGCGAAGCAATTCGGTCTATTTTTTTTTTATGAATACATGATTTAGGACACACATTACATTCACTAAAAATGGATCGAATTGCTCCATGTTTGGCATCATTTTCATCGAGAAACCCTAAAAACTCCATTGGTAATACTTTCATCAACAGTTACCAAAAGCATGAACATTTTATCTGGCCCGTCGGTTTTATTGCTCTCGGCTGTGAACGGGTGGTCGACTGGGGCCCGAAGGTCCTCGTTCGCAGCGAGAAAGCAAAACTGTGGGGTGGGTAGGTCTTTCCCGATAATCCAAGCCCAACCATTTGCGTGTGCAGCTTCATGTTGCAAGTCAAAAAGTATTTTTTTAATTACAATTAGTAATTCAGTTTGGAAGTGGAATTAAATTAGGCGCCATTAAAATCATGCACAGTCGAGTAGTGATTTCGCGCGTTACGAACGTTATTACGGAGCACCGCAGTGTTTCAGTGAACACTCTGCTAAACGCTGAATTCATGTTGCGGTACGAGACTGACGTAAAGAGTTTCGCAACACGTAATCACGTACTTTTCATGTCATCGAATGTTCGCGAGTGGTACGCGACGCAAGTGGTAGCTCCGACGTTGATCGCGATGGAGGAGTTTCAGGAGCGCGAGAGTGGTTGGACATTACGAGTAGTACAGAATCTCCTAATAAACGTAAACAAACATAATCCATTGCGCGCCGGTTGTGACGTGCCGCTTCCGGGAGTGGTCACAACGAAAAAAGCGGTGGTACACGTGCAGTGTAGAGAGAACACGTGCTTTTTGTGGTCGGTCGTCGCCAATCTGCTTCCAGCTACTACACACGGGGATAGGATTACATCGTATCCGCATTATTCGTCGGTGCTCCGTACGGATGGCGTGAGACTCCCCATGTCCATGGACCAAGTGCAGAAATTCGAGGTGGCCAACGACGTTTCCGTGAACATATACCTATGGTCCAACGAGGATGGATGCGTACCTCTACGCGTGTGAAGTAACAAGCGGGAAGGGAGGCACGCGAACGTGCTACTGGTACAAGATCCGAAGGATTCGCAGCGGTACCATTTCGCGTGCATCCGCAATCTCTCCCGCTTGATATCCAGCCAACTCAGCAAACATGGGCATCAAATGTTCGTTTGCGATAGATAAGCAAAGAAGAGTAATAAATAAACAAATTCGAGCGATACGTGACGATGAAGAAGAAGAAGCGTTTACATTGTTTTGTCGTATACGTTTCAGGTGCCCCTACTTTTTCTCCTCGGCGGAGCGATTGCAGCGACACACCGAGGTTTGTATGCGATTAAACGAGTGCGCGGTGCAATTGCCGCCGGAAGAGGAGAAAATTTTGCGGTTCCAGCATCACGAACGCAAGGAACGCGTGCCGTTCGTCGTCTACGTGGACTTTGAGTGCTTGCTGGAGGAACTGGAGCAGCCATCGATGGAGCATCATCGTCGCACGTACGAGTATCAACGGCACAGAGCTCATAGCGTAGGATACTACGTACATTGTTCCTACGACCAGACTCTGTGCGGATATCGAGCGTATCGCAGTGACACCGACTGTGTGCAGTGGTTTGTGCGGGAACTGCGGGAATCCGCGAAAGTTGCGTACTCGTGGTTGTGCGTCAAGAAACCGATGACACTGTTAACGCAGCAACAGTGGACGAGTTTTCACCGCGTGTCACGTGTGCGGAGGACCCTTCGACCGAGGCGAGGACGACAGGAAAGTGCGGGATCATTGTCATTCAACGGGCAAGCACAGGGGTGCGGCGCATAGATCGTGCAACTTGCGCTATCAACGTTCGTGCACGATACCTGTGGTGTTCCACAACCTGTCCGGCTACGACGCGCACTTCGTTATCAAGGAGTTGGCAGACGCGTTCAAGGGAAAGATCAACCTCCTACCAATAACGAAAGAACATTACATAGACTTTACGAAGAACGTCGAGGATCTCAAGGGCGAACGCAAGGACTGGCGAAAAATGTTGAAGTTTCGATTCGTCGATTCGTTCCAGTTCATGGCCACGAGTCTGCAGAAACTCGCGTCGGATCTCGGGAAAGATAGACTAACGATTCTCAGACGCGAGTTCAAATATCTCCCTGACGAACAATTCGAGCTCCTCACCAGAAAGGGGGTCTTCCCGTACGATTACGTGACGTCGTACGACAAGCTGAACGATACGCGATTACCGCCTCGTGACGCATTCTACAATCGTCTGAACGATAGTGAAGTGTCGGAGTCTGATTACGCGCACGCAACCAACGTGTGAAACACTTTTCATATACAGACATTAGGCGAGTACAGTGATTTGTATTTGAAGACGGACGTGTTGTTGCTCGCCGACGTGTTCGAAAACTTTTGTATCGACTCTATCGCGAGCTACGAACTGGACCCCGCGCATTACTGTACGTTACCGGCGTTCACGTGGGACGCGATGTTGAAATACACGCGCGTCGATTTGGAACTGCTCACCGACGTGGACATGCTGTTGTTCGTGGAGCGTGGTATACGCGGAGGCCTGAATCAGTGCTCGCACAGGTACGCTCGCGCCAACAACAAGTACCTGTCGACGTCGATGTACGACGCGTCGCAACCATCCACGTACTTGATGTACTTCGACATGAACAACATGTACGGATGGGCGATGTCACAGGCGATGCCGTACGGTGGATTTCGATGGCTGGACGAGGATGCGGTTGCCGCTTTGGACGCGAACTCCTTGCCGGAGGACAACGGACCGGAGGAATTCCTGCTGGAAGTGGATCTGGAGTATCCGCGGGACATTCGCGACGAGCACGCGGACCTTCCGTTCTGTCCTGTATGCGAGCACGCGGACCTTCCGTTCTGTCCTGTACGCGAGCACGCGCGGTAAGCAGACGAAGCTGATCGCCACGCTCCGCGACAAAGAACGGTACGTGATACACTATCGGTACCTGAAGCAGTGCATTCGATACGGACTTCGCGTGTCGCGAATTCGTCGCGTTCTACGGTTCGATCAGAAACCTTGGTTGCGCGACTACATCAACTTGAACACGAACTTGAGGACGCGCGCCACCAGTGATTTCCAGAAAACACTGTATAAACTATTGAACAATGCCGTGTACGGTAAAACGATGGAGAACGTTCGAAAGCGAGTGGACGTGCGACTGGTGACGAGGTGGGACAGACATTACGCCGCCGAATCATTGATCGCGAAACCAAATTTCCACAGTCGCGCGATATTTTCCGAACACTTAGTCGCTATCAAGATGCGTAAACTAAAAGTGAAATTCGATAAACCCATATACGTGGGCATGAGCGTGTTGGATGTGTCCAAGCTGTGCCTGTACGAATTTCACTACGACTACATGTGCGCCAAGTTCAGTGATGGGTGCAAAGTGCTGTACACGGACACCGACAGTTTCATGTATCTGCTGCGGTGCGAGGACGCTTACGAGCAAATAAAAAGTGACGTCAGTGCGCGATTCGATACGAGCGATTACGCGGTGGACAACCCGTACGGTATGCCGCGCGTAAACAAGAAGGTGCCGGGACTCATGAAGGACGAGAACAACGGTGCCTTAATGACGGAGTTCGTGGGACTGCGATCTAAGATGTACGCGACTCGAGTGTGTGACGCGTCGTCGTCGTCGGAGGGAACGTCCGAGACGAAAAAAGTGAACGGGGTGAAGAGAAGTGTTGTAGCGAACGAGATTCGCTTCAAAGACTACGTTCGGTGTCTTCTCGAGCACGCGGAAACAACGATTCGACAAAACCATATCCGTGCGCGAAAACACGACGTTTATTCCGTGAACGAACTGAAGACCGCGCTCAGTCCGTACGATGATAAGCGTTACGTTCTAGCCGACCAGATCGAAACCCTTCCGTGGGGACACTGGCGAATTCCCGAGTGTGACGATAGTGACAGTGACCGTGATACGTATATGGGTAAATAGATACAATAGTTATATGTATATGTATATGTAGATACGTAGTAATGTCGCGTACGATATATTTTGTTATGTATACAAGTATGATACACTGTATGAACGTAGAGGGGGTTTTTAGTGGGTATGCCAGAAATGGAGAGTCCCACATAACCCCGACATAACTGTTGTCGGGGTATGCGTAATGCATTTCCCCCCACTTTAAAAAAAAAGTATGCAATATGTTGTGTCCCAACCGACATCCCAAGCGCAACGACCCCGCGGCATTCAGATTGCCACAATCGAACGGCCGAAATCGGGCACAACCGTGTAAGCATTCTCGGAAACATTCCGAGACCATCAGCACATGGTGAAACACCCAAAAGCGGGCCAAAGACGGAGACTCCGATGGTCCCCGCTTCGCCCCGATTACAGTATAAGAATGATGTACGAGCACCGCGAGCTCAGATTATATTCAGACTTGATGGAGACTTGATACAGACGCTGTACAAGATCCACGCCTGATAAGGGCATAGTACCAGTGTCACCCAGATCGGGGCAGAATAAACTTGTTTAAACCTTACGGTGAGTTCCAACTCTTTAATCAGCAACGATCCCCTACCTTCGGTTTCCGAACCGAATCCTTCCGTCCCGGCATTCTCACCCGAACCTTCGGAGCCCGTTGGACGACGACCGTGAAGGACGACCCGGAGCACCCCGAGATTCGCTGCCAGAATCTCGACCCCAGTCGCCTTGACACAACAAATAGATGGACGTAAAATTGTTCTTAATATACCTATGTATATTATTACACATTCACGTAAATAATGTACAAGTATAGTGATATATATTGTGCTTTATTTTTTTTTGTTAAATACAAAGAATGAAATAAACGATATAAATGTATATGTATTTAAGTAATAGTAATAAAGAGCCGCTGTTGCGTCACAGAACATCCTTTTCCCGTATTCACGAGTTCTTGGACGAGTCGAATCCCAACCATTTCACGTACACCTGGTGCCCCTTGCGACGAATAATCTTCTCGATCAGATATATGTCCGGATTCGTGACCGAATGCAGTTCGTACTCGTAGAATCCGCACGAGATCGGCTCTCCCGCGGAATCGCGTAGAATATACGTGACAGGATGCGTTCGTTGTACAGCGGTGATTTCGAACACCTTCGTTCACCAGTTCGGCGTGTATCCCTTCTCGATGATCGTCTTGAATTTGCTCACGCGTACTTTGTCGCCGACGCGGAATTTGGCGCGTTGTCGTCGTCGTTGTAGTCGTTGCTCGACACCCGACGATACGATGAACGGTAAACGAGTGGCGGAGGTCACGTCGACGGGTCGCGCGTTAATCGTGCAATGTTTACGATGATTGTAGGTGCGCACGAGCGTCGGTAGCAAATCCAACCAGCGATAAGAGGCGTTCAAGGAGAATTGTTTCCACATCAGATTCTTCAGCGTACGATTGAAACGCTTGACGCTTTCATCATGCTGTACGTCGATTAGTGGTTGATTCCGCGAGTCTTCGTCAATCGTTGAAACTCTGCATTGTAGAACTCCTTTCCCATATCGGTTTGTAGGTTTAGTGCACATCTGCCGCTGCGTCGCAACACGGTCGCGAACGCCTCGGTCACGTCGCGTCCGCTTTTCGTTTTCACGGGCACGGCCCACGCGTACTTGCTGAACGCATTGATGATCGTGAGTATGTAGTTGTAGCCGCGATTGTGGGTTGCGTACGCGCGCATTTCCACCAAATCCGTCTGCCACAGATCGTCGTAGCCTCGAGTAACTATGCGTCTCCGTGGGAAATTTCGTCTCGCTGGAGCGTGCAGTTCGTTGACCAATTGTATTCGCTCATGACTCGATAGTCACGAGCGAATACAATTGTCATTCGATAGTAACGGTAACGTTCCACGACCAGAAACAGATACTGTAACAGGCACTCGAAGCACGTACGGTGTTGACGGGGTTTGTTGTCGTCGGTCATCGTCGCGCTTCCTTGCGTTTCTGCGCTTCCGAGATCGGTGTCGCAAGGTCGTCGAGTCTATCCTTCAAGTGGTCGAAGCGTCGTTGCAGCGTGGTATTTATCGAAGTCTCCGAATCACGGATGCGTCCTTCCATCGCGGTATTTATCGCGGTAGTCAAAGCGTCCAGTCGTTTCGTCGTTACTGCATACATGTCTTCCTCCATAGTGTCGAGAGCACGTCCGACGGTACGTTCCATGTCGTCCAGGTATCGTTTCGTCGCAGCGTCGGTATCCTCCTCCGGATGCGCCACGCGACGTATCTTGCGTTCCATCGCGTTGAACGTTGACCGATCGGTGCCCAGACACAGCGCGTTCTCTCGCACGTGATTCGCGACGTACAGATTCCGATGCGTATCGTCTCCGTGCGTCGATCGTTGTCGTCGGTACTACCGTGCAAAGGTGCGCCAAACTTGTTTACCGACATGTTGGGTGGGCGGTGATCGCGAACGAGACTGACGCGTCGTCAATCCGACCGATCAATTTACGATGAGACCGGTTTCGCGAAGTTCCTCGACGATGGACGCAATTTCGTTGTCATGCCCGGTGTGTCCGGCGTCGCGCGACGCCAAGAGCAATCGTAGTCTATCGACCAATTCGTTTGGATCGTCCCAGTGCACGTAATCGATCGCGTTATCGGTAACCGTCATCGCGTCATCGATGGGTAATCCTCGACTTTCGCGCGCGATCCCGCCGACGTTGCGGTCTCCACTACTCAACAACACCGACACGATCTTCCTGTACTTGTAGCCCTTGTTGCCTAGCGTGGATTTGCTAGCTGAATGGTCCCGTTTATGCGCGTTCGTCGCCAACAAGATGTCGCGGTACGCGTCGAGATCAGCATTTGTGTACGCTTGCTCGTTAGGCACTCGCATGAACAGCAGTTCGTACAAGCCTCGCGTACCCGCGTATCGCTTGCCATTCACGCTAACATCGTCGTCGTTCTCGCCGATCGTGAGCACGGAATCACCGATCATCAGCTGTTCGTCGTCGTCTAGGTACACGCCGTACATGTTGTCGATCAGTTTCTTAGTGTCGGTGAAGAACAAGCACAGATATTCGCGCGATAGCGGCCCAATGACATTTCAAGTGTACGCGTCGAGGTTTTCAACGGTGGTAGGGGTTTTTGGATCGAGAACTTCTCGAATCGTTTCGTTCGTCTCGCCATGGTCATGTTCCTCGGTTGTTTCGTAGTCGGCGCTGTCGTCGTCGTCGTCGTCTTCGTCGTTCGAATCCGGGAGCGGAGTCTGTTCGGGCAGTATCGCCGCTTCGGCTGTGGACGGAGTTAAGGATACTCGCTTCTTCTTCAAACGATGTTTTTGTCGATGTTTAAGCTTGACGAGCGACGGTCGTGGCGTTGATGACGTCGCTGGAATCGTTTTCAACACTGCGGTGTTCTCGACCAAATGTTTCAACGGTTCGACGATCGGTTACGCGTTCTCCTCCGCAGCAGCTTTCGTCGCCATTTTACCGAGTTTCAGATTCATTAATTTCTTTCGTATAGCGGCGCTGATTTCGGCAATTTTCTTCTTCGTCTCGATGTCTCGTGACTGTCACCTACGATACCGTTTCTGTTGTACTACGAAGTCGTATCGTCGTTTCCAACATCTCGCGCACAGGTCGGTGAACGCCTCGAACGTCATGTCCGTGTTCACGTGATCGTTGTACACGCGACGCAAGTTCGTCCCGTCCTGTTTGAACAGCACGAGAAAATTCACGTTGTCTCTGAACAATTGTTTCGGTATTCTCAGGTACGATTGACACAGGTAAAAGCAATCCACGTTCGCGTGCCTGCCCATGAAGAAGTATTCGCGGATCGCGGTCTGTTCGTCGCACGCCACGTCGTCGAACACAAAGATCGAATCGGGTCGAGCGTCTCTCGGTGGAACGATCTCGACGGTGTCCGAGTAGGGAAAGTATCCGAGTTCACGGACGCGCGATAACACTCGCTGCAGATACCGATACTTTGGCTGTCGCAACGGTTTCGAGTACACGTAGACGTTCTCGAAACGCAAACCGTTCGGACTCTCCAGCAGGCTGAGAAGCACGTTCGTTTTCCCGCATCCGGACGGGCCGCAGATCACGGCTCGCACGCTTTTCGGCAACAACGAACCGTGCCTGCGCGATCGACACTCGTCCCACGTCAAATCCTCCAACGTCCTGTTCGCGGTCACGCGAATAGCGTTCGGTTGTTTCGCGAATCGCATGCTCTCTCTCCCTCTCTCTCTCTCCTCGCAAGCACGTAACGTCACTGCTATTTATACCTGCGACACCTGTCGAGCGAATCAGAATTGTAGCGCTCCTCGAACCGATCGCTATCGAAGAACCGTCGAATTACGACTGTCCTCGCGTCTCCGTGTATCTCCATTTTCACATGTATGGTTGCGGTAACGCGTAGACCAACGAAGAAGAAGAAGAACATAGGATCGGGACTAGTGAACGGTATCATAAACCGTTTACCGTTCGAAATTACACATTCCAGGATATCAGTTCTGCGGACCAGGGACGCGTTTGCTGAAGCGATTGGCTCGTGGCGACGAAGGTGTGAATCCGCTGGACGCGGCGTGTCGGGAGCCCGATATCGCGTACTCTCGTCGAAAGGATTTGGAGGGACGACACGAGGCGGATCGCGCGTTAGCCGAACGAGCGCGAGAACGCGTGTTCGCGAACGACGCGACCTTTGGCGAAAAAGCCGCAGCGACTGGAGTGTGGGCAACGATGAAGGCTAAAACTAAACTCGGCATGGGTATGAGAAGAAGAAGAATAGGAGGAAGGACTACGAGAAGGAAACGCAAAAGTAGTTATTGTATGCCGATACTAATCCAACGCAGGGCGAGGGGTGAAGCGGGGCGAGAGGTACCGCAGCGGTGACGAGGGGGAGACGGGTGGGGGGGCGGCGACTCCTGGAGGTGGGGGCCGGGACCCTGGATCACTAGAGGGGGAATGGGCCTTGAGAGCAGGTAGAGGGTGGTACCTCGATGATACGTCACGCGTTCCTCGACGATGACACGTCACGCGTTGTAGGAGGAAGCGACCCGCAACCCTCTTATCTCCCCAAGGCCAGATCGCGCCCCCGATATCTGCGACGTTGGAATCGAGTGAGAGAGAGAGGTACGATATTAGTGTACATCTCTCTCTCTCGTTGTCGGAGGTCGGAAACAACAACATACATTGGTATGTCGCGTAGAAGATGCAAGTCGATACCTGCATTTTGGTATCGCTCCAAGGTCAGATCGTGCCCGCGAACAAGGAGTGTGAGAGACAGGTACGATATGAATCTATCCGTCTCTCTCAACTTCCGAGAATACCGAGGTATGCCGCGTAGAAGATGCAAGTCGAAACCTGCATTTTCGTATCGCGTAATCCGAGAATATTGCGCAGCATTGGTGCGCGCAATCTCGAGACCGCGAAATGCAAAGCGACGACGTTTGAACAAGGAGCGTGAGAGTGGTATGACATTTTTATACATCTCTCTCGATGTCGGAGGTCAGAAAACACAATACGGTGTTACGACGCGTAGGAGATGTAAGGTGAATCTTATAGTTTGTTATGGCGCGATGACCACGCCAAAAACATATCACTGTAACGATAGAAGGTTGATTTCCAAGAATAATAATACGCAGCATCGGTGCGCGATAATTTTGGAAGGTAAACTTTCGAGAACGAATAATGCGCATATGACTTAAAAGATATCACGTAACAGCAGAATATGATGTGTACAAGAATAAAGCGATGTAATCGAATACTGTTTTTCGGTAGTCCATTAGGCTAGAGATAATTATCAAGAGCATATTCGGTGCGAGAGATGTGATATTATTCGAAATGCGTAATAAGAGGTATAGATGTTTCCAGATCTCGTAACATACCTAGTATAAGAAACGAAGATTGAAAGAATACTAGTTTTTGGGAGAAGTGATATCCTGCGAGGATAGGAAAGGATCTTTTAAGGTATCAAACAATACAGGTAATCGCATGAAAAAGTATTGTAATTATTGGTAAAGCATATATAGACATGTATACATTATTGGGATACGTTGCGAGCATCACGTATATTGGAATCCAAGCATAACGCTAATAATTCCCAATCTAACAAAGAATGTGGTTCGAAGTATTCGCTTTCGGAAATAAATTTTTCATAGTCCGCGGTCGGTGTCGTAGCGGCACGTATAATGGCTACAAAGGAAGCGTATTTGATGCTTACGGAGTCTAGAATTTCCGACAACCACGAGAACGTGTGATCGATGCAGCGATCGTATTTAAACATTTGACGTATCGTAGCTTTGGTCATGTATATGGTTGAACTACCATCCGATATTTTGACAATTTGTAGACTGTTGATTCGCGTAAAGTCGATGCGTAAATGATCGACGACGATAGGGTCTTGATGAGATGGAGTTGCGTCGTTACGGAGACGTTGAAGTATCTCAGGTTCTTGTTGCAGCAGAAGTTTCCACGTAGACATGGGGAAACACAGTTCGTTGGATTTGTTGTCGACTATCGCGATTTCAACGCGACACGAATCCTGCTCGATACGGATTCCAATTGCGATGCGTTTGTACGTGGTCAATGTTAATGGATAATCACGTCCCATCATTCGTATGATTGTTTTCTTCGGCGATGGTGCAGATTTATCGCTGTAAGGAACACACGCGCAGAGTTAATACATCGAACGGTTTCGTGTAAATCGAAAAGTATGCAAAACGTGTACTACGTACCTTATATTCGAACGGTGCTGTGTAGTAGGAAAATCCTGATTGTTAAAGCGGTTGAGGTGGTTTTCGCCCATGTAGGAAGCAGCGTTGCAATATCGGTTAAACATTTTGAATACGCACTACAGCTGAGTCTACTGAACGGTTATGGATACTAACTGTGTAAGCGCGAACGTACACGATGTAATGTGGTCCGCACAACCGATCGGTACCACTTTTATAGTGGTTTGCACTCACACATATGAAAAGTGTAGTATATTGGTGGTGGGGATAGTGAATTTGTACAGAGTATGAAAAAAGGAAAAGGTGAAAAAACGTGATGATATGGGAAAAAACAGTGCAGGAAGAAGTGTACAGTGAGAAGTGTATAATGAGAAGAATATAAATGGAAGAAGCAACTATCGATGTATGAAGTATTCACGTAAAAAGAAAAATATATACATCGTGGGAACCTATCGGTAGTAACATGACAGGTATATATATGTTGGCTCGAGGGTGTGGAAGCATACGTGAGCACAGTTCTGAATCAACGAAGAAGAAGAAGAAGGATAGCGAGAAGAAGAAGAAAGAGAAGAACAATGCCTGTATAGTGAACAAGGATCGTGATATCCAAATGACCACTGACGACTGGGATGCAAGTATATCCCTACTCATGAACCACCCCTACCATGCGCGAAGCTCATCACAGTCTTTAAAAATGTAAGCGGGTCACCTCGACGACTCATTGGAAGTGTGAATCAGGAAGCTGTTCGCCGACAGGAACGAGTTGAAGAAATATATACGGCAAGTATTAGTTTTTCCTATCTCTTACACAGTTTAACATAAGATATACAGGGTGTCCGCGAGAAGACTGAACAGCTGGATATCTCCTAAAGTATTGGAGATAAAAAAATAAAAAAAATATGCAATCGCATGGTTCGAGGGGGCCAATTTATTAGCGCAGACGAATTGTTCCTTCGATTATTATTTTAAAAGATACGATGGTCAAGTTCGGTTTTTTAAATGGAACTCTTTTTTTGAAGATGTCACTTGATAGTGCGTTCCAAGACAAATTCAATAAGCTATAATGTATATACTTTATTTCCACTGGTTTTTAAGATATTGCGCCTGCAAATTTACTGATTTTCCTTGGAAGAAAACCCACTGAAATAGCAAGGATCGGGAACGGTCTTGCTGGCGCCACGGGTGGCCTTGCTTATTGAAACAGATACCTACCTGCCAAAGGTCTACGCCGGGAATGGCAGGCCCAAAGGCTGGACATTTCTTTTCCGTCAGAAATGCTACTTAGGTAGGTACATCTGCGGTATCGAGAAGCGCACCGTTACTTTTATTTCGCACTTGCTCCTACGCTCGGATGGCCGGTTCTTTTGGGAGGGATGCAAGTTCGATTGGTTAGAGTTAGGAGGTGTGAAAGTTGCTAGACCAAATTTCAGCCATAGGGGGCAGATTGTATTAGGACCAATCGGATTTACATCCCTCGCAAACGGCTGCTCTCTTGAGGAGAGCCTCTTCAGAGCAATACCTCCTCCCCAATGCCCACCTTCTCTCGCACGGAATATGTCACGCATGCTTCTGTTTTGATATTGGAGCTCGTGTTTATACTCGAGAGATAAGGGATCTATGCGAATTTTTAGGGAGGACCTCGCGTCGACAGCGGGATACCCGTTTTCTTCTTGTGTCTCTCCACGAGGCGTATTGACGGTGGATTGTAGTAGAGTAGATGTCTGGATGCCAGTTATTGAATTCAGGAGACGATAGAAATACTTTATTACAAAACACACATGCACTATAATATTAAAGTAAATCGTATTCCTCTCGGGCAGGAGTACTGATAATGATCGAACTTGCGCCCTACTTTGCGCAGACCGATTACACGGAGGGTACTCGAGTCACACACTGCACATAGGATACAGGGTGATTCTGGAGCTATGGCCGTCGAAGGATGCGGCCTGGTACCCCGTGACGAGGACAACCCACCAGCAGTACCTCACCGAATTTTATGGCTTCTTCCGGAAAAAGGTATGAATCCTGAGCCGAACGTAGCGAATTGAGGTCGAGCCCCCGCAGTCGAGGGTGAAATATCCATTACAGCGTATTAAGAAATTCTTTTCTTTATCGTATCGAAAGGGACGTGACGCCAATGGATTCCTTATGTTTTTCTGATGAAAATCATGCCAAATGTCGAGTAAATCGGACAACTTTTACATAAGGAGTAAAAATAGCTTGTGTCAAAGTAGTCCGATTTGCATGACATTTGGTATGATTTTCATCAGAAAAACAAAAGGAATCCATTGGCATCACGTCCCTTTCGATACGATGAAGAAAAGTATTTCTTAATACGCTGTAATGGATATTTCACCCTCGACTGCGGGGGCTCGACCTCAATTCGCTACGTTCGGCTCAGGATTCGTACCTTTTTCCGGAAGAAGCCATAAAATTTGGTGAGGTACTGCTGGTGGGTTGTCCTCGTCACGGGGTACCAGGCCGCATCCTGCAACGGGCGTAGCTCCAGAATCACCCTCTATCATATGTGCAGTGTGTGACTCGAGTACCCTTCGTGTAATCGGTCTGCGCGAAGTAGGGCGCAAGTTCGATCATTATCAGTACTCCTGCCCGAGAGGAATACGATTTACTTTAATATTTACTTTACTTAATATTAATTATTTTATTTAATAATATTTACTATAAAGTGCATGTGTGTTTTGTAATAAAGTGTTTCTATCGTCTCTTGAATTCAATAACTGGCATCCAGACATCTACGCTACTACAATCCTCCGTCAATACGCCTCGTGGAGAGACACAAGAAGAAAACGGGTAGCCCGCTGTCAACGCGAGGTCCTCCCTAAAAATTCGCACAGATCCCTTATCTCTCGAGTATAAACACGAGCTCCAATATCAAAGCAGAAGCATGCGTGACGTATTCCGTGCGAGAGAAGGTGGGCATTGGGGAGGAGGTATTGCTCTGAAGAGGCTCTCCTCAAGAGAGCAGCCGTTTGCGAGGGATGCAAATCCGATTGGTCCTAATACAATCTGCCCCCTATGGCTGAAATTTGGTCTAGCAACTTTCACACCTCCTAACTCTAACCAATCGAACTTGCACCCCTCCCAAAAGAACCGGCCATCCGAGCGTAGGAGCAAGTGCGAAATAAAAGTAACGGTGCGCTTCTCGATACCGCAGATGTACCTACCTAAGTAGCATTTCTGACGGAAAAGAAATGTCCAGCCTTTGGGCCTGCCATTCCCGGCGTAGACCTTTGGCAGGTAGGTATCTGTTTCAATAAGCAAGGCCACCCGTGGCGCCGGCAAGACCGTTCCCGGTCCTTGCTATTTCAGTGGGTTTTCTTCCGAGGAAAATCAGTAAATTTGCAAGCGCAATATCATAAAAACCAGTGGAAATAAAGTATATACATTATAGCTTATTGAATTTGTCTTGGAACGCACTATCAGGTGACATCTTCAAAAAAAAGAGTTCCATTTAAGAAACCGAACTTGATCATCGTATCTTCTAAAATAATAATCGAAGGAACAATTCGTCTGCGCTAATAAATTGGCCCCCTCGAACCATGCGATTGCATATTTTTTTTTTTTATCTCCAATACTTTAGGAGATATCCAGCTGTTCAGCCTTCCCGCGGACATCCTGTATAGTGAGAAAGAAAGAATAGTAGAAATAAGTATGATGTACGGTGTTGTCATTCTGTTTTCATTGCATGTGCTGTTTGGATATCGTCGGTGGAGATCATCGTTCAACGAGGAAGCTGCCGCCCCTCAACGAGGAAGCTGCCGTCCCTCAACGAGAATGCTGACATTCCTCGCCGAAAATGATGCCATCGCTCAACGAGGAAGCTGCCGTCCCTCAATGAGGAAGCTGACATCCCTCGCCGAAGATAATGCTGTCCCTCAACGAGGAAGCTGCCGTCCCTCCCGAGGAAGCTGACATCCCGAGGAAGCTGGCGTCCCTCATTGCGGAAGCTGTCGTCCCTTCCCGCGGAAGCTGCCATTCCCCCGAATTGTGTGTGTTTACGTCGATGTGTGTGTTGTGTTTACGTCGATGTGAGTAGTGCTAGAAACACCCGTATGTCTCTCACTCCTTGTGTCAAACACATATATGTTCGTGTGTTTGCACCATGAGTGAGATACGTATTGGTGGTATATGTCCAACAACACATGATAACAGTAGTGACAATCGTTTTCCGTAGTCGACGAAGGTGTTACGAACATGATCGACGACAGGGATAATGTGAGTACTATCCAGCCATACATACATATATCCACCTTGATCCAGTGACATATATATTAAAGTGTGTCTGGAGCAAAATGGATGAATGTATGTGTGTAATACTCTACAAGCACACGGATACAAGTCTATGGTGTGAGAACTTTACATCGATAGTGACGGGGTTGGTTTCTCACAAGCGATATGTAGATTTAATCATAACGTATGTGTATAAACTAGCCCTGCTACTATCACACATGCACGCACACCCAATACACAACAGTGTCGTAACAGTAGAGACAATAGTTTTCGTTATCGATGATTACAAGAATCATGTGTGTGTACTAACGACCCACGCATACATATATTGAGCGTGATTCAATGACATATATATTGAAGTGTCTTTGGATCGCGGTCGATGAATATGTGTGTGTATGATACTTCACAACCACACCGATACACTTTTGGACTATGCGAAGTAGGCATTAATAGCGACGGGGTAAAACACTATGTGTACACTCCGAGTGTATAGAATCAAATACTCAAGGTGCACATAGTGTTTACTTCGTTACTATTATTCTGCGAAAACATCGACGGAAAGAAAGAGAGAGAAAAAATATAGAGACAGTAAGAAGTGTATATAGAAAATAATTTCGAGTGTGATTGTATCACAATTAGTATATAAAGTTAGAGTATAAGAATACCTATGTAACGCATCGTTGTAAGAGGAGGAGAAAGAGAAGATAATAAAAAAATTGTTGTTTTTTCACGTATATAAAGTGTGTCTGCAATCTTTTTTTACATATACCTTAACATTCTATATTTCAGGGAAAAAATACGTATCATCGACGATGTATGCTGTGGAGGAGGACGAGAATAGAGGATAAGAAAGATGTACACTTCTTCTTCTTCATCTATGAAAAATAAGTTTTTATTCATATAAGTCATATTTATACGTTTTACGTTTATAAAGAGTATGTGATACGATGAGGAAAAAACTATATATGCTCCGTAGAACCTGGAAACAAAAGAAAGAAACGGTTAGTCAGATTGTAGGATTGTTTTCACATGTAATCTAGAAAGACGCCACTCACCTTTAATTTCAGATCGCATATACTTCCAAATTTTCTGATCATTTTCAAGCGCGCACATACAACCGTCGCCGCCGCCGTTGTGGAAAGCGCATCGTACGGTGTTCTTTGCATTGTTTTCAGGTTAGGAACGACCGTGGCAGGAGGTACGATTCCACAATAATCGTCGTCAAGGTCGGAGCCATCGGTATCCTCGTCATTGTCGTCGTCGTCGTCGGAGTCGCAGGTGTCATCGTCGTTGTTGTTCTTCTTCTTCTCGTACATATCAACGATATCTACGATGTGTGGATCTGTTCGTAGGAGCAGTTGCGATAACCAGGTCTTTTTCTCCAGTCCCTTCACGAACACCATGTCGATGGTTTCGAGCTCGCGAGCGAGCATTTCTGGAAGCCTGTGGTACGGCACCCAGCCGTCGGACCAGCGAAGTCCGTGCTGATGCATCGTGAGCCAGGTCGCTTGACGCTTCTCGAACGATGACAGGCGAGCGTAGGAGTACGGTGGTTCGAAAATCCAATGACAAATGGTCGTTTCTGTGTCGCGATTGTTCGCCAGAAAGCCTTGCAGGTCGACCACGACGGATAACATTGTTAGGTAGTAATATGTAGTAATATGTAGTAATATGTAGTAATATGTAGTAATATGTAGTAATATGTAGTAATATGTAGTAATATGTAGTAATATGTAGTAATATGTAGTAATATGTAGTAATATGTAGTAAAACAAGTGTCACCGACGGCTGCAGACGAGCTACTGACTATTTCGCGATTATCCTCATCGGTATAGTAGTCGTAGTCGTAATCGTTGGAATCACGTGATTTTTCGCACTACGTTCATCAAAGGGTTGTATCGGACCATACACTCATATATGATGAGACAGTAGGCGGTGGTGTTAGCGGGTACGTTCTCTCTACACTCGAAGTCGATTCGAACGTCCACCGTGGCGCTCTTCACGGACTCGTTCTGTCGAGAACAATCTATGATCGCGATAGGGGCGTATCGCAAAAATTCGGTCGTGTTCAGCAACGGTTCGCCGTGACCGTAGTACGAACGGGTAAATTTCGCGTACATATCGTACAGGAGCGCGTATTTAGATTTATCGAAATCAAGGTTCGGGTCGTCGTACGGATACGTTTCGGAATTCAGAAACAATCGTACGTTTACGAGATTGTTCGAGTCGAAGTTGCTCGCGCTTCTGAAGGGATTATTCTTTCGATCGGTTTGCGTAGCGAATATCACGTATCGCGGTTTCTCGATTTGTGACGATGCTTTCACGGTCCATGTGTGTTTCGTAGTCGTTTGCAGCAACGGATACTCTTGCAGTTCCCACGATCGAAAACTCATCGCGATCGGTCGATCACTTTGCAGGAAACGTAGCATCGACAGTTTGTTCGCGTCTTCTAGGACGACGTGTGGCATACGCTATTGTATCTTGCGTATCTCCAGTTTCGGTAGTATCGCGGGGTTTAGGGTGGTCGCGTATATCGCGTTCGTATCGACTCGCGCACGAATCAGTATCAACTCGTGTCGCGCGTTCATCACGATACGCTTGTAATCTTCGCAGAATCCTAGTAGCGCGTTCATGGGCACGCAGAAATTGAACGCCGGGCGATTAAAAATGTCGCGGTCGTGTGCGATGGTGTGGTCCCAACCGGCGTTCATTAGCGCTTTGCTCCTCTCGACGGACAATGACGCGTAATGTTTCAGCGTGGTCGTGATTCCCGGATTTCTACAACGATCGATCTCCACGCCATTCAATTCGCATCAAAACCTCGTCGAACATGAACGCGACGCAATTGTTGTCCAGAAAAACTCTCGCAGCAGCTTTCACGTCCGCGGTAGTCGTCGGGGCGGTCATCAAAGAAAGACGTCCTTCGACGTAGAGATAACTTTCGCACGGGAGCGTGTACAGATCTTGTTGCTGAACGGGTATTCGTATCTCATCATTATTGTCGTACGTCGTGTTGGCGTACGGATTGTAACCGTGCACCTCAATCTTCGTGATACGATCGTCGAACGTCGGTGTACTCGTCATGTCCAGATTAGTATACATCGTGTTAGACATGTGTATATAAGTGGTATGTTAGTACGTTACGACGAATCCCAGGGATCGTAGGAAACGAGCGTTTCGATGCGTCAACGATTTGAAGCTTCTTCTTCTTTTTCTTCCTCTTGTTACGCTCCCTGTCTTTATCAACGTTGTCGGTGGCGGTGAAGGTGTTGCGTTTCGACGATAATACGTGGCAGAGACCGGAGGAGGAGCGGTGAGCGATGATGATGTGTTGTACGTGTGATCGAACACCAACATGCTATACACTCGCGCGCGTTCACGTTATCTTATCGCGCGAACGTCGTTGCACGTGTAAGCGAATCGTTATTTCCTCTCCGCGAAAATCTATAGGGCGATCGTATTGATCGACGATGCGTACCGTTAGATCGTATATCACTCGTGCAACGATCGGCAGGTAAATGACGTGTCGCGGAGTTTCCGATATCTTATATCCCGGGGGTACGCGAGGTGAAAATTCTTGTGATCGTGTGTACGGGTTTGTCGTTGCTGTAGGCACCGACTGTGACGTTACACGTTACTCTGATCACGTTAACGGTTATAATGTTCATAGGTTTGTTCGACTCGTGCCAGATTCTCGGCTGTAAGACACGCGTCGCTGAGAATCCTAGCAACGAACCCACGTTGTTCGGTTGCGTAAAGTCCACAAAGAACGAGCAGTACAGTTCGCTTTTCATGGTGTTATTGTTAGCTCGTAGCACTAGCGGATACTTGTCGTCGTCGTCGTCATTCTTGTTGTCACCGCGTCTTCGAGGATATCGATCAAACAGTTGACGCCTCAAGTGCTTGGCGATAGCGTCTAATTCGTAGGAACCATGGGGGATCGTAACGCGGTCGCGAGCGACACTGATGCTGGGGATCGTGGCGTTCTTGTTGTTCGCGACGAAGTAGAACGTATCGTTGCTCGAGTCGATGTTCGGTATCGTGTGAAACGTCTCCAAGTCGGCGAGTCCTAGTTCGTACAGCCCGTCGTTCAAATCTATCGGTAGAAAATAATTGACCGTGAGCACGTTGCTCCGATCCGTTAGCGTGAGCGTGAGCGACATCGTACCACTGTAGGTTACGCGAGCGAGACAGCGAGAGAGATAGTGACTCGGACGTAAGGTAGCGCGTCAATTTATTTCGGGTAGCGTCGGGGCCAAAATTTCATAGCTTATTGTCGCAGAAATTGTACGCACAAGTGACCGCAATTCATCTCTTCGAAACGTTGAAAGCGATCATACTTGATCGTAGTTGTCGTAGTTTTCGTTCCCCGTCCAAAATAGTCGATCAGTTCCGCGGGTGGTCGCAAATTCCCAAAACTGTCGAAATACTGTACGCACGATCCACGTTTCGCGTACGCTACCCAGTGCGTGCCTTCGCCGCGATTCTCGTTAAGGCTGCCGTCTCCCTGGGCGTTGAATGTGTGCGTACGCTCACACAAGCTAGGAAAAGCGTGTACGTATACGCGGTGTAGTAAGCAATCCGTTTCAACCAACTTACGTCGTGGAATCGGCAAGAAGGAAGCTTTTGCGGGTATAGTTGCCTTCAGTAGACATTCGTGCAGACGGGTCTGGTGCGTTTGAACGCTAATAAGCACCGTACGTTGAAATAATAACGAATTTATGACTCGAAAACTGACAGAATGAAGCTTCAAAGATTCTCCGTCACCGGCGCTGATGGTATATTCGCGCCATGTACCATCAGAATCGGTGGAAGTCCAAGCTACCCAATAAATGTAGTAAAGACATAGTTGCCGATACGTATGGAGAGTCGTATCGCGTTGTTGCCGCATTTCCCCTATTACTATTTGTCGCCAGGAAGGCTTGAATGAATCACGGCGAAGCGGCTGGAGAACAAAGATGGGCAAAGATAATATCTTGTTTATTATGTGCTAATAAAATGTAAAACGTAATGTTTTTACCTGACTGCGGCACGTAAAGGAGAGTATTGTGTTTATCAGGCTATGTTTGTATGCCCAGATGTTACGCTCTAGAGCCTGTACGGATACACCGATTTGGACAAATGAGGTGTCTTTAGAAATGTCCTACGATATATAATTTTCAAAATTGTAAGATAGAAATAAAAAAATCTTTTATCGTATGTATATATAAATTCCGCGCGGCACTGACAGTCAACGCGAGTGCTAAAGCTACTAACAAGGAGAGTATTTTAGGTGTCCGCCTCCGATCATTTTGATTTTTGGATATGTTATAGAGGACCGAAAAATAAGAAATCCGTGTTTTTTTATTTTTCCCCGTTTTCATATTTGGGGGGTGAACACTGCGTTCAAAGTTAGGGTTGAAAAATCATTTTTGTGGAATATCTCGAGAACTATTAGAGATAGGGGAATTGTGTCAATGGACGAATTTTGTATCTTTGAATGCGAAATATGACTGACTCACCAGATTTTCAAAAAGTCCATTTGTTTAAATAATACATAAAAAATTGTTATTTTTTTTAATAAAATTCTTGTAAATCTTCATCTACATTCATGCAAATTTATTTTCTCATACTTCACAGCCGAACCGAAATACGGATAAATCAGAATTTGTATTTCCTATAAATTAACAAATGTAATTATTATTGAAGTTTACTTATAATAAGCTGTCCTCCTACAGGGAAACACAAGTTCTCAAATTATCTAGAAATAAAATTTTAAACAAAACATATCTAATACGCATATGATTTCCATTTGTATGCTAGATATTACTTTTAGCGTGAAGGAAATTGCCATTTCGAGTACGAGGTGTCTGTAGCGCTACGTTCTATTGCAAGCGGCGCACTGCGCCCGTAACGTGATTGGCTATCGTAATTATTTAAACAAATGGACTTTTTGAAAATCTGGTGAGTCAGTCATATTTCGCATTCAAAGACACAAAATTCGTCCATTGACACTATTCCCCTATCTCTAATAGTTCTCGAGATATTCCACAAAAATGATTTTTCAACCCTAACTTTGAACGCAGTTTTCACCCCCCAAATATGAAAACGGGGAAAAATAAAAAAACACGTATTTCTTATTTTTCGGTCCTCTATAACATATCCAAAAATCAAAATGATCGGAGGCGGACACCTAAAATACTCTCCATGTAAGTAGCGCATTATACGCGGCTGCTGACTGTTGGTGGCGCGCGAGATTTATATATATCATATCTTCTGCAAGTATTTATTAATCAGGGTGAAAATTGGTGAAAATCTTCCTTGTATATTAAGGAAAAACTTTGTCGCTGCAAGTTATATGTACCTCAAAATTGCCTCGATACTTTTTAACGGTGAACGTTGTAAAACATGGGTTATGTTCAGTATTACTTTTTAATAAATATTATTACATTTTTTAACATAAGGGTTTTGTGCATACATTTTACGGCTTCGCTAGAGTTTTCTGAAGTTATGTTTTAAGTCTCATAACTATCCCTTAATATTTACTCAAGTTATCGCAATTTATGTTTAGAATGATTTTGGACGATGAAAAATTTTTTGTTTATAATTTTTAGCTCAAATAGTAATGATTGGATAAACAAACTGTAAATAGAAAAAATGTGTCCTGACAAGCTTTACAACACTATATTTTTAAAATTCAGTTTAATAACATTTAATTGTCCAATGCTTTCTTAGCATTTGGACAATAATTTTTCCCATTCTCGAGCGCTAATCCCCTTATTGCATCAGACTCTTCAATTGCACATTGATTATACAAAATATTACATCCTTCTACGTATAAAGAAAAAATTTTGATTCGCAAATTAGTATTGTTTCATTGACATGTTTCCTAACTTCACTACCCAACCTCTCTATCTTTCATTATTGCTATTCTCCTTTACGTTCAGCGAGGCTCTGACGCTAGACGCAGCTCTCGTGCCGTATTCCTTCAAGCTTCTCGATAGAAAGAGCTGTGGCAATAGCGCGGCAGAGACAGAGAGAACAGAAAATGTGGCAACTATGCGTCAAAAATTCGTCTACATAGAGTACCGGGAGATGTCACCTTTGTACAACTTCTTTTTATCGACCGCAGTAATTTCATTAGGGACCGTTTGTTTACATGGGACGCTTCGGTCGATTCGGACCATAACAAAAAGGAGACGGCAGCCTTAACATTCGCGATGCCGCATTCGTTCGGTTGTACGCGCGCGGGGAACGTATCGCGCATAAACACTCCGCGAAAGAACGGTACGTCGACGCACTCGCGTTCTAATTGCAGGTTAGTCATAGGTTGTTGGTGTTGTTGTTGTTGTTGTTGTTGTTGTTGTAGCTGTCGCGTCATCGCAGCCGCAGCCACAAGCCTGGTCGAGCGGAGTTTTTTTTTCCTCGGTCTTCGTCTCAGGTTCATGCCGGCGCACAGTGGGAGAAAATGACACAGTCGGCGTCAAAAATCGATTCCCACGCCAAATCGAAATGAAAATCAACGAAACTTGGTGCACTGGGGTATTAGGTATCGCTGATCACGATCCCGTTGCGGGTTTTTTGAAAAGGAAGATGGCGGAGCCATTATGGCCGCTCAAAGTTGACAAAAACTGGAAAAATACGAATCCTACGAACGAAACACGTTGTTTATTCAAAACCTACAGCTATAACATTTATATATGCATATGTTCGTCCACACCTACTATTCAAAACTTAAGACGCCCCAATTCAATGTACACTTAGTACACCAGATCCAGAGTTAACCCTTTAAGGGTTGATTAGGGTAAAATTTGGAAATTGGTTTTTAGGCATTTGTGTTGCTAGGCTAAAACCAAGTATCGATATCGAATCGGACCGAAAAGCTTTTGAGAGATCCGTGACAACAAATTATACCACCTTTCTCCCCCTTAGGGGTTGATTAGGGCAATATCCTGAAATTTGTTGATAAGCATTTGGGCGGGGAACCTTTGTAACTAAAAACCAATTGGATGTCCAATCGGGCCCAAGAGATTTTGAAGAATGCGTGAAAACACGTTTCACCTCAAATCCTGAAATTGAGTTTTAGGCATTTATGTGGACAGTCATTGTACGTGAAAACCAAGGTGATATCAAATCGGGTCTAAGAGATACTAAGGAGTCCGAGAAAATACAGTTTACCCTTTTTCACCCCCTTGGGGATGAAATTTCCAAGAATCCTTACTTAGTGGGTGCCTATGTCATAAAAACAATGTACCTTCCAAATTTCACTTATCGTTATTGAATATTACTGATATCTATTATGTTAACAAATTGTTTAATAACAATCAATTGTTTATAGTAATGTTACAACAAAGCATGATCAATTTGATTGTATGAAAGGGATTTCACTGTCACTTTGTTAAAAAATTGTTTAAACAAATTATTAATAAACAATTTACTAACATTTTTTATGTCAATAATCTTTATTTTCGTCTCCGATAGATATCAATGGTTAGATTAATCATGTATTTGCAGTATTTGTCGCGGAAATGATAAAATTAGTAAATAATGTTGTTTTTTTATTGTTAACAACAATTTTTTAACAACTATTCATTAGAATATCATTCTATAGAGTGTGATGCACATTTCTAAACTCATAAAATATATAGTTATAGCTGTAGGTTTTGAATAAACCACGTGTTTCGTTCGTAGGATTCGTATTTTTCCAGTTTTTGTCAACTTTGAGCGGCCATATTGACTCCGCCATCTTCTTTTTCAAAAAACCCGCAACGGGATCGTGATCAGCGATACCTAATACCCCAGTATACCAAGTTTCGTTGATTTTCATTTCGATTTGGCGTGGGAATCGATTTTTGACGCCGACTGTGTCATTTTCTCCCACTGTGCGGCGCCGCGCTTGTACGGTGCCAGATACAGTCCTCGCCCTTCCATCGCCCGATTATGACGCATCGTTTCTTCCAGCTGTTTTCGCGAGGCCTTCGCGTCATTGACCGCTTTGGCGATACCGGCAGCTCCGCCGGCCAATGCTCCGATAGCCGACAAAGCGGGCAGCACGAGCGGTAGAAGCGGAAGAAAGCCTCCACGTTTCGCTACCGGTAGGATACGGCGTTGTCCTCTGGATTTGCGTTTCCTTCTCGTAGTAGTAGTATAGTAAGGAGAGTTCTTGACCAGGTCCTCTGAGGGGGGCGCGGGGGTGGGTGGAAGTGATGGCGCGCGGGGGAGTGCGGTGGGGGGAACTTTAGGCGCGGGGACAGCGGGGAGTGGAAGACTGGTTGCGCACGCACGAGCCGTGGAGTGGGGGAAGCCATAATCGTGGAGGGGATCAGTCCAGGCCAAGCGGCCGCGGAGACCTCTCCAGATCTGGCCCACCGTCAGAAATTTTTCAGAGGGAGGAATGACCCACAGCTGAAATTTTTTCATACCTAACCGAGGGAGGGAACGATCTTGGCCCACCCCCGAAAATTTTTTCACCCCTGACCCACCCCCGAAAATTTTTCAGACCTGGCCTATACTGATCTGGCGAACCAATATGCAGCAGAGAAATAATCATTTTTATCAGAAATTGTTTCGGGCGATGTCGGAAAAGATCGACGTTTTACAAATCACATATTCGGGGATGGGAAAGAGACAGCACTACATAGTTGTAAAGCTAAATTCGGGGGAGGGAAAGAGACAGCACTACATAGTGGTACAATTGCATGCATTCTAAAGCTAACAGTATTTCAAAATGTTTTTCAATCTTAGCGTCGCAGCGTATCGCGCGATCGTGTGTAATTTGACTCCTCTGGAGCAGCCGTGCGGGATGATGTCATTTTCACGGCGCGAAGAAGGCGCGAATCATAGAATTATGCGGTGTCAGTTGAAATTTTTTTCCAAACCAACAGACACTTTTTCCCGAACGCAGAGAAATAATAATTTCATGAATAAACGATCTAGCGAACCATTCTGTAGCAAACAGATATATTTTTTCCAACACAGAGAAATAATTTTCAAACAAATATGTAACAAGCATTCTAAAGCTAGCATGTTTTTAAAGCGTTCTGATTTAACATCGCAGTGCAGCGCGATTACGCGTGTAATTTAAGTCCCCTGGGACAACCGCGCGTGATGATACCATTTTCACGACGCGAAGAACGCACGAATGAAATATAATACTTTTGTGGCAGCGCGAAGAACGGCACGAAGAACGCATGATCAAAATATAATTTTTTTAAACGCCGAATCTTAAAAGTATGCGGAGATGAGGAAGATGGCGGGTAAATAAAATAGAGACATAATTTAAGTTTAAGACATATATATATATATATATATATATATATTGTTACATAAAATAGACTAATTGTTCAAAATTAAGCGTTGGGAACGCACTGGGATTAATCCGGAACTACTCGAGAAGAGCGAGGAAGAGAATTGATCTTAAATTTAGTTTATTTACACTATGTACACGATGTAGTGATGTATAAAGACCTCTCACCAAAGAATGGAAGCGCCTTTAATTCGTTTAATTAAGCCCGCACAGTCAGTAAGCTTTAGAGTGAGTTAGCGCGGTGTAGCAATCTGCTGTTTTAGTAGCAAGTACAGCAGAGAGAATCCAGATTCAACAGCAGTGAGAACGAGAGGCTCTGAAGCTAAAAGTGTCGCGAGACCCGTAAGTGATGGGAGTTCAAAATACAGTATTCCAGGAACCGACAACGGCTTCCGGGAATCCGGATTGATATCTCCTTCCATCGATCGCTGCTCGATGGAAGGGAGCGGTGATCGACGCTCCGCGTGAGCAGGCAGGCCGTGCCGTGAATCATAGCTGTAGCGTGAGGTCCAGCTCGCGAGATGGGGCTGCGGTGTCGCTTTTCCACACACTAATAATAATAATAATAATAATAATAATAACGAATATATATAAAATACAATAATAATAATAATAATAATAATAATGATAAAGAATATATATAAAATACAATAATAAAAGAAGAAATATAATATAAAATAAAAGAATATAAAATAAAAAGAAAAAGAAAATAAAATAAAAGAAAAACAATAATAATAAAAATAGAAAAAAATAGAAAAAATAGAAAAAATAAAAGATAATAATAAATAAAAAAAATAATAATAAAGAAAAAAATAATAAAATAAAAAAATAGAAATCTAAAAACTATTGGGGAGGCGACGGTGGTGACGGTGGCGGTGTCAGGAGCCCCTCGAGGGGCTCGGGGGGCGGTGACGGTGGCGGCGTCTGCAACCCCTCGAGGGGCTCGGGGGGCGGTGACGGTGGCGGCGTCTGCAACCCCTCGATCCACGCAGGAGGCTGCAGCGGTGGCGGCATCAACAGCCCCCTGCGTGGATCGAGGGGTGGCGATGGCGGTGGCGTCAACAACCCCCCGAACCACTCGAGGGGTGACGGCGGCAATCCTCCGAGCCGCTCGAGGGGCAGCGACGACGACGATGACGACGACGGCGATGGCGACGGCGGCTGTGACGGCGATGATGTTGGCGATGGCGACGGCGTCAGTAACAGCGATGATGTTGGCGATGGCGACGGTGGCGTCGACGGCGGCTACCAGGGTGCCATATCGCTAGATGACGGCGATGATGGTGGCAGCGACGGGGGTCCCGGGGGCGTCATCACCCACCCTGGATGTGATGGCGGCAGCTGCGACATACTGCAGTCTATCCAGGGGGGGAGGGATGACTGTTGCGACGGGACCAGCGGCCGCCGCAGGGGCCCCATCTGCCGATACGGCACCCATGGGCGCCATAGCCTTTCCGCCATTGGGGACCCGAACACCAGCCCCGACTGCCACCGCATCCGCAGATCTAACGGCGCATCCTGGGAGCGCGCGTACTGGGGTGCGTCCTGGGGCGCGGCCCCCACCAGGAGCCGCGCCAATACCGTCAATTGCTCAGCCAGATGTTCATAATTCTAGAACACAAACGTCAATATAACACTAACACGTGAATAAACATAATAAACATCAAATGTACAAAAGCAATACAAAATATTACATACCACTGGAAGCGGCGGCGACGGCGGCGAAGACGGCGGCGAAGGTGGCGACGGTGGCGGCGAAGGTGGCGATGAAGGTGGCGGCGAAGGTGGCGACGAAGGTGGCGGCGACCACACCGGCCCGCCCCAATCGGGCGACAACTGCGGTGATTCTGGCGGAGAGTTCTAGAAAATAGAAACCTCGATATAATATTGGCACGATCGCCTGATTTGATCGAGCATACTCATTGGTCGATTCCGCTGAATCGCCTATTCGACAAGAAGCGACGCGAGGACAGCAAGCACGAGATGGGCCAGAAGGGCCCATGTAACAGATGCGTCATCTTCTTCATCGATCGCATCAGCAACAGCTGTCGTAATTAGCTGTTTAGCCATACTGTATGGAACGTCTCCATCTTCCCACCGTAGTCCATGATGTTTTGCCGCCAACCACCGTATGCTTGATTTGTCAGATTTCGTAACAAGATATTGGGGCATCGAATTCCCAAAAATATAGTGCGAGAGAATTTTTCCCTTTCGCAGGACAGCCACTTCCTTGACGACAAATCTTCCATCAACGATGAACCCTTGCAGGTCAACAAATGTCGGTATGGCCATTATCGGTACAATTTAGAGGTCCGCTCGCTTCAAAGACAGACGGGAGAATGCGATCTTTCTCGTAAAGCATCTCGATTTTCACGATGAAATTTTGGCACAGGAGAGGGCGGGCAAGTAGTGCGGCAATTTAAATGATTTTTCGCACCATGTTTGTCAGTGGATTGTATTCAGCCGACCGATCGTGCAGAAGCAAACAGTAGGCTGTAGTATTTGCTGGCACATTCTCTTTACATTCGAATTTTATGCGCACGTCCACGGAACCATTCCTGATCGACTCATTTTGTCGCGAGCAATCAATCACGACGAGGGGGCCAAATTGTAAAAATTCGGCCACGGTGAATAATGCCTCGTTGGAACTATATCCATAATACGATTTACGGAATTGCGTATACATATGAAACACGATGGCGTTCCTATTCTTGTCAAAGTCCAAGTTCAAGTCATCGTACGGGTAAAATTCCGAGTTGAGAAAAAGTTTTAGATTGATCAGTTTGCAGTTGTCGAGCTTAGTAACATCTTCGCTCATCACATTCTTTCGATTAGTCTAGAGATAATGCATCGCGGCTTCTCCAGCTGCGCAGATGCCTTCACGGCCCACGAATGCTTGGTCGTGCTCTGTTAGAGAGGATACTCGTACAGATCCCACGATTGAAAACAAATGCTTAGGTTTTGTCCACTTTCCAAAGTATGTAGCAACGATAGCTTATTAACGTCGTTCAGCGTCACATGAGGCATCCGCCATTGCAATTTATGTAATTCAATTTTTGGTTCCAACATCGGCGATCCTATTAGAGAATTGTTATCGTTGCGCGATCGTATTAAAATCAATTCGTGACGTGCATTAATAATCACGCGTTTGTAGCCCTCGCAAAATCCCAGCAAATATTTGAGCGGGATGCGAAAATTGAAATGATTGTTCAATATTGGCCCATCGCGTCGTTTCAAGCCCCATCCTGCATTCTCCAAATTTTTGTCTTCGCCAGATGACAGCGATACATAGTTTTTAAGCGTGCTAGTTATTCCAACGTTTCTGTTGCGGTCAATCTCCACGTCATTCAGCTCGTATCGAATCTCATCAAATAAGAACGCCACACAATTATTTCCCAACGTCACCTTTAATGCATCATTTGGCTTATTTATCGTCAATTTCCCCTCCACGTAGAGGAAACTTTCACACGGCAATGTGTACAAATCCTGATGTTGTATAGGTATTCTTATCTCATCGCTGTATCCAAACGTCGTGTTGACGTATGGGTTGTATGTGTGAGTCTGGAGCTTGACGATGCGATTATCAAACGTCGGCTTTCCTCCAATGCTTAGAATGTCAATCATTTTTCAACTTAAACGCGCACAATGAATCCCAGTGATTTCAAAAATGCAATGTTCGCAGCACTGAGCCTCTTCGTTTTAGCGTGATCAGAGCTGTTGCAGTTGTTGTTGTTGCAAACAATTTCGTTTGGATGAAACGGGTTTCTGGTGTCGTTCAACACAAGCATCTCTTGCATTCGCACCACGCGTATTATCGTCGTCGTCGCTGTATGTGTAGTCTGATGGTAATCTCTTCACCTCGAAAATCGAGCAAACGTCCGTCTTGATCCACAACGCGTATCGTTAGATCCGTAATGACCCGTGCGGTGATCGGAAGGTAAATGATCTGTGCGGACGTTTCCGATATCTTATATCCTGGTGGGACCCTCGGAGAAAATTCATGTATCGTATGTACGCGCTTCCCATTGTTGTACGCACCAGCGGTCACGCTACATTCTACGCGAATAATGTTTACATTCATGATATTAATTGGATCGTCCCATTCGAGCCACCGTCCAGGTTCTTAAACTCGATTCGTCGAGAATCCCAGTAGCGATCCAATGTTATTGGACTTTGTAAAGTCTACGGCGAACGAGCAGTATAGCTCGCTTTTCATGGTGTTGGTGTTGGGACGCAACACTATTGGATACACATCGTAGTCACCACCATTGTCGTCATCATTGCCACCGAGATTTTGAGGATACCGCTCGAGTAATCGCTGCTTCAAATACATGGCAATAGCATCTAGTTCGTAGGACCCGCGGGGAATCGCAACGTATTCGCGAGTGATGTCGACGGTGATGTTGTTGGTGTCATAGTTTACGGCGAAGTAGAATTTATCGTTACTCGAGTCAATGTTCGGTATCGTATGATAAGTTTCAAAGGTTGTTAGACCAATCTCGTAATCATCGTTGCTCAAATCTATGGGTGGAAAGTAGCTTACCGCGAGGGTGCTACTCTTGCCGGTTAGAGTGAATGTTAACGACATATTCCGAGCTGTACTGCTCGACTAGTACTGAATCAGAGTGGTGGGAAATCAATCCTTAAATTTGGTGCCGATCGTCTGTAAAAAGCGTAGACACAGTTGTCCACAGTTGCTCTGATTGTACTGCTGATAAGACGTTCCATTGTATTCAATCTTCACAGTATCTTTATCCAGATATTGCACCAATTCCTTAGGCGGTCGAAGATTTCCAAAGCTGTCGAAATATACAGCTCGACACCCTCTCTTCGCATACGCCACCCAATGAGTCCCCGGCCCCTCGACCTTGTCCAAATGTACGATGCCGCTCTCGTTCCGACGTACTCCTCCGGCACGTAGCGCATTGCGCGTAAAAACACCCCTAAAAAATGGAAGACGCATACGTTTTGCCAACTCCACCAATTGCGCATCGGTAGTTACGCCCATAGGCATTTTTATTTTCTTTTCGGCGTTTTTTTTTCGTTTCGATATTCCCTGTCCGCGCTTGTATGGCGCGAGATAAAGTCCGCGACCTTCCATGGAGCGATTATGACGTTGCATTTCCTGCAGCTGATGTTGCGCCGCCTTATTATCGTTTACGGCATTGGCGATCCCTGCCGCTCCACCAGCTAGCGATCCGAGAACACCTAGCAGCGGGAGAAGTGGTAATATACCACCCCGTTTTGTCACCGGAAGAATCCGCTTTTGCGGTGCTCTCTTTGCAGTCCTTTTGCGAGTTTTTGTTTTCATCCCCATTCCGATTTTCGTCTTGGCCTTCATAGCTGCCCAAACAGCTGTAGCAGCGCCTCTTTCGCACAGAGTCGAGTCTCGCGCTACGACGCGTTTTCGCGCTTTGTCAGCGAGTACGTCATCTGCCGCGTGCCTTTCGCTGAGGTTGTTGTTACGCGAATACGCTATATCGTGTTCGCGAAACGCTGCGTTCAACGGATTGATACCTTGATCGCCTCCAGCCAATCGTTTTGCCAGACGAGTTCCTGGACCACAAAACTGGTATTCCGGGATATGTAATTCGACAGCTAGCGCGTTTATCGCCCGATTTAACAAACCACAACCTTTCTTTACTCTCGTCGGCGACATTGGCCACAGTTTTTAATCAGTGGTGCTGGACCGTCGATATGCGTTCGCTGCCAAGAGCGATTATAATGTTCCAAACACCGGCGATACTGCCGAACCTCAGAATCGGCTTTTATATACTCGGGGAGTCTGTCCCACAACTGATCAATGTGTCTGCCAAACTCGCGCAGTAGAATAATCTTTGGTATATATTTCAACTGCTCAGAGGTTATGTCTCGAATATTGCAATTATCCGACAGAACGAGAATCATTTCGAATACTGAGATGTTTTGCTTTGGCGCGGGCCTATAAATAGGGCGCGTCGCCGCGTCGATGTATCAAAAATCATTTTTGCGGTTCGCAGTGAGGATGCGATTCGTGCGGCAACCTGCGACGATACGCGTGACAAATTTTGACGATAAATCGCAAATGATGTCCTCAAAAACAAGACGCAGACATGGTAGCATGCTGCCAAACACCATACGCTGCCTCATTTGCGGTCCATCAAATTGTGGAAAGACTGGTGAGCTTGTTGGAAAGTCCTCACGGCGTCCGCTTCGAGAACGTGTACGTGTATTCCAAATCGTTGCAACAGCCGAAATATCAGTATTTGGAGAATTTATTGACTCCGATAGATGAAATTGGCTACTTCACATTTTCGAATAACAGTGACGTCATCCCACCGAGCGAATCGCTTCCGAATTCCATTTTTATCTTTGATGACGTGGCATACGACAAGCAAGATACGATAAGGGAATACTTTGCAATGGGGCGCCACTCGAACGTTGACTGCTTCTATCTCTGTCAGACATATGCAAAGTTTCCCAAACATCTTATACGCGACAATGCGAATCTGTTGATTCTGTTTAAGCAGGATGGTACCAACTTGAAACGTGTGTACAACGATCATGTAAACACTGATATGTCTTACGAGGATTTCTGCGCTTTGTGTCGTAATTGTTGGCAGCTGGAGGAGTCAGTTAATACGCGGCTATCGAACACAGTGTCTATTTCGCGCCACAAAAGTCCCGTGCTCGAATTTCCGGCATCTTCGCGCACGAAACGTCCGCGCAACGAATATTTCAGTCCTTCGAGCTGCGCGATTCGAGCAACTAACGATTGTCGAACACCGATCGATAATCGAGGACGTTTCACTCGGCTGTGTTCTTCCAAAGATTCGATATACTCGTTGCACCGTTCTTCCCACGCGAGGTATTCTTCGCGTGAAATCAATCGTGCAGATTGATCTCGCAGTTGGCGTTCCACTTGCGCGAATTTTTCCATGATCGTAAATGGAATGTAAATGTAATGTATTATCCGCGCAACGTGTTACAACGATTTGACGCTTTGTGCAGTTTAGAGCATGCTTTTATGGTTGGTACCACGACTTGGCGTCTCTGTCTAACTCTTTCGGTGTACCTCTCCCTCAAATGCATCGCATGCAAAAACGATGATCCGTCCCAACACTGTTCTATACAGATTCTGCTGATATCGCATAATTCTTTCCATGCTGCACGCGTATGACGAATTAGCGCGCAAGATCACCCGACACAGTTTCTGCCAACACAGCATAATTCTAGGATTCGACGCTTCCAAAAGTATTATATTACATTCAACACGTGTCGAGACTTTTATCCTTGAGAATGGGGATTAAATTACATGCAATCGCGCGATATGCTGCGACATTAAGATTGAAAAACATTCTGTAAAATTGGCAGCTTTAGAATAAAATGTTGTGGTGGGGGGAAGCAACTAGCCTCTATTTAAGCCGGCTCCCGGACGTTATTCCATCAATCGCTCAGTAGCCTCAGTGACTTTGATGGACCAGACAGCGCTACAAAAATTGTCCGATAACATTAATGAAATATTCGCTGGGTGCCCAGATTATTTCGTTCTAATCATGCGAGATGATGGCCTAACTCCATGTGGGGAGAATATTTATTATGACAGGTAAGACTTATTTTCACATATTCTCATAATTTTTATGTTTATTCCTGATACGAGCGGACAATTTCATGGCTTTGATTGTTCACTTAGTCCGCGCCGAGGATCCCGTATCATGGTCAGAAGATACGCAATAACATCCGTGGGTAGCAAGTATTTGGAAATTGGAATCAACGTAGGACCTATGGCCGATGTAGAAGTTCTTCTCGGTGACAATCATGGGAATCATCTCATATTACCATGGCATACATGGAATCTGCTATTCAACAGCCATTCATCCATCGAAGAACGTGCACAATTGTCTGAACCTGACTCGATGCATATTGATGATTTAATATTGGAATTTGTTCGGATCTTTGATTCACCGATTGTAAAGATGACACTATGTGATAATACATTGTATTTCAAACCGAATACAGTATCATTTTTATGTAATCTTGAGCCATGTGTAAGCTATGTGTATCCGCGGTTGCATCAAACTGCAGAAGAAGTGAAAGTAAAATTTGAATGTTTTCTTAACGTGTTGCAACACAGCGGTGTTGCCTGCGAAACATTAGATACGCGTCGTGCTGCTAAAATCATACGCGATAGCGAATACTACGACGAGGAGTATCTCGTAGATTGCGAACTGGTAACATGTGCCATCAATGATATTCTGGCTGATGCTCGTAAGAAGAAACAATGTTAAATTATTATTATTCCATTTTATGTAACAATATATACATATTTCTTAAACGTATATTATGTCTCTATTTTATTTACCCTCCTTCTCTCCTCACCACATACTCTTAAGATTCGACGTTTCAAAATTATTATTTCTCTGCGTTGGGGAAAAAGTGTCTGTTGGTATGGAATAAAACTTCTGCTGACACCGCATAATTCTATGATCCGCGCCGTTCTTCGCACCGTGAAAAAGACGTCATCCCGCGGTTCTCCCAGAGAATTAAATTACGACATCGCTCAAAACAATTTCTGATAAAAATTATTATTTCTCTGCGCTTGGGAAAAATTTCTGCTGCATATTCGTTCGCTAGATTGGTGTAGGCCAGGTCTGAAAAATTTTCGGGGATGGGTCAGCGGTGAAAAAATTTTCGAGGGTGGGCCAAGGTCGTTCCCTCCCTCGGTTAGGTATGAAAAAATCGTCCGAACGTCGAACCGTTGAAACATTTGGTCGAGAACACTGCGACGTTGAAAACGAGTCCAGCGATACCATCGCTCGTCAAGCGGAAGCAGCAGCAACGTTTGAAGAAACGATTATCCTTTACTCCGTCCACGGTCGAAGCGACGATACTACCCGAAACGACTCCACTTCCGGATTCGAACGACGAAGACGACAGCGCCGGCTACGAAACAACCGAGGAACATGACCATGGCGAGACGAACGAAACGATTCGAGAAGTTCTCGATCCAAAAAGCACCACCACCACCGTCGAAAACCTCGACGCGTACACTCGAAACGTCAGCGAGCCGCTATCGCGCGAATATCTACGTTTGTTCTTCACCGACAATAAGAAACTGATCGACAACATGTACGGCGTGTACCTAGACGACGACGAACTGCTGATGATCGGTGATTCCGTGCTCACTATCGGCGAGAACGACGACGATGTTAGCGTGAAAAGAAAGCGATACGCGGGTACGCGGGGCTTGTACGAACTGCTGTTCATGCGAGTGCCTAACGAGCAAGCGTACACGAATGCTGATCTCGAGGCGTACCACGACATCTTGTTGGCGACGAACGCGCATCGACGGGACCATTCGACTAGCAAACCTACGCTAGGCAACAGCGGCTACAAGTACAGGAACATCGTGTCGGCGTTGTTGAGTAGTGGAAACCGCGCTTCTGGTGACACGGTCACGCACGAAGGGCGAGGATTACCCATCGACGACGCGATGACGGTTACCGTTAACACGATCGATTACGTGTACTAGGACGATCCAAACGAATTGGTCGATAGACTACGATTGCTCTTGGCGTCGCGCGAGGCCGGATACACCGGACACGATAACGAAATTGCGTCCATCGTGGAGGAACTTCGCGAAGCCGTTCTCTTCGTAAATTGATCGGACGGATCGACGACGCGTCAGTCTCGTTCGCGATCACCGCCCACCCAACATGTCGGTAAACAAGTTTAGTGCACCTTTGCACGGTAGTACCGACGACAACGATACATGGACGAGATGGAACGTACCGTCGGACGTGCTCTCGACAATATGGAGGAAGACATGTATGCAGTAACGACGAAACGACTGGACGCTTTGACGATCGCGATAAATACCGGGGTGGAAGGACGCATCCGTGATTCGGAGAATTCGATAAATACCACGCTGCAACGACGCTTCGACCACTTGAAGGATAGACTCGACGACCTTGCGACACCGATCTCGGAAGCGCAGAAACGCAAGGAAGCGCGACGATGAGCGACGAAGACAACAAACCCCGTCAACACCGTACGTGCTTCGTGTGCCTGTTACAGTATCTGTTGCTGGTCGTGGAACGTTACCGTCACTATCGTCGCTATGGGCGCGAGTAAGGAGCGAATACAATTGGTCGACGAACTGCACGCTCCTGCGAGACGAAATTTCCCACGGAGACGCGTAGTTACTCGAGGCTACGACGATCTGTGGCAGGCAGATTTGGTGAAAATGCGCGCGTACGCTGCCAAGAATTGTGGTTACAACTACATACTCACGATCATCGATACGTTCAGCAAGTACGCGTGGGCCGTGCCCGTGAAAACGAAAAGCGGACGCGACGTTACCGAGGCGTTCGCGACCGTGTTGCGACGAAGCGGCAGATGTCCGCGAAACCTACAAACCGACATGGGAAAGGAGTTCTACAACGCAGAGTTTCAACCATTGACGAAAACTAGCCAAATCAACCACTACTCGACGTACAGCGTGATGAAAGCATCGAGCGTTTCAATCGTACGCTGAAGAATTTGATGTGGAAACAATTCTCCTTGGACGCCTCTTATCGCTGGTTGGATTTGCCACCGACGCTCGTGCGCACCTACAATCATCGTAAACATCGCACGATCAACGCGCGACCCGTCGACGTGACCTCCGCCACTCGTTTACCGTTCATCGTATCGTCGGGTGTCGAGCAACGACTACGACGACAACGCGCCAAATTCCGCGTCGCCGACAAAGTACGCGTCAGCAAATTCAAGACGATCTTCGAGAAGGGATACACGCCGAACTGGTCGACCGAGGTGTTCGAAATCACCGCTGTACAACGAACGCATCCTGTCACGTATATTCTACGCGATTCCGCGGGAGAGCCGATCTCGGGCGGAATCTACGAGCATGAACTGCATTCGGTCGCGAATCCGGACGTATATCTGATCGAGAAGATTATTCGTTGCAAGGGGCACCAGGTGTACGTGAAATGGTTGGGATTTGACTTGTCCAAGAACTCGTGGATACGGGAAAGGATGTTCTTTGACGCAACAGCGGCTCTTTATTACTATTACTTAAATATATATACATTTATATCGTTTATTTCATTCTTTGTATTTAACAAAAAAAATAAAGCACAATATATATATATATATATATATATATCACGATACTTGTACATTATTTTCGTGAATGTGTGTGATATTATACATAGGTATATTAAGAAAAAAAAAATTACGTTCATCCATTGCATACTTTTTTTTTTAAAGATGGGAGAATGCATTACGCATACCCCGACAACAGTTATGTCGGGGTTATGTGGGACTCTCCATTTCTGGCATACCCACTAAAAACCCCCTCTACGTTCATACAGTGTATCATACTTGTATACATAACAAAATATATCGTACGCGACATTACTACGTATCTACATATACATATACATATAACTATTGTATCTATTTACCCATATACGTATCACTGTCACTGTCACTATCGTCGCACTCGGGAATTCGCCAGTGTTCCCACGGAAGGGTTTCGATCTGGTCGGCTAGAACGTAACGCTCATCATCGTACGGACTGAGCGCGGTCTTCAGTTCGTTCACGGAATAAACGTCGTGTTTTCACGCACGAATATGGTTCTGTCGAATCGTTGTTTCCGCGTGCTCGAGAAGACACCGTACGTAGTCCTCGAAACGTATTTCGTTCGCTACGACACTTCTCTTCACCCCCTTCACTTTTTTCGTCTCGGACGTTCCCGCCGACGATGTGTCACACACTCGAGTCGCGTACATTTTAAACCGCAAACCCACGAACTCCGCCATCAAGGCACCGTTATTCTCGTCCTTCATGAGGCCCGGCACCTTCTTGTTTACGCGCGGCATACTGTACGGTCGTCCACCGCGTAATCGCTCGTATCGAATCCCGCACTGACGTCACTTTTTATCTCCTCTTAAGCGTCCTCGCACCGCAGCAGATACATGAGACTGTCGGTGTTCGTGTACAACACTCTGCATCTATCGCCCAACTTTGCACGAATGTAGTCATAGTGAAATTAGTACAAGCACACCTTGGACACATCCAACACGCTCATGCCCACGTATATAGGTTTGTCGAATTTCACTTTTAGTTTACGCACCTCGATAGCGACCAAGTTTTCGGAAAATATCGTACGACTGTGGAAATTTGGTTTCGCGATCAACGATTCGGCGCCGTAACGTCCGTCCCACCTCGTCACCAGTCACACGTCCACTCGCTTTCGGACATTTTCCATCGTTTTACCGTACACGGCATTGTTCATTAGCTTGTACAATGTTTTTTGGAAATCACTGGTCGCGCGTGTCCTCAACTCCGTGTTCAGCGTGATGTAGTCGCGCAACCAACGCGATTGATCGAACCTCAGAACGCGATGAATTCTCGATACGCGAAGTCCGTGTCGAATGCACTGCTTCAAGTACCGATAGTGGACCACGTATCGTTCTTTGTCGCGGAGCGTGGCGATCAGCTTCGTCTGCTTACCGATGGGCGCGTGCTCGCGAACAGGACAGAACGGAAGGTCCGCGTGCTCGTCGTGAATGTCCCGCGGATACTCCAGATCCACTTCCAGCAGGTATCCCTCCGGTCCTTCGTCCTCCGGCAAGGAGTTCGCGTCCAAAGCGGCAACCGCGTCGTCGTCCAGCCATCGGAATCCACCGCGCGGCATCGCCTGCGACATCGCCCATCCGTACAGGTTGTTCACGTCGAAGTACATCAAGTACGTGGATGGTTGCGACGCGTCGTACATCGATGTCGGCAGGTACTTGTGTTGGCGCGAGCGTACCTGTGCGAGCACTGGGTCAGACCTCCGCGTATACCTCGCTCCACGAACAACAGCATGTCCACGTCGGTGAGCAGTTCCAATTCGACGCGCGTGTATTTCAACATCGCGTCCCACGTGAACGCCGGTAACGTACAGTAATGCGCCGGGTCCAGTTCGTAGCTCGCGATAGAGTCCATACAAAAGTTTTCGAACACATCGGCAAGCAACAACACGTCCGTCTTCAAATACAAATCACTGTACTCGCCTAATGTCTGTATACGAAAAGTGTTCCACACGTTGGTTGCATGCGCGTAATCAGCCTCCGACACATCGCTATCGTTCAGATGATTGTAGAACGCGTCACGAGGAGGCAGTCGCGTATCGGTCAGTTTGTCGTACGACGCCACGTAATCGTACGGGAAGACCCCCTTTCTGGTGAGGAGATCGAATTGTTCGTCAGGGAGATGTTCGAACTCGCGTCTGAGAATCGTAAGTCTGTCTTTCCCGAGATCCGACGCGAGTTTCTGCAGACTCGTGGCCATGAACTTGAACGAGTCGACGAATCGAAACTTCAACGTTTTTCGCCTGTCCTTGTGTTCGCCCCTGAGGTCATCCACGTTCTTCGTAAAGGATATGTATCGTTCCTTCGTTATCGGTAGGAGGTTGATCATTCCCTTGAACGCGTCTGCCAACTCCTTGATGACGAAGTACGCGTCGTAGCCGGACAGGTTGTGGAACACCACAGGTATCGTGCACGAACGTTGATACCGTAAGTTGCACGATCTGTGCGCCGCACCCCTGCACTCACCCGTCGAGTGGCAATGATCGCGCACTTTCGCATCGTCCTCGCCTCGGTCGAAGGGTCCCCCGCACACGTGACACGTGGTCGCCCTGTGAAAACTCGTCCACTGTTGCCGCGTTAAGGGCGTCATCGGTTTCTTGACGCACAACCACGAGTACGCCACGTTCGCGAATTCTCGCAGTTCGCGCACAAACCACTGCACACAGTCGGTGTCACTGTGACGCGCTCGGTATCTGCACAGAGCCGGGTCGTCGGAACAATGTACGTAGTATCCCACGCTGTGCGCTCTGTGGCGTTGGTACTCGTACGTGCGACGACGATCCATCGCCGGTTGTTCAATCGCCTCCAGCGAACACTCGAAGTCCGCGTAGATCACGAAGGGTACTCGTTCCTTGCGTTCATGATGCCGGAACCTAAAAATTTTCTCCTCTTCGGACGGTAATTGCACCGCTCACTCGTTCAAGAGCGTGCAATCTGCGGTGTGCCGCTGCAATCGCTCCGCCGAGGAGAAAAAGTTAAGGCACCTGAAACATGTACGGAAACAAAAAACACTGTAAACGCTTCGCTCGTTACGTATCACTCAAATTTTTCTAATTATTACTCTTATTTGCATACCTATCGCACACGATCACTCGGCTGTGATGGTTACGCAATAGTCTTGAGATCAACCGGGAGAGATTGCGAATGCAGGTGAAATGGTATCGCTGCGAATCCTTGGGATCTTGCACCAGCAGCACGTTCGCGTTCCTCCCTTCCTGCTTGTTACTGGACACGCGTAGAGGTACGCATCCATCCTCGTTGGACCATAGATACACGTTCACGGAAACGTCTTTGGGCACCTCGAATTTCCGCACCTGGTCCATGGACATGGGGAGTCTCACAGCATCCGTACGGAGCACCGACGTATAATGCGGATACGACGTCATCCTGTCGCCGTGTGTATCAGCAGGAAACAGACTAGCGACGACCGACCACAAAAAACATGTGTTTTCTCTACACTGCACGTTTACCACAGCTCTTTTCAACATAACCGCTCGCGGAAGCGGCACGTCGCACCCGGCGCGCAATAGATTCTGTTTGTTTACGTTTATCAGGAGATTTTGTACCGCCCGTAATGTCCAGCCACTCTCGCGCTCCTGAAACTCCTCCATCGCCATCAATGTCGGAGCTACCACTTGCGTCGCGTACCTCTCGCGAACGTTCGACGACATGAAAAGTACGTGATTACGTGTCGCGAAACTCTTTACGTCCGTCGCGTCCAGCAACATGAATTCCGCGTTTAGCACAGTGTTCACGGATACGCTGCGGTGCTCCGTAATAGCGTTCGTAACTCGCGAAATCACCACTCGACGGGCATTCTCGAAGAATTTGCGTGGATCAACGACCCCCACGTTTATCATGGCCCCGGTCGACAAATGTTTCTCGAACGCGGTTTCAAGTTCCTCCCAAACGACCTTGGGTGCCGTCGCTCGAACGGCGACCCCGCACCCTACTAGCGATAACCGTCCTCGCACTATCGCGCGCAATGTTTGGGTTCGCGCGAGTAACGACACCATCCGCTGCTTCTCCCACACCGGTACGCGTTCGCCTCGTTGATACGCGACCATGTAACGTATCGTCTCGTCGCACCTGTCCAGCCAATCGCGAAATTCCGTGGTGGTCCTCAAAATGTCGGAATTCGAGACAACGTCACAGACGCGTTCTTGAACGTATCCATATTCTTGTTCTTCTTATTTAATCGATAAAAACGATTGTATGATGTTCCATAATACGTTTACACCACGTAGTTATATTCGCGTCAGGGTTTCGGTCACATTTATTATTATTATCGTCAACGTATGTAAAAACTAACTAGATACTATTTCGTACAAACATGATACTTGCAACGACTGTACCAAAGAAGTCTTCCGACGCGTTACCATTCACGATTTTGTCCTGTCGAAGATGCGAGCTGCCTTAAATATAGTACCATCCCTACCTAAAATCTCCCTACCCCTACATTTACAAACCAATGGAATAATACCTGCAATCATACCTTAAGTCATATGCGCATTATTCCTTCTCGAATGTTGTTCTTCCAGAATTATCGCGCACCGATGCTGACTATTATTATTCTCGGAAATCAACCTTCTATCGTTACAGTGATATGTTTTTGGCGTGGTCATCGCGCCATAACAAACTATAAGATTCACCTTACATCTCCTACGCGTCGTATCACCGTATTGTGTTTTCTGACCTCCGACATCGAGAGGGATAGCGAGAGAGATGTATAAAAATGTCATACCACTCTCACGCTCCTTGTGCAAACGTCGCCGCTTTGCATTTCGCGGTCTCGAGATTGCGCGCACCAATGCTGCGCAATATTCTCGGATTACGCGATACGAAAATGCAGGTTTCGACTTGCATCTTCTACGCGGCATACCTCGGTATTCTCGGAAGTTGAGAGAGACGAATAGATTCATATCGTACCTCTCTCTCACACTCCTTGTTCGCGGGCACGATCTGACCTTGGAGCGATACCAAAATGCAGGTGTCGACTTGCATCTTCTACGCGACATACCAATGTATGTTGTTGTTTTCGACCTCCGACAACGAGAGAGAGAGAGAGAGATAGAGAGAGAGAGAGAGAGAGATGTACACTAATATCGTACCTCTCTCTCTCTCTCACTCGATTCCAACGTCGCAGATATCGGGGGCGCGATCTGGCCTTGGGGAGATAAGAGGGTTGCGGGTCGCTTCCTCCTACAACGCGTGACGTGTCATCGTCGAGGAACGCGTGACGTATCATCGAGGTACCACCCTCTACCTGCTCTCAAGGCCCATTCCCCCTCTAGTGATCCAGGGTCCCGGCCCCCACCTCCAGGAGTCGCCGCCCCCCCACCCGTCTCCCCCTCGTCACCGCTGCGGTACCTCTCGCCCCGCTTCACCCCTCGCCCTGCGTTGGATTAGTATCGGCATACAATAACTACTTTTGCGTTTCCTTCTCGTAGTCCTTCCTCCTATTCTTCTTCTTCTCATACCCATGCCGAGTTTAGTTTTAGCCTTCATCGTTGCCCACACTCCAGTCGCTGCGGCTTTTTCGCCAAAGGTCGCGTCGTTCGCGAACACGCGTTCTCGCGCTCGTTCGGCTAACGCGCGATCCGCCTCGTGTCGTCCCTCCAAATCCTTTCGACGAGAGTACGCGATATCGGGCTCCCGACACGCCGCGTCCAGCGGATTCACACCTTCGTCGCCACGAGCCAATCGCTTCAGCAAACGCGTCCCTGGTCCGCAGAACTGATATCCTGGAATGTGTAATTTCGAACGGTAAACGGTTTATGATACCGTTCACTAGTCCCGATCCTATGTTCTTCTTCTTCTTCGTTGGTCTACGCGTTACCGCAACCATACATGTGAAAATGGAGATACACGGAGACGCGAGGACAGTCGTAATTCGACGGTTCTTCGATAGCGATCGGTTCGAGGAGCGCTACGATTCTGATTCGCTCGACAGGTGTCGCAGGTATAAATAGCAGTGACGTTACGTGCTTGCGAGGAGAGAGAGAGAGGGAGAGAGAGCATGCGATTCGCGAAACAACCGAACGCTATTCGCGTGACCGCGAACAGGACGTTGGAGGATTTGACGTGGGACGAGTGTCGATCGCGCAGGCACGGTTTGTTGTTGCCGAAAAGCGTGCGAGCCGTGATCTGCGGTCCGTCCGGATGCGGGAAAACGAACGTGCTTCTCAGCCTGCTGGAGAGTCCGAACGGTTTGCGTTTCGAGAACGTGTACGTGTACTCGAAACCGTTGCGACAGCCAAAGTATCGGTATCTGCAGCGAGTGTTATCGCGCGTCCGTGAACTCGGATACTTTCCCTACTCGGACACCGTCGAGATCGTTCCACCGAGAGACGCTCGACCCGATTCGATCTTTGTGTTCGACGACGTGGCGTGCGACGAACAGACCGCGATCCGCGAATACTTCTTCATGGGCAGGCACGCGAACGTGGATTGCTTTTACCTGTGTCAATCGTACGTGAGAATACCGAAACAATTGTTCAGAGACAACGTGAATTTTCTCGTGCTGTTCAAACAGGACGGGACGAACTTGCGTCGCGTGTACAACGATCACGTGAACACGGACATGACGTTCGAGGCGTTCACCGACCTGTGCGCGAGATGTTGGAAACGACGATACGACTTCGTAGTACAACAGAAACGGTATCGTAGGTGACAGTCACGAGACATCGAGACGAAGAAGAAAATTGCCGAAATCAGCGCCGCTATACGAAAGAAATTAATGAATCTGAAACTCGGTAAAATGGCGACGAAAGCTGCTGCGGAGGAGAACGCGTAACCGATCGTCGAACCGTTGAAACATTTGGTCGAGAACACCGCAGTGTTGAAAACGATTCCAGCGACGTCATCAACGCCACGACCGTCGCTCGTCAAGCTTAAACATCGACAAAAACATCGTTTGAAGAAGAAGCGAGTATCCTTAACTCCGTCCACAGCCGAAGCGGCGATACTGCCCGAACAGACTCCGCTCCCGGATTCGAACGACGAAGACGACGACGACGACGACAGCGCCGACTACGAAACAACCGAGGAACATGACCATGGCGAGACGAACGAAACGATTCGAGAAGTTCTCGATCCAAAAACCCCTACCACCGTTGAAAACCTCGACGCGTACACTTGAAATGTCATTGGGCCGCTATCGCGCGAATATCTGTGCTTGTTCTTCACCGACACTAAGAAACTGATCGACAACATGTACGGCGTGTACCTAGACGACGACGAACAGCTGATGATCGGTGATTCCGTGCTCACGATCGGCGAGAACGACGACGATGTTAGCGTGAATGGCAAGCGATACGCGGGTACGCGAGGCTTGTACGAACTGCTGTTCATGCGAGTGCCTAACGAGCAAGCGTACACAAATGCTGATCTCGACGCGTACCGCGACATCTTGTTGGCGACGAACGCGCATAAACGGGACCATTCAGCTAGCAAATCCACGCTAGGCAACAAGGGCTACAAGTACAGGAAGATCGTGTCGGTGTTGTTGAGTAGTGGAGACCGCAACGTCGGCGGGATCGCGCGCGAAAGTCGAGGATTACCCATCGATGACGCGATGACGGTTACCGATAACGCGATCGATTACGTGCACTGGGACGATCCAAACGAATTGGTCGATAGATCTGACCTTGAAGCAATACCAAAATGCAGGTTTCGACTTGCATCTTCTACGCGGCATACCTCGGTATTCTCGGAAGTTGAGAGAGACGAATAGATTCATATCGTACCTCTCTCTCACACTCCTTGTTCGCGGGCACGATCTGACCTTGGAGCGATACCAAAATGCAGGTATCGACTTGCATCTTCTACGCGACATACCAATGTATGTTGTTGTTTCCGACCTCCGACAACGAGAGAGAGAGATGTACACTAATATCGTACCTCTCTCTCTCACTCGATTCCAACGTCGCAGATATCGGGGGCGCGATCTGGCCTTGGGGAGATAAGAGGGTTGCGGGTCGCTTCCTCCTACAACGCGTGACGTGTCATCGTCGAGGAACGCGTGACGTATCATCGAGGTACCCCCCTCTACCTGCTCTCAAGGCCCATTCCCCCTCTAGTGATCCAGGGTCCCGGCCCCCACCTCCAGGAGTCGCCGCCCCCCCACCCGTCTCCCCCTCGCCGCCGCTGCGGTTCCCCTCGCCACGCTTCACCCCTCGCCCTGCGTTGGATTAGAATCGGCATACTATAACTACTCGCAAATCCAGAGGACAACGGTAGCGACAGCACCGCTTCCTACCGGTAGCGAAACGTGGAGGCTTTCTTCCGTTTTTACCGCTCGTGCTGCCCGCTTTGTCGGCTATCGGAGCATTGGCCGGCGAAGCTGCCGGTATCGCCAAAGCTGTGAACGACGCGAAGGCCTCGCGAAAACAGCTGGAAGAAACGATGCGTCATAATCGGGCGATGGAAGGGCGAGGAATGTATCTGGCACCGTACAAGCGTGGCGCCGGCATGAACCTGTGACGACGACCGAGGAAAAAGAAACTACTCCGTTCGACCGGGCCTGCGGCGATAACGCGACAGCAGCTACAACAACAACAACAACACCAACAACCTATGACGAATCTGCAATTAGAACGCGAGTACGTTGATGTACAGTTTTTTCGCGGAGTATTTATGCGCGATACGCTCCCCGCGCGCGTACGACCGAACGAATGCGGTATCGCAAATCTTGACGAGAATCGCGGCGAAGGTACGCACTGGGTAGCGTACGCGAAACGCGGATCGCGCGTACAGTATTTCGACAGTTTTGGGAATTTGCGACCGCCCGCGGAACTGATCGACTATTTCGGGCGGGGAACGAAAAGTATGTCCACGATCAAGTACAATCACGATCGGTTTCAACGTTTTTACGAGATGAATTGCAGCCACTTGTGCGTACAATTTCTGCGACAAAAAGCTTTGGAATTTTGGCCTCGACGCTACCCGAGATAAATTGACGCGCAATCACACGTCCGAGACACTAGCGTAACCTACAGCGGTGGTTGTGGTAGTGGTAGCACAATGTCGCTCACGTTAACGTTAACGGGTCGGAGCAGCATGCTCACAGTCTATTATTTTCCACCGATAGATTTGAGCGACGGGCTGAACGAACTAGGACTCGCCGACTTGGAGACGTTTCACACGATACCGAACATTGACTCGAGCAACGATACGTTCTACTTCGTCGCGAACAAGAACGCCGCGATCCCCAGCATCGATGTCGCTCGCGACAGCGTTACGATCCCCCATTGTTCCTACGAATTAGACGCTATCGCCAAGCACTTGAGGCGTCAACTGTTCGATCGATATCCTCGAAGACGCGGTGACAACAAGAACGACGACGACGACGACAAGTATCCGCTAGTGCTACGAGCTAACAATAACACCATGAAAAGCGAACTGTACTGCTCGTTCTTCGTGGACTTTACGCAACCGAACAACGTGGATTCGTTGCTAGGATTCTCAGCGACGCGTGTCTTACAGCCGAGAATCTGGCACGAGTCCAACAAACCTATGAACATTATAACCGTTAACGTGATCAGAGTAACGTGTAACGTCACAGTCGGTGCCTACAGCAACGACAAACCTGTACACACGATTCACAAATTTTCACCTCGCGTACCACCGGGATATAAGATATCGGAAATTCCGCGACATGTCATTTACCTACCGATCGTTGCACGAGCGATACACAATCTGACGGTACGCATCGTCGATCAATACGATCGCCCTATAGATTTTTGCGGAGAGGAAATAACGATTCGCTTACACGTGCAACGGTGTTCGCGCGATTAGATAACGTGAACGCGCGCGAGTGTGTAGCATGTTGGTGTTCGATCACACGTACGACCCATCGTTCACCGTCGCCGCTGCTACCGCCGCTCCTCTGATTTCTGCAAGGCATTATCGTCGAAATGCAACACCTCTGCAACCACAGCTAACGACAACAGGCGCGCTAATAAAGACGGGGAGCGGAACGGGAACGAGAAGAAAAAGAAGAAGAAGCTTCAAATCGTTGACTCATCGAAACGCGCGTTTCCTACGATCCCTGGGATTCATCATAACGTACTAACATATCAGTTATATATACATACACGTCTAACGCAATGTCTACCATACTGGACGTGACGAGTACGTCGAATTTCGATGATCGTATCACGAAGATTGAGGTGCACGGTTACAATCCGTACGCCAACACGACGTACGACAATAACGATGAGATACGAATACCTATTTAGCAACAAGACCTGTACACGCTCCCGTGCGAAAGTTATCTCTACATCGAAGGACGTCTCTCTTTGATGACCGCCCCGACGACTAACGCGGACGTCAAAGCTGCTGCGAGAGTTTTTCTGGACAACAAGTGTGTCGCGTTCATGTTCGACGCGGTTCGATACGAATTGAATGGCGTGGAGATCGATCGTTCTAGAAATCCGGGAATCACGACCACGCTGAAACATTAAGCGTCATTATTTGTCGAGAGGAGCAAAGCGTTAATGAACGCCGGTTGGGACCATACCATCGCACACGACAAAGACATTTTTAATAGCCCGGCGTTCAATTTCTGCGTGCCCATGAACGCGTTACTAGGATTCTGCGAAGATTACAACCGTATCGTGATGAACGCGCGACACGAATTGATACTGATTCGTGCGCGAGTGGATACGAACGCGATATACGCGGTCACCCTAAACCCCGCGATAATACCGAAACTCTCGATCACCAAGATACAATGGCGTATGCCACACGTCGTGCTAGAAGACGCGAACAAACTGTCGATGTTACGTTTCCTGCAAAGAGATCGACCGATCGCGATGAGTTTCCGATCGTGGGAACTGCAAGAATATCCGTTGCTGCAAACGACTACCAAACACACATGGACCGTGAAAGCATCGTCGCAGATCGAGAAACCGCGATACGTGATATTCGCTATGCAAACCGATCGAACGAATAATCCCTTCAGAAGCGCGAACAACTTCGACCCGAACAATCTCGTAAACGTTCGACTGCACCTCAATTCCGAGACGTATCCGTACGACGACATGAACCTTGATTTCACTAAATCTAAATACGCGCTCCTGTACGATATGTACGCGAAATTTAAATCTTCGTACTACGGTCACGGCGAACCGTTGCTGAACACGTTCGATTTCTTGCGATGCGCCCCTATCGCGATCATAGTTTGCTCTCAACAGAATGAGTGCGTGAAGAACGCAACGATGGACGTTCGAATCGATTTCGAGTGTAGAGATAATGTACCTGCTAATACAACCGCGTATTGCTTACTCATACACGAGTGCATAGTCCAATACAATCCTTTGACGAACGTGGTGCGGAAAATCACGTGATGCTAAAAACGACAACTACTAGGACGATGATGATCGTGAAAACACCAGTCGCTATTTTGACACCGCCGCTGCTACATACTACTACTACTACTACTACTACTACTGCTACTACTACTACTGCCTAATAATGTTATCCGTCGTGGTCGACCTGCAAGGCTTTAAGACCGAACGTAACACGTCCGTCGCTAAGGAAATTGCGATTCTCGCGAACAATCTCGACACGGAAACGACCATATGTCATTGGATTTTTGGAACCACCGTACTCCTACGCTCGCTTGTCATCGTTCGAGAAGCGTCAAGCGACCTGGCTCACGACGCATCATCACGGGGCTTCGCTGGTCCGACGGCTGGGTGCCGTACCACAGGCTTCCCGAAATGCTCACCCGCGAGCTCGCAACCGTCCATGCGGTGTTCGTGAAGGGACTTGAGGAAAAGACCTGGTTATCGCAACTGCCCCTACGAACAGATCGACACATCGTAGATATCGTTGAGATGTACGAGAAGAAGAAGAACAACAACAACGACGATGACACCTGCGACTCCGACCATGACGACGACGACGACGAGGATACCGATGGCTCCGACGTTGACGACGATTATTGTGGAATCGTACCTCCTGACACGGTTGTTCCTAACCTGAAATCAATGCCTGCAAAGAACACTGTACGATGCGCTTTCCACAATGGTGTCGGTTGTGTGTGCGCACTGGAAAACGTTCAGAAAATATGGAATTATATGCACTGTGGAATTTAACGCTACACTTTCTTTTATCTTCTATATTATATATAGTAAAGTCCTTATATTTTACATATTTTGTGGACATTTATTGCATAAATAAACGCAATATTTGTTATGAAAATATGTTAAGGCTTTTATTTTAACACTCCTCCTCCTTCTCCTCCCCCTCCTCCTCCACCTCCTCCTACTCCTACTCCTACTCCTACTCTTACTCCTCCTCTTGCAACGACGATGGCTACCACCCCCACCACCATCATACTGTACATGTATGATTGCAACCCGCTATAAAAAAGGTACCGATCTGTCTTGCGGGGGCACATTACATCGCCTACGTTCGTAATAACCGTTCAGTAGAGTTAGCTGTAGTACGTATTCAAAATGTTTAACCGACATTTCAACGACGCTTCATACATGATCGAGAATCATCTCAATCGCTGCAACGATACGGATTTTCCTACTAAACAGCGTCGTCCGAATCTAAGGTACATTATATACGTCTGTATGATTTCTGATTTATACAATGCCGATCGAATCATCAACTCTGTGCGTGTGTTTCTTACAGCGATAAATCCGTAGCATCACCCAAGAAAGCCGTCATACGAATCATGGGAAGTGATTATCCATCGACATTGACCACATACAAACGCATCGCAATTGGAATTCGTATCGAGCAGGATTCGTGTCGCGTTGAAATCGCGATAGTCGATAGCAAATCCAACGAACTTTGTTTCTCCATGTCTACGTGGAAACTTCTACTGCAGCAAGAACCGGTGATACTTCAACGTTTCCGTAACGACGCAACTCCATCTCATCAAGACCCTATCGTCGTCGATCATTTACGCATCGACTTTACGCAAATCAACAGTCAACGAATTGCCAAAATATCGGATGGCAGTTCCATCATATACATGGCCGACGCTACGATACGTCAAATGTTCAAATACGATCGCTGTATCGATCATACGTTCTCGTGGTTGTCAGAAATTCTACACTGCGTAAGCAGCAAATACGCGTCATTTGTCGGCATTATACGTACCGCTACGACACCGACCGCTGATTATGAGAAACTTATTTCCGAAAGCGAATACTTCGAACCTCATTCTTTGTTAGATTGTGAATTATTAGCTTTATGCTTAGATTTGATGATTAACACTGCTCGCAACGTATCATCATTATAATGTATACATATCTATATGCTTTACCAATAAATACAACACTTTATCGCACGAATATCTGTATTGCTTGATACCTTCAACGATCCATTCCTTTCCTATCCTCGCCGGATATCACTTATTCCAAAAAACTAGTGTTCTTTCAATCTTCATTTCTTACACTAGGTATGTTACGATCTAGAAACATCCATATCTCTTATTACACATTTCGAATAACATATATTCTATTGTATAGTTTCCTGCAATGTAACTGTACTCGCGCGCACCGATGCTGCGCATTATTCTCGGAAGTGGACCTTCCATCGTTACAGCTATATGCTTTTGGTATGGTGTTCACGCGATGGTCATGCGGGTTTCGACTTGCATCTTCTACGCGTCATACCTCATTATTCTCGGAAGTTGACCTTCGAGCATTATATGTTTTTGGCGTGGTTATTGCGCAATAGCCATGCAGGTTCCGACTTGCATCTTCTACGCATCATACCGCCGTATATTTTGACTATGTCCCTACAGAGAGAGAGAGAGAGAGAGATGTACGAAAATATCATACCTCTCTCGCACACCTTGTTCGAACGTCCCATCTATCGCGGGCTCGATCTGGCCTTGGGGAGATAAGAGGGTTGCGGATCGCTTTGACTTTTCGCGGTTCAGATATCGCACGCAAAGATGCCGCGTATTATTCTCGGAAGTTGACCTTCGAGCATTATATGTTTTTAGCGCTGGTATTACGCGATAACAAAATGCAGGTTTCGACTTGCATCTTCTACGCGTAATAGCTCCGCATATTTTGACCACGGGCCGAGAGGATGAGTCATCGGCGGTACCCTCCCCCTCTCGCCCCTCCCCCGCCCCAGGTGTGTGTGTGTGTGTGTGCTCGCGCGCGCGCGTTCCCTCTCCACCGGTTCATTCCCACTTCGACGAGTCGCGTTCCCCCCACCCGTCTCCCCCTAGCCGTCCGTGCGATACCCCCCCCGCCCCCTCTTCGCCCTTCGCCGCCAATTGGTCCAAAATCGGCGTATCTAGAGACGCGGTAGCGTCTCGACGCCAAGTACATGAAAGACACCCTGTATATGTCGACTGTCGCTACCGTGTATCTTTACTTGTCCCCCGGCTATTCCAACCTAACCTGAAACTTATTTCATTAATATCTCATCACGCCTGTAATATTTTCTAAATTTAAAGGCATTTTTCTTATGTGAACCGCATATAAGCTTTCGAATAAGACCAAATTCAATGAAATCGGTCCACGCATGACACAGATATCGTAATATCGTCTCATGGATCTGTCAGAAAGGATAAGATTCTTCTTCTTCTGATTCTTCTGATTCTTCTGATTCTCCAAAGAATTTTTCGTCAAACATATACATACATATATACTACGCGTACACGCACACCGACGAACTAACACATGTTTCGTTCGTCGATTCGCCGACTCTCGGGATCATTCGGCAGGGATCGCCGTCCGTCATTGTACATATACATTATTATATATATACCTATACTTGAAGTCATTTTAGAAGGAACCCATTTCGCGCATGTAGAATGAGCTCATTGGCTCCGAGGGAGCGTTTGTTTGGGATACAGCCAATAGTAGCTTGTTTCGGCACCAATGAGCGCCAACATGCGCAGAACAGGTCTGAACTTGTCTGTCACTGGGTTCCTTCTAAAATGACTTCTCGTATATGTATACTATTTTATATAACCTACCATTTTATAACCTACCAAGTGTCAAATAATGTAAGTGGTCCAAATTTGAAATGTCAGCAGTTTTTACACTAAATAGAAGACTGAATTATTATCTCAATAAACAAGGTAAGTCGCCAAAATCTCAATAAACAAGGTAAGTCGCCAAAATTTTTTAATAGATTTCTTATGTAGAGGCGCAGACTTGGAAGTTGTCCGGGGAAGGTACGATCGACAGAGAAGCATCTTCTTTCGCATTAGTTTCTGGAAATTTGTACCATGCATGTACAAAATATAAATTATAACAAATTGCATTTCATTTAAATTGACAGATATATTTTTATACCAGCAAACTATTTTTAATTTAGAGTTTTTATGTAAACTTATAGAAATGAAGGAGACGCTCAGACTTGAATAGAAATGAAGGCGACGCACAGGTTTCGATAGAAATGAAGGGAATGCACAGGCTTGGAGGTTGTCTGGAGAAGATTAGAAGATAGACAAAGTATCTTGTTTCGCACAAGTTTCTGGAAATTTGTCAAATAAGGTAAACCGACAAAATTTCAGATCACATTAATGAAAAAAGTATGCTGAAAACGCACCTCCCTTGATACGTTTCAATCTTTTGTGAAAGACATTCGTAATACTTTAATTAATAAAATCCACAGTAGTTGCCACGCTATTCATTAATTTTACTAATTTCCCATTAACAATATTCCAATTCACCAATAAATTCATCAATAAACATACTAAACCAACACGAATAAAAATATTGAATCTCTTCGTTCATTTTCGCTATATTATCATTAGTATTTTTTAAATTTCCTGCAACAAGACTTTCTACCATATGCTCTCACCTCTTTTGAACACATTATGTAGTATACACTTACTATAGCAAAAGACCACTCTATTTCTATATAAGTTCTACGTTAAGTTGTATAACTAAAAAATGTGGCATTCATATATTTACAGATAATCGAAGCAGCAGATGATGCAGTGTGATCTACGTCAGACTATGAATGCACAAATTTACAGGTAGGGTTTTGCACGCGCAATTATTCATTCACCGATCTTAACATATGAGTACGTGTGATAATTTATAAATAATCTGTGTCGTATTTTTTCAGTTAATGATGCAGACGAAGAGAATTATTTCAACATACTTAAAGAGAAGTAACCCTGCTGCACGAGAAAATGAAAAAGTAAGCACATTTTCATGCATAAAATAAAATAATCATGTATGAAATAAAATAATAAAATATTTATTTTTAATATTAATCGAAAATATTTTTAATATTAATAAATTTTTAATATATATCATTACGGCAATTCGCAGGAGAAAAATACGTTAATAATCAGCAACATGATGCGGCTGAGTTTATTACCTCTCTTTGTGATCATGAGATTCTTATTAAGAATGCAGTACAACAGGAAATTACAACGGTATTGAGATGTTTAAAGTGTAATTACACAAGTACTACTATCAGTACAAATTGTGTGGTAGATCTTGCACTGCCCAAGATGTTAAAAAAAATCATTTGAATTTCAAAATATAATAAAATACAATTTCACAGGATGGAAAAATGTGAAAGATCCTTGCAATAATTGTGATAATTCAAATTCAAAGACAATGAAGAAAATCGATATAACTGCTTCCAAACAAATTCTTATTGCAAAATTACATTTGTTCGATCACGATAGTAGTGGAACAACAACGAAAGTGGAAAATTTCTACTTCAAAGCAATGCCTACTACTAAAATACAATTGGTAGATCACTGTTATAAACTTAAGGCTGCGATTTTTCACCACGGTAAAAGTATTGCCGATAGTCATTACACGAGTATGGTAAGGGGTAAGGGCACAACGTGGGTATCCGTTGATGATTTACAAGCAGAAAAACAAGCTTGGCCACGAAATGCTAAAAATGCATACATATTTTTCTTCGAAAGGTGTTAATTGTGGTTGTTATTACACTTGTAACGTTCTCTGACGAGACGTTGCCGTTAGTTACAGGAGATTCCACAAGTAGAGCGGCTTACCCGTGGAATTGTGGGATTGGTTCAGGTGGCGTGCGATAAAGAAATGAATTTCACGAAACTAGAGTCCTTCTTTTTAACGATTGGTAACAAAAATAGTTTATTCAAAAATGGTTTTGACGCTAGGTCGAAATGGAACGTAATATAAGACACGGAGTCATGAGAACTATAACGATAAATTAATATAATTCAACGTAAAGTAATTACGTTGCGACGTATCGGTCGGTTTAAAGAATATCGTTTTGATTTAGGTTTCGACGCGGGGTCGGTAATAAAGAGTATCGTTTCGCTTTTGACGCTAAGTCGGTAATAAAGAATATTGCGCTGATTAATATTAAAGATTCGGTTCTAGATCGTTAGTTGAACATAAGATCTCGACACTAAGTCGGATTGTGAGACTAGAAATGACGCTTGGTCTATTTGGTATGTTTAAGTTGAGAGATCGAGAGGATTCCTTCTCTTCGATTTGGAGTTGCTTCCTGTTGCCTATCAGCTTGCCCACGCTTTCTAGGATGGTAGCTGAGTGCTAGTGAAAGCGATCTCAGATGGTAGCTAGGTAGCCGGTTAGGGCGTCCCCAGATGGAAGTTGGATTCGGCGGCTTCCTTCCCTCGGATTGGTAGTGTGCTTCTGGTGCCTATCAGCTGGCACCACGCATTACAGGATGAGGTTGAGGGGCTAGTTAAAGCGACCTCGTATGGATGTTGAGGGGCTAGTTAAAGCGACCTCGGATGCAGGTTGAAGTTTGGAAGTCAGGACGATGATTTTAGATAAACTTCTGTTAGACTGAGGGGCTAGTGAAAGCGACCTCGGTGTTGGTTCGGTGGCAGAACCAAGTCTGCTCTCTGCTGCTGGCGGGCCTCTATTTATACCAGTTTGTGATATTTGACGCGCACCAATCACTCGCTGCGCGATCTCGCGCACCAATTAGAATTAGCATCCGGTTCACGCCACTCGTGCACTACACACGGATTATTCGGCGTCCGGTTGATCGTGCGGACTGCGCACGCGCGCTTGGTTCACTAGCGCCACTGTGTTCACTGTTTGAATAGGCGGCTAAACGCATGCGTTGCCCGTCACTAGTTTGATTCGCGCGCTGTTTGAACACGCTCTCGCATGCGTGGTATACTATCTTAGGTATAATATAAACGAAATTAACAATATGTGTGCAAACAAAAGGAAAATTTTATGGCGGTAGGTAGCGGTACGTTACACACTTCGATGTTAAATACGTTCAGCGCCATAAGCTGCTTCGCACACCATGTATTGTACACAAAGTACTATACATATAATACATATAGATTGGCAATGCGGTGCACATGGTTTCTTTTCGTAGTTGTTAAATTTATGTAGAATGTATCCTTAATTCTGTCCCGTGATAATTTGTAAGTTATAATAACATTAAAAATTATCTGAAGTCATTCCCTAGTATGCAAATTATCTTTGTAAAAAGAAGCGAGATCCCCCCAAAAAACTTAAAAAAAGTAAAAAAAATTACGCCAAGTACATGAAATCAAATAAATCACAAAAAATAGAAGATAAGAATAATTGTTTAGCGTTAGAATTAGAGGATTTTAGATTAAGGGTTTGAGAGGTACGCGGAACACCACTATGTAGTTTACGTCTAGTTTATTAGCGTTAACACTTGTCCTTAATTGTAGTCTTATAATTCTATTAAAGTTTAAAGCAATATTAATAATTGAAGCAAGTCTCTTTCTCCTAGCACCCAGAGATTATTAGCGGTCTATAGGCGTAAGCGCAATTATTTAAAGCAAGTAACTATTTAAGCAAGCACAAGCCAAAGGTTAAGCGAAGAAGCTAAGGAGCTAATTAAGCAATTACAAGCACGACCCGTTTGCAGATAAGCATGTCGACACCTGATCCCAGCGAGAGTGAGCGAGGAATCTTCTCGCGATTTCCGGGAAGCGTACTCTCCCCCTGCCATCGATCTAGAATCGATGGAGGGGGGGGGCCCGGATCGACTTTCCGCATGAGTGAATCGGCCCGCCAGAATTGGCTAACCGAATTTGGTACGCGTGACCGGGAGATGGCGCTAAGCTGCCGATTTCTTGTACATTTCCCGCCCGCCTTCATCGTAGATGAATGATCCGTCTGGCGAACGAGCGGCTGATTGGTGGCGAGCGGTGACGCGATAGTGCAGCAGTACAGCAGCGCCTCTCCCTCATGCAGAAGCCGATCCAGGTATTTCAGTATGCGCGGCGTGATTGTGGTCTGTAACAAAAGGAAGATAAATTAGTTTAACTATCGGCCGTACATATTCGGATCGCTCGGTTTTTACGGTGACGACTCTAGTAAGTCCGTCAGCCCCGGGGTGAAGCCTAGTGACTCGTGCGAGCGGCCACTTGGCGGGAGTTTGCAGCTCGGAACGTAGCAGGCACAAATCGTTGACTCTCGGCTGCTTATGCTGGTGAGTCCATTTATTTCGTGCCTGTACGGTCTGCAGATACTCCGACGTCCATCTTTGCCAAAAGTATGCCCTCATTTGTTGAAGCAAATGCCATCGGGACAATCGAGTCGTAGGGATGCCGTCTACTGGAGGATCAGGTACGGAGATTTTTGGGCCCCCTATAAGAAAGTGTCCAGGAGTTAATGCGGACAAGTCGTCGGGATCGTCGCTCAATGGCTGTAACGGTCTCGAATTCAAGCAGGCTTCGACTTGGGCAAGCAGCGTAATCCATTCCTCGAAGGTGAGCCGTTGTTCACCGATGACCCTTCGAAGATGGTGTTTTACGGCCTTAACAGCGGCCTCCCAAGTACCGCCGAAGTGGGGAGCGGAAGGAGGATTGAATTTCCAGGTGATTCCTTCAGTTAGCAGGTGTGTTCGCAGTCTTCCATCCTCCTTGTTCAACCCATCCACCAGTGTTCGAAGTCCCCTGGCAGCACCTACGAAATTGGTGCCCTGGTCGCTGTGAATCACCGAGCAGAGGCCACGCCGAGAGGTAAATCTGCGTAGTGCAGCAATAAATGCATCGGTGCTGTAATCTGAAACCATTTCCAGATGTAAAGCACGGGTTGCGAGACATTGGAAGATAGCAATATAATCCTTATAACAGCGTTGCCCTCTCCCCCTAGATGCTAACAGGAGAAAGGGCCCAGCATAGTCAAGTCCGACTTGAAGGAAGGATCTCCCTGGCGTCACTCGGGGGGCTGGAAGATTGCCCATGAGTTGTTGTCCAGCGGTGGCCTTCCAGCGTACACATGACAGACAGCGGTGAATGTGTGCCTTAACTCTTTGTCGTCCTTGAAGAATCCAGTATTGCTGGCGTAGAGTTGACAAAGTAAGTTGAGTGCCACCATGTAACGTTCTTCTATGAGCCTCATCTATTATCAGACCAGTGAAATGGCCCTCCTTCGGCAGGATGAGGGGGTTCTTCTCCTGCATTGGCAGGAGAGAGTGTCGCAGCCTTCCTCCGACCCGCAGTGCTCCCTGGTCATCCTGGTACGGCGTAAGCCGTAGCAGCTTGCTATGCTTAGGAAGGGGTCGCTTACTTTCAAGGCATCGAATGTCTTCAGCAAACTCTTGGTGTTGGACCACGTGGACCCAATGAGCTCGTGCAGCATCCAGCTCGGCTGTTGCCAGCTGAGATCCTCCGTATGTTTTAGGTTGGCATGGGCGACGCCATCGAAGACACCAAGCAGTTAGTCTAAGAAGAGGCTGAATGGATGAATAACGAAGCAAAATATATTCCCCTACTGTTTTGATGCCCGAGGATGCCACGTTGTGAACATTCCTAGCCTCAAGTTCCGTGGTGAGAGCAGGCAGCTTCTCTCCCTTTTCCCATCCCGATGGATCGCTCAGCCAAGGGGATCCAGACCACCACAGCGCATAGTCAGGCAGTTGACTAGGTGAAAGGCCTCGGGAGGCGCAATCAGCTGGATTCTCCAGCCCCGCTACGTGGTGCCAACGCGCTTCTGGCAACGTGAGTTGTACTTCAGACACTCTATTTGCCACGTAGGTTTTCCAACGGGTAGGATGACCACGTAACCAGGCTAAAGTTATAGTCGAGTCGCTCCACAGGTGAGTCTCCACCTCCTTCAGTTCCATGCTCTCGCGGGTTAGGATCATTAAGCGAGTCAGTAGTGTGGCAGCGCAGAGTTCCAGGCGCGGTAACGAGATTTTCTTCAATGAGGCGACCTTCGTCTTAGCGTTGACGATCTGTGTGCGCACCTGCCCCTGGGAATCAACTATCCGGAGGTAAATAACAGCAGCGTAAGCCCTCTCGGAAGCATCTCCAAAGCCATGGAGCTCTCGTGACTGGACCGTAGGATGTAGGCCTAACCATCGAGGTAGGCAGATGCTGTTTAAAGCGGATAACTCTGTAAGGTATCGATGCCACGTTTCTTCTTCCCTGCAGGTAGTGGTGTATCCCAATCTAGATTTAAGATCCATAATGATTGCATAAAGGTTTTGGCGGTTATCGTGACCGGGGATACCAAGCCCAGTGGGTCGAAAATACGGGCAATTCTGGAGAGCACTTGTCGGCGCGTGACGACATCGCTGCCAGAGTCCTGCTCCACCTTGACCCGGAAGCAATCGTCAGATAGGCTCTAGTGGACTCCCAGAGCCACGTAAGTTTCGCCGTGCTGCCACTTAACTTCGGGAATAGCATCTCCTGACGACAAGGCCGCCATCAACGAAGAGCAATTGGACGCCCATTTTCGGAGATTGAATCCGCCCGCCAAACATACCCTCCTTAGCTCGTCCTGTGGATCCGGAGCTTCCTTCTCTGAATTAGCGCCAGTTAAAACGTCATCCATATAGACGTCGCGTCGAAGGATTTCAGCTGCTCGGGGGTAGCGACTCTGCTCGTCGGCAGCCAGTTGATGAAGCGTACGGATTGCTAGATAGGGGGCACAAGCGAGGCCATAGGTGACCGTATTCAGTTCATAGTCACCTCTTTCTTCCTCTTCAGTCTCCCGCCATAGGAGCCTCTGGTATCGTCGGTCCTCGGGGTTAATTAAGATCTGTCTGTACATCTTTTCAATGTCAGCTGTCAGACAGATCTGGTGAGTCCTCCAACGCAGCAGTAGCTGCTGTAGGTCCGGAAGCAGACTAGGGCCTACCAACATCTGGTCATTTAAGGACTTCCCGTTAGTCGTTAGGTAGGAGCCATTGAAAACCACCCTAAGCTTGGTCGTGAGGCTGCTCTCTTTCAACACTCCGTGGTGAGGTAAATTGAAACCTGGACATAGAGGTTCAAGCCCCCCTTTTCTGTTCATATGACCGAGCTCCTCATACTCACGCATAAACTCTCGATAGGTGCTGGCAAAATTACAGTCCCGCTGGAACCGAGCCTCCATCCTCGCAAGCATGAGTTTGGCCCCGTGTCTCGACTCTCCTAGTTCAGCGCACGCGCGGAATGGCAGACGTAGCATGTAGCGTCCGAACTCCAAGCGTTGATGGGTTTGGCGAAAATGGTCTTCGCATTGCTGCTCTTCCGCCGTATACGTAGTGGGTAACGTCATCTCCGCTTGCTCCCAGAACCGCCGAACCAATGGTAGCAGTTCTTCGTCCAGGGTACTAGCGAGAGAGGTAGAGTGACTCTTCCCAGAAGCACTACGGGTGTCCTCCATACACACAGGCCCTGAGACTATCCACCCAAGCGATGTCCTTTGCGCGATGGGCTCCCCCGTGTCTCCCCGTAGCACCCCGTCCTCCAATACCAAGGGATAGGCGTCAGCCCCCAATAGCACATCAATCTGACCCTCTCCAGTGAAATCAAGATCGGCTAGCTGAATTCCCCGCAGGTGAGCCCATACTCGGGCTTTAGTACCCAGCCGCGGTCGGTACGACGTGATTCTGGGTAGCACTAGAGCCGTTGTTCCTAGACGGCGTCCAGACGTAAGGTGGGGCTTAAATTCTAGATGCACACGGCCGTGGACCCGGGAAGTCTGCCACCAGCCGATACCGACGATACGAATGTCTGACGACTTTCTTCGGAGTCGCAATTCTTGAGCCAGCACCTCGGTAACCAAGGACACTTCACTACCCTGATCTATTAGGGCACGCACCAATCGGGGCTCTCCACTGGAAGACAGCACTCTTATGCGAGCCGTAGCCAGCAAAACAGCGGGGCAATCCGCTGTTACGTAGCTTGCCGTATTCGTCGTTACCTCCGGGGAGGGGGGCACCGGTTCACTGGTGTGCTCCGGTCCATTACTGTCCTCATGTATGGAGGTGTGGTGTTTACGAGCGCACCGTTGGCAGCGCCGTTCCGATCGGCAGTCCACTACTTGATGCCGTCCCAAGCAGTTGTAGCACAACTTCAATTCACCCAGTACCGATTTTCGCTCTAGCGCACCTTTCGATTTGTAGGCGCTACAGAATAATATAAAATGTTTACTCTTACAGATAGCGCACTGCTCAGGAGCACGTTTCTGTTTGGTCGTCTGATGCACCCGCGTAGTCTTTTGGCTTCCTCCGGTTTTAGTGGATCGTCCCTCAGGTTTGTGATTTCCTCCCTTTTGCTCTTCCAGAGCCGTAACGGTGCGAATCCGTGTCGACAGGAACGCCTTCAGCTTATGGAAGGCCGGCGGTGCCGTCTGGTCACCCAAGAGGGTTTCCCACTCCCTCCTCGATTGTGGGTCCAGACGCTCCACTATCAGATGGACCAGCCAATCCCCTGTTCCATCAAAAGGCCGCTTCATTCCTGCGAGGGCCTCGATAAAATCGTTGACGGAGAAGTACATCTTCTTGAGGTCGGCACTAGATTCTCTATTGAGTGACGGTAGATTAAATATATTGCTCATTTGAGCCTTAACCAGTAACCTTTCATTCTCATAGTAGTCCTTAAATATGAGCCAAGCACGCTCAAAGGTCTCCTCCCGAATCAGTATATTTCTGAGAGCAAGAAGGGCGTCACCCTTTAAACTTCCCCGCCAGTATTGGAGACGTTCCACATCAGTTATAGTGTCGTCATGTATGATTAACGATCGGAATGTAGCACAAAACTCGGGCCAAGCTTCATAACTGCCGTCGAACTCCGGCAAGGGTAATCGAGGTAGCGAGGCCTTCGACCGAGAGGCTCTAGCAGAGGTCGAGGAAGTGGTCGACGGCCCCCCTATCGCGATCGGAGCCGTCGTCGTCCCACCTTCGAGTTCTCTTAATTTATCTAAGAACTTCGCTTCTTCCACGCAGAACAGTTCTTCTGCCGCGGAAAAGTGGTCCTCTGTGAAGTAGGGCAGCGCTAAAACTTCTTCCCTGCCCTCGGTGAGCAATCGGATGTGTTGGTCTTCGTACCTTTTCCAATTACCGCGTAGTATTTCTAACCGGGCCTCGACGGCTCCCAGTGTAATTTTGCTAGCACCTAATTTCTTTAGATTTACGAAGGCCTTTGAAATACGATCCTTCAGCACTGATTGCGTTTGAATAACAGCAGCCATTGTTCACAGGTCGAGTAAGGTCACTGATGGCGGTTACACGTGGCACTCGCGAACGCTCTCGAAGCAGTTTCCAAAGGCGCAGGCTCCGGTTCGAAGGACCAAATGTTTAGCTTTAGAATTAGAGGATTTTAGATTAAGGGTTTGAGAGGTTCGCGGAACACCACTATGTAGTTTACGTCTAGTTTATTAGCGTTAACACTTGTCCTTAATTGTAGTCTTATAATTCTATTAAAGTTTAAAGCAATATTAATAATTGAAGCAAGTCTCTTTCTCCTAGCACCCAGAGATTATTAGCGGTCTATAGGCGTAAGCGCAATTATTTAAAGCAAGTAACTATTTAAGCAAGCACAAGCCAAAGGTTAAGCGAAGAAGCTAAGGAGCTAATTAAGCAATTACAAGCACGACCCGTTTGCAGATAAGCATGTCGACACCTGATCCCAGCGAGAGTGAGCGAGGAATCTTCTCGCGATTTCCGGGAAGCGTACTCTCCCCCTGCCATCGATCTAGAATCGATGGAGGGGGGGCCCGGATCGACTTTCCGCATGAGTGAATCGGCCCGCCAGAATTGGCTAACTGAATTTGGTACGCGTGACCGGGAGATGGCGCTAAGCTGCCGATTTCTTGTACAATAATAATTACAAAATAAAAAAAAGATGAGAAATCAGAATGAGCTGCAAGTACATAAAGCTGCTTTCCAACTGCGCTTAAGATGACACAACTATATATACACAGCTAAAATGCTGTGTTCATACATTCCATTACCCATATCGTGGACATTTTAATTAACCCATCAAAAAGATGCCCATTTAAAAACATTGTCGTAAATTAATAGCTGTACAAAATTACTTATATACACAAATTGCGCCAATTATCACAATGGCTATTTATACAAAGAAAAAAATGTATTAAATAATATTAAGCAGATATATTTTTATATGAATAAATATTTTAATACAAATAAATATTTTATTCAAAATACTTGGCGCTGCGAAACCGAAAAAATGTCAATTGTCTTAGTATTAATTAATAATTTACAATAACTCCCTTACAATCGAAAATACATAAACATATACATATACATATTAGAAACGCAGTCAGATTTATTCTATATATATTTAATTCTGATATCATATGTAGCATATGCACATACACACATCCACGATCGCACGCATAAGACAAAAAGAAAAAGATTATTGCAATTTATACATATTTATTCAGTTTAGCAACACCAATTCGCAGAGCAGCGCCAAGTATTTTGAATAAAATATTTATTTGTATTAAAATATTTATTCATATAAAAATATATCTGCTTAATATTATTTAATACATTTTTTTCTTTGTATAAATAGCCATTGTGATAATTGGCGCAATTTGTGTATATGAGTAATTTTGTAAAGCTATTAATTTACGACAATGTTTTTAAATGGGCATCTTTTTGATAGGTTAATTAAAATGTCCACGATACGGGTAATGGAATGTATGAACACAGCATTTTAGCTGTGTATATGTAGTTGTGTCATCTTAAGCGCAGTTGGAAAGCAGCTTTAAGTACTTGCAGCTCATTCTGATTTCACATCTTTTTTTTATTTTGTAATTATTATTCTTATCTTCTATTTTTTGTGATTTATTTGATTTCATGTACTTGGCGTAATTTTTTTACTTTTTATGCCTACTGGCACGGATTTGTCCAACGACGAGGTGGATTAACGGCACGTATAATCCCCACAAAATTACCTTTTTTAAAAAAAGGTACAAAAACGACCGCCAAGTATATAATCTCATCAAAAAGAATCCCATTTAAAAACATTGTCGTAAATTAATATAAATTTATTAATTTGCTATATTTAACTTTACAAAAGTAATGATATACAAAAATTGCGCCAATTATCATAATGGTTATTTATACAAAGAAAAAATGTATTAAATAATATTAAGCAGATATATTTTTATACAAATAAATATTTTAATACGAATAAATATTTTATTCAAAGTGTTTGGCGCTGCTCTCCGAATTGGTGTTGCTAAACTGAATAAATATGTATATTTATACATATGCATTATGCATTAAAATCCTTTTCTTTCTTGTCTCAGTGGCGTCTTGTCTCGTTTTATTTATTAACCAAGTCAATTAACATTTTTTCGGTTTCACAGCGCCAAGTATTTTAAATAAATTATTTATTCGTATTAAAATATTTATTTGTATAAAAATATATCTGCTTAATATTATTTAATACATTTTTTCTTTGTGTATATAACCATTATGATAATTGGTGCACTTTTTGTATATCACTACTTTTGTAAAGTTAAATATAGCACATTAATAAATTTATATTAATTTACGACAATGTTTTTAAAAGGGATTTTTTTTTATGAGATTATATATATTTGGCGCTCTTTTTTGTACCTTTTTTTAAAAAAGGTAATTTTGTGGGGATTTCACACCTTTTGTATTATTGATGACTGGATAATTTTTTCACCCCCTCGGATTTATTTTTTTTAACAATATATTATATTGTCATCCAAACTACGCACGCCTGCAAAGCTACAAGACAATTGGATTGGTAGAATTGGTTTAAATTTGATTTTACAGATATGAATCAAACATGCAAAAAGCAGACAGATGATTGAAGCTGAATAAAATCGTTTAATAAAATAGTTTAATTAATATAATACTATGTCCTATTTATTTTTTTTCTCCTCTAAATTATACAGTTTTCCACATTCGTAATAAAATTCGATTTTAATTGTATATACATTTTTCTTAAAACTCTAAAATAGAATTATACACGAAAATGTGCTTATTTTTTTCGTTTGCTCGTGCAGCAGGGTTACTTCCTCTTTCGCTTCTGCTTCGATTATCTGTAAATATATAAAAGCCACATTTTTTAGTTACAACATAACGTAGAACTTATAGAAAAAGTGGACTTTTGCTATAGTAAGTGTAGAGACTACATAATGTGTCCGAAGGAGATGAGAGCGTATGGCAGAAAATCTTGCTGCAGGAAATTTAAATGCTAATGGTCATAATTCAGGAAAAAGGAACGAAGAGATCCAATATTTTTAACGCACAATTTATTGGTGTTGGAATAAAATTAATTTAGTATGTTTCTTGGTGAATTGAAATATTGTTAATGGGAAACTAATAAAATTAATGAATAGGGTGGGAACCACTGTGGGTTTTAATAAAGCATTACGAATATCTTTTACAAAAGATTGGAAAGTATCAAGGGAGATGTGTTTTCAGCGTATTTTCTTCACTAATGTGACTTACTCTACATTGCAAGCAGTACGCTATAATTTTCTTAATTCTTAATGCTACGCTAATCTGAAAAGTTTTGTCGAGTTACCTTATTTGACAAATTTCCAGAAACTTGTGCGAAACAAGATGCTTCTCTGTCTATCTAACCTTCTCCGGACAACCTCCTAGCCTGTGCATCCCCTCTGTTTCTATAAGCTCTACATAAATAGTCTATTAAAAAATTTTGGCGACTTACCGTGTTAATTCAGACAATAATTCAGTGTCCTATATGGTGTAAAAACTCGTGACAGTTCAAAAATTTTGACAAGTTTCCTTATTTGACACTTGGGAGGTTATGATTATTTGACACTAGATAGATTACGTTTACCTCAACAGATCTGCTCTCTGTCTGGCTGTCACGTGACAACAATTTATTACGCGGATTGGCTGAAACCATCATCCAATGAACGACATCCCTGAGAGACATTTCCTCACCCTTTCATGCTCCGCTCTTGCCGAGAAGTATAGGATGATGACGATTCTTAATCATGAGAACATAAAATTCGGCAAATTGCAACTTTACATCGAAATATCTCAGCTCATAAGGCACGTAGGAACAAAACGAAGACACTTTTCTGATGTAAATCAAACCCAAGCTATCCATTAAGATCATTCAAAATCTAAGCGGATCAGCCATTATTGAGATTCGATAATCTCAGTGTTCTTGATAGCGGGTCGTGGCGTAATATAGACACTCTGTGCCTCGCGCTGCACATATACCTGTATATACTTGGCGCGAGACACTACCGTGTCTCTTGATTGGGGCAACACGGCGCAAGCACGTGGAGGACCGGCAAAGCAAGTAAGCAAGCGTAAAAATGGGGGTGCAACCAGGAGGCGATAGCGCCTGCTCGTGAGTCTAAAGGAGAATCGAAACGTAATTACATATGTTGGCTGCACCGTTACTTGTTGCTATGCATTGTCACCTGCGACGAACAGTTTTGTATTTACGCCAATTTTTTTAACATAAAATGTCTATCATTACCATCCACTGGCTATTATAGGCATGGTCTTACGCAATCTTGATACACTTACGTATATACAGGGTGTTTGGGAATGCAATAGTTCTCTCTTCCGCCACATTTACTCTCACCGCAGCACCTCGCGGACCGCGATACAGCGACGCTGATCGATGGGCGAGTCGCCACGCGGCGACTATCGATCGACCAATCATCGAAGATCGAGGAGCCACTCAGCGCGCCGCATCGACGATCCAAGAGAACGAAGAAGACGAGCGAGCGGAAGTCCGCCATGTTTTTTTCTCTCTCTCTTGTGTAATTCCTTGCAAGAACGACCTCTTAATCGCGTCGCGCGTTATCTCATACGTTTGCATATCTCATACTCAATTTCACGTCTCATCAGTGCATTCTTTATTGTTCCATTTTTGTGAAAAGATCTCAGCTCATTTGAACTCTAAGTGTACCGCCAATTAATACAATTGCGTGGACGCCTCGTGGTACATCCACGCGGTAGCATTTTGTTTAATCTCATTACAGTTCTGTGATAAATATTATCATGGCGGTTTCACAAGCATTTTCACAGTGCTTTAATAAAAAGTGACGAAGTGTTTTCATTTTCACCGATTTACCTTGCTCACATCTCCTCAACCTGTCTAAGATTCCTCTCACGCTCGGTTATCTCATTCTCAAACACAGGGTGTCACCAGAATGATGGTACAACTCGAAAACAGAAACCAGTAAAGTTCTTATCTAATTAAAAATTAGGAAGAATTTATTGCGTGAGTGCGTGTGAACCTGCTTTTTTCGTGGCGAGTTTTAATGCGGATTAAGTTGAAATATTTTTTAATTCTACTGCGTGTTTCAGTAGGAGTAAATTTGTATTCTTTTTTTAATTTTTTTCGCACGCTTTAGTCCGAGAGATCTGACATTCTTTTTGGGTGGCGTGATTCTCTGTTTGGTGTGATTTCTGCGCCTGTGTCACGAGAGCACAATATTGACTTCAGTGGATATAATGGGAACCATAGTAGGTATAATAGGCCGATTCTGGACCGACGCAGGGCGAGGGGTGAAGCGGGGCGAGGGGAACCGCAGCTGGGCGAGGGGGAGGCGGGTGAGGGGAAGGTGGGAGGGGGGACCGCGACTCGTGGAGATGGGGGCCGGGACCCAGGATCACTGGCGGTAGAGGGGGGTACCTCGAGGTCACGTAACGCGTTCCTCGACGATGACACGTCACGCGTTGTAGGAGGAAGCGATCCGCAACCCTCTTATCTCCCCAAGGCCAGATCGCGCCCCGATATTCGCTACTTTGGAATCGAGTGTACGAGAGAGAGAGGTACGATATTAATCTATCCTCCTCTCTCTCGTTGCAGGGGGTCGGAAACATACCGAGGTACGTCGCGTAGAAGATGCGAGTCGACACCTGCACGGCTATTGCGCAATAACAGTGCCAAAAAACATATAATAGGCGAAGGTCAACTTCCGAGAATAATGAGGTATGTCGCGTAGAAGATGCAAGTCGAAACATGCATTTCGGTATAGCTCCAAGGTCAGATCGCGCTCGCGAACAAGGAGTGTGAGAGAGAGGGGTACGATATGAATCTATCCTTCTCTCTTTCCAGGTGCATAGTCGAAACATACTGAGGTACGTCGCGTAGGAGATGATGCGAGTCGAAACGTACCGTTTCGTATCGCGTAATCCGTGAATAATAATAATACGCAGCATCTTTGCGCGAGCAATCGCGAGACCACGAAAATTCAAAGCGAGCCGCGTTTGAACGCGGAGCGTGAGAGTGGTATGACATTTTTGCACATCTCTCTCTCTATCCCTCTTGGTGTCGGAGGTAAGAAAACACAATACGGTGTTACGACGCGTAGGAGCCGCAAGTCGAATCTTATAGTTTGTTATGGCGCGATAATCGAGCCAAAAGCGTATCCCTGTAACGATAGAAGGTTGATTTCCGAGAATAGTACACAGCATCTTTGCGCGAGAATTTTGGAAGGTAAACTGTCGAGAAGGAATAATGCGCATATGACTTAAAAGATATCACGTAACAGCAGAATATGATGTGTACAAGAATAAAGCGATGTAATCGAATACTGTTTTCGGTGGTCCATTAGGCTAGAGATGATTATCAAGAGCATATTCGGTGGGAGAGATGCGATATTATTCGAAATGCGTAATAAGAGGTATAGATGTTTTCCAGATCTCGTAACATACCTAGTGTAAGAAACGAAGATTGAAAGAACACTAGTTTTTGGGATAAGCGATATCCTGCGAGGATAGGAAAGGATCGTTTAAGGTATCAAACAATAGAGATATTCGTGCGATAATGTGTTGTATTTATTGGTAAATCATATATAGACATGTATACATTATTGGGATACGTTGCGAGCATCACGTATAATGGAATCCAAGCATAACGCTAATAATTCACAATCTAACAAAGAATGTGGTTCGAAGTATTCGCTTTCGGAAACGAAAATTTTTCAAAACTGACCCACACCGATCTAGCGAAACGCCAAGCGCAGAGAAATAATAATAATTTTTATCTGATATGGTTTCGAGCGATGTTGGGAAAGATCGACGTTTTACAAATCACATATTCGGGGAGGGAAAGAGATAGCACTACATAGTGGTACAATCGTATGCATTCTAAAGCTAAATTCTGAGAGGGAAAGAGACAGCAGTGGTACAATCGCATGCATTCTAAAGCTAAAATTGTTCAAAATGTTTTTGATCTTAACGTCGCAGCGTATCGCGCGATCTCGCGTAATTTGAGTCCTCTGGAGCAGCCGTGCGAGGTGATGTCATTTGGCGGCGCGAACAACGCTCGAATGAAAATTTTCAGAGGGGGGACTGACCCCCGAAAATCTTTTTCACACCTAACCGAGCGAGGGAATGACCTTGGCCCACACCCGAAAATTTTTTCACACCTGACCCACACCGATCTAGCGAACCAATATGCAGCAGAAATTATTTAATAATTTATCAGAAATTGTTTCGAGCGATGTCGGGAAAGATCGACGTTTTACAAACCATATATTCGGGGACGGGAAAGAGAGAGACAGAGAGAGAGAGAGAGAGAGAGAGAGAGAGAGAGAGAGAGAGAGAGAGAGAGAGAGGGCACAAGCACAGTTATTTTAAAGCTAAATTCGGGGAGGGAAAGAGACGGCACTACATAGTGGTACAATCGCATGCATTCTAAAGCTAACAGTATTTCAAATGTTTTTCAATCTTAATATCGCAGCGTATCGCGCGATCGTGTGTAATTTGACTCCTCTGGAGCAGCCGTGCAGGATGACGTCATTTTCACGGCGCGAAGAAGGCGCGAATCATAGAATTATGCGGTGTCAGCTGAAATTTTTTTCCAAACCAACAGACACTTTTTCCCCAACGCAGAGAAATAATAATTTCATGAATAAACGATCTAGCGAACCATTCTGTAGCAAACAGACATATTTTTTCCAATGCAGAGAAAAAATTTTCAAACAAATATGTAACAAGCATTCTAAAGCTAGCATGTTTTTAAAGCGTTCAGATTTAGCGTCGCAGCGTATCGCGCGATGACACGACGCGAAGAACGCGTGAACGAAATATAATACTATTTAAAGCGTTGAATCTTAGAATTAGGTGGTGAGGAAAGAATGAGGGTAAATAAAATAGAGACATAATATGTTTTAAATGATAATATATTGTTACAGGCAAAGAATATGAAAATAGAATAATAATAATAATTTAACATTTTTTCTTCCTACGAGCATCAGCTGGAATATCATTGATGGCACATGCTAACAATTCGCAATCTACAAGATAATCCTCGTCGTAATATTCACTATCACGTATGATTTTAGCAGCATGACGCGTATCTAATGTTTCGCAAGCAACATCGCTCTGTTGTAGCACGTTAACAAAATTTAAAAATTTCAGCCGCACATCTTGTGCAGTTTCATACAACCGCAGATACACATAGGCTATACACAGATCAAGATTAAATAAAAATGTTACAGTATTCAATTTGAAATACAGCGGCTTAGTATCTAGTGTTATCTTTACAATCAGAGAATCATAGAAAGAATTATGCGGAGTCGACAGAAATTCGTGAGGAGAGAAGGTCTTATGCTACTGCATAAAAATTTAATTCTAGCTAAATAAAAAATCATAAACATTAATGAAATTAAAAATCTTATAAAAATAATTCTTAAATACTCAGCTATAACAATTAATGAAAATCTATCTCTAAAATACTCAGTATTAAACCCGGACACATATATTACATTTATAATAATTATAAATTTATAATTAGAGGTGATATGTTATACGATTTTATTGATATCTAGTTTTGAAATGAATTTATTCATATATTTAATTATGAAAAGTATTTTTATTTTTGTTAAATATAACAAATTTATGGGATTATCTATACATTTATATTATTATTATTGATTTGATGTATTTAAGAATTGTAATTTTAAAATTTAATTTCATTTAAGATAATTTAATAATTTATTTCATTGATAAAAAATTTAAGAATTTTGGTGCAAATTTTTAAATAAATTATATAAATGAATTATGCGTAGGGTATAGTGAAAAAATTAATAACTAATTTAGTGAATATATTTTTTAGATAAAAATGAACTAAAGGAATTCTGCAAATTAAAAATATTCACCTGTTTATCAAAAAACATGTCTTTATGTTTAATAATTTAAAGTCTGCTCTGCCCAATGAATTATTTTTAAGTGGCTGCAGTATATTGACTACATGGTAGCATACAAAGGTAGCATACTAATTAGTCTTTTCATTGAAGGCTTGAATGAATGAGTTGATGAAATATTTCCTGTCTCTAGATTAAATTGTTAATTTAAATTTTAAGTAAAAATGCTGAGATTTTTTCTATAGGACGAGAAGACCCTATAGAATTTTATAATTTATTTTAGGAATAAGTTTTAATAAAATTAAGTAATTTATTGGGAGGATATTTAAAATTATTTAACTTTAAAAAATGTATCCAAGTATTCTTGTTTCAAAAGATAGTTTATTAAAAATTGTTAGATTTAATTACCTTGGGGATAACAGCGTAAGTTCTTAGGAGAGATCATATTTATGAAGATGATTACGACCTCGATGTTGAATTAGGATATAATTTAAATGCAGCAGTTTAAATATTAAGTCTGTTCGACTTTTAATATCTTACATGATTTCAGTTCAGATCGACGTGAGCCAGATCGGTTTCTATCTATATTTATCTAATAAATTTTTGTACGAAAGGATTTAATTAATAAATTATTTTTTGCTATTTTCAATAAAAATTGGAATTTTATATTTATTAAGAATAGGTGTTTACCTTGTGATAATTGTTGGTTGGTTGGGCTTCAAATTCTAATTATTCAATATTAGGAGCGATTGGATCAATTTCACAGTCAGTTTCTTATGAAGTCAGTTTATTTTTAACAATATTTTCCGTAATTTTATTAATTGAAAGTTATTCATTATTGGATTTATATAAATTTCAATATTACATTAAATTTATTTTAATTTTAATCCCAATACTACGACAAGAAAACCGCGGATAGGTCTTTTAAAATCGGAGACCAAGTGCTACTGCACGACGAGACGTTAAGACGCGGACGGTCACAAAACTACCACCTGCATGGATAGGTCCCTACACGATTCAAAATATGCACGATAACAATAATTACAGTATAAAGGGCGACGAACAATCCGCGTTCACGCGAACCGACTTAAACACTTTATAGAATAGGGCAGGAATAGAAAAGTGATCGCAGTTATGAGGGGAAGTAACAGCGCACCAACAACTATGTAGATTTGGAAAAAGAGGTGAAATATATTTATTAAAAAAAAAATGTGGGAGAGAAGAATTTTTAAATAAGTATTTTAAAATAAGTAATTTAACTAATCAGGATATTCGCCGTTTTTTGAGGGTTTAATTTAGATTTAAATTTATTTAAAACACAGTTCAATTGGTCTTTCTGATGTCTCGCATCTAAAGCTATTTGCGGGCTTAAAAATTCTAACGAATTTAAAAATTTCTCACTAAAAGGCAATCTCCTAACAGTATGTTTGAAGGCAGATTGGTAATATTTTTTTATATTTTCATAAAAGTCTATAATTCCTTGGCTATTTTCTGAATTACTACTTCTAATTTTATTAATGGTTGCCATCGATTCCTCTCCAATAAAAATTGATTGCAGTGGCAGTAAATTATCTTCATTATATACGTCTATTTCATGTGAATTGGGTGCTACAATATACTCACGCTTTATAAAATTTCCTCCCAATGATCTTAATAATCTAAAACATTCAGGGAGCAGGCAATGAACTAGAATTTTCGAATTCTGAAACACTGTGTTGAATCTTGTAAATATGTTTAACGCGTAATTTAATAATTGCAAATAAGCCTTAGTATAAGGGCAACTTAATGTTCGAAATATTTGGTTTGTTCTTTCGGAATAATTGTGTTCTGCTGCTGCCTCCGCAAAGACAGCAAATAAAACTGTCCACTGACTTAACGTTCTTTCTACAATTTCCGGTAGTGTAACCCATCTGATCGGAGATGGCTGCAGAATTTTTCCCTTACATCGTCCATAAAATCTTGCAGGTCTTCTAAAACTTTCTGTTGTTTTTGATTTACTGTAAGACATGTATAAATGAAAGTGAATAATTGCTGTATTTGCAATGGCAAGTAATCGTTCGCACGGCACGCGACCAAATATATTGAATAGCAAAAGCATGGGAAGACAGACATTTCTTCATGCACGTGTATCACATCGTGATTGTATTATATCGAATAAATCCTCTGAACACATATACGCACATTTACGGCTCGAATAATCGTCGTAGCCCCCAAAAGTCCGGATCATCATTGTCGTTGTTGAACGCCCAACGGTCTAAATCGTCTCGAACCTCTATTTGCAGGTCGTGGATATTAATGCATATATTCTGACATAGGACATGCAGTCTAAGAGAACAATCAAACCTATGAAATTGTCCGTTCGTATCAGGAATAAACATAAAAATTTCGAGAAGTTATGAAAATTAAGCCTTACCTGTTACATGCATTCCCATTGTACGTAGCTCATCCAAAAGCTGAGCCAGCCATATTGAAAAAGGTGGCAAGCCCTAGAACATACAAACATTGATATAACACGGATACATTAAACCCAATAAACATCAAACGCACAAAGCAATGCAAAGTATTGCATACCTGCGGAGGCGGCGGTGGCGACGGCGGTGGCGAGTTCTAAAACACACAAACATCGATTCATTCAAGCCTTCAATGAAAAGACTAATTAGTATGCTACCTTTGTATGCTACCATGTAGTCAATATACTGCAGCCACTTAAAAATAATTCATTGGGCAGAGCAGACTTTAAATTATTAAACATAAAGACATGTTTTTTGATAAACAGGTGAATATTTTTAATTTGCAGAATTCCTTTAGTTCATTTTTATCTAAAAAATATATTCACTAAATTAGTTATTAATTTTTTCACTATACCCTACGCATAATTCATTTATATAATTTATTTAAAAATTTGCACCAAAATTCTTAAATTTTTTATCAATGAAATAAATTATTAAATTATCTTAAATGAAATTAAATTTTAAAATTACAATTCTTAAATACATCAAATCAATAATAATAATATAAATGTATAGATAATCCCATAAATTTGTTATATTTAACAAAAATAAAAATACTTTTCATAATTAAATATATGAATAAATTCATTTCAAAACTAGATATCAATAAAATCGTATAACATATCACCTCTAATTATAAATTTATAATTATTATAAATGTAATATATGTGTCCGGGTTTAATACTGAGTATTTTAGAGATAGATTTTCATTAATTGTTATAGCTGAGTATTTAAGAATTATTTTTATAAGATTTTTAATTTCATTAATGTTTATGATTTTTTATTTAGCTAGAATTAAATTTTTATGCAGTAGCATAAGACCTTCTCTCCTCACGAATTTCTGTCGACTCCGCATAATTCTTTCTATGATTCTCTGATTGTAAAGATAACACTAGATACTAAGCCGCTGTATTTCAAATTGAATACTGTAACATTTTTATTTAATCTTGATCTGTGTATAGCCTATGTGTATCTGCGGTTGTATGAAACTGCACAAGATGTGCGGCTGAAATTTTTAAATTTTGTTAACGTGCTACAACAGAGCGATGTTGCTTGCGAAACATTAGATACGCGTCATGCTGCTAAAATCATACGTGATAGTGAATATTACGACGAGGATTATCTTGTAGATTGCGAATTGTTAGCATGTGCCATCAATGATATTCCAGCTGATGCTCGTAGGAAGAAAAAATGTTAAATTATTATTATTATTCTATTTTCATATTCTTTGCCTGTAACAATATATTATCATTTAAAACATATTATGTCTCTATTTTATTTACCCTCATTCTTTCCTCACCACCTAATTCTAAGATTCAACGCTTTAAATAGTATTATATTTCGTTCACGCGTTCTTCGCGTCGTGTCATCGCGCGATACGCTGCGACGCTAAATCTGAACGCTTTAAAAACATGCTAGCTGGACAAAATTATTTTTTCGCGGGTTTGGGTTTATATGGGGTTCAAATTGTTAGAAAACAAATCTGATTCGTATTACAGTTTATTATTGCACTAAAAATATCAATAAAATAAAAATATGACTAATTCAATAAAGGAAAAAGGACAAAACGCCAGTATTGTACTTTAACTATAATTATCAGTTATAACATTATGTTTATTCCTGTAATTTCTGAGTTTTGAAGTTTAAAACCTGGTTTGTGAAATCAGTTTTCTCTGCATCGCTATTAAAATAGTGTTTTACTATACAGGGTGTCCGCGGGAAGACTGTACAGCTGGATATCTCCTAAAGTATTGGAGATAAAAAAATAAAAAAAATATAAAATCGCATGGTTCGAGGGGGCCAATTTATTAGCGTAGACGCATTTTTTCTTCGATTATTATTTTAAAAGATACGATGGTCAAGTTCGTTTTTTTAAATGGAACTTTTTTTTTTAAGAGGTCACTTGATAGTGCGTTCCAAGACAAATTCAATAAGCTATAATGTATACACTTTATTTCCACTGGTTTTTAAGATATTGCGCTTGCAAATTTACTGATTTTCCTTGGAAGAAAACCCGCTGGAATAGCAAGGACCGGAGACGGTCTTGCTGGCGCCACGGGTGGCTTTGCCTGTTGAAACAGATACCTACCTGCCAAAGGTCTACGCCGCGAATGGCAGGCCCAAAGGCTGGACAATTCTTTTCCGTCAGAAATACTACTTAGATAGGTACATCTGCGGTATCGAGAAGCGCACTGTTACTATTATTTCGCACGTGCTTCTACGCTCGGATGGCCGGTTCTTTTGGGAGGGATGCAAGTTCGATTGGTTAGAGTTAGGAGGTGTGGAAGTTGCTAGACCAAATTTCAACTATAGGGAGCAGATTGTATTAGGACCAATCGGATTTGCATCCATCGCAAACGGCTGCTCTCCTGAGGAGAGCCTCTTCACAGCAATACCTCCTCCCCTATGCCCACCTGCTCTCGCACGGAATACGTCAACGCATGCTTCTGTTTTGATATTGGAGCTGGTGTTTATACTCGAGAGATAAGGGATCTGTGCGAATTTTTAGGGAGGACCTCGCGTTGACAGCGGGCTACCCGTTTTCTTCTTGTGTCTCTCCACGAGGCGTATTGACGGTGGATTGTAGGAGCGTAGATGTCTGGATGCCAGTTATTGAATTCAGGAGACGATAGAAACACTTTATTACAAAACACACATGCATTATAATATTATAGTAAATCGTATTCCTCTCAGGCAGGAGTACTGATAATGATCGAACTTGCGCCCTACTTCGCGCAGACCGATTACACGGAGGGTACTCGAGTCACACACTGCACATATGATACAGGGTGATTCTGGAGCTACGCCCGTCGAAGGATGCGGCCTAGTACCCCGTGACGAGGACAGCCCTTCGCAGTGCCTCACCCGATTTTATGGCTTTCGACCCTCAAAGGGGTTCGAGTGCCTATTAAGAAGTGAGCAATCTTCGACTAGCGCATTTCTTATCAGATCTTTGCGAAAACGACACCCATTGATTCTTCACGTTTCGCCGATGAAACTAACACCAAGAACGACGTAATTCGGACCATGATAAAGGAAATTCCATGGAAAATCGATTTGTATCATTTCAAGTTGACTTGACTTGTTTAAAAATAGTCCGATTTACACGAAATTTCCGAGTCCGATTACACGTCATCGGAAAAACATAACGAATCCATTGGCGTCACATCCTTCTCGATGCGATAAGGAATGAAGAATTTCTTACTACGCTGAAAGTAATATTTCACATTTTCACCCTCGACTGCGGGGGGTCGACCACGATTTTCCGGGGTCGGCCGAGGATTCATACCTGTTCCAGAAATGAAATAATTCTTTATTTCTTATCGTACCGATATGGAAGTGACACCGAAGGATTCCTCATATTTTTCCGATGAAAATCATGCCAAATGTCGAGTAACTCGGACAACTTTTACATAAGGAGTACAAATAGCTTGTGTCAAAGTAGTCCGATTTGCACGACATTTGGTATGATTTTCATCAGAAAAACATAAGGAATCCATTGGCGTCACTTCCCTTTCGATACGATGAAAAAAAGAATTTCTTAATACGCTGTAATGGATATTTCACCCTCGACTGCGGGGGCTCGACCTTAATTCGCTACGTTCGACCCAGGATTCATACCTTTTTCCGGAAAAGGCCATAAAATTCGGTGGGGCACTGCTGGGGGATTGTCCTCGTCACGGGGTACCAGGCCGCATCCTTCGACGGTCGTAGCTCCAGAATCACCCTGTATCATATGTGTAGTGTGTGACTCGAGTACCCTCCGTGTAATCGGTCTGCGCGAAGTAGGGCGAAAGTTCGATCATTATCAGTACTCCTGCCTGAGAGGAATACGATTTCCTTTAATATTATAATGCATGTGTGTTTTGTAATAAAGTGTTTCTATCGTCTCCTGAATTCAATAACTGGCATCCAGACATCTACGCTCCTACAATCCACCGTCAATACGCCTCGTGGAGAGACACAAGAAGAAAACGGGTAGCCCGCTGTCAACGCGAGGTCCTCCCTAAAAATTCGCACAGATCCCTTATCTCTCGAGTATAAACCCCAGCTCCAATATCAAAACAGAAGCATGCGTTGACGTATTCCGTGCGAGAGCAGGTGGGCATAGGGGAGGAGGTATTGCTGTGAAGAGGCTCTCCTCAGGAGAGCAGCCGTTTGCGATGGATGCAAATCCGATTGGTCCTAATACAATCTGCTCCCTATAGTTGAAATTTAGTCTAGCAAGTTCCACACCTCCTAACTCTAACCAATCGAACTTGCATCCCTCCCAAAAGAACCGGCCATCCGAGCGTAGAGAAAAGAATTTCTTGAACATCTGGAAACTCGATTACCGACATTGCAAGTTCATGATTTTATTGCAAAAAATCAGAGTAGATATTTCAAATCTTGCAAAAAAAACTTAGGGCCGGATGAGTTAGTTGTTGTCGGAGATTTTGCAGAAAATTATACCTTTGTTATTCAAGATGAAGTTCAGAGCTATCACTGGTCTAATAAACAGGCTACAATTCATCCATTCGTTGCTTATTATAGAATCAATAATTGTCTACAGCATGACAACTTTGTCATTATTTCAGACTGTAAAGAACATGACAGTATCGCAGTTCATTTATTCCAAATAAAGCTGATTAAATTTTTGAAACAAACACACGGCACTGCTATTAATAAAATCAAATATTTCTTTGATGGGGCTTCATCACAATATAAAAATAAATATAATTTACTGAATCTCAGCTTCCATTTCGAAGATTTCGGAATTAACGCCGAGTGGCATTTTTTTGCAACATCTCATGGCAAAAACGCATGCGATGGTATTGGGGGGTCATTAAAACGTCTTGCAGCTCGAGCCAGTTTACAAAGACCACTAGAAGAACAAATAACGACACCACAGAAGTTGTTTGATTGGGCGACTGCCAACATTCAAAACATTCATTTTCAATTCAGTTTAAAAGAACAATATCAAAAACATTCACGATTATTACTAGAGAGACGTGGACAGGCAAAAACAATTTCTGGAACGCGAAACTTTCATTCATTTGTAGGGAAGAGGTGGGATGAAAGGGACACTTGTGTTTAGGACCAGATAGTAAAAAAACTAAATAACCATTCGAGTTCTAATTGGTAACATTAGAAAGGCCAGTTATCTGTCTATAAGAATACACGGTCTTATTAAGCTTCTCTCTATATTCACATGTCATATTTGTCGTTTTCTAAAAACGTGTGTTTTGTCCTTTTCATAAATTGGCTGTATTGAAAGGGACATGGGTGGTTATGAATGGGACAGTGTAATAAAAACAGGTAATATTAATATCATTTCTTTAATTATTATTTATGCAGGTACAGAAATCACATAGGCTATTTTAATTCATATATATGTTCATATATATTCGTAATAATAACTAAAAACTCAACAGTTATGCTTATGTAACTAAACAATCTTAATAACTATAAATAATGCGTCTTTTTTGCGGAGGTCTTTAAATAATTTGCAAGGGAAGATTCTTGACTTGTGCTAAATATTCTTCTATTTCCAATGTTCGGTTTATAGATAAATGATTCTGTGTTTTTGGCTTGCCTGACCAATCTAGCTAAATGTGATTTGGCTATATTGAGAGACTTCGCAATCGATCTTATCGAGGTTTTTTTCTCAATGACTTCATGCACTGCTTCTTGTATTTTATCTGCACTAACCCGTTTTTTAGGCGGCATATTTTCACTGAAAAAAGTGAAGAATAGTAAGGTTTTGAAGGGGACAGGTATGAAAGGGACGTCCCCTTCATAAATTTTTGTTGTGTCCCTTTCATAAATAAAGCACTAAAATTGAAAATATAATTCCTACAATTACAATATGATTCAAAAAGGATCGTACATTATACGATATCGTTCTTAAATAAATACCTGTTTAGATACAGTAATAGAGAAATCAGTCGCGGATAACGGCACTTCACAATACAGTTCAAGAAAATACTAAAAGTTATACTTTGAACCTCAAAAAAATTCAATCGTGTATTTCTGTCGTCGTAGATCCGATAGCGGCTTGAAATTTGGCTTGATTACACATGAATGAATGTGGCTACAAAATAAATACACTTTTAGCCTAGGCAGATCCTTTATCTTTGAGATAATGACCATGTCCCCTTCAATACGTGTCCCTTTCATCCCACCTCTCCCCTACCAACGGATACAGTGTCTCATTTAAAAGCTAAAGTCTATTCATACAGTGACAAATCAAAAGTTGTAGCAATTATCAAATAAGTGATTACATAACCGGTCATTTATTCCAAAAGACGCTCAAAGATACGACAAAATATTTATCCTCTAACATAATCCCATCACATCCCATCCTCTCCCGATGGAAGAATACTCACCACTTTCTCGTGGTTTCCATTGAACAATGGCAACTTAAATGTTTCAAACAATAAGTGCCATCGACAGGGAGTGAGTTTCCAGTAACTATTAACGGTATTAAACCTTGCAGCGGTCCTCATTAATACCCTATATAAAAGTGGCAGGTATAGCTGCTTGGCCGCTGCGAGTACCGCACGGTCCGAGTGACCAGTGTGATTTGACGCAGCGTTACATTCAATTAATTTTCATTTGGCCAATTTTAAAGTGTCCGCGTTTTTCAAAACGTGTCCGTAAAGAGGATAAACAGTGCTATATCCTCCTATTTTTCCAAATGTTTAAAAAGGGGCCTTCAATTATAAAATTGCATTTGTTAAGAACAATTGCTGTTGGGGGTTTGAATACCGCGCGCTGCGATGTCAGCGCCGCCCCGGACGGAACAAGCAGCGACAGGCATGCGAGACGCCTCGCACCACGTACACTCCTCGTGTTATAATAAAGTAGTAGTTATTGCTTAACCAGGATTTATTTATTCACTAACTTTTCCGCCACCGATCCTAACAACTGGCGCTGCGGACAGGATACTAAGTGAATCATCGGTGAAAGAAAAGGGAGTCAAGGAAGAGTAAACGTGATAAAGTGAGGTTAACATGGATATCAAAGCCCTTACAGACGCCATCAATAGCTTACTTCAGCTTCAACTATCGAAGGCAGAAATTGAAGCACAGCAACAATTCGGACAGCAATCAGACCTCTACAATCAGTTAAGTAGTCGCCTGGACAAATATGTCTATGACACGATCGACGGAACGAGACCGTTCGAAAAATGGCTGCGTCGCCATGAGTATACGATCGTCGAAGAAGCCAAAGCGTTACCGTTGGAGATGCAGACGCGTCTCATCACTGCGAAATTAGGTGAAGTGGAATTTGAAAGGTTAGTAGACCACATCACACCTACAGAGTTAAAGTCGGTCAAACAGGCAGACCTGATCACGATATTAAAAGCTTTATTCCGCGACAAAATCTCTCTATCTCGCCGCCGAATAGAAATCTTGAACTATCGATATGACAGAAGCGTTCCAATAGACGTACACATTGACCGAATCAACCGTCATACAACTGAATTCAAACGTTCGGAGCTTTCAGACGACAATCTTCGTATATTATTATTATTACAATCGTTCTGTTTTTCGAGCGACAACGACGATCTGAAGAAAATCGCGTTACGCGTGGTAGAGAAGAAGGAAGACGCACAATTAAAAGACATCGTTGCAGAATTAGTAATTGTAAGTAATAGTAAGACGATCCAAAATAAACCCTCATCGTCGGGGTCAGACATAGATAAGCGACCAAACGAAGCATTGCGGTGCGGTGGTTGTGGCGGCACACACCGCCGGGCGCAGTGTTTCTTCCGTGAAGCCGAATGTTATAATTGCTTGAAGAAAGGACACATCGCCAAAGTGTGTCACTCCGCGCGCAAGGATGGCCGGCAGAACGCTAGCAAATACTTAGCAATTCAATCGATATCAGCTATAGACAAAGGTCGTCGCATTTACATTTCGGCGGAGATAAGAAATAAAACAGTACGTTTTCAGCACGACACTGGCTCCGACGTTACGATCATCGGTCAAAATGAATGGAGGGCACTTGGAGCACCCGAGCTTTCACCGTGTAACACAGTGCAACACGCAGGAGGGGATAAATTTGAAATCGTTGGCAAATTTCGCACTAGAATTCGAGCTTGTAACCGGGAAAACGACGTCGATGTGTTTGTCGCTTCCCGTGATAATATTAATTTGTGGGGCCTGAACAGCATCGACGCGCTCGATCTATGGACACTTCCGTTGATAAACTATCGGGACTCATCCAAGTCGGCAAACACACATGACAATACTGCAAACGCGGTCGAACTCGTGGACCAAGAAGTTCGAGATTTGGCACTGATTCGGGACTCCCAAGTTAAAACTCCCCAACCACACGTTAAGATTAACATTTCTGGGGATAACATTTGTAACGAATTCCAGTCACTTTTCTCGGACGAGCTGGGATAATGCAACAAGGTGGAAGTCAAATTCAAAATAATCGAGAATGCAAAACCTGTACAATCACGATGCAGACCTATTCCATATGCGGCGGAACCAGCACTAGAGAAGGAGCTCCAACGGTTGGAATCCAAAGGTATCATTGAGCGAGTGGAAACCTCAGAATGGACAACATCAATCGTCATGGTCAAGAAGCCCGACGGAGAAGTCAGAATCTACGCCGATTATTCAACGGGAGTAAACGCTATCCTACTCGATGATAAATACCCTCTCCCTAACATCGAAGATTCACTCACGAAACTTAATGGAAATCGAGTTTTTAGCCAACTGGATCTGAGCGACGCATACCTCCAATTGGCCATCAGCGAAGAACATACAGGGATAACGACCATCACGACACCCAAAGGACTGTTCAAATTTAAACGCCTTCCATTTGGCATTAAAACGGCACCAGCAATTTTTCAAAGGGCCATGGACGAAACCTTATCAGGACTGGATAGGATACTAGCATACTTTGATGATATACTCATTATGGGGCCTACAATGGAAGAGCACGATAAAGCCCTTCGTAAAGCCCTAAATCGACTTGAAGAACGAGGGTTCAAGCTCAAACGTGCGAAATGCAAATTCGCAATGGAAGAATTGAAGTTTCTGGGATTTTTAATTAACTGTAAGGGAATTCGGGCTGATCCTGAGCGTACCCGGGCCATCTCCAACATGCCCGCATCCACGAATGTCAGCGAGGTTCATAGTTTCTTGGGAATGATTAACCACTACGGGAAATTTATTCCACATCTGCATCAACTTAAACGTCCTTTTGAAGAGCTCACGCGGAAAGATCAGAATTGGAATTGGAACCAACAACATGAGTCCAGCATGTCAGAAATCAAAAAAATTATGCTTAGCCCATTACTATGGGAACACTATGATCCAACCAAGAAGCTAGTGGTAGCGGCAGATGCTTGTCAAACAGGTATCGGAGGCGTGCTTATCCAGCGTGACTTGAACGGATATGAACATGCTGTGTACCACATATCGCAATGTTTGACTGAGCCACAAAAGAACTACTCCCAAATTGAGAAAGAAGCACTGGCACTGGTAACGGCAGTCGAAAGATTCCACAAATTTGTGTGGGGCCGTCATTTTATACTTCAAACAGACCACAAGCCTCTGGTTGCGCTCCTACAAACAGAGAACACAAAGGGACTTAAGAGCACAACAGCGGCACGCCTTAAACGGTGGGCTATAAGACTTCTCGGGTATGACTTTCAGATTGAATTCGTCCGAGCAGAGTTCGGACAAGCAGACGCATTGTCACGCCCGGTGGATCAGTTCCGACGCGACAACACCGAAGAAATCCAAGTGGCGTACATAGAAGAAACAGAGCAAGAAATGGTTAGCCTAAGAGACGCAAACATGGACAAATTCGGGCAGAATATGCGCAAAAATCTCAAAGAAGCGACAGAAAGGGATGAAAATCTTTCGGCAGTCATGGCGGCCATACGCGGCAGTTGGAGTACAACATCAAACACGGAAACACTAAACCACTTCAAAGCTAGACGGGACAGTCTCAGCGTGATCGACGGGACTCTGCTACTGGGCGATCGTGTGATAATTCCAGGAATCATGCGAGAGGATATCCTCAACATTCTTCATCGTGGTCATCCAGGCATAAGACGAATGAAACAACTAGCTCGTGAGTACGTGTATTGGCCAAACATCTCGAAGGATATAGAAACAATAGTACGGGAGTGCAATCCATATACACTCAACCAAAAACTACCGATCAAAGCGCCGCTGAAACCGTGGCCGCCGGCAAAGAAGCCCATGGAACGAGTCCACATCGACTACGCGGGGCCAGTCGAGAGTACGTATATACTAGTCTTTGTTGATGCATACTCGAAATTTGTTGATGTGGCGTTAACGACGACGATAAGTTCAAAGCGCACAATTGATTTATGCCGCGAGATATTCTCTAGATACGGCGTCCCAGAAATTTTAGTTTCAGATCATGGGACACAATTTACCGCTGCACAATTCACAGAGTTTTGCGAAGAAATGGGCATTTCTCATATTCACTCACCAATTGGGCACCCGCAATCTAACGGACAAGCAGAGAGAATGGTCGACTCCGTAAAAAGAGCAATTGCCAAAGAACCATTGGACTGGAGAGTTAAGTTATTCGAATACCTCCATGCTTACCATTATACGCCTTGCTCAGCAGCCCCTGGAGGAAAGTCACCGGCAGAAGTTTTCTTCGGTAGAAAAGCAAACTGCGTATTGTCAAAACTGATTCCCCAGGCAGGAAACGCAATAACCACCAACCCGGAAGAAATTGACGAGTACACTAGGAGAATGAAAAAGGATTTTGATGATCACCACGGTGCCCGACACCGTAAATTCGCGGTCGGGGATCGCATAGCAGTACTCATCGGCAGAGAACGTCGGGAACTAGCCCAAGTTTTTTCATCAGACCGCATCAAGGTACTCTTGGATGACGGTCGTACCGTTGAGCGGCACGTAAATCAGGTGTGGAAGGGAGGACACAGGCCAACAAACGACAACTTAGACCACCTGGAAATACTGTCTCTAGAACCTCCACCACCAGCGCAGGACACAGAGCCGGCCCCTGAGCAACGGGAACAGGCGGAACGGAGCGAAACTGCAGCACAACCACAAACCGAGGCCATCCAACAGCCCACAACACCTCAACGACGAAGAACGGAACGCAATCGAGTACAGCCTCGGAGGCTGCTACTGGACCCTAGAGCGACATCATACATGGAATGGTAACCAAAGGAAAAAAGGGGGAGATGTTGGGGGTTTGAATACCGCGCGCTGCGATGTCAGCGCCGCCCCGGACGGAACAAGCAGCGACAGGCATGCGAGACGCCTCGCACCACGTACACTCCTCGTGTTATAATAAAGTAGTAGTTATTGCTTAACCAGGATTTATTTATTCACTAACTTTTCCGCCACCGATCCTAACAATTGCTAAATAAATGGTCAAATATTCGTTTTTATTAAGTGAAATAATTTTTATTAGGTACTCTTATATCTCCACTGTAAGCACCCAAAAGGTCATTTTTATCAGTTGGTTAGTTCAACAGTTACAATTTTTGGAAAAAAAGTAAACACTATATTTCAAAGAGCTGTAACATCCACAATTTTTGACATTTTGAAAAATCCTTCGAGATATGTTTATATATCCCTAAAAACTACAACATATCTATGTTGCACCAAAATCCGAAATGTTACTCCGAAAAGTGTCCGACTTCGCGTGGAATGACCCTCTAGTAGATGCAAACTATAAATTCATTGTCATCGAAGTTGGCTCTTATGGAAAAGAAGGCGATAGTGGCATTTTTCACAAATCCATAATGGGACAACAAATTCGATCCGGGAATTTTAATTTCCCCACTGATAAACTACTGCCAGGATCCGACGTGACGATCCCCTACGTGATTGTAGGTGATGAAGCTTTCCGACTAACAAAAAACCTTATGAAGCCGTACCCGGAAAATCAAGTTTGGGAAGACGTTGAAAAAACCATTTTCAACTACCGCTTGTGCAGAGCAAGGCGAGTGTCGGGAAATGGTTTTGCACTCTTATCGCAAAGCTTCCGAATATTTTATTCGGCAATAGCGGTACTGCCAGAAACCATCGATGATATCATCACTGCAACATGCTTCTTGCATAACATGTTACGTGATGAACATGACAACAACAGTCAACATAACAACTGCTACATGGACATATCCACGAATATGTAAGATATGTTTAATGTTGATATGTTACATTTGAATATGTATTATTGAAACACCCTATTTACATAATTTATCGTTGATCTGTCAATCGCTGCGGCCGTTAGCAACAGCAAAAGATAACGCTCGAAAAACAACGGAGCTGAGAAACATTTTTTTCAGAAAGACAAAAAAGAAGGAGAAGAGTAGTGACGGCGTGACGAGCGAACGGATAAAATCTTAATCCGTGTCTTTCGTAATAAAAGTTATCCTTTAAAACCTCGAACGTTAATCCGAGTATCCGAGTATCCTTAGTCAACTAACGGAGGGGTACAAAGGATTGCGCGTCGATTTTCCTGTAACGGAGGTAAACACGACGGTAAATAATAATTTAACGGCTTCCGTGGTAGTTTAGTAATTAGCTTGATATGTATGTGGTATATATGTTTATTTTTTTCTACGTGCACAAAAGAGAGTGATGAGCCAATGGAGTGGTCGAGGAGTCACCATTCGTGACAGAGAGGGTTACGGCGAGGGACGGGGGGGGGGGATAGCAACCGAAGACCGTGGGCTCGTCGAGGAGGACGGCCGCTGTGAAATGCCGCAACGTCGAGAGAGATGGTCAATGATGAGAATGAGGTGTTCACACAAACATACGTCTGTGTGACTGTGAGTGAACATAGAAACTGAGACCATTTTTAAAAATCCAAAAATGGACATGGGTTTGTGCAACGTTGGTATGATTGTGGATGGCATGTGTTGCTCTAAATCAAGTCGACTTTGGTTTGTGCATAATACGCGGTATTATGCACAGACAGATTAGTGTCGGTTTTCATAAGGTCCAACTGACGCACTCGCCTCAGAGTCTCCTCTATAGCAGCATTTAAACCTTGCAAGATGGAGTGAGCTTCAATACTTCTAGCGAAAACCACCACCATGCAGGCCACAGGGGGGCGGAACAGTCGAGGAAGGGGTGAAGAGACGACTACGCTTGACCCAATGGGATCACTGTAAGAGGAATTTTGCTATAGGGTATGCCTTGAGGTCACGAATTATATACGCTCGCAACCGTGGGGACCTACCCATATGGTGTGCCAGCAGCAAGCGACGCACCGGGAGAAAAACGGTCACACCCATCCTTCCCCGATACGCGCCCCGTGATATTTAACTTCGGTGATCGGACGGGAACCGGTGCTGTCACCACGGCCACTGCCGCTGGCAGAGTTATGCACAGACAGATAGTGTCAGCTTTTGGAGGTCCTTAGAGTTTCCTCTGCAGCAGCAATTTAAGCTTAGCAAGATGGAGTGAGCTTTATACAGCCTCCAAGTTAGCCACTGTGCAGGCCACAGGGGGGGGGGGGGCGGATTAGACGGGGGAGGTCGAAGTACCACGCTTGACCCTTTTCCTGGCACCGTAAGGAATTTTTCTGTACGAACGCCTTTAGATCACGAACTAGAGAACGTTCGCGATCGACACCAAGTTATGCACAGACAACGAGCGTGTGGTTAATTTCTGATGTTGTGGGATGCCAGGTCAACATGATTAGGGTCATCAGGAATTTCATAGTATGTACCTGCGCCGTGTTGCAAAGAAGAGTATAGATGACCATGGAATAATTATCGTCCCGACTTGTTTGTCCATTGGGGAAAGGATAAGTTGACCATTGTGACATTTGGTATTTAAGTTGCTCATGTAAAATTTGGAGCTAATATTCTGTTTCTTCTAGATGATAAGTCCGAGAACAGACTTAAGGTCAGGTTGGCCGAATGTAAGGAATATGGGAGCGGCCATTTAGCTATCGACGAGGAGGGTCTCGGAAAAGAGAAAACGCGATTGGCACTAGAGGGTGTCATACACCAGGCCTTTCCGGGGACTGTTCGATTACTTACATTATTCACAACATTTAACGATTTAACTAACCACTTCTGTTCTTAATTCGAAAGGTTCAAAAATGTCATTTGCTCCCCTTTGATTGTAAGTGCCTCATGTGTGATGAAAGAATAAATAAATATAATTAGAAATAATAAAGAAAGAAGAAAAATGCCTCACCTGTTCTGTTTAATTTAACTGACACTTCTCTCTACACATTTTCTTTCCCTCCGTAATTCTTGTAGTCTTTGCTCTTACAATCATAAAGGGCTTATCCTCTATCATTCTTTTGCCCTACTCAGTCGAAAGCTGCAACTCCGTCGACATTTTAGACACTCGTCACACACATACAGAAAATGTGGCACTTGGAAGCACTTTACAGGTATGCGCGTGATGCCGCCCTGCTTCGTCCTCAGGGCAAATTCGAGACCGATCCCGTATCTCTCAAATATAAACCCGCGTTGAAATATTAAAACAAAAGCACGCGCTGACGTACTCAGATGTGAGAGAAGGTGGGCCACTGGGAGGATAGAATATTTTGAGCTACAATTTTTTCTATAATTTTTAAAATCTTTATTTCTGGCTTCTTCTTGGGTCTCTTCACCCAATTGGCCGAGTGGAAGGTTGCCAAAATATTTTATACATTCGCAGGAATGTATGTATTAACACTTTGTGAACAGTATTTGGTATATAGGATAACATGGATAGAGGTTTACAAATATTTCTGCACTTCCCACGGTATATTTATCAATTTCTTTTATTTGTATTGAAATTATTGACAAATTGACGTTAGTATCTTCAATAACGCCAAACCTTCGTATCATTTGTATAGATCGTTTATTTGTTTCCCCTTGGGGATTACAATCCTTTTACACCTCCGCTCTTCATTACATTCACCTTAACCTAATCCTTAACCTATTCCTTAATCTACTCCCTAAATCTATTCCTTAAACCTACACGCTCCTAACCCTCGCTCGCCCACTCGCCCGCTCTCCTCCGTCCCGCACGCCGCCTTCACTCCCTTCCCTATCCTTTGACCCCCGCTACCGCACGCCACCACTCACTCTCATTCCTTCCTCTCTCATTCCCCAACTCCTTCCCCTCTCCTTTCCTCCACTCTCCTCATCCACTTCTCCCCCCCCCCCCCGCCCTCGTCATCCAATACCTCCTCTACCCTCTCCTGCCACCCTCCTTCCTCCTAACCCATACATTCCTCCCACACATGCTCCTATGTTTCCTCTCCCCATCCGCATACTCTGCATTTCCTCTTTTCTTCCTCCTCCCAGTACTTCCCCCCCCCCTCATCCCATTCCCCAACCTAAATTTCGCCACCCTGTGCCACCTGCTTTCCCCCCATCCCTTCCTCAAGTATCCTGGCACCCCTTCCCCTTTCACCACCCTATACCACCTATTATATTCCGAATCTCTAATCCTGTTCCATCTTTCCTCCTTCTGCATTCTTCTTTCCCTACACACCAATTCTTCCCCCCCTCAGCCCCCCCCCCTCATTCTTTCTATCCCCTCTATTGTTCACCCCCTTTCCTCATAGTACTCCTTCCTTTCCTTTTCCCACCCTCCCAACACTTTCACCCTCTTTGCCTTTCCCTTAATCTCCTCCCAACATCTCCTTGCCAGCTCCTCCCACCCCCCTCCTCCAACTTCCTTTCATACCCCCATGCCCTCAACCCCGCCTTCCCTCTCAACATCTCCCTCTGCATCTCCTCCCTCACCATGTATCCTGGTGTACACCTTTCCACCTCCAACACCCACTTCAGAAACCTTTCCTGCAATCCCTCAATTCTGTCTCTACACTTCCACCCCTCATATCATTTGTATATTAACACTTTTATTAACTTCCTTAATAAAATTCGGCATTTTTGAATGCGAAATATGGGATGTTGCATTTTTCCCTTATTTCTTGGGAATCAGTCCCCCACTGTGCAACATAGAATACGTGCTTTTAATCGAATATGTATTACCAAATATTCGCAAATGTTTTTTCCGCAGTAGCAAGGACAAGTATTATAATATGTTGATTATAAAACAAATAAAATATAGTATAATAATACTTTTATGTTAAACGATTTTATTAAAAATGCACTAAAAACGAAAAAAATTCTTTTCTTGTACTACAATTTCAATGGCGTTTTTCACTTTAAATAAAATCGTGGAGCAGGATATCTCACAACAAAATAATTTTGACGCTTGATGCTGCATTAAACTGCATTTAATATTCGGTTATGAAATATCCTGCTCCACGATTTTATTTAAAGTAAAAAAGCACCATCGAAATTATAGTACAAGAAAAGAATTATTTATTAATTTTTAGTGAATTTTTAATAAAATCGTTAAGAATAATTTTTTTTATATATATTTTTATTTTCTATTTTTTATCGTTTGTGGATTTACATTTCACAGCTCAGACTTCTTTACAAATATCTTTTATTGCTATATACAGGTTAACAGTTTGCTTAAACCCTATAGTGCTAAGTAACTGTATTAATTATCATATTGTTCATGTTCACATATATTCCCTCGTACGCGACCTTCATATACATAAACTGTCAACCGATACATTGTCGACCGATTTCGCTCCATGACAGGACCGCGATAAATTGAAATCGCGATGCGGACTAGCGACCCGAACAACGCAGCGGCTATTTGTCGTTTTCGTAAAGAACGCGATGGCTGATTTCAAGTCGATTGAATTTGGGGTTATGGGTTAAAATTATTGGTGACTGGGTCATTTTTTCACACCCTCCGGTTTTTCTTTTCATAATTTTGTATTGCCATCATCACTACGCACGCCTATAAAGTTTCAAGACAATTGAATTGGTGGAAGTGGGTTAAAATTGAGTTTCCAGATTTGAACCAAACAAACAAACAAGCATACATATAACAAACAAACAGAGGATCGAAGCTGATTAAAATCGTTTAAAAAAGAAATTTGCTCGGGAGTTCCCGGAAGGCAACTAAAAAGTCGATGATTGCTGACATTTTTTCAATTAGTTTCTTATGGAAAACAAACTGTTTGTAACTAATTATTTGCTGTTACTTAGCAGAATCGATACTACACATTTGGAGCCCCAAATTTTTTTTTCTTTTATATCACCAAAAATTAAAAGACTCAATTTAAAATTCTGCATGAAAAATACATACAAACTTAGACACGTGTTTACACACAGATCAGAAGCAGGCGTCATGATATTTTTACCTTTGTTAGGAGCTCGTATTAGTAGCTTACAAGAAATATATAAAAATACATAATCCTCCCACAACTTTTGAATTCTGATTCGTTTCGTTGTTTCTTGGGATTCTGTCCCACTGCGGCAATGAACTTGGTCGCAGGCAGTGATGCCAGAATCGTGGGACGTGGAACAAATGCTTACCCCCACTATGACCTACCGTCGTCTCCCACTACGGCCTACCGTCGTCCCCCAGTTTCCTCCCATCGCACTGCACACAAGTATATCCCTACTCCCGTCTGTATGCGGTGCCTGTTGGACTGCCGAACGCACGCACAGGAATAGGGATATGCTTGTGTGCAGTACGATGGGAAGAAAGTGGGGGACGACATTAGGCCGTAGTGGGAGACGGCGGTAGGTCATAGTAGGGGTAAGCATTTGTTCTACGTCCCACGATTCTGGCATCACTGGTCGCAGGCAAGAAGCTTCAGCCTAGGGCCAGTCGCTGGATCAAATCGCTGCGATCAGTCGCAGCGACTAGTCGCAGGTAGGAGGTCCCACCTTAAAAGCGGATATCTAGAAACGCATCCCAGTGAATTTCAAAATCCTGTATACTTCTGTTATTTCGGGAATGAAAAGCTTATACCGAAATGTAGTATTTGTAGGAACCCAGCTTTTATACGATGAGCATGGTGTGGCAAGTATTTTTGTTTCAATCATTTCTATAAAGAATATCATTATTGTACCAATTACAAACCGTAATTTTCAATGTATCTATCCTCTTCTATTAGTATAATTCTTCCAATGTATAATCAAACAATACAACATGTACAAAAAGAGACTGCGAATGTTTAAATATTACTTTATGCGGCCACTTCATTCATGAAAACTGCTACATTGTTATAATTAAATTTAATGTTAACTGTAATATTATATCTCTGTGTGTGTGTGTGTGTGTGTGTGTGTGTGTGTGTGTGTGTGTGTGTGTGTGTGTGTGTGTGTGTGTGTGTGTGTGTGTGTGTGTGTGTGTGTGTGTGTGTGTGTGTGTGTGTGTGTACAGGGTGTCCCAAAAATGCTGCGGGTCCTTAAAGGGGGTGATTCGGGGGGTGATTACAAACAACTTTTTCCTTTGCGAAAATGTTCTCCGAGGTTTCGTTAACGAGATATTAATAAAAAGCACCGACCAATCAGAGCGCGAGTCTGACGGCCGAGTTCCCGCGCCAGCGTGGCTACGAGCCGCGCTACGACTGCGAACGAACAACTCGGCATGCATCGAAGAAAATTGCATAGAATGGCAAATGAAAAAGACGGAACAAATAAAATCGAACATGTTGTCATGGTTTGTTCGTCATTTAAAGTGAATAATGAATAAAGGATAAATGGATGAAAATCACGTGTAACGTAAAAAGACAAATACGCAGTTTTTTTTAGAAGATTCGAAAAAAATAATTATTTGAAGTGGGAGGATAAGGAATACGTAAATTTCCTTGTGTTAATAACGTAGCCACGAAAAGGTAATGTAACAGGAAATTACCGAAAAGTGATAGTAGTTCGTTATTGTGATAAAAATCCGTAATTCAATAATGGCCAGCACTGTTGGTGATAACGAATAAGTCTGTTTAAAAAGCCCGATTAAATATTTTGGTACGGGAATTTTGAGAATTATCGCCGGAAATAAGCCATCGCTTGCGTTAAATTTAAAAATGAATGATCACCAATAAAGTAACTAAAACTCACCCTTGTTGGAAATTCACCAGCAGCTTGAAAATCTGTGTCATAGGGTCACTGAACCGATCCTGGTCATCGATGGACGAACTCAGTGCACAGCTGGTCCCAGGTATACGACACTACCCAAAGTTAAGGGTCACAATGTCAGGTGCGTCCAGGTCAACGTACCGAATATTCACTTCACTGCACTGCTACTAACACTGATCACTTAATTTATTTTTCATTGAACGTGTTGTTCCTACGTTATAAAAATTGGTGGAAATGAATTTTTACTTGGCGTTCGGAGCCGTGGGTATTCTCGCGTAAATTCTCACACTGCAGCACTTGCGTCCCCCTTGTTCGTGGGGTACACCCAGAACATCGCGTAATACTCTTGAGCAGAGAACATTTCTGCGACGTGATTACTAGCTGACTGACAGGATTTTTCCCAAGCAACTTCCTCTACCCCCAAGTAGTTTCTCTCGTTCCATTATGAGTTAACTCCCACCAGGACAAGAGGCTTTAGGTAAAAAGAAGCCAGCACATTTTCGGAACACACGTGTTTTGCAGAAGTGCAACGAACACTTTCACAAAAGCCCGCGCTCCGTCCTTCTACTGCCAATGTACCCATTGCTTCGAGATAGAAAACAGACATCACGTGTATCGGTTCGAAAGGGTCCGAAGGGAAGAGAAGCAGAAAGTCTTCGAGTTGCTATAAAGAAGAAAATGCATACCATTGCTGTTTCCCCAATCCGATACCCTGAGTTCACGTCTGCTACGAGGCGGAACCAATTAAGTCATAAATTATCCGAAACTGTAGGAAACCGTTCTCTACCGCCGACTGGCGGGACAATACGGTCATAAACCGCGACCCTGGTGAAATGCTCTGGCTGATCAGCCTGATTAATTTTGGAGAACTAGAAATTACAGAGTATTATCCAACATCAATACGCCTCGCGGAAAGACACAGGAACAGAAGGGGTAGTCCGCTGACTGCGCGTAGTCCCGCCTGCTTCGTCCTACCTTCAAATTAAAGACGGACCCCTTATCTCTCGAGTATAAACACGTGCTCGAATTTCAAAACAAAAGCACGCGTCGACGAATTCCGTGCGAGAGAAGGTGAGCTTGAAGTTCAATTGGTTCTAAACTAACCAATCGGGCCTGCTTATCTCTCGTGTCTAAACACGCGCTCGAATTTCAAAACAAAAGCATGCGTCGACGTATTCCGTGCGAGAGAAGGTGGACCTTGGGGAGGAGATATTGCTGTGAAGAGGGCCTCTTCAGGACAGTGGCCGTTTGGGAGGGCTGCAGGACAGATTGGATAGATTAGGGCCAATCGGACTTCAAGCCCACCATCTCTCACACGGAATACGTCGACGCGTGCTTTTGTTTTGAAATTCGAGCACGTGTTTATACTCGAGAGATAAGGGGTCCGTCTTTAATTTGAAGGTAGGACGAAGCAGGCGGGACTACGCGCAGTCAGCGGACTACCCCTTCTGTTCCTGTGTCTTTCCGCGAGGCGTATTGATGTTGGATAATACTCTGTAATTTCTAGTTCTCCAAAATTAATCAGGCTGATCAGCCAGAGCATTTCACCAGGGTCGCGGTTTATGACCGTATTGTCCCGCCAGTCGGCGGTAGAGAACGGTTTCCTACAGTTTCGGATAATTTATGACTTAATTGGTTCCGCCTCGTAGCAGACGTGAACTCAGGGTATCGGATTGGGGAAACAGCAATGGTATGCATTTTCTTCTTTATAGCAACTCGAAGACTTTCTGCTTCTCTTCCCTTCGGACCCTTTCGAACCGATACACGTGATGTCTGTTTTCTATCTCGAAGCAATGGGTACATTGGCAGTAGAAGGACGGAGCGCGGGCTTTTGTGAAAGTGTTCGTTGCACTTCTGCAAAACACGTGTGTTCCGAAAATGTGCTGGCTTCTTTTTACCTAAAGCCTCTTGTCCTGGTGGGAGTTAACTCATAATGGAACGAGAGAAACTACTTGGGGGTAGAGGAAGTTGCTTGGGAAAAATCCTGTCAGTCAGCTAGTAATCACGTCGCAGAAATGTTCTCTGCTCAAGAGTATTACGCGATGTTCTGGGTGTACCCCACGAACAAGGGGGACGCAAGTGCTGCAGTGTGAGAATTTACGCGAGAATACCCACGGCTCCGAACGCCAAGTAAAAATTCATTTCCACCAATTTTTATAACGTAGGAACAACACGTTCAATGAAAAATAAATTAAGTGATCAGTGTTAGTAGCAGTGCAGTGAAGTGAATATTCGGTACGTTGACCTGGACGCACCTGACATTGTGACCCTTAACTTTGGGTAGTGTCGTATACCTGGGACCAGCTGTGCACTGAGTTCGTCCATCGATGACCAGGATCGGTTCAGTGACCCTATGACACAGATTTTCAAGCTGCTGGTGAATTTCCAACAAGGGTGAGTTTTAGTTACTTTATTGGTGATCATTCATTTTTAAATTTAACGCAAGCGATGGCTTATTTCCGGCGATAATTCTCAAAATTCCCGTACCAAAATATTTAATCGGGCTTTTTAAACAGACTTATTCGTTATCACCAACAGTGCTGGCCATTATTGAATTACGGATTTTTATCACAATAACGAACTACTATCACTTTTCGGTAATTTCCTGTTACATTACCTTTTCGTGGCTACGTTATTAACACAAGGAAATTTACGTATTCCTTATCCTCCCACTTCAAATAATTATTATTTTCGAATCTTCTAAAAAAAAAAACTGCGTATTTGTCTTTTTACGTTACACGTGATTTTCATCCATTTATCCTTTATTCATTATTCACTTTAAATGACGAACAAACCATGACAACATGTTCGATTTTATTTGTTCCGTCTTTTTCATTTGCCATTCTATGCAATTTTCTTCGATGCATGCCGAGTTGTTCGTTCGCAGTCGTAGCGCGGCTCGTAGCCACGCTGGCGCGGGAACTCGGCCGTCAGACTCGCGCTCTGATTGGTCGGTGCTTTTTATTAATATCTCGTTAACGAAACCTCGGAGAACATTTTCGCAAAGGAAAAAGTTGTTTGTAATCACCCCCCGAATCACCCCCTTTAAGGACCCGCAGCATTTTTGGGACACCCTGTATATATTAGTGGGATAGGTAAGTAAAATTGATTTACAATCATTTAAAATTCATATACATATGCATTATGCAAATCGGAATGTTCGACAAGGTTATCGGCATTAATGCGATTCTGCGTCATTTCAATCATAACATATATATTTTGCAAAGTCATTGTAAATCTTCACGCATTATTTTTTTCATGTGATTTTCAAAATAGCCTAATAAGATTACACTTCAAATAATGCATGGGCAAATGTGCTGTTATCATACTGATTCATGTACGTCACTGATTAGTTTTAATGAGTTTTACCTTGGATGCAATTATAGATACTATTGAAATAAGCTATTGAAATAACCACTTTATGTTGAAACAAACACTTTATTATTTATAATATAATATAGTCGAGAGGGAAGAAATGAAGAAGATAAAGCGAACGAACACGCGACCAGTAGATGCGCACGCACCGCTAGCCTCCACACCAGCATGCAATGGGAATTTACAATATCTTAACACTCCTCCTCAATGCATGCTTGTCGCAATCATTATCGCTTGCAATCGCTCGCATTCCTAGACTATCGACGCAAAAATAATGTTTCATTTGACAAAGTGGTTTCGTCATTATATCCGCAATCATTTTCTCTGTTGGTAAATAAAGTAAATCAAAAACTTTATCATTTAGGGCGTCTCGTATGAAGTGATAACGTAAATCTATATGTTTTGATCTCGCATGGAACATACTATTATTTGCCAATAACTGTGCGCTTTGATTATCGTCATACATTATTATCTTTATTTCTATCCCTAATTCTAATAATAAATTTCGTAAAAACATAGCTTCCTTACTAGACTCGGTCATCGCCATGTATTCTGCTTCTGCAGACGATAACGCAACTGTCTTTTGTTTTTGGCTTTTCCATACAATAGGCGAGCCACTTAACATAAACGCATATCCAGTAAATGATTTTCTGTCGAAGGTACTGGAACTCCAGTCAGCATCTACAAATGCTTTGATCTGGAAATCACACTTCTCATACACCAAGCTATAATTGATAGTGTGTTTTAAATATTTAACTATTCGCTTCGCTGCACTCCAATGTTCTTTTCCAAAACATGTATTGAACTGTGAAAGAAATATCACACTGTGCATTATATCTGGTCTGGTTGCAACAGATAGATACATTAAACTTCCTATTAGTTCCCGATAAGGCACTTCTATGCTTAGTTTGTTTTCCTTTAAAGAGTACAATAAACTTCTATCACTCGGTGTGTTGCATAGTTTCGCGTCGATCAAATTAAATTTTTCTACAATCTTGGTTATGTGTTTTCTTTGCATAAGACAAATTTGATTACCTTTTCTGACAATTTCTATCCCTATGCAATATTTTGCTTCGCCAAGATCTTTTATTTCTAATTCACACTTCATTTTGTTTTTCAACTCTCTTAGCTTCCTATCATCATTATAAGCTATGAGCATATCATCAACATACAAGATAATAATAATAATATAATTTTCATTAATGTCATAATATAAACAAGGTTCTGTTTTTGACGCTTTTAAATTTTAATTTTTAAGGATGCCATCAATTTTTGTATTCCAAACTCTACCTGCCTGCTTTAGTCCGTACAATGATCCTTTTAATTATACTTATTACTGTTTACCATTAAAGTTAGAAAGTTCTCTAAAAAATGTGGGATTTTCATATAAACCTTTTCATCTAACCTACCGTGTAAAAATGCACTTGTTATATCCATTTGATCAATTTTTAGGTCTAATTGAACCGCGAGAGCAATTAGAATGCGAAAGCACTCCAGCCTTACTACTGGAGCAAATGTTTTAAAATAATCAATCCCATAAACCTGTGCAAAACCTCTCGCTACTAACCTAGCCTTTCTACTTATCACATTTCCTTGTGCATCAGTCTTATTTGTTAATACTAACTTTGAGTCTATTATATTTGGTTTATGATCGCTCGGTTTTTCAATGATGTCCCACGTATCATTTTTGATCAGCTGTTTTACCTCTTCGCTTATTGACTCCTTACACTCTTCACTGTCTTTTCCATTCAAAGTCTCGTGATAATCAATGTGTGCAAAGTTAGCTTCTGCATCTTCGAACACATCATCAGCTTCCTCATTGCTATTTTGGTCACCTTGAATCGCTTCTTCTCCTTGCATACTCTCAATATCACTCGGATTTTCCGACGAGTGCGTATCCTGTATTCTTTTCTTGGTCTGCCTCGTTTACCAGTTCTTATTAATGTTGGTCTTCCAGGTAGACGTCTTGTTGAATTTAAGTTTTGGCTGTTATCTATTATGCCTTTTTCATTTTCACTTTTCTCTTCAAGAGGCATTGATAAAGTATTCTCCATCTCCTTGAAAATACTGTTTTCATTTTTATCAGCGATTTGTTCGTCGTATGATGATTATTGTCTTTTAATCGTATACATATTTTCTTCGACGAACTTTACATCTCTGGATACAATTACTCTTTTCATTGTAGGTACCCATATTCTAAAAGCTTTTGCTTCCTCTGAATAGCCTACAAATTTACCTTCATGGGCTCGACCTGTAAATTTACTTTTCTGCGTCTTGTCTAAAACAAAAACTTTTGCTCCAAATGTTCTCATGTGTGTAAAATTGGGTATTCTTCCATGCCATACATTATACGGAATATCTCCATTTAAACCCATAGTAGGACATCTGTTTCTTACATAGTTCGTTGTCATTAAAGCTTCTCCCCAAAAAGATAATGTTAGACCAGAATGGATTAACAAACATCTTACCGCTTCCACCAATGTACGAATTTTCCTCTCCGCCAATCCATTTTGTTCTGGTGTTCTTGGCGCACTAAGTCTTCTGCGGATCCCTGATGATACCAGCAGATTGTCGAATTTCTCATTACAGAATTCGGTGCCATTGTCAGTTTGTAGAGCTTTTATCCTTCTACCTGTGATGTTCTCCACCATATCCTTGTATTGTGTGAATTTTTCAAAGACTTCATCTTTACGTTGTAACAGGTAAACAACACACCAGCGTGAGTGATTGTCAATGAACGTGACAAAGTACCTTGCACCTCCCATAGTTGAGACGTTAAATGGGCCACACACATCTGAATGAACTATGTCCAACAGATTTTTGCATCGATCACTTGTATGATTAAATGGCTTCGCTGTTTGTTTTCCCATTGCACATGCATCACATTTTAAAATGCCTTTGTCATTTTTAAATTTTATATTGCAAGTCCTTGACATCACTTCTCTAAGACTTCTTTCATTTAGATGAGCCATTCTATTATGCCATAATGCTAAAGAATCATTTTCATTTTCCCTTACATAATTCGCTTCTTCATTTTTTTGCTTTCTCAAATAATACAGATTTCCAATTCTGTCAGCAATTAACTTTGTCTCTTTGCTTTCCTTATCTTTCACAATGGCCGTCTCCTTATCAAAAATAATTATGTTGCCTTTGTCAACGATTTTTGATACAGACATAAGATTGCACCTCAAATCTGGTACATACACTGTACCTATTTTCTAATTTTATATTTCTCTTCTCTTTGTCTGTATTTATTTGCAATCTCACTGTGCCTCTTCCTTTCACATTGGTTGATCCATTATTCGCCAAATTCAAGTTTTCACATGCTTCTGACATGTTTTCAAAGGTATCTTTATTCTTGCATAAATGTGCAGTACATCCACTGTCCATAATCCATCTTTTGTCATCATGTGATATTTCGCTATAACTATTTTCACCACCACTGAGAGCAAAGTATGCGTCATCTTCAACTGTATTTGCACTTTGACTTTCACTCTTATATGTGCGATTCGTGGGGTATTTTGACTTGCATTTGGGTGCAATATGACCTAGTTTTTGACACCTGTAACATCTTGAATTTGCATATTTATTGTTACCCGTTCTGTTTTTGCTTGGGCCATGTGTCCCTTTATCCTTGTTATCGTTTCTCATCTGGGTCTTTTCAACAACCCGTTTTTGTGATTCTACCATGGCACTTGTGGATTCAGATTTCTGGATTCTGGCATCATACTCTTCCTGAATCTTCACTTTCAGTGATTCTGGATCTGGTAACTCATCTCTGGTCTCTATAGCGCATCTAAAATTTTCAAATGAGGCTGGAAGACTTTATAAGACCATTATTGAGAACAAATTTGCATTTATTTCTACGTTCATATCACTTAACTTGTCTTTAATGTTAAAGAACTTATTTATGTGACTTCTCACTTCGTCACCTTCGTTCATCCTATGCAGCGTAAGCTGCTTTAGAAGCGTAGCTTTTCTAGCAGGTCCCTTTGATGCAAATATATTTTCTAATTTTAGCCATACATCCCTTGAGGTTTCACAACCCTTTAACTGTGTGAGCTGGTTTGGGCTCACACATAGTATAATGTCTGCTTTTGCCTTCTCATCATTCTTCACCCAGTCCATATCCAGATTCGGCTGCTGTCTCGTATTTTCGGGCTTCACCAGTTTGCCATTCATGTATTGCCATAATTCGTTTTTGACTAATACAGCTTCCATTTGCATTCGCCATGTTTCATAATTGTCCTTTTCCAACACTTGAATCTTTGTATTTATACTACTCATGGCTGCTTAGCACGTGTTGCCCTTACCTCAAAATGTTTACTTTACGATTTTACTTTTTATTTCAACCTTTGTGGCTCTGAGCCCATAACCTATTGAAATAAGCTATTAAAATAACCACTTTATGTTGAAACAAACACTTTATTATTTATAATATAATATAATATAGTCGAGAGGGAAGAAATGAAGAAGATAAAGCGAACGAACACGCGACCAGTAGTTGCGCACGCACCGCTAGCCTCCACACCAGCATGCAATGGGAATTTACAATATCTTAACAGATACATACTGCCTTGCTTAAATAATTAAAAGCTGTCTGAACTTTACATAAATAATAAATTAAATATGGCTTTAAAAAACCATGTTATTAACCCGCTGGCGGGCGCGCCTAAAAGTTTTACACGAGCGGGCGCGTCGTGTACTCCATACACGGGGGCTTGAATTGGCTGAAAACCATTTTACCGTGATGTATTGTACCCAGCACCCCTATGTATTCTTCAAGCGGACATTTTTGCATAATGCTACGTACTTGTCAGGATCAAATTCAGTTTGGAAGTGTCTCTGATTGAATGAAACGAAAGTATGCCACGTATCCTGCCGGCGAGCGCGCCCGTGTACTCACGAGTTTCCCAGGTGTCCGCCTCCGATTGTTCTGATTTTTGAATATGATTTAGAGGACAGAAAAATAAGATATACATGTTTTTTATTTTGGCCTGTTTGCATGTTTAGGGAGGTGAAACCGCCCCTCAAAAGTTTTCAGGTGTTCGCCTCCGATTGTTCTGTTTTGTGGATATGTTTTAGAGAACAGAAAAATAAGATATACGTTGTCACGTCCCGGGTGGAGAGTTTGAGGACGATGACTGTGGGGGTAAATTCAGGCGCGACTCTTGCATCCAGCACTCTGAGGATTGGGCGGGAGGTCAGGCGAGAATGTGTAATTCTGCACTCTGAGGGTTGATGGGAGGTCAGGCGAGAATGTGTAATTCTGCACTCTGATCGTTGAGGGAAGTCAGGCGAGAATGTGAAATTATGCACTCTGAGGGTTGATGGGAGGTTAGGCGAGAATGTGTAATTCTGCACTCTGAGTGTTTGATGGGAGGGCAGGCGAGAATGTGAAATTCTGCACTCTAATCGTCCAGGGAAGGCTTATTTAGGCGAATACACACCCGGGCGACACCCATTAGACCACTTGCGGTTTGTATTTATGGCTGGCTAATTGGATTAACTGCTGCAGTAATATAAAAAGGCCATTCGTAATAATTCCGCGAAATACGTCTAGCCGTATGGCTTGTGCGAGACCCATACGAAAGTAAGCCTTGTAAACACTATAAGAAGTCCCGGCGTTCGCGAACCGGAATCAGCTGTTGCACTAGCTTGGTACGTTTTCGATGCTTCGCGGCCGGAGGATCTTTACAATGACTCGAAACTTTATTTGGAGATAAGAGCGTTATTTATTTTAAAAGCACTTCGTAATTATTATAATAATGCGTTAGACGTTTAGCATTGGCACATAAACATGTATATAACGATAAGCAGTAAAATATATATATGAACATGAGATACTTTAGACGAGCCATAAGTATTAGTAACTATTATATAAAGAGATAAGTATTAGCTATGAACACAATATAAGCGATAAGTAGGCAAAATAACAATATAAAGCGATAAGAACTAGGCAAAATAATAATATAAATCGATAAGCTTTTGCAATAAAGAGTGCAATAGAGAAGTATGAAATAGTATAAAGATGATGATATGCTTTAGTAATATAATTATTGATCGGCACTTACAGTGGCTGTCGTGTGGGTATTGAAGCACTGAAGTTACTTAATTAAGTTTAGCTGAACAGAATTATTATAGGTTGACTCTTAGGAAACAATATATACGCTTGGACTCTTAGAAACGCAATTGATCTTTCTATGACTCTTTGAAGAACAATGCTAATGAGGTTCTGAGGTCCTGGTATTTATATGTTTTCCTGGAGTGGTGCGGGGGTACGCGCGGTAAGGACCTTGACACATTTAGAGAAATAAGTCGTAGTATGACTTCCGGGGTTTTTACAGGATTTGCTCTATTATTAGACTGTTTTTAGTCACGTACGCAAAATTTCGTCGCAATTAGGCTTCCGGGGTTTTTATGACTGTGAACGGAGATGCTCAACCCATCGAATGGATTTTGGGCGTTTTAATAGGAAAAGGGTTAGAATGGCTTGTACTCGGTGAGTCGTAAAGAGGGGAGTGAGACGTGGTCTCGATTTAAGAGGGTTTTGGAACGAAGGACTTGTTTGAATTCAAGTATGAAGGAGGGATTGGTGCCTCGTAGGGCGAATAGGCGAAGGGGGTTTCGTACCGAACATCTGGAGATGGGGACCGCTAAGGTACATCGTCCCGATGATCGGCGATTGGGGAAAAGGGGTAAGAGTTGAGGTTGCGGGATTCGTTGTCGGAGTTGTGGACTGAATTATGGGGAGAGTCGAATTAACCGCGCGCGAAAAATAGTGGGACGTCACAACGTGGTTCTTTATTTTGGCGTGTTTGCATGTTTAGGGGGTGAAACTACCTCTCAAAGTTAAAAGAATTTCAGTCGTGTCGTGTACTCCGTAAACGACGTACAAATATTTGGATATTTCAACTTTTATACCAAAATATTACAAAATATTTATTCACAAGTATATGCGATATATTATACAATATCACAGTTTTTCAAATACATATATTTGTTGTAAATTAATCTATTTACATTAATTTCTCGATGGACGCAGACGTGTATACAATAGACGCAATTCAATTTTTAGTTTAAACTAAGAATTTACTGTTCATATTATTGTTATTAGCAGTCCAATATATTCTTTGGTTTGTAATGGACGTGACATTTTCTCTATCTTGATAAATTGTAGCTTAAATCTATAAATTTATAAACAATAAAACTAACTTTTTTAGCAGGAGCTTCTTTTCGCCTTTAAATAATCTGACACAAACTGAACAATTATACCGCAACAAAAGTGACCATTGATACTATAGATGAAGTGTGTGTCAAAAGCTTAGTCTCTAGTCTGGCGGAGGTATGTCCACTTGTATTCATTTTTATTTTCTACAATACAGTTGATATTAAAATTTCAAATTTATAATTTGATAAGGGTCGTAACAATCTGTGTCGACAAAAGATATTTAGATTAGTGCTAACATAACTTATGAAAAATCATTTTGTTGCAAGAACAAATAAAAGTATTTTATACACAAGTATCACTGTGTATTCGAAATTGTACTAATATATATGAAGTGTTTTAAAATAGCCAAAAAAAGTGATTGTCCGTTATAACAAATAAATGTAAACATAATTTGTTCATAAAACTATATAGAACTATCACTCCTGACGTAATGTATAAACTATATGTATTATATTAGTATATTTTTTATAGATTTATCAATATAAAATCATTTACTATATAAATTATAAACTATATTTTTTAAGATGAAGAAGAATCTCCTTCTTCAGTCCCTTGTAAGCAAGATGAACATATTGTTCTTGTAGTGGAATGCTTCTTGCATATAAAATTTTTGCATGTCTCACATTTTATAGTCGTGGTACTATTAGGACAGATCCTACACCGCCCTCGTTTTGATGATGATGGAGTTAGATTTGTTTCTTCTTCTGTATGATGCTGTTTCAAATATACTGTTACATCTGCTGGCAATGTATACATGTTTGCTCTTGCAACCAAATGCTCTTTTGTAAGTCTTAGAGCTAAATTTTTTAAAAATATTCTTCTTCTAAGATGACTTTCGTCATTTTTTAAAAAATATCAGATTTGAGCATTTATACCGGCTATATTCAATAAAATAAAAAATAATACAAGTGGCCATCTTTTCTAAATTCGTGACACTGAATACTGTGAACACATGCGGTCGACAGTATCTACCGCTCCTTTTGTTGCATTATAATCTAATATAATCTGCAGTTTTTGTGTTTCAGTATCAATGTTTAACGATTGATGCAATTGTGGTCAACAAAAGGACGGCTTTATTTCTGCGAGGACAATATGACACCAGTCATATCTTTCTGGAATCCAAAAATTGTTGTTTCTTCTGGTCTGTCTTTATGTAGTAAAAATTGAGAGTAGGTATTATAAGAGAGTTCTAAATCAACGCAGGGCGAGGGGTGAAGCGAGGCGAGGGGAACCGCGATGGCAAGGGAACGCGCGCGCACGCACACACACACACGCGCGCGCGCGCGCGCGCACACACACACACACACACAAGGGGGAGGGGGAGGGGGAGGTACCGCCGATGACTCATCCTCTCGGCCCGTGGTCAAAATATGCGGAGGTATTACGCGTAGAAGATGCAAGTCGAAACCTGCATTTCGGTATCGCTCCAAGGTCAGATCGCGCTCGCGAACAAGGAGTGTGAGAGAGAGGTACGATATGAATCTATCTTTTTCTCTCTAGGGGCATAATCGAAACATACGACGGTACGTCGCGTAGGAGATGATGCGAGTCGAAATCTGCACGGCTGTTGCGCAATAACAGCGCCAAAAACATATAATGCTCGAAGGTCAACTTCCGAGAATACTTCAAAGCGATCCGCAACCCTCTTATCTCCCCAAGACGAGATCGCGCCCCGATATTCGCTACTTTGGAATCGAGTGTACGAGAGAGAGAGAGAGAGGTACGATATTAATCTATCCTCCTCTCTCTCGTTGCAGGGGGTCGGAAACATACGGCGGTACGTCGCGTAGGAGATGATGCTAGTCGAAACGTACCGTTTCGTATCGAGTAGTCCGAGAATAATAATAATACGCAGCATCTTTGCGCGAGCAATCGCGAGACCACGAAAATTCAAAGTGAGCCGACACGCTTCTATCTATCGTTCGAAGGCGCGATCGCGCCCGCGATTGCTGCGACGAGCGAACAAGGAATACGAGAGAGAGAGGCTAGATATTGTCGTGTATCTCTCCGTCTGTAGTCCTTTGTCGGTAGGCGATCAAAGAAGAGACGGCGGTATGTCACGTGGAAGATGTAACGCGAAACCGGCGTGGTTATCGCGCCAGAAGCGTATCGAAACATACCATTGCTTATCGTGTAATCCGAGAATAACGCGCGGTAGCTACCGAGATAATACGGTGAGTAAAAGATCGATAGGACTTAAGGTGGAAATCTACGCGTCCCATTGGGGTGCAATGGGGTAGGGAGAGTTTAGGTAGGGATGATCGTATATTTAAAGCAGGTCGCGTCTTCGACAGGGTAAAATCGTGAATGGTAACGCGTCAGAAGATTTGTGTGATACAATCGTTGCGCATCTCGCGTTTTTCTCGAAAAAGTATCTAGTTAAGTGTTACATACGTTGACAATAATAATAATAATAATAAATGTGTCCGATATCCTGACGCGAGTTTGACTACGTGGCGGAAACGTGTCGCGGAACGGTATACAGTCTGTTATATCAAGTGACAACATGGATACGTTCAAGAACGCGTTCGTGCTTTTGGCTCGAATGTCCGAACTTTTGAGGACCACCGCGGAATTTCGCGAGTGGATGGACAGGTGCGACGAGACAGTACGACACATGGTTGCGTATCAACGAAGCGAACGCGTGCCGGTGTGGGAGAAGCAGCGGATGGTATCGCTGCTCGCGCGAACGCAAACATTGCGCGCAATAGTGCGAGGACGATTATCGCGAGTAGGGTGCGGGGTCGCCGCTCGAGCTACGGCACCCAAGGTCGTGTGGGAGGAAGTTGAAACAGCGTTCGAGAAGCGTTTGTTGACTGGCGCTGTGATCAACGTAGGGATCGCCGATCCACGCTGATTCTTCGAGAACGCCCGTCGACTGGTGATTTCTCGCGTTACGAATGCCATTACGGAGCACCGCAGCGTATCCGTGAACACCGTGCTAAACGCGGAATTCATGTTGCGGGTCGAGAAGGACGTAAAGAGTTTCGCGACACGCAATCACGTACTGTTCATGTCGTCGAACGTTCGCGAGTGGTACGCGACTCAAGTGATAGCTCCGACGTTGGTCGCGATAGAGGAGTTTCAGGAGCGCGAGAGTGGCTGGACCTTACGGGCGGTACAGAATCTCCTGATTAACATTAATAAGCATAATCCGTTGCGCGCCGGTTGCGACGTACCGCTTCCGCGAGCGGTTATGTTGAAAAGAGCGGTAGTGAACGTGCAGTGTAAAGAGAACGCGTGTTTTTTGTGGTCGGTCGTCGCTAGTCTGCTCCCGGCTGATACGAACGGCGACAGGATGACATCGTATCCGCATTATTCGTCGGTGCTCCGTACGGATGGCGTGCAACTTCCCATGACGATGGACCAGATACGGAAATTCGAGGTGGCCAACGAAGTGTCCGTGAACGTATACCTGTGGGACAACGAGGACGGCTGTGTGCCTCTACGCGTGTCCGGCAACAAGCGGGAAGGGAGGCACGCGAACGTGCTGCTGGTACAGGACGGCAAGGATTCGCAGCGGTACCATTTCGCCTGCATTCGCAATCTCTCCAGGTTAATATCAAGCCAACTCAGCAACCATTATGGCAGAGTGTTCGTGTGCGATAGGTATGCAAAAGAGAATAATAAATCAAAAATTCGAGCGATACGTAACGAGCGAAGCGTTTACAGTGTTTTTTTTGTTTCCGTACATGTTTCAGGTGCCTCAACTTTTTCTCCTCGGTGGATCGATTGCAGCGGCACACCACAGATTGCACGCGCTTGAACGAGTGCGCGGTTCAATTACCGTCCGAAGAGGAGAAAATTTTGAGGTTCCAGCATCACGAACGCAAGGAACGCGTACCCTTCGTAATTTACGCGGACTTCGAATGTTCGCTGGAGGCGATTGATCAACCGGCGATGGATCTTCGTCGCACGTACGAGTATCAACGCCACAGAGCGCACAGCGTGGGATACTACGTGCATTGTTCCGACGAACAGGCTCTGTGCGGGTACCGAGCGCGTCGCAGTGACACCGACTGTGTGCAGTGGTTTGTGCGCGAACTGCGGGAATTCGCGAACGTTGCGTACTCGTGGTTGTGCGTGAAGAAACCGATGACGCCCTTAACGCGACAGCAGTGGACGAGTTTTCACGAAGCGACCGCGTGTCACGTGTGCGGGGGACCCTTCGACCGAGGCGAGGACGATGCGAAAGTGCACGATCATTGCCACTCGACGGGTGAGTACAGTGGTGCGGCGCACAGATCGTGCAACTTACGGTATCAACGTTCGTGTACGATACCTGTGGTGTTCCACAACCTGTCCGGCTACGACGCGCACTTCGTCATCAAGGAGTTGGCAGACGCGTTCGAGGGAAAGATCAACCTCCTACCGATAACGAAGGAACGATACATATCCTTTACGAAGAACGTCGAGGACCTCAGGGGCGAACGCAAGAACTGGAGAAAAATGTTGAAGTTTCGCTTCGTCGACTCGTTCAAGTTCATGGCCACGAGTCTGCAGAAACTCGCGTCGGATCTCGGGAAGGACAGACTTACGATCCTAAGACGCGAGTTCGAACATCTCCCTGACGAACAATTCGATCTCCTCACCAGAAATGGGGTCTTCCCGTACGATTACGTTGCGTCGTACGACAAACTGAACGATACGCGACTGCCGCCTCGTGACGCGTTCTACAATCGTCTGAACGATAGCGATATGTCGGAGGCTGATTACGCGCACGCAACCAACGTGTGGAACACTTTTCGTATACGGACATTAGGCGAGTACAGTGATTTGTATTTGAAGACAGACGTGTTGTTGCTCGCCGACGTGTTCGGAAACTTTTGTATGGACTCTATCGCGAGCTACGAACTGGACCCGGCGCATTACTGTACGTTACCGGCGTTCACGTGGGACGCGATGTTGAAATACACGCGCGTCGAATTGGAACTGCTCACCGACGTGGACATGCTGTTGTTCGTGGAGCGAGGTATACGCGGAGGTCTGACCCAGTGCTCGCACAGGTACGCTCGCGCCAACAACAAGTACCTGCCGACATCGATGTACGACGCGTCGCAACCATCCACGTACTTGATGTACTTCGACGTGAACAACCTGTACGGATGGGCGATGTCGCAGGCGATGCCGCGCGGTGGATTCCGATGGCTGGACGACGACGCGGTTGCCGCTTTGGACGCGAACTCCTTGCCGGAGGACGACGGACCGGAGGGCTACCTGCTGGAAGTGGACCTGGAGTATCCGCGGGACATTCACGACGAGCACGCGGACCTTCCGTTCTGTCCTGTTCGCGAGCACGCGCCCATCGGTAAGCAGACGAAGCTGATCGCCACGCTCCGCGACAAAGAACGATACGTGGTCCACTATCGGTACTTGAAGCAGTGCATTCGACACGGACTTCGCGTATCGAGAATTCATCGCGTTCTGCGGTTCGATCAATCGCGTTGGTTGCGCGACTACATCATGCTGAACACGGAGTTGAGAACGCGAGCGACCAGCGATTTCCAGAAAACACTGTACAAGCTAATGAACAATGCCGTGTACGGGAAAACGATGGAGAACGTTCGAAATCGAGTGGACGTGCGACTGGTGACGCGGTGGGACGGACGTTACGGCGCCGAATCGTTGATCGCGAAACCAAATTTCCATAGTCGCGCGATATTTTCCGAACACTTGGTCGCTATCGAGATGCGAAAATTAAAAGTGAAGTTCGACAAGCCCATATACGTAGGCATGAGCGTGTTGGACGTGTCCAAGGTGTGCTTGTATGAATTTCACTATGACTACATGCGCGCCAAGTTCGGTGATGGGTGCAAAGTGTTGTACATGGACAGCGAGGACGCTTACGAGCAGCTGAAAAGTGACGTCAGTGCGCGATTCGACACGAGCGATTACGCGGTGGAAAACCCGTACGGTATGCTGCGCGTAAACAAGAAGGTGCCAGGACTCATGAAGGACGAGAACAACGGTACCTTGATGACAGAGTTCGTGGGACTTCGATCGAAGATGTACGCGACTCGAGTGCGTGACGCGTCGTCGTCGGCGGGAACGTCCGAGACGAAAAAAGTGAAGGGGGTGAAGAGAAGTGTCGTAACGAACGAAATACGTTTCGAGGACTACGTGCGGTGTCTTCTCGAGCACGCGGAAACTACGGTACGACAGAACCATATTCGCGCGCGATTACACGACGTATATTCCGTGAACGAACTGAAGACCGCGCTCAGTCCGTACGACGATAAGCGTTACGTTCTAGCCGATCGGATCGAAACCCTTCCGTGGGGACACTATCGGATTCCCGAGTGCGACGACAGTGATAGTGAGAGTGGTACGGTTAAGTAGATACAATAGTTATGTGTATAGTTATATGTATATGTAGATTCGTAGTAATGTCGCGTACGATATATATATTGATATGTATACAAGTATGATACACTGTATAAACGTAGAGGGGGTTTTTAGTGGGTATGCCAGAAATGGAAAGTCTCACATAACCCCGACATAACTGTTGTCGGGGTATGCGTAATGCATTTTCCCCCTCTTTTTAAAAAAAAAAAAAAAAAAAGTATGCAATGGATGGACATAAAATGTTTTTCTTAATATACCTATGTATAATATTACACATTCATGTAAATAATGTGCAAAGATCGTGATATATATTGTGCTTTATTTTTTGTTAAATACAAAGAACGAAATAAATGGATATGTATATGTATATGTAATAGTAATACTAATAAAGAGTTGCTATTGAATCAGAGAACATCCTTTTCCCGTATCCACGAGTTCTTGGACGAGTCGAATCCTAACCATTTCACGTACACCTGGTGCCCCTTGCAACGAATAATCTTCTCGATCAGATATACGTCCGGATTCGCGACCGAATGCAGTTCGTGCTCGTAGAATCCGCCCGAGATCGGCTCGCCCGCGGAATCGCGTAGAATGTACGTGACAGGACGCGTTCGTTGTACAGCGGTGATTTCAAACACCTCGGTCGACCAGTTCGGCGTGTATCCCTTCTCGAAGATCGTCTTGAATTTGCTGACGCGTAGTTTATCGCCGACGCGGAATTTGGCGCGTTGTCATCGTAGTCGTTGCTCGACACCCGACGATACGATGAACGGTAAACGAGTGGCGGAGGTCACGTCGACGGGTCGCGCGTTGATCGTGCGATGTTTACGATGATTGTAGGTGTGCACGAGCGTCGGCAGCAGATCCAACCAGCGATAAGAGGCTTTCAAGGAGAATTGTTTCCACATCAGATTCTTCAGCGTGTGATTGAAACGCTCGACGATCGACGCTTTCATCACGCTGTACGTCGAGTAGTGGTTGATTCCGCGAGTCTTCGCGCATCGTTGAAACTCCGCGTTGTAGAACTCCTTTCCCATGTCGGTTTGTAGGTTTCGCGGACATCTGCCGCTTCGTCGCAACACGGTCGCGAACGCCTCGGTAACGTCGCGGCCGCTTTTCGTTTTCACGGGAACGGCCCACGCGTACTTGCTGAACGTATCGATGATCGTGAGTATGTAGTTGTAGCCGCGATTGTGGGTTGCGTACGCGCGCATTTCCACCAAATCTGCCTGCCACAGATCGTCGTAGCCTCGAGTGACTACGCGTCTCCGTGGGAAATTTCGTCTCGCTGGAGCGTGCAGTTCGTCGACCAGTTGTATTGGCTCCTTACTCACGCCCATAGCGATGATAACGTTCCACGACAAGCAACAGATACTGCACCAGGCACTCGAAGCACGTACGGTGTCGACGGGGTTTGTCGTCGTCGTCGTCGCTCATCGCGACGCTTCCTTGCGTTTCTGTACTTCCGCGATCAATGTCGCAAGCACGTCGAGTCTATCCTGCAAGTGATCGAATTGTTGTTGCAGCGTGGTATTTATCGAATTCTCCGAATCACGGATGCGTCCTTCCACGGCGGTATTTATCGCGGTCGTCAAAGCGTTCAGTCGCGTCGTCGTCGATTCGTTCACGTCGTACACGTATCGTTTCGTCGCAGCGTCGGTATCCTCCTCCGGATGCGCCACGCGACGTATCTTGCGTTCCATAGCGTCGAACGTTGACCGTTCGGTGCCCAGACACAGCGCGTTCTCTCGCACGTGATTCGCGACGTACAGATTCCGCGAGCGAATCGTCTCCGTGCGTCGATCGTTGTCGTCGTCGTCGTTTTCGGTACTACCGTGCAAAGGTGCTCTAAACTTGTTTACCGACATGTTGGGTGGGCGGTGATCGCGAACGAGACTGACGCGTAATCGAACCGACCGATCAATTTATGATGAGACCGGCTTGGCGAAGTTCCTCCAAGATGGACGCGATTTCGTTGTCGTGTCCGGTGTGTCCGGCCTCGAGCGACGCCAAGAGCAATCGCAGTCTATCGACCAATTCGTTCGGATCGTCCCAGTACACGTAATCGATCGCGTTATCGGTAACCGTCATCGCGTCATCGGTGGGCAATCCTCGACCTTCGTGCGTGACGCTGTCGCCAGAAACGCGGTCTCCACTACGCAACAACACCGACACGATCTTCCTGTACTTGTAACCCTTGTTGCCTAACGTAGGTTTGCTAGCCGAATGGTCCCGTCGATGCGCGTTCGTCGCCAACAAGATGTCGCGGTACGCCTCGAGATCGGCGTTCGTGTACGCTTGCTCGTTGGGCACTCGCATGAACAGCAGTTCGTACAAGCCTCGCGAGCCAGCGAATCGCTTGCCTTTCACGTCAACGTCGTCGTTCTCGCCGATAGCGAGCACGGAATCGCCGATCATCAGCTGTTCGTCGTCGTCTAGGTACACGCCGTATACGTTGTCGTTGAGTTTCTTAGTGTCGGTGAAGAACAAGCGCAGATATTCGCGCGATGGCGGCCCGCTGACGTTTCGAGTGTACGCGTCGAGGTTTTCGACGGTGGTGGTTGTGGTTTTTGGATCGAGAACTTCTCGAATCGTTTCGTCCGTCTCGCCATGGTCCGGCTCATGTTCCTCGGTTGTTTCGTAGACGGTGCTGTCGTCGTCGTCGTTCGAATTCGGAAGTGGAGTCGTTTCGGTCAGTATCGCCGCTTCGGTCGTGGACGGAGTAAAGGATAATCGTTTCTTCGAACGTTGCTGCTTCCGCTTGACGAGCGATGACGTCGCTGGACTCGTTTTCCACGTCGCGGTGTTCTCGACCAAATGTTTCAGCGGTTCGACGATCGGACGCGCGCTCTCCTCCGCAGCAGCTTTCGTCGCCATTTTACCGAGTTTCAGGTTCATGTATTTCCGTCGAATAGCGGCGCTGATTTTAACAATTTTCTTCTTCGTCTCGACCTCTCGCGGCTGTTGTTTTTGTTGCTGTTGTTGTCTACGACGCCGTTTCTGTTGTATGTCTCGTTGTTGCGCGATCTCAATGTTTACACCGCTGGTAGCTGTTTCGTTAGACATCCTGGTGTGTGTGTGTGTGTGTGTGTGTGTGTGTGTGTGTGTGTGTGTGTGTGTGTTGCTCGACGAAAGACTCGCGATCTACTGAGGTTCACGAGCTATCGCGAACTCGTTAAATCCTCGTCGATATCGACCATCGTACCGGGCACGGTCCTTGTCGATGACAACGAAGTCGTAGCGTCGTTTCCAGCATTTGGCGCACAGGTCGGTGAACGCCTCGAACGTCATGTCCGTGTTCACGTGATCGTTGTACACGCGACGCAAGTTCGTCCCGTCCTGTTTGAACAGCACGAGAAAATTCGCGTTGTCTCTGATCAAGTGTTTCGGTATTCTCGCGTACGATTGGCACAGGTAGAAGCAGTCCACGTTCGCGTGCCTGCCCATGGAGAAGTATTCGCGGATCGCCGTCTGTTCGTCGCACGCCACGTCGTCGAACACGAAGATCGAATCGGGCAGAGCGTCCCTCGGCGGGACGATCTCAGCGGTGTCCGAGTAGGGAAAGTACCCGAGTCCTCCGACGCGCGACAACACTCGCTCCAGATACCGATACTTTGGCTGTCGCAACGATTTCGAGTACACGTACACGTTCTCGAAGTGCAATCCGTTCGGACTCTCCAGCAGGCTGCGAAGCACGTTCGTTTTCCCGCACCCGGACGGACCGCAGATCACGGCTCGCACGCTGTTCGGCAACAACGAACTGTGCCTGCGCGAACGACTTTCGTCGTCCCACGTCGAATCCTCCAACGTCCTGTTCGCGGTCACGCGAATAGCGTTCGGTTGTTTCGCGAATCGCATGCTCTCCCTCTGTCTCTCTCCTCGCAAGCACGCAACGTCACTGCTATTTATACCCGCGAAACCTATCGAGCGAATCAGAATCGTAGCGCTCCTCGAATCGATCGCTATCAAAGAACCGTCGACTTACGACTGGCCTCGCGTCTCCGCGCATCTACATTTTCACACGTATGGTTGCGGTAACTCGTAGACCAACGAAGAATAAGAAGAAGAAGACGACAGGATCGGGACTCGTGAACGCGATCATAAATCGTTTACCGTTCGAACTACACATTCCGGGATATCAGTTCTGCGGACCGGGGACGCGTTTGTCGAAGCGATTGGCTCGCGGCGACGAAGGCGCGAATCCGTTGGACGCGGCTTGTCGAGAGCACGATATCGCGTACTCTCGTCGAAAGGATTTGGAGGGACGACACGAGGCGGATCGATCGCTAGCCGAACGAGCCCGAGAACGCGTGTTCGCTAACGACGCGACTTTCGGCGAAAAAGCCGCTGCGACCGGAGTGTGAGCCGCGATGAAAGCAAAGACTAAACTCGGTATGGGTATGAGACGAGGAGTAGGAAGAAGAAGAGGAAGGACTACGGGACGGAAACGCAAATCCAGAGGACATCGCCGTATCCTACCGGTAGCGAAACGTGGAGGCTTTCTTCCGCTTCTACCGCTCGTGCTGCCCGCTTTGTCGGCTATCGGAGCATTGGCCGGCGGAGCTGCCGGTATCGCCAAAGCGGTCAACGACGCGAAGGCCTCGCGCAAACAGCTGGAAGAAACAATGCGTCATAATCGCGAGATGGAAGGGCGAGGACTGTATCTGTCACCGTACAAGCGCGGTGCCGGCGTGAACCTGCGACGACGACCGAGGAAAAAAAAAACTCCGCTCGATCGGGCTTGCGGCGGCGGCGATAACGCGACAGCAGCTACAACTACAACCTATGACTAACCTGCAATTAGAGCGCGAGTGCGTCGACGTACCGTTCTTTCGGGGGGTATTTATGCGCGACACGCTCCCCGCGCGCGTACGATCGAACGAATGCGGCATCGCGAATCTGGACGAGAATCGCGGCGAAGGTACACACTGGGTAGCGTACGCGAAACGCGGACCGCGCGTACAGTATTTCGACAGTTTTGGGAATTTGCGACCACCCGCGGAACTGATCGACTATTTCGGACGGGGAACGACACCTACGATCAAGTACAATCACGATCGCTTTCAACGTTTCGACCAGATGAATTGCGGTCACTTGTGCGTACAATTTCTGCGACAAAAAGCTCTGGAATTTTGGCCTCGGCGCTTCCCGAGATAAATTGACGCGATACCTTACGTCCTCGTCACTTTCGCTCTCTCGGTCTCACTAGCGTAACCTACAGCGGTACGATGTCGCTCACGCTCACGTTAACGGGTCGGAGCAGCATGCTCACGGTCAATTACTTTCCGCCGATCGATTTGAGCGACGGACAGTACGAATTAGGACTCGCCGACTTGGAGACGTTTCACACGATACCGAACATCGACTCGAGCAACGACACGTTCTACTTCGTCACGAACAACAACAACAACAAGAACGCCGCGATCCCCAGCATCGATGCCGCTAGTGACCGCGTTACGATCCCCCATGGCTCCTACGAATTAGACGCTATCGCCAAGCACTTGAGGCGTCAACTGCTCGATCGATATCCTAGAAGACGCGACGACAACGAGACCGACGACGACGACAACAAGTATCCGCTAGTGCTACGAGCTAACAACAACACCATGAAAAGCGAACTGTACTGCTCGTTCTTCGTGGACTTTACGCAACCGAACAACGTGGGATCGTTGCTGGGATTTTCGCCGACGCGTGTCTTATTGCCGAGAATCTGGTACGAGTCCGACGAACCCGTGAACATTATAAACGTTAACGTGATCAGAGTAACGTGTAACGTCACTGCCGGTGCGTACAGCAACGACAAATCCGTACACACGATTCACGAATTTTCGCCTCGCGTACCACCGGGATATAAGATATCGGAAACTCCGCGACACGTCATTTACCTACCGATCGTTGCGCGAGCGATACACGATCTAACGGTACGCATCGTCGATCAATACGATCGCCCTATAGATTTTCGCGGAGAGGAAATAACGATTCGCCTGCACGTGCAACGACGTTCGCGCGATAAGATAACGTGAGCGCGCGAGTGTTTAGCATGTTGGTATTCGATCACACGTACGACTCATCATCATCATCGTTCACCGCTCCTACTCCGGTCTCTGCCGCGCATTATCGTCGAAACGCAACACCTTCACCGCCACCGACAACGCTGATAAGGACAGGGAGCGGAAGAAAAAGAAGAAGAAGCTTCAAATCGTTGACGCATCGAAACGCGCGTTTCCTACGATCCCTGGAATTCGTCGTAACGTACTAACGTATCACTTATACGTACATACACACGTTTAACAGAATGTATACCATACTGAACGTGACGAGTACACCGACGTTCGACGATCGTATCACGAAGATCGAGGTGCACGGCTACAATCCGTACGCCAACACGACGTACGACAATAACGACGAGATACGAATACCTATTCAGCAACAAGATCTGTACACGCTCCCGTGCGAAAGTTATCTCTACGTGGAAGGACGTCTCTCTTTGATGACCGCCCCGACGACTACCGAGGAAGTGAAAGCTGCCGCGAGAGTTTTTCTGGACAACAATTGCGTCGCGTTCATGTTCGACGAGATTCGATACGAATTGAACGGCGTGGAGATCGATCGTTGTAGAAATCCGGGAATCACGACCTCGCTGAAACATTACGCGTCATTGTTCGTCGAGAAGAGCAGAGCGTTGATGAACGCCGGTTGGGACCCCACCATCGCACACGACCGCGACATTTTTAATAGCCCGGCGTTCAATTTCTGCGTGCCCATGAACGCGCTACTAGGATTCTGCGAAGATTACAAGCGTATCGTGATGAACGCGCGACACGAGTTGATCCTGATTCGCGCGCGAGTCGATACGAACGCGATGTACGCGACCTCTCTATCCTCCGCGATAATACCGAAACTGGAGATACGCAAGATACAATGGCGTATGCCGCACGTCGTGCTAGAAGACACTCAAAAACTGGCGATGCTACGTCTCCTGCAAAGCGATCGACCTATCGCTATGAGTTTTCGATCGTGGCAACTGCAACAGTATCCGTTGCTGCAAACGACAACCAAACACACGTGGACCGTGAAAGCCTCGTCGCAGTTCGAGATACCGCGATACGTGATGTTCGCTACGCAAATCGAGCGAAGTTATAATCTCAAGAAAAGCGCGAGCAGATTCGACGCGTGCAAACTCACGAACGTACGATTGTTTCTGAATTCCGAGACGTATCCGTACGACGACCTGAACCTGGATTTCGATAAATCTAAATACGCGCTCCTGTACGATATGTACGCGAAATTTACCCGTTCGTACTACGGTCACGGCGAACCGTTGCTGAACACGACCGAATTTTTGCGATACGCCCCTATCGCGATCATAGATTGCTCTCGACAGAACGAGTCGGTGAAGAGCGCCACGGTGGACGTGCGAATCGACTTCGAGTGCAAAGAGAACGTACCCGCTAATACAACCGCCTACTGTCTCATCATATACGAGTGCATGGTCCAATACAATCCTTTGACGAACGTAGTGCGAAAAATCACGTGATTCCAACGACTACGACTACGACTACTATACCGATGAGGATAATCGCGAAATAGTCAGTAGCTCGTCTGCAGCCGTCGGTGACACTTGTTTTACTACATACTACTACATATTACTACCTAACAATGTTATCCGTCGTGGCCGACCTGCAAGGCTTCAAGACCGAACGTAACACGTTCGTCGCTAAGGAAATTGCGATTCTCGCGAACAATCGCGACACGGAAACGACCATTTGTCAATGGATTTTCGAACCACCGTACTCCTACGCTCGCCTGTCATCGTTCGAGAAGCGTCAAGCGACCTGGCTCACGACGAATTATCACGGACTTCGCTGGTCCGACGGCTGGGTGCCGTACCACAGGCTATCAGAAATGCTCGCTCGCGAGCTCGCAACCGTCGACGTGGTGTTCGTGAAGGGAGCGGAGAAGAAGACCTGGTTATCGCAACTGCTCCTACGAACAGATACAAGCATCGTAGACATCGTTGACATGTACGAGAAGAAGAAGAAGAACAACAACAACGACGATGACACCTGCGACTCCGACTCCGACTCCGACGACTACGAGGATACCGACGAGGACAACGACGGCTCCGACGTTGACAACGATTATCGTGGAATCGTGCCTCCTGCCACGGTCGTTCCTAACCTGAAAGCAATGCCAGCAAAGAACACCATCCGATGCGCTTTCCACAACGGCGGCGGTTGTATGTGCGCGCTGGAAAACGTTCAAAAAATTTGGAATTATATGCACTGTGGACTCTAACGCTACACTTTCTTTTATCGTCTATATTATATAGTATATATTCCTTATATTTTAAATATTTTATGGACATTTATTGCATACATAAGCGCAATATTTTTTTATGAAAATATGTTAAGGCTTTTATTTTAACACTCCTCCTCCTCCTCCTCCTCCTCCTTCTCCTCCTCCTACTCTTCCTCCTACTCTTCCTCCTCCTACTCTTCCTCCTCCTTCTCCTCCTCCTCCTACTCTTCCTCCTCCTCCTCTTGTAACGACGATGGCTACCACCCCCATCACCAACAAACTATACTTTGCATATGTGTGAGTGCAAACCACTATAAAAGAGGTACCGATCGGTCTTGCGGACCACATTACATCGCGTACGTTCGCGCTTACACAGTTAGTATCCATAACCGGTCAGTAGACTCAGCTGTAGTGCGTATTCAAAATGTTTAACCAACATTTCAACGCTGCTTCCTACATGGGCGAAAACCACCTCAACCGTTGCAACGCTACGGATTTTCCTGCTAAACAGCGTCGTCCGAATCTAAGGTACATTATATACGTCCGTATACTTTTCGATTTTACACGTAAACGTTCGATGCGTTAACTCTGCGTGTGTTTCTTACAGCGATACATCTGCGCCACCGCCCAAGAAGGCCGTCATACGAATCATGGGACGCGATTACCCATTAACATTGACCACGTACAAACGCATCGCAATTGGAGTCCGTATCGACCAGGATTCGTGTCGCGTTGAAATCGCGATAGTCGACAACAAATCCAACGAACTGTGTTTCCCCGTGTCTACGTGGAAACTTCTGCTGCAGCAAGAACCGGAGATACTTCAACGTCTCTGTAACGACACAACTCCATCGCATCAAGACTCTATCGTCGTCGATCATTTACGCATCGACTTTACGCGAATCAACAGTCAACGAATTGTCAAAATATCGGATGATAGTTCAACCATATACATGGTCGAAGCTACGATACGGCAAATGTTCAAATACGATCGCTGCATCGATCACACGTTCTCGTGGTTGTCGGAAATTCTAGACTCCGTAAGCCTCAAATACGCTTCCTTCGTAGCCATTATACGCGCCGCTACGACACCGATCGCGGACTATGAAAAACTCATTTCCGAAAGCGAATACTTCGAACCACATTCTTTGTTAGATTGTGAATTATTAGCGTTATGCTTGGATTCCATTATACGTGATGCTCGCAACGTATCCCAATAATGTATACATGTCTATATATGATTTACCAATAAATACAACACATTATCGCACGAATATCTCTATTGTTTGATACCTTAAACGATCCTTTCCTATCCTCGCAGGATATCGCTTATCCCAAAAACTAGTGTTCTTTCAATCTTCGTTTCTTACACTAGGTATGTTACGAGATCTGGAAAACATCTATACCTCTTATTACGCATTTCGAATAATATCGCATCTCTCCCACCGAATATGCTCTTGATAATCATCTCTAGCCTAATGGACCCCCGAAAACAGTATTCGATTACATCGCTTTATTCTTGTGCACATCATATTCTGCTGTTACGTGAGATCTTTTAAGTCATATGCGTATTATTCCTTCTCGAAAGTTTACCGTCCAAAATTATCGCGCACCGATGCCGCGCATTATTCTCGGAAGTTAACCTTCGCCTATTATATGTTTTTTGGCGCGGCTAGTACGCAACAGCCGTGCAGGTTTCGACTCGCATCATCTCCTACGCGACGTACCGTCGTATGTTTCGATTATGCCCCTAGAGAGAAAAAGATAGATTCATATCGTACCTCTCTCTCACACTCCTTGTTCGCGAGCGCGATCTGACCTTGGAGCGATACCGAAATGCAGGTTTCGACTTGCATCTTCTACGCGCAATACCTCCGCATGTTTTGACCACGGGCCGAGAGGATGAGTCATCGGCGGTACCTCCCCCTCCCCCTCCCCCTTGTGTGTGTGTGTGTGTGCGTGCGTGCGCGCGCGTTCCCTTGCCATCGCGGTTCCCCTCGCCCCGCTTCACCCCTCGCCCTGCGTTGATTTAGAACTCTCTTATAATACCTACTATTGAGGTGGAATTTCTTTTTTGTTTTTTCTTATCGTCCCTATCAATGTTATTTTATTTTTTAATAAATCAGAAGCTAATGGATAACTAGTATACCAGTTGTCGACTGTTAAGTTTCTATTTTCGTTTTTTATAAAATCTGTCAATCTTTTTACGACGTCTAGAGCTGAATTTGATACCTTATAAGGACCGTCCATTTGTTGCCCACAATACACTTCCAAATTCCCCGTATAATAAGTTTTGGCGTCGCAGCATGCCATTACTTTTAGACCATATTTCGCGGGCTTCATGGGCATGTACTGAATAAAACCACAACGGCCTCTAAATGGATGTAACATTTCGTCTATCGTTACATATTCCCCCATGATATAATTATTTTTACAATTGACAGTGAACTTATCTAAAATAAACCGTATAGCCGCCAGTTTGTCTGTTTTCTTTCGCTCCGATCTCGTTAGCTCGTCATCAAAACGTAAGGACCGCAATAAAAATAAAAACCTTTTATAACTCATTATACCTCGCAATGCCAACAGTCCTGTGCCATCTATGTTCCACAATTCTAACACGTTTGCATGATTGCTCCAATTAGGGCAAGAATTTCCGTAATTGACGTTAATTTACAATCTCTGTCTCGCGCGTACAGTAAAGTCTTTCGCCCAATATGCATATTCGTATATTTTACGATTTCCTCGATGATACTGCTATCAAACATTTTTTCAAAGGCGCTTAATTCATCTGTGATGTTTATAGCGCAGGGAGCTAATCCAGTCTTAAATTTGATTATATTTCGAGCTCTTATTTTACTTGTATTAGTGTATGGAATTTTTTTCCACTTATATTTCTCCTCAATATCCGAAAAATTGGGCGTTGGTTGCACGGCCTTACCTCTACGCTGCTTCTTCCGTTTACCACGTGCTAGTGACTTTTCTCCCTCTTTGGCAATATAAAAGTCTTCATTTTCGGTTACTGACTCCGCAATATTAGATGTTGATTCCTCTTCCGATGCTTCTTGCTCAGTATTGCTCCTCCACAACCTCCGCTTCGCTAGCGGATGCACCTTCATCTAAATCCTCATGCTCATCTTGATCCAAGTCCATGAGTGCTTTCACATCTATTCGTGATCTATAAAAAGTAGAATAGATAAATGAGAGATACAAAATGTATTTGCAAGACTACACAAACTAAGTATATAATTGCAACAAATGCTAAAGTTATACTTTTTGCGCTGTACCAGCTTTCTTCCAAAATAGTGATATGAAAGGACAAGATAATGACTTCCTATGAAATATAAAAATGAAATATACTTACTGCGATGTGGATGCCATTTTAGTAGTTGCTTCTTATTTTACTGGAAAGTTGTATATAAACCAAACTATATCACTATATACACTATACAGTATGTATTAGGTACTATGTGTACATATATGTAAGTGTTAATACTCGCGAAATGGCGATACTTGCTGATTAGCGAATCCACGGATTATATAGCATAAACGGTAAACGGTAAATCACGCACTTGACGACACGGTACCTCAGAGGGCTAGTACAAGAGTGAGAAACCGCGTCACCTTTGGATGGCTATTTATACAGCCGTCGCAGAGGTACGCGTCCCTCAAGCGACGCCAAAAACGCGCGGAAAAAATCGGCGCGAAAATGCGTGGGCAGCGGAAGGTATCCACTTCCGCATGCCAAAAAATACTGACCTGAGCAAGTCTGGCTGCCAGATGGGTAACGCGACCATAGCCAGATTCGCCCAGGCCCACGGGGAAAAACCCGAGAGTGCCTACGCCTAACGGTGAGTCCTATCTAAAATATGGAGGCATGCTCAGTGACAAAGCCGCTACAACTATAGCACATAATTGAATATAAAGTTGAGTGTTTAGAGCAGGCCTGTCCAGGGATTTGCTCGCACGAGCAACCGCGAGTTCCTCTTCGAAGGTAAGAGCACAAGTTGGACGGGCCTGGTTTAGAGTCTCGAGTTCGAATACCTTCCAAGGTTGAATGCTTTCGCTAGCGAAATTCGTAGAGTGACTAATCACCGAACGCAAACATTTCTATTGGTCCGGGCGTTGCTTCGATTCTCGGCTATCTAGTCGAACATCGTTGGCGGGTCCGCGGTCCAAAAAATCGGGAAAGCCGGACCTAACGGTGCCTGTCCGGCGGCTAAAGCTAAAGCTAAAACTAAAACTGAAACTGAAACTGAAACTAAGTCTAAAATTAATCTACAACTCTAACTAAATTCAAAAACGCAGACTGCTTTCTACAATAGAAATACTTCTCGCTGATTGCAGTCTGTGCTCGCGTTGACGACAGTCGTCAAACTGAGGAGACCTTGGTCAAATCCCTGCGCGAAGGTCACGAAAAACGTTACGGATAAACAACCCACATACAATGTATCGCTACATATTCGCCGAGTCGCTCAGACGATGATACACAGCTTATGCGATAAATTAAATTCTTTATTCTTCATCGAATCGATAGGTCTGGCAATGACACCAATGGATTCCTTATGTTGTTCCTATTTTTAACGAAGTTCATTTTCCATTATGCAAATCAATTTTTCATGTCATTTCCTTAATTATGATCCAAATCATGTCGTTTTTGTGGCTATTTTCATCCGGAAAACATAAAGAATCGACTGACGCCACTTTCGCAAAGATCTGATGAGAAATGCCGAATAATTTCAGTTTTGTCGCTTTCTAGTGCGCAACATTGTATGGCCCCCCTGGCTCGAGCGTCGCTGTCGGAGGCCACGAAACTCAGCGAGGAACAGTCTCGTCGGGGGCATTGATTGACCGTGCGAAACAGCTGTGATTCTCCAGCACAGGCACATGCGGGTCTCATGTAAAATGAGCTTCGTTAAAGGTAATCCGATTTACATTACATTTGGTATGATTTTCATCGGAAAAACATAGGGAATCCATTGGTGTCACTGCCATACCTATCGATTCGATAAAGAATAAAGAATTTAATTTATCGCATAAGCTGTGTATCATCGCCTGAGCGACTCGGCGAATATGTAGCGATACATTGTATGTGGGTTGTTTATCCGTAACGTTTTTCGTGACCTTCGCGCAGGGATTTGACCAAGGTCTCCTCAGTTTGACGACTGTCGTCAACGCGAGCACAGATGGCAATCGGCGAGAAGTATTTCTATTGTAGAAAGCAGTCTGCGTTTTTTAATTTAGTTAGAGTTGTAGATTAATTTTAGGTTTAGTTTCAGTTTCAGTTTTAGTTTTAGTTTTAGCTTTAGCTTTAGCTTAGGCTTTTTAGATTTCTTTTCTTTTCTTTTTTAGGCTTTATTCTGTGTGTGGTGTGCGACGGTGTGTGTAGTGATGTGTGAAGTGGTGCGTACGGATGAATTTTCTACGATAGAAGGACAATATTCGTTCATGGAGCTCGCAGACATGCTCATGTGCTACGGTGAAGCGAAGGGTAGTACTCCTGAAGCACTTCGCATTTATTGCCAAAAATATCCAAGGAGAAATGTGCCCGATAGAAAGATATTTACCAGACTGTATCAACGATTACGCGATACAGGTTCGGTTACGGGTAACAGATCCGGGGGACGTGATCAACGAGATCCGCACCTCGAAGAGAGGGTGATGCGGCGAATTGGGGAAAACCCTTCGACCAGCACACGAAGAATCGCGGCAGAGGAACGTGTAAACAGTACCACTGTCTGGAGAATCCTGAAAGACAGGCAACTGTACCCGTATCATTTGCAACGGGTGCAGGAAATAGAAGAGGGTGATTTCGAGAACCGCTTCCACTTTTGCACGTGGATGATGGAAATGATTACAGCCGATGAAGGCTTCCTATCGAAGATATTGTTTACCGACGAAGCAAACTTCAACCGAAATGGCAGCGTTAATACACGCAATTCTCACGTTTGGGCAGAAGAAAACCTACACGCGCTGTTAGAAATAAATACCCAGCGCCAATTTTCAACGAAAATTTGGGCAGGAATTCTTGGCGAAAAGATTATTGGTCCTGTTGTTCTCCCTTTTCGCTTAAGAGGCCAAGGATATCTAGAATTCCTGCAGACACAATTGCCTGCTCTATTAGAAGACGTACCTTTGATTGTGCGAAGAGACATGTGGTACATGCAAGACGGTGCATCACCACATTACGCCGTAATAGTACGCCAACATTTAAATGCATACTTCGGAAATAGATGGATTGGACGAGAAGGACCTATCGCTTGGCCTGCTCGGTCTCCAGATTTCAATCCCCTTGATTTCTTTTACTGGGGACATATGAAGAATTTGGTCTATTCAACGCCCGTGGCCACGCTGGACGAATTAGAACAACGAATCCAGTTTACACCGGGGATAGTGCAGAATGTGATGGGCGACTTCCGACAAGTACGCGAAAACTTTCGCAGAAGAATGCAACTGTGTCTTCAGGAGAATGGTGGTCACGTTGAACATCTCCTGTAAGACAATATTTTGTGCGTGAACACATGGACACTCGCAGACGGGACAATCGCGGTGCGTGTGTGTAATTAAGTGAACATTCGCGGACGGGACAATCGCGGTGCGTGTGTGCCCGTGTGGGTGATTTTTGAGGGCAATATTTTCAAAGGCAATGACATTCACCCTCTCTACTTGTGAATCCCGTTGGGCGGGTTTTGATATGCCGTTGTGGATTTTTACGAGTAGGCAGGTTAATGGCGTACAACGTTTGTGTCTTTTCATAAATTATCGCAAGTACCGTATGTCACAGTTTCGGCGAGGTGGGTAAGTATGCGCTCTACATGGTAAATCCGTTGCGCGTCCGCCGCCACTGCACGCACCTTGGCTGGCCTGCCTCGCGCGGCCCGCTGTCCGTCGAGTTGCCGTTATTCAGGCTGATTCAAGCGCTCCAGACGCCAATCTTTAACCATCGATAATTAATAAACGAAGCATTTACTGCAATTTCGTCACTCTTGATTTTCGACTTATATTCGCCTGTAGAATCACCCCCCAAAGTATTGACTATAGGTAGAGTAACACCCTGTATATATGCACGTACTACAATGGTACGCGGTTTACATCACGCAGCATGGATTGTAACTCGAACGCTAGCAATTCACAATCCATCAATGAATGCTGTTCGTAGTGCTCGCTTTCGGAAATTAATTTCACATAATTCGTTGGTACAGAAGCGATACGTAGAACTTCTACGAAGGTGGCATATTTACTGCTTACAGAGTACATATTTTCAGTTAGCCAGGTATACATATGTTCAATGCAATGTTTGTACGCGATTAGTTTACGCATCGTGGCTTCAGTCATATATATGACAACGCGATTATCGGTGATTTTAATAAGTTGATCATCATGCATACGCGTGAATTCTAGTCGTAAATGGTCAATTACGATGTGAGTTTGGGGCAATGTTGCGTTGCTGTGTAATCGTTGGAGTATGTCCACCTCGTTTTGCAGCAAGAGCTTCCACGTCGACATTGAAAAGGTCAACTCGCTGCCTTTATTGTCGGCTATTGCGATCTCAACGTGACACGAATCCATGCCAATGCGAATTTCAATAGTTAGACGTTTATAAGCTGTTGCGGTCAGTGGATAATCATGCCCCAGGATCCGTACGATTGATGGTTTTGATGTTTTCAACGTTTTTGGCGTTGGGGCCCCTGAACTGTAAGAATCATGTACATGAAATTAATACTTTGTTTCTTTTGTGTTTACAGTGAAAGAAGTAAGTGAATGAAGTAAGTGTAAAGTGTATAGTAACGCGTACATACCTCATATTGGACTGTTGTTTTTGGCGTTTATTTGGAAAGCTACCATCGTTGTCGGATGCGCAAGATGAATCGTTTAAGCTGTGTTTGTACATTTTGATATGCACTACGTATGATTCTCATCGGCGGAAAAAAATGACGCGAACGATACTTAACACTCGAGCGTACGTGGTGTAATGATGCCCATAAGACTGACCCACGTCACTTTATACTAATTCACGTACACGTACACACCACTACTAAAAACATACTGCATCACGTGGTGTAGTGTCGTGTTTACTCCAAGGGCTACCGCGACGAGATTGACGTACAGCCTTCTCGATATGAAATACTCGGAATTCTACCCCGAATAATTATCGCTCTATGCTTACGATGGTTGCTTTCACGAATGCAATGTCGAATAATTATTTCTCTATGTTTTCGTAGGCAATATGGGGGGTCCTGAGACTGGTCTTCTGTGAACCAGATGACCGCGGGTCTATGTACGAATTCTTTTCGTCAAAATACTCGGAACTCTACCCCGAATAATTATCGCTCTATGTTTACGATGGTTGCTTGCGCGAACGCAACGCATAATTCATTTCTTCGTTACACGTGCACTGTATCGGCTCCACGATTCAAATATCAAAACGCGTTCAATCCTGACCAAATTTAAACACACTGCATGGCGCGGTGCAATGTCGTGTTTACTCCATGGGCTATCGCGACGATTGACTTACAGCCACCTCGTTCATTAAAATACTCGGAACTTTTCCCCGAATAATTATCGCTATATGTTTATATCATTGCACGTGCGCTATATCGGTCCCACGATTCAAATATAAACATACGGCATGAAGCGCGTGCACGTAGGCGCCAAAACGCGTTCAATCCTGCTCAAATATAAACACACGGCATGGCGCGGTGCAATGTCGTGTTTACTCCATGGGCTATCGCGATAATTGATTTAAAATAATTATCGCCCTATGATTTCTCAGAAATTGTACCACCCTCTTTCTGAGAAATCATTATCGAATGCAATGTCGTGTTTACTCCATGGACTACCGCGAAGATTGATTTACAATAATTATCGCTCTATGTTTACATCATTGCACGCTCGCTGTATCGGTCCCACCATTCAAATATAAACATACGGAATGAAGCGCGTGCACGTGGATGCCAAATCGTGTTCAATCCTGTCGCGCGCCATGATTCCTTATATTTCTGAGAAATCATGTACCACCCTCTTTCTCAGAAATCATCATCGAAGACGCGATTTGAATTTCCACGAATCGGTCGCGTTCGCACCTGCGCACCGATCCCCGCACGCGTACAGAGATTGCGCGGGGGCGATGCGTGCCCAAAGTACCTTAAACATCCAACAGGTGGCACCAATACGAAATGTATGAAAAACCTAGGGAATTTACCGACACGGGCCCAAATACGGACGCGGGCCCAAAGTACCTTAAACATCTAATAGGTGGCGCCAATGCGAAATGCACGCGACGCCATTTTGAAATTTTGAAAATCCACCCCCTACCCTGTGACGTCATCCCCGTCACCGGCGAACTCGGCTTGCGCACCAATACGAAATGCGTGCGACGCCATTTTGAAATTTTGAAAATCCACCCCCTCCCCTGTGACGTCATCCCCCTAGCCGGCGAACTCGGCTTGCGCGTGCGACGCCATTTTGAAATCCCTTCCCCTGTGACGTCATTCCCCCTCACCTACGAACTCGGTCGACGCCATTTTGGAATCCCCTCCTCTGTGACGTCATCTCCCTCACCAACGAACTCGGTACCCCCCTCCCCGCCTCACCCCTCGCCACCACTTGGTCCAGAATCAGCATAGCCTAACTACTCGGTTTTCTCCAGTACACGATTCAGTATAACTGGCCCTGTATACAAAAGGAACTGACGAAATTCGGTCGCCTTATATTTACAGCATGCTTCAATAGCTCTGGGACGTCTGGCAAAGTCTGAGGGGCAATATCTGTTAAGACTCTTCAGTCTCGTAGACAGTATAGAAATGGCTGTGCGGCGCAATTTTGAGAAAGGTGAATAGTCTCCATGTACCCACGCAGACAACAGTTTCTTTACTACGCCCAAACATACAAGATGCATGTATTCGAAAGGAACTTGCGAAACCATTCCTATCGGTAGCAATGACAATCGGCTTGTACCTAGCTTGTGATGTTTCTGGTCTAACCGCGTAATGTAATCCTCATCGGTTCGAGGAGAACGATCTGTCCCATCGAAAGCGTAATGCTTACCGTTCAGGGTACCAGAAACCGTACATTTGGAACAGGGACGGATAGACATATGCCCACGATGATTTAATACAAATGCTCGAGTTACACATGATTCGTTCGTCGACTCTCGGGATCATTCCGCAGGGATCGTCGTCCGTCATTGTACACATATACCTATACTATTGAATTACAACCTGCCAAGTATTAATCACTCATAACCTGCGAAGTGTCAAACCTGCGAAGTTGTCAAAATTTGAACAACATATATAGGACTCCTATATGGTGTAAAAACTCGTGACACTTCAAAAATTTCGAAACGTTTCCTTATTTGACACTTGGCAGGTTATGATTGTTTGACTCTAGCTAGGTTACGTTTACCTTGACAGATGTGCTCTCTGTCTGGCTGTCACGTGACAAGAATTTGTTACGCGATTGGCCGTAACCTTCATCGAATGAACGACGTGCTTGTGAGAGACATTTCCTCTCCCTTTCATTTTCCCCTCTGGCCCACACTTGACGATGGAGAAAATATCTCAACATAAAATTCGCCAAATTGTAACTTTTCATCGAAATATCTCAGCTCATAAGGCACGTAGGAGCAAAACGAAGACACTTTTCTTATGTAAATCAAACCCAAGCTACCCATTAAGACCATTCAAAATCTAATCGGATCAGCCGTTATTGAGATTCAATAATCTTATGGTTCTTGATAGCGGGTCGTGGTGTTATAGAGCACTCTGTGTCTCCCGCTGCACATATACCTATGTTATGTATTGTAGTGGGAATATTAGGATGCGAACGCGGGTTGGTGCTCGTGGAGCGCTGAACCGCTTTGCTCGTTAGAGTGCGGGTGTTTTAAATAAAACAACGTACACGGAACTAAGTTAAAACTTCAAAGTATATTAAAGACTGTTCAAGAAGCTGGTCAGCGACAGAATGCCAGTGGTGTTAAACAAACAGCTCCGAGCTCGTCGACGAAGTCTACGACAAGACTCTCCTGTTCCTCCCATAGATCCTTGTTGTCCAATCAGAACGATGACATCCCTCAAGCTTCGTCAGTGGGTTGTCCTCTAGCCGTTTCTGCGTCTTTGCCCCTTCCTTTGCGCTTCCCTCCACTCTCTGCTGGTGGTCGAGGCCCGCTTTCCGATTACATAGTTTACATAGGCTACATACATTATATACACATCTACCAGGTAGGTAAGCATAACCCTGAGGGTCAAGAAGACGTCGCCCGAACAAGATTTATAACTTTATGACTTTTGGCCTCTTCCGACCTGAGTTTTTACCCTTACAGGACATCGGCAATTATTGAAAGGGAGGACAGAATTTTAAGTGGTTTTACGCGACAAGCCGCTACCCGCTTGACGAAACTTGGCACGCAGATGTGAAAGGAAAAGTTAAGCTATTTACTATCCTTGCCTGGTCTAACTGTAATTTAAAAGCTATTGAATGCAATCTTAGGCTCTCGTACGCCTTCTGAGTTCAAGCATCAGCTATTAACATTGTAAGGACGCGTTCAAAAACTAGCAAAGAAAAACCCCCGAGAAACACAACGCGCTCTACATGTTTATGAGCCCTGACAATAAACTCTTCTCCGTCCTCCGTTTCAAATCTGGCTCCTACGCACTCCACATATCGATTATACACAATTCCCCAGCCACGTTCATGCGATAGCGTAACACCTATATATACTTGGCGCGAGACACTACCGTGTCTCTTGATTGTAAACAAACTATATAAAGGTCTCATCTTGAAATTTCGCGCATTTAGGCTAGAACCATTCACCAATGAGGCACCAGTATACCACGTGACCGTGTTCCCCGCTCCGCAGAAGCTGCTTCACTCCCCTCGTCAAAAGTCGCGCTATTATTGCGTCCCTATATTCCTATGTCCATGATACTACTGCGTTTGTCGACATAACCTAACCTAATGTTCGTCTTTATTACTTGTAAACATTTGTTTTGTACGCGGGGTTCTTAGAATATCATAAAAGAATGTCGATTGAAATTGAATCTGCCGAGTAATTATTATATATCTAGCAATAGAATGTTTTACATTTATTCTCAGTTTTTATACTTTACTATTTCATTTCAGTGTAATTCGTTTGATACAACAGTATCTCAAAGAATCAAATCTTGTCAAAACTTTACAGACATTGCAGGTATTTCTTTCCTCTGGGAAATTTCTTATTTAAAAGTGTTTTATATGTACATATGTATATAATGACTCTCTTTTTGTAATTGTAATAAATGAACATGTTCTTATATTTGTAGGAAGAAACTGGTGTGTCATTGAACACAGTAGATAGCGTAGATGGCTTTGTAGCAGACATCAATAATGGACATTGGGATACAGTATTAAAAGCAATACAGTCCTTAAAATTGCCTGATAAGAAGCTTATTGATTTATACGAACAGGTCTGCTTTTGCGTTAAAAAGATATGTAGTAATAGAAATTACAAAATTGTATTATATACATTTTTAATGATTTGCAGGTTGTTTTAGAATTGATTGAATTACGAGAGTTAGGGGCTGCTCGATCGTTATTGCGACAGACAGATCCTATGATTATGATGAAACAACAAGAACCTGAAAGATATATTCATTTAGGTTTAGTAAATTAGGATAACAATTTGGCTTTATTAATATTATAGTATTAAATAGCATTTAATGAAAATTTAATTTAATTATACAGTATATTAAAGCTATTCCATGTTTTTTAAGCTTTCTTTAATATAGCATATTGTATTATTATGTAGAAAACTTACTGGCGCGTTCGTACTTCGACCCTCGTGAAGCATATCCCGATGGAAGCACAAAGGAAAAACGAAGAGCTTATATAGCTACAGCTCTGGCTGGAGAAGTGTCAGTAGTACCTTCGAGCAGGTTACTTGCATTATTGGGACAAGCGTTAAAATGGCAACAACATCAGGGTTTACTTCCGCCTGGCACTACAATAGACTTGTTCAGAGGAAAAGCAGCAGTGCGCGATCAAGAAGATGAGAAATACCCTACACAACTATCGAAACAAATTAAATTTGGACAGAAATCTCATGTGGAATGTGCACGTTTTTCACCAGATGGCCAATATTTAGTTACTGGTTCTGTTGACGGATTTATCGAAGTATGGAATTTTACAACTGGTAAAATTAGGAAAGACTTAAAGTATCAAGCTCAAGACAATTTTATGATGATGGAACAAGCAGTATTATCGATGGCTTTTAGTCGAGATAGTGAAATGTTAGCTGGTGGCGGACAAGATGGAAAAATAAAAGTATGGAGAGTGCAAAGTGGACAATGTTTAAGAAGATTTGAAAAAGCACACTCAAAAGGTGTTACATGTCTTCAATTTAGTAGAGATAATAGCCAAATTCTATCTGCATCGTTTGATACTACTATACGGTATGTACAAAGAATCACAGTAAAGATTTGTTTCTATTATTCGTATAATATGAATTGTATGTATTCATAATATAGTATACACGGACTTAAATCTGGGAAAACCTTAAAAGAATTTCGAGGACATGTTTCTTTTGTGAATGAAGTAGTCTTTGCACCAGATGGACATAATATCATAAGGTATAATTTCTATTTAGTCATTCTTCAAATAGTTTCATATTTAAAATATTTATTCAATTTGTAAATTACACTGCATAGTGCATCATCTGATGGAACTGTGAAAGTTTGGAGTTTGAAAACAACAGAGTGCATAGGTACATACAAGTCATTGGGAGCCTCAGACTTAACTGTAAATAGTATACATCTCCTTCCTCGAAATTCCGAACATTTTGTCGTCTGTAATCGTTCGAATACGGTAGTTATCATGAATATGCAAGGACAAATAGTGCGATCGTTTTCCAGCGGTAAACGAGAGGGGGGTGACTTTGTATGTACAGTTGTAAGTCCACGTGGTGAATTTATTTATTGTGTTGGTGAAGATCTCGTACTTTATTGTTTCTCTACGTCATCAGGAAAACTTGAAAGGACCCTAAATGTAAGTGTTTTAGTTCTTTTAATTCCAACATAACAATTTGTATTTATAAACTAGTGTTTGTTTATTTTAGATTCACGAAAAAGATGTAATAGGTTTGACACATCATCCCCATCAGAACCTTTTATGTTCCTATAGTGAAGATGGTCTTTTAAAATTATGGAAACCATAAAACGGTTAAGAAATATGTATAAACTGTAACTGCTTCTCTACAGTAGTAATATTTTGTAATACAATCACTCTTTCCGTTTTGTTCAATCATTCTCGAGAATACTAAATAAGTAGCTTCCTTCCATAAAATGAAAACAATAGTGTTATCTTGTAAGTTTATATTATGACATAATAAAAATACATTACATACAAAAATCCATTTCATTTCATGATCGTACAACAGAATTCAAAACATGGCGATGTAGCGTTATGTACCTATTTCGTAAATTATACATTAATAGCGAAAATACTAAGTTACATTTTTCTGCGGAAAAAATTCATTCATTTCATTAGATTATTTGAGTGTTTGTAAGCTTAAAATTATGGCAATGGACACGGAGTTGAAGAATGTGAACACGTAAGTATGCAAGGTAGAAAATATACATACATATGATGCAGGAACGGGTGGTTGACTTGATGGTCGAGTGCTATAGGTATGTATGTATGTATATAGTACGAACTCTAGATGTATCCCGTTCGTCACATTTTTGTGAAAAAATCCATGGGTATGCGTGGATGCTGTGGTAATTGGACTCGAGCAAATAAGCAATTACTATATTTTGCCTTGGCAAATATTATAATAACGGGCTGGAGGGGTTAACCGGGTTATCTCAAATACGATCATCGGCTGAGGCGTTTTAGAGAGCGCCAAAACCGGCACCAGGCTGCTGTTTATTTTTGTTCGCCTTTTGATGAAGCTCCTTACCCAATAATGAATTTCCTTACACCATAACTTATACGCTTTTAGAAAATTTCATAATCTTTTTTATAAATAATTAATGAATAGTGTATTTTTTCATAATTTTATTCTAATTTATTTAAAAAATGAATTTACAAATCTAAATGATGTCATGCTCGAAATTTCGTACAATTTTAAAACATTCGATTATTCTACATTACTTTATATGCAGCTTAGTACCCACATAGCACACGGCGCCTTAAATATGTCTATTTTACGTCTGGTTTTGGTCTGAACGTCTTACGACCTTATTACGACGCCTTTAAGACGTCCTGCGTGCTATCTGGGTATTATAGAGGGATGTAATATATACATATATTTGAGGGCGTATACCACTTACATATTTATTTAGATACTATTTAGATTTAAACAGGTAGTTTTCGTCAGGAGATACAAGAAATTCCTTTACATCGTCCTCATGTCCAAAATTGATGTAAGTTCGAAAAACTTAACTCTTACAAAATTGTAACTATTATTATGTATTTTCGGTAAGATTTAATTTTGTTCAATATTAATTAATATTAATAATATTTTATAATATTGTCGGTAAAATTCATATTTTAAGTGTGTTTTTAAATACGCGGTTATGGGGATAATTTACATTCATTAAAATAAATGAAAGTGATTCAGAAGGAGTGGTCAATACTTTTGAAGGGTAATAATACTCAGTGATTATGAGAAAAAAAGTTCGCATGTTGTATCAATTTCAAATAGTGACAGAGATATTGACAACTTTGACGAATCATTGATGCGAATGAAAAAGCCGATTGTGACGGTCATCCATTCGCTGACTCACTTAAAATTTAGTCTCTCGTCAACCACGTAAAAGTTAACACATCTTACGAACGAATCACGTTACAATCCAAATTCTACCAATATTCTGGCTTTCCTTTCTTTGGGTGTTTAAAATGTGAATCAAATAATTTTGGAAGCAGTACTGTATATTTCTTTCTTTATAGTGTCATTCATAATGGTTTTGTCGGGGATTCAAACAGTTCTATTCTCGTCGCCTTGGCGAATTGACTACTACTCATTCATGTCAAGTTTTTTCCTCATAATGAAGGATATTGTCACGTCTCGAAGCATTGACCTTTCCTCTTACAGCGTTGCTCGGACTTGTTATACATGTATGTATCTCTGCATAGTATAACATTAAGTCTCCGATAGGCGTCTGTCTGTCCGTTCGGACTAATCTCGAGAACCACTGGACAGACTGCGATCCGGCCCCGACCACCCTATAGAGCATTCTCAAGGAATGCTTCACTAAAATCGCCACTACTCTGCATCCTTTTGCCATAGGTTAGTGTTTCATACACCCAAATCTTTCTCGAGAAATGCTCTACAAAACGGTGAAAACCGCATCACAATCCGTCCCGTGGTTCTCGAGATTAGCGCGATCAAACATACAGACGGCTACCGGGGACTTTATTTTATACTTTGTATGTATGTATGTATGTAGAGATATACCCCACAAAATTACATTTTTTAAAAAAAGGTACAAAAAAGAGCGCCAAGTATACGCGCACGCGCAGACGAGCAAAAAAACCGTCGTAAATTTATTAATGTACTATATTTAAGGGGACCGTCCGGTCAAAACGCTCGAAAAATAGGTGATCTTTAGGATTTTTTTTTCCAAAAAAGTATACAACTTGCAGTAAAAAAACTTTATGGTCTTTCTTTATTCGTTCTTCAAGGATATAAAAACTTTTTTTTATTTTCCTATAATGGTTCGAATTTTACATGGCGCTCAGTGCACTGCTGCAAAAACAGAGGCGTAAACGGTAGACAGTAGAACTCGACGTAGGATTGTCTGAAATAAAAAAACCAAACATATTCTTATAGGTTGTATCAATCACTATCGCATCAGCCTTTAAGAAGGCAAATAAAGCAAAATGGCGATGTTTGGTACATGTTTGAACACAAACATGCGAAAAAGGGGGTAATTCTGCGGCTAAAAATGTTAATAACGAAGAACTATGACCTCTAAAATTGATGGTCAAAGGGTGATGCGATAGTGAATTCAATTACAAAGAAAATGCCACCAAGTTTTATGGAGTCGGTTAATAATTTCTTTTGTTATGCTGCTACCGTTCGGAAAAATCATGATTCGAGAAATACGCGTTTAAAGTTTTACGTGAGTGCCAAGTGGCCGGAGTTTACGCACGCATTTGCCGCTACTCAAATGCCTATAACTTCGGGAATTTTATGAATTTCAAAAAAATCCTTTTATACGCGTATTCTTAAAAGGTTGAACATTCGAAAAATAAAATAAAAAGAAAATCAATTTTTAAGCCGGATGGTCCCCTTAACTTTACAAAACTAATGATATACAAAAATTGGGCCAATTAGCACAATGGCTATTTATACAAAGAAAGAAATGCATTAAATAATATTAAGCAGATATATTTTTATACAAATAAATATTTTAATACGAATAAATATTTCATTCAAAATACGTGGCGCTGCTCTTCGAATTGGTGTTGCTAAACTGAATAAATATGTATAAATTGCATTAAAATCTTTTTCTTTCTTTCTTGTCTCAGCGGTGTCTTGTCTTGTTTTATTTATTAACCAAGACAATTAACATTTTTTCGGTTTCGCAGCGCCAAGTATTTTGAATAAAATATTTATTCGTATTAAAATATTTATTTGTATAAAAATATATCTGCTTAATATTATTTAATACATTTTTTCTTTGTATAAATAGCCATTGTGATAATTGGCGAAATTTTTGTATATCATTAGTTTTGTAAAGTTAAATATGGCAAATTAATAAGTTTACGACAGTTTTTTTTGTTCGCTGCGCGCGCGCGTATACTTGGCGCACTTTTTTGTACCTTCTTTTAAAAAAGGTAATTTTGTGGGGGTTTCACACATTTTGTTTATTGATAACTGGGTAATTTTTTCACCCTCTCGGAGTTATTTTTTTTTAAATATATTGTATTGTCATCTAAACTACGCACGCCTGCAAAGTTTCAAGACAATTGGATTGGAGGAATTAGTTTAAATTTGAGTTTTCAGATATGACCCAAACATACAAGAAGCAAACAGAGGATCGAAGCTTAATAAAATCGTTTAATTAATATAATACTATGTCACAATAAATTTTTTTCTCTGACGTAGACTACCCTGCATTATCTTCTGCTTTGATTAACTGTGTATATATATATATAATCCACATTTTAGTTACAACTTAACGTAGAACTTATATAGAAATAGAGTGGCCCATTGCTATAGTAAGTGTAGAGACTGCAAAATGTGTCCGAAGGAGGTGAGAGCCTATGGCACAAAGTCTTGTTGCAGAAAATATAAATGCTAATGGTAATTCAGCGAAAATGAATGAAGAGATCCAATATTTTTAACGCACAATTTATTGGTGTTGGAATAAAATTAATTTTGTATGTTTATTGGTGAATTGAAGTATTGATAATGGAAAACTAATAAAATTAATTAATAGTGTGGGAACTACTCTGGATTTTAATAAAGTATTACGAATATCTTTCACAAAAGATTGAAAAGTATCAAGGGAGATGCGTTTTCAGCGTACTTTCTTCACTAATGTGACTTACTCTACATTGCAAGCAGTACGCCATAATTTTCTTAATTCTTAATGCTACGCTAATTTGACAAATTTTGTCAATTTACCTTATTTGACAAATTTCCAGAAACTTGTGCGAAACAAGATGCTTCTCTGTCTATCAAACCCTCCAAGCCTGTGCATTCCCTTCCTTTCTATCCAAGTTTGTGCGTCCCCTTCATTTCTATAAGCTTTACATAAAAACTCTAATGTAAAAATAGTTTGCTGGTATAAAAACAATATATTATTTTGTAGAAACTTGTGCGAAAGAAGATGCTTCTCTGTTGAACCTTCTCCGGAAAACTTCCAAGTCTGTGCATCCCCTCCGTTTCTATAAGCTCTACATAAATAGTCTATTAAAATTTTTTGGATACTTACTTGGTTAATTGAGGCAATAATTCAGTGTCCTATATGGTGTAAAAACTCGTGACATTTCAAAAATTTTGACAAGTTTCCTTAATTGACACTTGGGAGGTTATGATTGTTTGACCCTAGCTAGGTTACGTTTACCTCGACAGATGTGCTCTCTGCCTAGCTGTCACGTGACAACAATTTGTTACGCGATTGACCGAAACCTTCATCGAATGAATGACGTGCCTGAGAGACATTTCCTCACCCTTTCGTGCTCCCTCTTGCCCACATTTGACGATGAAGAAAATATCTTAACATAAAATTTGCCAAATTGGAACTTTACATCGAAATATCTCAGCTCATAAGGCACGTAGGAACAAAATGAAGACACTTTTGTCGTGTAAATCAAACCCAAGCTATCCATTAAGACCATTCAAAATCTAATCGAATCAACTGTTATTGAGATTCGATAACACTAGTGTACAAAATAAAAAAAATGTTTGCACAACAGATGCCACTATTTTTTTTCTTATGGCAAATGGCCTGCTGATTCCGAAAATGAGGTCTAAAATTTTTTCTGTGGATACGTTTTCGAGTTATAGATAGAAGAACTTTTTACCTGCCTGTCAAAAAGGTAATCCCACATAATTGCGAATATTTCGCATTGCGAATAACCGATATGGTCCGAAATTATCTCAAATTAAAGATAATTGAATCACCAGCAAATTTACCTAACAAAATTTTCAAACCATTTCAGTAGTTTGGGTGAAATCGATGGAAATATGTGAAAAAAGTCATTTTTTTCCGACCGAAATTGACATCGACAATTCATTTAATCATCTGGGAAAAATCGAAATCGCAAAAATAGGCCCAGTTTCTTATTTTTTTACGCTGAGTTTGCACTTTTACGAAGAAAACAAGCTGCTGCTGAAGAAAATCTATGGATAAATAACGAAGCTATAGACAATTGCGTGAAAACACTAAAATGTCATTTTTTCTCGTTTTTTTTCAATTTTATTGTGTTATTTCAATTTTAATTCATTCTGTACATTTTTTTCAAGTATTTTGTTAATATGTGTTTGTTTCAAAAATAGTAAAAATCCACTAAAAACTAAAAAATAATTCTTTTCTTGTACTACAATTTCGATGGTGTTTTTTTTCACTTTAAATAAAACCGTGGAGCATTTTTAATAAAATCATTTAACATAATTTTTTTTATATATTTCTACACGTAGTTCATTTTCTATTGTTTGGCTTTCATTTTTTTTTATTTTTCCAACAGGCGTAAATATGTCCCTGAAGATCCATTTCTTGTATTCTCACTTGAATTTTTTCCCGGAAAATCTTAGTGACGTAAGTAAATTACGAGCACGGAGAGAAATTCCATCAGAATATGAAGGGTATTGTGCGACGATATCATGGATTTTGGGATGAGACAATGATGGGAGATTATATTTGGTTCCTCATAAAAGAAAGGACTGCTAAAACAGACAAAAGACAAAAAAAGAGCCAGAACTATTTCTAAAACACATATGTATATTAACAAAATACTTGGGAAAATGTACAGAATGAATTAAAATTGAAATAACACAATAAAATTGAGAAAAAAAAACACAAAAACCGAGAAAAAATGAAATTTTAGTGTTTTCACGCAATTGTCTCTAGCTTTGGTATTTATCCATAGATTTTCTTCAGTAACAGCTTGTTTTCTTCGTAAAAGTACAGACTCTACGTAAAAATAAGAAACTGGGCTTATTTTGCGATTTCGATTTTTCCCAGATGATTAAATGAATTGTCGATGTCAATTTCGGTCGAAAAAAATGACTTTTTCACATCTTTCCATCGATTTCACCCGAACTACTGAACCGATTTGAAAATTTTGTCAGGTAAATTTGTTGGTGATTCAATTATCTTTAATTTGAGATGATTTTCGACCATATGCCTTTGACAGGCAGCTAAAAAGGTCTCCTATCGATATCTCGAAAACGTATACATAGAAAAAATTTTAGACCTCATTTTTGGCATCAGCAGGCCATTTTCCATAAGAAAAAAATAGTGGTATCTGTTGCGCAAAATAGCTGTAAACTAGTGTAATCGAAGGGTTCTTGATAGCGGGTCGTGGCGTTATAGAGCACTCTGTGTCTCGCGTTATTGTGAGTTGCCTTTATTGGACCGGGGGCGGCTCCTAGATTGGACCATTTGTGTATCTCGATAAACAAATATATTTGCAGTGGTTCTTTTGGCTATACTGATTTAGGAAGTGGAGATGGAACGTGCGAGAACAGTGAGACAGGTATCCATTTGTTTGTCGTTCAGCATCGTCGAAATAGAGAAACACGTGGTGCGCGATCATTATTTTTCGTGCTATTTCAAGTGAATTTCTTTCTACATCTTGTGAGTACCATAATTTTAAACGATACTAGTGTAAAGTGTGCTGTCTTAGCTACAACTTCATGTCCTTACCGTCCATATTCGTATAAGTATAACAATGAAAACATATCTTTTTTATGTAACCTACAAGTTACCTAATATTGGACCATCACTATAGTTGCTTGAATTGGAACGGTCCATTCTAGGATACAATCTATGTTATGGTAGCGAATAGTTAAAAGCATACTAAAAAGGATTTTAACCGACTTCATAAAGGAGGAGGATATAGATTCGACCCGTTTGTATTTCTTTTTGGCCCAATATTTTGCCAGTTATGGTTAATAATAATTTATATGTTTGTCCCCGCATAACTCCTCAGCGTATGGGCCAATTTTGATGATCTCTTTTTTATTTGAAAGCGGGCGATGCCCCGGTGGTCTAATCCGACACTGCATCAACATTGGCCCAATATTTTGCCAGTTCTGGTTATTAATAAAGACTATTGTCACCTAATTATTATTATTTTATGTACGTACGCGCATATCTCCTCAGCATGTTGTGTCAATATATATAAAACTAAAAAGTTAAAACTAAAAAAATTTAAAAAAAAATTAAAACCGACTTCAAAAAAATAAAATTGCACTAAAAAGTAAAAAGTTAAATTCATTGGTTTTTAGAAGCGGTCCAACGTAGGAAACCGACGGTTCAAATGACGAAACCGGTTGCCTGGAATGGACCGAAGTCATTAGTTTAGTTTTTTTTGAGATATTATTTTAATCACATATTTTATCAATATACTAAATACATGATAAAATCTACATAAAATGTAGATCGTTTTCCCGTTTCTGTTTGCTTTCTGCAATGTGTTATGCCTGTGTAGGAGAGAAAAATAAAAAAGTGGTCCAAAATAGGCAACCCTCCCCTATATACTTGGCACGAGCACTACCGTGTCTCTTGATGAGGGTCATTTACTGGTGGTGTTCACTGCATTATTTTACTCGAAAACGATGAAGCGATTTTTTGGACGCAGAACAATATGAATGCGGCTTTGAAAAATGCTACTTTAAAACAAAATTAGACTAAACTAAACTAAACTTAAACTAGACTTTGATGAACAAATCACTGAGTGCATCATTTGTAAAGAATCATTCACCGAAGATTCGGTGCAGTGCATCAAATGCAAGGGTTGGGCTCACGTGGAATGTACAGACTAAGAAAATATCGATCACTTTACCTGTGATATTTGTACACGTGCCTAAATAAAAGTTCTATTCTATTTTAAAATGTTTTTACTAACATTATTAATTACTTAGACCTTGGAATCTACTAACTAAGTAGTTGGCCGGTACTGGACGACAATTTTTCGTTCGCTGCGAATTACAACTTTTTTATTCCAGCGAATTATTAACGTTTATGATAAAATTTCAGAAAAACGATTTGTCCCCTTTTATTAAGCACAATTTGTGCTACAAATTACTTTTTTGAAATTTCATTTTTACAAACAATAGCCCAAGTTATAGTACAAAAACTTAAAGTGGCCGATAGGTACTGCACGACTCTCCCCAGATAGCACACGACGTCTTAAAACGTCTGTTAGAGACGTCTCTAAAACGACTGTCATAAGACGTCTTGGAGACGTACGAATCAGTACTTCCTAACTATATCCAAAAATCACGTCTTATAGACGTCAATTGTACGTCCGTTTTAGGTCTGGACGGCTTTAGGACGTCTTTTGTGCGTCTTTAGACGTCTGTGTGCTATCTGGGTATGGACGTCTTTCCAGGCGGCACCTAATGTTCATTGTGCATGTAAAACAGCATTATTTTCTATTGAGGTGTACACATACATATAATGATAATCGTGTTCAACTGTAACAGCGCACTTTCACGTGAGCCGACTGAGGGTGAATAGGTACCCATTATACAGGAAACCAGATGCCACACTTAAATATAATTGTGCGTTGTTTAAAATAATTGTCTGCGCAGGGAAGTTATTGATTCTGTATTTTAAAAGTAACGTTCATGAAACTTCGTATTTGAAAGAAAACGTACCTATGTCTACATTGTATATGAGATTACCAATTAAGAGTTTATTTGCAATTCAGGTGGATGTCTTTTTTCTTTAAATTATACATACCTAATTCAATTTTATTTAATATTACTATTGCCCAATTGGTTTTCATTCTAAAGAAATATATACACCTTCGGAGGATAATGATAATTAAACGTAATAGTCGGGAAACCTATTGCGAGGAAGGAACTTCGAACGGTTGCTTTTCAATCGAAGCTAGGACATGCGCTTGAGTAATTTCACTTCCTTTCCGCGATATCGTATGAGTTCTTTCAAACCTTATTAAGTATATAAAGAGGAAAGTAAATATCATACCAGCTTGCTGATTCAGAAGAGAATTAATTACTTGAACGTACCTACCTATCCCTAGTAGCATTTATTTGCTGGGAGTTTGTTGGGCCAATGACGTGTTATTCGTTGGCCAACTGTTGAAGTGTCGCGCTATTTTTAAATGGGCCAGCGATTATAACCAACGCAGGCCCAACTGAAGGTTTCTTTCCATAGGCCCAACTGAAAGTTTTTTCTATAAGCTCAACAGTTTCTTTCCAAAAGACTTCTTACAGACGTCTAGAAGGCGTCTTGAAGAACTTCAAAAGACGTCTTAAACACGTATTTTTCAGGCCTGGTTTAGGAAAAAAAAAATTTGCGGTGAGGAGAGAATCGAATCCAAACTTTCCGCTTACGAAGCAACCGCTGTTGGCACTTACCCAACACATTTCCTTGTAAACACTTCTACTTTCTAGTTACATAACTAGTATTAATTGTTTATAAAAACTGCGCAGTGACGCGAAATATTCTGCAAAATATCATCATTCGACCTTTAGACTCATTCCTTAAAATTTCACATTCGTCTCAAGACAGACGTCCTCATTACGAATTTATAAATAAGAAAAGAAAAATCACAACTTGGAATATAATAACAGGTTTTTGGATGTAGCAAATTTTCTGACGTTTGTAAGACGACATTTAATCATCGTTGTAAATTTTTTGTTAATTAACCAACCATAATAATTGTAGGCCCAACATTGAATATTCGTAGGCAAACTGTCGTAAGTTTTTGTTAATTAACCAACCATAATAATTGTAGGCCCAACATTGAATATTCGTAGGCAAACTGTCGTAACTTTTTGTTAATTAACCAACCAAAATAATTGTAGGCCCAACATTGAATATTCGTTGGCAAACTGTCGTAAGTTTTTTGCCGTAGGCCCTATGTTGGGAATTTGTAGGCAAAACGCTAACTATATCCCAACTAATTCCCAACTGTTGGCTACCGTTGGCCAACCAAAAATGCTACTAGGGATGTTGTAGCTATATGATTGTAAGTTACCTGCAAATAAAATACAATTTCGATATTCTTATATATAGTCCGCGCCGTGCGATTACAACGTTTTGTAGCAATCTAATAATAAAGAAAAGAGTGTTTCTTAACAAGTTAATCTTTGAAGTTAAGGGCGTAGAGTATTTAGTGATAATGTCATTTACTATTAAAGAGAAAGTGGACACAGTACCACGCCACCCGAAACATAAAAGCATATCGATGTGACTCAATTCCATTGTTTCTCGTTTCGTAGATCACACGTTATGGCTGAAACACTCTAACCAGACTTGAAAGCCACAAATGTTCATAAAGATATCCGGTAAATTATTGTTCAAACATACGCTTCGTACACGTCGTGGAACGCGTCTTCAAATGCATAATAAAGTGGCAATTATAAAAATATATAGTTCTATATATCCCAATATTCTGTTAAGCTCCCTCCATCGGGTTAAACAATTACCATACGAAACATTTTTTCCCTTTTTCAATAGTTAGAAAAATAATAGCGTGTATGCGAACAAACCAGATATTCTATGGAGTCTTTTGCTGGTTAATTCGTAATACTTTATCGGAGAAGTTTCGTTGTAATATTATTTTTTTTTAATAAAAGCAGAACTATAAAAAATACACATAGGTACATATTGACTTAGCTTCTATATTTCACCGACAGTAACAAATTTACTTACACCAACAAACACCTTTATATCTGTATTTCCGGAAGATTCTCAATTTCGTGATCATAATTTGTTAATAATTGGGCATTGTTTGCGCTTAGAGTGGAAGAGATTCCTCTCGCTAGCCAACTGACCCCAGGTGTTTACACGGGGAGCGTGGCAGACGCGTGCTTCTCCCCTCTTCAAACCCTGCTGGCAGTCGAATGCAGTTGATCGTGTTCTCTACTCTATTTATCTGCGAACCTACGTTTATATATTTCATACGATGTATATACTACGTATATAATATATATTATTATATTATATCTATAATAAATTTATTATAGAGTATTTGGAATTTTACGATTTCACAGATTTGATCATTCTTGAACACATGTACGTACAAATACAGATATGTGTACCATTGAATTGGTAGTTGCGGATAAATGGATTGTGAAAATGTTATTTTCCAATAATGCTTGATTAAATATGCCGATTAAATACCGGAAAAGAAAAGAAAAATAAAAGATACAAGTGAAGATTAGACGAAAGTTTATTTGTATCTTATTAATGTATTCATAGGAATTTACTGTATTGTAAAAAGGGTCATGCACTGATTAAAAGGAATGCGAAATGCTTTAAAATTTTTAGAGTCATTGTATGTACAGAAAAAGGTCTGTATTATGTAAATCCCTACAATTTAATTTTACTAAATACTCAATCTTGTGTGCGGCAACGCTACATGCTCGTAGCGAAAAATACGAAGGGAATGTTATGTAAAGCTACACAAATAGATACTTAAAATGAATAAGTGTTTGGAGCAAAATTTATTAAAAGTTAAAATTTGTATTCATTAAATGAGAATAGCCAAAACATGTAGGACAATTTTATTAAGCACAGAGAAATGCAAAAGGCCTATTTACATGGCAAGATTTGCATTCGCGAAAGGTGGTAATTATTTGTAACGGAATAATGCAATTATCAAATTGACCCTCGCACTCCCACATAATTACTCGCGACTTCACGATTTAAGTGGATAATCATTGGGAATTGCTGAACTGTTCGCTGAACGCTGAAATTTGGCAAGCGTCAGAATGTGGAGCGCCAGGTCGTCAATGCGTACCGTGTAATTTGTGTTGCACGTGCACATGTAGGTACCGCGTGTATTAGCGCAGATTTTAACGGTCGGTGCGGATTTCGAATTTTTTCCGAATATATTTTCGTGACCACGTACTTTGAAGTGAATATTTCCAAATATCTCAATATGAATCTGATTCACATAGGTATTGTATCATAATTTATTATGTTCGGAATAATTAAATTATCACCGAATACTATATTATTTCTTTGTAATATCTTATTTAAATTGGTGCTTTTATTTATTTGTATGCATCCGAGACTCATACAATTTTATTGTTTTGGCAACTTTACTGTCTTCATTGTCACTTTATGTACATATTTGTATATATTGTAACCTGAAAAAAAAACATGAATTCGTTTTTATGTTACATCTTCTGTGATCTTATGCTTATCTCTTTGGTATTGGTTAATTAATACTGATTAAAGTATGGGTGCAAGCGATGCGAATATTAAGCCGCGTATTCACCTGTGCATTCGTTCCAAATGTGCATCGGGCGCGCACCAATTGACGAACCGAATCGAACCGAATGCGCGCCGAACGAGCAAAACATTGGTGCGCGCTCGATGCACATTCGGGACGAATGCACAGGTGAATACGCGGCTTAAGTCGTGCATTATGCGAGAAGCTATCGACGTTCGCATAGAGCAACGCCGTTCAGGAGTTGCCCGTACGGGCAACAGATCAGGCTGCCCAGGGCAGATACGAGTCGGCGGCGAGTACATCACGCTTCCCCGAGCAATACGGTACAGATGCCAGGATGAACAAGGGCCGTTGCGTCGACTCAACAATATTTGAATGAACCTACTAACACATGCCTGCCTACGCATCTACTACGAGCAGTGATGCGTGCCTGCCGACAGCCGAGAACATGCACAGGAGTAGGGATATGCTTGTGTGCAGTGCGGTGGGAAGAAAGTAGGGGACGACGGTAGGCCGTAGTGGGAGACGACGGTAGGTCATAGTGGGGGTAAGGCGTTTGTCCCGCGTCCCCCGATTCTGGCATCACTGATTACGAGCCTGTACAACCGTTCCTCCCCACTCCGTTGTAACGATAGCTGACGTCACTGCCCGAAGCTTTGCCCACAGCGTTACGCCCTGGGCAGTGGCGGGTGCCCTTGCCCGTCAAACCATAGGCTGAACGGCGCTGGCATAGTGGCAACTGAACAATAGTAGAAGGAAAATGAAAGTAGACTACAATCAATCGGAGAGCTACTCGATCACACAGCAGGGTGCCGCATTGTTACGCACTTAGGTTCTAACTATCACGCTTTCTCTTTTTCTTTACTTCTTTTGGCCCCCGTAATCTTTTCCTTCACATTGGATGAACTGTTGTTTTACGAGGACTCTTTAGTTTGGCAGAAAGCCTATTGTATCCTTTATTTCAATGCACAGATTGCTTTCAAGAAGAAAATATGATTATTTCATTTCTCTTTAGCTTTATTCTCTACGATCTCTTATACCACTTCACGAAATCATTGAGGAAAGATTAAAAAAATAATTGCAAACTACGTTTTTTATTTCACATGATTTCGATGTATTTAGGTAAGTTGATCTTATTTTATAATTTGTTCACAATTATTCACATTCACGACAGTACAATATTAGGTTTCGTTTTATTACTCACATTACCGTAAAATTTTTTGGAAATATATTTGTTCTGTTACCTTATAAAAACACCCACTACCCAGATTAAAGTTATTGCGGCGATTTTAAAATAGGTATTCCAACAGATTTCACGAGCGTGTGAACCTTACATTGGCGGCACCACCTCCTCTTTTCAAAGGACGCTTCGCTAGTCCTAATTACTAAGTTACTACCGTTCCGTCATCTAATATCAATTTTCCAAAAGGAGATATGCTTAAGAAATTTTTTGGAAATTTTCCCATTTTCGTTTCCGGTGTTATTTAATTTCGTTCAAAGAGGTTTGTGTATAGGTGCCTACGTTTTCTTAAGGGGGATTTCTCCTTCGGAGTCTAAAAAACATGGGTATTTTCAAAAATTTAAAGAGAATAAACTACTGGGTACATTGTTCTGAAATTATACAAGAATCGTTATAAAAACTTTAAAGCCGTAATTTTCAATTCTCTCTTAATTTTTTCTTAGAACTGATAATCCGATAAAAATGAGATTTTTAATAATTTAATTTTCAAAATTATATTTTACCGATCTTTTAACATGGAATAGGTTCTTGTATATACACATATACAACAGGCATACATTGTCGTTTCGAACCATTATACACATCACTAAGTAGAGAGGCCTAGACCACCATGATTTCAAAGCTATTTTCAGCATCGGTCATTTGGGACTTCTGGAAATCAATTTTTCCTCGCTGGCGTCAATTAACTAGAGTTTTCTCGACTTCGACGTAGGTCTGATGGTAGGTACACAGTGGTTTTTGACTTTGGAAAAGTTAATCGGTTCTTCCTTTCACCTTCCTCTTTCTTCCTTCCGCCTTCTGCCTTCCTCCTTCTTTCCTAATACAAGTAATAAACTTAATATTGGATTGACTACCATACTCTTGGTCAAAATATGTGTCTATGAAACGTTACTATCTTAATTAGAAAAAATATAATTCGCCCTTCTGTGTTTTCAGTTATTTTTATAAATCTTTGAATGAATGTTTGCAATATGCTGAAATATCATTTTTTAATATCGTTTAGCATGATAGATACCTACGTATCGTGAAATAATAAAAGTACAAATCTGGAAGGACTTAAGTCATCAGTGAATAATCTTTTCTGCGAGTAGATAATGATAATGACATAATGCAACGGAAGATTCACGAATTTCTTCACGGTTTGTAATTTGCTCTACCCATTCGATTTCATAAGAAAGGTGCGGATAATCAGCTTATCTGATCGAGAGTTTGATTCGCCTAATCGCAGACACGCTAGAAAATGGTTGCTACGTCCCCTGTCAACTCTCCTTTCTTTCTTTTTCCCGTCTTTGGACAAAGTATGTAGTGTAGATTATGTATATGTATTCCATGCGATGCGCTGAACAGCATACAAAACGTGTCAGCCTGCGGATTTCGGCCAGTTAAGAGGGCCCTGATGAACCCTAATCTTGTAAAATATACGCATGAATAACGAGCGATGGCGATAGGCACGATGGGTTGAATTAAAACATATTATACTTGTCCTCCTACGAACTAATACCCAGGGCCGGCAGAACCATTATGAAAGTTATGTGCCGCATAAGGGCGCCAGCCGAAAGGGGCGTTAAAAACTATATCGCACGTTTAATAATAAAGGAATTCAACACCCATATAAACAAAATGACAATGTAATTCTTTTTTTCGTACTCCGTAAAGGCAAAACATATTAAATACAAAACAGATGCAAAGCACTGGGGGTGTTAAAAAATTTCTTACATAAGGGCGCCAACCATCCTTGCGCCGCCCCTGCTGATACCTAAGAAATGTTGCTAATACTAATCCTATTCACCGGGACGAGATACTTCAGTGGGGCACACATGTCTATATAAGTTGTTTGTAATTTTACACCATACGATAGTCTCTTAATAGGTACTTATGTGTATGTACAATGTACATATATGATCATGATTTAAAATATGGACTATTGTCAGAGAACATGTAGGTACATACCCATTTAACAAGCTTTCAATGCTACTCAAAAATATGTGTAGTTAATTTCTTCTTTTATGCACTACTTGATACCAATGTCGAATTTATTTGGTAATTCACTAAATTCGCTTTATTACTTATGCAGTGTACCTATTAAGTATTAGTTCTAAAATAATTAGTATACCTATACCTGAATGTTTTTGCTTTATACATCAATCGTTTTTGTTTTGTTGGTTCTTATTCACCGTGCCAGGACAATAGATTTTTTAGAAGTACCTTAATTATTTACAGCTGTTCCATTGTAACTAACAGATTCGTGATATCATTTTCATCATTGATGATTAAATGAAACAATCACTTTTGTCACCAATCATATGCTATGCATTTCATTTTATGCATGCATTCAGTTCAACAGGATTTCTTTAAGCATTATATACAGTCAATTGTATTATCTACATATTTATAATTAAATATTCAGGAAGTGTAACAGAATAGAATTTTTTACGATAATTATTAAAATGACACGTTTGTAACTAATGTCGTAGAGAGTATTTGTGAAATTATGAATTTGTATTTATGAAATCTATATAACTGCCAGAATTATAATGGAAGTAGAGCTTTTGTTTATGTACAAACTGGAAAGAGCTGAAATTGTACCTACCTAAGTAATTCGAATGATATACATAATACCGCGTTAGTAATTTGACTGTAAGGTTTCTACCATTATTTGGACAGTTTCATTTTACATGTTAGACATAATAAAATCGTTTGAGCAATAACCGTACATGTATTTTGTTTAGAAAAAATTCTGCCTGCGTTATTGGAGTGAGGTAATACAATTTATTAAAATAAACTCTGGTTATTTCAAAATTCAAAGTCTAATAACTTCATTCAGTGCCTTCATCATGTATAAAAAATAAATAAAGAGAGCTAGAATTTCATAAAGTATCGAATATGTAATAATAGTAACATTAGCAGAAACATAATAATAATTCATAATTTAAAAAAATTTACTAATCTAAAACTTGAACCTGTTAGATTGTCTAGAATAATTATGATTTTGACAAGGAAGAAAAGAAGCAGAAGCACTGGAGGTGCAGTCTAAGTTGAAAGTCGTGGGAACCATTGTAGCAGAATACGAAAACGGACGTAGAGAGGTAGAGAAAGAAACAAAGATTCTTGGTGGAAGGTACAGAAGGGGAACAAAAGGAATAGAAGGAAGGAAAGGTGAGTAAAATTTGAACGGTGGGATGAGGTATTTGTCAGTTATGGTTCGATGCGAGCAGCAGGAACTTGAGGGGCAATTTAAACTTTTGTACTCAAAACTTCCTACGAGTCTATAACGTTTATATACGTAGGTACACTTTTTAACGTCTTTCGTAATTACGATCAATTAACGATATTGTTTTGTCACTTATTATTTATGTTGTATAGATTTGGGATATTACGAATGTATTACTATCTACACACGTTATACAGTAATTCTCGTAATAAACCCGACGAACGGGGCTGGCGGCGGGTGTATGATGTGATGCGGACACTATTCGGGCGAGCGAGAGGGAACGAAACAGTTGACACGAAGTTACCGTCGACTCTTTCGTTCTCTCATTCTCGACCGAAGGATTCCAAGAAATGGTGGGGATAGTCACCGGGCGTACTACGCATGGTAAAAACGGGACAATAACGAGGAATTACTGTACTGCGGGTAATGGCATATAAAGCATACTATGGATTGTTTCGTTTTGAAGCAATTGTGCTTTGAGATTTTACGTACTTAAATATTTCCACGATGAAATGGAATCTGAAGTCATTCAGTTTTCCCAAAGTTCTCGGACAAAGCCGAAAGCACAGTATTCTTCTGTCTCGATACTCGAATTTGCTTATATGTATTGTGTTTGCATACTTTAGGCTTACTTTGAAATATTCGGAAAACTTTAAAAAGAAAGCAAGCACATACAGTACGGAAAATATTTATTGCCTCACTCCCAAATCCACGGCCTATGAAACAATCTTCAAGTAGTTTGTACCCAACTTATTTTGCACCAAGATATCGGCCCGCGTAAAATACTTTCCGAATATCAATACAAAATGAGGTGAAAGTGAATACACGCTAAATATTTGAGTAATGCAATAAATATGTCCAGTACTGTATTTACTTTACATTTTTAACGAAATCGTGTCTCATTTTATTGAAATAGAAAATTGTACTTTCAGCAGAATGACGAATGTGCTGTATGTCTAACAATAAGTCTGCAGCATTCTCGTCATCGGCGAGACCCTTCGATGCGCGATAATTAGAACCCCAAGAGGAAAGTATTTCTTCCCTCTCCTCGTCGGCTGTAGTTGTTCGTAGTAATTTAGCAGGTAGCAAGACCGGCGCGGTTCTACGTAGTTGTGCTCACCCCCTGTCCTCAGCTCTCTCTTGGTCGCCCTCCAACACCCTTTCAGCCCATTCCGCGTGTATTTAAAAGCGTTTAAGGGTGCCCTCCAATCTCAAGTGCTCTTCGCCGGATACACAATGGTTCTTGCGTATTATTTGTTGGTGAAATAACATGCTGTCAGTTATGGGGGATATGCTAAATATATAGGATACGGCTAGAAATTCGAAGGAGAATCGATCGAACTTGTCCTACCGCTCGAGTGTTGTGCTTCGAGTCACGTTGAACCGGCACGTTCACGTTCCAGAACAAGATTTTTATACAGAACCTTCTTTCGCAAGACAATTTGCGGTACATACCACCCTACATACGTATTTAGGATACGCTCATGGATCGCCTTCTGAAATTCTTCCTTTTCGTCTCTATGCCCGACATTTTCAACTCCCCTTGTCACAATGCGATGGCACGAAAGTACTATTTATTCCTTTGTCCAACTTCTATCTATCGAAGAATCATTTCCTCTGATATGCTGGGCTACTATGGTCTAGGCGTAATTTTGTACGTTACGCAACAAATAGCAATCAGTAAACAGTGTGAAGTTTTAAAGCAGTTCATTTACTTGTTTGAATATTTTTCTGTCTTCTTGTATAAGTTTAACTTTCGAGCCCCTATTATTTATAAAATTTATGAGAACAGTGAAATTTACCGAAACAAATAGCTTTTAAACAAATTTTTCGAAACAGAATTCTCTTGTTTTGGGGAAGCGAGTTTTGTTTAAAAAATTAATGGGTATGATGAAAGTAAGCGACGGGAAAAAACGTTCACAGTTCATATCACGAATAAATGAGTACCACACGAAATATTTATATTGGTATTTAATCTTTCCTTCCATAATAATAGATTCGAAACAGATCGCTTCTCTTTAATCAAATAACTTGAAATTAAATTCTAACACTTGTTTATTTTTGTTAGGAGAAAAATCAGTCGTGAATGGTAGTTGGAATAATGTAGCCTCGTGCATTACGATAACACACTTGCAAAAATGATTACATATGAACTTAGACTAAGACTAATCTCTCTGCTATATGATAACGTCAAATAATGAAATTAGGTATTAACACATTGTGGTCGGGCGTTTTGTGCCGCTGCATTATGACTGGAGCGGGTATGTATGAGAAAGGGCAACAACAAACATTAGTAACCCGTATCTAGAGACGCAGCAGCGTCTCGACGCCAAGTACAGGAAAGACACCCTGTATATGTCGACTGTCGCTACCGCCTATCATTTACTCGTCCCCCGGCTATTCCAACCTAACCTGAAACTTATTTCATTAATATCTCATCACGCCTGCAATATTTTCTAAATTTAAAGGCATTTTTATTATGTAAACCGCATATAAGCTTTCGAATAAGACCAAATTCAATAAAATCTGTCCACGCATTACAGAGATATCATAATATCGTCTCATGAATCAGTCGAAAACTAAGATTTTCTTCTGATTCTTATTCTTCAAGCCAAATTTTCGTCAACATAATACGTATACGCGTTATACGCACACCTTCAGCCAAAACGGAACTAATGCATGTTTCGTTCGTCGATTCGTCGACTCTCGGGATCATTCGGCAGAGATCGTCGTCCGTCATTGTACATATATATATATCTATGTATACTATTTTGAATTTTATAACCTACCAAGTGTCAATCCATCATAACCTGCCAAGTGTGAAATAAGGTAAGTTGTCCAATTTTCAAATGTCACGAGTTTTTACACTAAATAGGAGACTGAATTATTGTCTCAATTAACAAGGTCAGTCGCCAAAATTGTTTAAATAGATTTCTTATGTAGAGTCGCAGACTTGGAAGTTGTCCAGAGAAGGTTCGACAGAAAAGCATCTTTCTCATAAGTTTCTGGAAATTTGTACCATGCATGTACAAAATAATATATATTGTAACAAATTGCATTGTATTTAAATTGCCAGATATTTATTTTTATACCAGCAATTTAGAGTTGTTATGTAAAGCTTATGGGATATGGGATAAAAAGGTAGAAATTGTATGTTTGCATAAGATGTCTTCTACCAGTTGCTACACATTTCAAAATGTATCGTTTAATAATATTGTATACCAGCAATTTAGAGTTGTTATGTAAAGCTTATGGGATATGGGATAAAAAGGTAGAAATTGTATATTTGCATAATATGTCTTGTACGAGTTGCTACACATATCAAAATGTATCGTTTAATAATATTGTTTCAGAACGCCCAGAGGAAATGAGATTTTTTATCTTCCAATGGTGATTCCGAAGATGATGGTACAGCGATCCGTAGGAAAAGGCCACGTTTTGATCTATACGTGTATTTTACAAAAAAGTACGTGTAATATAGTATTTTTGAAGCCGATTTATACGTTCTTTCCTAATTTCATTAAAAAGCAAACAATAATGTGACGGAATATTAATTTGTGTAACGTTTAGATATGTGTGATGAGAATGCTCTCGTGCTTTTAAACTTTTAAATAAAAAGATTACCAACGAGAATACAGTAATATCAAACGATTATTTCATTTCGTTTTCTTTCTACAAACCATTTCTTCTCATCCTACCGCCGCCTTTAACTTGCTGCTATTTGGGAGAACAACGTATGACCAGAATAATTAATAATACGTGATAATACATATAAACTTTTACATAAAATAAACGTGAAAAGTTAAGCCGATGTTTGCTCAAGATCTATACTTCCGAATGCAATTCTAGAAGTGTATAAATTATTCTTAAAAAGTGATGCGGTATCATTCGTTTTATCCGTACGCAATACTTTAAAATCCGCAATTCATTAATTTCCACAGTCTCATTGGCATTCACAAAAAAATGTAAATAAATGCGAGTATTTTTCACTTTCGTTGCAGAACTTTAAAGAATTTTACACTTCCTACGAATACATATTTTAAATATTCTTAGTCTATTTACTTTAATCACTATGCTTCCCATTAGTAATATTTTGTTTTCAACCTTGTTACAAATAATTTTGAATTTCTTTTTACCTTTATAAAATGATTTAACTTAACAATTACTATGCTTATTTTAATTTGTGATATAGATTTTGACAATTACTATGCTTATTTTAATTTGTAATATAGATTTTGATATGACGAATTGATATTAGACACATTGAAGCATATATTCTAATAACTTGTAATGCCAGCGATTAGAAGTATGAAACACATCTGGGTTAAAATATGCTTCTATGTATCCAATATGTTCTTGTTGTTTTACTTGCTATACAGTTACAGTCCACTTCCACTGATAGTTAACGTAGCAAAGTGCCTATCAAAGACTTTCATAATGTTGTAGTTTACATGTTCGTTTACGTTCAACTCAGATATGTTTGATATTTCTAATTGTTGATGTTATAAGTTATAGCATATGCTTCAACGTGTCTAATATCTTCTTGTTGGAACATCTAATGTTGTTGTAACAAGAAGATATTGGATACAAAGAAGTATATTTTATTAATAATTAACTCAGATGTGTTTGATATTTCTAATCATTATAAGTTAGAATATGCTTCAACGTGTCTAATATTTTCTTGTTGTTTTACTTGCTATACAATTACGGTCTACTTCCACTTATACTTAACATAGGCAAAGTGCATACCAGAGACTTTCAAAATGTTGTAGCTTACATGTATATTCGTTAGTTTTATCTCATAAATCACGAAATAATCACGAAAAAAAATCACGATTAAAAATAAATTCTCAAGATAAAACTAACGAATGTGCATGTAAGCTACAACATTTTGAAAGTCATTGCCTATGTTAAGTATAAGTGGAAGTAGACCGTAATTGTATAGCAAGTAAAACAACAAGAAAATATTAGACACGTTGAAGCATATTCTAACTTATAATGATTAGAAATATCAAACACATCTGAGTTAATTATTAATAAAATATACTTCTTTGTATCCAATATCTTCTTGTTACAACAACATTAGATGTTCCAACAAGAAGATATTAGACACGTTGAAGCATATTCTATAACTTATAACATCAACAATTAGAATCGTGTGTACACTCGTGTCAGTTATTATACCCTCTTTGCGGTCGGGGTGGCCTACGTCGAAATGCCCTGGCGCAACAATGGTGTCAGAAGTGGGATTCGTAGTCACGAATCCCGAAGAAACGCAAGGAGCTGTTGCGTGCGATACGCAAGGAGCCGTTGCGTCGAGACGAAGGGAGCCGTTGCGTGCGATACGCAACTCCCGCATCGAGGGACGGTAGGAACGACAACGGCGGTCGAGGCCCGCCGACGTCGAGGGACAGCAACGGAGACAACAGGAGCGACAACGGCGGTCGAGGCCCGCCGACACCGAGGGACGGTCTAGAAACGGCAGGAGCGACAACGGCGGTTGAGGCCCGCCGACACCGAGGGACAGCCGTAGAAACGGCTGGAGCAGCAACGGCGGTCGAGACCTGCCGACATCGAGGGACAGCAACTGAAACGGAACGATGACAACAGTCGGAGCCACCAACATCGGAGCGGCGTCGATGCGTCGGCGAGGGAGCTGCCCGAGAGAGGAATCTGGAGGCCGCTGCTGGGTCGGCTCTGGAGCCCGGAAGGCCGACCTGCGAAGAAGGACTTGAATTCCGGTTGTATTTGGCTGATGGGGTAACGTAGAAAAGTCCATTATCGGTAAACAGAGACGCGCGTTCGGCGAGGACAGGAAAGCGCCCTGAAGTTGGCTCCTGATCGGGTCGCTAGCAGCGACGAGCAGGCCTTGACGTTTTGACGTCTCCGGAGGTTGGCCGCGATTCCAGTCAGAACCTCCTCATTACCTGCTTTAAAGTAGAACAAATTGTGTGATAAATCTTGCCATGTGTTTTTGGCTGTGTGTCGAGTACCGAGCACGATATTCTCTTGCGGTATAATTCGTCCGAGAATGTTAACCATCGAGCTGTCCCATGTATAATCTGTCCCATATGTAATCTGTCCCATACGTAACGATCCCCATATGTAATATGTCCCCGTTTGTAATCTTGTTTGGTCTCGGTGAGGCGATGCAGGGGTTTGGCGATACTGGAGAAATCCTTTACAAATTTTCTGTAGTACGTGCACAATTCTAGGAAACTTCTTAATTCCGTGACGTTCTTCGGCTGTGGCCATTCCGAAATGGCTTTAATTTTCTTCGGATCTGTCTTGACTCCAGTCTTCGTTACGACGTGTCCCAGATATTTTACTTCTCGGCAGAAGAAGGAGCACTTCTTGGGGCTCATCAGTAGTCCAGCTTGACGTAAACGTGAAAACACTGTCCGTAGGCGTCCGAGCTCCTGTTCAAAGTCCTTTCCGTAGATGATGATGTCGTCCAGGTAAACCAGGCAGATTTTCCAGGTTAGATCATGAAGTACGTCTTCCATCAGTCGCTCGAATGTTGCAGGGGCGTTGCAGAGTCCAAAGGGCATGACCTTGAACTGCCACAGTCCCGTCCCTACTGAAAACGCAGTTTTCTCCCGGTCCTTCTTGTCCATAGAGATCTGCCAGTATCCGCTCTGCAAATCCACGGTTGAAAACCACGATGATCCAGTGAGGGCATCCAGGGTGTCTTCTATCCGGGGTAGAGGATACGAGTCCTTCTTGGTAATCTCGTTCAGGCGACGGAAATCCACGCAGAACCGTATGCTTCCATCCTTCTTCTTCACGAGGACGATCGGAGAAGACCACGGGCTCCGGGATTCTTCGATTACGCCTTGTGCCAACATCTTCTTGAGCAGCTCTTCCACTTTTGCTCGACGGTGTAGAGGCAGCCTCCGTGGCGCCTGCTTTATGGGCTGGCAATCTCCAGTATTGATGGTGTGTTCCACACGTTCGCAATTTCCAATTTGGCTCGGATCCGTGGCGAAAACGTCCTGAAATTCATAAAGCAATTCAACAAATAGCTTTTTCTGTCTATCTGTCAAACCTAATGAGCAGCGGGTGTACAGCTCCTCCAGATGCTGTGGGACGACCGTTTCCCTTTCTTCTTCTTGTTTCTTCTCCTCGGTCGGTACGCCGAGGCATATCTCTGTTTTGTCGGGAAGGCACAGCACATTCCTGGATAGATCTATGCTGCAACGATGCTTCTTCAGGAACGCTGCTCCCACGATGCACTTTTCCACCATTTCGACGCCGTAGAACTCCTCTACGCTCGAAAATCCGCCCACGTCGATCTCTAGGTTCTTCTTCCCAAACACTCTCATTTTCTCTCCGGTAATGGAGCGAATGTCGAGTCTTGTCCGAGAGATGTCCTTCGACGCACACAGCTCTTTGTCCAGAAGGTTGACCGGAGAACCTGTATCTAGGATAATTTTAAACGGTTTTCCACCGATTTTTCCACATACGGAGGTTTCGTCGGTCGGATTCCATTGTCGCCCAGTCGCCTCCTGCATCGCCACACTCTTGACGACCGGGGGACTGTTCCTTCTGGTCCGGCGTCTCCCCCTTACGCCGTCCTCTTCCCGTTTCCCTGGTCCGGCTTCTTCGGGGGGACTCCCCTGGTTTGGCCGTTCTTGGCCTTGAAACAATCCTTCTGAAGGTGGCCCATTTTTCCACAGAGCCAGCAGGTCCTCGGCGGATTGTTCGCTCGGTCCTCTGTTCTGCTCTTCTTCGTCGGGAACCCTCAAAATTGTTGGAGGGTTTAGCTTTCCGTTTCTCGGAATATCGTTCTCGCGATTCGACCGCGGGGCTGTGCGTCATCGACTCAACGGCCTCAATCTCCAGAGCTCTCGTTACGGCAGCCCTTAGAGTCGTGAAGCCGCCGAGTCGCAGTTCCCGTTGCATTGTCGAGCTCGACAACGCCGTCACGAACTGAGACGCGGCGAGCTTGTCGCGTGTTTCTGTCGGGCAATCAGCGAAAGCGTACTGCGCTAATCGCTCGATTGTAGCGGCAAGCGAGGAGATGCTCTCATCTCTCCGCTGTCTATGGCTCTGAAAGAGCACATAGTTTAGATTCGACAAATTTTTCGCCCCGTAGCGGAATTCGAGTGCCGAAACTACATCTGCGAAATTTTCACACTGGGTAGCGGAGAGCGTCGTGAGGACGCTCCTCGCCGAGCCCCCGAGAGATGCGATCAAGGCCGTAGCCTTTTTTTCGTTATTCCAAACGTTGGCACGTGCGATGGTTTCGAATTGCACTCGATATTCCTCCCACTAAGTTTTGCCGTCAAAAATGGTCGGTCTCACCGTGTATCCCAAGTCGAGTACGCGGTGTTCCGGGGATGGGGCGGCAGCGGACGCACCGACGGGGGTAGGGTAAATCGCGGGGGAAACACTATTTTCAACGGGCACTACCTCCCCACCCCGAGGGTTCGCGCCGCTATCCATCGCGTCATTTCGGTTTAAAACTGAAGCGGTTACGACCTGTATCCGCTCCTCCAGCTTTGTGATCCGGGCCTCGAAGGCCGCCTGTGCCTGTCGGTCGGCGGTCTCCTATATGTACCTACACGCGAAGAACTTTTAGAACCGATAGAGTTGGAAGAAGAGCAGTGTATACCAGACGAAGGAGGTATCGTGACTTTAGAATATAAAACAAAGGCTGTTGCATTTTGAAAGAGTGGTAAGAAGAGACAGCTTTCTTTACAATCTGTCCAACATAAATTTCAAAAAGTTTTATCCGTGTATCAATTGTATAGGTGAGTGGTAAACGATGTACTGTTATGTTAAGGTGCTTCGTATCTATTTGTTTTATATCTATGCAAAATTGCCTTGTTTTCATTAGATGGGAAGAAACGGTGAACAGGGGAGGGACACGTCGGGAAAAATTATTACAAATTTCTGAATATGTGTATAATAAGTTTGTTGACGGGATTGAAACTTATGCCATTATTCATGATTTGGACCTTTGAAGATGGGCCTTACAAGCTAATGAAGAGACAGGGTTGGAAAATTTTAAAGCATCTCGACATTGGATCTGGAATTTTAAGAGAACGTATGAAATAGTTTCAAGAAAAGTGAACAAATTTATTACCAGATCATACGATACAGATACCACGCAATTAAATGAAATTGCTTCGACTTTTGTGAATAATGTAAAACCTCGTATTAGAGATAGAATTACATTCGCGCCGAACTTTAGCTGAACAAGGAACCAAAAGTGTTACAGCAGTCGTACAATCTATATCCGCTACTACACATAGCTGTACTATATTCCCCACAATATCAGCTTCTAGGAAACTACTCTCTCTGCTATTTATTGTTCTGCAGGATGGTAATTTTGGTCCACGTGTACAACAATCTTTGTATCGACCGTGGAATGTTTATATACAGGCGTCCACATCTGGAAAGTTAACAGGTGAACTGGTTATGGAATGGTTAACAAACGTATATCTACCACATGCGGCATCTCGAAGCGTTTTGTTATTGGATTCATCAACTGATTACTGCCCATCTATATTATGAAACGGTATACCAGCTAATCAACATGTGGAAATATTCACAATACCGAAAAAAACTACAGGAATGATACAACCGCTTGATGTATATGGTTTCCGGATATGGAAAAACTTTGTACGAAAATTTTCCGACCTTGTATTATTGTTTAATTACGATGTGCAGCTAAATGCAAGGAATAATGTCATTAAATTACAGTCTCTTATTCATAATCAACTTTCATCACCAAAGTATCACGATGTGTTTGCTTACGCATGGTATAAAAGTGGATAGATATATTGTTGAGAAACCAAATCAGTTTGAAAATCCAGTAGATTTCGCTTTTTCACAACAAGATTTCATACATCCACCTCGTTGTTCCATATGCGGCAATTATGCTATCATACGATGTGCGTGGTGTAAGCAATATTTATGTTTTCAACATTTTTTTGAAGAGTTTCATTACCATGAAGAATACTTCATAATCACACACATGTTTTCAAAGTTATCTAACTATACTTAAATCGCTTATTAAACGCCTGCATTGTCTTGCTTGTTTAGTGAGCAAATAAGAGACAAGTTCAATAATTATGTTAAAAATAAAAAGTTCTAATAAGGATAAGTTACATCTAACATTTCCCTTCTTCTCCTCTATTTCCACCTGATATAATTTCCCCATGTGTAATTAGAGACAAAACTATATAAATTATCTTACTTTCTTACTACGCGTCGCGTATTCGATCCAAAAGTTCTTCGATTGTCGCGGAGCACAGTTCCGCAATACAACAATAGTTGAAATTGTATGAAAAAAAAATATGGATTATACTGTTTCATAATTATTTAAACATCCAGTTCAGATTTCACGTGAAAACCCGAATTTTAGAAAACATTCATATTTTTGTTTATAACTTTTTACTAATTGTTTAAACAATTGATAAAACTTTTACGATTTGATAGATCTAATTAAGAGAAGTAACTTTTGTCTTGAAACTTTTTTTCTATCTCTTACAGATTGTGTGTTACAAAATAAAATCGAAAAATAGCCGAATCTTCAAGGGTTAATTTGACCCCCTTAGAGTGATTTTGGGCAGCAAAAAAATTGCGTTGTAATCAGAAGGAAATCCCCTACATATCCACAAAGTTTCAAAATTTTTTTAATTTTCGGGTTCGGGATCTTCCCTTGTGAGAAGTCGCATTTCATAAGATTTCTTATCTTTGGCTATTGTAATAGCAACTGTTTGTAATGGAAAAATGTAATAATAACAATATAATGTTCTGCCGCAAAACACTACTTATTCTAAAATATTAAAAATATTTATAAATCATCAATATTACTAAACTATTAAACGATAGTCAACGTTTAATTAGCAAAATTTAAATAAATTCACTAAGTTAAAGGCGTTTTGTTAATGACTGATGTGAATGCGCTGGAAGCAGCGGTAATCATGATGATGGTTCCCGCTTTTTCGGGGCATTCCGCCCATAAAACAAAAGACGATACATTTATTTTCGTGGCAGACGTTTATATTGCGCGTATCGTAAAGCACAACACCAGCCAGCGTCGTTGTACCATAGTAACGGGACAGAGAGTAGGGGGGAAGAGCCTTAACTCTGGTTGGGAGTTCGGACATCTCTGGACTGAACTGTTGGTCGACAAAAAGTCGATAGTACAATAGTGTGCGACAGCTAGAACAATATAAATTTCGTTTTTTCAAGGTGCAGTGGTATCCCAAAAAGAAACACGTTCGTGAATGTCTCGCGCACGCCTCTTCCTGAATGTATGCGTGTTCCCTAGTCGATAATCAAATAACGCTGATTCGATCGAACGCAGGATACACATAATTAAAGAGTATGTAATTATGGACTACTTCCAAGATGAGAAGTATTAAGTTATTATGAGTTATTAATTGCTTTATTAGATTAAGCGATTGATGATGTATCGAGAAGCGCCGAATTAGTAATACAAAGTTCCTTTTAGTCTTTTAGCCCTGGACACCGTTTTTTATGTCTTGTGTGTGTTGCGTGCGGATATGTGTGTGGTCGTGAATGTGAATTTTTATTAGAAATTTTTTCATCTAACCAGTCGACCTCTATATTTGGGGAACAGAAAGTATGTGATCAGGAGGTTTATGATAGTATCTCCGTCTTCTAAATACAATGTTACTTTTTTTATTTATGTATATACACGCAAATCAAAAGATGTATTATTAAGGCATGCATTTCTTGTAGAATGCGTTTTATTCGTCTCTCTTAAAATTATGTTTTCTTTGGCGTGATTAAGAACGCTGTTTATGTTGACACCTTAAATTTTAACAGTAATTATGAGGACAATGCAATATGTATAATAAACTGTAGCGTATTTAAGTATGTATTAGTAGGGTCTAGGGTAAAGTAGCCGAATTTGAGACACATTTCTTAAAAACACCATACCTCTTGACTAAGAACACTTTTATTAAAATTCGATACACGCTTTAAAAATAGAATATGTATTCTTTAGCAACCTACTGGAAAATAGATACTATAACAAAGATTCGGTTTCTTCATAATAAAATAAAAACGAAAGTCATTCAAATACGCAGATAAAAAAAATGGGTTCCTAATATGTAGCCCAGTTTGTTTTTTCCTGAAACTTATTTTTTCTTTCTTTTTTTTTTATAAATTCGGCATGTGAAATATATTTCTTCATTACCGCAGTCTTCGTAGGCCCACCACGCCCATCATAACACTTTATACGTACACTTAACACATTATTCATCTAGCACATCTGAAGAATAAAGACCTATGCAAAACAAACATTCTGTATTGTAATTTTCTTTCATAAAGCCGGGTCCACATTTATTACCGCACCGCGGGCCGCGTTCCGTTACCGCGACCTGTTACCTATCTGACCGGTCGTGGCAACAAGTGCAGTCGATGTCGGACGATTCCGAGACATTCATCGGAACGGCCAAACCAAGTGACCAGTCACAGGTAACAAAGCAGGGTGCGGTAACAAATGTGGACCCGGCTTTACCGGTTCAAGTTCTGGGCGGCGCAGTGTAAAGCCGAAACAGCTGAGCGCGGAGCAGCGACCGCTCGCATGCACACACGAAAACCACACATTTCGGGAGTTTTCGGCTGAAAACTGTGATATCCGCCACTTTTAACTATTTGTGGTTCATAACTACGTTAACCTATTTCGATGAAATTTTGAGCATGTATACAACTTACTTAAATCTACAAACGGGATTTTTAAATTTTCATTACAGCTTCAGATAAAAAAGTTGAAAAAACGATCTTCACTATTTTCTTCGCTATTCCGACCGATTACAATTTTTTTCAAAACGACGAAACACTCCATCTAGTAAATTAATCCGTCTAGCTTCTAAAAAAAACTCAAGTTGTTTTGACTAATTTTAAAAAAGTTATTCTGTTTTAAACGGTATCCGAATACTTTTGCACATAATAACAGACAAGTCGTCCAACAAAACGCACTACATGTATAACAACGAGTGTGGATCGGTGTGATCAGGATGGTACAGTGAATTTTTAGGGCCCTTTGGAGTAGGACTGAGAATAATACGATGTTTCAATGTTTACGAAATTGTCAGTAGGTAGGTATGTACATTAGGGTGGCTCTTATTTTCGAGTTTTGAATTTTCTTCGCGGCACCCCCCAGAATAGTTCCAAATAATTTTAAAAAATATGTGTAAAGTTTGAGCCCGATCGGATAACGGGAAAAGGTGCCCCTGGGCCCTTGAACATTTAATTAATTATTTAACAGCTCACAAAGTCGATTTTATATAATATCCTCCAAGTTATTGATTACATTAAAAAAAATGTCGAACACAAGTTATAGATCGAGGCAAGGAGCCTCTTTTATGTTCTATTACCTTTTCCCCCGCGACAAACGGTTTTCGAAAAATGTCCGAATAACTGAAAAAAAAAAAACATTTTTCCTTCAAATTTTAAAAGTTTAAATCATTCTTGGACAATTTTTATTCGTGAAGGCGAAAAAAAATTGTCATTTTCATTTTCGAGGGCTATTTTTAAACTTATAAGGGAGGGGGGCATATATGGAGATATGCCAGAAAGATAATTCTTTTTCCATATTTTTAGTGTTTGATATGTCATAAATGTTTCCTGAAAATTTGGGACCGAAATTCTCAAAAATATCGGAGATATAGACATCGGAGAAAAATGCATTTGAACACCTCACTTCTGATCTCTATCGTCTATATTTTTGCGAATTTCTGTCCCAAATTTTCAGAAAACATTCACGACATATCAAACACTGAAAATATGGAAACAATTTTTTTTGTCTTTTTCGCATATTTCGGTATATGCGCCCCCTTTAAATATTAAAAAAATAGTCCTCGAAAATAAAAATTCCATTTTTTTGTTCGCCTTCATAAATAAAAAGTGTTCGAGAAGCATTTAAACTTTCAAAATTTGAGAAAAACAAAAGTTTTTTTTAGTTTTTCCGACTTTTTTCGAAAATCGTTTGTTGCATGAAAAAAGTAATACAACATAAAAGATGCTCCTTATCCGGATTTACAACTTTTGTTTGACATATTTGTTTATTTAATCAATAACTTGGAGGATATTATATAAAATCGACTTTGTGAGCTGTTAAATAATGATTTAAATGTTTAAGAGCCCAGGGGCACCTTTTCCCGTTATCCGATCGAGCTCAAACTTTACACAGATTTTTTTTTAATTATTTAGAACTATTCTGGAGGGTGCCCCGAAGAAAATCTTGAAAAAAATTTTACCAAGAGTAAATAAGAGCCACTCTAGTACATATGTACAAAGTGTATGTGGGGCAACGCACGGTTCGTATGACGTAGTGGTGAGAGGACGAATATAGATATGTATGTATACCTCTATACGTACCTACATAATGTATTTACATGGATTGGAAATATTTACCTATTGCAACTGGATTGCTACACTACATTACTATATGGGCGGAATGTTTTTAAATGCCAAAAACCTACCTTATGTATGTTCTTAATACTTGGTGAAATTTGAGGAGTGCTTTATATTGGTAAATATGCAAAAACTTACAGTTCAGAGTGTCATTGAAAATCAAGTGAAAAAGGTTCCCGTTTACAATACATAATTATTGCCATTAAGCATGACATCTGTTTTACAAGTATAATCATTGGTTCATAAATTACTTAAAATACAACGAATTACATGATCAGTTTAACTGCCAGCCAAAGTGTACATATGGGGCCAATGTATTTACTGCTACAAGAAATTTCTTTCTTATTTTTTACAATTTACGTTCGCGATAGGGAGGAATCTCCTCTTGCTAGAATCCGGATCAGAATCCAATCGAATCAGTCAACGTTATGGCTCGGTCTGCTATTATCAGATTACGATGTAAATGTACTAAAGGTGGTAAAACGCTGACAGGGTCACGAAGCGTGTATGTATTGTGAACTTCTTTAGAGTCGTAACGAGTTGCAAGCGTGGGCGGACGTAAGTGCCAGACGCGTTTCATCTTCTACTCTGACGGGATAATTTTCTCTTCTGGTTTAACCCTCCTTCAGCGTCCATGTCATTTATATACCCACCACATACGTCATATAAAAGCAATTAAGTAGTCTAATGGTTTGACGGAATCTTATGTTTCCTTTATACGTGTCCGTTAAATTTTTTATGGTAATGACAACAGTTACTGTACTAAAACAGTTATTCTTCAATTTCCTATAACATTAAACAACGCCAAAGTATTCTACAATAAGAATTTATTTTATTGCGAGTGCTATGCATACCTAATTTGTATACAGACAGTATAATTTGTATCAGACTTTGCATAATAATTATGCTTCGACTTCTGCTAACATATCTTGACTATTGGTCGAAGTAAAATGTTATTTGATTTGTGACCGAAACAGTCGTTCGTTTGTAATAAGCGTACCGCCTCTTCCTCTGTATGCATAAGTACATACATACATATGTACATGCATATAGGTCTTGATGGCCTCAATGCGCACGTGACTGCACGAGAGCAGGATGACTTTACAATACCGCCCTCGAAACGGTTATAACTCTACCGGCGCGGGCGATGAGAGTGCACAGGCTGTAAAAACATTGTGCTGTGTGCTGTGCGGTGGAATAATTCGGATACAAGAACGGACCGTAACCACATCGAATGTAATACAACATTACCATTTTGTATCACGCTAAAGGACTGTTGCACGTACACGCGAAACCATATTTCGGTATAGGTATGCTGAGTAAATCGTTAGGAATGAATTTTACAAGAAAACTAATGGTGAACTCAGAAATACGAGAAAAGATGTTGGATATTACGAATGCGGGTTAGTCACATTAAAAATTTCAATTTTGCATCTAACCACACATGGTAATTGCAATAACATCAATCAAACAATCACATTACCGCATTCAATAATGTATTTCGTGGTCAAACATACCTACGTAGTATATTAACAATTTCTCTAAGATTGAAAAGTTTTTCGTTACAGAAAATTTCATTGGTTTGTGCGGAAAAAATGTAGATGTGAATCAAGTTTTACGAAATTATAACGCGAGACGATCCACGATACACGTTTTGGAGCACCTGTTGCTCATTCTTGGACCCCTCAGAATATAATACATACATGCGCTGTTCATTGTGTTTGGCCACCGTTTATTATACAGGAATGATTTGCTGTTATCCCGATTAATATGTAGATTCACAAATAGTAACAATACTCTTATTGACAATACTTTGAATGGTGGATCGTCGCTGGCCGTTGAATCGTTTCTTAATGAGTTTTGCATGTTGGTATCCACACTGTCAGTCACTGTTCCATCAAAGAAATTCATTGAAAAATATTGTTCAATGCACAAACCATGATACGGATCGTAAAGTTATTAGGATTATTTATAACGTTTATTCCCAAGTAGATATATTATTAAATTCTGGTGCAGTCAGTTACCTATATTAATTAACACAATTGAATGGAATTTAATATAATGTAATGTGAGAGTAAAACAAAGTTCATTTCAACGATGAAAGGGTATTTCGAGGCATTCACGTGCCACTCGCATGTACATATTTATAAATCTTTTTCTAAGTTGCATTGCAATGCGATTTATTTTAATACACAGAAATTACGATTTATATAATTTGTTTAAAATGACATAAATTTATCAGTAAAAATACTTGGATAATCTTGAAACTGTTATTTATTTCATAGATCAAGTAAGAATATTCTGATTATTAGAAGTTCTCGAACAATAAAATTGTTTACTGTTTGATCTGAGAGCGTTATAAGTAGGCACATGTAGGTAATTACGTAGTTTCATATCACATTCGGTTAACGAAATCTCCAATGTTCATTAAAAATAACTCTTAAGGTTGTAATCATTCCAAGGATGTCGAATGAAAGTTCTGCTCCTTTTCATACGAACTTATACGAGGGAATTTCTATTTCATCATAAGAAATAACTTGCTTTCACTGTTTAATACAGTAATCATTTTCTCTTTCTTTCGTGAAGATTTCGTTTTCTTAAAAGACGCATATGCCACATAATTGGACCGTAACATTTTATTTTTTTGACATACTGTCAGATGCGTCACATCTCCTTATGAGACTTCTATGAGGCGTGTAATTCCTTTATGTTACACGCAGTCAATTTCACCCTAGTCATCTGCTTCTCATCCATGCGGCGCCTGAGTAAGTAGCAGTAAGCTCGTCGTTGAAGCTGATCTGAGATCGTGTACAGATAGGATCAAAAGAGATGAGAGGACCACCCGGGCTATTTAGAACGAGAGGAACCATGACATTGGTGTCCGATGTCTTACCGAGAATGTTGACACATGTAAGTGTTGTTGGTACATACATTGGAATTAGTGGCATCATCATTTGCAAATCAAAATATGTACATTAGGGTGGCCCTTATTTACTCTTGGTAAAAATTTTTTTCAAGATTTTCTTCGGGGCACCCTCCAGAATAGTTCCAAATAATTAAAAAAAATCTGTGTAAAGTTTGAGCTCGATCAGATAACGGGAAAAGGTGCCCCTGGGCCCTTAAACGTTTAAATCATTATTTAATAGCTCGCAAAGTCGATTTTATATAATATCCTCCAAGTTATTGATTAAATAAAAAAATATGTCAAACAAAAGTTGTAGATCCGGACAAGGAGAATCTTTTATATTGTATTACTTTTTCTCGTGCGACAAACGGTTTTCAAAAAAGTCGGAAAAAACTAAAAAAAACTTTTGTTTTTCTCAAATTTTAAAAGTTTAAATGCTTCTCGAACACTTTTTATTTATGAAGGCGAACAAAAAAATGGAATTTTTATTTTCGAGGACTATTTTTTTATCATTTAAGGGGGGTTCGTATATACCTAAATATGCGAAAAAGATAAAAAAAATTATTTCCATATTTTCAGTATTTGATATGTTATGAATGTTTCCTGAAAATTTGGGACCGAAATTCGGAAAAATATCGAAGATATAGACTCAAATTTCGGTCCCAAATTTTCAGGAAATATTCATGGCATCATTCAGGGGCACCTTTTCCCGTTATCCGATCGAGCTCAAACTTTACACAGATTTTTTTTTTAATTATTTGGAACTATTCTGGAGGGTGCCCCGAAGAATATTCAAAAGTCGAAAATAAGAGTCACCCTAATGTACATTAGTATTGCAATCGTCATTCTTACATGAATTATACGAAATTATTAATTTAAGTTTTTGCTTTGCCCAAATTATTATACATACATTGATTTATATGAAATATTCTATTTTTCATAAGCACAAACTTTACCACTTTTCTCAATTAATATTGGTAACATAACAAGTGGTAGGTATATTAATACTTCTACTACCGTAAATTGTACAATGAAGTCCGAATGATTTCAAATTATCTGAAAAGTGACCTCATTTTTACTACCGAAAACAGAAGAAAGCGAACGCTGGTGCAATAGCGATAATCATGAGAAATTTTCAGAAAAATGATTTCCACTGACGAAACAGAAATGTAGTAATGAATAACAGGTAGAGATATAGCTAAGGTGAAACTTAGTAAATATTTTGGACCTCGTCCTTTCATTGACTATGCATTCTGAGGAGAGGCGCATATTGGTTAACCGGAATATCCCACTAAAGAAAGTGGAACCTGTAAATTTTCTGAAGCTTCCCTTCCTCTTTTTAGTGACTCAAATATAGTGCTGCCGACAATCTGATTGTACCGGCGATACATTCCCACGTAAAGAAAAGAGGGTGAGAGAGAGAGAGGGATAGAGGGGGGGGGGGCGAGAAGGCCAGCTAGGGCGGTAGAAAGGACAGAGGGATAGAATCCTATAATCGTTTACCGATCTTCGTGGTGCAGTCTTGAAAACGTTCTTCGCACCTATTTTAACGCGAATGGATTATCGGAGGATTGGATCAACCAGTATTTATCTTTCAAACAAAGACTCCCAATGACAGTTCACAAGTTGTCTTACGCTTTCTTTACAGATGTACATCTGCAACCGTTTGTTGTGTAAGAAATGCGGAACATGACACGCGACAGATAAAATTGTACAGGTAATATTATTGCTTTTAACTGAAGATTCCGGTGTTGGAACAATCTTTGGTAAGAAGAAAGCTGATGCATGTCAGATGCTCTGCTTCTGATTAGGTATCCTTATTAAATCTGTTTTGAATAATTACTGTTGTACGAAATGCGAAATGATAAAATTTCATCTAATTGACAGCATGACGGTGGATATTTGCCAGCATGAAATTTTGCTGCAGAGTTATAAACATTTATTTCGAACGTACCTACAAATTATTATACACGCTGATTTAAGGTAACGAAGGAAATTCAACCAGTTCTCACGAAGTAACAAGTAATCCACGATAACTCCTGACGAGACTATCGAAAAACAGCGCCGCCCACATCCGGAGGAGGTGCTGTTCGTGATGGCATGGCAGTGCGATCACCTTGATCAGTGATCCGTATAACACATTTGTTGGTTTTACTTATACATATACTGCGTACACATTTATTCAGAGTGATTAGAACTTTTGTCGTAAATTGAATCAATATTATGATTCTCACGATTTTGTTCGACTAATTTCAGATAATTACTACTACATATCGTAAAGACGGGATGGGGTTGAATTATCTAATGGGTACTTATTGTAAACACGCAATGCCTGTTAATATAATATTATTATGATATTAATAAAACGCTATGGGCGCTGGGGTCTGAGTTTTAAAGAGTCTACGAAGAAGAGAAGAAATGAAAACAATTTTTTTTTATCAAATCGATCCAACTGTCACATCCGCTCTTTGATCTACTATTTATGTTGGTATGTGTTACAGTCTGTAGGTAACTATATGTGCGCGTAGCTTAGAGTGTATTGCGTGCCCTAACGTAATTCAATTGGCATTTACCTACTTCCTTCTTACATATTCGGGAGTGATACTGCGTAGGGCCTCCAAAAGTTTTACAGCATTTTGTCCTATAACATACATACTAGATTTGTTACGCGGCTTCCCTCGGAATTTAGATTCTGATTTCATAAAAAAAAATTTTTTTGTGAACATATTCACATTCGTCTGGATTAGCCAGGCATAATCAGCTGAGGCACATATCGTGACCCCAAAGTTTATCGTTCGAAAGTTTTTAGGCGACAAACACAAACATATAAACTTTCTGCTTTATATGAGCTGTTATTTTTGAAAGTGGTATAAGTCCATTTATTCATAAGTTGAGATATTTAAGGGTTTGCGTTTAAATCAACTTAAAAATATTCGTATACTTTAATCAATGCGGGTAATGTTTTTAAAATTATAAACTTGTTAAATTTTATTATGCAATAATAATCAATAAAAATGTTAAAGAAAATAAACGATTTTTTAGCTACAAATGGACTTATACTACTTTCAATAATAACATATTATGAAAAATATAACCAATAGCAATTTTAAATTTATATTTTAATTCAAGTTGGTTTTTGTGAAATGTATTTTTTAATGTAAAAAATAATTAAAATGAAGACATGGAGGTCTTCATTACTTACTTACTTTGTTATATTAAAATGAATTTATAAATAAACAAGTATGAAAAGTAAATTACTTCGTTAAGATAACTAATAATAACAAACTTATTCATATTTCAATCTTATGTCTCCTTTACACTTAGCATAGTGAAGTATTTTTGCCAAAACATGGACTTATACCACTTTCAAAAAACACATTCCTGCGATAACATTTTACAGTACCACTTTTTTTTATTAATTTATGAGGATATTGTACCCCATTGACCGTGTGATTATAAATATAAAAAAAGAATATCTATATCTGACTAAAACTACTATTAAATCATTTTTTCCAAAAAATGGACTTATACCATATCAAAAACAACGGCTCATATATTAAGATTATATAGCAAATTTTCACATGATCTATACGCAAACCAACAGAACGAAATAGGAAAGTATTCACCTTGCTGGTTTTCACAATTTCATGCATCGGTGTTTGGTTGAAATTACATGTTACAACATTGTTCGAGTCATTATGTAGGGTAAACTTGCCTAAGTAGTGCCCATTAAGTATGGCTAACTGTTGTTTACACTTGCTACAGCTAGGAGCGCCTAAGTGACTTCACTTAGTTTAAAAGAAGCAGGCAAGTTTATTCTAGTAAATTAAAAAGGCAGATTTAATAATCAGTTTGTATGCAGGATGTTTATTGTTTACCACATCAGAGAGTTATACATATGTACATACTTTACCGTATTTCATTTATGTAATGTATCATTTTCGTTCCCGTTTTTATTTCATATTAATTGTTATTTTTTATCCCTATGACCTGTTCGCTCATTTAGATTCATAATAAAACCAAGCCATCTTAATCAAAATAAATGAATGAGATTTTCATCCTATAATTTGTATGGCCAACGAATGACAGTATGATTCGGCGTGATTACATTTAGTAGGTGAAAGAATGATCGCACCTACCATGTGGATTTTTAGGTAGTGCAGTGAGAAGGTGGGTTAATAGGAGAGGGTGGACGAGATGTGCAAGGCTACACGGGTTGCTTTTTCGAGGGAGGATGGGCCATATGGAGAGCATACGGTAAGCAGGCTGCACCCACTCCCTCGAGGGTTTAGTTTAATCTACCTACCGTCCGCCAAACTACCGTCCGAGGAAATCATGTATCTTCGAAATATCGTCATAACTACGTTTCCGCTATTAATACCTTTACTGTATAAGAATATGTACATTTAGTCGTGCGTTAGTTTCTCCAAAAAGCGCCCGACATCTTTGATGATTTCCTGAATATACATACATACTACTAACGAAAATATTCATCTGCCTATATGGAAATCTTAGGATAGCAGGTAAAACATTTACGGTTTTCGGAGATGTGCTTTCTTTTTGCATTAGTCAAATTCACTTGGTCTTACTTCATTCAGTTCCTTCAGTTTTCATCGAAGAAAGGAAGATACTGTTTAATAGACGTTCCCAAATTTTGTCTCTCGCTTGCCAACTGTCCCAGGTGTACATGTCTGAGAACGTGGGCAAAAGGCCCAAGAAGACTTGAGGCGTGTGGCTGGCGCGTGCTGCTAGTCCTCGATTCCGTTTCCCCGCCCTGAAGTTGCTTCCGATCGTTGCCTACCATAACCAGCATCACCACTGCCGCTTGTTCCCGTTGCCATCGCCTTCGCCACTACCGCAACAGCCATACAGCCCATGGTCACGCTTCTCGAACACGTGAAGTGAGCTATCGCACTTAATACTTTCGTTCGTGCCCACGAACTTATACTATGTACTTACATGTATGTAAGTACAACTTTTTATTCGGCTCGAAGCTTTTAGCGTTTCAATCTTTTAATACTATTTGTAGTAGATTTTTATTTCTGTCAGAAGATATAATTTAATCAATTTTTATAGGAAAACAGGTCACGCAGACTTCGTGAATTAATTAATTTGGTTGGCTACCGATATTATACTGAAATATTTATTCGTAACACACATAGTAATTTTACCTGCTTGTTTTCAAATTATGGGAATCTGAAATATACGTAAATCGTTTGTTCCTTTCGGCGATAATTTATCTAAGTGCCGAAATTTTTTAAAAGACCGATAAGTGATACAACACCTTTTAGGGGGCAATTCCAGAGGCCAAAATAAGACGAAAATATACAGAATGAAATTTTTTAATATCGCGCTTCGTTTTCGCACAAATTCACTTTGATTTTTAAACAAATATGCCTGCACCAAAGTATGTTTTTAGGTATGTACATTGTACATATACTTTTAGGCGTCTAATAAGGGGCATGCGAAGAAAAATTGATTCTATATGTTCGTTTTATTTTGGCCTGTAGAAGCCTCTACAGGCTGTAGAATCGCCCCTTAAAGGGTTTAAGCTGTAGTGAAACACTCTGTATATTAACCCTTCGTTGACACTCTGGGTGTGAACCGCCCATCAGCTGATTTTGTCGCTCTCTGCCTTCTAATATGCAAAATAAATACCTTTCTTCCACATCCAACTTGAAAACTATTTTTTTTCTCGAAATATTATATCTGAACAATAACTCTGTAGATTTTTAGCTTCTAATATTGTAATTTACAAAAATTTACAATTTTTTAAGATTTCTTCGTGTTTTCTCGATATATGGTAATCTAGAATTTTTTTACAAAAATTGTAATAAAATTTCAATAAAAAAACATTGGGATACATTCTAGAGACCTTGAAATTAACCCATGATTTTTTTCATAACGATTGGATTCTTTAGATGAGAATGGCAGTCGTCCAAAAATTGTTCTGGGTTTGAGCCACCCAGGTATGTCAAAGTTGATCGGAAAGAGAGGTGTGTCAACGAAGGGTTAACGGTTTTCACGACGTTTGTATCAACCACTGGCGATAATTTAATTCGATAAAACGGTCTGTCCATCATTATTATTCATTATGAGGTAATCATGTTACATGATAATAACCACCTGAATAATTTGCAGTGATGGATGATGAGAATGTATGTTAAAAGTTAAAATTCGTTTCTGTCCCTATAAGATATTTATAACAGTAACCTATAAATACTATAGTCCCGTACCTATAATGCGATTCCCTAACCCTCGAGTTCGTAGAAGGTCTATGTCTATATCTATGTCCGATTTTCTGGAAAACTTACTTGTGAGAATCTTATTAGTTCAAAAATTATAATTATCATCTACAACGTTTCTGTTGTCTGTTCTGTAGATTTGCAAAATGCTCAAAGGGCTATATTCAGTTTATGTATAAAATTACCCAAGATGGATTTTCTTCTATTCTTGCAGGTTTTATAGTTCTATCGAATCATTGGTCGTTAATATGTATGTGACATTCATTTCTTATTTTAGCTTTAAGGAAAAAGTGACACGCATGTCATCTGAATAATCACGAATGGAATTATAAATGAGGAGTTTTTTGTTAAAATTTATTGATCCATTTTTGGGGTAGATATCGCAATTATTATGAATTTTTCCAAGAAGGGATTATAACAAAAATTGACATAACTAACAAGTAATAAAATTATAAACTACATCAATTATACGTTATTTGAAGGCGCTAATTTTTTCCTATTTTCTAGAAAAAGAAGCATTTAAATATGTATCTACAACCATTCAAAAATTATAACCTACTATTCTGTATTTTGTACGATGAGTACTTTCACCCCTCCTTGTGTCTTTCCTTGAAGCTAGAATAGAAAATTAATGTCACATATTGATGACCCTTCAATAGAACTACAAATCTGCAAAAATAGAAGAAAATCCACCTTGGATACCTAATTCCATTTGTAAACTGAATAGAGCCCAAAATTGCGGAAGTTCAAGCTACCTTACAATTAATTAGTAGGTGCTAACTGCAAATGCTTTCAGTGCGTTTCATTGTTTATATTATCTACTTGCAGCATATAAACGTATAGCTACTATGTATCTAGATACACAGTCTCTAGAGACGCGGTAGCGTCTCGACGCCAAGTACATGTTTCGACACCCTGTACAGGGTCAGCATTTTATCCTGCAACCCGCGCTCGCGCGAACAGGTAAAATGGCAACAGCGCCTCACGGATGCATTCCACTCCAACCATGCACCGTCCCGGCGTTCGGAGAGCTGCCAGCGATCGCTGGGCAGCAGTGATGCCCGAGCTTCGACAATTTTGGGATGGTCTCTTTCAAATTAACGTCGCAAAGAGCTATTCAGAATTTCCCGGCCCGGGTTGAAAAATTTGGGGCCTTTTTCGTATACATTTTGAACTATAAAAGATATCGGAATGCAATTAGCGCCGAAAAATGGGGAAAAATTATTCCCTCTTAATGATGGATAATTTAACATATTTTACGTTTGCTTAATTTATCTTCTATCAATTTTTTAACCATAATTGTTGCAAAAAGCTTTTTCAAACTGTTTATTTGATAATGTATTTAATGATGTTTTTAAAATTCGTGGCGTTGATTAACAATAGGCTAGTTGTCTCTGTATCATTATTTTCATAAATTGAGAAATTAAATTTTTATTCAATTATGTGTTAGTTATGCAGACCTCAGAACCTATTATTCTGGTTTTATTTTTTATGAGTTTATCCTTAATGCAGTGCATACCTAGATCAGACGTAAAGGCAGGGTCCCACTAGTGCAACCGCGCGCTGCGCACGTTTTTTTCGACGCGCAAGGCCGATTTGTTGCAGAAAGACGTTCCCACTGGTGCAACTGCGCGCCGCGCACGGGTCAGATTTACGAGTTTCTCGGATTTTCGAGGAGTTTGAAGCACTTGAAAGGGTCGACTTTTACGACGACCCGCGCGTCGAAAGCGTTCGTGTACGCGCTATGCCGGGATTTCTCTGCCACGCGCGCACGCGAATGCACGCCGCGCATTGTCGAAAAGACTGAAAAAATGTGTGTTTTTCAACGCAAATTTACTCTTTACTCCTACATATCACTTGCATACGTGTGTTTATGGTCTACTATTTAGTTTATATATTAAAGCAAGCAATGACATAAAAATTATTACTGTAAATAGCAACAATTATACTACTGCGATAGGTATACTTGTTTCTAGATACATCATAATTGTAATACACTATATATGCAGATATGTGACACTGAATTATAGTTGTGCATCTTTATCACTTTCAAATTATTCTATTTCTCAAAAACAATTAAGTTATTGCTTTGATTTATCCTGCAAGAAAATGCTACTTAGGTGTAAAAAATATCATTTTACCGTGACTTCTATGTTCATTCGTTCACGCCAGAGGCTATTCATACGCCTAAAGAAGTAAACTATTTAATAGTACAATGGTGCATTTACTATTTCAGATTACTCGTAATGACATTATGTATCTACTTTCTGTCAAAGCGTTCACCGCCGGTGACCGCCTCAGCAGTAAATGTGTTAATTGTAATTCCGTTTCCTATCGCGTTGCATCTCGACATTTGTGGATGTACGGAAGTCAAATTTTAATCATTTTCTAAGTCATAAACCATGGTTAGTACCTTCAGGTAAACTAAATGTAGGTACCTAATTACTTAAAAACAAATGTTTCAGTATGCAATAAAGTAACAGCATTTATGACATCCTCTATAAGCCAGATATTTCGGGACTTTAAGTACACACACCAGGATATACTTGCCTACCCATTTCAGAAATGCGAATTAATCAGAGGAAATGATACACGTGTATTTCCTGTGCAGGGGTAGAAAGTTCGCGTCTGGGAGAAATGCTGATCCAATTGGTTATTATATAATCTTCCCTCTACCTACCCTCAATCTCATATCGTGTGAGAATAAAAAGAAACAGGACGCCGGGAATACAGAGTACCATAATTTTATTTGAAACACACTTTCCAGCAATCTGTGACCGAGACGTAGTAAACCCCTTCAAACATTTCAAGTAGTATGAAGTGTGAAGGCGTTGTTTCGGCTACTGGCATAACCGCCGTCGTTAGTTTTATTTAGATAAAGAAACCAAGATGTAGAAAAGGAGGCTAGTATTTCCACTGTCTTCAACGTGCGCGCCAAGCATTCACGTGTGCGCCTGGCAGAGCGTTGGCCCATTTCGTGCGCGCGGTCTCATAAATTAGACCCTTTCAAGTGGACGAAAACATCGTGCGCGGCGCGCAGTTGCACTAGTGGGACCTTGCCTTAAGGGGTAACTAATGGGACGTGTCTTTGATTGTAGCGAAGTTTGAATTTTTTTCTAGAATTTTTGTGTCTGAATGTATTAGCTACTCAACGCCACGCCTATAGCGGTGTTATGTCAAGGCGCCTGGGGTCGAGATTCTGGCAGAGAATCTCGGGGTGCTCCGGGTCGTCCTTCACGGTCGTCCTCCAACGGGCTCCGAAGGTTCGGGTGAGTATGCCGGGACGGAAGGATTCGGTTGCGAACCGAAGGTAGGGGATCGTTGCTGGTTAAAGAGTTGGAACTCACCGTAAGGTTTAAACAAGTTTATTGTGTCCCGATCTGGGTGACACTGGTACTATGCCTAATCAGGCGTGGATCTTGTATAACGTCTGTATCAAGTCTCAATATAGTCTGCTCGCTTTGCTCGTACATCATTCTTATACTCTAATCGGGGCGAAGCGGGGACCATCAGGGTCTCCGTCTTTGACCCGCTTTGGGGTGTTTCACCATGTGCCGATGGTCTCGGAGCGTTTCCGAGAATCCTTACGCGGTTGTGCCGGATTTCGGTTGTTCGATTGTGGCAATCGGAATGCCGCGGTGTCGTTACGCTTGGGCGTCGGTTGGGTCACAACACCGGCTTCTGTTAATGCCATTTTTTGGAACGATGCGCCATTATTGTGGCTTTTACACGCAGGTGGCGAAAAATCTCTCCGTACAAGGGTATAGCGCCGCGGTCAACCCCGTCGTAGTTAACAATTTTGAAATTAAGACCGGTACGATATCAGTCGACATTATTTTCAAACCTCATTACAGTAATCTGGGGTGCGAGTGGTAAACCGATCACAAAAACGGAGCGCGCGGCTTGATTACCTGGCCCGGGAAATTCCCAAAAGCTCTTTGTGACGTTAATTTGAAAGAGACCATCCTAAAATTTTCGAAGTTCTGGCATCACTGCTGTCCAGCGGTCGCTGGCAGCTCTCCACTGGGCCGATACATAGTTGTAGTGGTAAAACTTTTTTAATAGATTTCTTATGTAGAGTCGCAGAGTTGGAAGTTGTCTGGAGAAGGTTCGACAGAGAAGCATCTGCTTTTGCACAAGTTTCTGGAAATTTGTACCATTCATGTACAAAATAATATATTGTAACAAACTGCATTGCAGTTAAATTGTCACATACATTTATACCAGCAAACTATTTTTAATTTAGAGTTTTTATGTAAAGCTTATAGAAATGAAGGAGACGCACAGGCTTGAACAGAAATGAAGGGGATGTACAGGTTTGGAGGTTCTCCGAACAAGGTTAGATGAAGACAATCAATATAATATTTACTACGATAGGTAGAGAAGCATCTTCTTTCGCATAAGTTTCTGGAAATTTGTTAAATGAGGTAAATCGACAAAATTTGTCAAAAGACGTAGCATTAAGAATTAAAAAAATTATGGCGGATTGCTTGCAATGTAGAGCAATTCACATTAGTGATGAAAGTACGCTGAAAACACATGTCCCTTGATTCTTTTCAATCTTTTGACAAAGACATTCGTAATACTTTAAAATCCGCAGTAGTTGCCACGCTATTCATTAATTTTATTAGTTTCCCATTAACAATATATCAATTCACTAATAAATATACTAAATTAATTTTATTCCAACACCAAAACATTGTGCGTTAAAAATATTAGATCTCTTCGTTCATTTTCGCTGAATTACCATTAGCATTTAAATTTCCTGCAACAAGACTTTCTGCCATACGCTCTCACCTCCTTCGGACACATTTTGTAGTCTCTGCACTTACTACAGCAAAATTCCACTCTATTTCTATATAAGTTCTACGTTAAGTTGTAATTAAAATAATTAAAATGTGGATTTGATATATTTACAGATAATCGAAGCAGAAGATGATGCAGTGTGATCTACGTCAGAGAAAACAATTTATTAGAACATTGTATTATTATTATTATATTAATTAAATGATTTTATTCAGCATCAATCCTCTGCTTCCTTCTTGTATGCTTGCTTTATATCTGAAAATTCAAATTTAAACCAATTCCACCAATCCAATTGTCTTGAAGCTTTGCAGGCGTGCGTAGTTTGGATGACAATACAACATATTTAAAAAAAAATAACCCCGAGGGGATGAAACAATTATCCTGTCATCAATTAATAATATAATAATAATTTTATAATATTGAAAACTATCTGAAGTCATTACCTACGCAAATTATCTTTGTAAAAAGAAGAGAGATCCCCATAAAAAACTTCAAAAAAGTAAAAAAATTACGCCAAGTACATGAAAAATCAAATAAATCACAAAAAATAGAAGATAATAATTAGAATATAAATAAGATGTGAAATCAAAATGAGCTGCAAGTATATAAAAGGTGCTTTCCAACTGCGCTTAAGGGGGGAGACCACTGTAAAAAATTTGAGAAATCGATTTTTTCTTTTTTACATTTTCTGAAAGACGTACATTTCAAGAATGCTGTCTCCAAATTTTATGAAGAAATTCGCAAAATTGACGGAGATATAGTATTTTCTGTGAAGCGGGGTCAAACGCGCGACCGAGCCGCGCGGAACTTTGAACGCGTTTTCCTCAGAATTATATTTTTCAACCACGTTGACAGTCTACAGAAAAAACTATACGTCCAATTAACACGATCCAGGACATTTATTGTACGGAAAACCCGTGGCTATTACGTGACGATCAGTTTTTTTCAATTTTCGACCTGCTTCTATTTTTTTTATTAACATTTCCCTAATTTTGTAACCAGAAAAAATGATTTTTTTTTCAGTGGTCCGCCATTTTGTAATTTTTTGCATTTTTGACTTTTTTTGATCGTCACGTAATAGAGGCAGGCTTCTAGTTTCTAAAAATTATTGTGTTTTTGAATTCGGATTAACCATATGGCCTGGGCACTGTCAACGCGACTAGCATGTTTTTGCCGCAGCGCAATTTTTGACGAAGAGTATACAGGAAACGGATTTATGAATTTGATTGAAAAAAAATTTTTCTTACCCTTCGATATGTACACTATTAACTATACTAAGCAATAAATTGATTTACTTGCGTTGTTTGGTTGAAATAAATTCCCGAAAACACCCTTACATTTCGGACCGTTACAGTGGTCTCCCCCCTTAAGATGACACAACTACATATACACAGCTAAAATGCTGTGTTCATACATTCCATTACTCACATCGCGAACATTTTAATTAACCCATCAAAAAGAATCCCATTTAAAAACATTGTCGTAAATTAATAGCTTTACAAAATTAATAATATACAAAAATTACGCCAATTATAACAATGGCTATTTATACAAAGAAAAAATGTATTAAATAATATTATGCAGATATATTTTTATGCAAATAAATATTTTAATACGAATAAATATTTTATTCAAAATACTTGACGCTGCGCCACGAATTGGTGTTGCTAAACTGAATACATATGTATAAATTGCATTAATCTTTTTCTTTCTTTCTTGTGCGTGCGTTCGTGAATGTGTGTATGTGTATGTTTATGTATTTTAGATTGTAAGGGAGTTATTGTAAATTATTATACTAAGACAATTAACATTTTTTCGGTTTCGCAGCGCCAAGTATTTTGAATAAAATATTTATTCGTATTAAAATATTTATTTGTATAAAAATATATCTGCTTAATATTATTTAATACATTTTTTTCTTTGTATAAATAACCATTGTTATAATTGGCGCAATTTTTGTATATCATTAATTTTGTAAAGCTATTAATTTACGACAATGTTTTTAAATGGGATTCTTTTTGATGGGTTAATTAAAATGTTCGCGATATGAGAAATAGAATGTATGAACACAGCATTTTAGCTATGTATATGTAGTTGTGTCATCTTAAGCGCAGTTGGAAAGCACCTTTATGTACTTGCAGCTTATTTTGATTTCACATCTTTTTTTATATTCTAATTATTATTATCTTCTATTTTTTGTGATTTATTTGATTTTTCATGTACTTGGCATAATTTTTTTACTTTTTTGAAGTTTTTTATGGTATTAAATACTAATTTCAGAAATGTTAAACTGCTAACTCGTTTTTCGATTCGGAATAATGAAAATACAATTGAATAGGCTGAGTAATTCGTGAACACGCATTAGATGTTCTAAAAATACTACTTTGATAAATAACGTCATAATCCATGTTAGTTTTTGCAACAGACATGGCGTTGAAAGGATTCTCCAATAAGGGGAACTACTTAACTATACTTTATAAATGTTAACAATTTTGTAACTATGCTTGCAGTATACGTGCTGTATACATTAGGGTGGCCCTTATTTACTCTTGGTAAAATTTTTTTCAAGATTTTCTTCGGGGGACCCTCCAGAATAGTTCCAAATAATTAAAAAAAATCTGTGTAAAGTTTGAGCTCGATCGGATAACGGGAAAAGGTGCCCCTGGGTCCTTAAACATTTAAATCATTATTTAACAGTTCACAAAGTCGATTTTATATAATATCCTCGAAGTTATTGATTAAATAAAAAAATATGTCACACAAAAGTTGTAGATCCGGACAAGGAGCATCTTTTATGTTCTATTACTTTTTCTCGTGAGACCGACGGTTTTCGAAAAAAGTCGGAAAAACTAAAAAACACTTATATGCTCAAATTTTGAAAGTTTAAATGCTTCTCGGGCACTTTTTATTTATGAAGGCGTACAAAAAAATGGAATTTTTATCTTCGGGTGCCCCAAAGAAAATTCAAAAGTCGAAAATAAGAGCCACCCTAGTTAGGGTTGGCATACGTCCCGTATTTCACTGTTCCCGAGAAATATTTTACAGCGTAAAATAAACCATTACCTACCCACTTTTTTCATGTTTTATTTATTTAGCACTTAAACGTTCCGTAGCAATACTTGGCAATTATGGCAACCCTAAAAATAAACCATTACCTACCCACTTTTTTCATGTTTTATTTATTTAGCACTTAAAGGTCCCGTATCTATGCTTGGCAATTATGGCAACCCTAACCCTAGTATACATACACGGGCCTACCAGAACGAACGTGTTAAACATTGCAAACGAGAAAAGTATGGAGACGTAAAAGTGGGGAAAAAAGCAAAGAAGAAAGTGGATAGTTGGTCGGTGCAGCTTCAAGCTCTATGTACTAATTTGTAACATTCTGAAAGATCGCAAGAATGAATTGCCTGGCACGCGAAGCTATACGGCAACGTTTGTTCCACCCGACACGGTAGATCATTGGCAAAAGCGGCTTCTTTGATAATTCCAGGCTGTGTTAGCATTTCTATGGCGTTGAATTGCTTTGGTTCGTTTTACCGAAGCACCAAATATCGTTCGTATCGAGTCACCATTGTGTAACGCTTGTTCGACAGGTTAGGACGTTTAACCATTTATCTCGTCATTGACGTTAATTAGAGTGGTTTTGGTGGCGGTATAAATCTATTGTGTGAATCCATGTAATTCTGTTTGTCACGCGAATAATATCTCTGATACATATGTATGTATGTATGTATGTATGTATGTATGTTTGTATGTATGTAGGTAGGTAGTTACAAATGGTAGTTATTTCTCGTGAAAACGTTCATGATTCGACGCAATGGTTACCGATTCTTTTTTCAAATGCAAGTCGTTTAATAATAATCCTGAGAGAAGAATGTGTGCAAAATTTTCCCCTTCTAGCTCGATCAATATAGAATGTGTTAAACGTTGGTTTCGATAACTAGAGCAAAATGGATTATCATATCATCCATTTCGCATCAATATTTACGCTCTGTTTACGCCCGAAATTTAGATTCTGATTTTATAAAAAATATTTTTTTTAGTTTTTTCTTGTGAAAATGGTCACATTCATCTGGATTAGTTAGGCATAATGAGCTGAGAGACATTTCGCGATCCCAGAGTTTATCGTTCGAAAGTTTTTAGGCGACAGACAAACACACAAACATATAGAAGCTTTCTGCTTTATATATTAAGATTAAAAAGTGAGAAAATATTCATTGGAAATGTTCGTAACAAATAGTAACCCAAGAAATAGCCTCTTTTTGGTCCCACGATTTTGGAACTGAATTTTATGCGAAACGATACCTTATGATGAGACATCAATCACACGAAATTTTCAAGTTGAGGTGACAATTAGTTTCTGAGATATGAGAGGTCAAAGAAGTGAAAATTCCTTAACGCGTTAGCCCATACGCTTCGATGTGCGGACTTTTATGTCAGTCCGATAATTTAAACAATTATTTCCAGGAGTTTTGCTGACTGCTAACAACGAATTTGAACTTAGATTTTCAAACTTCACAATGGTCGATTCAACATGGGGGACTATATATTAAAAAAACGCACCCACTACACAGACATTTATATTTCTTGATTTTGATTTTTATTTGTGAATTATGAAAATCTAAGTTCAAATTCATTGTTAGCAGTTAGCAAAATTCACCAAAAAAGCACCCACTACATGGACATTTATATTTCTTGATTTTGATTTTTATTTATGAATTATGAAAATCTAAGTTCAAATTCATTGTTAGCAGTTAGCAAAATTCACCAAAAAAGCACCCACTACACGGACATTTCTATTTTTTGATTTTGATTTTTTTCCGTGAATTTTGAAAATCTAAGTTCAAATTCGTTGTTAGCAGTCAGAAAAACTCACAATGGCCGATTCAATATGGTGGACGATATATTTAAAAAAAAGCACCCACTACACAGACATTCATATTTCTTGATTTTTATTTTTTTTCGGTGAATTTTGAAATTCTAAGTTAAAATTCGTTGTTAGCAGTCAGCAAAACCCCTGGAAATAATTGTTTAAATTATCGGACTGACATAGAAGTTCGTACGTCGGAGCGTATGGTTTAACGCGTTAACGAATTTTCACTTCTTTGACCTCCCATATCTCAGAAACTAATTGTCACCTCAACTTGAAAATTGATTGTGATTGATGTCTCATCATAAGGTATCATTTGGCACAAACTTCAGTTCCAAAATCGTGGGACCAAAAGAGCCTCTTGACTAAAAAGGCCTCATTTTTGGGTCACTCTTTCACTTGTAGCTGTCCGAGTTAAATTTTTCATTTCCGATTCAACGCTGTTATTGCCGTTCAGGCCAGAATCCATTCTTTCAAGTTTCCCAGGTAAAATAGACGTTTCAACAATATCAAAAAGAAACATCAAGAAAGAAATAAAGTTTACAACGGTGTGCGCCGCGTGTTGCTGCTATTCGCGAGTTAGAAATTATTATCTAACAGCAGTCACACATTTTTATTTTACCTTTCATAGAAATATATTACACAATGTAGTAACGCCACTATCAGTTTCCATGTTCCTTCAAAACTTGTGTATGAATTAGGTATCTACTTTTTACTCTTGTCTCCTGGTCAGGTTTCCCTTCATTAATGTTTACAATGGCCAGAGAGCACACGATACGTTATCGTTAAGGGACATCCAGACGCTGATACATGTTGCAGTGAAACACTGATGCATGCATCATGATGCAGGTTTCACGACTCTTGCATCTTGCTCACGCGCCTAGCTGCCAGTTCCGCTTCTGATGCTGAAACACGGAAACCGATCTACAGATGTAGCAACATGTATTAACGTTTCACTGCAACATGAATCAGCGTCTGGAGGACCCTTAAGAGATGTCCACATGTGTCTGCCTTGGTCTGAACAGTTTACAACCTAATCTGGACGTCCTGAAGACGTACACATGTACTCATATGTATGTACACGTACAAGAATGTACACCATGATTGTTAGATAATAGCTTAAGATACTTTGTCTAATACTTTGACTGAATTAATAAATTGAGTTTGAAACCAAAGAAAGAATTTTATTAACATTTATGCGTCGCAAAGATATAATTGGAATGGTAAAAGAAAACTTGTTACATCAAAGTCATAGAAACGAAAAACAGTGGAATATAGTTCTGAACTAAGCAAGGGAACAGCAACTGTTCCTTACTTCTTGTTGCAATAAACCTATAAACTATATTTTAACAATGATGATGTTTAAAAATTAAGTGTTTATTAAGTTGCATTTTATTATAATATGACACCATAACATCATTAGTAAAGAGGTAGTTTTCAACTGCCGTAGTACAAAAAGAAACACGAATAAAAAAAAGTCAAACGAAGTTGGGTAACATCAAGTTATATCAAGGTGTTTGCTTCAGAGACAATCTAATAGCGTATTCGGACGGTCGCACTGGTGCGCATTGAGTGCGAATTTTAGCCAATCGGAAGCGAAAAAGTTCACACTTAGCCAATCGGAAGCGAAAAATTTTACACTCAGTGCGCACCAGTGCGACCGTCCGAATACGCTACAAATTTTCGTTTGATTTGGCACTGGGAAAACAAAAGATTCGCGTTCAAATTCATGATCTACCTATGTGTTACTTCAATTCAAATCATTGAAGATTTAAAGGAAAGAATCCACATAACATGTAAAAAATATCACCTTGCGAGCTATGTTTACAACGGGATGAATTGCCATTCGAACACTTATAGTAATCGAACGCTTACAGGTACCGCGACCTTGCATAACTAAGTTTAACTAATTGACTTTTTATACGTTACTTGTGTTTCCTTTCCATAACTTGTGTATAGTCATTAGATTTGAAAAAATTTTCTGTACAATTCTGTCACGCGAACAGTCAAAGTTAGATTTCCATTACAACTTTTAATTCTTTCCTGTTCTTTTCCATCTTTTCTCATCTATGTGCAAAAATAATTATATTTCATAACCAAAAATCATGTGGGAAGTGTTGAATGAATTTTATGATACATAGGTATCTATATAGGTATATTCGCATGAATAAGTCTTTGTTTATTTGTAAGTTTCAGATTTAATTTAATTATTAGTGTTTACAATTTCTAGTATGATATTTGTCATAGAAACGTGTAAATCACAGTGCAGTAAAGCATTTGCAGTACGTGTACATTTTTTTATGTGAATATATACTTTTGGGTAATAACATTGATGTAACATTTCGTAGCGCATCTTGTTTAAAAAATATAATAATTTTGACGGATAAATGGAAACAGGTATCTAAAGAAATAAAATAGAAAGAATGTTAAAAACATCGTAACGAAAATGACGTCCTGTACGATCGTTACAAAGACTCGGGCAAAGACTTGTCAACCAATTAATATGATTTCTATTACATGTAGCGCTACAACTCCCCGTGCCAATATTTTGTAAGCTATTGAGTATCCGACTTTATGTTTGTTATACTCGTAAAGATGGGTAACGATCTCTGCCAGTGCTCAAACTCAAAGGCTCATTGAAACAGACAACACGAAGAAAGTTTCTGTAGTATCCTTGTAAGTTGTACACGTATGATTGGCATCATCTTAAATCGGCCAAGATCACTCTTCTGTTTCGAACTTATTAAGAAACTATCATTTATTTATTTACTATTATGTACAGTGAGTAACGAAAATATTCGGACAGTTTTTAAAATCGCATAAATTTGTTAATATTAATCCAAACGACTTGAGTTTTTTTGAGAAGCTAGAAGGATTACTTTGCTAAGTGACGTGTTTTGTAGTTTTGAAAAAAATGTATTTGGTCGGAATAGCAAGAAAAATAGTAAAGGTGGTTTTTAGAACTTTTTTTTGAGCCTGTAATGAAAATTCAAAAAACCCGTTTGTAGATTATTGAAGTAAGTTGTATACATGCCTAAAATTTCATCAAAATCGGTTAACGTTTCTCTGAGCTATAAACGCTTAAAAATAATCAGCTATAATCGCTGATTTCCGGGAATTTTGCGATTTTCGACCTTAGTCTGCGATCTTTAAGCGTTTATAGCTCAAAGCAACATTAACCGATTTTGATGAAATTTTAGGCATGTATACAACTTACTTCAATCTACAAACGGGGTTTTTTGAATTTTCATTACAGGTTCAACAAAAAGGTTTTAAAAACCACCTTTACTATTTTTCTTGCTATTCCGACCAAATACATTTTTTTCAAAACTACAAAACACGTCACTTAGCAAACGAATCCTTCTAGCTTCTTAAAAAAACTCAAGTTGTTTGGATCAATCTTAAAAAAGTTATGCGATTTTAAAAAGTGTCCGAATATTTTTGTTACTCACTGTATGTACCTAAATAAATTGCTTAATTGAGAAATGTATGATACATACCTATTTATTATTTGAGTCTTTTCTACGGCCTGTACTGAATACTACACTTTTGTTAATTTTAATACATTAAACGTTTATGAATAGGATTTTTGTATGATTCGTTAAACACACATGCAATTTAGGTGATTATTTTCAATTATTTCTTTAAAACAACCTGTGATGTTTGAAATGATATTACCTTTTGTTTGGAATGTAGAAATGTCAACCTCGGCGGAATATTTAATAAAATCCATTGCAATTTTCACTCCAGTGATTCTTGTTTAATAGTTAATTCTTTAATCAAATATATTTAACACAGGTTTATTTCCCCAACTAACCCCATTTCTCGTTTTAATCCTTCAATATACTAACCATGACCACGTTTCAATGTAATTGCCAACACTTTCCTATAGTTCGAAAACGGGGTTAGCCGATGTAACGCTTTTAATTTAAAAATGGGGGCTTTTATGGGTTCGGTGAAGTTGGCATAGATATATGTATACTGCGCCGGTACGTCTCACAGGTCCCAAATACCGATCCCTTTGCGTTTTACCTAAGTTCAGGGTAAAAAACCCTCCTACCAAAAGGTACCTCCTCCACAAACCGATGAAGAGCCAGTGAAATAAAAATATATATGTATATTTCATCCACGTGATACGATCCGACCTATTTTCGTATACTTTTGAATATTACGCACGATTTTACGAATAATGGTACATAACGATTTTAGAATTAAGTGTTTTCATGGGAAATAATTTAATCCTCTAAACGAAATATAGATACATACGTCGGAGATGTTTTTATAACTTACGTGATTATCAAATTGGTAATATAGATCGACTTAATATTCTTGTATGTATAAATAGGTAATGCGTTTTTTCGATGAGCAGATTATGAGTCTATAACGATACAATTCGACATGAGGGTCATATAGCTCTTTGGTACACAGCAGTACTATATGTATAGTTTACGTAGGAATCTTATGACATTATTATATAAGTAGAAAAGGATGACGAGCGTACTTTAATACATGCTAAATATATATGTTCTTCGTTACGTCCACCTTAAGCGGCAACATACACCTACGAAGCGAAAAAGTAAGACAGATTTGAAGAACTTGTTTTCGGTGGAGAATGTTTTTATCAAAGAAATATTATATACATTACAAAGGTCATACTTTTATCTATAAAATGTGAAATTTTTATTAAAAATTCGTAGAAGAAGCTGCGTGGTAACTGTTTCCGTACAACCGTTTTTTTTTTCAGAAAAGGCGTCTGCGGTAACCATCATATGTTCGTTGCTTTTCATCTGGCACAAAAAAGGAAAAATTATTCTTAAAGCAGAGAAAAAAACCAGGTCTCGTAACCGATTTTGGTTCTTTCAATCTTTCGCAAACGGGCGGGCATATGTATTTCAGTCGTAAAGTCGATTTCTACGTCCAATGCCTGCCCTTTTGCGAAAAATTGAAAAAAACCATAATCGGCTACGAGAAGGACTAGTTTCTTTGTCTACATTAAGAATAATTTTTCCTTTTTTGTTTCAGATAAAAAACAGCGAAGATATAATGGTAGCCGCAGGGACCTTTTCTAAAAAAAAAAACGTTGTACGGAAACAGCTACCACGCAGCTTCTCCTCCGAATTTTTTAATGAAAATTTCACATTTTATAGACAAAAGCATGACTTTTCTAACATATATAACGTTTCTTTGATAAAAACATTTCTTCACTGACAAAAATTCTTCAAATCCGTCCTTCTTTTTTGCCTCCTAGATGTATGTTGCCTCTTGAGGTGGACATAACGAAGAATATATGTATTTAGCATGTCATATTATATAAGCTTACTAAAGAAAGCAACGCAAATTGGGGCGGTGAAAATTGCTGTATGGGGAAATTGTTTTTAGAAAGGGAATAGGAAATTTAATAGAAATATTTAAAAGGATTGTAAAAATTATTGGGGAAGAATAAAATATATATCGTTGATTGATCAATAACAGAAATTCGTCAATAACGTTTATTCTTACGTAACATAAGTATGTGCGGAAAAGCCACATTATTTAAGTCATTTAAGGGATGGCCTACTATTTTTAACATTTTTGTGTTGGTCCATGCATAGAAAAGTTACTGATGCTATACTATCATGCATACTAAATATACATACTATATACATATGTAGTATCTACTATATATCTACTATAATCAGATACCGAGCTAAATGTGAATAAAAATACCGGCATATACTTCGAAGGCTCTGTATAAAACTGATATAATATGAATAACTGAAAACATTAGTCATGTAACAAACTGTATCATATTAAACTCGTATAGAATCTTTCAAAACCACTGTAAGGTAGTGTTTTTATATTCAGGACCACACAGGTAGCTCGCGCGCATTAAGTTTTGCATACAGATTCCGCCAACAATCAACCGTAATACTATATTCAATTTTTATATCGAATATTAAGCAGTGCCGTATTCTGTTACCGGCACTACTACTCCAAGCCCTTTTCAAATCTTATGCTCTCACAACCGAAATCAATATAAACAATTTTGTCGTGGTACAATTTTATACGTATAATTTATTTATTGGCAATAGTTTGCTCCCAAATGTTTTGCTAAATACGTTGACACACATGTTTCGTCGGATTGATTTTATTATCTGTATTTTATTTATATGGATAAGCACCAGAGTATGCTTTTTCATTTCCAAAGATCCCTACCTGAGTGAAATACATGACGTGTAAAAAAAATGTGAACACGTTTACAACTGGCTGTCGTAGCGGGAAATCCTTTGAAGCATCTACTGAAGTAATTACGAGTGACTTATAAGAATATGGTAAGCCCTTCATTTATGAACTATGATAAACTGCGTCTCATCTACGGTTCGGAGATTTGCCTCCATGATTTATGCTAATACAACAGACCTACCTCAAAGTATCTTCTACTAAACGCTCTATTAGGCTTAAGTTAATTACGAGACTACTTTTCTGTGGGTTGGTCCGACGCGATCGTTACCACATTATAGTATGTATATTACAAGCACAACGTTGCGAACCGTTCCCGAATTATATTTAAATGATCAACGGTAGCGGAAATTGTAATACAGTTTTTTCTTTGCTGATTCCTATGTACATACTTAGAGTAAAGGAAGGTAAAAGTTCGCAGCGGGTAAGAGTTCGCACCATGCGAATTTCATGGTTTGAGTTGTAGCAGTTGCCAATAGTGATCGACAGTCAATTGTCAATCAAGGTAGAGTCACCAATGTCAAATTGTATAGCTGTGCTTCGTTTTGTTATCGTACAATGCGATAAGTACTGAATTCGTTAGTTCTGATATAATATTCTCATTTTTAGGAATCAATATTATTCCTATAAATTGATCAGTAAATATTTTAATTCATATGTCCTCTGAAAGAGTTGAAATTCTTCTATTCAAAAGTGCTAATAGAAGTTTTCAATTCTCCTCATAGATAACAGGATTGATTAAACAATGTAAAAGTAGCTGTGGGAGCAAAAGTTCGCACAATGCAGTGGGGCAAGAGTTCGAATGCGAATTTTTGCCCCAAAATAATTTGACGGGTGTTATATGTTCATTAAACTTATTTTATTTCTAGAGTTTGCTAGATTAGTAACGAAAACTGATTAAGCTGACTATAAAAAATAAATTTGAAATTAATTATCAATTACAACATGGAAATAAATTTTGAGTTTATGATAGTTGAGCCACGCTGATATCAGCTTTTGATTTTTTTTATTAATTTTTAATCCGCAATATTTTTCCAAAATACGTTTTTATTAACTTTTATGCCTGTTGAAATTACGAAGGTCGGGGTAATTTTATTTGCAACTATTGTTAGCTTCACCTAAAAAAATTAATTATAAACTATTAGGCGTTTTACTGTATTACCCCAACTATGTACCTATGCAGGACAATAAAACACTTCTTTGGATATTTCTCGTTGCGTTCTTTTACCCCATGACATGCGAAATTTTGCCCCACATATTGGGTAAAAGTTCGCATTTTACACTTTTTGGAAATATTTATTTTATATAAGTTGTGACAGGTAAATGTACATGAAGTCACTGCCTATCGAATAATAAGGAATAGTAGTTATTTCTCACAAAATGATATGACTATCAGTGTAATACCAAAGATTTTAGAGAAGTCTAAACTTTAAGTGCGCACTCTTGCCCCACAATACTCTACATACTATTATCTAGATGTATTAATTTATCAGCAATGGACCAGAACTAAGCTTGTTTTTGTAATTTTTAAAACTGATTTGTTTGAGACCATTAGAAACGAAATGATATACCTACATACGACGTTTAATTACTGCTTGAACTACAGAAATTATACATGTGATCATAAATTATATACAATAACAATACACTTCGCTGATTGGCATTGATAGTGGCATAACTCGAAAAATGTAAATTTAAGCGGGGGGATCCTATTTTTGGGGCTATAAACATAGCAAAATTGCTGATTTTTCTTAAGAAACTAGCTCCTCGATTCATCTGAAATTTAGACCATGTTTTTATGCATCTTTGAAGAAGTTGCACTTTTTTTATATTTGTATACGCCGCGCAAAATTTGTCGTCCGTTGGTAGGCATAATATTTATCTTCCAGATAATCTGAAACAGAGAAATGAAATGGCATTTTACTTTATACATACAGGGTCAGCGTTTTATCCTGCAACCCGCGCTCATGCGAACAGGTAAAACGGCAACAGTGCCTCACGGACGCATTCCACTCCAACCATGCACCGTCCCGGCGTTCGGAGAGCTGCCAGCGATCGCTGGGCAGCAGTGATGCCCGAGCTTCGACAATTTTGGGATGGTCTCTTTCAAATTAACGTCGCAAAGAGCTATTCAGAATTTCCCGGCCCGGGTTGAAAAATTTGGGGTCTTTTTCGTATACATTTTGAACTATAAAAGATATCGGAATGCAATTTGCGCCGAAAAATGGGGAAAAATTATTCTCTCTTAATGATGGATAATTTAACATATTTTACGTTTACTTAATTTATCTTCTATTAATTTTTTAACCATAATTGTTGTGAAAGCTTTTGTAAACTGTTTATTTGATAATGTATTTAATGCTGTTTTTAAAATTCGTGGTGTTGATTAACAATAAGCTAGTTCTGTATCATTACTTTCATAAAATGAGAAATTAAATTTTTATTCAATTATGTGTTAGTTATGCAGACCTCAGAACCTAATGTTCTGGTTTTCTTTTTTTATGATTTTATCCTTAATGCAGTGCATACCTAGATCAGACGTAAGGGGTAATTAATGGGACGTGTCTTTGATTGTAGCGGAGTTTGAATTTTTTTTCTAGAATTTTTGTGTCTGAATGTATTAGTTACTCAACGCCACGCCTATACCGGCTTCCGTTAATGCCATTTTTTGGAACGATGCGCCATTATTGTGGCTTTTACATGCAGGTGGCGAAAAATCTCTCCGTACAGGGGTATAGCGCCGCGATCAACCCCGTCGTAGCTAAAATTTTTGAAATTGAGACGGGTACGATATTAGGCGACATTATTTTCAAACCTCATTACAGTAATCTGGGGTGCGAGTGGTAAACCGATCATAGAAGCGGAGCGCGCGGCTCGATTACCTGGCCCGGGAAATTCCCAAGAGCTCTTTGCGACGTTAATTTGAAAGAGACCATCCTAAAATTTTCGAGGTTCTGGCATCACTCCTGTCCAGCGGTCGCTGGCAGCTCTCCGCTGGGCCGGTGCATGGTTGTAGTGGAATGCGTCCGTGAGACGCTGTTGCCATTTTACTAGTTCACGCGAGCGCGGGTTGCAGGATAAAACGTTGACTCTGTATGTAGCTTCAGTATGTAGGTTCATATTTCTTTTCTTACATAGGAAAATTAGCGCAGAATTGGATAGCAAAAATTAAAGACACAAACCGTTCAGTTTCAAAGCTCGCCACTCTCCTCAATACATTTTTTTGTTTTATTTCCTGGTTATTCGGAAAATGCAAATTTTAAACTGCTCTTTCTATAAAATTTACATTTTTTAGTTATGCCATCAATGCCAAGATTGCCAAGCAACGATCTGCTGCGTGGAAACAATTACAATATCTAGAATCGAAGTTGTAGAATATGAATCTCAGAATGTGGCTGACTGATTTCAGCAACGGAAATGGACTACCGATAAATCTATCGTCGTCTTTTGAGAAGGACGACGATTACGGGCAATAACTTTATTTTGCCGTAGCTCCATTTCCCTTGCTCGGTGGCGCGTTTGAACACTTTGAATCGTACCGACGGCGCCGCCCAGTTATTTTTGCACGCTCCGATGTAGCATTTCAAGAGTGTAATCGCTAATCACTCATCAGATTTCAGAGAAAGGGACAAAATGACAAACAAGGACTAGTTTAGAAGTCACTTCGGTTTCGTGTGCCGGTTTGACGACCAAAACTCTGTATAACTATGGCTGATTTTATGATTTCTACGGAACCGCGTTCCATTTTGTAGACCGCAACATTCGGCTCTCGAGTCTCGACTAAAAGTATAACGCTTTGACGCAACTGTTGGTCAAGATGCCTGAGATTGAGCTTCATCTATTATCGGGATTATGATAGCTAAATACAAATATAGCAAAGACGACTGAATACAGGATCGTAAAGGATATGTCTGTGCCTATACATATAGAAGGATATAATAATTAAAAATTAAGCAAAAAGGTATCCTATTGAATTAAATCGAGAACGTAATTCGAAAGATTGTTGCACTCAACAGAAAGAACTGAAATGTACTTAATGTTAAGTTTTTGTCCAACTTTTAAATTTTAAGATATTTCATAAATTGTTTTTGAAACTATTAATTTCACTTGCAAGAGTACGACAACGTATTTCTCAATCGCATTGCTATAGGTACTCAGATTCACAGTAATCTGCGATGTTTAAGCTTGAATATATAGCAGCAGAACAACGACGACGTGTCCTGAAAGGACAAAATGAGAAATTCAAAAGCGGAACCGGATAATGTGGTAATTGTATTCTGGGAATCAGCTCGGCACGCACTCCCTTAACAAGCTTCGACTAGTCTCTCCAGTCTGGCTCTAGACACGGCAGTTCGAGAAGCATAGATGAACGGTCGGCTCGTTGTGGCATACAATATCCCCGTATCTCGTTGATAGCACGTGATTCCTTTTTGGAAGCGCAGATGTCAGAATCACGGCTGTCATTTCCAACTGACAAGGGAAGATCCCGAACCCGAAAATTCAAAAAATTCTGAAATTTTGTGAATATGTGGGGGATTTCCTCCTGATTACAACGCAATTTTTTTGTTGCCCAAATTCACTCTAAGGGGGTGTAATTAACCCTTAAAGATTCGTCTATTTTTCGATTTTATTTTGTAACGCGCAATCTGTAAGAGATAGAAAAAAAATTTCAAGATAAAAGTTACTTCTTTTAATTAGATCTATCGAATCGTAAAAGTTTTATCAATTGTTTAAACAATTGGAAAAAGTTATAAACAAAAATATGAATAATGTTTTCTAAAATTCGGGTTTTCACGTGAAATCTGAACCGGATGTTTAAATAATTATGAAACAGTATAATCCATATTTTTTTTTCATACAATTTCAACTATTGTTGTATTGCGGAACTGTGTTCCTTGCAATCGAAGAACTTTTGGATCACATTGTAACGTACCTTACGCTACATGTCGAGCAATGTTCTTCTAACATTTATTAGGAAATAATACATGACTTGGGACAGTCTTCATTTTTTTATTTTTCTTGCAAACCAATGTTGTTACACCCTTTCTGCGAACGGTACAATGTTTGGTACAACTAACACAATGTAGTACAATAGAGAAAAGCTATGTTTTTCAAAGGGGAAGTGCTACCTTAAAAATTGGTTTTCTCAATTTTTTTCGAAAACGGTTCCAAATTTTTGAAAATTCTCAACAGTACAACGCGGTACAAAACTAGTACAAACTAGTACAACAATAATTTTTTAATTTTTCACAAAATGTGGGGCTAACTTCATACACACGAACTGTTGTTGTAAAAATCCGAAATGTACTGGATTTTCAAAATTATTTACTTTCTCAACAATATTTCCATTTCTATGCTATACGTAAACGAATATATCGTAATACGTTATTGATAAAAGTTATTCTCATTATCGATGCTGCACACAACAATAGACATGAGATAACACTTTGATGGGTGACAAAAATAGAAATACATATAAATTATCTAACTTTCTTACTACATGTCACGTATTATTTCCTAGAAAATGTTAGAAGAACATTGTTCGTCGTGCAGCTTAAGGTAGTTACAATGGGATCCAGAAATTCCTCGATTATCGAGGAGCACAATTCCGTAAAACAACAAAAGTTGAAATTCTGTAGAAAAAATATGGATTATGCTGTTTCATAATTATTTAAACATCGAATTCAGATTTCACGTGAAAAACGAATTTTAGAAAACATTATTAATATTTTTGTTTATAACTATTTTCCAATTGTTTAAACAATTGATAAAACTACATCTAATTAAAAGAAGTAACTTTTGTCTTGAAACTTTTTTCTATCTCTTACAGATTTCGTGTTACAAAATAAAATCGAAAAATAGCCGAATCTTCAGGGGTTAATTTCAATCCCTTAGAGTGAATTTGGGTAGCAAAAAAAATTGTATTGTAATCAGGGGGAAATCCCCCAAATATCCACAGAGTTTCAGAATTTTTTGAATTTTCGGGTTCGGGATCTTCCCTTGTGAGTAGTTATTAAGAAACTTGTATAAGTAAGAACACGCGTAGATACTACGTTAACTCGACCATGAAAATCTACAGTTAAGAAATCATAGGTGAACCATAGCATAGGTATGCATACAGAATACATACAAATGCATAATAACAAACAATTACACGTAAGCCGTTATTTGACGATGCTTGCAATTGTAGCGCGTTGTCTTCGTGTAATTATTATGAAATAAAATTTGAAACAAGCGTTTCATTTTTCAAGATAGTGTTTTTCAGTTCGTTTCACTTTCAATCGGTCAATATAAAACAAAGATATTCCCTGTTTAATGAATTATTAATGGGACGGAAAATCCCAAGGAAGGGGGGAAAGAAATGGGAGGATAAAGAAGGCGGGTGAGGTAAAATAAATTATAATTATTCAATTTCTAAACCTACATTTAACGTTCTTATTTGTCTGTAAAAGCTCACGTTTCTATTTGTGTATACATATTCATTGAATAGGCATTTCTACATATATTCCTGGGAGTCAACTTCGTGGAGGGCCAAACAGATAGCGTCGTACATATAGGTATATTATATACACTGCTCTCATAAATTACTGCTAGTTGCCGGGTAACATGTTATTTGCCACCAAGCTCCATAAATGAGTGCACTTTGTATTTAATTACTCGACTCACGCCCAGGGCGTATCCTCATAGCGGACCCACTTCAGTTCAGTTTCGCTCAAGGAACGTCCCTTCGTTCTCTCTGTTATGTGTTTTTTCTGTAATTCTTCTAATCGTCATTTTCTCTCTTCTTCGCGCACTACCTTACCGAAGCCTCGTTTGCTCGAAAATCTTTCTTTGCTAATTCACTTGTCTACAATTATATGGTAGCCGAGGTTAATATCCCATGCTCCTCGATGATTGTACATATCCAGACAATTTTTCAACGGGTGCGTCATCTTTACTGTTTTGACGGGACCGGCTGATTGCTTATTTCTTCACTTTCATTCCTCCTCTTTTCTTTACTTCTCGTTTTCGAGCAAGAGCAACCCGGTGGATGAACCTTTATTCTCTTATTTATTTAGGAAAAGCCTGCTTTCCTTTTCATGGGTTAAGAAAGACTAATTAAGGCTAATTAATACGAAAATCTAAATTTCTTTGATGGGGTTCTAGGGCAAGCAAAGTTAGAATGAGTGGATTAAACTGGTACACTGACAGGGTGAGCAGGTAAGCCGAAAGATGAAAACAAAAGACAGAAGGCAGGGGTAATTCTGTATGTGAATAGTGCAAGGATAGACCCTGACAAGCGTGCATTTCGTAGTCCTAATTATTGGTTCCGCCACAGTTCCGCGCTGAAACAAGAAGATAATGGATGGAAGCAATCAATTTTTAAATTACCCTCCAATTCAAAGGAAAAATGGTCTCGCGTGAAAATGACAAAGGCATTCAGATGCAGCAAAAAGATTGTTTCAGGATGGCACGACAGTTGTTCTCACTTAACTCTAATATTTTCCATTTTTTTTCTGCGGAAAATCTTAAACCCCTAAACGAATATGAAATAAAAAGGTAGCTGCCCTGTATAAAATAATGCAAGTTTATCAATTCTCATACAGTAAAATAATATTGAACTACTGTTCGTTTATTGTTTACAATAGCCAATGTATTGTTAATAAGAATTACCTGCGGTGCAATCTGAATGGCAGATACCTACAATTAGATGCAAGTCACACTTTCTGCAAACGACGGTGTTTCGATTTAGGTAGATATTAAAAAATGTAGCATTTACCATTGACACGGCTGTTCGTGTTAAAGGTACGAAAGGTACCAAAGGTTTTTAAGCAGAGGATTATCGTGCCGTTACTTAGGAAGAATTTTAGGACGACGACGGGGCGATCTCGAAATCCAAGACGCCTGCGCCCGAAGGGAATGACAGAGATCGGGTTGCTGCGGACCACCGTCGTGCTCGCCGCAAACTTCATCCTACCTGTTTTCGCTAATTGAGCGAGTAAAGATGTAACTGGACCTTACGCCCCTGAGGTATTTGCACCCTTTTTAAAGACAGGATCTGTTCTTTTCCCAGGTAAATTTGCTATGGACCGCTATTTTTTTGCAGGCTCTGGTCCTGATCATCTCCTTAAGAATGCGCCAAGTTCTCGATCCCACTCTTATCCATTTATGTCATATGTGACATTGTCAAGTGACTAAACTAAGCAATATATAAGGTAAACTTATAGCTATAATATTTAGATAGAAAATAGGTATAATTATAACGAGGCTACAGATTATACTTGCGTTCACATGGGCACGCAAAGTTTTTTTTTGATAATGTGCTCAGCCTATTTGACAGTTAACGAGAATTTCCAGTACGATCTCTGCAATGACATCAATCAGCTCAGATATTTCTAAAAATATTGTGCATATTTTATTAGGTGTAAAACATTTCGATTTTCACGTCAAAGTCGCCTGAGGCAGTTACGTAATTGAGTCTACATCTTCTTATCCACCATTAATTTTCAATCATTTTTGTCTTTTTATGTTCGTTTAAAAAGGTAGATATCCTACGTTCCAAATGCATACAAAAATTATATCGATTGTAAATAAGTGATTTGCTGAAAGTTATATTGTCACTGAGATTCATCCTCTACCGCATTCTGTAACGCGTATGCAGAAGAAATGTCAATGTGCAGCGAGATTTAAAATCGTTAGTAAGTGGGCCCCGTTTACACGTATTTCAAGCTTATAAATTCTCGCGCTCGTTTAAAATTTATTTTCTATGTGTGGTAAACAATTACTTTTAAAATACGATACAGGGTAGGTCATGAGAAATGAAACCCTGGAATATATTCATTGATTTTGAAAGTACACAAAAAGTACCAAATTAAATTGGTTCCAGAAAGCGAACATAGAGCACACAATTTTGTTTTCCGAAGGTCATTTTTTCTGAATTCCCAACATCATGAATGTTTAGCAACATGCCAGCAAGAGATAGCAACCTGCTTATTGACTACATTATCCTCTCGAATATGTAAATTATTCTTAAATGCAACGTTACGTACAGATATTATATAAGATGATTCATTGGTGGCGCGTGGCGTTCACTGTATTTTACTTGAAAACGGTATGAATTACAAAAGTATGGTTAAACGTAACATTTATCGAAGACGAATAATTGAGTACCTACTAAATGTTAAAAATGTTGATAATGCATTAAATAGTTTGCCAAACCTACAGAGTCGACCTCTTTGTTTTCAATTTTGATGGTTAATCCATTTTCTGTATTTCTCACCGTTTTCGAATAAAGTACCGTGAACACCGCCAGAGTGTCACCTGTATACCTACATATGTGTAAGTAATATTGTATTTAAGGATTGACACATGCGAGAGAATAGTAGGTACCTATAGTTAACAAGCAGTTTGTCGTGTCTTCTTGTTAGTACAAGACCTCTTTCCAATTTTGTCTTGAACTTCTCAACATGTATTTGGTGAACTATTTCCACAGCAGGTACATAGCTGGAGCTTAACAAATATGGATTTTTTCATGATAGCTTTTACTGTGTTCAGTGTAGAGAGTTGATGAGTCAACCATACATATAGGTATGTATGTACATTCAGTATGTTTCATATACCTACATGTATGCATATACAACGCGAATTTTGGAAAGTAATACACGTTATTGTTCATAGATTTTTAGGACATACATACCAATTAGAAAGGTGTCGATTGCAAAAATGTTCATTTCGGAAGGGGATATTCAATAGGTATTATGTACAAACGATTATATTTTATCGAGCCTCAAGGGGACCTTCCGGTCTAAAAGTCGATTTTTTTTATTTCATTTTTCGAATGTTCAACCTTTTAGGAATAAGTGTTTAAAAGGATTTGTTGAAATTCGTAAAACTTCTAAAGTTATAGGCATTTGAGTAGCGGCAAATGCATGGGTCACAACCAGCCACTCGGCGCTCATGTAAAACTTTAAACGCGTTTTTCCCAAAACAGTGTTCTCAAAATCGGTGGGATCTGTATCTCCAAAAGTTATTATCCGAATCGACTGAAACTTTTTTTATCTTGAAGAATATACTTTTGGCTAGGGGACAGGTGGCACAAAAATTACAAAAATGACATTTTTTGAGAAAATAACGACACTTGAAGTGTGAAATCACTTTTTCTCTATATCTTTCGTCCTTTTACGCCATTAAAATTTATAAATTTTCAATTTTTTGTAATTTTTCTGGTTTCCCCTCTAGCCAGAAGTATATTCTTCAAAATAAAAAAAGTTTCAGTCGAATCGGATAATAACTTTTGGAGATACAGTTCCCACCGATTTCGATCAATTTTTTGACGCCTTGGCTTTATTGACTCCCTAGTGCCGTCTGCAATGATTAATTATAAAACAAAAAGTATATTTTTATAATTTAAGACATCCTTAATACAATGCAAAAAGTCCCATTAAATTATATATAGTAGTTTTCCTTTAATTAATTCCTAAAGATCACCTATTTTTGGGGGCTCTATATCGGAAGGTCCCCATAAGGGCAGTCGAGGAGTTTTAGATTTTTTAATGGAGTCCCTTTTTTTATATAAACAGAAAGAGTATAACGAGACGAATTCAGCTACACTAAACAACTATTGTTAATATTGCATTAAATTCGTTTGGGATATAAGGAGACATCTTTTAACTTGCAGAAAATATTTTTTTTATGTCGATCCTTCTTATTATTTATTAGTTTTTGTAAACCTCTTCGACGATGTTGGCGGCAGGTGTAGCACCAGTCACAGTCATCTGATTGCAAAAAGAATCTTAGAGTTAAATAATTTACGCTGGTACTGGACCTAAAATTTTAATTTTAGTTTTTATTTATGATACTTTTTTCGCCGATGTAAAGAATAATATGAAAAATTTGTCTAAGGAAAAAATTTACTTTTTCCTTCAAACGCTATAACTTTTTCAATTTTTCATTTTTTTTTCTTTAAAGTGGATCAATATCAGCGTAAACTATCTACCTTTAACAAACTTCTATTTTTTTTGCAATCTGATGACTGTGATAGGTGCTACACATCGCGCCAACAGCAGTTACATCGTCGAAGAGGTGGACAAGATTCCACAATAATTAATAAATGATAAGAAGGCTCGACATAAAAAAAATATTTTCTGCAAGTTTAAAGATGCCTCCTTATATCCCAACAGAGTTTAATCCAATATGAACAACAGTTTCTTCAAAAAAAATTCTTAAATATCAGTTACTTTTAGAGCTGTTAGACGAAAATCCCGCCTTAAATTGGCGTGTGAGAGGCAAAAAGTGATACCTATCATACACATTTTAATCTCCAAATGGATAATTAAGCGTGTCTTATTTCAGGGCACATATTTCAATAAATTCGTATATCGCACTCTCTCTATATCCGTAAAAAAAATATAAAACAAAAATTGTTTCAACCATCGGATGTTTCCTAGTGAATGGACGCTTTTCTATTGGTGACTAATCCTATAGTCAATAGTTAACAGTTGTTAGCCTGCTATGTGTCTTAATGCTTTCGGTAAAATTGTATCGGTGACGTTGTAAGAATTAGCCTATGCACAGGTGTATTACCCTATAAAGAGGTAGAAGCGTACGCCGGACGCACATATATGCATCTGCCAAAGACCACGTAATGGCTCTACGATCTATGCAGGATAGTGTAGGTTGGAGGCGCCGGGCCACCTGTTGCGCTAGCCCCTGCGTATACTCGAGGCTGGTTGGCTCTACTTCACTTTAGTAGCGGTGGGGCAACCTGGCGAGTTCTGATTGGTTAGGTGGCACGTGCTGCACGAGGATGCCTCGCTCCAAAAACGCATAAATGCCCTAACGTTGTGCCAACCGGCTTCAGAATCACCCCGATAGCCGACGCGACATGCGTCTACAGAACCTGGAGGAAACTTGTTATTCCTGCGTCGTGAACTCTACCGATTCGAAAAAGAAAGTTTGACTTTGTACTACGATAATTCTCGACCTAGGGAAGAGGGGATATATACTGTACTTGATAGCACGAACTTTGTCAACCTCGACGAGTTATTTGTTTCATACAGCGTGAATCCGTGTCAAAACAGTGGAAATTCAGTGAGATAGCGGCGAACAAGGCTGAAGAAACCTATCACGGTTACGAAGTGAAGGTTTCGATTTCGATTCCAAGTTCGAGTTCGAGTTCGGTGCAGTTACGACCTGGAAGCTTCTCGGTATGGAACTACAGGAAATGTTTCGTTACGGATACATGTTCCCGCCAAGAGAAGACGAAGTTCTATCCTGCACGTACCTGGATTTGCCGAATTACTCGTACTCCAAGACCAAAGCTGACCTCCCCCCAGTAAGCACTATCACAGTACCTCAGTGTATTGTCTATGACAGTAATTGCAGCGACGGTTGGCACACGCCGAGTCCAACCGCAAGCCTACGGTCAGTTAGTCCAGCTACGAGTTTATCCATATCATCCGAGCCTGACACGATAAGTACACCAGTGACATACCGTTTGTTAGGTCCGATGGAGGAGTTGAACAAAAAGTACACGACGAAAAGAAGTAGCGTATCGATAATGGCTTCGGAAAAAGCACATGGCATGAACCCGATAGATGTAGCGGAAGAAGTGAACAGCATGGATGCAGATACTGACGGAACTATCGATGCAGAAGGCGAAATGGACCACGAAAAGACGCAGTCGCGTCGAGGCAGCGTTATTAGCAATTCCAGCAGTTTTTCCGACAGAATTGTTGACGGTGATAGTGAAGATGATGTTGAGATAAACGACGGCTCGGATCACACAGGAACTGAAATAAACGGAACTGGAGGTCATCGAGACGCAGTCAGAAGAAGGGGCAAATATGTTAGTTCAACTATCGTTAAAAAGCGCAGGTTGGCAGCGAATGCCAGAGAACGAAGAAGAATGCAAAATTTGAATAAAGCTTTTGATAGATTGAGAACTTATCTTCCGTCTTTGGGTAATGACAGGCAATTGTCGAAATATGAAACGCTTCAAATGGCACAGTCTTATATCACAGCCCTTTACGATTTGTTACAATGAGGACTGTTAAATATATTTTTAGATTTGAGAAATTAAAAAATTTGTTCACTGTTAAAGCAGCTGTTACTATATGTATGTAGAACGATGGTGTTAGTGAAATTAATGAAAGATCAAATAATTGGATTTTCAATTGTGCATATAAAAGAAATCTGATCTATGATCGTTTCGTCCAATTGCGTGAAAGGTGTTTTTAATTAATAGAGAATTTGTTTCTGGTATCTCTTTAAAATTGTATTTCGAATGGTATTTGCAAAATTCTGTTTCTGCAAGGCTAACTTTTTTACTTGAAGCATATATGTCCGTTCACTTTTAGTATTTTCGTTTCTTAGAAAACAAAATTGGCCACTGATACAATTTAAAATTTAAATAGGTAATTATGAATTTTTAAAATGATAGTAAAACGAGATGCAACAAAGAGAAATTTAGAATATGTATTTATGAAACTCCTGTAAATAATGAAAACTTTGTACATTTTGTAAGATAGTAACACCTAGATGAATAAGTTTTTAATTTAGTATTGTATTATGAGACGAACCAAGTCATGTACCTATAATTTATTATAGCTATTAATGTGATTCGTCTTGAGACTGAAGCACAATGCGTTGAAGAATAAACCTATGTTATTGTACTTAGGAAACCTTGAAGTTGCACGACATCCTTCCTTTTTCCATCTTGAGAGAGTAGGAGAACTTAAATTTAAATGATACCACAAATTGCCACGCCTTGTTGTACGAACCTCTTACCTGCTACACGTTTATAAACACCTTCCCGTTAGATGCGTGTATTATAATATTCTGCAACTTCTACAGCAGAATGAAACTATTTAGCAGTTACTCGTACCAGGTTGATGGAATAATACTATCCGGATATGAAGTTAAATCGTAAGGGACGAAGTATATTAGGGGTAAAGGGAAAACAGCATCGTCATAGGTGGTCTGGTTGTCATACGAAACCTATGTGAAGCGTCGGTGCCCGGTTTCATTGCAATTTGAGAACCTGCAGCCTCCTTCATTCGACTCATTTTTCCGTTCTCTTTTCCTCCATCTTCCCCTTCATTTTCTCCACTATTGCCATCGCATCATACCTTTTTTCTCTATTATTTCATACCCGAACAATTTAATTACTAGGCTGACCAATTTCCTGTGAAAGGAAAATGATTTTGTGGTAAGTTGGTTACGTCGAAAGCAATTTCATTATCACGCTTGAGCTGATCACGTTTAAAAATCTATAAAAACTTGTGGTTTATACATATCTTCAATTTTCTTTGACAAGCTACGGGAGTTATTATACGCAAATCAGTTACGTATGTAAATATTTTATTTTTATCATATGTAGAATTGATAGAATTGACCTTTTACATTTTCATTTTAAATCTTTTTGCAATTAATATGGCCATCAGTGAAGTAAAGGATTACTTATCTACGAATCATACAAACTGCTTTACAAGATATGTACGTATATACATAGGAATACATAGAAAATCAAATTAATGCGAAGTGTCGTACCTGTATGTTATAAAATGTTCTTTTCTGCATTTGTTATAAGACTGTGTAACCTTTATATGTTATACATAGGTATATTGTACAATAATAAAACTTGCCTCGGAAATATACATTTTTAACTGAGAACTCTACTTGGTCAGGGGTATACTATTGATATCAAGAAACTTTCCAGAGTTAGTCAAACCACAGTAAATTAGCAAATATATAATACTTATTGTAAAAAATACGCAGCAATTGAAAGTATTAGGACGAAATATTTTCTTATGGCGGGAAGGTATAAAGCATTCATTGCCATAACGATCAAAAGAGGGGCTGAAAGCGATCGGACAATAATGACACGAATTCTGCGATTGATGAAACCACCCGCTGTCAAAATTAAGTATAGGTAATGCAAGGGAGTGCAAAGAAATAAAAATTTCAACTTGCCTGTAAGCCTGATACATTTTTTATTCTGCAGAAAGTAAGTTGTATTAATTGGTAAGTATTGGCATATTGTTATAGATCTTGGACGTTTTATCTGTTGATAATGTTGACTATCACGTGATTGTGCTACCTTTTCAGTTAATTTACATTTATTCAAATATACATAATATGTTAATGACAATATGTTATATTGTCAAAAATAAGAACATTTCATAATTCAATGGTGCGCTTCTTATTTCATATAACTTCTAATAACATGAATGTTATTCAGAATTATAGAAAAATTCATTTGTTATATCTAAGCCTTTTATGAAAATACTGTAAGTTCGAGATGCCAATCATTGATATCTCCAATGGCAGTCCACGTGTTAATTACTTATAAACACTTGATTCGTAACCGGTTGCTACAAAGTACATAGATACCTAACAAATAGTAGGCTGTGACGACTACAACTGCGCGCGCTGAAACATAACAAAGCTCTACAGTGCGATTCTGTGTGGATATCAATGATTAGATTATATTTTTGCGAATTTCGGTCCCAAATTTTCTGGAAACATTCATGACATATCAAACACTGGAAATAAGGACAATTTTTTTTATCATTTTCGCATATTTCGGTATATGACCCCCCTTAAATGTTAAAAAAATAGTCCTCGAAAATAAAAATTACATTTTTTTAATTCGTTTTCATAAATAAAAAGTGTTCGAGAAGCATTTAAACTTTCAAAATTTGAGAAAAACAAAAGTTTTTTTAGTTTTTCCGACTTTTTTCGAAAACCGTTTCTTTCACGAAAAAAAGTAATACAACATAAAAGATGCTCCTTGTCCGGATCTACAACTTTTGTTTGACATATTTTTTTATTTAATCAATAACTTGGAGGATATGATATAAAATCGACTTTGTGAGCTGTTAAATAATTATTTAAATGTTCAAGGGTCCAGGGCCACCTTTTCCCGTTATCCGATCGGGCTCAAACTTTACACAGATATTTTTTTAATTATTTGGAACTATTCTGGAGGATGCCCCGAAGAAAATTCAAAAGTCGAAAATAAGAGCCACCCTAGTATACGTACACAAAACGTACGATAAAGGATATTATTACAATTTGATATGTATGTAATTAAAAAAAATTTATATCGATTTTTAATAATCCGTTGCTATCTCATAACGTAAAATATATTCACTAAAGAGCAGAAGATTGAGTAAAGTGGATGTTGAAATTCTGCGAATATTTATTTACTTTTATTTATTTATTTATTTAACGGGACTAAGTCCACTATATACAAAAGAAAGTGTATATAACCCTCGAGTAAAACACGGACACGTTTTTGTAAACATTAGCGTCTATATAAATTCTGTTTGGCTTCCTAATATCAAACTATGGTTAGCACGATCAGCGATGAAAGAAAGGGGGAAACAGTGTCATCCCTTGCGACTAGGGATACATGACTAGTGTGAACTATAGATTCGTAGCTTGACGCGTGAACCACAGTTGCACAGAAAGTGTAAAATTTGACGAAGATAAAAGATCAAACAGCTCCAAGGAACAAGAAGCGCTTTCTTAATATTCTTTTTCACAGTTAGTTCTATCGATCTTCTGAAATGACTTCACATACCTACAATAGGTACCTATAAAACATTGAACAGCTAATTATTTGGCATATAATTTAATTATTAGGCATACTTAATTATATATTTATAGGTCTTACCTACTACATATTTGAAAGGGAATAATGTTCGTAGCAGACTTCATTAGGTGCAATACGATTTTGTAAGGTTCTGATTCTAATATAAATATCCCTGGGCCCAAGAAATTCGATTGCCTGTCGCGTGGCAGCATCGACTTTTAACCTTGGCTCCCCCTTTTTCTACGTTCCCAGAGGTACCTAATGCTATCGTCGGCAGAGTCAAGCCATGAGAATCTTGCAAGCTTGATAAAAATCGCGCGACGTCTTCCTCCGGCTTTTGAAGTTGAGAAATCGGTTTGGTTCTGGTGAAAAAATAAGAATCGCAAAGAAAAAGGGGGAAGGGAATCTCTTAGACGACGGAACGTAAATATTGTTCGAAGCAATTAATTTTTCGGCAGCCTACCACCTTCGCTTTTGTCAGGAGGGTCCCCTTTGACAAAGAAGAGGAAGCTGAATCCACCGGCAATGACCAGTGGCCACTGTCATCAAAATACTCGGAGGGTTGGGAACAGGGGCTCGGTAGAGGTAGTTTGGTACAAGCGAGAAGGGAACAGAGTAAAATGGAGGATAAAAGACAAACACCGCCGCGTCGTCGTTGTCTGATCGTAGAGATTGCTTTATTTAAGTCCGTTTAGCATAGAGATCTCGGAACCCTGCCGAATATTTTGTCGTGTCCGCTACCGCATCCAACCTCCTACCTACGCCGAGGAGCACAAGACAGAGGCGTAACGCATTAAACATCGAAATAATGTAATCTGCCGACTGGAATCAAGCGATAAATATAATCGACCGGTTAAAATTTGGATTGGCGCTGGACATTCGGCTGTTTACGTTCGCCGCACCTGTGCCTTTTTAGTATTAAGACCGATTGTAACCGGTCTTAGCTGTACAACGCTGTAGATACATACGCATCCTTCACGAACATTACTCAAAGTTGGAATCCAAAGTAATTCCTTAAATTCGTTTCTGCTCAAGCCATACAATTTTGCCGCAATATAGGTATAGTACACGTAGTACATATGTGCTTACATATGTTCTAAGTACACTCCTCACATTAATTAAAGGATCACCTCTAGGAGCCCGAAAAATAGGAACAAGTTCACATGGTCATAACTCCGGTAAAAATAGTCGTATCGATATTTTGAAAATATGGTTTGAAAGCGTGGAATCTCTACTTTTAGCTGCTTTTTTTTCAAATTTTAGATGCATTGCTTTTCGGCAAAGTTATAGCAATATAAAGAGCACTTGGTCAATTTTAAAAAAATTTCTTCAACTTTGCGATGTTCCACGGGGAGTATGGATTTTTTTACACAAATTCCATTTACACCAGTCGAAAGCGACTACTTTCCTGTGTAAAAAGAGAGTAATTAATTTTCTTGTGCGATTTTTTTGGCCGAGTTATTCACCTTTGAAGTAAAAACCGTTTTTTTTTACTTTAGTTCCTTCTAGCAATCGAAGGAATCATCGTAGAACGTTCATGAAAAAAGCAACAGAAAGATCAGTCTTTTCTCTTTAAGACGCATCTTCGACTTTTTCGATTCGGTTAAAATTTCGGTCTCTGATGTCCTTTCCAAAATATACTTAAAAATTGCACAAATTCCATTTTCTCTTCAACTTGCTGTATCTCCACGAGGGATAACCGGAACATCATTGTCTTAAGCTCATTTTAAAGTAGAAAGTCTGCCGATTCTTTTGAGTTCCACCGGAATCCGCTGCGATACTTTCTTACCTGTGGCCTTTAAGTTTGAAGTTATCGTTTCGGAAAAATAAGGCTACAAAATGTGTCGCACTGTCGGTCGTCCTCGCGGAAGCGAGCGCTCTTGTTCGTATCCCCACCCGTCGACATAAGTGACGATAGCAGCCGAAAGCGAGCCGAGTACGCCTACGCTACCGAAGGTTCCTGTGTGTGCACACACATATGACACATGCCTCCACGCGATATGCCATCGGTGGTGGCGGCATGCGGTACGGCAGCCACGCGGCCACTGAAGCCACCGCGTAAGTTTTTCCGAAACGGTAACTTCAAACTAAAAGTCACAGGTAAGAAATTATCGCAGCTGGTTTCAGTGGAACTAAAAAGAATCGGCAGACTCTCCGCTTCAAAATGAGCTTAACACAATGATGTTCCGGTTATCCCTCGCGGAGATACAGCGAGTTGAAGAGAAAATGGAATTTGTGCAATTTTTAAGCATATTTTGGAAAGGACATCAGAGACCGAAATTTTATCCGAATCGAAAAAGTCGAAGATGCGCCTTAAAGAAAAAAGATTGATCTTTCAATTTCTTTTTTCATGAACGTTCTACGATGATTCCTTCGCTTGCTAGAAGGAACTAAAGTAACAAAAACGGTTTTTACTTTAAAGTTGAATAACTCGGCCAAAAAAAATCGCACAAGAAATTTATTACTCTCTTTTTACACAGGGAAGTAGTCGCTTTCGACTGGTGTAAATGGAATTTGTGTAAAAAAATCCATACTCCCCGTGGAACATCGCAAATTTGAAGAAATTTTTTTAAAATTGACCAAGTGCTCTTTATATTGCTATAACTTTGCCGAAAAGCAATGCATCTAAAATTTGAAAAAAGCCGCTAAAAGTAGAGATTCCATGCTTTCAAACCATATTTTCACAATATCGATACGACTATTTTTACCGGAGTTATGATCGTGTGAACTTGCCCCTATTTTTCGGGCTCCTAGAGGTGATCCTTTAATTAATGTGAGCAGTGTACAATACATGTAGGTACGTTTCGTATGCTAATGAAAAGCATATCGGTACATGGTCAATCGATACATAGTTGTTTATCTGGTTCCCTCGAATTTCGCGGTTGTTGTGCTCAAAATCTTGCAATTGAAAACCCAGCAATTGAAATGTAAAAACGGTTCAAAAATTCGAGCGTGGAAACGAAAGCACATGGCTATTTAATGCAGTTTGCTATGTCGGAATTATCCAAGTGTCGGCAGGTACACATAAATCAATTGTGTTCCAACAATGACGTCCGCTTCTATTCACTCACGCCACAAACACTCGCAATTCCGTCCATACGTTCAATCAGTCAATTTAAAAGTTAACAGCTGCATGATTTATTCAGTAGATCAGCCTTGTGTACCGCGGCGAAACAAAATATTCATTAGCTTGAAACAAAAGTAAAAACATGCATGGGAAGTTCAGAATCAAGTAAGAGGAAGGGGAAGTCAACAATAAGGGCCAGGTTTGGTGAAAAATGTAAACAAATGAAATAGCTACCTACCTACATGAAATAACATTTTTTGATGTAGTATTATTATAAGTGACAAAATGTCCCAGCTAAGTGTCACCACAAAATTTCCAAGGTTTCATGTACAAGTCACTTATGTTTAGATTAATGTTTGACAGTTGTCAACGTATGTGAGTTGCAAGCATTTCAATTTTTTACTTCTATTTTTACAAGAAATCTATAAATCCTTGTTATCATTAGGTACCTATTTCCTTTTAAAAAGAACTGTATTATACTAGAGAGAAAACACAGTTACAACAGAAAGAACGTTAAGTGATAACGGAGATAGGAACTCGTGACCAATGTACTCAAGTACCTATGTGACATACATATAATTGCAATTCGTTTGATTCATTACACATTGTGAGAATGAATAGAAGAAAACATGGGGCTTGCTCATTCAATGTAAAAATGTGACTAGTTTTTCGACTTTTTTTCTAAAACCATTTATCGCACGAGAAAAAGTAATAGAACATAAAAGATGCTCCTTGTCCCGATCTACAACTTTTGTTTGACATATTTTTTTATTTAATCAATAACTTGGAGCATATTATATAAAATCGACTTTGTGAGCTGTTAAATAATGATTTAAATGTTTAAGGGCCCAGGGGTACCATTTCCCGTTATCCGATCGAGCTCAAACTTTACACAGATTTTTTTTAATTATTTGGAACTATTCTGGAGGATGCCCCGAAGAAAATCTTGAAAAAAAATTTTACCAAGAGTAAATAAGAGCCACCCTAACATATATACTTAGATAGTAACTGGTGTGCGAAGCTTTTTGTGTTTCTAAATCATTTTTTTTCCAATTTTAGATAGTGATAATCGTAACGGGAGGTATATCTATTGGCCACTGGGTTGATGATTAAAAATACGCACGTTAGTATAGGTATTTTGCTTCATTATCCTGTTGCAAACTTTTGTATTAGTCTAATAGTAGCGGACAAACGATATAGGTGCCTACTATTATCCGCCTGTAGTCGATACAAGTGGTTCACTGATCCATATGGTAGTGCCTATATACACTCAACGGCACATCATTTTTCAATAATTTCAGTAACATGTCGTTTATCCAATATGGTCATCCAACAGAAAGCTGTTCAAAATGGTTGCTCCGAAAAGGATTCCGTTGATATTTTTCTTGCGCATTGTTGCAAGATGGAGGTACAGTATCTTTTTAATGTTTTAAACCTTAGTGCGTGCTCTTGCGAATGTTTCCGGATTATAAACGCAGGTAGAAAGTGTGGTCGATTCTGGTGAATGCAACGAAAAACACGACCGCCCATTGTGAGGGATTTGATGACCCTACGAGCTCGACTTCGAGCTCATAAATCGGTTAAGGATCCCCTACCTGTGATTAAAACGATGGAATAAGGGCAAACTATCTATCGGCCAGGTTATGTTCACGTGCTTGATACTTCACAAGAGACGGCTATTTCTTGGTCTGTTTTCTGAAAATCAACATTCCATTTGGCTTGTACGAATGCTCATTGAAAATGTCGTACGACTAAAACTATTAGGTATTGAACACTTTTAAGGAAAGAAGCTACTTTATATGTAGACATTACATTTAATGTACGATAATGCAGTCCATAGTTAGAAGTAAACTAAAAAGAATATCGATTCAGGCCAACACGCAGTGAAAGACAAAGTTATTTTTCTTACATGAAATAGAAGACGAAGTAGAAGAAGCAGAGAAATAGGTGTTTCATGATTTGGCGATCCCGACGGTCCCACCTCTTCTATTCCAACTCGTTATAAATCAAAACTCTTCCGAAGCTACCTATATACCTTTATTCTCTAGGGGCATGACAGTACAATACCGAGGGTACACAATCGTCCACAAAACGAAACTCCCTCGCCCGATCGATTTGTTTGTTCGCCCGTTTCGTGATTGAATGAAATCCGCTTAATGCGATCGAAAGGTTTTCGCGTTCGGAAGAAGTTGCATGGGTTTGAAACGATATAGAAGGGTCGTTCGAAACTTAACGTGAGTAGGAGGGTTAAGGGCGAACCGGATGGGAAAGTTGAAAAAGGGGAATAGGAGGGGCACAGTTCGATACACGTGACACAAGCTTACTTTTAGTTTTTACACACCACTCGAAGCTACCCCAAGGGCATTAGTTTCATTTAATCAAACAGCGGCAATACTTGGATCGTCTCACCGTATTGTTTACCGTTATACTTCAACATCATATTATGTTTACCTTGGTTGATTACAAAGTTGTTGAAAAATTCATGGGTAGGTACAGATTAAAACATTCTTTTAAAAAAGGCGAGTACGACGGTGAACATTTTATATATAATACAAGTAGAGAAGAAAGTTTGTAAAATAAGTAGATACCTATTACCAGCAATTCGATAAATAGGAGTTACCGAAATCAGCTATATTGTGAGTAACATTTCATTACACTGTCATAGATTTCTATGTAACTTTACAGATAAATATGTTTGAAAATGTTACAAAATTATTTTTCTTGTTATACTGTGATCTTATCCTACACATGCATACATCTTTACGTTACATATCACCGGTATTTTGAGAGAATTTCAAGCTTCTAGTACAAACAGATTTATTTCTTTTATTTATAGCATAATGTAATACCTGACATTGGAGATGTCGTAATTATTCTTTTCTTGAAGCTTTGTCGATGTTGTTCAATTGACGAGTTTCATCTTGATCGTTCGCGTGCCATTGGTTTTCATAACCATCTCGAACATCAATTAATAAACTTTGTCTGCACAATCTGGAGACTGTACTCATATTGCCTTCTTCAATGTCTTTACCGCGCATCAATCGCGTAAATCTCAACTTGCTAACAATTTTTGCAAGTGGTCCTGACGCTTCTTGTTGTTTCGAAATGGTTCTTGGAAAAGACTCACACCATCGGCTGGAATCCTCGAGTCGTTTGAAAGTATCAGGATCAACGCTCATCATCCCAGCACTGGCAGACTTTACAGGATCAGGCAGAGAAACAACCGAACTTCTTAATAACTCATTGTCAATCATGCCATCTTCCCTTACAAGCATTTTCACTTCTTCTTCTTTTATCGCTTCTCTTTTTGGTTCGCATCTATTCGTTGTTTCATCTAGTTTCAGTGTACAGTTATGTATATCTGATATCTCATCTTTCGCGTTTTGCTCATTTTGTAAAATTTGTTTACAGTGATTAACGGATGTTTCCGGGAAACAATGATCATTAGATGATCGAGGCTCCAACATAGAATGACAAAGAGGTCCGCCACGGCCAGATAAGAAATCTTCCTTTGCACGACGTATTCTCAATGAATGTGATTCGAGAGACAATTCTTCAGAAAGTGTGTTAGGTCGACCGTCTCTTTTCGCTACTACACTTGACAAAATCTCTAATTTATGCATTAGATCGGAAGAATACGCATCGAATGTTGAAGAGGACGTGGTTTCATTTGTCTTTTCTTCACGTTTAAATGTAGACGTAGAGTCTGTGACGCATGTTCGATTATGCTGCTGTTCGATTGGTGGTACTTGTACCGATACGATTCTTCGATCTCCTTTCTGTTCTACGAAACATTTAATTCTGTTTTCTTTTGCTGGTCCGATCGATGAACTTTTATCCGTCAAGCTTCGAATGTTGTGTTCCACTTGCGACTGTTGAAATACTTTGCTTTCGTCGATTGAGGATTTTCTTTTATTTTCTACACATTTGTTTCGCTCAAAATCCTGCTGTACCGCTACTTTACCCATTCGGTCTTCCTTGTTATCCGATATAGTTGCCATTTCTTTTAATTCACGATCTTTCGACGAGGATCGAAGAGGCCATGGCAGGGAGAAAGACATTCTTAGAAGCCCATCCTGGCGATTGATCTTGGGAGATGCCGATCTGAATTTACTTTTGTTTTTCGTTGAAAATGTGTGATTATCCTCAGGAGCTTTGTTCTCCTTTTTAGCAATTGAGTGATCTTCGACATGGCAAAATGGAGAAAATATTATACGCTTTGTTTTAATCAAAACATTCCGAGTTGGAGAATATTGCTTTTGAACGCCTGATTCTTGATTAATTGAAGTCTCGCGATTGATATTTGGTCGATAATCATGTTGTTTTGTTAAATCCTTATCTGTAGAATGATCGACTGTTGGCTTCAAGATTTTTATGTTCTCTGTACAGTTATTGCTGGCCGTGGGTACGACTATCTTGTTCACAGTTTCCTCGCTAATAAGGATTCTCTCGACGCAACGTTCCTCGCGATATGGTGCAACTGTTAAGGAAGTTGTTCGAATGGTTGGTTCTGAATGATATTCCCGATTACAAGGATTTCTAGCACATAATGTTGGGGACATCGAAATATTTTCGAATTTACGGTATTTTTCTGTTGAATCTTTGATTTCTCTTTCTTTGAATCTTTCTTTCAGCACAATTTCTGTCGTCTCTGCGACGCAACTATTTCGTTTCTCGCGATCCAAACACTTGTAGTGTTGTAGATCCATTTTGATATTCGGCAACTCGAAGCATGTATTCAAATTGAATATCTCATCTTTTGCATCATAATTCTTTACGTGTCCTTTAAAGCCATCATTTATTCGGTTTGCATGATATGAATTCATATCCAATATTCTGCGATTAGTTTCACCTACAAATAGTTACGACTCGTGCGATTATAATTATCGTAATAAACATATGGGCAAAATAGAAGTGTAAATAATAATCAAAGCTTCAAACAGAAATACATATTACAGTGACAAAGAATTACCTAATTTACAATTAGTCGATGATCCCGGTAATGTGTTTGCTGAGCATTTATTGTAGTTTGTCACTAAGTGTGCATCTGCGAAGGAGCAGCCATAAGGATCGATGGTGGCATCTAGGGTTATATCTTCGTATTCGCTGTCGTATTTGGTCCCAACTTCGGTAACGTCCTTTTCATCGTCGCTGCTTCCGTCGCCCTCACCCCTTTGGCCGTGACACTCTTGCTCATGCTTCTGCTCGTTCGGTAAATCCTGATTGTACCGACAGGTCGCTAATTTTGATTGCGCTATGTTAAAACTTATTTCCGAAGGAAATGCTTTCTTTCATTTTAATGTTCTTATTTCGATCGTTCTTGAATGTACAAATCAAGTATTGTTAAAAATCTTACAGACAACCGCAGATAAAGGTATCAGATTTCCAATTCTTCGTCTTCAAAATTTAGCTACTAGCGAATTTTGTTGAGAGAGAAACATATTTCAAAGAGAAGTAAAGTAAGAGAAATATATTTCGTCATTAAAGAATAGTAATAAATATTAATAATAAAAACTTTACGAAATAGAAATGTCAGCAGCGATAGATATGTAGTATCATACAAAATCTTGTAACAGCTACCATCGAATCTTTTATGCATATAGCAAAACGAGGACGATTTCCAAGATTTCCACTGTGAATAGTTTTGTTTTCATTCGTTCCTAAAATACAAAGTAAGAATTTCTTGTTTGATCTAGGCAGAAAATTTCAAGAGAGTTTTTGAAGATTCCGTCTTACCATCGAGGCTATATCTTCTATCGGTTGTTTTGGGTACATTTTCTCCGTCGGTTGTTATGGTAGAAATTTCTATTCTGATAAAATAAAAATCTACAAAAGTATAGTTGCCTCTTTTAAATGTTGCATTCGTATTTTACATACCTCTCGATATTGTCACGGTTCTGGTTCGCTACTTTTCTCAATTCCTTCATGATTTTGAATTCCTTATTCATCTCTATCGAACAAATTGAACAGAACTTGACAGAATTTTTATCTTTGTCTTGATCTGAGTAGTCGAAATTCTCATCGACACAATGCTTTGTTTTAGTCAACGATCTTGTAACGGAGGAACATTTCGAGCCTATGTTATTCTGTCTTACAGAACTCTTCTCGTTATTCAAAATTCTTGACATTTCAGAATGTCCAGCGTTCAAACTATCATCACTCGAAAAACTCTGTCTCTTATTCCATCTTTTAGATTCCCACTGTTTTTTATTCAGTCTGTCCACGACTTCGACGAAAAGCACGGGAGATGGTTCGTGTGTGGATGTGACTGTTCCAAGTGGTACAGCGATGCTGATCGTCTCATTAGCTGCAACCGAATATACAGGTGTTTGATGTGGTTGCACTCTCTCTAGGGGACTTGCAGTTTCCTCGATAACATCTTCTATATCAACTATCATCGCTTCTGGTTCAGAATCGTCCATAATAACATCCTCCGGTGCATCTTCCCCTCTCTGACAATCGACTGTAAATAAATTTTAAAAAGACATCAAAATAAGATGAAGGTGTGAACAGGATGGATGGTAATTATACAGACGAGGGTCCACCTCACCGATTTCAATGATTTTTGAATATATTGTCAGGATCATGATTCTGAGCAAGTTTTTCCTATAGCTTTAGTTTTCAAGATATTCGCAAAAAAAGAGTTTTTTCGGTAATAGGTAATTTGGTTGGGGCTGGATTTGTTTAGCGGCCCCGGATCAGACATAAAATGGAAAACAATGAAGCTAACCTATAACTTTTTAATAAGCAGCTTTTTTACAAGTTCGCCAGTTTGATTTTGGTGCGTGCGCATTAAAACAAAAATGTAAAAAGTTTTTTCATGAATATCTCGAAAATGAAAGCTGAGCGGGGGTTAAGGGAGAGTCGCCTATATCGTACCACTTAAAACATTTTACGTTATATTTCATATTTGGTACTAATTTGAACACAAATGACTATTGGATATTGTAGCTGGATCTTTTAGCACCTACTATGATATGCTTAACCTTTTGTTCAGAACAAATTAATTTCTTATTAATCTTTTTGTCACATACTGTAAAAGGTACGATTTAGGCAACCGGTCTTCTAAATCGTACCTCCACTAAAAATAGTATCAATAACAAATAGAGAAGAAAATATTCAACATAAAGTAATGATTATTATATAGTTACATATACATATGTATATGGACCACTCACAGGCCGCAATAACCTATGTATATGATATATGTACATAACCTATATAACATACGAGTTATCAAATCCTACTTGTAGGGTGACTGTACCTAATATCGCCACCCCCTATATCTCGCAAAGTAAGCACTAAAATTTATCGGTTATGCACTGAATTAGTATCTAACCATTTGTAGAAAGACATACTGTAATTGCAGCGTCATGTGATCAAAAATTACAGAAAGGGAAGGATTTTAGAGAATCTTAATAGTGTAAAAATTTTTGGACTATCACAACTTTACATCACATTCGGAGAAGGTAAGTCTAATAATTCTGCGAATGCAAGAATATCTACGAGAAATACCTAATTAATGATGTACTGAAGAAATGAAATCGATTTAAATATTTTTTGTACTGAAAATAGCGTTTTTCTTTTAGCAGTATACGTGTTCTGAATACCGCCTACCGGAGAACAATGGTTTCGATGTAATGTTTGTTACAGGTGAGGTCACGAAATGTGCGGAGCAACCGAAATAAACTTTATTTGTCCAATATGTACATCGGAACGTAAAAAATAAAATATTTTAAAAATCTATATTTTTAAATTTCTATATTATTCTAATAAAAATAAAATGACTTTAAAAACTCATATATACATGAATTAATCAATATTTCTTGAGTTGGCGATATTAGGTACACTTTTTTCAGGACCCGATTTTTGCATGTCTTAAGTTTTTTGAGGCCTAATTAAAAATTTGTAGGTTTCAACGATTCTAACTCATGCTACATGAAAGATGAATAATTTCTCTTTACTTTGAAACGAACTGCATGCAAAAATATCAATTATTATTCAATTGACAGCGATTTAACTTTTGCCTGGCGATATTAAGTACAGTCACCCTATGATTGTAGTGGTACGATTTAGGAAACAATTTATTTAAAAATATAGATTTAAACTTTCTAATGAATGTAATATGTATTTAAAATGAATGTAAAATATTCTACATTAAACCCGCTTTTAGAAAAATACAAAAATACAGGACAAAATTGCATTGTTTGATTATTATCAGCTAAAATAAACTGGTAAAAAGTTACATCAATCATACCTGATTTTTTTTAAATGTTTATAGCGCGCACAAAATAGGGTGTAAGCTCAAAAGGCTTTGTTTCTATTTCTTATTTCGCATTTACTTGATATTTTTATTATGAGATGTCGTTTATATTCATTAATTACTGAAAAATTGATGAGGTACAATTTAAGTGACCAGTACGATATTGGCAACTCTCCCCTATAGCATGATCCTGACAACATATTCAGACATCATTGAAATCGGTGAGGTGGACCCTCATCTATAGAATTACCGATAAGTAATACGTACTAGATGTTGGTACCATATTGCCGCGATCAGCAGTTTTTAGTTTATTGGTGAGATGATCTAATGATGGTAAACTAATCGAACGACGTATAAAGCATGTGTTCTGAATAGTTCCTACAACGAGGTTGTCCACAGACTTCGATATTTTCAAAGTGCTTGATTTGAACAACACTTGTTCATCGCTTCCCATATCTAAACAATTTATGTTTCAATGAATTGGTCCACAGCTTATTTATCGGTTGTTAACGATTGTATTGTGTTGAAATCTCACCAGTTGTAGTTGACCTTGGTATTCCAATATTCGTTTCTCTTATAAATGGTTCATAAGCAGATCCCAGCAGACGAAAAGTTGAGGATCTTGGAGATATTCCGCGATGTTTCTCCCAGTCGTACAGCTTTCTTGTAAATTCTCGTGAGATACCTTCAAACCGGTAAGACCCAACAGGTGTTCTAATCAAAACTTCGTTAGAGTTTATATTTTGTGCTCCGTCACCATAGGATCTTAAACCAAGAAATAATAAAATCAATTTTTCCAATTGCCATGTAACAAGCACTTGTTTTTACCTTTCTTTAACATACCTTGTATCACTATCAAAACACTCGTCTAACTCTCGAGCATCACTCTCTCGTCGTTCTTTATCAATGGTATTGTCAAAAAATGAAAGTACCCTTTCTAACGCGAGAAACTCGCATTCGTCGATTCCAGGCACAATTCCAAGTCGATTTGAATTTGATCGTATGAAGTACTTTGTATCGCAACTATTGCTGTCATTAACATTCTTCCAAATTTCCATTTTTCTAACGAAATCCTCGAAAAGACGCGACTTTCCATCACGATGAATACTTTCTCCATTTCCACAACTACCGGGTAGACCTACGGTCTGGCTTATGCATTCGGATTTTGAAGGAGATCTCCATACCTGCCAGTCGGTCAAGCGACGCCGACTAACTCTTTGTTGTTCAAATGGAGCGCTTCCTCGACGTTCTTTCTTGACGCGTTTCCATTCTTGAAGCTTCTTTCGAAATTCAGGCGCTAATCGTTCTTCAGACAGCAACTTTTCTCGAGTATTTAATAAAGTGAATGGAGCTTCGTGCATGTTCTTCGCCGCAACACCAGGTGACAAATTTTTTAAGCGTTCCCATTCAACGAGCTTACTATGGAATTCGGCTCCCAGCTTCCCACGAAGAATTCGATAATCTTGTCGTGCATCAACTTGGCCATTTAATGCTGTAATCTTCTCAAGATTTTCCATACTGCCACTGCAACTGTAAGCTATCGGTGCTTCGTGGCCTAGCACATATTTTTGAAAAGAATCTAATTGACTATGTTAACTTCAAATACAATCTTCAAGACAACAACAGGTTGCCAAATAAAGTGTGGTAGGAAAAAGCACAGAATATGATACATACAATAAATACATTTCAATAGCCAATGTTTTAATAAGTGCCTAACATGTTAAGAATTCATTATTTCTTCCAAGTCACGAATATCTATGTAGCTTTATTTCAAAACTTCATATTGTATCCTTTGTTCGCGTACCTACTTGCTTTAGAATAGTTTCACAGTACCGATAGTCTGGCGATAGTTTCGTCGCGCAAGATCAGTCCGGTTTTAACCCTTGCTCTCTTAAAATTGCGGTAACAATTTAGCCAAAAATTATTTTATATCGACGTGTTCATAAAAACGATTGTCTGCCGCAGCGTGTATCGCTTCCTTGCGCCTCATCACCGCAGAGTGGCAAGACGCCAAGCAGTGGTCGGAACAGGGGTAGTAGGGGACATTCGGCCGAAAAATGAATTTTCTCCTATCGAAATCTACTGATTGTATGCTACTTCCTAAATGTCCATCAGTCTCGAAACTGAAAATATTAATAAAATTTCATAAAAATTGTAATTGGGACGAACACTTAAAGTTGGTTCACCAGAAAAAACTGCTTCCTTCTTAGAGATACCCTGATGACCCTGTTTAATATTTTCTCTCCGTTTTTTATTTTAGAATGAAGAGCATTCGTTTGTGTTAAGAATTAACACTAACTAAAAATTACTGTTCATAATGTATTGAAAAAGTAATGCTCAATGAAATAAAGAAAATTGTCGAAGTTCTTTACAATTGACAAGGAATATCTTTCAAGTCCCACCGAGACCCACGTTCTAACCAAATAGAATATTTTCAGCACACTCTTCAAATTATTATTGTTTAAAACTGTCAGCGTTACGTCATTTCACGTATATACGTTTGTATCCATCGTATTATTACTGTATTACAAAGGGTTTTTACAAATATTTATGTATATATTAGACTCTAGTCTGTTAAATAAATTAATAATAAATGAATAATAATGTTTATCTAAACTGTAGATTTCGTCACAATTTCTAATAGTACCATTCGACTTTTCCTTATAACTCGGAAATGAAATGTTTCCCCAAAATGCGATTTAAATCACTGAAAGAGCATTAACTAAACTACTGAATAAACAGTTTTCAAATTTTTTTATAAAAATTAAATTGAAAAAATTGAAAAGAGAAACATTAAATGAACGTACAATATATTCAATTATAAATCATTAGAAAGGGATAATTTTTTTCTGTTTTTTTGGCGCGAATTTCATTCCGATATTTTTTATAGCTTAAACGTTATACACGAATGTCACCAACTACCCCTATCCCGACCACTGTGCGCCACTGTCACGACGCACAGTGGTGCCAAATCCCCAAAACGTGGCAAAAAGATGAAGGTGACCTTTGGTTTATACAAAAATGAATACGCAACTATTTAAGATTTACGAAGTCGGTGATTACGAATCTGAAGTCAAAATGGCAAAAAACAAAATGACGGATTCAATATGCAACTTTGTATGTAAGTTAAAAAATATTAGTTGTAAGCAAAAAGTGGTCGAAATAAAGTTAAATCGGTTACCCAGACAGCCCGGCTATAAACTCATTTAACCGAAGGCCCGTGACATGCCGAAGAAGAGGTTTTTACGTGTCCGCCTCTGATTGCTTTAGTTTTTGAATATCTTTTAGAGGACCGAAAAATAAGAAATATGTGTTTTGTTATTTTGGCCGGTTTGCATATTTAGGCGGTTTAGGTTTGCATATTAGGGCACTTCTCAAAATTCATAAGGAAAGGTACTAAAATGACTGACGACAAATACATCATCCATATAGCAAGTTATGACGCAAATCAAATTATAACAAGTTTTATTCAACACAATGTTATAATATCCTTTAAACTAACAACAGAAACTTTTGTACCTCTTCTTACAAACTTTGAGGTATGGTTTCACCTGCTAAATATGCAAACGGGCCAAAATAAAAAGAACACGTATCTGTTATTCTTCGGTCCTTTAAATCATATCAAAAAATCAAAGCAATCGGAGGCGGACACCTAAAAACCTTTCCTTGTGACTAGGCCCCATCCCTTCTTCCGCCTCACCGGTGACCGCAGAGGTTACATGTAACTCCGAAATGAATTCAAGATTTCTTTTTTCTCACAGTAAGGGTATCCCTATATGTACTGTTTTAATAATTTGTATCTCGTCCAGATACAATAAATAATCGAAAATAAATAATCATTGTAGAATTATAATTAATGAAAGTATCCTGTTATGCGTGTAATATATTAAGCTCAACAATGTTTCGATGTTCCCATAAAAACTCTGCTGGTAAGCACGCACATCGCCTTTGTAATAAGAGATTATTTTTTTATAAGAATTACTTCACCGAAGATCATGCAAACAACATATTATACATGAACGAATTTGTCTTTTTATCGGTTGCAGTATTATAGTAATAAAAATATACCATTCCATTTAAGAAATGTGGATGACCTTGAAATTTCGGTAAATATATCCTTGAGAAAAAAATCTTTGTGACAATATTTTTCCTTTAGTTATTAATGCCTTCTTCTTTATACATTTTTTGTATCATAAAAAGCAACGGAGATAGTTTAGTTTCTAATCTTAAGGGACTCACTCTGTATATAGAATTAGAACAGCTGCATTAAGGGGTCATTCCTGTAATCACGCCGCAAAATTCGGCAACGTTCAGGTTTTTTTCTCAGTGAATACAATGAATGACAATGTCAAACTTTTTTGCATTTACTAAGCTACTTATAATGTATGCGGAATAATTTTTTAAATACACTTTTAATTGTGTTTTTTTCAATGTTATCTGGAGGTAAAAATCGCGCCTTTGAAAAGAAATACCTCCCTGGCGAGAGTAATTTCAGCTCACAGACTGATCTGAAACAAAAAAATCAAACTGATTCTTAATCATTATGAGTACCGCTATCGCAGGTGCCAGAATTAGCCACATAAGTCAAAATTTAACAAAATTGCGTGCATTCAAACTTCAAGTAAAAATGGAAAATTTCGAGACTTGAAGTTTGGATACGCGCAATTTTGTTAAATTTTTATTTACGTGGCTAATTCTGGCACCTGCGATAGCGGTACTCATAATGATTAAGAATCAGTTTGGTTTTTTTGTTTCAGATGAGTCTGTGAACTGAAATCACTCCCGCCGTCTTTTCAAAGGCGCGATTTTTACCTCCAGATAACATTGAAAAAACATAATTAAGAGTGTTTTTAAAAAATTGTTCCGTATACATTATAAGTAACTTAATAAATGAAAAAAAGTTTGACCTTGTTATTCATTGTATTCACTGAGAAAAAAACCTGAATGTTGCCGAATTTTGCGGCGTGATTACAGGAATGAACCCTTAATTATAATTCTAATTATATAATTTTTTTATTAATTTAATACATACGTACATACGTATGCACTATGTATGTACCTGCATATATGGGATACTCTGGATGCAATCTCTTCTTCGACAATTTGCGCTGCGCTGTACTTATAGTGTGAAAAGAAATGCCTACGAGAGCGACGAAATCATCGCGCGACATAATTTTCGCTTGAGAACCACTAGTGTGAAATCGCTTTCAACGGTATTGTTTTGTCGCGAAAGAAAACGATGAACCGATTGTTTTTTATTTCTATTAGAGGTTTGGCATGTTTATTACCAAATTTATTGTTCCTGTGTCCCGAGAATTTCATAATAATGTTTCTCGATTTTCTTTACGTAAACTCCGACGTAATAACAAAGTATTATATGAGAAATCTGAAAATGCCAAGAGAATAATAACACAGTCGAAGTGTAAAGAATATGGAGAAAAGCTTGCTTCATGTCCAAAACAAAGTCATGGACTTTTGTATTGTAAAAAGGTGTTTTCGAAATCTATACCAGAAGTAAAGAATGCATGCATGAAATTTAATTTAAAATCCCAAGGTGCCAAGAGACTAATAACACCGTCGAAGTGTAAAGAATATGCAGAAAAGCTTGCTTTATGTCCAAAACCAAGTCATGAGCTTTTGTGTTGTAAAAAGTTGTTTTCGAAATCTATGCCAGAAGTAAAGAATGTACGCATGAAATTTAATTTACCCGTCCTGTGCTTTCCCTGTTTTGCCTTCCACAATTAAGAAAAATTATTCTTTACGACGATATGTCATAATTCTAGTCACGTAACTATTTGATTATTTCCAGTGTAAAGTAAAACTTGTTGTCGAGCATTATGAAAAAGTGTATGAAGACATTACAGTTCATGCAAAATCGATCTTAAAGAGTGTACAAGAAGAGTCCAAATTTATCTTAGGTCGATTTAAAAATGATATAGAGGTAGCAAAAACTACAGATGAAGTGCAATTACAAGAATTTTCCCGTAAGATTAAAGAAAGGCTTGAAGAAATCTTAACATCGGATCCTCAGTCTGGTTCTGTAAAACGGAAATGTGCGCTGTCTCTAAATTATCAAATCTGTCATGCTTTTAATAACCTGCAACATGACATTGTACCGAAAACTAAAAGAGTTGAAGAAATTCTTGGAATTTTAGAGCGAGATATATTGATTTGCATTGATCGTGCAAGATCTTTAATATTATTCTGTCGAAAGTGTAAGGACCCCCAGGCATTAACTAAATGCATAGAAGAGAATGCAGATTACGCAAAGCAAATCTTAGATGACGCATTCGAAGACGCGCAAGTTAGTTTACGTAAAGTTGAAGCTTTGAAACAAGAAACCTTGCAATGTCATAAAACGGCAGTAGCAGAAATGATAGAGATATACCGTAAGAAACATAAAGTATTTTTAGAACATTTAGACAAATGTATCATCACTATTAGAAACATAAATAAACAATAAAGCTGCTACGGCTAATGTTAAAACACGATTAATAAATAGAGGCATTTATAATTTACCATCCTGGAGAAACATTTGTCTCGAAACAGCTCTGATAGGACTTGGTGGAACACTACGGGTAGCATTTGTCAGAAAAGCTCGCCTGACCTTACTCCACTTTGAATCTTGTCTCTGTATTTCTGATGTTAGACTTAAAGATTCTTCACCAAGCAATTGCTACATAGGAAAATGAAAAAAGAAAACATAAGGAGAAGCCTTTTTTTATTTTGTACTTTATCTAAAACCAGTAAAAAGTAAAAGTAATCCAAACTAAGTAATTATAATCACAAAGATATGAATAATGATAAAGAAAAGTACAAAACTAACAATAAAGTAAAAGCTGAGAAGGGATATAACTTTAATTGAATGCAGTAGGTATCATGTATGATTTTAAGCTATTTGAACTATCATAGGTAATCTAAACAGAGAAGAAATCAATGTTAACCTGTCGCTTAAAATCTCCACTGGTAGACAATTCTAGATGAATTTTCCTCGGTTGCGGAGAATTCCCGCCAGAAGTATGTGTACTGGAGGGAAGTGGTGAATTAGATTCTGGAGAGTACATGCACCTGATTTCCTCCTCGTGCGAAGGTATTGCAATTGTTAAGGATAGGGTGGGTCTCTTTGATATTTCTTCTTTACCTTTCCCATCCATTTCATTTGAGAAACGCATCGAGTGATTCTTGTCTGATATAATTCGAATCAACGGTCTTCCTTGACCAACCTAATATTAAATAATTTTTTTTATACCTACTATTTAATTGAATGATTCAATTACGATATGAACGAAATTCCGTTGTATAAATATTCCATGTACGTTTGATGTCCATAATTTTATCAGGATATAATTTCTTTGCAAAATTTCCAACATTAAACTGTAAAATTTCACTCGTAAATATTCGCTTACTCGATGTGCTATTGTAAACAAATTATGAGCAATGTCAAATAAGTCAATTAATAGTACCTATTTAATAAGAAATATTCTTGTTAAACATTCACATCTGCGATACTCGAACACTCAAACAAATTCAGCAGGCGTGGCTGAACTGCACGCACCAGGATATTTTTAAATCTCCACTCTTATACATATACAGGGTCATCCGTTAAAACTGCAATCTACGCGCGCGCGAACAGGCAAAAATGGCAACACCGCCTCACGGACGCATTCCATTGCAACCATTCACGGCCCGGCGTTCGGAGGGCTGGTAGCGACCGATGGATAATGATGCCCGAGCTTTGACAATTTTAGGATGGTCTCTTTCAAATTTACGTTGCAAAGAGCTGTGCGGAATTTCCCGGCCCAGGTAAGCGAGCCGCGTGCTCCGCTTTTATGATCGGTTTACTAGATTACTGTAATGAGGTGTGAAAACAATGTTGACTGATCTCGTACCCGTCTTAATTTCAAAAGTTTAGCTACGACAGGGTTGACCGCGGCGCTATACCCCTGTACGGAGAGATTTTTCGCCATCTGCGTGCAAAAGCCATAATAATGGCGCATCGTTCCAAAAAATGACATTAACAGAAGCCGATATAGGCGTGGTGTTGAGTAGCTAAAAGGTTAAAACATTCAAATACCAAAATTGTAGAAAACAATTCAAACACCGCTACAATCAAAGACACGTCCCATTAGTTACCCGTTACGTCCGTTCTATGCATGCACTGCATTAAGGATACAATTATAAAAAAGAAAACCAGAACAATAGATTCTGTGGTTTGCAGAACTAACACATAATTGAATATAAATTTAATTTCTCAATTTATGAAAGTAATGATACAGAAACAACTAGCCTATTGTTTATCAACACCATGAATTTTAAAAAGAGCATTAAATACAGTATCAAATAAACAGTTTACAAAAACTTTTCATAAAAATTATGGTTAAAAAATTGATAAAAGAAAAACAAGTAAACGTAAAATATTTTAAATTATCCATCATTAGGAGGGAATAATTTTTCCTCATTTTTGGGGGCAAATTGCATTCCGATATCTTTTATAATTCAAAAGTTATACGAAAAAGGCCCCAAATTCTTCAACCCGGGCCGGGAAATTTCCAATACAGTAAATCCTCGTTATAGTTCCATTTTACCATGCGTAGTACGCCCGGTGACTATCCCCACCATTTCTTGGAATCCTTCGGTCGAGAGTGCGAGAACGAAAGAGTCGACGGCAACTTCGTGTCAACTGTTTCGTTCCCTCTCGCTCGCCCGAATAGTGTCCGCATTGCGACGTATGCCCGCCGTCAGCTCCGTTCGTCGGGTTTATTACGAGGAATTACTGTAGCTCTTTGCAACGTTAATTTGAAAGAGATCGTCCTAAAATTTTCAAAGCTCGGGCATCACTGTCCAGCGGTCGCTGGCAGCCCTCCAAACGCCGAGCTGGTGACTGGTTGTAGTGGAATGCGTCCGTGAGGCGGTGTTGCCATTTTCGTCTGTTTGCGCGTGCATAGGTTGCAGTTTTAACGAATGATCTTGTACTGATACATTACAGTAGAAAAAAGGCACTATTCATTTTCCCGAATTTATATAGTAATGATCGGGCAAAATTTTAGGATCAAATAATTGCATAAATAGAACATACATAGATAATGAAAGGAAATAAAATTTTTACTTTTTTGTACTTAATATAAAGGAATACAAATAAGAACCACATAATTAACTGAAATTCGAATAATGATACGAACAGTCATATGAAGAAGTGTATCAGTTGATGATTATAATCATTCTATATTTTACAATACTGCTAATTTGTTACGCGTAGAAAGAATTTTTTATAGCATGTAGATAAAAGAATGAGGATTAACAAAAATTTATGTTGTATTTTACTGATCTGAAAAATGTATTTTCCATTTTGCACAGTCTGTAGGTTTTGCACTTTTGCATTTTTATTACATATTTTTTTTAAATTGCACGCGCACATATTTCGTATATGCGTAAGAAATACGGATAGTGGTGTTGTTTCCCTCTAAATACATATACGCTGTAACGGGATACAAAATTCAAGACATATAGGTAATTGTTTTCGAACTTATTATCCTATCTGGTAATATGTATATCTACATAAATACATACATTAGGGTGTTTCAATTTTCCAAAGGTGCTATTTTCATATAACTTTGCTCGCCCCCTTGGTTTTATTCATCTAAGTGATCTATATGCCAAATTTTAGACACATTTAATAATATTTAGGAGTTGCACAGTTTTATCACTAACTTTTGAATTGGTAGACCTGGGGCGGTAATAACACTTTGGCTTGGGAATACAATTACGCAGGAACTATTACATTTACAACAAAAACCCTTATACGGAAATGTTATTTACTTATATGACTTTATTGAGTCACAACAGTTTCACTGTATGTCAAGTAATATCCAAGTTATTAATAAAAAATGCAAAGCGGAGTGTTATAGCCCTAACGATACAGTATAAAGTGTTGCAACCATATCTGATCTCGAGTCGATTGTAACACTACATGGATTCTATGCAAACAAGACAATATTATTCGGTTTCTTTGACACTATTCGATTCTGTTGCGGTACAACCGACCCCGACTGCCGCTGTTATAATCGCACCCGACCATGCTTTTGAACTTCAATTATAAATTGTGACTAACGAGGCACTTAAAAGTGCTAGGTAACGATCAGTATTACTTTAAAAAAGGTCAAATTACAGATTAAAAAACGCACATAATTGCAAAGGGAATGTTCACATTAGATTCATAAGTCAGTAAGAAAAAGTTACTTCAGGATATCGAAAAGTTATTTTGTTCACTATCCATGCCTATTGCGTATCTATACTGCTAGAATATGGATGTGTGTATTCCAAATGTCATTGTTTATCATATGTATATCATATGTATATCTAAAATTGGTGTTAATATCCATTATATTTTGAGATTCAACACAATTTATATGTATTATGTGTTACTACTGCCCCCGGTCTACCCTATATATTTTCGCTTTTTCAGGTTTTAAAAATGTGAGTAAAATAATAGGGTACAGAATTTTTATAGATGTGAACAATAATAGTAGTAGCAAAATGTAAATTTGTCTAAATGTAAGTCTTCTTTGAAGTTTAGTTTCTGTTTCAAGGACTTGAGAATAAAAATAATTATCATTGGCAATCGTGTTTCCTTAGCCTGCTACATATTATTTAGTGTGCAAAGTGTGCAACCTCTAAATATTACCCAATCTTCCTAAAATTTGTCAGATATTTTTTTTATATTAATAGGACTCAGGGCATGCGCAAAATAAAATAAAAATGTAATATTTTAATTTTAACCCTATAATATGAAACACCCTAACATACATATGTGCCGGTAATTATGAAAGTGATCTAAGTTATTTCTTTTCCGTTTCGCGATATTTAGACTTCCGTGTTTGTATAATCGATGTAATACAAATTTAGAGATAAATTCAATTCTGTTCCATTTTTTACTTGGACCTGTAAGGAAGTCCTAACGCCCAATGCGGGAATGTTAAATACAACACTGGGTAACGCTCGCCGTCTTGGAAAGCGTCGCCCAGGAGGTTGCATAAGGTATACCTACACTATACAGGGTCAACATTTTATCTTACAACCCGTGCTCGCGCGAACAGGTAAAATGGCAACAGCGCCTCACGGACGCATTCCACTACAACCATGCATCTGCCCGGCGTTCGGAGAGCTACCAGCGACCGCTGGACAGCAGTGACGCCCGAGCTTCGAAAATTTTAGGATGGTCTCTTTCAAATTAACGTCGCAAAGAGCTATTCGGAATTTCCCGGCATGGGTTGAAGAATTTGGGGCCTTTTTCGTATAACGTTTGAACTATAAAAGATATCGGAATGCAATTTACGGCGAAAATGGGGAAAAATTAGTCCCTCTTAATGATGGATACTTTAACATATTTTACGTTTACTTCATTTTTCATGTATCAATTTTTTAACCATAATTGTTGTGAAAGCTTTTGCAAACTGTTTATTTGATACTGTATTTAATGCTCTTTTTAAAATTAATGGTGTTGATAAACAATAGGCTAGTAGTTACTGTATCATTACTTTCATAAATTGAGAAATTAAATTTTTATTCAATTATGTGTTAGTTTTGTAAACCTCAGAATCTATTGTTCTGGTTTTCTTTTTTTATGATTTTAGCCTTAATGCAGTGCATACCTAGCTCAGACGTAAGGGGTAACTAATGGGACGTGTCTTTGATTGTAGCGGTGTTTGAATTTTTTTTCCAGAATTTTTGTGTCTGAATGTATTAGGTGGCGAAAATCTCTCCGTACAGGGGTAGAGCGCCGCGGTCGACACTGTCATAGCTAAAAAAATTTTAATTGAGATGGGTACGAGACCAGTCGATATTGTTTTCAAACTTCATTATAGTAATCTGGGGTGCAAGTGGTAAATCGGTCATAAAAGCAGAGCGCGCGGCTCGCTTACCTGGGCCGGGAAATTCCACATAGATCTTTGCGACGCTAATTTGAAAGAGACCATCCTAAAATTCTTGTTGATATTTTGTTTGATATGATTCGATACAAGTAAATTCGAGTATATACTCGATACTTTCGTTTCGATACCATGTAGGTATCGAAAAAAAAATACTCGTGTCGAATGAGTATCGACATTCTACATGAAAGATGAAAGCAAACATAGATACACTTGGCCCAAAAATATTGTTCCAGCTACTCCAGATGCACGATACAAAGCATGATGTAAGGATTTACAGTATGATGTATGGACCCAGATAGCACACGACGTCTATAAGCCGTCTTTAAGACGTCTTTCAGACTTTCAAGACGTCTGAAGACAGCTTATAGACGTCGTGTGCTATCTGGGGATTTACCTTACATCATGAATCATGATGGCAGAGTGGACTAACTTCACACAGCATCTGCTCTGCTCACATTCCTTCTACAATGTTTCGTGAATATGGTGAATAATATGTATATAGGTGAGAGCCCATGGCGGGCCTTCTACACCTTTCCTAAACTGTTCTTTTCGACATCCTTCAAAATATATTTAATAATGAAATACATATATCGATAACGGTTTCAATTCTCTATATCAAGTACTTTCAGCAGCACTGTTTTCGGTTGCGATACCTTCTTGGTAGCAGAAAAAAGGAAGGGTTATCCAACTTGATTTTCTGTATAGCTGAGATGACGGAATGCCATGTGACAACCCTACCTAGTACAAAAAAAGTCATCGATTCTATGTATGAATAAAAAAGTATTCATTGTGATTCGATACAAGTAGGTATCGATACTTTTGTTTCACTACCAAGTAAGTACTGATACTTTCATTCGATACAAGTAATGAGTAAAAATATCGATACCTTGGGGTATCGATTCATCCCTAATCATTGCTGTCCAGCGGTCGCTGGCAGTGATGCCAGAATCGTGGGACGTGGGACAAATGCTTACCCCCACTATGACCTACCGTCGTCTCCCACTATGGCCTACCGTCGTCCCCCACTTTTTTCCCATCGCACTGCACACAAGCATATTTTTACGCCTGGCCGTGTGAGCTGCCTGTTGGGCTGCCGAGCATACGGACAAGGGTAGGGATATGCTTGTGTGCAGTGCGATGGGAAGAAAGTGGGGGACGACTGTAGGCCATAGTGGGAGACGACGGTAGGTCATAGTCGGGGCAAGCATTTGTCCCACGTCCCACGATTCTGGCAGCACTCTGAACGCCGGGCCGGTGCCTTAGAGCATATAGACATGCAGGTCTCATTGAGAGCTCGAAACTGTCGCCAACATCACGCGAGAGAGAAAGACATGTGCGAGCGAGAGAAGTATTGAGAATCTATACTTCTCTCGCTCGCACATGTCTTTCTCTCTCGCACGATATCGGCGCATGCGCATTACGGTCGATTGGGACTCTATACTTCTCTCTCCCGCACAAGTTCGCACATGTCTTTCTCTCTCGCGTGATGTTGTCGACAGTTTCGAGGAACGGAAACATAAGGCAATGAGACCTCCAGTAGTATATGCTCTAAGGCCGGTGCATGGTTGTAGTGGAATGCGTCCGTGAGGCGGTGTTGCCATTTTCGTTTGTTCGCGCGCGCGTAGGTTGCAACCTTATCGGATGACATGGTCGCGAACCGATGTGAGTTTGGGGATGCTCAAAATGAGACTGCGGTTGCATTTTTCTTCGGAACAATTTTCTTTTCTGTCTTCGTCGAAAATAAACATATGTAAATGTTACTTCCAATGTATGTATATTCCAAACGGGTGAGTTTCCGAAGCTAAAATTTGATATTTGGAGTCCTCTCAGATTCTTCAAAACATCCCTGAAATTTCATCTCGATCGGCCACAGGTGCCTTTCGGAATAATATCCAAAAGGTATATTAGTTTTGTAATTGCTTACAGACCACTTTCATAATCACCGGTACATATTATATAAACGTGAATAGTTAACTTTGAATATCAAAATCAAGATGATGTTTGTACCAGGTTAAATTACTGTATATAAATTCATCCGTATAAATGTAAAAGAAAAATAATACCTTCTGAACTGCTACCTACTGCTAGCTACTACTTCCTTTGTAGGAAAAAGAAGGCCAGCGTACAGTGCAGGGAGGTTTTAATCACTATTCCAAGACAAAAAGTTTAATAACTCTAGCGAAATTTAAGTTTTCGGCCAAAAGTTTTATTTGTATACTGTGCGTGAAATATTGAAGAAATAAGCGTGTGTTCTGCAAAATCCGATTACTTTTCCTCTAAATTAGTTTTGTATGTTACACAAAAAAAGGTTGTTATGGAATTAATTTTATATATAATCATATTCAACGTCAAAAATGACCTAAAAATATATACTTGTAGAAAATTAACAGTTGATTTTCGTGCAAATGCCTACTCTTAAAATCCATTCACAATTAGTCTTGGATCAGGTTAAAGTTGTTCGGGTTAAAGAATCATTTCATTTAAGATGATCAAAAATACTGTCTATGATAACGTAATAGAAACATTAATACATCGTGAATGTAATACATATAGTACAGGGAGACTTGGGGGAACCACGTGACGTGCGCGAGAGAATAACGTGTGTAGGCAGACAGGCGAAAGAGATAAACGAAAAGTGTGGCAAAACTGCGCAGAAAATTATGAGACCGGGTGGAAAACGAGAGGATTAGACAAGGTTCCGGAGGACAGTATAATCGACAGTTAATGAAGAGTCGAAGGGTAAGATAAAAGGTGAAAAAGAGAAGGTGTGAAACGAGTGCACGAAGTTTAAGATACGTGGCAAGAATAAGTGGCATCTACGGGAGTGGAAGAAATAAGAAGACAAAGCGGAAACAGCAGTAGGTAAAGAAGAGCGGAGACTCTAATGAGCCGAGCAGGCGAAGGCGGGGAAGTGCAAAAGTAAACGAGAAGAAGGGGAAGACCATCGTTGGCAGAACAGCTGGGAAGAAGAAGAGCGGACAGCGAAGACTCGATACTGGACTCATTCAAGAGGAAACGGGAGGGCGAGGAGGAGCAGGAGAGGTTAAGGGTCGAAGAGGAAATAGAGGAAGAATTCTTAAAACCGAGGAAAGTAGGGAGGTCGCCTCCGATGAAGAAAACTGAGGTAGTTATAGGAACTGCAGAAACGCCAGACAGCCAGAAGACAGAGCAGGAAAAAGAAATGAATGCAAAACTAGACAAATTGATGGAAGCTGTGCTAGCAGTTAAGAAAGACATGGAAGAGTTGAGAAAAGATAATAGAGGAAGACAGGAAGACTGGAGGGGCTAGAAAGGAAGGAAGAGGCTAGAGAAAAAAGAGAGAGAAGAAATAATATTACCCTAAGGGGAGAGGATTTACCGCGTAAAGAGACGCCAAAGGATACGGTGGAGTGTTAAGGCACGAATTGCAGGTAGAAGCAGAAATCGAGGAAGCCTACTGGGTAGGAATGGGAGAGAAAAGAGGGCTACTGATAGCGAAGTTAAAAAGCTGGCAACAAAAAAGAGCTGTAATGCTAAAGAAGAGTACATTGAAAGATAAGAGGCTGTTTATTGACAACGACCTGACAAAAAAGGAAAGGGAGATACAAAGAAATATTAAAGATATTGCCAAGGCGGAAAGGGAGCAAGGGGCAAAGGTGAAAGTTGGGTACAGGAAAGTAAAAATCAACGATAAGGCATTTATTTGGAAAGAGGAAGGTGGGCTGAAAGAAGTAAATTTTTGGAGTCGGCAAAGTCCTGTGAACCTCTAAATTATTGGAGGATCGCAGAACTTACAAGGACAACGAAAGCACGACAAAAGGCAGTACCAACATCTGTTCCTCGCGCGTCTGTGGATGCAGATATGTGGGGTGAGGGGGTACACAGAATCGGGAAAGGAATAAGAAGTCAAAGAGAAATAGATACATTTAAAATAGGATATTGGAATGTAGCAGTATTATTCAGAAAAGACAAACAGTTTTGGGACTTCTTAAAAGAACTCGATGTAATAGGATTAGTAGAAACGTGGATTGAAGAGAAACAATGGGAAGGATTGAAAGATAAATTGCCACAAGAATTCTCATGGAAATGTAAACATACCACCAGAGAGAGAGAGAGAAAGGGAGAGCGATAGGCGGAATTATCACAGGTATAAGAAAGGGCATAGAAGAGGAGGAATCGAACGCGGGAACAGAACATATTCAAGAGAGAAGAATAAAGATACAAAATGAAAAATGGAAAATAATAACAGTGTACAGTAGAGATATGAAGAAGACGAAAGAAGAGCTAGACCAGATAATAGAGGAGAAGGAGGTGGAGAAACTGATAATCGGAGGAGATTTCAATGCAAGAATTGGGCAGGAAGGGGGCGATTTTAGAATAGAAGAAAAGCATGACGTAAGAAGATCAAAAGACAAAGTTAAAAACACAGAGGGAAAGTTGTTATTAGAGATGGTGGAGGAAAGAGGATGGAATATTCTGAACGGTAATACGGAGGGAGATGATAAAGGAGAGTATACATATACGGGGCCGAGAGGCACCACGGTAATTGATTATATAATAACAAATGTCGAGGCGAAAGAAGATATCAAGAAATTCACAGTGGAAGAAAGAGTTGAGTCGGACCATATGCCTCTGATCGCAGAACTATATAGGGGAAATAAAAGAAGAGAACAAGTTGGAAATCAGGAGGAGAGGTGGAGAGAGAGAAGATTCTGGACAGAGGAAGGGAAGAGAGTGTTTCAAATGGAATTGAACAAAATTAACTTTAATAGGACGGAGGTGAATGAAATGGTAGAAGAAATGGTAGGAAAAATAAATAAGAAGTGGAAGGGAGAATGATTCCCCGAGAGGTGGAAAGAAGGGGTGATTTCACCAATATTCAAAACAGGAGATAGAGAAAAGGTGATCAACTACCGGGGGATAACGATCCTACACACAGCGTAGAAAATATATGCTATGGTCCTGGAAAAAAGATTAAGAGGAATTGAAAAAGAACCACATAATACCAGAAACACAAGCAGGATTCAGAAGCGGTAGGTCGACAACAGATAACATTTTTATTCTGAACTATGTAGCTAACAGAGAAATACAGAAAAAAGGGGGAAAGTTGTATACCTTTTTCGCGGACCTAAGCGCTGCATTTCACAAAGTGGATAGAGTAAAACTTCAGAACATCATGAAGAGAAAGGAAATAAGTAAACGCATGAGGATGAGAATCGGAGAAATTTATAAAGAAACAAGAAATACTATAAAAGCAAACGGAGAAATGTCAACCAAATTCTGGACAACAAAGGGGGTAAGACAGGGATGTCCACTGAATCCAACGTTATTTACAATATATGTAGCGGATTAGGAGGAAACCATGAGGAAAAATCAAGCAGGAGGAGTTAGAGTAGGTAAAGAAAAAATCTGGACTCTAGCATATGCGGACGATATAACATTACTAGCAAATGAACCAAAAGATCTTAAGGACATGATACGAAGATTCGGAAAATACCTTGAAAGGAAAGGGTTGCAACTGAACGCTGAGAAATCAAAGGTGCTGATTTTCCATAAAGGACGAGGAAAGAAGAAGAGAGAAGAAGAGAGAAGAATGGGACTGGCAGGGGCACAGTCTGGAAGAAGTAAAGGAGTTCAAATACTTAGGGTATAATTTCCAGAAAAATGGGGGCAGAGAGATGCATATAAGAGAAGTCATAAAGAAAGTAAGAATAGCAATGGCGCAGATATGGGGAATAGAACAAAGAATGTTCAAGAACAACTTTGAGAGAAAAATGAGAATATTCAGAAGCATAGTGAAAAGTATCTTGCTGTACGCGTCAGAAATTTGGGGATCGATGGAAGCAGAAAAGGTAGAGAAAATACAGGAGAAATACGTAAGGTGGAGTTTAGGATTGGACTTCAATACACCAGCATATCTAATTTTGGAGGAAACAAAAACGGACAAAGTAAGGATAGAAGCGGGGAAAAGAGCAATAAAATATGATGAGAAAGCGAAACGACCGAACAAGAATAAAATAGTACAAGAATGCTGGAGGGAAATAGACGCGAAGCAAGCAGAGAAAAAGTCGAAATGGGAGAAAATGAGAGACTTATACTACAGGCAAAAATTGATGGATATCCAAGAAATGGAAATAGAAAGAAGGGGAGGAAGAGAGTTTGCTGAGGAACTAGCGCAAAGAGACACATGTAGCCCCATTTTGAGGCCGAAAGGCAAAAAATAAACCTATTTACTACTAGTACAGGGAGACTTACGCAACTGGAAAAGTCATATTTCATAGAAAAGTCAAAAAAGTTGAATGATATAAAGGGGGCGAACTTTCTATGAGGGAAATACACCTTTCACAGGTGCAATGATGCATCTACATATTCTATGATATGCAATTGCATCATTTTTTAACACGAAAATGTACGTTTCTTTTTACACAAATCTATTTTTCGAGACATTCTGCATATAAAAGTGCTAAAGGAGACCTTCCAGTCTAAAAGCCGATTTTTTTTATTTCATTTTTCGAATGTTCAACCTTTTAGGAATACGTGTTTAAAAGGATTTGTTGAAATTCGTAAAATTTCCGAAGTTATAGGCATTTGAGTAGCGGTAAATGCATGGGTCACAACCGGCCACTAGGCGCTCACGTAAAACTTTAAACGCGTTTTTCCCGGAACAATGTTCTCAAAATCGGTGGGATCTGTATCTCCAAAAATTATTATGCGAATGGACTGAAACTTTTTTATTTTGAAGAATATACTTCTGGCTAGGGGGGGGGGGGGTGCAGAAAATGTACAAAAATTACATTTTTTGAGAAAATAACGACACTTGAAGTGTGAATTCACTTTTTCTCTATATTTTTCGTCCTTTCAACGCCTCTAAAAATTATAAATTTTCAATTTTTTGTAATTTTTCTGGTTTTCCCCCTAACCAGAAGTATATTCTTCAAAATAAAAAAAGCTGCAGTCGAATCGGCTAATAACTTTTGGAGATACAGTTCCCACCGTTTTGGATCAATTTTTTGACGCCTTGACTTTAATGACTCCCCAGTGCCGTCTGCAATGATTAATTATAAAACAAAAAGTATATTTCTATAATTTAAGACATCCTTAATACAATGCAAAAAGTCCCATTAAATTATATGTAGTAGTTTTCCTTTAATTAATTCCTAGATATCACGTATTTTTTTAGGCTCTAGACCGGAAGGTCCCCTTAAGTAAGATGCTCGAGAAATGGATACTTTGTAAGATACATATTTTGAGTTGTTCATTAGCAATAGGGTTGTTCGATAATATGTGGGCTCTGCTTCAGATATGAATTCAACACTTGAAAATATTTAAAAAGTTCTTTTTAACTTTGTTTCTGAGTTGGAGAGAGTTTTGCATTGTAATGATTCTTTCATCAAACAAAATTATTACTACATATTATGTCTATTCATCTGTTTACACATAACGCTGCATGTCTTGTATTATAAGACCTATTGACAAATTTTGTAAACGCTATCATAATGCGCTATAAGATTTCAATTCAGTTCGTCCTCTCGATAAGAGAGGGTCCTCACAGGGTATTCTAATCTCGAAATGGCCGATATGCATTTGAAGTACCTATAAGTTTGCTAAGTGCAATGCAGTTGAAACGCGACTTGTACACTCGACGCGCTTTCGCAATAGGCATCTACCAACTAGGAAAATATTTCAGAGGGGACACAAGCACCTAGACCAGATAGATTCCTTCCGGAAACGAGTTGCAAACATCTTTCGATGAAACCGCACTCATAGGAAGTTAGGCCCCTTTGAATTATTCGAGCTTTTTCTCTCCGCGACGAAATAAGACGTAAGGTTTATCTGAGATGCATGACTCGTCCTGCATAATGTACTGTTTGGCAGGTGGGGTGGTAGAAAATGGCCAAATTTATGATTCTTGCGACACCTAAAATTTTAGTAAGAGATAATTTTATAGGTCTCAAGGAATTATAAAAGCATAATTATTTACAGGAAGTACGATGGGAAAGCTGTAAAAACAAGCAGATACAGACTTTAAATAATCATAACTTCGAAAGGAATGCATGAAACGCACTAATTCGACCACTAACTTGTAGATAAAAGCCGATATTTTTATTATACGTGAAAGAGTAACGTAAAAAAGATTAATTAACAACCACAGAAAGCGACAAATTAACGGTGCAGATATTCACGAAAATGTATTTAGAATTAAACTTATGTGTAAAACAAAACGTAATATGTTGAACGTGAAGAAGAATTGTTATGTTTCATTCTCCTCTTCTGTATAGTTGAAAAGTATAGAGAATATTAATGAATATGTAAATATAAATACCGACCGACCATCCGCAATCTAGTTATGAGAAAATGGCAGCATATAAAAATTAACTGAATATCTGTTCGGTACAGTCAAGCGAATGGTAAGAAACAGACAAAAAATCTCTTATTCACCTTACTCATAGACACCATGTCATTGATTCTTTCACTATCTAGTGTGATGATGTCGCCGTCGAGAGACTGACTACGTCGCCTCGTGCTCGGCTGTCTTTTGCCCTCTTTTGTCTTCAAAGATAGGTATTCTAAATGATTCGAAGCATTGTTTTGAAAACCTAGAATGAATAAGTAATAATCGTCAAAGGTTATATGCGAGTTGTTGCTACAAGTTAATTTACAAACAAAAAGTTATAGGTATACACATGCCGTGAAATGGGCCAATGATACCGTAATTATCAAAATGGAAATTAGCTTTTTGAAAAATAATTAACAAAAGTTGTATAACGGTATTACGAACGGAAAGAAATGTTACGATGTCGTACAATCAAAAGATCCTTCGTTTGATGAAGATGCAGATGATGTTGGAGGGAACGGCAGCGCTGAATCAGAAATTTCGTTAATACCAGGCGAATCACTGGTGCTGCTTGAGTTTCCAGATTCAACATCTGGAATTCTAAGATATTTAGTAGACGAAGGTAGCGGTCCAGCTATCGTTGCCGTAGTCATATCCATTGTTTCCGCAATATCGTTCGTACAAGCCCGTTCCCATTTGAAAGCAGCTTTCACCCTAGTCCACTTTGAAACCTTTGGCGCATTCTTGGAACTTTCATCTGTTGATATTTGCTTCTCGACATTGAACTTGCTCCTCGTTTGTCTGGACGTAGGCGACCGGATGTTCCGCCTTTGAAACGGTGGATCTCTACAATTTGATAGCATAGCGTTCAATAGAGATTCTGCGAATTCCGTGTCTGCATCACAAATGTCAGTCATCGGGTATTTGTCAGTTGTGAAAGTATTTTCCAATCGACGATCAGCTTTACGGAGTACCTTTAATTTCTCCAAGTTTCGGACACGTTTAAAGAACTTCGCGTTACGATCTCGAAGTTCGAGAATTTGTTCCGTAAGAGAGTAAAGGCGGCTCAAGTGTTCGAAAGCTTCTTCCGAGCAAAGATTCCCGATCGTGGAGGTTGTAGAATTTCTCGAGGGACATTTCGAAGTCTGAGTTTCGGAGGGCGGAGCGCCGAGATTTGTCAAGTATGCTATTATTTCTTCGTCTTCTTCGAGGGTGCGGATCTGCGTCATTTCCGCTTGGCTTCGAGTACTTTGCAGACTCCAAGGACTCGCCCATGGGTCCGGTGGCGGTGTTGGTAGATGACTTTCATCCACCTTATCCTTTGTCTTGAATATCGTTCTTTGTTCGGGAACATGGTTAGTGTTCTGTCGTTCAATTTTTTTCTCATCCTCTTGTCCATTGTAATCCACGATTCTATCATTCTCAGTCATTTGACGTGACAAATAATAAGAACAGAATAATAGGTATTATGTGCACGTCTTATATACAATTGTCTTTTACAAGTTACCTGCTGATTGAAATGTTAATACTCGCAATACACGTATATCGAAGCAATCTAATTTTAGAGAAACTTCTGCTGTGGAAATCATAGGCGTAGCACGTACCGGTTTTGATAAGTTTCTGCGTTAAACTTTATAGCTGCAAAATATTCCGCAAGTTTTTCGTGACAACGGCCAGCAATTTAATAGTTAGAATGTTTTACGTTTAGATCGTATCATTGCGTGCACAGTTCTGTTTATAAGTACCGATTTGTTCGTCTTGGCGATTGCACGAAATGAAAGATAATGCTCACTAATAAGATAATGTCTTCGTACGAGAAACGAACTATGAACAGCACCAACAAATTTTTTCCAACACTTTTCCGTTACACGTCGAAGAGATCTCGTTCAGTTCACTTTATATTAACACTGATTCACGTGTAAATGTAAAGTCAATTGCGTCGTGTTACACATTTATCTGTCAACGAAACTTGTATTACCTACTACGGCTATTCGCGTATGTCAGAACATTGATAGACCGTGCGCGAATACCTCAGAGTTCTTCTCCTCGCTGGGAATGCATTTTTTACATTCAGCGGTGTTAAGAGAGCCACGAAGGAGGCGATCTGAAATTGTATCGGCGTCCTCGCGTGATTATTTTCGGTAGCGAGCATTCAGCATTTGTATTTACGACGAATACGAATGCGTTATCCGTGTGATGTGGCGCTCCACGCTCAAAGAGCATGCGCGAATGTACTCACGTTAGCCGAGTGGAAGAACGGGTGGTCTTCCTGTTTTCGTCAAAAATAGACGGCGAGAAGGCGATCTAACCCTCCCGAATGGCCGATCTCGTTTGCCTTTATCCCGCTAACACTATTTTGCGACATATCGCTTTCGCTATAATTTCTGCAAAATTGATACAACTTTATAAGTACAAATGCCATTTTTCTCACGTTGAAAGACGTTTTGCGGAGAGACAAAAGATTCATGATAATCAATAGAAACCCAGTTACATACGTACAAGTACAATGTCGCGCATGATAATGTTCCGGTTCAAGAGTGCAAATCTTTTACCACATTGATAATTCGAATTTTATTTCGTTTAGAAATTATTTTCTTTGATGATTCAACTTGCAGAGTAATGTGAATATGAATATACATAGATATAAAGTGAAAATGCAATGTAAATATTATGTATACATATTTTGAACTTATGAGTGTATACAATTATACGTTCTATGTATAATTTCAATATTTCTTTGCACCTATAGCATTGTTCTTTCGTATGTTACTGCCGCTTTAAGTTTTTGGCTATCTATGATAAAATCGGTCTCGGCGTTTTTATATAGGTAATATTGTGAATCTAACTGCTTCATATCTGAATTTATTCTTATACAATCGATAATATCATATGTAGGTATGTATAAGCTACTGAAAACATAAAATTAAAAATATAATTTTGGATTTGTGTATGTCTGGATGTGGGTATGATATTTAGGATTGCAACTTCTACATACACAATTATTTATAATTTACCAAAATTATTTGAAATTGCGGAAAAAGTAAAGGTATAGGTACATAAGTTATTCTTGCATCGGTAAACGAGTTAAGTCAGGCATTTGTGATCCTGCAATGGCTGCTCCTGTAATCATGGAATTTTGTAATGTATTTAAATCTTGCTCATTGTCAGATGAAAAGTCTCGTTTACTCACCCAATGATATTCCAGACATGAAAATGATACTGGAGGAGCAATGTATGGTCCCCAAAAATTTTGTCGCAGCGGCTACTAAATACGGAAGGACACTTGTCAATCCAATAATCGTACCTCTAAAAATGGACGTGGTAAAATACATCTGCAATGAACTGATGAACGTGGGACATGTATAGAAAGGAAATAAATTGAAATTTTGTAAAAACGTTTTTAATTGACCTTAAGCTCGTAGAATAATTTTCTAGCAACAGGATTGTGCTCGTTGTACGACTGATTGCGTAAGTTCCTAGTATGATGACTGAAAGAACGATTCGCGCCGCACTATGAATTCTAAATAATAAAATAAGTAATGCTGCTGCTTCCATTACTCCCGCAACCACTGGAAGTGATATATAAAGGAAAATTACGATAGTAAAATTGTTTTGTACCTCTTTAATGATAACAGTAATGGTTAAAAAATTTAAAAAAAATTAAAACCGACTTCAAAAAAATAAAATTGCACTAAATAGTAAAAAATAATTTTTTCCCTTATTTAATTTACGACTCTCATATTTTTTAAGTCGGCACCAGATTTACACAGTGCAAATGATGAGGCACCGACTTAAAAAATATGAGGGTCGTAGATTAAATAAGGGAAAAAATTACTTTTTACTTTTTAGTGCAATTTTATTTTTTTGAAGTCGGTTTTAATGTTTTTTAAAATCTTTTTATTTTTAACTTTTTAGGTTTATATATATTGACACAACATGCTGAGGAGATATGCGCGTACGTACATAAAATAATAATAATTAGGTGACAATAGTCTTTATTATTAACCAGAACTGGCAAAATATTGGGCCAATGTTGATACAGTGTAGGATGGGACCACCGGGGCATCGCCCTCTTGCGAATAAAAGAAAGATCATCAAAATCGGTCCATATGCTGAGGAGTTATGCGGGGACAAACATAAAAAAAAATACAAACGGGTCGAATCTATAACCTCCTCCTTTTTGAAGTCGGTTAAAAATGGTTTATCGCGACGTGCCGCGACTAATATTTACAGCTGGTTGCATCGGTATATTCATAATACATATTTAATAGTTTTGGGGGAATACTAAAATAGCATGTAAAAATAATACATTTACCAAGAAATATTTTTCTGCCAATGACATCAATTCCAGCTAGTAACAAAACTTCTCCTAGTATGTAGCCAACGGATAAATACAGAAGAAGCTTGAAACAATCGTTATCTATTTCTTGACAATCGTGTAAAATTCCCAATGTTATATGTTGCAAATCAATAGTACATATAGAACTATTATTTATTGGTTTGTCGAACTTTTCCATTTCCTGAAGTAGTCGAGTAATCCACAATGCTAACCAAATGATTCTAACCACCATGATTATTATTATTTATTAAATTAAAACCCTCTTGTTTGTGAACTTACTGAGTGAACTTAATATTAACAAACGTAAAAATGTATTATAAAAGTATAGTAATATAATTTCATAAAAGTTAAATACTTCTTAATAATTTTAATTTGCACTTTTCTTTTTTACCCTGGTACTTGTAGAAACCCAATGCAAATTCCCAATTTGCTAGTGCGTCGAAATCGCGTTTTAAATAGCATCCGCAAGCGCGTATACGTCTTTAGATAAAATTTTCGAACTGCTTTAACGAAATTATTTCTATTATCGTCATCTTCGTCGTCTGGCGTAACACAGTTGTCTAAGTTGTTTACCTAAAATAATAAGATTGTACGATGTAAACCTTTGCAAAAATAGGATACTTAAATAGGTACGTCTTTACGTTGTTATGATGCGAACAAATGTTTTCAAAATGATGTGAATGGCTTTGAAGGATTAATATGCTAGACAAGAAGATTTTCTTCCAAAGTGACTTTGAGAGTTTTTTCAGAAATCATTGATATGTATTTAATTGAAAGAATATATTTTTTCTCTTGCATGTTTGTAGCTCTTATTAGTACATAGTGAAAAGTACACGTGTGTATATACTCACATACATATATATGTATATACAAGGTGCTTCATCTAACTTTACCACTTGAAATATTTCTGTTATAGTTAAAACTTTATATAAATATTTCCTACCAAAGTTCCATAGTTTTGTGAGGGCCGGCGTATAGTATTTTAGATATCCCGAGCTTTCGCAACGTGTAAATCTGGACATTGTCACCCATTCCGAACGTTAGCTACTTTCCGTGCGACTTTCCCTTACACTGTATCTGGTCATCGTCACCCACTTGAACCCTTAGACCTTTTCAGGCGTACGTGCCTTAGCCGTAAACAAGCGGATTAGGCCGTGGGCCTCAAGGCCCTTCTTCCAACCGAAATCGCTTTAAATGTAGAAACTAACTTTCTCCAGTAACACCACTTCCACCCTCGCAATAACCAATCCCAGTTCTTATCTCCTCACCCTCCCAATAGCAACCACCAATAGGCTTCTTCGACATTTTCACGTTCCTTCCTGCGGACGTTTTTAGCTTTAGAAAGCTCTGATACTTTGTACAGTCAAGTCATCTCCAATACGCTGTTTTAATAAGGACGTGTTTGTTTTATACAAGTGTTCGAATTTGTTCCTCCCGGGTTCACGACACAAATTTGGCGCAGTCGGTAGGACCAGTCAACGGTGAACGGATAGTAAAACTTTATATAAAGTGTTCTTCGCCTGTGGATTTTTATCCTTTGTGACGGGAGATAATCGTGTCAACCCCGGAAGTCTACGGATCCAGATATCCATTACAGCAGAGGAAGTCAATTATTGGCACGCCCAAGGACTCCTTCACTGGTAGAGGTTTGTGTGGTACATTTTCGAATTTCGTTGCTTGTCAATCGCCTTTGTTACTCAGCATCCTATTACAATGGTTGATCCAACATCACCAGATAATTCCACAACTCCATCTAATTCCACAAATTCATCCGATACTACAGATACTTCTAATACTACGTCCGATTTTCCGATACAGTTTCTATGTAATTTGATTCCTAAGGAATTCACTGGTAATAGATTTGAGCTCGGGCAGTTTTTAGCCAATTGCAATAATGCAAATGAACTTGCCTCAGAAAGACAGAAGACTCCGTTATTATATTTTATTCTTTCGAAAATCTCTGGTAATGCTAAGGAGCAACTCGCTCTTCAGAATTTTCATAATTGGACAGAATTAAAAGATCAGCTTAAGAGGTTGTATCAAGATAAGAAACATTATTGCCAGATAATGGAAGAGTTAAATAATTGTAGGCAGTTTTCTTCCGAAGGTATCAATGCATTTTATCAAAGATTGCTGACCTTGTCCTCAAGGGCACTCAGTGCAATACAGCAATATGAAAGTGATCCTTTAGAAATACCAGGTAAGAAAAGATCTGTAGAAGAAGCAACATTAAATCGATTTGTTTTTCATAGTAGTTCGCAAATTTCACAAATGTTGAGGTGGAAGGATTTTGATAATTTAAATGCTGCGTATTCCGCCGCTGTTTCGGAAGAACGTGCTTTAAATATGCATAAGTATACTAAACAAGGATCTTGTCAAATCTGTAGAAGAACAAATCATGAAACTTCTCAATGTAGATTAAAATCGTCTGGTCTCAATCATAATAGGGTTGTTAATCATGTTCAAACTCCTAATCAGAGTCGGAATAATTACCGCAATCCACATCAACAGTATCCGAAAGATTCTCATCAACCCCATACGCAAAATCGCGATCAGAATCAAAATCATGCGAATCCGAATCAGTATGTCAATCAATCCAAGTCCTGTAATTATTGTAAAAACCGAGGTCACCTGATCACTGAGTGTAGGAAGAAACAGTTTAATAATAGTCGAAGGGAGCAATTCTCAAATCAAAATTCTCCTCGCACAGAAAATGCTGCGATTCATTTAAACTCCCAAGAGTCCCCAGCGACGGACACCGTGCTGACGGACCGAATTTCTCAACTAACGGTGTTCGAGAATTGAATGTCTCCATTTCACATGGTAATTTAGATTATATTGACGCATTTTCTTCGCATTCAAATGACAGCAATAAAAATTTCAGATTTCTGATAGATACAGGTGCGAATGTTTCCCTGATTAAAGCCTGTAAATTAGACCCGGACACGTGTTTTAATTCAAAGGATAAACTGATATTGCATGGTCTTAACCCGAACATTCCTGTAGGAACTGAGGGTAGTTGTCAAATTCCCATACAAATTTGTGTTATTAACGTAAAATTCTATATCCTAAATCAAGCAATAAACGTCCCATTTGACGGCTTATTAGGAAAGGATTTCTTGCAGAGAGAATCCGCAACTATTGACTATCAATCTAATATGCTAACACTTAAATCAGTACCAGTCCCAATTAAGTTAAGTACTGATAAATCCAGAGATCCGAGTGTAAATTTTATTAGTCTTAAAGCTCGGACGGAAACACTTATCAAAATCGAAGTGGAAAATCCTGAAATTTAAGAGGGTATCATTCCAGAGTTAAAATTGCAAAAAGATGTTTATTTATCAAGGGCAATCACAAAAATAAATAAAGATAATAAAGCTTATGCTACAATTTTGAATACGCGAGTAACGGATCAACAAATAAAGCCAATCTCTGTACGTTTGGAACAAATTCCAGAAGCTGCAATTTTCTTATTAGATAATTCGAATATCTCGCAATCGAATTGGAAAAATTTAGTAAAGAAGAATTTAAGGTTGGAACATTTGAATTCGGACGAGAAGGCCTCAGTTTTAGATATTTGTACGGAATACAATGATATATTTCATTTCTCGGATGATGTTTTGACCACTACGAATGCTATCGAACATAAAATTCACGTAACCGATCCGACTCCTATTTATACAAAGTCATACAGATATCCAGAAGTTCATAAACTTGAAGTGAAAAAGCAAATTGATAAAATGCTTAAGCAGGGGATAATACGACCTTCAATTTCTCCATGGTCGGCTCCCTTGTGGATTGTACCAAAGAAGTTAGACGCATCTGGTGAACAAAAGTGGAGAATCGTAATTGATTTTAGACGATTAAATGATGTGACGGTCGGTGACGCATATCCTTTGCCCAATATAGAAGATATATTAGATCAGTTAGGCCATTCAAAATATTTCACAACTCTAGATTTGGCTTCGGGTTTCCATCAGATTCCGATGCGAGATTCTGATAAATAAAAGACAGCATTTACAACGCCTCTAGGTCATTATGAATTCTCAAGAATGCCATTTGGTCTGAAGAACGCTCCTGCGACCTTCCAAAGGCTGATGAATTCTATTCTTACGGGTTTGCAAGGTCTTCAATGTTTTGTTTATCTTGACGACATTGTCGTTTACGCGTCATCAATCGAGGAACATTCTATAAAATTAAAAGCGGTTTTTGAACGTTTCCGAATTAATAATTTAAAGTTGCAACCAGAAAAGTGCGAGTTCATGCGACAAGTGGTAACATACTTAGGTCATGTTATATCCGATAAGGGTGTACAGCCAAATCCAGACAAAGTCAATGCCATCGCTAAATTTCCTGCTCCTAAAAATCAAAAGGATATTAAAGTCTTCCTAGGTCTCATTGGTTATTACCGAAGGTTTATAAAGGACTTCGCAAAAATGGCCAAACCATTAACTCTATTATTAAAAAAAGATATGCCTTTCGAGTGGACCTCTGAACAAACAAAATCATTTGATGTATTCCGCCAGATATTAATTACAAAACCAATTCTTCAGTATCCTGATTTTAGTCAGGAATTTATCCTCACCACGGATGCTTCTAATTATGCAATAGGTTCCGTATTAAGTCAGGGCCCGATTGGAACAGATCTTCCGATCGCGTACGCATCTCGTACATTAAATAAAAGTGAGTAGAACTATAGCACAACGGAAAAAGAGCTTCTCGCTATCGTGTGGAGTGTTAAGCATTTCAGGCCCTACCTGTACGGTAGAGGGTTTACGATCGTAACAGACCATAAACCGCTAACCTGGTTATTCAATTGCAAGGACCCAGGCAGCCGGCTAATACGTTGGCGATTGAAGTTAGAGGATCATACTTATAAAATAGTGTACAAGGAGGGGAAACTAAACTCAAACGCGGACGCATTATCTCGATTTCCGGTAGTAAATGTAGTTCAGAATGATCATTCCTTCGAAAGCTTCATACAGTTTCACTACAAAAATCTTGACATTCCGAAGATCAAATCCATTCCTTGTGACAAATTCAAATATTTTCCTAACGTATTGTTTTATTCAAAGGATTTGGATGATAATAATTTGTTCTCAGAAGCAATACGAGCTGAATATGATATGTCTAAAGTCAAAGAACCTGATGAATTACATTCATTTATCAAACTCATTAAGGGCTCACAAGTAACATATGTTTGCATTTCTAAAACATTCCATTTTGATAAATTGGAATATAAGGAAGTATTCTATTCATTACAAACATTGCACAAGTATCTACGGGAAAACGATTACTCTGGCAACCTTTATATCCATGACGTCACCATCAATAATAAAAATATAAAGAAGGACATGTTTGGTGAAATTATATATTATATTTTTAAGGATACATCAAATATTAATCCTATTATTTTAGACACCGAACGGATCACTCCTAAGTCAAGGGACGAAGTCAATAAAATTTTGCAAGAAAATCATGATTCAAAATTAGCAGGTCATTCGGGTTTCCTTAGGACATATAGACGAATAAAAGAATTCTATAAGTGGGATACAATGAAGAAAGATATAAAAAAATACATAAAGCAATGCCCGTCTTGCCAGGTTAACAAGATCAATTTCCGACCTTCAAAGGCCCCAATGGAAATCACGTCCACATCTAATAAACCGTTCGAAAGACTCGCACTCGATATTGTCGGACCTTTGCCGCAGACCTTAAATGATAACCGTTTCATATTGACAATGCAGGACGACCTCACTAAATTTTCATATGCTGTACCTATTCAGAATCATGAAGGACAAACTGTTAAGTTACTAATGAAGCAACTACAGAACTATCAAAATTTATAACCTTGTTCGGAATCCCTAAAACTATACTCACTGATCAGGGAACTGATTTTACGTCACGATTAATGAAGGATTTGACTAAGCTATTCGATACGAAGCATATATTATCCTCTCCTTATCATCCTCAGACAAATGGTGCTCTGGAAAAATCGCACTTGACTTTGAAAGATTACTTGAAACATTATATTAATGGAAAACAAACAGATTGGGATGAGTTCATAATCTTTGCAATGATGGCTTATAATACTCATGTGCATAAATCCACTGGGTTTTCTCCTTATGAAACGCTCTTCGGAAGCAAGGCATACCTACCTACTAGTATAACTCGAGAACCCACACTTAATTATTCGTATGATGACTATATAGTTAACTTGAAATAAAAACTAAATTACACGCAAAAGATAGCTAGAGACAATTTAATCCAGTCTAAAACTAATTCAAAAACTTATTATGATAATAAGATTGTTTCACATACATATAAAGTTGATGATATGGTATATATTCTAAATAAACAAAATACACCGGGACTAAATAAGAAACTCACACCAAATTATAAAGGTCCTTACAGGATAACAAAAGTTAATTCAAATAATACAGTCCAGATTCAAAAGAATAGGAAATTAATAATTTATCATACTAACTTGCTGAAACCTCTGTTTCAGGTGACCAGGATGAATAAAAAATTTCATCTACAATTCCTCCTGATAGTAGCATTCCCTCTACCTAATTCCGATCATGCCCGTGAAATAAAAAACCCTTATTATGAAATCTTACACTTAGATAATCATTTAGGATTATATTATAACCATCTAGGCAGTGCAAGTTTATCCAATTTTGAATACACTTTGTTAACTTATCTTAATCTCACAATCGCGGATCAAAAATATGATCAGCTACTCAGATTTTATACAAGATCTATGAATATGTGTACTCCACCCAAACAGCCGGTATACGGTCGTGGCGTATATTTTTGTCAAGGTTCTCTCCAAAACTTACAATCGCGAATCTCAGTAATTGGGGACAAGATTGAGACCATAAAGTATATATCTGGCAATAAATTGAATGAAGGAAATAGAATAGTAAAGAGAGCATTATTTAATGGCGCATCTTATGTTTTGCGTTGGTTATTTGGCGTTCCCGATGCCGAAGATGCTAAATTTTATGAGCAAGCTATAAATTCTATTATTTCAGGGAACAGAAATGTTAAGTTACTAATGAAGCAACAAATGGCAATCATGGATGACGTGATTCAGAATTTCAACTCATTTACTCGGGGTCTCCGAGCCAATGAGGATCAGTTTAATGAAAACATAAAATTATTCAATAGCTTCACAAATTCAACTGCCAATTATTTAAATGATCTTTTCACACGACATTTTATTATGGAGCAATTATTTTTCTTATCTCAATTATCATCGGAACTGGAGGAATATTACAATTTAGTTATCTCTTCCATTACTTTGGCAAAACAAAATATATTACATCCACAGATAGTATCTCCTCGAAATCTGTTTCATGAATTGAGCAATATTGTTCTCCAGAACGGATTGAAGTGGCCTATCTCGTTGACATTTTCTAACATACATAAATTTGACAAAGTATGCAAGTTAAACGTTGCTTATATCAACAATACATTAATATTCATTATAAAAATTCCCTTAGTCGAAGATATGCAGTATGAGCTTTACGAAATGTTACCATTCCCCATTCCTCATAATTCCTCAAATATCTATTCTTATATTCAACCTAGTTTTCCTTATATCCTGCTGAGTACAAATAAGGTGTATTATTCACTGCTCGAAATCTTGAAGTATGTCCAACGGCCGATACCAGTGAACGCATCTGCCGTATCAAATACTTAACTCGGACAGCCGAGCGACCAACGTATGAGACAACACTAATTACATTCAGGAGGGTACCTTCATCGTGTCGGATTCACATGGTTCAAGCTGATTTCGAGATATGGTACTACATCCAAAACAACGAATGGATCTTCATCACGGCGCAATCGTTACAATTAACGCTCACTTGTTCTTCGACACATATCGAAGATGTTGAATTAAAGTCTGCTGGGGTTATTCGACTTAAACCTCAGTGCAAGGATTACACAGAGGCAACTGTCCTGGAACCATCACAGGGTGTTATCACAAACCGTAGCCACAATTTGATGATGTATAAAACTGCTGAAGACAATTGCTGTCCCAAGCACCCTGAAAACTCCATGATCACTCCTATGCAGTTAACGTCAATTAAGGGCACCAACATCGGAGCTGAGGATTTCAATTATGTCAATCATAAACTGAAACAACTTGATATTCTATTACAGGAACAGTTAAATAAACCAATTATAGCTCAGTACAGCCCATGGTATATGGTTATGCTAAGTGTAATAATATCCACTGCCGGGATAATACTGATTGTTAACTTCTTACGCTGGTGCGGTATACTACGCCCAATAATCAGGTACCTGTGCCTCGCCAAAGGACAGAGAACAATAGGCGGTACCTGCCACCTTCACGCCATTAACACTAACGTCAACGCTGGACCTGTGGCGAGGACTCAACTGTCACAAGCCTTGGAAGAGGACAACAGGTGCGGATTGGAAGAAAGAGGATTTCATCCACAAATGATTCACAACACCAATGAACGCAATGAAGATGACTTTCCAACTAGACCCATTGTAATACATGGGTTGAGAAGATCATCCCGTGCTCCTTCCGTAAATATGGATTAATCTCATAGCAGTTTCAATAATATGTATGTAAGCGCAGGCATTAAGCATGACTTTTAAAAAAAAAAAAAAAAAAACGTAGAATATATATATACTTTTATATTCTTCTTTAAGTTAAAAGTATTGTTACCGTGATATATAGTCTATCAAATAGTTGTAAGCATAAAAAATAAGTGTATGCAATATTAATTATTATCTTTAACTTCTTTAGTTTAATGATATTCACTCTTGCTTAGATGAAAGCAAATACTTTTGTGTTTATATCTGTGTTTTTTTTATCTATCTATATGCGAATTATTGATTATTAAGTCTCGTTTCAACCTATACCTTCATAATCATTGTGTGAATTCTAATCATGTAATCTTAAAAACTGATTTTTAATCATTCTGAACGACAGTGCGACCTGTATTACTTCGAAATTGTACGATCCATATAACATGGAATCTAATTAATTTACATTTAAAGAATCGTAAATTAATCTTAAGGGGGGAGGTGTTAGATATCCCGAGCTTTCGCAACGTGTAAATCTGGACATTGTCACCCATTCCGAACGTTAGCTACTTTCCGTGCGACTTTCCCTTACACTGTATCTGGTCATCGTCACCCACTTGAACCCTTAGACCTTTTCAGGCGTACGTGCCTTAGCCGTAAACAAGCGGATTAGGCCGTGGGCCTCAAGGCCCTTCTTCCAACCGAAATCGCTTTAAATGTAGAAACTAACTTTCTCCAGTAACACCACTTCCACCATCGCAATAACCAATCCCAGTTCTTATCTCCTCACCCTCCCAATAGCAACCACCAATAGGCTTCTTCGACATTTTCACGTTCCTTCCTGCGGACGTTTTTAGCTTTAGAAAGCTCTGATACTTTGTACAGTCAAGTCATCTCCAATACGCTGTTTTAATAAAGACGTGTTTGTTTTATACAAGTGTTCGAATTTGTTCCTCCCGGGTTCACGACAAGTAACATTAATTTTATTCTGTCCGGAGGAGTTAATGAGATACGAAGATCAACTTTGTTTATTTAAATGGAATGCTATATTTTATTTGTCTGTACCTGATAGCCACGTTAAAAACGAATTCAATGGCCTACAACAGGGTTGACTAACTAGTGGCTCGCGAGCCACCGAGGGTCCCTCCGCTTTGCTGCCACGCTGAACGGCCCCCCTCCATACTGACCAGACTCTGACGATCGCAGTCGATTCCTGCTTCTTTCCTTCTCTTTTCGACTGCGATCGTCACAGTCTGGTAGGTATGGAGGGAGCCGCTGAGCGTGGCAGCAAGGCAGAGGGGCCCCCGGTGGCTTGCGAGCCACCAGTTAGTCAAACCTGGCCTACAACAATAAGTCTCTTAAGATCACTGAAGGTTGTATAAACAAAATTTTCTACCTAATTTTCAGTGCCACTGCGAAGTAACGTTTTGGTAATTTTCGACCTTTTAGAATGCTTCACTTGTTTACCAACATATCTTTGTTTATGTTCGCCACTTGTTACGAGCTAAATCTTAAATTTAAAACAGAAATATTTCAGGTGATAAAGTTAGGTGAAACACCTTACATATTAACACTTTGAATGCTGTCGGCGCGGCGTGTCTTCACGCCGAGGGATATACACTTGATGTATTTGGACTTGATGACTTTGGCGTTTTTTCACATCGATATTGTTTAGAAAATAACGAAATTATTGTCCAAGGGTTTACGAATATTTGCTTTGAAACCAAACCAAACTCATATTTCCCTTTGTGTCTCGCCACTTCAAACCTCGACCTGTTGTTTAGCCGGCATACAGCTAAATCTCCAATAAATCATTTACTAATGAAAATTAAAGTCTTATTAGTTTCTTAATATTTTCTATTAGATCTGCATGAAAATATTATTCGATGGATTGGCTTAACCGTACGTAATGTACAATTGATCTGTAGAGTGTAGAAGTCACTTTAATGACTGTCACAAAATCTTTTAAATTTCATTAGGTACAAGGTGTTTGAAATAGTTTGGAGCGATCAGAGACACGTCAATGAATTTATTTAATAAAGTCAAATGGCTGTGGCACTTGTACAAAGATTCCCGTTCTGCGTCTATGGTTTCCTATTTAAGTGAGGTGCACATTCATTTAAGCACCAGAAACAAAACTTTATTTCATAGAATAGTCGTAGAATTTTTCATTAAGTTAATATTTCATTATTTTATTGTAAACACGTTTTTCAATACTTTAAATGTACAAAGAAAATGTGCGGACTATGACGAAGTACATATTTCAACTTGTATACTGCTGGATACTATTTTTGGCTGTACTACGGTATGACCCAACCATCGTAATGAACCGAAATTTTGAGGGGTTGGGCGGGAGGGTGAGAGAACCTCTAATATAAAATTTTAGCTTCGGGTAATTGTTAGTTTCTGAGATATTAATAAAAACTTTCAACATAATACATTGACTTTACGACAATACGTCTGTCTATACAGACGTTACTAACACAATCATCTTATCGCCGTCTACTGTTTCGACTGTTTCGACTGTTTCACAGCCGACGCTATTAGTATTGGTTGGGGCTAGGTCAGTGCGGGGAGCGCGCCCCCTCTTACGGGCGCGTAAAGCATAGTACCGAACCGATGTGAGTTTGGGAATACTAAAATTGAGACTGCAGTTACAAGCATCGCGCGATGAGGTCAATATCGCTATTGTATTGTCGGCTGTGAAACAGTTGACGGTCACGAGAAAATGATTGCATTAGTAACGTCTGTATAGACAGATTTCAATGTGTTATGCCGAAAGTTTTTTATTAATATCTCAGAAAGTAACAAATACCCGCAGTTAAAATTTTATAATAGGGGTCCTCTTCCCCTCCCTCACAATTCCTCAAAATTTCAGTTCATTACGATGGTTGGATCATACCGTAGCATATTCCTATTTTTTACCGATCGCCCTTACAGCACACTTTGTTGCAGGAATGTCTCAGTTATCTTGCGGTGCACGTAAATTGCTATGCCGCCCCTGTGCAGCATTGTAGGAGATATTTTTGCAACATTGTTTCGGAGATTTTACAGCAATGGTCCCGCGACATTTCCAAGATTTTTCAGCAATGATCATGCAACGTTTCGGAGATTTTACAGCAATGGTCCCGCAATGTTTCGGACAGTAGGGCCAAAAATAAAAATAACGGTATATAATGTTTCTGTGAAAGACGCGACGACATGAATGTGTGTGCAGGCAGAATCGTAGCAGTATAAAACCCGTGTGTCCTTTTCTCATAGAAAATTCTTTTTCCTCAAGAGGATTGGAAACCACGACTTGTAGCATCGTAGACGAACACTTTACCGCCGCAGCTACAACCGTTGCTTGATAAGATTGCTTATGTATTCGAACTTATACTCCTACAATGCAAAACTTTAAATTCAAATTATTCAGAAACGAAGGCTCAATTTGATAAACCCCATTACATCTCACAACAAATCCATTTCGGCGCTTGATGCTGTATTAAATTGATTCATATTCTGTTATGAAATATCTTACTTCACGATTATATTTAAAGTGAAAAAACACCATCGAAATTGTAGTACAAAATTTTTTTTTTTAGTTTTTAGTGCATTTTTAATAAAATCGTTTAACATAAATTTTTTTTATATATTTTTTTGTTTTCTAGTTTTTAGTGTTTGTGGATTTACATTTCACAGCTCAGACTTGGTTACTGTGCACACGCAACTTGATGCGACCCGAATGTTCTTTTTGAGTCAACGAAGGTTGTAAAGCTTCGTCTCGAATATTTCGACACCGTAATTGCGTGGATACCCTAGACGTATTACCGTGGAAGGGTTATTAAATTAGAAACAAAGTTTTAACATATAACAATGAAAAAACCTCTATTCAGTAACAAGTATGTGAACAGATACAAAATGATGAGTTGTGAGTATGTGTTGTTGTTCGTGTGAGTCACGTACGAACGCGTGTCGTCTCTTTTCAATACAACCTGTTGGTCAAGACCTTTTTAGTTCGACCGATTTGAGTTGACTGCCGGACTCGTCCCATTTCTTCCAGTGAGTCCGGCGTAGGTAGCATTGACCCGATTGGCCAATGTTGTCAGTGTCAATCAATCGGGTAATTTCCCTAGGCCAATCGCGTCACCTATTCCCTGCGCCCTTGGCGCGTCTTGTTTGCGGAAGTGACGAGATTTGGCGGGAACCGCTATGTCTAGAAATTTGGCGGCAAAGTCCCTTTTACCTGCCCGCGTTGAGACGGTGCGAAATCGCACGGACACCCACATCTGCGTTGCACGTGGGGCGCGCTAACCGGTGCCCCTTCCGGAGGTATCCATGAGACGGTCAGAAACGTTGGCCTACCTTGGCATTTATGGCAACCTTCTCACTTTAATTGCCGAGTGGCAAATTGAACCTTGCAACGACCAAACCGTCTAAAACTTGTGCATCGCAGATGTGGGGACCGAAGGAAAGCCTATCAATAAATCAACCTCCCAACGGTTCATGAAAGCCCGACTATTTCTTTCCACGATTTATGCAACGCGGAACAGTTACAAATATCTTTTATTGCTGTATACAGTTTAACAGTTTGCTTAAACCCTATAGTGCTAACTAAGTAATTGTATTAATTACTTATATCACATTGTTCATGTTCACATATATTCCATCGGAGGTTGCAAGTGCAATGTAAGACCGTATTATGTGGTCGACATTGCAGAACACTCCACGCAAGGTTGCCAGTGGAATGTAAGACTGCATTCTGTTTGTCGACATTGCAGGAACGCTCCACGTAGGTTGCAAGTGCAATGTAAGACTGAATCCCTATAAAAACCTTCAAAAAAGTAAAAAAATTACGCCAAGTACATGAAAAATCAAATAAATCACAAAAAATAGAAGATAATAATAATTAGAATATAAAAAAAGATGTGAAATCAAAATGAGCTGCAAGTACATAAAGGTGCTTTCCAACTGCGCTTAAGATGACACGACTACATATACACAGGTAAAATGCTGTGTTCATACATTCCATTACTCATATCGCGAACATTTTAATTAACCCATCAAAAAGAATCCCATTTAAAAACATTATCATAAAGTAATAGCTTTACAAAATTAATGATATACAAAAATTGCGCCAATTATAACAATGGCTATATTAAAAAAATGTATTAAATAATATTAAGCAGATATATTTTTATACAAATAAATATTTTAATACGAATAAATATTTTATTCAAAACACTTGGCGCTGCGAATCCTTTGGCGTCACAGCCTTTTCGATGCGATAAAGAATGAAGAATTTCTTACTACGCTGAAAGGAATATTTCACATTTTCACCCTCGACTGCGGGGGGTCGACTACAATTTTCCGGGGTCGGCCGAGGATTCATACCTGTTCCAGAAATAAAATAATTCTTTATTTCTTATCGTATCGATATGGAAGTAACACCGAAGGATGCCTCATATTTTTCCGATGAAAATCATGCCAAATATCGTGTAAATAGGACAACTTTTACATAAGGAGTACAAATAGCTTGTGTCAAAGTAGTCCGATTTGCACGACATTTGGTATGATTTTCATCAGAAAAACATAAGGAATCCATTGGCGTCACGTCCCTTTCGATGCGATGAAGAATAGAATTTCTTAATACGCTGTAATGGATATTTCACCCTCGACTGCGGGGGCTCGACCTCAATTCGCTACGTTGGGCTCAGGATTATTCCGAAAACTGATATCCGTGCATTCCGTGCACACGCGCGAGTACCGGACGATTAAAAATCATTACTTAAAAAAAGATAAAACGTTAAAACCTTCCTCTCGTCAAGCCGAACAAAGTGATGTAACACACTTGTGGCTATAGTTTATATTTACTGAGAAATTGCATTTCAAAGTATGCAACTTCAATTTTATATAATAGTATAGATATATTTATATAATTTCGACTTTGCTGTTCAGAAATGTGATTTGGTTTACAATTCCTCTTAACCTTACATCTACACACATCTCCCGCTCGCTCATCCACACCCATTCTAAATTCTGTTTACACTATCTCGCTTCTATATATTTAACGCAGCCTCTCTCCTATACTATCCGCTTTTCTATTAAAACTAATCCCTCTCCTAACATTCTATTCTATTGCACGCTATTATTCTTATAGCCCTTCCACCACTTCCTCAACTCTTCTCTCCTGAAATATTTTTTCCACACTTATATTTATTCCTTCCACACCTGTACAGTCTTCTGCCAGATGTTTTAACGACCCTATATCCCTTTCACGTAGCTTACACCTTCTACCCTCCTCTTTCATTCAGTATCTATTCCCCTCTTCCATATTTCCGCATCTTGCTCTTGCCATAAGACTCTGGTCTCTTCTCATTCCTCTCTCTTCAAAAAATTTTGGCAAGTTTACCCTATATATGTACTTGTACATTTTGTTGTATCTTGCTTCACTTATCCTATTCCATTGCCATTGCCCTTGGTTTTCTCCGTCCCTCTCTTTTAGTATTCTCGTTATTTCCTTCCCTTCCCCTTTTTCTAGTTCTATTGACTGAACCCGTTTCTATTTAAATACTCTGTCCTCTCTCTACTATTTCTTATGTTACATCCCCCTTTTTTCCTTTCCCTTAGACACTCCTTCACTAGGCAACGTCCTTCCGCATCCTCTATTCTTTCCTCGTATCCAAGCGGTCTTGTTCCCGCTGTAGCTTGTAGCTTCTCCCTCTTACTTTCCTCCAGTACAATATAATCCGGCGTCGTTCTGTCCAGCTTTGGCACCATTATATACTTTGTCTGCACCCTCTCTAATTCCTCCGTTTCTCACCATCCAAATATTTCCACCCCCGTACATCATTATCCCCACTATTAAATAGTCAAACAGTAGTATCCTTTTCTTCCAGTCTTCTCTAAATAATCTGTCCCATATAGCCCACACTTGTCCTACTGCCATATTTGCTGCCGTTGCCCTTTTCCTAACATGTCCTGCGATGTCCCCATTCTTTTGGAGCTTTATTCGCAGGTATCTAAACTCCTTAACCGTTTCAATTTCCTTCCCATTTCACTTCCACTCTGCTTTCTTCTTCTTTCCTTTGCCTTTGCTAAACACCATGATCTTCGATTTTTCAACGTTTAGTTCCTACTTTTCCGTACCTAGATACATTCTCAATCTTCGCAACATCTCCCTCATATACTCTTCCTTCCCCGCCATCATTACCACATCATCTGCGTAACCCAGTGTCCAAAACTTCTCCTTACCCACTCTCCCCCTCCCCGCCGTTTGTACTTTCTCCATTTTCCCCCCTAGATCCTTGGTTACATATCCTTGCTTAACTCCCTTCCCTGTCCAAAATTCCTCTGATTCTGTTCCATTTGCTCTCACTACATTTATAACCTCCTCATACACTTCCTTCGTCCCTTCTATCAAACTTACTCTTACACCTCTTCTTTTCATACATTCCCATAGCTTTGCCCTCTCCACACTATCAAAAGCGGCCTTTAAATCCATAAAGAACGCAAACATTTTTCCTCCCTTCTTGCTTAGCTCTCTTTCCACCACATGTTGCAAGACGTACACGTTGTCCATCGTTCCTCTATTTCTACGGAACCCTGCTTGCGTTTCATTCAGTATTCCTTTTTCCTGTATATCTTCCACTATTCTCCCATTTAACACGGTCGCATACACTTTATACGCTGTGTCCAGTAAGGTGATCCCTCTATAGTTGCCCACATCCTCAATATTGCCCTTCCTCCAATCTCTCGGGAACCTCTTACCATTTGTTGTGTCCCAACCGACACCCCAAGCGTAACGACACCGCGGCATTCCGATTGCCACAATCGAACGGCCGAAAATCGGGCACAACCGCGTAAGCATTCCCGGAAACATTCCGAGACCATCAGCACATGGTGAAACACCCAAAAGCGGGCCAAAGACGGAGACCCCGATGGTCCCCGCTTCGCCCCGATTATAGTATAAGAATGATGCACGAGCAATGCGAGCTCAGACTGTATTCAGACTTGATTGAGACAACATGGAGACTTGATACAGACGCTGTACAAGATCCACGCCTGATAAAGGCATAGTACCAGTCTCACCCAGATCGGGACAGAATAAACTTGTTTAAACCTTACGGTGAGTTCCAACTCTTTAATCAGCAACGATCCCCTACCTTCGGTTTCCGAACCGAATCCTTCCGTCCCGGCATTCTCATCCGAACCTTCGGAGCCCGTTGGACGACGACCGTGAAGGACGACCCGGATTCGCTGCCAGAATCTCGACCCCGAGATTCGCTGCCAGAATCTCGACCCCAGTCGCCTTGACGCAACACATTCCGTACATCCTTTACAATTTGTATTAAACTCTCCCTCAGATTTCCCATGCTGTATATCCACGCCTCCCCAGGTATACCATCCTCTCCTGCTGCTTTTTCTTTTTCAACCCATTCAGTTGCTTTAGGATTTCTTCTTCCGTCAACTCCTCTTCTGCGTGTTCCATCTCTATCCTTTTTCTCTTTTCCATTGTTACTCTTTCCTCCGATTCCTCTAACAGCTTGATAAAGTGCTCCCTCCATTCCTTGATCGTAATCTTTTCCCCTAACTCCATCTTCCTTCTCATTTTCTTGTTTATAAATTTCCATATCTCTGTTACTGTCCTTGCCTCCTTTATTTCATTTATAGTTTTTTCTCTACTCTCATTCATCTTTTTCTTCCTCAGTTCCCTCATCTCCTTCTTCCTTTTAAAGAACTCTTCCCTTGTCATGCTCCCTTGTTTCCATTTCTTATAGGCGATCTTAACTTTCCTCTTCATTGTTTTACATTCCCTATCCCACTATCCCTTCCTTTGCATACCTGCTTCTTCTCTTTGCTTCTTCTCCTCTCCTCTCCAGAATCTATCCAGCCCGCTTTCGGTACTTGCTGTTGTGCCTTTCCCTCTGTTTGCTCTTGTCACTGTCCTCTCTTCAATCCCACCTTCCTTACCTACCGCCCCTGCTACCTTCTTTACCGACTTGTTTCGGTCTCCCATCCTACTGTGAGCCCTAACCTCAACTGCTTGCTCTCTGCTTCCGCACCTTCCTTCTCCCCTTATACCCTCTTTTTTCCACTTCCTTTACTTACCCCCTTTCGCGACCTCCTCTACGCTATTTCTCTATATCTCCTTTTACAATGCACCCTCTTAAACTAACAGATATTCTATAAATCTTACACACACTCGTCACAGTCCACTCGCCTATATGCACGCCCCCTAACCAAGTCCCGGGTTTAATAGTAGATATAAGAACATAAAAACAGACGGGATACCAAGATACCTAGTCAATAAAAAGAAAAATGGGAGTCAAAGACTGATTGCGAAGGCGAGATGTGACAATTTAGAGGAAAAGAACAGGTTCTGGAGTTAGGCGATGTTATGCGGGTTATGCGGAGAGGGAGAGGGTTCGTTTGCGCACCTGTTTAGAGAGTGCAGTATGTTTGAGGTGAAAGATATAAGAGTGGGTGAAATTCTAAGTGGATAAGGGTTCAAAAGAAGGGACAGAATGGCTTAGGAAGTTAGTTAGAGAAGGAAAGAAAAGGGTAGAGAAAGGTGAGGCCGGCAGTGACGTCAAATAGCACAATATAGATACGTGATAAAAGAAAAGGATGCATGCAGGAACGGCAATGGGACAAGGATGCGATAAAAGATATTTTAAATGTTAATAAAGTTCAGTTCCTTGTTAAGTTGAAGATTAAGTTTAAGTACATATAGTTTCTGTGAACCAAACCAACCAAGTACCTGTTTTAAGGCCGTTGGGCTGAAATAATGCATATATTAATTTCCGAGATATTAACAAAAAGTTATTATTAATTTGTTTTTTTTTACATATTAAGCTTGAACTACGTACACGTAGCTGCGTGACGAGGGACCCTCTCGCCCCCCCCCCCCAAATCTAGTCCCAAACCTATACCGATACCTCGGAAACGATCAACACAGGTGTAGCTGATAAATATCTCGAAAACTAAAGCCGAGCGGCGGTAACATGTATAGGAAAAATTTGTTCAGAATAATGACTTTTACAACATATTTCAAGGTCATCAAAATCGGCCGTCATTTAATCTTGCAACCCGCGCGAACAGGTAAAACGACAACAGCGCCTCACGGACGCATCCCACTAAAACCATGCACCGGTCCGGCGTTCAGAGAGCTGCCAGCGAGAACTGGACAGCAGTGATGTTCGAGCTTCGAGAATTTTAGGACGATCTCTTTCAAATTAACGTCGCAAAGAGCTATTCGAAATTTTCCGGCTCGGGTTTTAAATGATAACCCTGTATAATTACCGAAAGTATTGACAGTATTATTCTAGAGTTCCCGAATATTTGCTTTGAAAATAAACCAAGCTTGGACGTTGCTTTGTGCCTCGCGCATAGTGCGCGAATTTTCCGCATCTAGTTGAAGTATAATCCGAGATAAAAAACTTTTATATACCAGCGGCTATCATGCTAAAATTTCCATGAAAAATGAATAATGATGACACTTTCATAATAAATTAAATTCTTTTTTCAGTTATAAATCTCATTTTAGTGATTCATAACTAATTGTAAGAGGAATATACAATTCAGTATGTTAGCGTCAACGTGTTTTTTAATGTAGTCGAGGCCGGATAGCCTCATGCTGTTCCGCCTTTGAGGGATTTATGACTGGGATTTAGGTTGTGTGTGGCCTTGAAGAAGGATGCACGAGAATAAACTTTAGCAGCGTTGTCCAGCGTAGGAGTACCACACTCGCATGCTTCCCCTTCTAACCGTTCCGTCTCCACACAGAATTCGCGAGGAATAATAGCGTTACGAATACACGCGTAATATGTAGCATCTGAGCAATATATTACATCAGGCCTGCCCTATAGAGTTCAAATACCTCCTCAAGTTCTGGGACCTGGGAAACAACCCAGCGCGGAACTGTTACCTTACAAACCACAGCATGGGCTGCGGGAGAACTGCAAGACTGTGCGTGCGTCTATACTGGTTTGTATCACGAGTCTATATAGCTGGGCCTCACGCGTGTGGGCGCACACACACTCTTGCAGTTCTCCCAAAACCCACGCAACAGTTAACAAGGTAACAGTTCCGCGCTCGGCTGTTGCCCGGGCCCCAAAGCTTAAGGAGGTATTTGCATCCTAAAGGACAGGCCTGTACAACATACATAATAATGGAAACATTAGCCCAGGCCTGACCAGTAGGGAGCCGAAGACCTCCTTAAGTTCTGGGACCGGGGTAACAACCGAGAATGTTACCTTGTTAACCGTTGCGTGGGTTGTGGAAGGACTGCCAGACTGTGCGTGCATCCATGCTGGCCTGTACCATGAGTACAGGGTGTCCCAAAAATGTTGGAGTTCCTTGAATGGGGTGACTCGTGGGGTGATTTGAAACAACTTTTTCCTTAGCGAAAATGTTCTCCGAGGCATTGTTAACGAGATATTAACAAAGATCCCCGACCAATCAAACCTCGAGTCTATCTTGGGTTAGGTCGTATACCTGGGACCAGCTGTGCACTAGGCCCGTCCGTCGATGACAAGGATTGGTACAGTCACCTAGTGACACAGGTTTTCAAGCTGCAGGTGAAGTGTTACGCCTTTTTCATTTGCTATTCTACGCAATTTCCTTCGTTTCATGCCGACTTGTTTCTTCGTCCCATACAGCACACTCTCATTGCTGCACAGTTGCAGGATCGTTGCAGTGCAAGATTACAATGTTGCACGCAACGTTGCCGCCATATTCCTATGTCCGCCTTCTGCAACGTTTCGGGCAGTAGGGCCAAAAATATAAATAACGCGATGATATCGAATGTGTGCAGAATCATAGAAGTACAAATGCCGTGTTTCTTTTTCTCATAGAAAATTTTTTCCCCCAAGGGGATTCGAACCGGCGGGCCTGTAGCGTCGTAGACAAACACTGTACCGCCGCAGCTACAACCACTGATTGATAAGACTGCTAACGTATTCGAACTTATATTCCTACCGTGCAAAACTTTAAACTCAAATTATTCAAAAACGAAGGCTCATTTTGACAAACTTTATTACAGTTTTGTAACACTACACTAGTCGATTTAGTCGATTTAGTTGCGACCTACAGCGGGGGGAGCATACGGCACGTGCTGGGGTCCCGGGCGTCACTCGGGCCATGTGGCCATTGAGTGTACAAACATTCGAAGAGCGGGAGTTCCCCCAGGGCTGACCGCGCCGCCCGGTGTGACCGCATCTCTTTCCCCTGCGCTGCCACGGAGTCAGAGAGTCTCCCTTCAACGGCCGAAGCCAAGCAGGGAGGGACGACTTACCACTTGGTCCGGGGGATCACACCATCTACCCTGCACGGCCCGGGCAGACGGGCCTCCTCCCAAAGGGGGAGGGAATGGCTTTGAATGGCCGCCTCCTCATGGTACGCATTAACCCGCCAGGATTCTACCCCATTTTCGGGTACGCGTCTGCTTTTTATAGGCCCGGGCCAGGTTACGGACGGACCGTACTCACGGGGGTGACCATCGACAAGGGTGGGCGATCTCTACCTAAGACGCACTCGTAAGTGCGCCGGAGTCATTATGCGTTGCACAAGCCACCCTCTCCGGCCTTGACAGTACCAGCCCATCGCTAAATGAATTCGTGGTGTATGGAACCATGTCTCGACGCCGCTCTACCAGATCTCCTATCCACCCCGTAAGCTCGCTTTTACTCGTCGTCCTGAACCCGGAGTTGCCGGGTCCACTTCACGTCCCCGCTGAAAGCCTTCGGACTGCGCGAGCACGCGCGTACGATACCTCTGGCTTGTTGGGGTGACGGCTTTTTTACCCTCATAAGGCTAGCTGTTCCTTCCTCCTACTCCCTCCCTCACTCCCCATTGACTCGACTCCCTAGCACTCCCCCCTCTTATTCCTGTTTCCCGAGACTTCCCATAGCTATCCTATACTGCAACTCTGCCCCATTGTTTACCCTCGTCCTCCCTCCCCCGACCTACGCTCTTTAATCCCGAGGTTAAATCATAGGAAGGAAAGAGTCCCCGCGGCAAGAGGGCCTCGGGGACGCACCCTCCCCCACCCCTCACCCATTCCAGGTTAGATCAGGTCTGATAAATTGTTGCGAGATCTGATAGCGAGGCACGGTCCAGAATGGGGCGGTAACACTACACTAGCGGACAAAAAAGTTTCCACTTTTCGATTTGTCCTATTTGTGTTATTTTTTAGCATACATTTGGAACTGTGATATGTTTAATATGCACATTCTGATGGAGAATTTAAAGCTGTATAAAACTCAGTTAAAGTTGAATTTATTTAACTGACAAATAAAAGTGTAGTATGACATTGAACGGGGTAACACATTTTTGGGGCCGACAAAAAAGTTACCACGTTTAGTAACTTTTTAGGTTGTCCTAAAAGCAAAAGGTGTCCCCACAAAATATTAGATTTTTTTTTATTGTTAGCTTTAAAAATGTGTTGTCCTGTTTAATGTTATGTAGGGTTTTTGTTTATTAGTTAAATAAATTCAACTGTAACTGGGTTTTATACAGCTTTTAATTATCTTTCAGGATATGTATATTAGGCACATACTACAGTTTTAAGTTGATATTAAAAAGTAATAGACGTAGGGTGATTCGAAAAAGTGGTAACTTTTTTGTCCGCTACTGTAAGTATGTACTACAACTTCCACCCTGTATCATTCTTCACATTAAAATATACAGGGCGAGTCACCTAACATTTAAACTTAAAATATCTCCGTTGTTTTTAATGATACGAGAAAATGTCTCAGGAATAAAATGATTGCTAGACAAAAAGACAACATATTATACATAGTTGAATTTGTATTTTTATTGGCTATAACGTTACAGTAATGAAAATATGCCATCCCATTAAAAAAACCATCGATGATATTGGCACAGTGAGTAAATAATACTAAACTATCAAATGAAGAAGTTCAATATATTTTAGTTTTATAAGCAATTCAAACGTGTCTGTCACGTACGACGATCTATTTGTTACGGTTCGCTAGCAACAAAAATAGATAAGAACATCAATCAGTGCATGGCTGACTTCGCTCGCAAAACTTTAATACCCAACGCTTCCACCGTTTAAGCGCGAAGTATATCACTAGTTCTCACACATCAAGCTGTTACATTAGTAATCACAATATCAGACGCAAATATATTTAAACAACATCTTTCAGATTAGACAAGAGTTACATGAATTAAATGAGTTAGACGAATTAAAACATTTATCATATAATCATATATAATCTCATGTTTAAGTCATCTAACCTAACGAATTAAACCTATTGAAATATATAACATATAACCTATTTAAACACATTTTTAAAAAAAACTTTACACAGTTTTAATTCCAATTTCCAGAAGAACAGTTAAGAAAAGTTCATTTATGTTATATATTCGTGTTATATATTTAAGACACGCATGCTCTCGCACAGAGACTTAAAGCGTTGTTTAGTAAGCGCCTTGGTAAAGATATCTGCCTTCTGCAACTCCGATGGAATATATTCGACGTTGTTTGACATTTCTTTGGCTTCTGATTTTTCCCGAATAAAATGATAGCGAATGTCAATGTGTTTTGTCCGTTTAAGATATTCCGGATTTTTGACTAATCTAATTGCGCTTTGATTGTCAACAAATATCACAGTCGCCTTCTCAGAGCCACAATTTAGATTCCTCAGTAATTCACGCAGCCATACGGCGTCCTTGCAAGCAGTCGAGGCTGCTACATATTCCGATTCTGTAGTAAGTAGTGGGGCTATGCCGATTCTGGACCAAATTGGGGCGAGGGGTGAGGCGGGGCGGGGGGTACCGAGGGCGCGGGGGCGAGGCGTGGAGGGGGTACCGCGCTCTCTGTCGCGATGGGCGCGGGGCGAGGCGGGTACCGAGTTCGTCGGTGAGGGGGATGACGTCACAGGGGCGGGGGATTTCAAGATGGCGTCGCGCGCGCAACCGTTTGCCGTACGCGTGCGGGGATCGGTGCACAGGCGCAAAGGGATGTACCACGGATGCTGTAATTCGACACGGATGACGATTCGAGATTAATTAACCTAAACAGCGAACCGTCTCACGATCGCCGTGAAAGAATGCAACGTCGCGCTCGTATAAACATCCGCCTACGCAATATAATTCGACGCGCTATCGCGATAACTATTCGAGATCGATTGATCTCGAACAGCGCAACCGCCTCGCGAAAGAACGCAACGTCGCGTATAAATATTCTCCAACGAAAATGTTTTTACGCTGTTTCACACGCCCTTGTCCCACTTATAATCGCAATACATGCAAATACTTGAAATGTTATTTCGCAGGGAAGGAGGAAGGTAGGTGAGTAAACCTGACATATGAATATAAAGATTTGTAATTTATTTGGCTTAATTATCCCCCTCGATAACATCGTCAGCAAATAAATCACTTAATAATAAATCTATAGTAACTTGCGCAGGGTCAGTTTGAACTGAAATATCGCTAGCCTGAAGCCCCGATACCGCATTCGTAAAAACGGCGTTATAATCAATCCTTTTCGCGTTGACGCAGTTTCGCCAAACCACGCTCTTTGGAGCATCGGCACGATACCGCTGATATATATTTCCGTGTACATAATCATCGTCGTCATCGTCTAATAAATATGTTCGCTGCGCATGTCGATTGAGCCAGAATTGCTCGTCCCCGTAGTGAGCATCCGGTGGTTCATCGCGTATGGTGTCGGCATTGTGGAAAACCTTTAAAAAGATGTCACCATCGTGAACACCTTCCGCCTCGTGAAGTTTTCCACCTTGAATATTTTCGGTCTGAACCGCGACATTTCTGCACGTCACATACACTTTCGGGCTGGAAGTATGGACGGGTGTCACAGCAGAGGTGATCGTAGCTGTAGCTGGACGATTCAAATTCACGGGCAATGACATAATCTGAAACCGATTTTTTTCATATAATTCTCAAAGTTACCAACAGAACGATTCACTAAAATACGATAATGAAAACTTACGGTATTGTTGGATTGTATGTCCCGTGCGCTGAACGGCTGACGATATCCTTCCAAAGCATTCTCCTTCGGAAGCAGTCTTCTTCAAACCAATTTTACTCGAAGCACTCAACCTATATGCAATAGACTTAGACGCAATAGACTTAGACGCGATAAATTCTTAAAGCGTTTCTCGTAGCAACGTATGTCTCGACAGCTACGGTAGCATTTGAGATCTGAGTTTAAGGTGGCCGCTGCACGATCACGCATAAGGAAGTATAGCGCAATAATTATTCGAGCATCACCCAACGTATTTTGATGAACGAGAGACCACCGTGACGGGTGTAAACACCCTTATCGCGAGCGCTCGAATTTGACACACGTGGTAACGCATCGAGCCAGCGCGGCATCGCGTCACCCGATCGAGTCGTCGAGGGTGAGAGCGAAAGAATGCGAGAGCGAAGAAAAGAATTCGGAGCGATAACGACTCGCGAATCTCGACTAGGGTATATGGTTAGATATTCAATCAGAGCCGCGCAGTCGTTCGGTAAAAATCTTCGCGACAACATTTGTCAAGCATCATTCGTCCCCGGGTTTTCGATATCCGGACCATAATCGCATCACGCGGAAGAGTCGCATCAACCACTCGTGCCTTTTAATTGAATATTGAATATTGAATATTGAAGAAGAAGAAGAAAAGAGAAGTAAACATGGACGTATTCATGGACACGTACAGGGTTTTGTCCCGGATGTCCGTGCTTTTACACACCATTGCGGAATTCAGGGACTGGACGGATCGGTGCGACGCGTGCTTGCGACTCATCGTCGAGTATCAGTGCGGCGAAGGAGTGTCGGTGGCATCGAAACAGCGTCTGGTATCGCTGATCGCGCGAATAAAGACATTGCGCGCGATGGTGCGGGAAAAGTTTTCGCGAGTAAGGCTCGGGGTGTCGGCTCGATCGACGGCACCCAAAGTCGTATGGGAAGATGTGGAATCAGCGTTTTGGAATCTTATTTCAACCGGTGCGGTCATCAACGTGGGTTACATCGATCCGCGTCAATTTTTGGAGGGAGCTCGACAAATTACGATCTCGCGCGTCACGGACGCTATCACCCAACATTAAAGCGTGGTCGTGAATACGGTCCTGAACGCGGAGTTTATGTTGGGTGAGAATACGGTCATGAAAAGTTTCGGTACGCGAAATCGCGTACTGTTCAGGACATCGAACGTGCGCGAGTGGTATTCGAAGCACGTGGTCGCTCCCACGTTAGTGGCGATCGAGGAGTTTCAAGATCGCGACAGTGGATGGGCTCTGAGGGCTGTGCTAAACCTCCTAATAAACATTAATAGGCATAACCCTCTTCGCGCCGGTTGCGACGTACCGCTTCCGCGCGCCGTCGTCCTGAAAAAAAGCGGTGGTGAACGTAAAGAGCAGAGACAATGCGTGCTTCTTGTGGTCCGTTGTCGCCAGTTTGTGCACTGCTGCTACGCACGGGGGTAGGGTCGCGTCGTACCCTCATTACTCGACGGTACTTCGCACGGACGATATGACTCTCCCCGTGACGTTGGATCAGCTGGCGAAGTTCGAGAGGTTGAACGACGCGTCGGTGAACGTGTACGCGTGGTCCGACGGAAGCTGCGCGCCTCTGCGTTTAACCGAGGACAAGCGAGAGAGACACGCGAACCTGCTACTGTTGCAGGACTCCAAGGAGCCACAACGATATCATTTCGCGTGCATTCGAAGCATGTCGAGGCTGATTTCGAAGCAGCTCGGTAACCATAATGGACAAGTATTCGTTTGCGAAAGGTGAGTCGAATACGGAATATTTCGATCGATGTATTATTATTATTTATTCTTATGTTTATTATTGACGTTGTTATCGTTGTAGATGCATGAGTTACTTCTACTCGTCCGAGCAATTGACAAAACACATCGTGGACTGTCAACGCATGAACGAGTGCGCCATCGAATTGCCGTCCGCGAAGGAAAGATGGTTGCAGTTCCGGAATTTCAAGAACAAGGAACGAGCGCCATTCGTCGTATACGCGGACTTCGAGTGCATGCTGAAGGATGTCGAACCTGCGGAGCGGAGTCGCACGTACACGTACCAGCAGCACAGAGCGTACAGCGTAGGATACTACATACATTGATCCACCGACGTGTCTCTGTGTCGCTATCGCGCGTATCGTCACAAAACCGAGTGCGTGAAATGGTTCGTGCGGGAACTTCGAGATTTTGCCGACACTGCCTATTCGTGGTTACGGAACGCGAAACCAATGAACTCGTTGACGAGCGAACAGTTGCGTAGTTTTAACGACGCGATCGCGTGTCACGTGTGCGGGCAACCTTTCGTCGACGCGGACAAAAAAGTGCGCGACCATTGCCACTCGCCGGGCGAGTACCGAGGCGCGGCTCACGTGACTTGCAACTTACAGTTTCAGCGATCGTACACGATACCGGTCGTATTCCATAATCTGGCAGGATACGACGCGCATTTCGTGATCAAGGAGTTGGCGACCGCGTTCGAGGGACAGATCGACTTGCTGCCGGTGACGAAGGAGCGGTACATATCGTTCACCAAGCCCGTAAAGGGAATGGACGCTGAGAACAACGATTGGCGAAGGGGGTTGAAGTTCCGTTTTATCGATTCGCTGAAGTTCTTGGCCGCGAGTCTGGAGAAACTCGCTTCGGACCTTGGCGGAGAACGACTTGCGATTCTACGACGCGAGTTCCAACACCTGACCGATCATCGTTTCAATCTCCTGACCAGGAAGGGCGTCTTCCCGTACGACTACGTGACGTCATACGCCAAGCTGAACGATTCGTGTTTACCGTTCCGCGAAGCGTTCTATAACCGGCTGAACGATAGTGCCGCGTCGGAGGCCGATTACGCGCACGCCGCGAACGTGTGGAACTCTTTCCGCGTACAGACATTGGCCGAGTACAGCGATTTGTATTTAAAAACGGACGTATTGTTACTCGCCGACGTATTCGAAAGTTTCCGCACCGACTGTATCGCGAGTTATGACTTGGACCCTGCGCATTATTTCACGCTTCCAAGTTTCACGTGGGACGCGATGCTAAAGTACACGGGCGTACGGTTAGAGTTTCTGACGGACGTGGACATGTTACTGTTTGTGGAGCGTGGCATACGCGGCGGTCTGAGTCAATGCTTGCACAGGTACGCGAACGCCAACAACAAACACCTGCCTGCGGGGATGTACGACGAGTCGAAGGTGTCAACGTATCTGATGTACTTCGACGTCAACAACTTGTACGGATGGGCGATGTCGCAGGCTATGCCGCAAGGAGGGTTTCGATGGCTGGACGATGCGACAGTGGCCGCGCTAGACGCGTCGTCCCTGCCCGACGACGAGGACTCCGAGGGATACCTGTTGGAGGTGGACATCGAATACCCCGAAGAGGTTCATGACGCGCACGCCGACCTACCGTTCTGCCCGGTGCGCGAGCACGCGCCACACGGTAAACAGACCAAGCTGCTTGCCACGCTCGACGATAAGGAGCGATACGTCGTTCACTATCGCTACCTGAAACAGTGCGTGCGACACGGTTTACGCGTGGCGCGAATTCATCGGGTGTTACGATTCGATCAGTCGCCTTGGTTGCGCGACTACATTCGATTGAACACCGATTTGAGGACGCGAGCCACGAGTGAATTTCAGAAGACTCTATATAAATTAATGAACAACGCGGTGTACGGGAAAACGATGGAGAATGTGCGGAATCGCGTAGACGTGCGACTGGTGACGCGGTGGGACGGTCGTTACGGCGCGGAAGCGCTGATCGCGAAGCCGAACTTTCACAGTCGTACGATTTTTTCCGAGGAGTTGGTTGCGATCGAAATGCGAAAACTCAAAGTGAAGTTCGACAAGCCGATATACGTGGGAATGAGTGTACTGGACGTATCGAAAGAATGACTGTACGAGTTCCATTACGCGTACATGCGCGCGAAGTTCGGTGATCGGTGCAAGGTCCTGTACACCGACACCGACAGTTTAATGTATAGCGTGGAATACGATGATGTATACGAAACGATGAAGCGCGACGTCGACCGATTCGACACGAGTGATTACGCGGTGGACAATCCGTACGGTATGCCCCGCGTAAACAATAAGGTGCCGGGACTCATGAAAGACGAGAACAACGGCGTCTTGATGACCGAGTTCGTCGGATTGAGGTCCAAGATGTATGCGACTAGAACGTTTAACGCTGCAGCGGGGTCTACGAGCGAGACTAAAAAAGTGAAGGGTGTGCGGAGACACGTGGTCGCGAACGATATACAATTGGACGATTACATTCGTTGCCTGCACGATCTCACCGAGAAAGCGGTTCGGCAGAACAACATTCGATCGAACCGGCACGATGTGTTTTCCGTGAGTGGGGAAAAGAACGCTCTCAGCCCGTTCGACGATAAGCGGTGTATTTTAGCCGATCGGGTCAGCACCCTTCCGTGGGGGCATTATCGAATCCCCCAGCTCAAGGCCCACGAACGCCTCGAGCTTGAGCCCGACGAGTCCCTCGAGAATCCCGTTGTCTTATTGTACGTTTGTATGATCGTACGTTTGCATGTACATATGTATATACGTTTCGTTATAAGCGTTTCTTTCTTTCGTTCATACCATTTATCTATTTACGAATATCTGATGTATGTATGTATATAGCGTAGAATGGATAAAATTTTCTATTTTCTATTCGTGTTAGTATATATTTTTTTCCTTATTTTGCTAAAATTAATTGTACGCATATATACGAGAAGAAGGAGAATAATTGAATAAACGGACAATGTATATATATTTATATGTATTTATATGTATTTATTTCAGTAACATAGCGCGTATTTATAATCGTGAATCATAGAATATCCTTGTCGCGTATCCACGAGTTCCGCGACGAATCGAATCCGAGCCACTTAACGTACACCTGGTTTCCTTTGCGACGAATAATCTTCTCGACCAGATAGACGTCCGGATTCGCGACCGAATGCAGTTCGTACTCGTAGAATCCACCCGAGATCGGCTCTCCCGTGGAATCGCGTAGAATGTACGTCACCGGGTACGTTCGTTGTACGGTTACGATTTCGAACACCTTCGTCGACCAGTTCGGAGTGTATCCCCTCTCGAAGAGGGTCTTGAACTTTCTCACGCGTACCTTGTCACCGACGTTGAATTTCTCGCGTCGTCGAACACCTCTCGATGCGGAAGGGAAGAGGGGCTCATTCGCGGCGAACGACAAACGCGTCGTGGGGGTCACGTCGAAGGGTCGAGCGTTGATCGTTCGATGCTTGCGATGATTGTAGGTGCGTACGAGTGCAGGTAACAGGTCGACCCAGCGATAGGACGCGTTCAAGGAGAATTGTTTCCACATGAGGTTTTTCAGCGTGTGATTGAAACGTTCTACGATCGACGCTTTCATCACGCTGTACGTGGAGTAGTAGTTGATCCCGCGTCTCTTCGCGAATCGTTCGAACTCCGCGTTGTAAAACTCTTTTCCCATGTCGGTTTGTAAATTTCGCGGGCATCTGTCGCTCCGCCGCAACACGGTCGCGAACGCCTCGGTCACGTCGCGTCCGCTTTTCGTTTTCACGGGTACGGCCCACGCGTACTTGCTGAACGCATCGATGATCGTTAGTACGTAGTGATATCCTCGATTTTGCTTCGCGTACGGACGCATCTCCACCAAGTCGGCCTGCTATGAATCATCGTAACCGCGAATCGTAACGCTACGCCGTGGGAAATTTCGTCTCGCGGGAGCGTGTAACTCGTTCACTAATCGTACTCGTTCCTTGTTCATGCTTCGCGGGTGGGCGTTAGAAGTAGTACGAGTTCCTCGAGCGTTCGTAAAATGCAATCGGTACGCGTCTTTCGCAAACGACCGTCTTCGTTCGACGATCCGGAGTCATAGCCACTGTCGTCGGGGTCAGGATCAATAATCATCGTCGTCGTCGTCGTCGTAGTCGATCCTCTCTCGCTTTTCGCTGATCCTTTCGTTCGTACAGATCCGTGATCGTTATCGCGGTCGGTGTCGGCGCCGACGTCTCAATCCCCTCGAGTCCGTCTTTCGAGTGATCGAAGCGTCGTTCCATCGCGTTATTTAAATCGTCCTCCAGTCGAGACAATTTCGCCTCAACGATGTCCGACATCGTTCGTTGGACTCGCGTCTCGAGTTGAGATCGTTGATGCTCGGCGTCCAGTCGCGCGTTCGCGATAGCCGTTTCGATTTTCCGAGTAAAGCGTTCGTCCACCGCGGCCAATAGTCTCGTCATTGTCATCGCCGTTTCGTTGTTGTTGTTGTTGTCATTGCGTAACGAGGTACCAAACTTGTTCACCGACATGACGATGCGCGCGCCCCGAACACTACTGACGAGACGATCACCGGATCGCTCGATTTAAGATATATATTTGTCCTCGCGAAGTTCCTCCAGGATCGATGCGATTTCGTTATCGTGACACGTGTGACCTGCCGCGCGCGATGCCACGAGCAACGCAAGTCTATCGACCAATTCGTTCGGATCGTTCCAGTACGAGTAATCGATCGCGTTATCGGTGACCGTCATCGATTCGTCGATGGGTAATCCTAGACCATGTCGCGTGCCGCACCCGCCGTCGCCGCCGCGCCCGCCGCCGCGCCTAACGCGTCTGATACCCGATGTCCGCACCCCGCCGATCACCAAGGATATGATTTTCTTATACTTGTACCCCCTGTTACCCAGCGTGGGCTTGCTCGGCGAATGGTTTCGCTTTTGCGCGTTCGTCGACAACAAGATGCGTCGGTACGAGTGGAGATCCTTGTCCGTGCACGTCCGATCGTTGGGTATTTGCATGAAAAGCAATTCGTACAAACCCCGAGTCCCCGAGTATCGCGTTCCGTTCACGCGAATGTCATCGCCGTCACCGTCAATGGCGAGCACGGAATCGCCGATCATTAGGTCGTCGTCGGGCCCCAAATATACGCGGTACACGTTGTCGATTCGTTTCTTGGAATCGGTGAAGAATAGTCGCAGGTATTCTCGCGATAAGGGTCCTTTGGCGTTCCGTATATACACTTCGATATCATCGACGGGGCTACGCAGCGTGTCCAAATCGCGAACCTTTGCTGGCGACTCATCGTCCCGAATTTTTTCACCGTCGTCGACATCATCGACAACATCGCTGTTGTCGTTATCGTCGTTGTCGTTGTCGTTGTCGTTGTCATCGTCGTTGTCGTTGTCGTCGTCGTCGTCGTCGTCGCTAGATTCTGGAAGGTTATTCGAAAGTTCCTTGGATGTATCCTCGGTGGCGTTTCGGAGTCTCTTCAACGACTGTTGTTGTTGTTGTTGATCGTATTCGTGTTTCTTATTCACAGACCGCGATCGCGATCGAGGCGTTGAGCGCGTTTTCAACGCCGACCCGTTCTCGATCAATCGTTTCAGCGGTTCGACGATGAGACGCGTGCTCGCCTCCATAGCCGCTTCCGTAGCCATTTTACCAATTTTCAATGCTAAGCACTTTTTACGTATAACGTCGCTGACTTTGGCAATTTCTAGCTTTGCATTCACCTTTGCGTCCACACCCTGGCGTTTCGTTTCTTTTTGGTGTTTCGCCCCTTTCTGTCGATGACGTCGACGATGTTTACGCGTATGCTTCGCGTCGGCGTTGCTCGAGGTTATCATAGTCGGCGGTGTCGTCGTCGTGGATTCGTTAGACATATCGTGTCGATCGACGAACGACTCGCGGTTTACTGAGGTCCGCCAGCTACGACGAACTCGTTAAATCCTCTCCGATATCGACCTTCGTACATGGACCTATCCTTATCGATCACCACGAAATCGTATCGTCGACGCCAACATCTCGCGCACAATTCGTTGAACGACTCGAACGTCATGTCTGTGTTCACGTGATCGTTGTACACACGACGCAAGTTCGTGCCGTCTTGTTTGAACAGCATGAGAAAATTCACGTTGTCCCTGATCAAATGTTTAGGTATTCTAGCGTACGACTGACACAAATAGAAGCAGTCCACGTTGGCGTGACGGCCCATGGAGAAGTATTCGCGTATCGCGTTCTGTTCGTCGCACGCCACGTCGTCGAACACGAAGATCGAATCGGGCCGAGCGTCTCTCGGTGGAACGATCTCAGCGTTGTCGGAGTAGGGAAAGTATTCGATTCCGTCGACGCGCGACAACACCTGTTCGAGATATCGATACTTTGGCTGATGCAACGATTTCGAGTATACGTACACGTTCTCGAAGCGCAAACCGTTCGGACTCTCTAGTATGCTCAAAAGCACGTTCGTTTTTCCGCACCCGGACGGACCGCAAATCACGCCTCGCACGCTGTTCGGCAACAACGGGCCGTGTCTGTTCGATCGACTCGCGTCCCTATCGTCCTTGAGCATTCTGTTCGCGGTCACGCGAATAACGTCCGACTGTTTCGCGAATCGCATGTTCGCGCGCGCGTCTATGACGAGGGACGACTATTTATATTCGTGGCACGTGTCGCGCAGGTCACTATCGTTGTGATCGGTGGAGCGCGCGTACGCGTTTATTATTGTAGAGTAGCTATCGCGGTTATTCTAACGCAGGTGTATGGTCGCATTAACGACCGCGGCGTCTCGCGAAGTAGGGAAGAGGAATCTGAAGAATAATAAGAAGAAAAAGAAGAAGACTGGATCGGGTCTCGTGAACGGTATCATAAACCGCTTACCGTTCGAACTACACGTTCCGGGTTATCAGTTCTGCGGACCGGGAACGCGTTTGATAAAGCGATTGGCTCGTGGCGACGCAGGTGTGAATCCCCTGGACGCCGCGTGCCGCGACCACGATATCGCGTACTCTCGTCGAAAGGATTTGGAAGGTCGACACGAGGCGGATCACGCGTTAGCCGAACGAGCGCGAGAACGCGTGTTCGCGAACGACGCGACCTTTGGCGAAAAAGCCGCAGCGACTGGAGTGTGGGCAACGATGAAGGCTAAAAGACATCGCGATCTACGAGTGGCGAAAAGCAGGGGCTTTCTTCAATTTCTTCCGTTCGTGCTGCCCGCTTTATCGGCTATCGGGGCATTGGCCGGGGGAGCGGATGGTATAGCCAAAGCGGTCAACGATTTGAAGGCCTCTCGAAAACAGCTGGAAGAAACGTTGCGTCATCATCGGAAGATGGAAGGGCGAGGAATGCATCTGACGCCGTACAAGCGAGGCGCGGGTTTGAATCCTAGACGTCGACGCCAACGACGACTGCGATCAAAGAAAAAAAAAACGTTGATCGAGTAGCCGCGTGGCGACGGTGGCGGCGATAATGCAACAACCTATGACGAATCTGCAACTAGAGCGCGAGTGCGCCAGCGTACCGTTCTCTCGAGGGGTGTTTATGCGAGACACGCTTCCCACGCGCGTACGAACCAACGAATGCGGCATCGCGAATATGGACGAGAACCGAGGCGCCGGTACGCACTGGGTAGCGTACGCGAAACGTGGACCGCGAGTACAATACTTTGATAGTTTTGGGAATCTGCGACCACCCGCGGAATTGATCTACTATTTCGGACGCGGTACAACGATCACGTACAATCACGATCGTTTTCAGCGTTTCGACGAGATGAATTGCGGTCGCTTGTGCATGCAATTTTTACAGCAAATGTCTATGGAATTATGGCCTATATACTAATACTAATACTAATACTAATACTAATACTAATAATGATGTATACTAAGATTACGCTGCGATGTATCCATGCGTATTGGCAATCCACATCTTCTATAATAATGACTCGTAACATCGGATAAATTGTCGAGTATTCGTACGCGCGCGTCACTTCCTCTCTCTCCGTCTCGCGAGTGTAATCTATGATATGTCGTTCACGCTCACGTTAACGAGTCGCAGCAGCGTGCTCACGGTCAATTATTTCCCGCCGATACATTTGAGCGACGGTCAATACGAATTAGGACTCGCGGACTTGGAAACGTTTCACACGATTCCGAACATCGACTCGAGCAACGATAAATTCTATTTCATGGTGAATTATGAGACCAGCAACGACTCCATCGTCGACGCCGCTTACGAACGCATTACGATCCCCCACGGCTCCTACGAATTAGACGCTATCGCCGAGTATCTGAAGCAACGATTGCTCGATCGATATCCTCGAAGACTCGGTAACACCGAGAACGGCGATGACGACAAGTACCCTATAATGCTACGAGTTAACAACAACACCATGAAGAGCGAGCTATACTGCTCGTTCTTCGTAGACTTTACGAGACCAGACAACGTAGGCTCGCTGCTAGGATTTTTCCCGAATCGCGTCTTATTGCCGAGAATCTGGCACGAGTCGGACGTACCCGTGAATATTATAAACGTTAACGTGATCAGAGTAACGTGCAACGTTACTACCGGCGCGTACAGTAATGATAAACCCGTACACACGATCCATGAATTTTCGCATCGCGTGCCGCCGGGATATAAGATATCGGAAACTCCGCGACACGTCATTTACCTGCCGATCGTCGCACGGGTAATACGCGATCTAACGTTGGGCATCGTCGATCAGTACGATCGTCCTATAGATTTCCGTGGGGAAAAAATAACGATTCGTCTGCACGTTCAACGACGTTCGCGCGATAAGTAGCGTGACCGCGCGTGTACGCGCGTGTGCGTAGTATGTTAGTGTTAGATCACACGTACGAATCATCAATCGTCGCTGCCGCTGCTACTCCTGCCGTCTCTGTCTCGCGTCATCGGTGCAACCCTTCATCGGAAAGCGAAAGTGGAAGTAGAATAAAGACGGGTGGACCGATAAGAAGAGGACCGGTAAGAAGCATAAGAAAGCCGTTGATTCGTCGAAACGCGCGTTTTTTACGATCGCTTGGATTCGTCGTCGCCTATTAGACAAGCGGAGAGAGCGACGCGATGTCTATTATTCTGGACGTGGCGAATACGCCAACCTTCGACAATCGTATCACGAAGATCGAGTACCACACGTATAATCCGTACGCCAACACGACGTTCGACAATAACGATGAGATAAGAATCCCAATACAGCAGCAAGATCTGTACACGCTCCCGTGCGAAAGTTTTCTCTACGTCGAAGGTCGTGGCACGTTGACGTCGCAGGATGCGAAAAGCCCGGCAACGTCCGCGACCGCGGTTCTCGACAACAATTGCGTAGCGTTCATGTTCGATGAGATTCGATACGAATTGAACGGTATCGAGATCGATCAATGCCGAAATCCCGGGATCACTACCACGTTGAAAAATTACGTTTCATTGTCGGTCGACAGAAGCAAAGCGCTCGCGAATGCCGGTTGGAATCATACCATCGACTACGATAAAGATATTTTTCATTCGGGCTCTTTCAATTTCTGCGTACCCATGAGCATGCTATTAGGATTCTGTGAGGATTACAAACAAATCGTGATGAACGCGCGGCACGAGCTGATCCTTATTCGATCGCGAGTCGATACGAACGCGATGCACTGTGCGTCCGCCACTGCGAGACCGAAACTGGAGATACGCAAGGTTCAGTGGCGTATGCCCCACGTCGTTCTGGACGATGCGAATAAACTATCGATGCTGCGTATCCTGGAAAGCGGTCGGCCGATCGCGATGAGTTTCCGATTGTGGGCCATGAACGAGTATCCGTTACTGCAAGCGACAACGAAGCACACGTGGACCGTGAAAGCTACGTCGCAAATCGAGAAACCTCGATACGTGATATTCGCCATACAAACTGATCGACAGCGTCGCTCCGATAGATCCTTGAGCACGTTCGATCCGTGTAATCTCACAAACGTTCGATTGTACCTAAATTCCGAGGCGTATCCGTACGACGACTTGAACTTGGATTTCGATAAGTATAAATACGCGATCCTGTACGATATGTACGCGAAATTCCGTCGATCGTACTACGGTCACGGAGAACCGTTGCTGAACGCGATCGAATTCTTTCGATACGCGCCCATCGCTGTCATAGATTGTTCTAGGCAAAACGAGTCGTTGAAGAGCGCTACGGTGGACGTGCGACTAGAGTTCGAATGCAAAGAAAATGTTCCCGCTAATACTACCGCGTACTGTTTCATGATATACGACTGCATAATCGAATACAACCCTTTAACCTACGTGGTACGCAAACTAGTATAGTTTGCGTACGTGAACGATTACTACTACTACTACTGCGAATACTACTACTGTTTTAAAACGACGATGTCGATGTCAAAGTCCTCAGTTACTGTTTCGCTACCGACGTTACTACTACTACTTATACGAGTAACGATGTTCGCCGTTGTCGACCTGCAAGGTTTCAAAACCGAACGTGACTTCGTCGTGAAGGAGATCGCAATTCGCACGAGCAGCAGCAACGACAGCAGCATCAATAACGATGAAACGTCGACGATCAGCCACTGGATCTTCGAATCTCCATACTTCTGGAATCACCTGAATTCGTTTGAGAAATATCAAGCGTCCTGGCTCGCGAAGCATCATCACGGACTCCACTGGTCGGATGGCTGCGTTCCATACTGGAAACTTCCGGGACTGCTCGCCGGCGCACTCGCGAACATCGACTTCGCCATCGTGAAAGGTGCGGAAAAGAAAACCTGGATGCGGTCGCTACTACCGGACATAATCGTCGAGGATGTCTGGGATCTGTACAAGCTGAAGGGAGAAATGATCAACAACGCTTGAACCGTTGAGGACGACGGCGGCTACGACGTTGACGATGATTATTGCGGGATCACGCCTAACACAGTGAACGACTACGATGATACCGACGTTCCTAACCTGAAGTCTATGTCTTCAACGAATGCTCCACGATGCGCGTTTCACGACAACGATGGCGTTTGCGCGCTAGAGAACGTCCATAAGATATGGAATTATATACGCAGCGTCGCCTAATGTAAGTCCTATACACGCATTACGTATACTTTACGCGTCGTACGCAGAGAAACGAATATGTATTAATTATTTTTTTGTTTCTATAGCGATGAGAACCATAGCGACGACGACGACGAGCACAACGGCGAAGATGAGTACAACGGCGGCAGTGGCGGTGAGCGCAACGACGACGACGATTACTGATTCATCACCCGCGAGCAAGAATACCCCTCCCGTATGAACGTCATTTTACGCAAATACTGTTTTTTTTTTATAATTTAAGTCTGCATGCATGGATGTATATTAATAATAATCACACAATGCTTTGAATAAAAAAATATATATATATTTATTAAAAAATGTTTAATATATAAAAAAATATTTAATAAAAAGAAAAATTATTTTTTAAAAAAAAAACTATTTTAAAAAAAGAAAAAATTGTTTTAAAAAAAAGAAAAAATCGCCGCGATGTCACATCCTGCAACACACAGAGAAAACACCAAATTATTATTATATAAAACGTTGGCATTAGCACGCGAAACACCAAACAATTAAAATTCATTTATACTCACTCCTTAAATAATCGTGGGAGGCCCCAAAATTCACCCTCGAACGCGAGGAAGTCCACCTGCGTGGTATATTCCCTCCAAATGCGCCGCTCAAATTAAATTTTATTCCTCAACTCTGCGCAAATGCGCCCGTCCCTCCTCGTCGGGTATTGGCGATGCTGAAACAAACACGCACATAACTCGATTAAACCGCCAGCGAATGGTAGGTATACGTATGACGATACAATTTGCACTAAACATCACTCACGAGCAGTTGGATGATCGCGTCACGATCGCCGTCGCGGGCGTGCAGCTCGACGTCGCGGCGGCGCTGAAACAAACGCGCGACTCGATTAAAACATCTTCGATTGGTGTACGCGTATCGGTATAATTTTCATAAAAAATGTTACTTACGAGGCGTCCGAGCATGCCTAAATAGCGGTCGCTCCACGACCGCATCGCCATCTCATGCTGGTACTGCAACAAACGCACGATTAGTTTAAAACACTGTCGAAAGGACTGCGCGTACCAGTACAATTTCATGAAAAATCACTTACAACGGTTGTCAAAACGCGATTGCGCGCCTCGCGCCACGCATCGCTCTCCTCGTTGGAAACTTGCTCGCACTGAAACAAACGTATAAACTGTTTAAATGCTGCCGAATTGAATACGCGCACCAGTTCAATTTCAAAAAGAAACAAACGCGCGACTCGATTAAAAACATCTTCGATTGCTGTACGCGTATCGGTATAATTTTCATAAAATGTTACTTACGAGGTGTCCAAACATCTCCAAATATCGTGAATTCCATGCCCGCATGGTCATCTCCTGCTGGTACTGCAACACACAAACGCACGATTAGTTTAACACACTGTCGAAAGGTCTACGCGTACCAGTACAATTTCATGTAAAATCACTTACAACGGCTATTAATATTCGTTGGCGCTCCTCGCGCCACGCATTGCACTCCACGCTGTGCTCGCGCTGAAACAAACGTATACACTGATTTGAATGCTGCCGAATTGAACACGCTCACCAATTCAATTTCAAAAAAAAAAAAACTATACTTACGATGCATCGACGCATCTCGTATGAATTCATGTGCGTCATGATGATATTTTGTCCCGTGCAGCGGAGGTCGACGTCCTTATATGCATTCGGTTCTCTAGCCCTGCGCGTCGCAGGGTAGGGGTAGTCGTGGAGTACGCGCGGTGGGGGTGTCCGTATCACAATTTCTTCTTCGATGATTCGATATTAATTATTCCAGCTTATAGCGCACTTTTATGGTTTGCACTTTTATGATTCGTACCGCGAATCGTCTCCGACTCTTCTGCGAAACGTGTACACCTTAAATTTGGCGCGTACGCTATTTGAATCTGTCGCGCGTACCATTTGAATTTGTCGCGCGCTATTCACATTTCATATTAATGTTCGTGCCATAACACAACCATGATCATCACCATCATTGAAACAATACACTCTTGAACATTGGTGTGTACGTGTGCATGAGTCTGTATAAAAGCGACGTTGGTCAGTCTTGCGGACTTCATAACGTCACCTACGCTCGATTGCTAACAAGTATCGTTCGCGTCAATTTCTCCGTCGATCGGTATAATCGTACAGTGCGTATCAAAATGTACAAACGCAGTTTCAACGATTCGTCCTGTGCGTCCGGCAACGATGGCGGTTTCCCCAATAAACAACACCAACAATCCGATACGAGGTACGTACATATTACTATACACTTTTCACTTACATTGTTCGCTTACTTCTTTCACTGTAAACGAACAAATCATTAATTCCGTGTACGCGTTTCTTACAGTTCTGACTCCGCAACGCCAAAAACATGGAAAACGCCAAAACCTCGACAGCCTATAAAAGGCTAACCATTGGAATTCGCATTGGCATGGGTTTGTGCCGTGTCGAGATCACCATAGTCGACAATAAAGGCTGCGAGTTGTGTTTTTCGATGTCGACGTGGAAGCTCCTGCTGGAAAATGGGGCTGACATACTTCAAAGATTACGCGACAACGCAACGTCGCCCCAAACCCACGTCGTAATTGATCATTTGCGAATCGAATTCACGCGCATGCATAATGATCAACTCGTCAAACTCACCGATAATCGCGTTACCTTGTACACGACGGAAGGCACGATGCGTAAACTATTCGCGTATGAACATTGCATCGATCATATGTTCACCTGGTTGACCGAAAATATATATTCCGTGAGCAGTAAATATACCGCCTTCGTAGACATTCTACGTAGCGGTACCGAACTAACGGATCATGTAAAATTAATTTCCGAAAGCGAATACTTCGAACGGCATTCTTTGATCGATTGTGAATTGTTAGCGTTAGGAATGCAGTCCATGTTGCGCGATGTAAATCACGTACCACTATAGTACGCGTATATATACGTTTTAATAAATGAACGATTTTTACATTAATACCTGTAACGACTCATTTATAATATCCTTTCCTACTAATACACCTGTAACGATTCATTTATAATACCCTTTCGTACTAATACGGCGGGCAATTACTCGTCTGCCAGATGACCAAGAGGCAATCGACATCGTACCGTTTTCTTTGGGAATTTCGACTATGGGACAAACCGCGGAATTGCTCTGACAGCGGGTGGTAAGTGGTACCCTCGAATCGACACATGCCGCTGACTCGTGGAACAATGCGGTCATAAACCGTAACCCTGGTGAGACGATCCGACCGAGCAGTCTGGATAGGTTTGCTAGCCGGATATCTGGTTTTTTCCTCGCTATGTCATCCTTAGGGGTATAGACTTAGCGAATGACAATTGTGTTTTAGGATAGGCAGTATGGGCGGTCCTGACACCGGTCTGCTGTAAATCAGACGCCTTGGGTGTAGGGTTTCCTTAGAGTTCGCTATCGGTTTAAGTACGAGTTGACGGTTACTCGACGTCCGGGAAAATTCAAGACTTTTCGCCTCGAATGTTATTCTCGCGCGGTTCACAAGTGCTCCCATTGAATCTCTCTCTCTCTCTCTCTCGCTCTCTCTCTTACGCTGTACCTTGTCCTTCCTTCTATACACGCGTCTAACGTCGCTTGCGTCCGATGCGTTACCACGTGTATCGAATTACAGCGTTGGTGATAAGACGACGGTCCCAAACTTTAAAAAAATATTCGAGACGATGGTCGAATAATTATCGCTCTACGGTTTCGTTGACGCATGTTTTCGTTGGCGGATGTTTATACGAGCGCGACGTTGCGTTCTTTCGCGAGGCGGTTGCGCTGTTTAGATTAATCGATCTCGAATAGTTATCGCGATAGCGCGTCGAATTATATTGCGTAGGCGGATGTTTATACGAGCGCGACGTTGCATTCTTTCACGGCGATCGTGAGACGGTTCGCTGTTTAGGTTAATTAATCTCGAATCGTCATCCGTGTCGAATTACAGCATCCGTGGTACATCCCTTTGCGCCTGCGCACCGATCCCCGCACGCGTACGGCAAACGGTTGCGCGCGCGACGCCATCTTGAAATCCCCCGCCCCTGCGACGTCATCCCCCTCACCGACGAACTCGGTACCCGCCTCGCCCCGCGCCCATCGCGACAGAGAGCGCGGTACCCCCTCCACGCCTCGCCCCCGCGCCCTCGGTACCCCCCGCCCCGCCTCACCCCTCGCCCCAATTTGGTCCAGAATCGGCATAGCCCCACTACTGTAGTACTTAAAGTAACTAACTTTTGTCTCTGAGATAACTATGTGACAGGGCCGCCAGCAAGTTCGAACAGAAAACCGGATGTAGACCTTCTTGTGTCAACATCACCAGCAAAATCGGCATCGGAATAACCGACAAGATTTAAATTACTTCCACCGCTACAATCTTCAATACCGTAATCTATAGTTCCTTTAAGATACGCGAAGATTCTTTTCACAGCTCGCCAATGTTCGTTACCATGTTTGTTTAAATATTTACTAACGAGACTCACTGAATACGCGATATCAGGACGCGACACGATAGCTAAAAACATTAAAGAACCAACGGCTTCGCGGTACGGCACAGTTTCAATTTCAATTTCATTATCATCATTTGCCGTAAACAATACCGAATGAGGATCGCATGGCACGCTAACTGGTTTAACATTCTGCATACCGAACTTTTCGATTATTCGCTTCGCGTACGTTTCCTGATGTATAAAGATTGACTCTTTCTTTCTATATCGCTTGATTTGCATACCGACATATATACTAGAATCGCCAGTCGTAATTTTAAAAGTACTGTTTAAATGTTCAAATACCTACTCGAGTATTTCCTGAGTTTTAGCCGCTACCAAACCATCATACACAAACAAAGCTAAGTACACTATAGAGTTTTTGACATTTCCTACAAAAATGCATTGGTCGGCTTCTATCTCTTTGAAGTTGAAAAGTCTCAGGAAATTACAAAACTTTTTGTTCCAACACCGTGGCGCCTGCTTTAGTCCGTAAAGTGATTTGACTAACCGGCATACAACATTTTTCTATGCGGAACCTGCAGATACCTCTACAGCAAGATCCTCTAGCACCTCCATAAAAATGTCCTCTTCTAATTTGCCGTGTAGACACGCCGTCTGCACATCGAACTGACCCAACTCGAGATTTTCAGCTGCCACAATTGCTAGTAGTGTTCTCAGTGAGTCATACCGTACGACTGGCGAGAAGGTTTCCAGGTCCACCCCCTTTTTGCCATAAATCCTCTTGCGCAGAGTCTGGCCTTGTAACGAGTTGCGTTGCCCTGTGCATCTTTCTTGATTCTGAAAACCTATTTAGAATCAATAGTTTTCATGTCATACTTCCTTTCGATTAATGACCAAGTTCCGTTCTCCTGATGAGCTCTAAGTTCGCTGTTGATTGCGTCCATCCATTTTGCTGCGTCTTTGCTATTTATTGCTTCTGTGTAGGTAAATGGTTCTTCCTGCTTAGCTATATTCGATTCATAACGAGACGGTCGTTTAATAGTTTTACGGTCCCTCAAGTTATGTAATGGCATATGGACGATCGTCTCTGGCTCTTCTTGTGCTTCTGTGAAGTTTTCGACGTCAAGAGCTGGCAGAAAAACTTCATCTTCGTTTTCGTCGCTGTTCTTTTCCACACTTATGCTTCTTTGCTGAAGTTCTTCTTGTTTATTACCATCTAAGAATATCTCGTCGTCTATGTCATCAGGGGTCGGGATCGTTAGCTTGATTTGTCCAATCCGCTCATTGAAAACCACGTCTCGTGATACTGACACCTTTTTTGTAAGTGGATCATACAATCGATAATTAGACGACTCACCATCATATCCTACAAGCAACATCCTCTTTGCTCGAACATCAAGTTTAGTGGACAACTGTTTTGGTACGTGCATGAACGCTTCAGTACCAAAAATTCGCCAATGTTGTAGATTAGGCTCCTCCCTTTTCCACAGTTCGTACGATGTTGAGTTTCCTTGTCCATTACCAGATCTATTCATTAAGTACACTGCAGTATTAGCTGCTTCTGCCCAGAGAGATAAAGGTAGACCTGTTGCATGAATCATAGTTCTGGCACCTTCGATAATTGTCCGATTATCTCGTTCCACTCTTCCGTTTTGCTCTGGCGTGTAAGGAGCTGTGTACTCTCGCTGTATCCCTTGCTCCTTGAGATAGCTGTCCATGAACTTGTTTCTAAATTCGCGACCATTATCAGACCTTAGAACACAAATTGCTCTTCCGAACTTGTTCTTGACCAATTTATCAAATTCTTTAAATCTTTCATATACGTCATTTTTGTGACGCAAAAAATATATGTGTCGATAGCTTGTCGCATTATCTTTAAAAACCAGCAAGAATATTGCGCCTCCTAATGACTCTACGCTTATTGGCCCACACACATCGGCGTGTATGACTTCACCCGGTGTAGTCGCAGCTCGTTCACGTACCTTTTTAAACACCTGCCGGTGAGATTTGCCCAGCTGACATGAAGCACACACCTCTGCAACTCGTTCCTCAGCTTGTTTATCGGAAAGCTTGATACCATTCACAAGATTTTTGTTGATTAGATTCCGCAGCGCGCGATAATTCAAATGACTAAGTCTCTCATGCCATACCTGCAAGTTCGCTTCTGACACATTTACCTCGTCAACAGCTGAAACACTTCTAACTTTGAAAAGCATTCGATAGATTTCATTTGACTGTTTTATTCCCGAGCCGAGCACTTTACCATTATCCTTAATATTAACATGATTTCTTTGGAAGACCACTTCGTAACCTCGAGATGTGCAAATACCGACGGAGAACAAATTCTTCTTCATCTGTGGAACGTATAGACTGTCCCACGCCGTTTGCAACATTGTGTATTTTGATGATAGACTACCGAGCAACTTTGCCATCAAAGTCACACCCGGTACCTTCTCTCCAACATCTTTTAAACGTGCGGCCATATTCTGCACTTTTGCTAAGTGCTCAACCATTGTGTCCCCCAGAGACATCCTATTAAGACAGTTCCTTCGCCGACAACGTTGCATTCTTTGTTATCACCCAAAGAAATAACTGTGCCTACTTCCCGTTGGTGGTAATCTGTGAGCCACTCACGGTGATGTGTAATGTGTCTTGAAGCCCCGCTGTCAGTAAGCCAGGCATCCTGCTTGCCGACGGCTAACACTTCTTCCACTACTGCAACTGAAGATACCGAAGACCCAGCCCCTCGCTTCCGAACATCTTCTTCTTTCTTCATTCTTTCAGCGACGAACGCGCAATCTCGTGACCCTTTATTCTCACCCTTGTTCTGCTTTACCTTCTCCTGTCGCTCATTCTTGCATTCACGCGCAAAATGACCCTTTTCTCCACACTTGAAACATTCTACTTCTCTGCAATCTTTCGTTTTCTGCTGATGTCTCTTCCCCTTTGGATTTGATTTTCCGCTCTTCTTCGCATAGTTATCTTTCTTGTAAGCGAAAAATGCTCCAGGCACCTCGTCTTCCGCAGTGAGCCGAGATTCTTCACGAATGAGCCTTTCAACTAGATTGTTGAGCATCTGTTTCTCGGGATCCACACTGTCCCACGCCGTTTGCAACATTGTGTATTTTGATGATAGACTACCGAGCAACTTTGCCATCAAAGTCACATCCGATACCTTCTCTCCAACATCTTTTAAACGTGCGGCCATATTCTGCACTTTTGCTAAGTGCTGAACCATTGTGTCCCCCGGAGACATCCTATACTCATGGAACTTCTGTGTCAACATGAGCCTGTTAGACGCAGACTTGTACTCATGTATAGCACACAACTTGTCCCACATGCTCTTGGCTGTGCTACAGACCAGCAAAGGCTCCAGTTGGTCGTACTCCAACGTAGACGATATGAGGAACATAGAGCGTGCGTTGTCCTTCCTCCATAATTTCTTAATCGCCTCATCAGCATTATCAGCCGGCACTATTCTCATCCCGCTTATGAGCTCTTGTATTCCATTTGCAATCAGCAACATGTTCATTTGGAACTTCCACCCCAGGAAGTTCGTACCGTTGAACTTGGTGACATTTTTAGCCAACAACTCGTCAGGCATCTTCGAGAAGAATGAGAAAAAAACATCGAGCAACAAAAACGTATTCTCCGTGACTAGAACGAACTGCTGCTTACAACCGCCGCGTAAACAAATTTGAATTTGAATTTACCGCGTTCCTGGACCCATAACCTATTGGCACAGTGAGTAAATAATACTTAACTACCAAATGAAGAAGTTCAATATATTTTAGTTTTATAAGCAATTCAAACGTGTCTGTCACGTACGACGATCTATTTGTTACGGTTCGCTAGCAACAAAAATGGATAAGAACATCAATCAGTGCATGGCTGACTTCGCTTGCAAAACTTTAATACCCAACAGATGATCTTGAAATTTCGGGAAATGTAACCTTGAGAGAAAAACGTCTCCGTCAGAATAATTGTCTCCCTGAAGCAAACATTTTTTTCCTTAGACATTTTATCGTATCATTAAAAACAACGGATATATTTTAGGTTTAAATAGTAGTTGTAGCAACGTTGCCGCAACATGGCAAGAACGTTGCCCTGCAATATTGCACCGCAACATTGATGCAACGTTGCAGCAATAATTCTATGTCCGCCTTGTGCAATATTGCACGGCAACGTCACAGCAACGTTACAGCAACATTGCGGTGCAACCATGCAACATAGCAAGGTTGATGCAACGTTCCTGCAACGTTGCCGCAACAAAGTGTGCTGTATGGGGTAGTACAAGCGCAACGCGTAGCCACGCTACCGGGGGAGCTCGGCCGGCAGACTCGCACTCTGATTAGTCGGGGCTTTATGTCAATATCACGTTGCCTCGAAGACCATTTCCGCTAAGAAAAAAGGTTTTTCTAATCAACATTTTTGGGACATCCTGTATAGCTAGGCCCCGCGTGTCTGGACGCACGCCCACTCTTGCAGTAATCCCACAACCCTCGCAACGGTTAGCAATGTAACAGTTCCGCGCTCGGTTGTTACCCGGAGTCCCAGAACTTAAGGAGGTCTTCGGTTCCCAACCGGGCAGGCCTGCACTAGCCTGTCACAGTCGTCTCTTTAGCGTTGCGCGTATCCTTGAAAACGCGGCCGGAAGTGGGAGAACCCCACATCCTCGTCTCCTCAAAGAACCCAGAAACTGGCTCGGCGTACGTAAGTATCTTAAGTACGCTGCGGATCGTGTAACCGATCCTCAACCTGTGTTTTCGGGAGAATCGCGAGGCGTGTCATGCCGGACACCAGTAAAGAAATCAAGACTCTCACAGCGGCCATTCACGTTCTGCTTCAACTGCAACTCAACTAGAAAGGCGCAGAGCAGGTCAACGGCTTATCTCAACCAGAGCAAGCTCCATACCCTGATACGTATAATCAACTAAGTGCTCGCATAGAGGAATACGCTGGCGGCACCGGTGACGAAATAAAGTCGTTCAAAACATGGCTGCCGCGTTACAAATTCACATTTTGCACAGAGGCAGCATGCTTAGCGCCGGAAATACAGACGCGCCTCGTGCTCGACAAACTCGGGCAGTCTGACAAGGGACGTTCGGCAACCCGAAAATTCAGAAAATTATGAAACTCGGTGTGCAAGTAGAGTAGTTCATCCGTAACACAACCCTATTTTTTGTTGGTGCCATAATGCAATTTTTAGGGGTGAAATCACCCCTTGAAAATAATTCAGAATTTTCTTTTCGAATACCTCGAGAATGGTGAGAGATATCGAAAAGAAGTTTAAACAAAAGTTGCATCCTTCTTTTATATCTACAAAACCGCGGAAAAATAATTTTCGAAAACTCCATATTTTTCAAGTTACCCCCACCACCAACCATTAAAATTAAGTTTCTGTATCTTTTAAATATAAGCTGAAATACCTCTGGATAATCTCTTTTCATACATATAAGTGATTTATGTGTTATATTTTTTTTGCGAACGAATAAAGCCTCTATTACCAAATTTGAAGTCCATTTTGGCAGTTTCCATTAATAACATGGTTTCTTAAAGCCATATTTAGATTATTATTTATGTAAAGTTCAGACAGCTTTCAATTATTTAAGCAAGGCAGTACGCACCTAAAATTACATCAAAGGTAAAACTCATTAAAACTAATCAGTGACGTGCATGAATCAGTATGATAACAGTACATTCGTACATGCATTACTTGAAGTGTAATCTTATTAGGCTATTTTGGAAATCACACGAACAATAAATAATGCGTGAAGATGTACAATGACTTTGCAAAATACATATGTTATTGACATGACGCAGAATCGCATTGATGCCGATAACCTTGTCGAACCTTCCGAGTTGCATAATGCGTATGTATATGCATTTTAAATGATTGTAAATCAATTTTACTTTTACATCACACTTATAACATATACATAATATTACAGTTAATATCTAGAGACGCGGTAGCGTCTCGACGCCAAGTACATGAAAGACACCCTGTATATGTCGACTGTCGCTACCGTGTACCTTTACTCGTCGCGGAGACACTCTAACCTAATTCTGATATTTATACATTAATATCTCATCACGCCTGTAATATTTTCTAAATTTAAAGGCATTTTTCTTATGTAAACCGCATATAAGCTTTCAAATAAGACCAATTTCAATAAAATCTGTCCCCGCATGACCGAGATATCATAATATCGTCTCATGGATCTGTCAAAAACGGGGAAGAAAATATTCTTCTTTTCCTTCTCCTTCTTTTCTCCAGTCAGAATTTTTGTCGACATAATACGTATACGCGTTACACGCACCCCTTCACTAATAACACATGTTTCGTTCGTCGACTCTCGGGATCATTCGGCAGGGATCGTCGTCCGTCTTTGTACATATATATTTTATAACCTACCAAGTGATAATCGACCAAGTGTCAATCAATTATTACATAACCTGGCAAATGTTAAATAAGGTAAGTTGTTAAAATTTGAAATGTCACGAGTTTTTGCACTAAATAGGAGACTGAATTATTGTCTCAATTAATAAGGTAAGTCGCCAAAATTTTTTAATAGACTTTTTATGTAAAATCACAGACTTGAAAATAATAGACTTTTTATGTAAAATCACAGACTTGGAAATTGTTCGAAGAAGGTTCGACAGAAAAGCATCTTTCTCATAAGTTTCTGGAAATTTGTACCATGCATGTACAAAATAATATATATTGTAACAAATTGCATTGCATTTAAATTGCCAGATATTTATTTTTATACCAGCAATTTAGAGTTGTTATATAAAGCTTATGGGATATGGGATAAAAAGGTAGAAATTGTATGTTTGCATAATATGTCTTGTACGAGTTGCTACACATTTCAAAATGTATCGTTTAATAATATTGTATTCCAGCAATTTAGAGTTGTTATGTAAAGCTTATGGGATATGGGATAAAAAGGTAGAAATTGTATGTTTGCATAATATGTCTTGTACGAGTTGCTACACATTTCAAAATGTATCGTTTAATAATATTGTTTCAGAACGCCCAGAGGAAACGAGATTTTTTATCTTCCAATGGTGATTCCGAAGATGATGGTACAACGATCCGTAGGAAAAGGCCACGTTTTGATCTATACGTGTATTTTACAAAAAAATACGTGTAATATAGTATTTTTGAAGCCGATTTATGCTACGTTCTTTCCTAATTTCATTAAAAAGCAGACAATAATGTGACGGAATATTAATTTGTGTAACGATTAGATATGTGTGATGAGAATGCTCTCGTGCTTTTAAATAAAAATATTACCAACGAGAATACAGTAATATCAAACGATTATTTCATTTCGTTTTCTTTCTACAAACCATTTCTTCTCATCCTGCCGCCGCCTTTATCTTGCTGCTATTTCGGAGAACAACGTATGACCAGAATAATTAATAAAATACGTGATAATACTTATAAACTTTTACATAAAATAAACGTGAAAAGTTAAGCCGATGTTTGCTCAAGATCTATCCGAATGCAATTCTAGAAGTGTATAAATTATTCTTAAAAAGTGATGCGGTATCATTCGTTTTATCCTTACGCAATACTTTAAAATCCACAATTCATTAATTTCCACAGTCTCATTGGCATTCACAAAAAAATGTAAATAAATGCGAGTATTTTTCACTTTCGTTGCAGAACTTTAAAGAATTTTACACTTCCTACGAATACATATTTTAAATATTCTTAGTCTATTTACTTTAATCACTATGCTTCCCATTAGTAATATTTTGTTTTCAACCTTGTTACAAATAATTTTGAATTTCCTTTTACCTTTATAAAATGATTTAGCTTAACAATTACTATGCTTATTTTAATTTGTGATATAGATTTTGACAATTACTATGCTTATTTTAATTTGTAATATAGATTTTGATATGACGAATTGATATTAGACACATTGAAGCATATATTCTAATAACTTGTAATGCCAGCGATTAGAAGTATGAAACACGTCTGGGTTAAAATATGCTTCTATGTATCCAATATGTTCTTGTTGTTTTACTTGCTATACAATTACGGTCTACTTCCACTTATACTTAACATAGGCAAAGTGCATACCAAAGACTTTCAAAATGTTGTAGCTTACATGTATATTCGTTAGTTTTATCTCATAAATCACGAAATAATCACGAAAAAAAATCACGATTAAAAATAAATTCTCAAGATAAAACTAACGAATGTGCATGTAAGCTACAACATTTTGAAAGTCTTTGCCTATGTTAAGTATAAGTGGAAGTAGACCGTAATTGTATAGCAAGTAAAACAACAAGAAAATATTAGACACGTTGAAGCATATTCTAACTTATAATGATTAGAAATATGAAACACATCTGAGTTAATTATTAAAATATACTTCTTTGTATCCAATATCTTCTTGTTACAACAACATTAGATGTTCCAACAAGAAGATATTAGACACGTTGAACCATATTCTATAACTTATAACGCCAACAATTAGAAATATCAAACATATCTGAGTTGAACGTAAACGAACATGTAAACTACAACATTATGAAAGTCTTTGATAGGCACTTTGCCTACGTTAACTATCAGTAGAAGTAGACTGTAACTGTATAGCAAGTAATACAACAAGAAGATATTAGACACATTGAAGCATATTCTAATAACTTGTTCATGAATTTTAATCATGAATGAATTATACTAACGAATAAAGATAAAGATAACCGGGCTAGAGTAAACGATAATAAAAACGATAATAATAACTCTGCTATGAGTATATATATAATCAAACACAATGAAGAAAATCGATATAACTGCTTCTAAACAAATTCTTATTGCAAAATTACATTTGTTCCATCACGATAGTAGTGGAACAACAACGAAAGTGGAAAATTTCTACATCAAAGCAATGCCTACTACTAAAATACAAATGGGGAATCACTGTTATAAACTTAAGGCAGCGATTTTCCACCACGGTAAAAGTATTGCCGATGGCCATTACACGAGTATGGTAAGGGGTAAGGGCACAACGTGGGTATCCGTTGATGATTTACAAGTAGAAAAACAAGCTTGGCCACGAAATGCTAAAAATGCATACATATTTTTCTTCGAAAGGTGTTAATTGTGGTTGTTATTACACTTCGATGTTAAATACGTTCAGCGCCATAAGCTGCTTCGCGCACCATGTATTATACACAAAGTACTATACGTATAATACATATAGATTGGCAATGTGGTGCACATGGTTTCTTTTCGTAGTTGTTAAATTTATGTAGAATGTATCCTTAATTCTGTCCCGTGATAATTTGTAAGTTATAATAATATTAAAAATTATCTGAAGGCATTCCCAAGTATGCAAATTATCTTTGTAAAAAGAAGTGAGATCCCCCAAAAACTTCAAAAAAGTAAAAAATTACGCCAAGTACATGAAATCGAATAAATCACAAAAATAGAAGATAAGAATAATAATTACAAAATAAAAAAAAGATGTGAAATCAGGATGAGCTGCCAGTACATAAAGGTGCTTTCCAACTGCGCTTAAGATGACAGAACTACATATACATAGCTAAAATGTTGAGTTCATAAATTCCATTACTCATATCACGGACATTTTAATTAACCCATCAAAAAGAATCCCATTTAAAAACATTGTCGTAAATTAACTAATAGCTTTACAAAATTAATGATATACAAAAATTGCGCCAATTTTAACAATGGCTATTTATACAAAGAAAAAATGTATTAAATAATATTAAGCAGTTATATTTTTATACAAATAAATATTTTAATACGAATAAATATTTTATTCAAAATACTTGGCGCTGCGAAACCGAAAAAATGTTAATTGTCTTAGTATTATTAATAATTTACAATAATTCCTTCACAATCGAAAATACATAAATATATACATATACATACGAGTATTAGAAACGCAGTCAGCTTTATAGAGAGATAGAGAGAAAAAGATTATTGCAATTTATACATATTTATTCAGTTTAGCAACACCAATTCGGAGAGCAGCGCCAAGTATTTTGAATAAAATATTTATTCGTATTAAAATATTTATTTGTATAAAAATATAACTGCTTAATATTATTTAATACATTTTTTGTTTGTATAAATAGCCATTGTTAAAATTGGCGTAATTTTTGTATATCATTAATTTTGTAAAGCTACTAGTTAATTTACGACAATGTTTTTAAATGGGATTCTTTTTGATGGGTTAATTAAAATGTCCGTGATATGAGTAATGGAATTTATGAACTCAACATTTTAACCATGTATATGTAGTTGTGTCATCTTAAGCGCAGTTGGAAAGCACCTTTATGTACTGGCAGCTCATTCTGATTACATTTAATTATAACATTATAGCAGTTTTCATTAATGAAGTGGCCGCATAAAGTAATATTTAAACATTCGCAGTCCCTTTTTGTACATGTTGTATTGTTTGATTATACATTGAAAGAATTATACTAATAGAAGACGATAGATACATTGAAAATTACGCTTTGTAATTGGTACAATAATGATATTCTTCGTAGAAATGATTGAAACGAAAATACTTGCCACACCATGCACATCGCATAAAAGCCGGCTCCCCAGAAATACTACATTTGGGTATAATCTTTTCATTCCTGAAGTAACAGAAATCTACAGGATTTTGAAATTCGCTGGTATGCGTTTCTAGATATCCGCTTTTACACCAAGCATATTGAAAAAGGTTTTTGAATCTAGGAGAAGAAAACTGGTTGTGGGTTAGTGACTGCAATTTAATTATTTCATTACGTAAGTGCAAATTGACATCTCTCTCTTGGAGAATCACATTATCCGAAAATGTCCGCACGAAATTTTTCCAAATCCAGAATCCAAACACATCTAAAGGCTGAACGATGCCCGTCGTTTTTTTTTTTGGAATCATTGAAAAAGTTACCTCCTTGTCTTGTGGAATCAACTGCTGTAACTCATTTGGGCAGTGTCCCGTCCACGAGTCGAGTAGGAGCATGCTTCTACGGCCAGTATTCGGTAGATACACTTCGGTAAACCAAGTTTTAAAATGTTCAGACGTGAGTTTTCCTGACTTTGAAGCTCCGATGTAAATATTAACCGGACGGAATAGAGTTCTTTGCACTATCGGACCAAGTGTTCCTGTAGATTCCTTCAAAACTATGTGTAGTGGTGAAAGAAGACGTCCGCTTGCTGATATAATAGGCATTATAGTGTAGCTGTGCGTTGTAGAAGATACAGATTGAATCGTCGCTTCTACCATTTTCACTCCTAATTTCGCCAATGTTCGCCCAGAATGTATTTCAAGGTTGAAGCCACTCTCGTCTGCATTATAAATTTCTTCAACTCCGATATCTGGGATGCTAGACTTTACGCGAGAAACAAACGATTCTGCGATATTTTTAATGTTGTCAATATCTTCAAACGTAAATTGCGTCCTGAATGTTGTTATCTTGCGGGACACAATTCTATGCGCAGTCTTAATGTACCAAATCCACCATTTACCTGCCACGAATTGGGGTAGGTCCACCTGGTCTTTTGCCTCCAAGGCCCACAATCTTAAATTCATGTCATGAACAATAGATCTTCTGTCACAAGATTCTTCAAACTTTTGCAGTACATATTCCGCAATAAGTGCAAATTTATATGCATTTGTTCCACCTCTCTCTACACTCGCCTCCCACCTATATAGTTGCGGCAAAGATTTAACCATGCGATAATTTTTCTGTACACTGGTAAGCGATCAACGTGCTTTTTTTCCACTTTTCCAAAATGTCACTGCTTTTCTCTTATAACTTAAGTCAACTTTTCCACCTTCATCATCAACAGTACATTCTGCAGGGTCAAAACTGTCTTCTTCTTCTGTAGGCATAATGTACTCTACAACTTGTGCACCATGTGGTTCGGATGGATCGGCGAAATCGAGCACATAATCATGTTCAATTAATGGTAGGGAATGTATGTTTTGGAACTCTTTTATAATGTCCCGAATTTCATTGTGCAGTTCCGTTTCTACCGAGTTTATAGGTGTCTGTATTATACTTGCAATTTGAAATGTGTTAAGGAAATTCTGCATGCTAACGCCATCTCCGTTGGCGTACCTATAATTAGGCAGTGGCAACGACGCGCTGACTCATGTGGAGCGTCGATCACGGTCCCTTCCATCGCCTTACAATCGATGGAAGGGGGACTGCTATTCCTTCCAGGAAATAGATCGCGATTCCTTGGAAGGACACAACTCTCGAAGTTACACGGCTACGACAAACACGCACTTTTGAACTCGCTTATGCGCTTCTCCTGCTCGCGCTTTGCTTTTCGAAAGTACTCATCTGCAGTAACGTGCTTTCGCTCAAGTTACCCAACTGCATGGTAACTTGCTTGCGTAATTAATTGGGATTCATTGTTCATTTAAACGTTTCTGAGTGTAAATATTGTATATATTTTTACTGCGACCTTTGTACATAAATTCAAATAGTAACTGCGGTTGTTCGTGAAAGTCTAAAGTATAGCTGTCCTCTTGCTCCTTCTGCGCCTAACAGCTTCTCAGTGCTTCGCTCATTTCTAATCGCTTCCTTGCACCGCTTCCAAACACTTTGCTAACAAAATGTAGTGGGTAACATGTTTATTACGTTAGCAACATTAATCGACTGCATTTTAAAGAAAAGCCTTTCAAACAATGATCACTCACTTTTTCCAATTGAATGGTAACTGACTGCTTTCAAAAATGCAACTGCCATTCGCTGCATCCTCGGGAATATTTATATCAATCAAAAGACGCGAGTACGTAAACATGTTTACCGAAAAGTGAATGAGGCACAAGAATATTATCAGTTACAATTAAAATGATGCAAAGTCACTGTACATCTTTACGCATTCTTTATTTATCGTGTGGTTTAGCTGTAATGAGTTTTACCTTGAATGCAATTTTAGGCACCCCTAAAAGCGGATATCTAGAAACGCATCCCAGCGAATTTCAAAATCCTGTAGATTTCTGTTACTTCAGGAATGAAAAGATTATACCCAAATGTAGTATTTCTGGGGAGCCGGCTTTTATGCGATGTGCATGGTGTGGCAAGTATTTTTGTTTCAATCATTTCTACGAAGAATATCATTATTGTACCAATTACAAAGCGTAATTTTCAATGTATCTATCGTCTTCTATTAGTATAATTCTTTCAATGTATAATCAAACAATACAACATGTACAAAAAGGGACTGCGAATGTTTAAATATTACTTTATGCGACCACTTCATTAATGAAAACTGCTATAATGTTATAATTAAATTTAATATTAACTGTAATATTATATATATGTTATAAGTGTGATGTAAAAGTAAAATTGATTTACAATCATTTAAAATTCATATACATACGCATTATGCAACTCGGTAGGTTCGACAAGGTTATCGGCATCAATGCGATTTTGCGTCATGTCAATAACATATGTATTTTGCAAAGTCATTGTACATCTTCACGCATTATTTATTGTTCGTGTGATTTCCAAAATAGCCTAATAAGATTACACTTCAAGTAATGCATGTACGAATGTACTGTTATCATACTGATTCATGCACGTCACTGATTAGTTTTAATGAGTTTTACCTTTGATGCAATTTTAGGTGCGTACTGCCTTGCTTAAATAATTGAAAGCTGTCTGAACTTTACATAAATAATAATCTAAATATGGCTTTAAGAAACCACGTTATTAATGGAAACTGCCAAAATGGACTTCAAATTCGGTAATAGAGACTTTATTCGTTTGCAAAAAAAATATAACACATAAATCACTTATATGTATGAAAAGAGATTATCCAGAGGTATTTCAGCTTATATTTAAAAAATACAAAAACTTAATTTTATGGGTTGGTGGTGGGGGTAACTTGAAAAATATGGATTTTTCGAAAATTATTTTTCCGCGGTTTTGTAGATATAAAAGAAGGATGCAACTTTTGTTTAAACTTCTTTTCGACATCTCTCACCATTCTCGAGGTATTCGAAAAGAAAGTTCTGAATTATTTTCAAGGGGTGATTTCACCCCTAAAAATTGCATTATGGCACCAACAAAAAATAGGGGTTTTTTTACGGATGAACTACTCTACTTGCACACCGAGTTTCATAATTTTCTGAATTTTCGGGTTGCCGAACGTCCCTTGTGAGTTCGATCAACTATTAGATTATTTCGCTTCCACGGATCCATTCAAGATGGCCCAGAATGATCTTCTCCTCAAATTGAGGAGAACTCTTCCGCGACAAAGTACCAATTACTCGTTGCCGTATCGAGATCCTGAATTATCGATACGACAAGGCAATCCCGATCACGGAGCATATTGACCGTATGAACTGCCATGCAGCCGAGTTCGAGCGATCTAAATTGACCCACGACAATCTGTGAATACCCCTGCTCCTACACTCGTGTTGTTATGCAAGCAACAACAATAAGCTGAAAAAAAATAGCTCCCCGAGTCGTCCAAAAAAATCCGACGGCCTCGCTCAAGGATATCGTCGCAGAGCTCGAGGTACACCTTAACGTCTCTTCGAGCATGAAAATCCTTGAGAACCCGGTGAAGAACACGCCATCTTCGGTTCTTAACATGGTGCAATCGAAGCGCCATAACGGATTCAAAACTTCGAAGTGCCCTACAAGCCAGCCCTAACCTCAAACGCTATGTGCAATGGTTGTGGCGCTACTCATCGCAGTTTGAAGTGCGGATTTCGGGACGCGGTGTATAACGAGTGCTCTAAAAAGGGGCATATCGCGGTGGTATGCCAATCCCAATCCGACACAAAATACTGGAAATCCGTCGCAAGCAGTAAAAGTGTCGTGACTCAGACTCTCTCCGCGACCGGTAAGTAGCGGTGACGATACGTGGCGATATCAATACTCGGTAAAGTGCTGAATTTACAATACGACACCAGGTCGGATATCACGGTTATCGGCAGAGACGCGTGGGCACGCCTCGGGTCCCCGAAACTTGCCGACAGCGAAATAGTCGAGCACGCTGACGGGAGTGAGCTCGGTATACTCGGCCGTTTCTGTAGCCCGATTCATGTGTTCGGTCGCGAGGGTGACATTAACATCGACGCACAGTGGGGTATTTGGCCCCAAAACCCGGACATAGCTATTTTAAAATCTTCAATCTCCCATAACTTTGTTAAAATTCATCCAAAGTTGATGAAACAAAAACCATTTTAAAGCTTAAACTTTCTACTTTTCGACTTATTAAATCAATTTTATCGAAATTGGTATCCAGGGGGTAAAATCTGCCCTTAAAGAGGAATGTGCCAAACTAAAAGTTTCTTGATGTTTGTCAAGTGCTACGGAGTGCAAACAATATTTTTTGTAATTTTTATGTATACTATCGGAAAGTATGACCCTTTGCCTTTACGATAAGTTGAACCTCATAAAGGAAGGATGTTTTTTTTAACAAAGATACAGTCATTTAAAAAAAACTACATTTTTAAATGTTTTTACAGAAATTCTTCGTTTACACAAATTGTGAGCTCAGGGGGAAGAAGTAAATCTATTGTTTCATTTAGGAATTGCATCTTGACAGCTTTTTTTTGTATAATTTTTATGTTTTCTCGCGTCATCAGTTTAATTCCAGATGGACCCGCAGCTTGCACCGAACAATTTGCTGACACTTTAATACCTATACGTGTGAGTAGTATGTATAGGCGGTTTCTAACCCAGGTCCTCTGAGGGGGGCGAGGGGGCGGGTGGAAGTGAGGGCGCGCGGGGGAGTGCGGTGGGGGGAACTTTAGGCGCGGGGACAGCGGGGAGTGGAAGACTGGTTGCGCGCGCACGAGCCGCGGAGTGGGGGAAGCCGTAATCGTGGAGGGGATCAGTCCAGGCCGAGCGGCCGCGGAGACCTCTCCAGACCTGCCCCGCCGTCAGAAATTTTTTCAGAGGGGGAATGACCTGCAGCCGAAATTTTTTCATACCTAACCGAGGGAGGGAACGACCTTGGCCCACCCCGAAAATTTTTTCACCCTTGGCCCACACCGATCTAGCGAACCGCCAAGCGCAGAGAAATAATAATAATTTATCAGAAATTGTTTCGAGCGACGTTTTACAAATCGCATATTCGGGGAGGGAAAGAGACGGCACTACATAGTTGTAAAGCTAAATTCTGAGAGAGAGGGAAAGAGACAGCACAATCGCATGCATTCTAAAGCTAACAGTATTTCAAAATGTTTTTCAATCTTAACGTCGCAGCGTATCGCGAGTAATTTGACTCCCCTGGAGCAGCCGTGCGGGATGACATCATTTTCGCGGCTCGAGTCACAGAATTATGCGGTGTCAGGAGAAATAATACTTTTGGGAACGTCGAATCTTAGAATTGAGGAGAGAAGGAGGGTAAATAAAATGGAGAAATAATATAAGTTTAAGAAATTTATTTTAATATTAAAGCATGTAAAATAGAATAATAATTTAACAATTTTTCTTCCTACGAGCATCAGCCAGAATATCACTGATGGCACATGCTACCAGTTCGCAATCTACGAGATACTCCTCGTCGTAATATTCGCTATCGCGTATGATTTTAGCAGCACTGCGCGTATCTAATGTTTCGCAGGCAACACCGCTCTGTTGTAACACGTTAACAAAACATTCAAATTTTACTCTCACATCTTCCGCAGTTTGATGCAGCCGCGGATACACATAGCTTACACATGGCTGAAGATTACATAAAAATGATACTGTATTCGGTTTGAAATACAGTGTATTATCGCATAGCGTCATCTTTACAATCGGTGAATTAAAGATCCGAACAAATTCCAATACTAACTCATCAATCTGCATCGAGTCAGGTTCAGGCAATTGTGCACGTTCTTCGATGGATGATTGGCTGTCGAATAGCAGATTCCATGTATGCCATGGTAATATGAGATGCTTCCCATGATTGTCACCGATAAGAACTTCTACATCGGCCATAGGTCCTACGTTGATTGCAATTTCCAAATACTTGCTACCCACGGATGTTAATGCGTATCTTCTGACCATGATACGCGATGCTCGGCGCGAACTAAGAGAACAATCAAAGCTATGAAATTGTCCGCTCGTATCAGGAATAAACATAAAAAATTTCGAGAAGTTATGAAAATTGAGCCATACCTGTTGAATGTATTCTCCTCGCATGTAGCCACACTATTTTCACCCATCATTGGGACGGTATAATTTATGCGTCCAGCGTTTCTTTCGGCACTGGTATTATACAGTTTGGAACACTGTCTGTTCCGTCAAAAGTTGTTGCGACTGCTGAGCGATTGATGGAATAACGTCCGGGAGCCGGCTTAAATAGAGGCTAGTTGTTTCCCCCCACCGCAACATTTTATTCTAAAGCTGCCAATTTTCCAGAACGTTTTTCAATCTTAATGTCGCAGCATATCGCGCGATTGCATGTAATGTAATCCCCATTCTTAAGGATAAAAGTCTCGACACGTGTTGAATGTAATATAATACTTTTGGAAGCGTCGAATCCTAGAATTATGCGGTGTTGGCAGAAATTGAATCGAATGATCTTGCGCGCTAATTCGTCATACGTGTGAATCGTGGAAAGAATTATGCGATATCAGCAGAAACTGTATAGAACAGTGTTGGAACGGATCGTCGTTTTTGCATGCGATGCATTAGAGGGAGGGGGTACACCGAAAGAAATAGACAGAGACGCCAAGTCGTGGTACCAACCATAAAAGCATGCTGTAAACTGCACAAAGCGTCAAACACGTTGTAACACATTGCGCGGATAATACATTACATTTACATTCCATTTACGATCATGGAAAAATTCGCACAAGTGGAACGCCAACTGCGGGATCAATCTGCACGATTGATTTCACGCGAAGAATACCTCGCGTGGGAAGAACGGTGCAACGAGTGTATCGAATCTTTGGAAGAACACAGCCGAGTCAAACGTCCTCGATTATCGATCGGTGTTCGACAATCGCTGGTTGCTCGAATCGCGCAGCTCGAAGGGCTGAAATATTCGTTGCGCGGACGTTTCGTGCGCGAAGGTGCCGGACATTCGAGCACGGGACTTTTGTGGCGCGAAATAGACACTGCGTTCGATAGCCGCGTATTAACTGGTGCCGTGCTAAATTCGAATTACATCGAACCGCGCAACTTCCTCCAGGATGCGACAGCTATTGTGTTGGAGCATGTGCAGGGTCCTTTGAGGAAACATCGAAACCTCAAAGTGAACACGGTGTTCAACGGCGAATTTGTGGCAGGTGACAAGCATGCTTGTAAAAGCATCAATATCCGAAACTGCGAACTCTTCGGTACATCCGATCTGCAGGAGTGGTACCAACGATGCGTCATCGAACCAACCCTGGCATCGCTGGAAGAGTTCCAGGAACGCGACAGCGGATGGGCATTGACGAGAATCCTGAATTTGACCGTCAATGTCAACAAGTACAATCCGCTGCGCGCGGGGTGTCACTACAAGTTGCCGCGGGAAATATCGCTGAAGAAAGCGACGATTATCGTGCAATCCCCGGACAACGCCTGTTTCGCTTGGGCAGTGGTCGCCGCTCTTCATCCCGCCGGCAGACATGCCGATCGTCCAAGTTCATACCCCGACTATGCTTCAGTACTAAATCTCCAGGGCATTGAATTTCCAATGTCTCTGGAGCAGATTGGGAAGTTTGAGCGGCTGAACAACGTCTCCGTCAACGTGTACAGCTTCGAGGAGAAGAAAGGGCCAACAGTCTTCCCACTGCGCCTCACCAGCCAAAAGAGGGATCGGCACGTCAATCTGCTCTACACGCCGAACCAAGAGCACGGCGATGTAGGGCATTTTGTACTGATCAAGAACTTGTCCCGGCTGGTGAGCACGCAATTGAGTAAGAAGAAGGCAAATAAATTCATCTGTGATCGGTACGTATATAAACTTATGAAATGTTGAAATGTCTCGCGAAACAAATTAAATAAAATTTTTTTTGGGTTTACAGATGCATGCACTATTTTGGATCTGCGGAGAAGTTGGAGATTCATTCGCTGGACTGTGGGAAGATGAACGACTGTGCCATTCTGCTGCCCAGCGAAGGCAACAATCTGCTCAGCTTCGACAACCACTGCAGGAAGGAGCGACTTCCTTTCGTGGTGTACGCAGATCTCGAGTGCATCATCGAGAAAACGGAGGACAGTCGGAGGGGTGAGGAGGATCGCAAATTGCACACGTACCAGAAACATAAGGTGCATAGTATCGGCTATTATATGCATTGTTCGTACGATACATCGCTATCGATGTATCGATGTCACCGCGACGCGGATTGTGTTTCATGGTTCGTCGAAGAACTGAAAAATTTTGCAGACTTTGCCAAACCCGTCCTGACCAGTAATGTTCCCATGCTGGATTTAACCTGCGAACAGCGGACGACATTTCGCAAAGCAACAGATTGTCATATTTGCGAAGAGCCATTCGAGGTTAGCGATATACGAGTTCGCGATCATTGCCATCTATCCGGACGGTTTAGAGGCCCGGCACATTCGGAGTGCAATTTAAATTATAAAAATGCGTTTTACATCCCCATCGTTTTTCATAATTTATCCGGCTACGATTCACATTTTATTATCGAGGAAATAGCTACCGCTTTCGAAGGTCACGTTGACGTATTACCCATAACTAAAGAAAAATATATTTCCTTCACAAAAAATGTCGAAGATACGACTGAATCAGAGTCGCGAAATTGTATTAAATTGCGATTCATCGATTCGTACAAATTTCTCAATACCAGTCTCGACAAATTAGCATCTTTTCTTAGCACAGATAAATTAAAAATTTTACGATCCAAATTTGAAACATTATCCACCGAGCCAAATTTCAATGGGTCGAAGATGTTGCAAATTTTAACGTTCTTCGATCGCTGTCGATTCGCCCACGGGATACATTCTCGAGGTAGATCTGGAATATCCGCAACATCTGCACGATGCTCATGCCGATCTACCGTTCTGCCCGACGCGTGCCAAACCACCTGGCAGCGGACAGGACAAGTTACTCGCAACGGCATACGATAAGCAGCGTTACGTTATCCATTATCACAACCTGCAGCAGTGCACGCGTCACGGTCTTCGTATTACAAAGATACACCGCGTGCTTCAATTCGATCAGTCCCCCTGGCTCCGCGATTACATCGAACTCAATACGCGGTTTAGAACAAGCGCGACAAATGATTTTGAAAAAATTTATACAAATTGATGAACAATGCGGTATTCGGTAAAACTATGGAAAATGTGCGAAATCATGTGGATGTAAAACTTTTAACACATTGGGAAGGGCGATTTGGCGCGGAGGCGATGATCGCGAAACCGAATTTCCACAGCAGAAGTGTTTTTTCGGAAAATTTAATAGCCGTTGAATTGCGAAAACTTGAGGTGAAATTCAACAAACCGATATACGTGGGTATGTGCATTCTGGACATATCAAAAATTTGTTTATATGAATTTCATCACGAGCACATGACTCCCCTGCACGGACAAAATTGTAAAATTCTATACACCGACACAGACAGTCTCATTTATCACATTAAATGCGAAGATATCTACGAGACCATGAAACACAATATCGATAGATTTGACACATCCGATTATCCCATCGACAATCCATATAATATGCCGCGTTTAAATAAGAAGGTTCCGGGGCTGATGAAGGACGAAAATAACGGTGCGATAATGACCGAATTCGTAGGTCTTAGAGCGAAAATGTATGCACTCCGCGTAGACGGTAAAACAGATACGAAAAAGGCGAAAGGCGTCAAGACCAACGTCATAGCCAGGACGATAACTTTCGACGACTACGCGCAGTGTTTGCACAGGGAGATCGAAATGGTTCGCAGACAATCATGCATACGGTCGAAATTGCACAAAGTGTACACCATTTCGGAATCGAAAATCGCTCTAAGCCCACACGACGACAAGCGATATATCGTACCCGATTCGACCGACACTCTGCCCTGGGGACATTATAATATACCATTGTAAAATTCTTCGCGCATGTATAGAAATTATTATATTTATTAAAGCATTATAAATGGTGAAATTATGCATAAAAATAAAATTGAACCATGTATATGTATCACTGTATTTATTGAACCATGTATTATTATGTTACAATACATTATTTTTATTTATCCGAGAATTGTGCGATTTATCAAACCCTTGCCACTTGACGTATACCTTATCCCCCTTCCTACGCAATACTTTTTCCACTAGATACACATCAGGATCGGTGACGCGTTGCAGCTCGTGTTCATAGAATCCTCCGGCAACAGGTTTTCCACAGGAATCGAGGAGCAGATACGTTGCGGGATTAGTTGCCTGTACTTTGGCTATCTCGAACACCTCCGTTGTCCAATTCGGCGTGTAGCCTTTATCGAAGATGGTTTTAAATTTGCTCACGCGCACAAACTCGCCCAACTTGAATCTTGCCGGAGCAGCGATCTTTACGTTGCTGTATACGGTGGCCAGCAGCTTATCGGCGATCACTGGGGTAACATCGCAAGGACGCATTCCGATGGTTCTATGTTTTCGCGCGTTATACTCTGCAAGTAGACGCGATAGCGCATCGGTCCATCTGTAGGTTCCATTGAGCGTAAACAGTTTCCACATATTGTTCTTCAAAGTTCGATTGAAACGTTCTACGACAGAGGCCTTCATCACCGAATACGTCGAATAATGATTAATGTCATGCTTTGTCAAGAGTTTCTGCACATCGGCGTTGTAAAATTCTTTTCCTTGAGCGGTTTGCAAATTTTTCGGATATCGATCTCTAAATATCTTTGCAAACGCTTTAGCCACCTCAGCACCACTTTTAGTCTTGAGCGGTACCGCCCATGCATACTTGCTCAGCGCATCGATGACGGTGAGTATGTAGTGGTGACCTTGGTTGAATCGCGAGTATGGACGCATTTCTACAACGTCAGCTTGCCACAGATCATCGTATCCATGCACTATGACTCGCCTCCGCGGGAAATGTCTTCGAGCTGGAGCATGCAATTCCTCGACGAGTTGTCGCTTCTTGTGACCATGGTTTTCTTTACTCTTGGATTTCGACGATGGCTGCATGTTTGATCGCAGAGGTGTCTTTGACACGAATGATGCGATAATTATCGTGTACGCGCATTATGTGCGCCCCATCGGTCCGTTGACAAGTTCAACCGTCTCGCATGATTCTCCTTCGCAGCGCTGCTGCGGGATAGAATTCGACGCCTGCGATATCTTTTGAACGCTGTTTTGCAGCGCCAGCATCTCTCTCTTAAACATGATCAGCTTCCTCTCTAATTCTTCCTGCTGCTCTCTCAAGAGTTTAATGCTCTTTTCCACGTATAGTTTATTGACGGCATCGCTATCGAACACCGGTTGAGCTACGCGTCGTATCTTGCGTGATTTTGCATCAAAGTCGGCACCGGCCACGCAAAGAGCGTTATCTCGCATATAATTTCGAAGAAAACCGTTCCATTTGTAATAATCCATTCTAGCTGCGCCACTCTTCTCGAGCGATACTCCAAATTTGTTGATCGGCATCTCGATGCATACAGTGCGCATCATCGGTGCGCGGTTTTATTTATAATGAAGCCTCCCTCGTAGAGTTCCTCCACAATCGACAGAATTTCATTGTCGTGCGAGTTGTTGCCCGCCTGACGCGACGCTTCCAGCAAACGGTATCGATCCACAAGCTCGTTGGGATCGTCCCAGCGCATGTAATCGATCTTGTTATCATTTACCACCATGACTCGCGGCGCCGTTAGACCTTTCCCTGCTTTATTGGTTGATACACGAGGGAGTAGCGGTGCAATTACATGTTTGTACTTGTATCCCTTGTTTCCTAATATGGGATTTTGAGCAGAATGACCACGTCTGTAGGCATTCGTCGCCAGCAGTATACTTTTGTATTTTTGTTTATCGGCATCGGTGTATACAGCATCGTCGGGAATTCTCTTGAAAATCAGTTCGTAAAGGCCGGGCGTTCCTCTGTATTTTACACCGTCGATGATTATATTATCAGCCTTGTCCATATCGAACGCCTTATCCCCAAGCATCATTCTACTATCGCCAAAGTATACGCCGTACACAGTGTCTGTGACAGTTTCTTTATCCCTACTTATGATTGCGTCCATATATTTTTGTCCCAGGGGACCCAAATGGCTGCGAAACGTTTCTTGTCCCGCGGGTGTTTGAAGTTGCTGTCTAATAGATGCTGCAAACGACTCATCGGGAGTAGTTTCAAAAACATCGTCATCATCATCATCATCATCATCATCATTGGTTGTGAGCAATTGTACACTGGGAAATGTATTTATTGGCGGGGGAGGAACCGGGGATTCGTTTGATGCAACATTCTGCCGTTTTCGCTTCGATTGAACTGGTGTAGAGGTTACGAGTGAATACTCCGATGACGTGCGTGGTTTCCTCTTTCTCTTACGCGATATGCACCATTTCGGCAGGATTTTTCTTTCCGGCGTTAATGTTTCATTCCCTTCAACGTTTGTGCTCATCAGCGGTGATATTTCAGCTTCTGCCGCTGCGGTATTTTCCACAATATGTTTTAAGGGTTCGACAATAGGTTTAAAGTATCTCTCCAACGCGATATCTTCCTCCATCTTGCCGGTCTTCAAAGCCTGATGTTTCTTGCGAATGGCTTCGCTGGTTCTTGCAATTTCCTTCGCTATTCTCTCGCGATCCTTAATCTCCAGACTATCGATATCGATCATTGTTGCACCGCAGACGTTGTTTTCCCACCGACGTGTTGACAATGATTGACCATCTCACGGTACGGCAAACTCGTTAAATCCCTTTCTGTAACGTCCATTGGACATCGCGCTATCCTTGTCTATCACCACGAAACCATACTTCAGCTGCCAACAATTACGACACAAAGCGCAGAAATCCTCGTAAGACATATCAGTGTTTACATGATCGTTGTACACGTGTTTCAAGTTGGTGCCATCCTGCTTAAACAGAATCAACAGATTCGCATTGTCGCGTATAAGATGTTTGGGAATCTTTGCATATGTCTGACAGAGATAGAAGCAGTCAACGTTCGAGTGGCGCCCCATTGCAAAGTATTCCCTTATCGTATCTTGCTTGTCACATGCCACGTCATCAAAGATAAAAATGGAATTCGGAAGCGATTCGCTCGGTGTGATGACGTCACTGTTATTCGAAAATGTGAAGTAGCCAATTTCATTTATCGGAGTCAATAAATTCTCCAAATACTGATATTTCGGCTGTTGCAACGATTTGGAATACACGTACACGTTCTCGAAGCGGACGCCGTGAGGACTCTCCAACAAGCTCACCAGCACGTTGGTCTTTCAACAATTTGATGGACCGCAAATAAGGCAGCGTATGGTGTTTGGCAGCATGCTACCATGTCTGCGCCTTGTTTTTGAGGACATCATTTGCGATTTATCGTCAAAATTTGTCACGCGTATCGTCGCAGGTTGCCGCACGAATCGCATCCTCGCTGCGAACCGCGAAAATGATTTTTATACATCGAAGCGGTGACGCGCCCTATTTATAGGCCCGCGCCGAGGCAAAACAGCTCAGTGTTCGAAATGATTCTCGTTCTGTCGGATAATTGCGATATTCGAGACCTAACCTCTGAGCAGTTGAAATATATACCAAAGATTATTCTACTGCGCGAGTTTGGCAAGCACATTGATCAGTTGTGGGACAGACTCCCCGAGCATATAAAAGCCGATTCTGAGGTTCGGCAGCATCGTCGGTGTCTGGAACATTATAATCGCCCTTGGCAGCGAACGCATATCGACGGTCCAGCACCACTGATTAAAAACTGTGGCGAATGTCGCCGACGAGAGTAAGGAAAGGTTGCGGTTTGTTAAATCGGGCGATAAACGCGCTACCTGTCGAATTACATATCCCGGGATACCAGTTTTGTGGTCCAGGAACTCGTCTGGCAAAACGATTGGCAAGAGGCGATCAAGGTATCAATCCGTTGGACGCAGCGTGTCGCGAACACGATATAGCGTATTCGCGCAGCAACGTTCTCAGCGAAAGGCACGCGGCAGATAACGTACTTGCTGACAAAGCGCGAAAACGCATCGTTGCGCGAGACTCGACTCTGGGCGAAAGAGGTGCTGCTACAGCTGTTTGGGCAGCTATGAAGGCCAAGACAAAAATCGGAATGGGGATGAAAACTCGCAAAAGGACTGCAAAGAGAGCACCGCAAAAGCGGATTCTTCCAGTGGCAAAACGGGGTGGTATATTACCACTTCTCCCGCTGCTAGGTGTTCTCGGATCACTAGCTGGTGGAGCGGCGGGGATCGCCAAGGCCGTAAACGATAATAAGGCGGCGCAACATCAGCTGCAGGAAATGCAGCGTCATAATCGCTCCATGGAAGGTCGCGGACTTTATCTCGCGCCATACAAGCGCGGACAGGGAATATCGAAACGAAAAAAAAAGCCGAAAAGAAAATAAAAATGCCTGTGGGCGTAACTACAGATGTGCAATTGGCGGAGTTGGCAAAACGTATGTGTATTCCATTTTTAGGGGTGTTTTTATGCGTAATGCGCTACCTGCCGGAGGAGTACGACGAAACGAGAGCGGCATCGTAAATTTGGATAACGTCGAGGGGTCGGGGACTCATTGGGTGGCGTATGCGAAGAGAGGGTGTCGAGCTGTATATTTCGACAGCTTTGGAAATCTTCGACCGCCCAAGGAATTGGTGCAATATCTGGATAAAGATGCTGTGAAGATTGAATACAATAGAACGTCTTATCAGCAGTACAATCAGAGCAACTGTGGACAACTGTGTCTACGCTTTCTACAGACGATCGGCACCAAATTTAAGGATTGACTTCCCGCCACTCTGATTCAGTACTAGTCGAGCAGTACAGCTCGGAATATGTCGTTAACATTCACTCTAACCGGCAAGAGTAGCACCCTCGCGGTAAGCTACTTTCCACCCATAGATTTGAGCAACGATGATTACGAGCTTGGTCTAACAACCTTTGAAACTTATCATACGATACCGAACATTGACTCGAGTAACGATAAATTCTACTTCGCCGTAAACTATGACACCAACAACAACAACATCACTCGTGAATACATTGCGATTCCCCACGGGTCCTACGAACTAGATGCTATTGCCAAGTATTTGAAACAGCGATTACTCGAGCGGTATCCTCAAAATCTCGGTGGCAATGATGACGACAAGTATCCAATAGTGTTGCGGTCCAACAATAACACCATGAAATGCGAGCTATACTGCTCGTTCGCCGTAGACTTTACAAAGTCCAATAACATTGGATCGCTACTGGGATTCTCGACGAATCGAGTATTAGAACCTGGACGGTGGCACGAATCGGACGATCCAATTAATATCATGAACGTAAACATTATTCGCGTAGAATGTAGCGTGACCGCTGGTGCGTACAACAATGGGAAGCACGTACATACGATACATGAATTTTCTCCGAGGGTTCCACCAGGATATAAGATATCGGAAACGCCCGCACAGATCATTTACCTTCCGATCACCGCACGGGTCATTACGGATCTAACGATTCGCGTTGTGGATCAAGACGGACGATTGCTCGATTTTCGAGGTGAAGAGATTACCATCAGACTACACGTACGGCGGCGACGACGATAATACGCGTGGTGCGAACGAAAGAGATGCTTGTGTTGAACGACATCAGAAACCCGGTTCATTCGAGCGAAATTGTTTGCAACAACAACAACAACAGCTGTGATCACGCTAAAACGAAGAGGCTCAGTGCTGCGAACATTGCATTTTTGAAATCACTGGGATTCATTGTGCGCGTTTAAGTTGAAAAAATGGTTGACATTCTAAGCATTGGAGGGAGGCCGACGTTTGATGATCGCATCGTCAAGCTCCAGACTCACACATACAACCCGTACGTCAACACGACGTTTGGATACAGCGATGAGATAAGAATACCTATACAGCATCAGGATTTATACACATTGCCGTGTGAAAGTTTTCTCTACGTGGAGGGGAAATTGACGATAAATAAGCCAAATGATGCATTAACGGTGACGTTGGGGAATAATTGCGTGGCGTTCTTATTTGACGAGATTCGATACGAGCTGAATGGCGTGGAGATTGACCGCAACAGAAACGTTGGAATAACTAGCACGCTTAAAAACTATGTATCGCTGACATCTGGCGAAGACAAAAATTTGGAGAATGCAAGATGGGGCTTGAGACGGCGTAATGGGCCAATATTTAAAAATCATTTCAATTTTTGCATCCCGCTCAAATATTGGCTGGGATTTTGCGAGGGCTACAAACGCGTGATTATTAATGCGCGTCACGAATTAATTTTAATACGATCGCGCAACGACAACAATTCTCTAATAGGATCGCCGATGTTGGAACCAGAAATTGAATTACATAAAGTGCAATGGCGGATGCCTCATGTAACGCTGAACGACGTTAATAAGCTATCGTTGCTACATACTTTGGAAAGTGGACAAAACCTAAGCATTTGTTTTCAATCGTGGGATCTGTACGAGTATCCTCTCTTGCAGAGCACGACCAAGCATTCGTGGGCCGTGAAGGCATCTGCGCAGCTGGAGAAGCCGCGATGCGTTATCTTTGGTCTACAGACTAATCGAAAGAATGTGATGAGCGAAGATGTTACTGAGCTCGACAACTGCAAACTGATCAATCTAAAACTTTTTCTCAACTCGGAATTTTACCCGTACGATGATTTGAACTTGGACTTTGACAAAAATAGGCACGCCATCTTGTTTCATATGTATACGCAATTCCGTAAATCGTATTATGGATATAGTTGCAGCGAGGCATTATTCACCGTGGCCGAATTTTTACAATTTGGTCCCCTCGTCGTAATTGATTGCTCGCGACAAAATGAGTCGATCAAGAATGGTTCCGTGGACGTGCGCATAGAATTCGAATGTAGAGAGAATGTGCCTCGCAAATACTACAGCCTACTGTCTGCTTCTGTACGATCGGTCGGTTGAATACAATCCGCTGACAAACATGGTGCGAAAAATCGTTTAAATTGCCGCGCTACTTGCTCGCCCTCTCCTGTGCCAAAATTTCATCGTGAAAATCGCGATGCTTTACGAGAAAGATCGCATTCTCCCGCCTATTTTGGAAGCGAACGGACCTCTAAATTGTGCCGATAATGGCCATACCGACATTTGTTGACCTGCAAGGGTTCATCGTTGATGGAAGATTTGTTGTCAAGGAAGTGGCTGTCCTGCGAAAGGGAACAATTCTCTCGCACTATATTTTTGGGAGTTCGATGCCCCAATATCTTCTTACGAAGTCTGACAAATCAAGCATTCGGTGGTTGGTGGCAAAACATCATGGGCTGCGGTGGGAAGATGGAGACGTTCCATACAGTATGGCTAAACAGCTAATTACGAAAGCTGTTGCTGATGCGATCGATGAAGAAGATGACACATCCCATATCGTATACGTTAAAGGGTTGCAGATACGCGACTGGCTTGCGGACTTCCTCGATGAAAATACGAGAGCGGACGTGATCATCGAGACACTGGACATTGACTACGAGGATATCATATCTCTAAATAAGCTAAATGTAGTTAATACTCTGCGATGTGGCAGACACGCAAAGAACTGTGCATTGCAAAATGTATTTAAAATATTCAACTGGTGGTCTAAACACCAGAGAGAAATGTATAAATAAATATAATCAATTTTTAATGCATAAATGTTTTTTTCTCCACCCATCCTCAACCTCCTGCATGTGATGTACGCTAGATTAAGATGATGGTTTTAATTATTATGTAGAAGTGGTACCATGCGCGATCAAAGTGGTACCATACGCGTTCAGAGTGGCACCCTACACGATCAAAGTGGTACCATACACGTCCAGAGTGGTACGATAGACGTTCGATACACGTTCGATACACGATCAAGGTGGTACCATACACGTCCAGAGTGGTAGGATAGACGTTGAAAATTGTACCATACACGTTCAGAGTGGTACCATACACGTTGAAAGTGGTACGATACACGTTGAAAGTGGTACGATACACGTTCGATACGTGATCAAAGTGGTACGATAGATGTTCGATACACGTTCGATACACGTTCGATACACGTCCAGAGTGGTACGATACACGTTCGGTACGTGATCAAAGTGGTACGATAGACGTTTGATACACGTTCGATACACGTTCAAAGTGGTTCGATTGACGTTCGATACATGTCCAGAGTGGTACGATAGACGTTGAAAGTTGTACCATACACGTTCGATAGACGTTGAAAGTGGTACAATACACGTTCGGTGCGTGATCAAAGTGGTTCGATTGATGTTCGATACACGTTCAGAGTGGTATGGTCGAATGATGTGTCCAAAGAAGAAGGGGGAGAAGATGAGTGCGAAGAAGAAAAAGGAAATGGTGGTCAGTGAATAATTCGAAGAAGATGCATTGAAGGAGAGAATGGTCAGCGAAAATGCAGGTGGAGAACAACGGTGTCTTACTTTTGCAAAGCTATGCAACTTTGGGCATGGATCTACGTGCGGGAGCTTGGAGATGCAGCGAGACCAGTTGTCTGTCAAACGTGATAGGCAACAGTCTAATTCGACATTTGCGCAACTTTTCTTCCTTTAAAAATGGGACTTGCAAGAATCGCCCCGGAGTGCGGCCCCGAGGTATGTACTTAACAATATTTTTTTACATTTATCGCGATTAGTCTTTAAAAATCGAGTTCGATCAAATCAGACGATCGTGCCAATATTATATCGAGGTTTCTGTGTTTTATTTACCCTCCTTCTCTCCTCAATTCTAAGATTCGACGTTCCCAAAAGTATTATTTCTCCTGACACCGCATAATTCTGTGACTCGAGCCGCGAAAATGATGTCATCCCGCACGGCTGCTCCAGGGGAGTCAAATTACTCGCGATACGCTGCGACGTTAAGATTGAAAAACATTTTGAAATACTGTTAGCTTTAGAATGCATGCGATTGTGCTGTCTCTTTCCCTCTCTCTCAGAATTTAGCTTTACAACTATGTAGTGCCGTCTCTTTCCCTCCCCGAATATGCGATTTGTAAAACGTCGCTCGAAACAATTTCTGATAAATTATTATTATTTCTCTGCGCTTGGCGGTTCGCTAGATCGGTGTGGGCCAAGGGTGAAAAAATTTTCGGGGTGGGCCAAGGTCGTTCCCTCCCTCGGTTAGGTATGAAAAAATTTCGGCTGCAGGTCATTCCCCCTCTGAAAAAATTTCTGACGGCGGGGCAGGTCTGGAGAGGTCTCCGCGGCCGCTCGGCCTGGACTGATCCCCTCCACGATTACGGCTTCCCCCACTCCGCGGCTCGTGCGCGCGCAACCAGTCTTCCACTCCCCGCTGTCCCCGCGCCTAAAGTTCCCCCCACCGCACTCCCCCGCGCGCCCTCACTTCCACCCGCCCCCGCGCCCCCCTCAGAGGACCTGGGTTAGAAACCGCCTATACATACTACTCGTGTGTGTGTATATATATATATATATATATATATATATATATATATATATATATTTGGGAATGCATTAGTTCCCCTCATCGCCACACTCACTCTCGAAGCAGCACATCCCGAGCAACGTCTCGGCGATGCAGACAGAGAATCGATTGACCACTCAGATCACCGGTCGATCTGCGAATCAGTGTAGCGGAGCGCCAAGCGATCCGCCAATCAGCGTCTGCGATCCGCCAATCAGCGCGCCTCATCGATCTCCAGCGGAATCGATGCGACGCGCGGAAGGAAGTTCAGCCATTAACACACTCTCTCTTGGTCTCATCTAAAAGTGACTCGTTCACTCAGTGCAATCAAGTGAATTATCAGCAATCCTTTTACACTCACCACTCATATAAAGACTCAATCACAATCATTGATTCACAAGTATTTTAATAAAGTGACGTAATCATCTCAACCAACGCGTTTCGCTTCAAGTGTGCACCTTTTCACCGTCGTCCCATAACCCCACTTTCACCAGCGTGGTTTAAACTCAAACAATATACATATATATATTTTTTTGTTAAATAAGTAACATCTGAATAACAATAGCGGAAAATATCTAGTTCATGTGACAAATGTTTAAGCGTACTTACCAAGTACAAGTAAAATTAAATTTAATATAAAAGTAAAATCAAAACAGCACTTAAATATGAACTCAACTAATGAATTTAATAAACACAGGATAAATATATATAACACACACTAAATATAGGCTACACAAAACAAAACTTTAACTGAATAAAATGTAAAAAAAACTAAAATATAACATATAAGTACGTAAAAAGAGCTTTGAATATTCACCTTCAAAATGGAACAAGAAACTGACTGGTTTTTTAAGGTCTGAAGGAATGGAAAATTTGAAGACTGATCAGTGTATTTTCGTAAATAAAAGCAAGACAGTGCATCTGGCAATACATGTGGATGACGGCATAGTAATAGGAAGAGACATAGAGACTATGAAACAGCTGCTGAAGAAACTAAAAGATAAATTTCAAATGAGAATCACTGAGAACCCAAAATCATATCTGGGTATGGAAGTAAAAAAGGTTAGAAATGGGATTTTCATCTCTCAAGGAAAATATGCCCAGCATGTAATTGAGAAATACAACATGAAAGATAGTCATGCAAGACCAACACCAATCGCTCCTCAAAAATCAGGAAGCGAAACAGTAAAAGAAGAACAAAAATTTCCATACAGGGAAACAGTAGGAAGTTTACTTTACATAAGTGGTAAGACACGCCCTGATATGGCCTACGCTGTAAATTTTGAAAGTCGAACTTTGGAAAAGCCTGAAGCATCAGACGTACAAAACATCAAGAGAACTTTGAGATCTCTGAATGGAACTCAAGATTGGAGAATATATTATACGGCAGAGAAGAATAACACCAATTCCATAGATATCAAAGCATATTGTGACTCGGATTATGCTGGATCTGCAGATAAAAGGAAAAGCACTACAGGATACACAATAATGTGTTCAGGAGGACCTATTGCATGGTGCTCTCGAAAACAGAGTATCACAGCTACATCAACAACAGAAGCTGAATATATAGCTGCTGCGGAGTGTTGCAAAGAACTAAAATATCTAAATTTCATGCTGCAAGAGCTTACGAATAAGGAAGTGAAAATGACTTTATATGTGGACAATCAGAGTGCCATAAAGTTAATAAAATCGGGACAGATGAACACTAGAAGTAGACATATTGACGTACGATACTATTTTATAAGTGAGCAATTTGATGAGGGACTGTTTAAGTTAGAGCACTGTAACACGAATGATCAGATTGCTGATGTGTTTACGAAACCACTTTTGACTGAAAAATATGTTAAGTTTAGAGATGCGTTAGTAACCAAACTAAAGTAAGAAGAAAAAAGAAAACCAAAGACTGAGTATTTTATATTCTATTTTTTTGTAAAATTGGTAAGATATTTAATCTACACACACATATATATATATATTTTTTATATTTTTGCATATGATGATACATATCTAACTATGCAACATAAATCCAGAGTTTAAAACATGTTACGCTTAAGGGGATGTGTTAGAGAATCTAGAGACGCGGTAGCATCTCGACGCCAAGGACATGAAAAACACCCTGTATATGTCGACTGTCTCTACCGTGTATCTTTACTCGTCGCGGAGACACTCTAACCTAATTCTGACATTTATACATTAATATCTCATCATGCCTGCAAAATTTTGTAAATTTAAAGGAATTTTTCTTATGTAAACCGCATATCGGCTTTCGAACAAGACCAATTTCAATAAAATCGGTCCACACATGACAGAGATACCATAATATCGTCCCATGAATCGGTCGGATCCGATACAGTTTTTCTTCTGATTCTGATTCTTCTCCTGATTCTCCAAGCCAAATTTTCGTCCACATAATACGTATACACGCGTTACACACACACCTTCAGCCAACACATGTTCGTTCTTCTTTTCGTCGACTCTCGGGATTATTCGGCAGGGATCGTCGTCGGTCATTGTACATACACATACTTATATATATACTATTTTGAATTTTATAACCTACCAAGTGATGTGTCAAATAAAGTACGTTGTCCGAATTTGAAATGTCACGAGTTTTTACACTACATAGGAGACTGAATTATTAGTAGTATGTCTAGGCCGATTCTAACTCAGGTCCTCTGAGGGGAGCGCGGGGGCGGGTGGAAGTGGGGGCGCGCGGGGGAGCGCGGTGGGGGGAACTTTAGGCGCGGGGACAGCGGGGAGTGGAAGACTGGCTGCGCGCGCACGAGCCGCGGAGTGGGGGAAGCCATAATCGTGGAGGGGATCAGTCCAGGCCGAGCGGTCGCGAAGACCTCTCCAGACCTGCCCCGCCGTCAGAAATTTTTTCAGAGGGGGAATGACCTGCAGCCGAAATTTTTTCACACCTAACCGAGCGAGGGAATGACCTTGGCCCACACCGATCTAGCGAACCAATATGCAGCAGAGAAATAATAATTTATCAGAAATTGTTTCGAGCGATGTCGGGAAAGATCGAGGTTTTACAAATCACATATTCGGAGAGGGAAAGGGATAGCACTACATAGTGGTACAAGCTAAATTCGGGGGAGGGAAAGAGATAGCACTACATAGTGGTACAAGCTAAATTGGGAGGGAAAGAGACAGCAGTGGTACAATCGCATGCATTCTAAAGCTAAAATTTTTCAAAATGTTTTTTCAATCTCAACGTCGCAACGTATCGCGCGATCTCGCGTAATTTGACTCCCCTGGAGCAACTGCGCGAGATGATGTCATTTGGCGGCGCGAAAAACGCTCGAATAAAAATTTTTCAGAGGGGAGACTGACCCCCGAAAATCTTTTTCACACCTAACCGAGCGAGGGAATGACCTTGGCCCACACCGATCTAGCGAACCAGTATGCAGCAGAAATTTTTCCCCCAGCGCAGAGAAATAATAATTTTGATCAGAAATTGTTTCGAGCGATGTCGGGAAAGACCGACGTTTTACAAACCATATATTCGGGGACGGGAAAGAGAGAGAGAGAGAGAGAGAGACGGCAGAAGCCCAGTTATTTTAAAGCTAAATTCGGGGAGGGAAAGAGACAGTGGTACAATCGCATGCATTCTAAAGCTAATAGTATTTCAAATGTTTTTCAATCTTAATATCGCAGCGTATCGCGCGATCGTGTGTAATTTGACTCCTCTGGAGCAGCCGTGCGGGATAACGTCATTTGGCGGCGCGAAGAAGGCGCGAATCATAGAATTATGCGATGTCAGCTGAAATTTTTTTCCAAACCAATAGACACTTTATCCCCAACGCAGAGAAATAATAATTTCATGAATAAACGATCAAGCGAACCATTCTGTAGCAAGCAGACATATTTTTTCCAACGCAGAGAAATAATTTTCAAACAAATATGTAACAAGCAATCTAAAGCTAGCATGTTTTTAAAGCGTTCAGATTTAGCGTCGCAGCGTGTCGCGCGATGACACGACGCGAAGAACGCGTGAACGAAATATAATACTATTTAAAACGTTGAATATTAGAATTAGGTGGTGAGGAAAGAATGAGGGTAAAAAAATAGAGACATAATATGTTTTAAATGATAATATATTGTTACAGGCAAAGAATATGAAAATAGAATAATAATAATTTAACATTTTTCTTCCTACGAGCATCAGCTAGAATATCATTGATGGCACATGCTAACCGTTCGCAATCTACAAGATAATCCTCGTCGTAATATTCGCTATCACGTATGATTTTAGCAGCACGACGCGTATCTAATGTTTCGCAGGCAACATCGCTCTGTTGTAGCACGTTAACAAAATTTAAAAATTTCATCCGCACATCTTGTGTAGTTTCATACAACCGCAGATACACATAGGCTATACACAGATCAAGATTGAATAAAAATGTTACACTATTCAGTTTGAAATACAGCGGCTTAGTATCTAGTGTTATCTTTACAATCAGAGAATCATAGAAAGAATTATGTGGAGTCGATAGAAATTCGTGAGGAGAGGTCTTATGCTACTGCATAAAAATTTAATTCTAGCTAAATAAAAAATCATAAACATTAATGAAATTAAAAATCTTATAAAAATAATTCTTAAATACCCAGCTATAACAATGAATGAAAATCTACCTCTAAAATACTCAGTATTAAATCCAGACACCAATTCTGATTCCCCCTCCACTAAATCTGGCTCAATTAATAATCTAATTAAAAACATTAAATAAATTGAAATTAAAATTAAATATAAATAGAATATAAAAATATAAAATAAAAAGAGAAATAGAAAAATATAAAAAAGAAAAAATATAATAATAATTTCATTTATTGCTCATTTTCGTGTTACAATTTAACGATCATATACTCTTTTCATTTCATTCCCGCGATTGTGTCAGTGTCCAACCCTTCTCATGTATCCTGCTGTGTCTTAACAATTTTTCTATTTTACAAGTGTTTCCTAATCTATTCTATGCTGTATAAGCTTCTTTTATCACTTTCCAGTTCTTTCCATCTTTTCCTTCTCCCTATTATCTCCTGTAAAATAGCCAAGTTTTTCCTTCTCTTCTTTCCAATTCCCACCACTCTCTCCACGTACTTCACATACTTCAATCACGTGTTCCACTCTTTCTTCCTCTTTCTTATAAAGCCTAAATACCCTTTCTTCTCTCTTTAGCCAATATTTGCATGCCCTTGTTTCACTACTTTTTGATTTTTTCCCCCAATAGTATTTCGGCTTATCTCCAGGTTTCCTTGCCACCTCTCTTAATTCTCTTAGGAACTTTGACTCTTTTACTTTCGTCTCTCTCTCTCTCTCTCTCTCTCTCTTGTTCTTGGATGTCTTTACTTATCTGCTCTATTTTGATCGACACATCTTTCCCATTTAATCTTCTTCTTTCCAATTCTTCATTTGACCATCCTCTCCCTTCCAAGAATTTGATTCTCATTCTTTCCCTTTTCGTAACTTCATTTCCTCTCATTAGACTTCTCCCACTTTCATATCTTATCAATCCTTCTTCCGAGTTTATTAGCCTCTCTTCAAACTTCATTGCTCATTCTCCCATTTCAATTGCTATGCTATCTCTTCCTGTTTCTTTTAACAGCCAGTATGTTGGTGTTGATCTCTCCAATTTCATTATCCACCGCATGTATTTCACCTGCAATTATTATAATTAATATAAATTGTATTAATCTTGAAATTAAAAGAGCTAATTATAAATTATTTTTTTATGTGGAATAATAATTATAAATTTATAATTAGTGGTGATATGTTATTCGATTTTATTGATATCTAGTTTTTAAATGAATTTATTCATATATTTAATTAATTATGAAAAGTATTTTTATTTTTGTTAAATATAACAAATTTATGGGATTATCTACACATTTATATTATTATTATTGATTTGATGTATTTAAGAATTTTAATTTTAAAATTTAATTTCATTTAAGATAATTTAATAATTTATTTCATTGATAAAAAATTTAAGAATTTTGGTGCAATTTTTTAAATAAATTATATAAATGAATTATGCGTAGGATATAATGATAAAATTAATAACTAATTTAGTGAATATATTTTTTAGATAAAAATGAACTAAAGGAATTCTGCAAATTAAAAATATTCACCTGTTTATGAAAAAACATGTCTTTATGTTTAATAATTTAATGTCTGCTTTGCCCAATGAATTATTTTTAAGTGGCTGCAGTATATTGACTACATGGTAGCATACAAAGGTAGTATAATAATTAGTCTTTTTATTGAAGGCTTGAATGAATGAGTTGATGAAATATTTCCTGTCTCTAGATTAAACTGTTAATTTAAATTTTAAGTAAAAATGCTTAGATTTTTTCTATGTGACGAGAAGACCATACAGAATTTTATAATTTATTTTAGGAATAAGTTTTAATAAAATTAAGTAATTTATTGGGAGTATTCTTGTTTCAAAAGATAGTTTATTAAAAAATTGTTAGATTTAATTACTTTGCAGCGTAATATCTTTGGAGAGATCATATTTATGAAGATGATTGCGACCTCGATGTTGAATTAGGATATAATTTAAATGCACCAGTTTAAATATTAAGTCTGTTCGACTTTTAATATCTTACATGATTTCAGTTCAGATCGACGTGAGCCAGATCGGTTTCTATCTATATTTATCTAATAAATTTTTGTACGAAAGGATTTAATTTATAAATTATTTTTTACTATTTTCAATAAAAATTGGAATTTTATATTTATTAAGAATAGGTGTTTACCCGGTGATAATTGTTGGTTGATTGGGTTTCAAATTCTAATTATTCAATATTAGGAGCGATTGGATTAAATTCACAGTCAGTTTCTTATGAAGTCCGTTTATTTTTAACAATAATTTCCGTAATTTTATTAATTGAAAGTTATTCATTATTGGATTTATATAAATTTCAATATTACATTAAATTTATTTTAATTTTAATCCCAATACTACGACAAGAAAACCGCGGATAGGTCTTTTAAAATCGGAGACCAAGTGCTACTGCACGACGAGACGTTAAGACGCGGACGGTCACAAAACTAACCCCTGCATGGATAGGTCCCTACACGATTCAAAACATGAACCGACTCAAACACTTTATAGAATAGGGCAGGAATAGGAAAATGGTCGCAGTTATGAGGGGAAGTAACAGCGCACCAACAACTATGTAGATTTGAAAAAAGAGGCGAAATATATTTATTAAAAAAACGTGGGAGAGAAGAATTTTTAAATAAGTATTTTAAAATAAGTAATTTAACTAATCAGGATATTCGCCGTTTTTGAGGGTTTAATTTAGATTTAAATTTATTTAAAACACAGTTCAATTGGTCTTTCTGATGTCTCGCATCTAAAGCTATTTGCGGGCTTAAAAATTCTAACGAATTTAAAAATTTCTCACTAAAAGGCAATCTCCTAACAGTATGTTTGAAGGCAGATTGGTAATATTTTTTATATTTTCATAAAAGTCTATAATTGCTTGGCTATTTTCTGAATTACTACTTCTAATTTTATTAATGGTTGCCATCGATTCCTCTCCAATAAAAATTGATTGCAGTGGCAGTAAATTATCTTCATTATGTACGTCTATTTCATATGAATTGGGTGCTACAATATACTCACGCTTTATAAAATTTCCTCCCAATGATCTTAATAATCTAAAACATTCAGGGAGCAGGCAATGAACTAAAATTTTCGAATTCTGAAACACTGTGTTGAATCTTGTAAATATGTTTAACGCGTAATTTAAAAATTGCAAATAAGCCTTAGTATAAGGGCAACTTAATGTTCGAAATATTTGGTTTGTTCTTTCGGAATAATTGTGTTCTGCTGCTGCCTCCGCAAAGACAGCAAATAAAACTGTCCACTGACTTAACGTTCTTTCTACAATTCTCGGTAGTGCAACCCATCTGATCGGAGATGGCTGCAGAATTTTTCCCTTACATCGTTCATAAAATCTTGCAGGTCTTCTAAAACTTTCTGTTGTTTTTGATTTACTGTAAGACATGTATAAATGAAAGTGAATAATTGTTGTATTTGCAATGGCAAGTAATCGCTCGCACGGCACGCGACCAAATACATTGAATAGCAAAAGCATGGGAAGACAGACATTTCTTCATGCACGTGTATCACATCGTGATTGTATTATATGGAATAAATCCTCTGAACACATATACGCACATTTACGGCTCGAATAATTGTCGTAGCCCCCAAAATTCCGGATCATCATTGTCGTCGTTGAACGCCCAACGGTCTAAATCGTCTCGAACATCGCGCCAAAACTGCCTGCAGCCATGCATTAATTTTCTACATTTAATGCTGTAGTATCCCTTCGTATATGGATACTCTGTTCGCTGAAACATATGAGAAACTATAGAAAACATGTGCTTTTTATGAAAAGACCTTGTAGTCGCTACGTACAAATATCACTTACCAAATACTCCTTCATCTCGTTGCTGTCGTCGCACCACATCCTGATTGAAACGCGTAATGATCCCTCGCAGTTGCAGATTGACGAGCAACTGGTCTCGCTGCATCTCCAAGCTCCCGCATGTAGATCCATGCCCAAAGTTGCATAGCCTTGCAAAAGTAAGATACCGTTGTTCTCCACCTGCATATTCGCTGACCATCCTCTCCTTCAATGCATCTTCTTCGAATTATTCACTGACCACCATCTCCTTTTTCTTCTCCCCACTCATCTTCTTCCTCTTCTTCTTTGGACACATCTCTTCTTCGAATTATTCACTGATCACCCTCTCCTTTTTCTTCTTCGCAGTCGTCTTCTTCCCCTTCTTCTTTGGGCACATCATTCGAACCACTTTCAACGTCTAACGTACCACTTTGATCGCATATCGAACGTGTATCGAACGTGTATTGAACCACTTTGATCACGTATCGAACGTCTATCGTACTACTCTAAACGTGTATCGAACGTCTATCGTACCACTCTGAACGTGTATGGTACAACGTTCAACGTCTATCGTACCACTCTGGAAGTGTATCGAACGTCAATCGAACCACTTTCAACGTCAATCGAACGTGTATGGTACAACTTTCAACGTCAATCGAACGTGTATGGTACAACGTTCAACGTCTATCGTACCACTCTGGAAGTGTATCGAACGTCAATCGAACCACTTTCAACTTTCTACAATTACCGGTTGTGCACCACTATGTACAACTTTCAACGTCTATCGTACCACTCTGAACGTGTATGGTACCACATTGATCGCGCATCGAACCACTTCTACATAATAATTACAACCATCATCTTAATCTAGAAGAAACCTCCTTCACCCATCCCCAACCTCCTGCATGTGATGTACGCTAGATTAAGATGATGGTAGTAACTAAGATGATGGTAGTACTTCCCCTCATAACTGCGACCATTTTCCTATTCCTGCCCTATTCTATAAAGTGTTTGAGTCGGTTCGCGTGAACTCAGATTGTTCGTCGCCCTTTATACTGTAATTATTGTTATCGTGCATGTTTTGAATCGTGTAGGGACCTATCCATGCAGGGGTTAGTTTTGTGACCGTCCGCGCCTTAACGTCTCGTCGTGCAGTAGCACTTGGTCTCCGATTTTAAAAGACCTATCCGCGGTTTTCTTGTCGTAGTATTGGGATTAAAATTAAAATAAATTTAATGTAATATTGAAATTTATATAAATCCAATAATGAATAACTTTCAATTAATAAAATTACGGAAAATATTGTTAAAAATAAACGGACTTCATAAGAAACTGACTGTGAATTTAATCCAATCGCTCCTAATATTGAATAATTAGAATTTGAAACCCAATCAACCAACAATTATCACCGGGTAAACACCTATTCTTAATAAATATAAAATTCCAATTTTTATTGAAAATAGTAAAAAATAATTTATAAATTAAATCCTTTCGTACAAAAATTTATTAGATAAATATAGATAGAAACCGATCTGGCTCACGTCGATCTGAACTGAAATCATGTAAGATATTAAAAGTCGAACAGACTTAATATTTAAACTGCTGCATTTAAATTATATCCTAATTCAACATCGAGGTCGCAATCATCTTCATAAATATGATCTCTCCAAAGATATTACGCTGCAAAGTAATTAAATCTAACAATTTTTTAATAAACTATCTTTTGAAACAAGAATACTCCCAATAAATTACTTAATTTTATTAAAACTTATTCCTAAAATAAATTATAAAATTCTGTAGGGTCTTCTCGTCCCATAGAAAAAATCTAAGCATTTTTACTTAAAATTTAAATTAACAGTTTAATCTAGAGACAGGAAATATTTCATCAACTCATTCATTCAAGCCTTCAATAAAAAGACTAATTATTATACTACCTTTGTATGCTACCATGTAGTCAATATACTGCAGCCACTTAAAAGTAATTCATTGGGCAGAGCAGAATTTAAATTATTAAACATAAAGACATGTTTTTTGATAAACAGGTGAATATTTTTAATTTGCAGAATTCCTTTAGTTCATTTTTATCTAAAAAATATATTCACTAAATTAGTTATTAATTTTATCATTATACCCTACGCATAATTCATTTATATAATTTATTTAAAAAATTGCACCAAAATTCTTAAATTTTTTATCAATGAAATAAATTATTAAATTATCTTAAATGAAATTAAATTTTAAAATTAAAATTCTTAAATACATCAAATCAATAATAATAATATAAATGTGTAGATAATCCCATAAATTTGTTATATTTAACAAAAATAAAAATACTTTTCATAATTAATTAAATATATGAATAAATTCATTTAAAAACTAGATATCAATAAAATCGAATAACATATCACCACTAATTATAAATTTATAATTATTATTCCACATAAAAAAATAATTTATAATTAGCTCTTTTAATTTCAAGATTAATACAATTTATATTAATTATAATAATTGCAGGTGAAATACATGCGGTGGATAATGAAATTGGAGAGATCAACACCAACATACTGGCTGTTAAAAGAAACAGGAAGAGATAGCATAGCTATTGAAATGGGAGAATGAGCAATGAAGTTTGAAGAGAGGCTAATAAACTCGGAAGAAGGATTGATAAGATATGAAAGTGGGAGAAGTCTAATGAGAGGAAATGAAGTTACGAAAAGGGAAAGAATGAGAATCAAATTCTTGGAAGGGAGAGGATGGTCAAATGAAGAATTGGAAAGAAGAAGATTAAATGGGAAAGAAGTGTCGATCAAAATAGAGCAGATAAGTAAAGACATCCAAGAACAAGAGAGAGAGAGAGACGAAAGTAAAAGAGTCAAAGTTCCTAAGAGAATTAAGAGAGGTGGCAAGGAAACCTGGAGATAAGCCGAAATACTATTGGGGGAAAAATCAAAAAGTAGTGAAACAAGGGCATGCAAATATTGGCTAAAGAGAGAAGAAAGGGTATTTAGGCTTTATAAGAAAGAGGAAGAAAGAGTGGAACACGTGATTGAAGCATGTGAAGTACGTGGAGAGAGTGGTGGGAATTGGAAAGAAGAGAAGGAAAAACTTGGCTATTTTACAGGAGATAATAGGGAGAAGGAAAAGATGAAAAGAACTGGAAAGTGATAAAAGAAGCTTATACAGCATAGAATAGATTAGGAAACACTTGTAAAATAGATAAATTGTTAAGACACAGCAGGATACATAAGAAGGGTTGGACACTGACACAATCGCGGGAATGAAATGAAAAGAGTATATGATCGTTACATTGTAACACGAAAATGAGCAATAAATGAAATTATTATTATTTTTTTTCTTTTTTATATTTTTCTATTTCTCTTTTTATTTTATATTTTTATATTCTATTTATATTTAATTTTAATTCCAATTTATTTAATGTTTTTAATTAGATTATTAATTGAGCCAAATCAAAAGGTGTTCGATTTAGTGGAGGGGGAATCAGAATTGGTGTCTGGGTTTAATACTGAGTATTTTAGAGGTAGATTTTCATTAATTGTTATAGCTGGGTATTTAAGAATTATTTTTATAAGATTTTTAATTTCATTAATGTTTATGATTTTTTATTTAGCTAGAATTAAATTTTTATGCAGTAGCATAAGACCTCTCCTCACGAATTTCTATCGACTCCACATAATTCTTTCTATGATTCTCTGATTGTAAAGATAACACTAGATACTAAGCCGCTGTATTTGAAACTGAATACTGTAACATTTTTATTCAATCTTGATCTGTGTATAGCCTATGTGTATCTGCGGTTGTATGAAACTACACAAGATGTGCGGATGAAATTTTTAAATTTTGTTAACGTGCTACAACAGAGCGATGTTGCCTGCGAAACATTAGATACGCGTCGTGCTGCTAAAATCATACGTGATAGCGAATATTACGACGAGGATTATCTTGTAGATTGCGAACGGTTAGCATGTGCCATCAATGATATTCTAGCTGATGCTCGTAGGAAGAAAAATGTTAAATTATTATTATTCTATTTTCATATTCTTTGCCTGTAACAATATATTATCATTTAAAACATATTATGTCTCTATTTTATTTACCCTCATTCTTTCCTCACCACCTAATTCTAATATTCAACGTTTTAAATAGTATTATATTTCGTTCACGCGTTCTTCGCGTCGTGTCATCGCGCGATACGCTGCGACGCTAAATCTGAACGCTTTAAAAACATGCTAGCTTTAGATTGCATGTTACATATTTGTTTGAAAATTATTTCTCTGCGTTGGAAAAAATATGTCTGCTTGCTACAGAATGGTTCGCTTGATCGTTTATTCATGAAATTATTATTTCTCTGCGTTGGGGATAAAGTGTCTATTGGTTTGGAAAAAAATTTCAGCTGTAATCGCATAATTCTATGATTCGCGCCTTCTTCGCGCCGCCAAATGACGTTATCCCGCACGGCTGCTCCAGAGGAGTCAAATTACACACGATCGCGCGATACGCTGCGATATTAAGATTGAAAAACATTTGAAATACTATTAGCTTTAGAATGCATGCGATTGTACCACTGTCTCTTTCCCTCCCCGAATTTAGCTTTAAAATAACTGGGCTTCTGCCGTCTCTCTCTCTCTCTCTCTTTCCCGTCCCCGAATATATGGTTTGTAAAACGTCGATCTTTCCCGACATCGCTCGAAACAATTTCTGATCAAAATTATTATTTCTCTGCGCTGGGGGAAAAATTTCTGCTGCATATTGGTTCGCTAGATCGGTGTGGGCCAGGTGTGAAAAAATTTTCGGGGGTGGGCCAAGGTCATTCCCTCGCTCGGTTAGGTGTGAAAAAATTTCTGGGCTCATTCCCTCCCTCTGAAAAGATTTCTGACGGCGGACCAGTTCTGGAGAGGTCTCCGCGACCGCTCGGCCTGGACTGATCCCCTCCACGATTATGGCTTCCCCCACTCCGCGGCTCGTGCGCGCGCAGCCAGTCTTCCACTCCCCGCTGACCCCGCGCCTAAAGTTTCCCCACCGCGCTCCCCCGCGCGCCTTCACTTCCACCCGCCCCGCGCTCCCCTCAGAGGGCCAGAGTTAGAATCGGCCTAGACATACTACTATTATTGTCTCAATTAATAAGGTAAGTCGCCAAAATTTTTTTAATAGATTTCTTATGTAGAGTCACAGACTTGGAAGTTGTCCGGAGATGGTTCGACTGAGAAGCATCTCCTTTCGCATAAGTTTCTGGAAATTTGTACCATGCATGTACAAAATAATATATATATATTGTAACAAATTGCATTGCTTTTAAGTTGCTAGATATTTTTATACCAGCAATTTAGAGTTTTTATCTAACGTTTATATTATAGAAATGAAGAGGACGCACAGGACTTGGATAAATATGAAGGTGACGCACAGGCTTGGATAGAAATGAAGGGGACGCACAGGCTTGGATGGATAGAAATGAAGGGGATGCACAGGTTTGGAGGTTGTTACATTTGTTCGATCACGATAGTAGTGGAACAACAACGAAAGTGGAAAATTTCTACATCAAAGCAATGCCTACTACTAAAATACAAATGGGGAATCACTGTTATAAACTTAAGGCAGCGATTTTCCACCACGGTAAAAGTATTGCCGATGGCCATTACACGAGTATGGTAAGCGGTAAGAGCACAACGTGGGTATCCGTTGATGATTTACAAGTAGAAAAACAAGCTTGGCCACGAAATGCTAAAAATGCATACATATTTTTCTTCGAAAGGTGTTAATTGTGGTTGTTATTACACTTCGATGTTAAATACGTTCAGCGCCATAAGCTGCTTCGCGCACCATGTATTATACACAAAGTACTATACGTATAATACATATAGATTGGCAATGTGGTGCACATGATTTCTTTTCGTAGTTGTTAAATTTATGTAGAATGTATCCTTAATTCTGTCCCGTGATAATTTGTAAGTTATAATAATATTAAAAATTATCTGGAGTTATTCCCTAGTGTGCAAATTATCTTCCCTGATAACCAGATGTCTGCAATCTGACGTCAGATTGGCAGCAGTGTCTGCCGTGAGGGCGCAGAGCCTGACGTCAGATCCGTAGTCATCTATGTCCGCATTAGGATGCGTTCTGAGGTACAGAGCCTGACATCAGGATCTTGACGTCAGATGGGCAGCAGATTCGCAGCAGATCCTGCCGTTCGCTTGACACGTCTAACAGCGCCATCTGAGGGCCAGAATTATCAAACTATTCCCTGCGCGTGACGTCTACACACCGAGCCTTAACGCAACCGATTGATCGACACCGTCTGAGATTGAACTCTCTCAGACAAGATTATTGGATCATCGCAGTCGCATAGGCTGAAACAGGTTGTCGTAGCTACCGAGGTAGCACAGAGGACCGAGGTACGGCCTTTGAGAAGACGTTCGACGCAGTCCGAACGACGACGAGCCTGGTGACGAGTAAAACGGCCTGCGAGTGAACGGGTGAAACAACCAATTACCTAACACCAATTCCATCTACGAGGACGTCACTGATCCGAGGACCAGGACGCGCGAGAGGACTTGGGGACTGAGGAACGAGTGGAAACCGCACCCGAAGGACGGACGGAGAACCGTACGAGGGAAGCAGCCGTCGGGGCACGCAGCGAACAGCTGTACGGATCGACCCTGCTGGGTCCAAATCCATCTTATCGCCGCCGTTGGTTCACGTACGAGAGGACGTCCGACCGAGCCGACGATATGTGGTTGCGAGCAGCATTGTAAGTAAATGAAGCGTATACCGAGTCCGAAAGAGAAAACGCGAGCGTAAATATTGTAAACCAGAGTCCTAAAGAAATTCAGAGATGGTACATGCATGTCTATAGAAGACGAACGCGCGAATCAATTCAAACTCCCGGGTCAAAGAAGCTTGTCGCGATCATTCGAGTCGTTTTTCGATAAAAAACTAATCTTTGTACGAGAGGAACTAGACCTTTTACCTTCTATAGACCATCCAAGACCGTCCCGCCAAACACTTCGACCGCCACCGCTAAAACTAAACGTTAAGAACAACGACGATTCAAGCGTAGAATCGTCCCCGGAAAATTTTGTGACACCGAATAGAGAATATCCGATTTTGCTAGCGGACTTTAGTTTGTTGGACGGAGTAAATTCGGGAGGACAAGAAATGTCGTTGCTTGACGGTGATAACCCCCCCGGACTACCGGACGTAAAAAAATTGTCTACGGCATTGTCGCTAGTCGATAAATTCGTAGGAAAGTCATCCGACGAGCTTGCAGAATTTTTGAAGTCTTATGCGAGCGCCTCAGAGTTTGTCCCCGCAACAGAGATACCGCGATTCTTGAAAACAGTGATTGGAACGAAAATAAAAGGCAAAGCAGCCAGGGTATTAGAATACAAGGAAGTAGATAGTTTCGAAAAATTAAAGGACATCTTAACATCCTTATTCGTGGACAAAAGGTCAATAGGAGCAGTTGGAGCAGAGTTCCATGCCTGCCACCAACGAGAAAACGAGAGCGTAAAACAATTCGCGTGTAGAGTAGAAGAATTAGCCGGAGAATTATCCGAACTATCGGTAAAGCCAGGAAACAGCAACGAGGTAAATGACGCGTTGGTAGGATCAGTACAAGATCGCGCCCTAGATGTTTTCACCCTCGGATTGAATATGAAACTGAGAACGATTATAAGGTCTCGAAACTATACAACGTTAAATGCAGCTATAGCCGCAGCAATAGAGGAGGAACAAGCGATGGGTCTAAACACCTCGCGAAATTTTAGGAAATTCGGTAATCAGCCCAAAGCAAGGGAAGGATCAAACGTACCGCGATGCGAACGCTGTAATAAATTAGGACATTTAGCAAGGAATTGCTATACACGGTTAAGCATGCCGCGAGAGAACTATCCGACTCAAAAAACGACCGTAAAAAGGGAAGTTCAGCGCGTTACAGTAGTCTGTCACTATTGTAAAAAACCGGGACACCATATCAGAGAATGTAGGGCCAGAGAAAGAGCAAATGAACGAGGGCACGGACCGCGCGATACAAATACGAATAATAGACGCAACGATTTTAGACAGAATTTCAATAGAAACCCGAGTCGAAAACAATCTAGCGAAAATCAAGATTTCCCTACCGCGAGCCGCGGAATAACCGACGATAGGCAAACAAACACAGGACCTAGAGTAGAGGCATACCGAGCGAACATGGTAGTGACATCTCAGCTCGAAAACACAGTCGAAATTAGGGCGCCGGAATTAGTAAAGGAAAAAGCGAATATGTTAATAGACACCGGTGCCGATATCATGTTAATAAAGATAGGAAAGGTGTTGGGCGACGTCCACGCCCAAGACGAAGTAGTGTCCCTGCGAGGAATAGCTCCAGTAGAAATCAAGACGCTGTGTCTAGTACAATTAAACATAAAAGTCGGAAATAAAACGGTAACGCACCCTTGCCGGTTAGTCAGAGACGACTTCCCGTTAGAAGCAGACGGAATCCTAGGACAGGATTTCATGGCTAAACACGACGTCTGCATCCGGGCGAACCTAGGAATAGAGTTGTATGGAATACAATTCCCCTACTCAGGAGGAGGAAACGTAACATTAAAACCGCGATCAGAAACCATCCTACTAGCTAGAACGACGGATAAAGGCGAAGGTATAGTAGAAGGACGATCTATTAAGCCAGGAGTGTTCATAGGGAATTCGCTAACAGTAGGCCGGAACAAGAGATGCGTAATTAGCGTAATGAACACTACGACGGACGAAGTCCTTATCAACACGCCAACCGTGACGTTACAAACGCTGACGAGCGATGACATTGACCCGACAGACGCGACCTGCGACAAAGAGCGCGACGCGCTGACATATATAGTACACGCCGTGCACGGAAAGAATAGAATGCAAATCTTGCGCGAAAGCCTCAGGACCAACCACCTAAATGGCGAAGAAGAAACAAGCTTACTTGAACTTTGCGAAAAATACAACGAAATATTCGGATTAGAGGGAGACAAACTCGGATACTCCACAAAAGCAGAACATTCAATTACCCTAACGCAAGGCACTAAACCTATATTCGTGAAACCGTATAGATTGCCTCAGGCGCATACGGATGAAGTGGATATACAAGTCCAAGAGATGGTAAAGGAAGGAATAATTGGACCAAGCGCCAGCCAATGGAACGCTCCCTTGCTAGTAGTCCCGAAGAAACCAGATGCTACGGGTAAACGCAGGCTAAGAGTAGTGGTAGATTTTAGAAAAGTAAACGAGGCGACAATAGGCGATTCATATCCCTTGCCCAACATAACAGATATTCTAGACCAATTAGGCGGAGCGAAATACTTTTCAACCCTAGATTTAGCGTCAGGATACCATCAAATAGCAATGAAAAAGGAAGATCGCGAAAAAACCGCATTCTCGACGCCATACGGCCATTTTGAGTATAATAGAATGCCGTTCGGGCTGAAAAACGCCCCCGCGACGTTTCAAAGATTAATGAATACCGTGCTGTCAGGCCTACAAGGAATAAAATGTTTCGTATATTTAGATGACATAGTCGTCTACGGACGCTCGTTAAAGGAGCACCAAGAGCGACTAGAACTGGTATTTGAACGTATACGCGAGAGTGGCCTAAAGCTTCAACCTAATAAGTGCGAATTTCTACGCAAGGAAACAATATACTTAGGACACATAATAACCGAAAACGGCATCAAGCCGGATCCTACGAAGCTCGACGCTGTCCGAAACTTTCCGATACCTAGAGGAGTCAAAGATATACAATCCTTCCTAGGCTTAGCTGGATATTACAGGAGATTCATAGATCATTTTTCACTAATCGCGAAACCTTTGACGCAACTATTAAAGAAAGACCAAGCATTCAGGTGGACCGCACAGGAGCAGGAAGCCTTCGAGATACTGAAAGAAAAATTAACAACGGCACCGATACTACAATATCCAGATTTTTCGAAACCGTTTGTTTTAACAACGGACGCTTCCGGGAAAGCGATAGGAGCGGTACTATCGCAAGGAAAAATAGGACAAGATTTGCCAATAGCATACGCGAGCAGGGTATTAAACAAGGCGGAAGAGAATTACAGCACAATCGAAAAAGAACTGCTAGCTATCGTATGGGCGACGCAACATTTCAGACCATACGTATACGGCACCAAATTCAAAATCGTGACGGACCACAAGCCACTTACTTGGCTTTTTAACGTAAAGGACCCCGGTTCTAGATTAATGAGATGGAAGTTGAAATTAGCAGAATACGATTATAGCATCGAGTATAAGGCAGGAAAAACGAATAAAAACGCGGACGCCCTCAGCAGAATGTTCGCGATAACGCGAGGAACGAAACAAAAGATCAGCAACGGAATAGTAGCCGACGCCAGTGAAGGCGCCAACGAAGGCGCCAGCAAAGAAAGGGAGCCCCGGTTAGAAGAAGAAACGAACGATAATACATATACGAAGGACGCTAAAAATCAAATACTGCGCGAATTTCATGATACTCCCTTAGGAGGACACTCAGGGGCAAAACGGACCCTGGAACGTATAAAATTAAAACATTCATGGCCAGGAATGCGGCAAGACATAGAAAAGTACATCTCCAGATGCGAAAAATGTCAAAAAAATAAACTATCAAGAATAACCAAAGCTCCTATGGTAATTACAGACACTCCCACGGAACCATTTGAGAAATGTGCACTAGACATAGTAGGACCCTTACCCGAGACAAGCAGGCGGAACAACTACGTGCTAACCTTTCAAGACTTACTAACCAAATTTAGTAAAGCCATACCCCTTGAGAACCAAGAAGCAAACACAGTAGCAAAAGAATTCGTCACTAAAATAATTTGCGAATACGGTATACCACAACGAGTATTGACCGATCAAGGAACCAATTTCCTAAGCCAAGTATTCAAAAACGTCTGCAAATTGCTCAAAATCGAAAAAATTCAAACCGCAGCCTACCACCCGCAATCAAACGGAGCTCTAGAAAGAAGCCATCGTACACTAGCCGAATACTTAAAGAATTTTATCGCGGAAGACCAGACTGATTGGGACGAGTGGTTGCCTTACGCGATGTTTACGTATAATACCACCCCGCACACGTCCACTAACTATACGCCCTACGAACTCGTTTTCGGGAGGCAAGCTACCTTGCCGACCTCATTAAACCAGACACCGCAGTTAACATATACTTATGACAAATATGCTGAAGAGTTGCGAGAGAGACTACGGTCTACAAATACCATAGCACGCGAGACTATAGGGATCAGTAAAGACAAATCAAAAACGCAATACGACAAAAAGACAGCTACCAAATCTTTCAAAATCGGAGACCAAGTACTGTTACACGACGAGACAGTAAGACGCGGACGATCAAAAAAATTAACACCCGCCTGGATAGGTCCCTACTCAATTCAAACTACGCACGATAATAACAACTATACTATAAAAAAGGGACGAAAAACGTGCCGCGTACACTCTAATAGACTTAAACATTATATAGAATAGAACAGGAATAGGGAAACGGTCGCAGTAGTGAAGGAAAGTAACAATACACGAAAACTCAAGTAAATTAATTAAAGATAAGTAAATATATTAATAAAATGATAGAAAGGAAATACAAAAAAAAAAAAATAATAAGAAGGTGCTACAAGCCAGAATAAGCCCAGTACACGGGGCAAGAGGAGGACCCGACGAATACATCCCCATGGCGTTCTGGAACAATAACCAGACACGAAGGAATTAAAATAGAGAATCCCACTAGGGACAAACAACAATAAACAACGAGAACAAAGGAAACTCACCAAACAGGGCTCGGATCCCCCATGAATCAGAGGCATCTAGCCACTCCTCGTTTTCCCGCCTAAACTGCCGCCAATCCGCGCGATACTGGCGTACCGCGCGGCGGTAATCAATGCAGATATACCCCGGCGGGGCCGGGTATTCTAAATACTAAAAAAGAAAAAATATTCCTGTTAAATAACACAAACTTCACACTACCACACACGTCGCAAAGATACAAAACGTTGACAAACACACCAATAAGAATAGCGCGATCTCGCGCGGGATGTCAAGCAATGAAAGCATGTTGAGGGCTGAAACGAAACGAGAAGCGACGAGACAATCGAGTCCCGCGAAGACAAACCATCTTACGTTAGCAAAATTTGATCTCACGCACAGCATACGCAAGACCAGAGACTTCGCGACGAACGGAACGAAGCGCCGACTACACCTAGACATTATATTTTGCAGAATTACCGTCCTACAAACGACGATACTACTCATAGGAGGAACACCCCCCGATACAGATTTCGCTATAAAAGAATTCCAAGACCACCCCGGCATTTACTTCGAGAACCTAGGCGATCTACAAATTTACCGAGATAGTTGGAAGTTAGTATTACACGTAGACATATCTTACATCTACCGACGCGAAGCAAATCTCCAAGCTACACTATATGACATACTAGCGCAATGTAAAAAACCTTCTACCAATAACTTACAAAAGTTCTGCAAAACATTCGCCGCAAAAATCCAAGAAAAGGTAGACCGCATCACCAAACTCCTTACTTACGTCCAGCAAACTATTAGCTCAGCACAAAAACAGCGCCGCGGACTAATAGACGGATTAGGCTACATAGGCAAATCACTTTTCGGACTAATGGATTCCGAGGACAGAAAGAAAATCAACGACCAAATAGACTTTTTAAAGAGACAGGACAGTAGATTAAAAAATACAATCAAAGGACAAATGCAAATTGTAAGAGCCAACACCGAACTTCTCAATGAGACTGTACATAACATACAAGACAACGAAAAACACTCTTAAACGCGACTTGGCAAATTCAATACTTACTACAACAGTCGACCGACATTATTAAATTCCGAGAGACAATAGACGAACATCTCATACTAATAAACAGCGTCGCAGAAACACTATTGCGCGACACACAAGACTTGCTAGAATTCATAATGGATATAAAAAAGGGAGTCCTTAACCCACGGTTAATACCACCAGCGCTAATCATAACGTACCTCACTTCAGCACTCCCCTACATTCCAAAGGGACTAGACTTCCCTATCGGAATAAAGTTGGAAAACATGCACGTCCTGTACGAGATACTAACACTCTCCGCATTTTCGGATACCAAATCAATTACTGTAGTATTAGACATCCCATTGTTGAGCGCAAAGAAATTTAAATTGAGTAAAGTACACCCGGTACCCACGAAAGTGAACGAATCATTCTACGCGTATATAGAACCCCTCGACCCATACGTGGTACTTGACACCTCGGTGCAAGATTACATACAACTAAGTAAACAAGACCTAGCAGAATGTAAAACTATAAACGATCTATACCTCTGCACATCTAATCACCCGATGTTCAAAGCGATACCATACGGACCTTGCGAAGTACAGTTATACACAAAATGGACACAAAAACCAAACAATTGTAAAATACGATTCATGACACTGAATCACACGATCCTGATAGAATTACAACAACCGGGCACGTGGATTTATATCGCGCCGAAACCGATACAACTAGCAGCAACCTGCGACGACAAAGGCACAAACATGTATAGCATTAAGGACTCTGGTATAATAACGATAAGAAATAAATGTACTATCACCACCGCCGAATTCACAATAGAAACTGGTAAGCAATACGGGATAGAAAAAACATGGAACTACATACCTGGTTACAATTTGTTACTAGACGAAATACGTTTCCACAGACCACTGGAAATTCGTATTGTGGGAATCCGTTTTGTCCACCCTGTACATAGGCGTCGCGGCCGACGCGCGGCCGGACGCGACAACGCGTGCCGTTGCGTTGCGTTTTTGTTTGATGCGAGTTTGGCGAGGAACGAGGCGAGCACGTTTCGGCAATTGTTCGTTGGGATTATAAGGCGTCGGAGCCATCTTGCCTCAGCTATTTGCAATAAACCGATAGTTATTCTTTAACGAGCTCCTGCAATCGCTTCGATATTCCCATCCCCTTCCGTATCCCACATAATTCTGGGGGCTCGTCCGGGATCGGATAAAAGGGATATTAACGTCAGAAGGTGGAGTATCAGCGTAATTGCGGTACGGGCTGACGACGCGTCGGGTGCGACGCCGCGTTGTGTGACGACGCAGTGTGTGACAACAGGTAACGTGACGGTGTTCTGGTGGTGTTTTTCGAGCGACGGACTGTCGGAAAATACGCGCAGGGGTCATGGCGCCCAAAGATGTGAGTGACTTTGCCGTGGCGGAAATAAAAGAGTTGTTGAAGGCCCACCATATGTCCGCGGGTGGCACGAAGGCTGAGTTGATAGCCCGACTGAACGAACATGATCCTTCGGGCCAGTGGGCCTGTGGGGTTCGCGAAAGTGAGGGAGCGCGAAAAGAGAGTGCATCTACCGGCGTCACCATGGGGGACGAAGACGCGGGTGGAGAAACGAGCATCTCGAGGACCGCCGCCGATGACCAGGTGGCGGGGAGTCAGCGGGAATTGGACCTTCTGCGGCGAGAAAAGGCGCTGGTGGAGCAAGAGCTCGAGCTGACGAGACGCGAGCTTGCGTTTGTACAAAATACGCAACGTTCGGGTGTGTCCGAGGAGCGGACGGCGACGTTGAGCGCGGCGAGCGCGGCGACGGTGGCCGTGGCAGCAGCGAGCGCGACGGAGGTGGCCGCGACGGCACCGAGCGTGACGGAGGTGGCCGCGACGGCGGCGGCTCCGACGAGGGTGAGCGCGGCAACGGTGGCCGTGACAGCAACGAGCGTGACGACGGCGGCTCCGATGGCGCTGGCCGAGACGACAGGGGCGACCGAGGTGGCGACGGCCCCGGATACGCGAGCTCGGGCAGGCGTGAAGACTGTCGCTGAGTTACTGGGGGATTTCGAGGGAAAATCGGAAGACTTCCCTAGCTGGTCGAGGCAGGTGCAAGTGTTGCGTGCAGCATACCGATTGAACGATGACGATGCGAGGATATTGGTGGGAATGCGACTGCGCGGGAAGGCGCGGGAGTGGATGCATTCTCACCCTGAATTCATTCAGATGAATGTCACCGACTTGTTGGCGAAATTTGAAAGTATGTTTCACCATAAGCCGAGCAAGATGGCCGCACACCAGCAGTTCCAGGACCGCCTATGGAAAAAGGGTGAGCTGTTTGAGGACTATTATTACGATAAAATGATAAAGGCGAGTCGTGTCCCGATTGAGGACCAGGGCGAGTTGACGGATTACCTCGTCGGTGGTATTCCTGATCCGGTATTGCGGCACCAAGCAAAGATGCATCGTTTTGATGCTCTTGAGCTGTTGCTGCGAGCGTTCGAAAAATTCGTATTGCCGTCGACGACCCACGGAGGAGGCGTACGGGGAAAGCAGCCGAACGAGAAGACCGCGACATCGACGAACGTCGGGGAGAACCAGCGGGTCGACGGGAAGCCGCCGAGGAAGGAAGCGGGGAAATGCTTTGCTTGCGGGGAGGCGGGTCACCTGAGCAGGCGTTGCCCGACGAAGGCGCGCAACCGGACGTGCTATCGGTGTGGTGAGCAGGGGCACATTTCATCGACGTGCCCGAAACGCGACAATAAGGACGCAGATAAAAGCGCAAATTTAGTGGCGGATTCTTCTACGGAGAAAACGTATAAAATGGTAAGATTAAACGATTCTAGCGTGAGAGCCCTCGTGGATACGGGCAGTGATTTGACATTGATGAGAGCTGAATGTTACATTAGAATCGGTGTGCCGCGTTTGGAAAAGGCAGAGATAACGTTTCGAGGTGTCGGGTCCGAGGGTAATGAGACGCTTGGTAAATTCATAGCGAATATTTCTGTGGACGGAGAGTCCTACCCGATCGTAGTATATGTGGTTGTGGGTGTATTGCTAAAGCCCGATTTGCTCATAGGAACGGACTTTTTAATCACGGTCCATGTGACGATAGATAGGGGTACTGTATCGATCGGGAGAATTGCGGAGAAATCTGCCGTCAATGGCGATGTTTTTGAGATCTGTAGTATCGAGTGTGATGAAGTTGATGATGGCGTGAGTCTGTCGCATATCGAGGATGCCGGGCTTAGGGAGGAAATTCGGCAAGCGATTATCAATTATACTCCCGAAAAGACGCGTGACGTGGGTGTGAGAATGAACATCGTGGTCAAAGACGATGAGCCTGTGTACCAGAGAGCGCGACGCCTAGCTCCAGGGGAACGGGATATTGTAAACGCGCAAATACGCGAATGGTTGCGGGATGGCATCATACAGCCATCGCTCTCTGAACACACAAGCCCTATTGTCTTGGTAAAAAAGAAGAAAGGTTGGCGCGTGTGCGTGGACTTTAGGAAAATGAATCGAAAAATTGTGAAAGACCGTTATCCTCTACCGCTTGTAGAGGATCAGCTAGATGTGTTACAGGGTGCGAAAATATTTAACATGCTCGACTTAAGAAATGGATTCTTCCATGTACCGCTGAGCGAAGAAAGCCGCAAATTTACGTCATTCATTGTACCCGATGGGCAGTATGAGTTTTTGCGTGTGCCTTTTAGATTGTGTAACTCGCCAGCGGTCTTTGCGAAATTTATTAACGCTGTGTTTCGGGATCTCATCAGCAGAAAGATCGTGCTGGTTTATATGGACGATCTGATCGTACCGTCGAGCGATATGGAAAGCGGAGTGCGAAGTCTTAAGGAAGTGCTGCCTGTAGCGAGAGAGGCCGGTCTAGACATAAATTGGGGAAAGTGTGCATTGTTGCGGACTAAAGTCGAATTTTTAGGACACATCGTGGAGAACGGTAGTATTCGACCGTCTGAGAATAAAATTATCGCTGTCGCGAGATTTCCGAAGCCGACGACAGTCAAGCAAGTGCAGAGTTTTCTGGGGTTGACCGGCTATTTCCGAAAATTCATAAAGGGATATTCACTGATTGCGAGGCCGCTAACTGATCTATTGCGGGCAAATGTGAAATTTGAAATTGGCCATAGGGAGGCACAGGCATTCCAGACCTTGAAAGATAGGCTGTGCGGGAAGCCCGTTCTCAGGTTATACAAGGCAGGCGCGCAGACTAAATTGCATACGGACGCGTCGATGTTCGGTTTCGGTGCGATCCTGCTGCAGCGTAGCGATGACGACGGTAGAATGCACCCGGTGTATTTTGCCAGCGGCAAGACGACGCCGGCCGAGGCGCGATACACCAGTTACGAACTGGAAGTCCTCGCAATAGTGAAGGCTCTTAAGAAGTTTAGAATTTATCTACTAGGGATTAGTTTTAAGATTGTAACAGACTGTAAAGCGTTTTCCCTCACCGTCAAGAAGCGTGATTTGTGCGTGCGTGCAACAAGATGGGCTCTCCTACTGGAGGACTTCGATTATAGCGTCGAGCATCGGCCAGGCAGCAGAATGGCCTACGTGGACGCGTTGAGTAGGAATCCTCTGCCGGCTTGCCTGTTAGTAAGCGAAGAGGGGAATATGACGGCTAGGATTCGGAGGGCACAGCAGGACGATGAGTGGGTGAGGCGCATTTTCGAACTGGCAGAGCAAGGGAAGATAGATGGATACACGACAAAGGGCAAGTTGCTCTTTAAAATGGTAGATGGCGATAATCGGCTGGTTGTGCCAAAGAATTTGCAATCGCCGCTCATACGACAAATACACGAGAATGGGTATTTCTCGGTATCCAAGACTGAAACCCTTTTGAGGAGGGATTACTGGTTTCAGGGTCTTAAATCTAAAGTTGAGAAGACGCTTAAAACCTGCATCAATTGCATACTGGCCGAAAGGAAGACGGGAAAACAGGAGGGTTTTCTGACCCCGATTGACAAGGGTGAGGTACCGCTCGACACTTACCACATTGACCATTTGGGGCCTTTACCTTCGACCAAGAAGCGTTATCGGCACATTCTCGTCGTTGTCGACGCATTTACTAAGTTTGTTTGGCTGTATACCACCAGGACGACGGCCACCAGTGAAGTGTTGCAGCATTTGAGTAAGCAGGCGGTTACGTTCGGGAATCCGCGGCGTATCGTCTCCGATAGGGGGACTGCCTTCACTTCCGGGGATTTTCGAGACTACTGCGCGCAGGAGAACATTCAACATTCGCTCATCGCGACAGGGGTGCCCCGGGGCAACGGTCAGGTGGAGCGGGTCAACAGGACACTCATTCCGCTACTGACTAAGTTATCGGCACCTAAACCCGAGGAATGGTACCGGCATTTGGGCGCAGTGCAGAGGTATCTGAACGCTACCCCACATCGGAGCATCAGCACGACGCCGTTCAACCTATTTTTCGGGACGCGGATGCGCGCGAAAGGCGATCCGCAGATTAAAGAGCTACTGGAGCAAGAATGGGTGGCGATGTTTCAGGAGGACCAAAGTGAAGCCAGGAGAAAGGCGAAAGAAAGCATCAGGAAGATTCAAGAAGAGAATCGCAAAACCTTTAACAAGAAAAGAAGGCACTCGAGACCGTATCGCGAGGACGACTGGGTGGCGATCAAGCGAACTCAGCTGGGGCCCGGATTGAAATTGGCGGCGAAGTACCTGGGTCCGTACCGCGTTGCAAGGGTATTGCGCAATGACCGGTACATGGTGGAGAAGATCGGGGACCACGAGGGGCCTTGTCAGACATCCACGGTGGCGGACTACATGAAACCTTGGCTAGAAACGGATTCTAGCCTCTCCGACGGAGAATCCGATCACGAAGACAACGAGACGGATACAGCGGGCCTCTGTGGCCAGATGCCAGAGCAGGATGGCCGAATGTGGGAATCCGTTTTGTCCACCCTGTACATAGGCGTCGCGGCCGACGCGTGGCCGGACGCGACAACGCGTGCCGTTGCGTTGCGTTTTTGTTTGATGCGAGTTTGGCGAGGAACGAGGCGAGCACGTCTCGGCAATTGTTCGTTGGGATTGTAAGGCGTCGGAGCCATCTTGCCTCAGCTATTTGCAATAAACCGATAGTTATTCTTTAACGAGCTCGTGCAATCGCTTCGATATTCCCATCCCCTTCCGTATCCCACAGTATCGACATACCAACTTCGAACTTAAAAGAATAATCAAACACCCGGAAGAATTAAATAAAGTTAGCAAAAAATTAGAGGACTTACAAAACGATTTAGAAAAACCCGAGATCATACCAACTGAATACCACTATAGCTTCTTTATACTATCCTCTGTGACGGGATTAATAACAATTACATTGTGTATCTTCACACTTTACAAATGCATTGTACGCTGTAAAGCAAGAACACCACGACATTGTACCACAGACAATACGAATCGCGACAAAACAACACAAAAACCTGAAGCGATAATCAAAATAGTTAGTAAGGAAGAAACGTCTTCCACTAATTCTCTTTGAAATATTATATTCATTATAAACAAACTATTATTACTATATAATACAAATATCATAATCTTTCACTGTCAAATGTATAAGACAGTCTATATTCATACTTACCGAATTACCATTATAATCTAGTTAAGAAAAACTACACGTAAGTCGATGATAATCAATCCAACCATTACGAGTTTCGGGATTTCCCTAAGATAGTTTATCATCGGCCGCTGGAAAAGCTATGGCTTTTCCGTCCCAAGGGGGGAGGGATGTTGTGCCCAGGCAACGCCCAAGCACGCGTATCATACACACCGCATATACATTATACATATTATATTACGTTACGAAACGTTCGAGACGTTTCCAAGCAAAGACAGCCGCTAAGCAACTGAATCTATAAAATCAGCAAAATGCGAACGCTCCACATTTACCGGGCATGGTAACGCGTACCACGCCCAAGAGGGATATAAAACCAATTCGACTCCGCGAATGGAGAGACTCGAGATCCGACCCTCGACCGGGCAACACGGCCAAAAACCTACTTGTACACCTCAGTCTAGTTTTAGTTGTTTCTGAATAAAGACTTAGTCTTTGAGTTTAAACACATATGGTGTAGTTCACCCGGTGGATTCTCATCCTTTAATCACTCCCGAACCCACGATTACGCCAGATCCCGTACCAGCCTTGCGAACTATCACGCAGGGCACAACAGTAGGTCGTCATCGCCGAGCCGTATCCGTTGCCGGACCGGTGCTCCCGGTCCACGAATCCGGATCGGCAAGTGGCGATGACGTGGGAGGTGGAGCGGGGAGCCCCGCCGTGCTCGGTCGCCCGGCACGGGCGGGGTTGGATGGCCGCGAAGTGGGGGGAATTCCTCGCGGTAGGCTGCTATTTTGCACCGAGGCTTTTCGTCCCGGAGTTCGAGGACCGGCTGCACGAGCTGGGGGCGTTCATCGTCCCCCTGATAGCTCAGCCGGTTGTCCTTATGAGAGACTTTAACGCTCACGCCGTGGAGTGGGGGTCTCCCAGGACGGACTCTCGGGGCTATGTGCTGCTCGAGTGGGCGGAGGCGATGGGGTTCGTACTGAAGAATCCCTACGCAGTTACGACGTACCGCGGACCGCGGGGCGAGTCGGTGATCGACCTTATCTGGGCCAATCCCGCGGCCGCCTCAAGGACGTCGAGCTGCTGGGTGGCGGAGGACGTGGAGATCAGCTCCGACCACATGTGCGTCATGCTGGCCACCTCCGCCGCCCCGCCTCCCCCTCGAGCGAATAGGCGGCCCCCGCGCTGGGCGCTCAAGCACTTGGATGCCGACGCGGCCCAACTCGCGTCCTCTGTCGTCGCCTGGCCCCCGTTGCTGGGCGACGTCCTCGATGACCCCGTTGCTGGCGCGCTCTGGTTCCGCCGCGCGTTGCAGTCTATCTGCGACGCGACGATGCCGCGGACCAGCGCGCCGGGTGGGGGTCGGAGGTCGACGTACTGGTGGACCCCGGAGATCGCGCGTCTCCGTGCGGAGAACTGCACGGTGTCACACGCCGAACTGTCCGCGCTGGCCGGGTTACCCCCCTTTCACCTGCTCGCGGAGATGGAGGCGGAAGTTTATTCCGCCGTCCGTGCTCTCCGCAACGCTGGGGACCCGCCGGCGAACGGACAAGAGGTGGCGCGGGGCCAGGTCCGGCGACGCATGGGAGCCAAATGGATAGAGTGGCTCTCCCTCCCGGAGCACCGGGAGAGACACGTCGTCGGGGCGCTCCTGCCCATTCTGAGCGAATGGGTGGGGCGCGGGTACGGCAGGCTCACCTTCCGCCTGACGCAGGTGATCACCGGAGTGGGATGCTGCGGGGATTACCTGTGTCGCATAGGGCGGGAGGAAACGTCGCAGTGCCACAGCTGCGACTCGGGCGTTGAGGACTCGACGGATCACACTCTGGCCGCGTGCCCGGAGTGGCACGACGATCGCCGGGTCCTCGAGGAGCAGCTGGGCCCCGATCTTTCGCTACCGACGGTCGTGCGTCGAATGGCGGGAGACGGGGAGTGTTGGGACGCCGCATGGGCGCGGCGCCGCGGTGGCGGAGGTACGGCGGGGTGCTCTCGTATCGAGGGCACCCCGCGGGTGCAGGTGAGGCGATCGACGCAGTGCGGGGCGGGTTGGCGAATGGGTCGCCCACTCCCCGCGCCCCGGCCACCGTTCTGTCGGCCGGGAAAACGTCGATCGCGGGGCCGCGGGGTGGGGGTGTCGGGGGGCACCTCCCGCCCTAGCAGAAGCGCCCGGAGCCCCATTGGGTGGCTGGGGGAGGTGTTTCGCTCCCCTAGGGAAGACCCCGTATCGGGGACGTCGGGTGCGGAGTGTCGCATACGCGCAGGAGCGGGGGGGGGGGGGGGGGTGGCGGACGTATCGCTAGTTTGCTCCCGCGCAAAGTCCCCCCCCTCAGGCGCGCAGCTCCGCACCGGAGGACGACCACCTTAGAGGTTTTAGTGGGTTCGAGTCCCACATAACCCCTGACCCTCCCCCGAGGCTTGGGGGTTTCCGTGGGGATTTCCTCCAAGTAAAAAAAAAAGACCTTTGGTAGGTAGATATCTATTTCAATGGGCAATGCTCAATGCGTGCCACCCGTGGCGTGAACAAGACCACCCCCGATGCTTGCTATTCCAGCGGGTTTTCTTCTAGTGAAAATCAGTAAATTTGCAAGCGCAGTATTTCGAAAACCAGTAGAAATAAGTTGTATAAATTATAGGTTATTGAATTTGTCTTGGAACGCACTATCGAGTGATCTCTAAAAAAATAGTTTCATTTAAAAAACCAAACTTGACCACCGTATCTTTTAAAATAATAATCAAAGAAAAAATTCGTCTGCGTTAATAAATTTGCCCCTTCGAACCATGCTATTTCATATAATTTTTTTTATCTCCAATACGTTAGGAGATATCCAGTGTTCCCGCGGACACCCTGTACACTGAAGCAACTTTGATAGTGGCATAAATGCATTCTTCGATATTATGACTGACATTTTTACAGTTAATACTAATAATATCGTAGTATAAAGATCGAAATAAGTTTATAACTATTGCTTTTATTTACTGTCTAACCTATCTCTAACCTCTCTATCTGAAACTTTAGAAATACTATAGGTATGTAATATCAAAATTATTTTTCGCGTATCTCGGAAACGAAGGTTGGCGGTAACATGTATAGAAAAAGTTGTTGAGAATCATGCTTCTGACTACATATTTCTGGGTCATCAAAATCGGCTTCTACATTATTACCATACTTTCTAAGAAACATCGACCATGTCAAAGCCAGCTAATGGCTCAAGATCTTTTGACGTGAAAACATGCCGACGACGCTCAAAGTATTAAAATAGTAATAAACGAAGATTCATTCTTCAAATGAGTATCAACATTACTACAAAGTTAAATCTACATTTAATCAAACTGTTTCTTATATTTATTATATGTATACGTCCAAAGGATAATGTTAAGTCCCAGAGGGGGTTACTGATCTACGAGCGTACAGCATTTGCTATACACCATTGAAAAGATCTCGCCAAGACGAATCGATTGATGTAATTCTTAACTTCGAAATCAGATAGGCTCACCTAAAAAAATGGCCTCAAAGTTCGTGATTTTGCAGTGTGGAGCAAAAGAAACCGGTAATAAAATCCCATCCGGCCCGAGAGACCTCGGATAGGCACCTGAGGAAAAACCGAGGGATGTAAGCGATACTCTAGCAGGATGGGGCGACAAATGTTCCTCATGGATTTGTGGCCCATGGTGTAAACGCAGGTCTAAAGGTAGGCTCTCACTACGCCGCGCCCCGCCTCGCCTGGGCTCATTTTATTCTTCCTATGCTTTTCTTATGTAGTTTGACAATTTGACTCACACTGCGCCTCGGTTCGCCTCGGCGCGACTCCGAGCCGCGGATTCTTCCTCGAGAATATTTTGAGGAAGAGAGGCGAGGCGAGGCGTATTGTGCTTGGATGCAATGCCACCGCTTTTGGTGACCGCTAGAAGAGGAAGGAACAGGTTCTCTGAGCAACTGACCAAACACACGAACCGAGGCAAGCTCAGATAACTTTAGATACGGAAAAACCGAGGTGACGCGAGCCTAGATGTGAGTGCGAAAAGAAGTTACGCCGAGGCGAGGCGGAGTGAGAGCCTACTTTAACACGGCCCTGAAATGAAGGTCGTGGGCCACAATTTGCCGCCAAGCCTCAGGGTTGCCAGGAATGGTCCTATCACACAAGTTGTCAGTGGGGGGAGAACACGCCACGCGTGCGCATGATGATGCCGTGACGTCATACCATTCGACGCCAAGCTAAGTGTTGGTTCCAAACCAATTGACGCCAAGGTTGGTTGCTCCTCCACTGACCATCTTGTGTGACAGGACCATTCCTGACAAACCTGCCCAGCTTGCTAGCAATCTCTCAGCTAGTATCTCTTACATCCCTCGGTTTTCCACAGTCGAGGTCCCTTAGGCCGGATGGGATTTTACTACCGGTTTCTTTTGTTCAAAACCACAAAATCTCGAACTTTGAGGCAATTTTTCGAGGCGATCTTATCTGATTTCAAAATTAAAAACGGTATCAATCGATTCATCTTCACGAGTTCTTTCCAATAGTGTATAGCAATCGCTGTAAGCAGTGAGAGGAAGCAGCAGAAAAGGTGGAAAAGAGAGAATAAGGAGTGAAGAGTGGGAGTGGAGGGAGGAGGGGAGCAGCGAGTGCAGGGTGAGAAAGGGCGAAGAAAAGGGGTGGCAGGGAAAGGATTCAGCGGGAGAGGAAAAGGCGGCAAAGCGCTGAGAGAGAGGTAGGTAGTGACATCGGGCGGTAGAGAGTGGAAGTGCTAGCGTAGCAGTGGATAAGGAAGGGAGCGGAGGAAGAGAAAATGAGCAAGAGGCGTTTCAGAAGAGCAGGAAGGTACAGAGATCGCCAGAGGAGAAAAGGGTAGGTGAAGACGGAGCGCTGGAGAGTCTGATTAGGGGAATGAGGGAAGAAATGAGGAAGGATTTAAGGGAAGTAAAGGAGCAGGGGAGGGAGGCGAAAGAGGAAATGGAAAAAATTAGAGGGAAGATGAAGGAGTGAGTGGAAAGGTGGAGAAGAGAAAGGGAGGAGATGGAGGATAGAATGATAAGGTTGAAAAAAGGATGGGGGAGGTCGAATTAGAGGAGGAAAGGTTAAGGAAAGTGGAGGAGAGACTAAAGGCTATGGAGATATGGAGGGTGAGGGAAGGGGCAGAAAGAGAGAAGGGAGAACGAGGGAAAGGGCAGGGCGGGAGAGCAGAGGGGAAGAGAGGGAACAACGGTGTGGGAATTGGAAAGATAATTGGAGATGAAAGAGAGGGAAGGAAAAAGAATGAACGTAATAGTAAAGGGGGTAGGCAGGGAGGGAACAGAGGGCAAAAGAAATATTGGCGATAGTAGGAATACAGGGGGGATAGAGGGGGCGAAGGACCTAGTAGGAGGAGGTAGGCAGGGGAGAAAAGAGGTGATGCTGGAGGTGAGGATGGAGACTATGGAGGCAAAGAGGGAGGTAATGAAGAACGAAGGAGAACGAAGGAGAGGTTGGAAGATGACCTGACATGGAAGGAGAGGAGGATACAATGGCGACTAAGGAGGAGAAGAGAGGGGTTGGAAGCGAAGGGAAAAAGAGCAAGGGTAAGCCATCTCCGGAGCGGAGGGAGGTACTAAGAGATTGGAGGGGGAGAGAAAATGGATGGATAGAGAGGGAAGCAAGGGAGGGGAATAAGGAGGGAAAGAGGAAGGAGGAGGGGGGCATAGAAAGAAGGAGCAAAGAGAGGGGACAAAAAACTAAGAAGGAAGGAGGAGGAAGGGGGAGCTAGAAGCAGGGAGAGGAAAGGAAAAGCTGGAGGATAGCGTTTTGGAACATATCGGGGGCGACTAATAAGGATGAGGAATTCTGGAACGGGTTAGAGGAATGGGAGGTGGTGGTAGTCTTGATGGAAACATGGGTGGAAGAAAAAAGATGGAATAGTGTTAAGCGCAGGCTGCCACAGGGATACAAATGGAGAGTACAGTGGGCGAAGAGAAAGAATATGAAGGGGAGAGCGATGGGAGGCATGATGATAGGAGTGAGGGAAGAGATGTTAGGAAAGGAGGAGCACGGACAGGGAGAGGAGGAGTGGTTGATGGTGGAGAGAGTAAAGGGGGGAGGGTAATGGACAATAGTGGCGGTATACGTGAACGGGAATATGGAAAGGAAGTTGGGAAGGATCACATGGTGGATGGAGGGGCAGGAAGAGGAAGGGAGGGTGATAATAGGGGGCACTTCAACGCGAGGACAGGCGTGCAGGGTGGTAGGATAGAGGGAGGAGAGGAGAAGGAGGAGGAGGAGGGAGGGGAAAGAAAGTCGAAAGACAGGAAGATAAATGGGGATGGGAGGAAGTTAATTAAGCTGGTAGAAGAGACGGGGTGTGAGATTTTGAATGGGAGCATAGAAGGGGACGAAGAGGGGGAATACATATACGGGAGGAAGAGGGGAAACAGTTTATGTGCTGTGGGATGAGGGGACGAGAGAGGGGATGGACAGGATGGAGGTAGGAGAGAGGGTGAAATCGGACCATCACCCGATTTTGGTGACGATGAGGGAGGAAGGAGTGGGGAAGAAAAGCAGGAAACGGAGGGAAAGGAAGGTGGGAGGAGGACGGTGGTCGGGAAGGAAACGATACACGAGGTGGTGAGCAAGGTGGTGGAAACGATAAAAGAGGTGATGAGGAAAGGGGAGGAGGCGGTGGGAAGGGAGACGGGGCGAAAGGGGGAAGGGTGATGGGATAGAGAATGTAGGGAGATGAAGAGAAAGGTGAGAAGGGAGTTAAGGAGGTGGAGAGGAGGGAAGGCGAGGAGGGAGGATTACAAGAGAAGGAGGGGGGAGTGCAGCGAGTTGTGCGAAATGAAAAAAGAGGAGGCGAGGGAGAGGTTGATAAGGGAAGTGGCAGAAGCAAAAACGGAAAATATGGTGTGGGAGATAGTTAACAGGAGAAGAAAGAAAAGAAAGGGGGTGGACGAAAGGATAAAGGAGTAATGGAAGGAGTATTTTATGGGTCTGTTAGGAGGAGTGGAAAATAGAGTAACTATGGGAGGGGAGGGGGATAGGAGAAAGGGGGAGGAAGAGGGAATAAATAAAGAGGAAGTAAGGAGGGTAGTGAGGAAACTGAAGGAAGGGAAGGCAATGGGAGGGGACGAGAGCCCGAACGAGGCATGAAAGCACGGGGGAGAAAAGGGGTTAGAGTTAGCGTGAGTGATCTGTAGAAGAGTGTGGGAAGGGGAGGGGTGGCCGCAGGGATGGAAAGAGGGTATCATAGTGCCGATGGCGAAGAAAGGGGGTGGAGCACGGGTACAGGAGTACAGGGGAGTAACATTGATGCCGACCCTATACAAGGTCTATGCAGCGGTCCTGGTAGGGAGGCTAAAGAAGGAGGTGGAAGGGAAGGGGATGATTCCAGAGAATCAGGCGGGATTTAGGAGAGGGAAAAGCACGATAGATCACATATATGTGCTAAACCATGTGATAGGGAAGCAGATTGAAAGGAAGAAAGGTAAACTAGTGGCGCTATTTGTTGACCTTCGGGCGGTGTTCGACACGGCAGACAGGAGGATACTGTGGGGGGGGGGGCGATGGAAAGGAGATAGGTGAGGGAGGGGTTAAGAGAGAGGGTAAAGGAGATATATAGGGAGACGACAAGCAAGGTGAAGGTGGGAGGGGAGTTAGAGGAGGGCTTCTGGATGGCGAAAGGTCTGAGGCAAGCGTGACCACTGAGCCCGATCCTATTCAACCCGCTCATAGCAGACGTGGAGGAAGAGAGTAGGCAAGGAAGATGTGGAGGGATGAAAGTAGGAGGAAGCAGGGTATGCACGTAGGCATACGCGGAAGACCTGGTGCTACTGGCGGAAAATAAGGAGGAGATGGGAAGTATAATTAGGCGGCTAGAAGGGTGCTTGGAGGGAAAGTGGTTGGAGGTGAATGTAGAGAAGACGAAGGTAGTAAGGTTCAGGAAAGGGGGAGGAAGAGAAAGAAAGGTGGATTGGAGGTGGAAAGGAAATAAGGATTGAGGAAGTAAAAGAGTTTAAGTATCTGGGGTATGTATTTGAGAAGAACGGAGGACAGGAAGCGCAGATCAGGGATAGGGTGATAAAAGCGGGGTGGTCATGCGTCAGGTTTGGGAAATTGGGAAAAACTGGGGAAAGAGGATTTGGCTTTTCGGCGCACTAGTGTGGACAGTGGTGGGATACGGGACAGAGGTATGGGGGTGGAAGGAAAGGGAAGAGGTGGAGAGGATCCAGGAGAGATTTATATGGTGGTAGTTGGGGGTGGACTGGAAGACACCGGGATACATGGTGAGGGAAGAGACGAAGAGGAAAAAGCTGAGGACGTGGGCGGGAGGAAGGGCGTGGAGATATGAAGAGAAACTGGGTTGGGGAGAGGAAGGGGAGCTGGCCAGGTGGTGTTTGGAAGAGGTAAGAGAAAGGGGAAAGGAAGCGGGGGCGGAATTGTCTGCATAGAAGAGAGAGAGAGAGGGGCGAGGAAGTTATGGGAAGGGGTAAGGGGGCGAGAGGGGCTGGAGGGGTGGGAGGCAGGGAGAGGAGTGAAGAGAAACGATAGGACAATCAAAGTACAACAAATAGTAAAGGGAGATTGTGACAAGGGAGACCCCGACATATTTGGTGGCAGGATGGGGCGAAGCGAGGTACGGGAGGGTAGCAAGGTTCAGGCTGAGGAACGTGATGAGGGGGGGAAGGTATTGGGAGGAGGAGGAGGAGAGGAGATGCAAGGTGTGTGGAGGGGAAGAAGGGACGTGGGAGCACGTGCTGGAGAGATGCACAGGGGAAGAAGGTGTTGAGAGGGGAGTCGGGGAAAAGATAGGGGAAATTTTGGATGAAGGAGGCAAGGGAGAGAAATGGATGAAGAGGTTAGAGGGAAAGATGAGGGAGAGAGAAGAAGGAACGGGGGAATAGGGGGAGGGAATGAGAGTTGAAGGAAGGAAGGAACGAAGGAAGGAATGGAATGAAAGAGTGGAAATGGAAGTCGAAGGTAGAGGGTGCGAGCGCAACCAAGGGCGAGAAACGTAGAAATAAGAGACAAAAGCGATAGGTTAAGACTAGTTTAAGCGTAGGGTAAGAGAAAGGGCGACGGCAGAGGCGAGGGAACGGAAAGAGAAAGGGAGAGAAAGAGAGAGCGAGGAGAGGAAAGGGAGCAGAGGAGTAGATTAAGAAATAGAAGTTAAGGAATGGATGTAAAGGCGAGGAGAGAGGTGGAAAGAGTATTACTTGTAACCCTAAGGGGAAACCAACAAAACAATACATACATGCAGTAAAGGAGGGTGGTAGAAAATGCCCAAATTTATGTTTTCCCGGCTTGTGCGCTTGTGCGATTAGAACATATGTATCTTGAATCGAAGTGAGTACATGTTTGACAACTCCTAGCCACTGCGTGCGCGTCACACCTCATTGTCTCTTTCAACAAAAATGTCGAAACTTTGGAGCAAGTACGGAGGATAGTAAAAATGATTTGATCGAGCTGAGATTTCACACACGAGTTAGTGTGTAAGTCCTACAACTTTACCGCACGCCGCCCAGTTTAAACTCACATTTTCGATTTTTTGAATACACCCTCCTATGCACCTCACTATTCACATACACATCTGCTATTTTGACAAGTTTTTCATCATATTTCCTGTAAATAATTATGCTTTTATATTTTTTTGGAACCCATAGTATTATCGCTTATAAAAATTTTATGTGATAGAGCAACCATAAATTTGGCATTTTTCTACAATCTTCCCTTTAGATTCTTCTGATTCGATTAATAGATTCATTTAAAAAGTTCAAGAAGTTTGAATACAATTTTTTTTAACGTATCTCACAATTTTATTCAGAATGTTCATCTGTATTATACACGGTGTGAGACTTTAAAAGATTACAACTTGGCAAGGAAGTACATGCATGTTTGGGAATGTGGTAGTTCCACTCACCGCCACACTCACTCACCGCAGCACCTCCTGGACAGCGGAAGTCGCGACGGATCTACAATCGATTGAGCCAATCAGCGTACCGCTTCGATCGATTACTAGAACGTTCGAAGCAGCAGTTAAACGGAAACAATCATCCATATTTCTCAATCTTGTTCGCACAGTGCGCAGAGAACGACGTGTCGCGTATAGATTCAAGTTTTCTCTCCTTGCGAATTTATCAATCATTGTGTACTCTCAAAGCGAATAGAACTAAGAACACGTAACGTTCATACTCATGCTCGTATATTCTCACGCTGAGTTCGATTGTAGATCGTCGCGGATGGTGCGCACGTGGTGGTGCAAGTGCAAGGACATTCTCGTTTGCTCTGTACAATCAATCACGTGTATTGCTCATCGTTCTCGTGACGAATTCCTCACTGTAATCGCAAATATCTCGTGCCATCAATGCTCATTTGTATATGTATTTAGTGCATTAAGAGAATCACGAGGATGCCGCGTAGCGCATAGCACGTGGTTACCAACTCTCATTATTTCATTACAGACAGAATTTACGACTCTGGCTAAACCTCGTTGCTCAGTTCTCACGTGTAAATAGCAATCTCATTTACGTACTGTGGAATTGTGTGCACCTTTTCACCGTCGAATCCTAACCTCTCCGGCATTCAACGCGCTCAAAACGCTATCTCATTCTCAAACAATGCATATGTACTTGCAGACCTATGTGTTTATGAGATTTTTTTGTTGATATGATTAGTGAAATATACTGGTAAAGTTTGGTTAAACAATTCAGTCATACCCAGCATATTTGATAAGCTTATAGAATTTCTGTTTATTAGAAAAATAACTTCAATATTTAGGTATATGGAATGAATTACATTAAGAAACAGTTTTATTTGTTCAATGTATGACTAACTCTGAAAAACATTATTTTGGATATACATTCCCTTTGTGCTTTTCTTCATATATAGTGGTTAATATACTGTTAAAAATACATCCTTCCATAGATATTAATTATTTCCAAATATTTACCTACGCTTAATAATCACAATACACCCTTCAAGTCAATTATTTTTGAAGACATTTTTTGGTATACTCACCAATAATAAACATATTGGATTTTTCGGAAAATTCGTAGCGTCTCTGTCGGCTATTAAACGGACACAACTCCAGAAGTTTTGGTGTTTTTTCTTTCAAATGACGTTTAGGAACTTCTAGTGTCATCAATTGTGCTAGTTTAACAGTCGTCAGAAACACCACGAACTTTCCGAGCAACCCAATATTAAAGCTGATTAAGTTAAATTCAGAATCATCTATAAAACTCAAAATGCAAATATAAAATGCCATGATAGTGAGACATAAGATTTTAGGTACTCGAGCGCAATATGCAGGATGTTTTCGGCAAAAGGTGTCAGAAACTTTAAGGAGAGATTCTACATGAAAATAAGAGGAAAATCAAGAATGGCAAAATTGCATTTGAGGTTTCGTTTCCGAGTTATTAATTGTTGAAAATACACGTAAAAAGCGTCTGCACGAGGAACTTAGGTAATTATGCATGAAAGGGGACCTTTACCGATTTTGATGAAGTTTAAATATGTTGTAAAACTCAACATTCTGAACAACTTTTTCCTATACATGTTACCGCCGCTCGGCCATAGTTTCCAAGATATTCGCGAAAAACTACTGCTACTACTACAATGTATTCTGCCATATACCTACAGTACGCGGCGGTGGCAGCGTATGCGTCATCATGGGACAAAACAAATGATGAAGCTGGTCTTCGTTTTCGTGATATTTCCGAAAAACTTCTTTTGACTTATTCCGACGCAACGCATTCCACTTTCTAACTTGTCCCGTGTACTGCGGGGTAGTGCGGGGGGCGCGTAATCCATGGTAACGAACCGATGTGAGTCGGGGTGTTGATGGGAGTCCCCACACACCTAACAGGTGCTCTCGAAGGCACCCTCTTCCTAGCAAAAAAATTATGTTTTAGAACCAAAGTCATCCTAATATCCGGTGGTGCCGGCACCGCTGAACAAATGGGTATCCGCAAGTTTCTGGTTCAAATCTCCAAACTCACATCGATTCGCTACTATGCTTTACACGAGCAGGCGCGCGCCTCCCGCACTAATATAGCCCCAACCCATACAAATACCCGGGACAAATTGGAAAGTGGAATGCGTTGCGTCGGAATAAATCAACAGAAGTTTTTCGCAAATATCTCGGAAACGAAGGTCGAGCGGCGGTAACATGTACAGAAAAAAGTTGTTCAGAATGTTGAGTTTTACAACATATTTCAAGGTCATCAAAATCTGTGTGGTGTACCCTTTTATGCATAATTATCGGAACTTATGCAGACTACTACTGGCGCGCAGTAGTAGTTAGCCAGATCAGGCACGGAGGAGCCAGTGCCGTAGCCACCTAGGGTGCGTTCCACTTACGCCTAAATCGCCCGCACGGTCGCGATATGTAAGGGTCATTCCATGCGAAATCGGACACTTTTCGGAGTGACATTTCGGATTTTGGTGCAACTTGAATATATTGTAGTCATTAGGGATATATAAACATATCTCGAAGGATTTTTCAAAATTTTGAGAAATGGCTATTTTACAGCCGTTTGAAGTTAAGTGCTATCTTTTTTCAATACATTATAGCCATGGAAGTAGTAAACGGATGGAGATGAGCTTTACGGTGCTTATAGAGAAGACATTGAAGTTTTAAGAAAAAATTATTTCAGTTTAAAAAAAAAGATTTGAACCATTTTTGTGCAATTATTTTAAACAAATGCAGGTTTTTAACATCGGGCGCGAATTTAAAAATCTGCAAAAAGGAGAATATAGTTCTATCCTTCCCCTTGATGGACAAAATTTAAAAAATATGGACACATTAAAATTGGCGAAATGAAAATTAATTGAATGTAACGCTGCGTCAAATCACACCGGCTCGACTGGCTGAGCCGTGCGGTACTCGCAGCGGCCAAGCGGCTGTATCTGCTATTCTTATACAGTGTTCTCTAATATGGTAAATATTTGTAAAAAACTCAAGAAGGAAAACTTTTACTGTTTCTCATACACAACATAATACGGTATCTTAATTTTTGGTGTTCGCAATATTTTCCTTGAAACGAGGGTGACCTTCGGTTTTTTAAATGGAATGTTATATATTTGATTATCCAATATGAAAGCGACTGTCAAGACAAATTCAACCATATGGTATATTATGACCTTCAAGGCTACACAAGGTTAGGAATGAAATAAATATATCAAACTATCTACCTAAGTAGTAGATTGAAATTCTTCTTTCATTCCTAACCATGTGTGGTCTTGAAGGTCATAGTATACTATATGGTTGATACTCATATAGAGTCTGAGCTATCATCGCTCATACATGATTCTTATTCTCTAATCGGGGTGCAGCGGGGACCATCTCGAGCAGTATAGCAAGGGGGATTCTAACTCAGGTCCTCTGAGTGGAGCGCGGCGAAGGGAACTATAGGCGCGGGGACAGCGTGGAGTGGAAGACTGGTTGCGCGCGCACGAGCCGCGGAGTAGGGGAAGCCATAATCGTGGAGGGGATCAGTCCAGGTCGAGCGGCCGCGGAGACCTCTCCAGACCTGGCCCGTCGCTGGAAATTTTTCAGAGGGGGGACTGACCCACAGCAGAAATTTTTTCATACCTAACCGAGGGAGGGAACGACCTTAACCCACCCCTGAAAATTTTTTCATCCCTGACCCACCCCCGAAAATTTTTCAGACCTGGCCTACACCGATCTAGCGAACCAATATACAGCAGAAATAATAATAATTTTTATCAGAAATTGTTTCGGGCGATGTCGGGAAAGATCGACGTTTTACAAATCACATATTCGGGGACGGGAAAGAGAGACGGCACTACATAGTTGTAAAGCTAAATTCGGGGGAGGGAAAGAGACAGTAGTACAATCGCATGCATTCTAAAGCTAACAGTATTTCAAAATGTTTTTCAATCTTAACGTCGCAGCGTATCGCGCGATCGTGTGTAATTTGAGTCCTCTGGAGCAGCCGTGAGGGATGACGTCATTTGGCGGCGCGAAAAACGCTCGAATGAAAATTTTTCAGAGGGGGGACTGACCCCCGAAAATCTTTTTCACGCTTAACCGAGCGAGGGAATGACCTTGGCACACCCCCGAATATTTTTTCACACCTGGCCCACCCCCGAAAATTTTTCAGACCTGGCCCACAGCGATCTAGCGAACCAATATGCAGCAGAAATTGTTTAATAATTTATCAGAAATTGTTTCGAGCGATGTCGGGAAAGATCGACGTTTTACAAACCATATATTTCGGGACGGGAAAGAGAGAGAGAGAGACGGCACAAGCACAGTTATTTTAAAGCTAAATTTGGGGAGGGAAAGAGACAGTAGTACAATCGCATGCATTCTAAAGCTAACAGTATTTCAAATGTTTTTCAATCTTAATATCGCAGCGTATCGCGCGATCGTGTGTAATTTGACTCCTCTGGAGCAGCCGTGCAGGATGTCATTTTCACGGCGCGATGAAGGCGCGAATCATAGGATTATGCGGTGTCAGCTGAAATTTTTTTTCCAAACCAACAGACACTTTTTCCCCAACGCAGAGAAATAATAATTTCACGAATAAACGATCTAGCGAACCATTCTGTAGCAAACAGACTTATTTTTTCCAACGCAGAGAAATAATTTTCAAACAAATATGTAACAAGCATTCTATAGCTAGCATGTTTTTAAAGCGTTCAGATTTAGCGTCGCAGCGTATCGCGCGATGACACGACGCGAAGAACGCGTGAACGAAATATAATACTATTTGAAACGTTGAATCTTAGAATTAAGTGGTGAGGAAAGAAGGAGGAAAGTGGGTAAATAAAACGGAAAAATATTTTGTTTGAAATGATAATATATTGTTAAAGACAAAGAATATGAAAATAGAATAATAATAATAATTTAACATTTTTTCTTCCTACGAGCATCAGCCAGAATATCATTGATGGCACATGCTAACAGTTCGCAATCTACAAGATAATCCTCGTCGTAATACTCACTATCACGTATGATTTTAGCAGCACGACGCGTATCTAATGTTTCGCAGGCAACATCGCTCTGTTGTAGCACGTTAACAAAATTTAAAAATTTCATCCGCACATCTTGTGCAGTTTCATACAACCGCAGATACACATCTATACAGGCTATACACAGATCAAGATTAAATAAAAATGTTACAGTATTCAGTTTGAAATACAGCGGCTTAGTATCTAGTGTTACCTTTACAATCAGAGAATCATAGAAAGAATTATGCGGAGTCGATAGAAATTAGTGAGGAGAGGTCTTATGCTACTGCATAAAAATATAATTCTAGCTAAATAAAAAATCATAAACATTAATGAAATTAAAAATCTTATAAAAATAATTCTTAAATACCCAGCTATAACAATTAATGAAAATCTACCTCTAAAATACTCAGTATTAAACCCAGACACCAATTCTGATTCCCCCTCCACTAAATCGAACACCTTTTGATTTGTCTCAATTAATAATCTAATTAAAAACATTAAATAAATTGGCATTAAAATTAAATATAAATAGAATATAAAAATATAAAATAAAAAGAGAAATAGAAAAATATAAAAAGGAAAAATATAATATTAATAATTTAATTTATTGCTCATTTTCGTGTTACAATTTAACGATCATATACTCTTTTCATTTCATTCCCGCGATTGTGTCAGTGTCCAACCCTTCTAATGTATCCTGCTGTGTCTTAACAATTTTTCTATTTTACAAGTGTTTCCTAATCTATTCAATGCTGTATAAGCTTCTTTTATCACTTTCCAGTTCTTTCCATCTTTTCCTTCTCCCTATTATCTCCTGTAAAACAGCCAAGTTTTTCCTTCTCTTCTTTCCAATTCCCATCACTCTTTCCACGTACTTCACATGCTTCAATCACGGGTTCCACTCCTTCTTCCTCTTTCTTATAAAGCCTAAATACCCTTTCTTCTCTCTTTAGCCAATATTTGCATGCCCTTGTTTCACTACTTTTTGATTTTTCCCCCCAATAGTATTTCGGCTTATCTCCAGGTTTCCTTGCCACCTCTCTTAATTCTCTTAGGAACTTTGACTCTTTTACTTTCGTCTCTCTTTCTTGTTCTTGGATGTCTTTACTTATCTGCTCTATTTCGATCGACACTTCTTTCCCATTTAATCTTCTTCTTTCCAATTCTTCATTTGACCATCCTCTCCCTTCCAAGAATTTGATTCTCATTCTTCCCCTTTTCGTAACTTCATTTCCTCTCATTAGACTTCTCCCACTTTTATATCTTATCGATCCTTCTTCCGAGTTTATTAGCCTCTCTTCAAACTTCATTGCTCATTCTCTCATTTCAATTGCTATGCCATCTCTTCCTGTTTCTTTTAACAGCCAGTATGTTGGTGTTGATCTCTCCAATTTCATTATCCACCGCATGTATTTCGCCTGCAATTATCATAATTAATATAAATTGTATTAATCTTGAAATTAAAAGAGCTAATTATAAATTATTTTTTTATGTGAATAATAATTATAAATTTATAATTAGAGGTGATATGTTATTCGATTTTATTGATATCTAGTTTTTAAATGAATTTATTCATATATTTAATTATGAAAAGTATTTTTATTTTTGTTAAATATAACAAATTTATGGGATTATCAATACATTTATATTATTATTATTGATTTGATGTATTTAAGAATTGTAATTTTAAAATTTAATTTCATTTAAGATAATTTAATAATTTATTTCATTGATAAAAAATTTAAGAATTTTGGTGCAATTTTTTAAATAAATTATATAAATGAATTATGCGTAGGGTATAATGATAAAATTAATAACTAATTTAGTGAATATATTTTTTAGATTGTGACGTCCCACTATTTTTCGCGCGCGGTTAATTATAACATCTCCCTCACAAATCTCAACATAACTCCATCAAAATCCATCAAACTCAAAGTCTTACCCCTTTCCCCAAACCACTGATCACCTTGGCGATGTACCTTAGCGGTCCCCATCTCAAGATGGTCATCTACGACCCCCCAAATCCCCTCTTCGCCTTACGTGGCATGACCACTTCCCTCCTATCTAATTTAACCAGGCCCCTCGTCCCTAAAAACCCCTCTTAAATCGAGACCACGTCTCACACCCTCTCTATGACCAAAGAAGTCAATACCCCATTTACCCCTTTTCCAATCGAAACTGCCAAACTCCATTAAATGGGTTGAATGTTCCCCTTTCAAAAGCCTATGCATAAAAACCCCGGAAGTCTAATTGCGACGAATTTTGGCGTACGTGACTGAAAGCCGTCTAATAATAGACATAATCCTGTAAAAATCCCGGAAGACCTACTACGACTTATTTTGCTAAATGTGTCAAGGTTCTTACCGCGCGTACCCCCCGCAACGATCCTGAAAAGTATATAAATACAAGGAACTCAGAGGCCAGATCATTATTATTCCTCGAAGAGTCCGAGATCATTATTATTCCTCGAAGAGTCCGAGACTAATCATTTTTCTTCAAAGATTATTAAACCTGTTCAGTTTAAACTTAAACATTCAAAGTGTTAAACTCAGTGCTCCTAAACCACACGGCAGCCACTGTAAGTGCCGACCACTACTTATAATACTAAACCATATCATTATCTTTATACTATTTCATATTACTACGGTTCCATACTTCTCTATATCACTCTTTATTGCTAATACTTATCGCTTTATATTATTATTTTGCCAATTTATCGCTTTATATTGTGTTCATTGCCAATACCTATCGCTTTATATTATTGTTACTAATACTTATTGCTCGTCTAACGTATCTCATGTTTATATATATATATATATTACTACTGCTTATCGTTATATACATGTTTATGTGCCAATGCTAAACGTCTAACGCATTCTTATATTAACCACAAAGTGCATTAAAATAAACAACGCTCTTACCTCCAAATATCGCTTCGAGTTATTGCGACGATCCTCCGGCCGCGAAACATCGGAAACGTAACACGCTAGTGCAACAGCTGATTCCGGTTCGCGAACGCCGGGATTTCTTATAGTGTTTACAAGACTTACTTTCGTATGGGTCTTGCACAAGCCACACGGCTAGACGTATTTCGCGGAACTATTACTAATGGGTTTTATATCACTGCAGCAATTAATCCAATTAGCCAAACCAAAACAGAGTGCTTAACAGGTGTCTCCAAAGCAAAGTGATTACCAACCACACCTTCCATAGTCGTTCGGTGCTACGAATCTGGCATTCGCGCCCGAACTCCGATTTAACCGCGGTGCTACGAATCTGGCATTCGCGCCCGTTCTCCTCGACGTTCAGGGCCCCGAATCCTGTACCCGCACCTAAACCCTACTCTTCACAGTGCCACGAATCTGGCATTCGCGCACGCGTTCCCTCCAATATTATTCTGTCTATGCCGTCGTCCTAAAGCAGGGCTCTCCAGCGTAGGGGCCCCTCACGCGCCTGCTTCCCCTTCCAATCTTCCTCTGCCGTAGCGTGCCTTCCGTTGTCAAGGAGACCGCGCGACGCTACGAAGGCTGCCATGACGAGCTAGCCGGGCTAGCGTCTTCGCGGTAGGGGGGCTCGGGCCCTACGTACGCCGTACTTATGTGTTAGTGACGCGTCAGGCGAGCCGCCGATCACTCGGATATGGGTCATTTCAGGTCAATTCGTTGACTTTCGTACCTGGGTGTCACGCTTGTTTATGATAATGAAATGCATTTCAGTCCATATAAAATTATAGGAGTTTAAATCATCATTTTCTTGTTTCAGAATTGTTTGATGAGTTCATGCCTTCAGAATTACGGTTTTTGCCGATTTTTGCGAGGGATGCTTTCACAGATTGCTTTTTTGTCCTTGAAACTATTAAATGCATGGACTTTGGTCACTTTTGTTTTAATCGCAAGAGGCAATCCTTCTGATTGAATTGTTTTAGTATTTCGAAAGTAATTTTTATTATTATAGTAGAAAACCTAGTAAATTGCAACTTCTCTTTAATTTTGCGTTATTCTGTGACTTTTATGTAATATTTAAGAACTCCTCAGGTAGAAATAGGTGAAATCTGTTACTACAGTTATGTAAAATTTCATAATAAATACCTCATCATAAGGGCTCGTAACGCACAATTCATAAATTTGAATAAACAAAACGGTCGACTTGAAGATATATAATAAGGACTAGTGAAAATTATATTCGCAGAAATGTATTAGTTGAAAATCAACAGAAACCTATTATAGCTCTTAGGAAAAAACTATTTATTGAAATAAAAAAAACAAATATATTTAATAGTTTTAAGGAAAAAATTGATCTGGAACTGCACTTTTCCTAGAAACCGGTGGGAGTCGTCAGTTTTGAAGGCCTGTGTTTTTCGAAGAATTCTGAAACAAGAAAAGTAATGATTTAAAAATGCAATAATGTTAATTATAAAGATAAATAAAGACTAGAATTGACTAGAATGACTAGATAAACGAAATACATTCACTTGTTCGGAAAAATGTAAACATTAGCTCATCCGAAAAGCTCATAGAATTTTTCGAAGTGAAATTCACCATAATATGGTTCTGACTGTGGCTTATTTTAACTCTAATAAATAAAATACCAATATAGGTACTGCAGTATAAATACAATTTTTATAAAAAAACTTATTTTAAAAATTGAAGTATGACAAAACTATGAACTTTTCAGGTGACCCAATACGGTAGAACTTCGATTAACGGAAAGATCAATTTTCGGCACATCGATGAAAAAAAAGAAAAACTGATTAATTCATCGATATATCGATTAAAAAAAGAAAAAACAGATTAATTCATCGATAAATCGATTAAAAAAAGAACAAAAAGATCAATTATCGACACATCAATTAAAAAAAAATGTTCAAAACGTTTTGCTTTTATTTAAGAATAACATTAATAAAATAGTTTAAAGCAAACGAAACAAAATAAGAAAATAAACGATTTTCCTTTATGCAAAAACAGAATTCGATGGTACCATGAGTAGTTCCGATAAATATAATCAAAGTTCTACTGTCATTAGAAAATATGGATCACTGCTTTTTCCTGTCAATGAGATTTTGTCCATCTACATCTACTTCCGAAATAGCAACCCGTAACGCGCTTGAAAGAGAAATATCATTGAGGGAATTTCGAACATCTGATTTAATATTTGCCATTGTGAAAAAAGTAGTTTCACATACATAAGTAGATCCGAACATGTAACAAATTTTTAGGCCAAGATTGTGTAATTCCGGATACTTTTGAATAGGCAACAACTTAAAAAAGTCTTCGCCTGTCTCCTTCCTTGACTCAAAAAACGGATCAGCTTGTAACGTGCACAATTCTAGTTGTAACGTTTCATCCTGATGCTTTATGTTTGCTGTCAAGGGACTTGCAAATAAGCGAATACTTTTACTCAAATTATCGAAATCACTAAATTGCGTATTAAATTCATGCATGATTTGAAGAACATCTTCGCGAAAAACAGAAAATTTAATATTGGGATGTTCTTCCGAAATTTTTAAACAATAAGGAAAATGAGTCAGCGTTTCCTCCTCAAGTTGTGCTGCAAACAGTTCCAATTGTTTTCGGAAACTACTCATATTTCCGTACAATTGAGCCATATTCCGTTTCTTGCCCTGCAAACTTAAATTTAAGCGTTGCAGGTGTGAAGCTACATCTGTTAAGAATGCCAATGCAGACAGAAATTCGGGGCTCTGCAACTCTTGTTGTATATCGGGTGTAATCGATGGTACTTCCTTACGAACAAAATCTACTAATAATTTCCGGAGTGCGAAAAAACGTTGCAGGCATTTCGCAGCACTTAGCCAACGAACTTCTGTATATAAAAGTAAATCATTAAATTCTGCATTATGTTCTTTCAGAAATGCTTGCAGCTTACGGTGAGTAAGCGAGCGGTTTCCTCCTCTAACAAGATTTGTAACTTTAGTTACAAGCTTCATTGTTTTGGAAAGTCTTAAAATTTTGACGCATAATACCTCCTGATGTATTATGCAATGAAACGTATAACAATTTATAGAATTTTGTTTCAGGAGTTCAAATAAACCATTTACTGTGCCAGTCATTGCCGGTGCTCCATCGGTTACTATACATGTGCATCTTTCAAAAGTTGAAAATTTTGTTCCTTCCGCGTGGAAAGCGGTATATATGTCCACCCCCTTCGTGGTGTTATGCAAGGGTACGAGTGCAAGTAACTCTTCGTTAATAGAAAAGTCACTTTGTACCGTACGAATGAAAATAGCCAATTGGCTAATATCGGTTATATCCGTACTTTCATCCAAACACAGTGAAAAGTAAACACAGTTTTGGATCAAAGTACGTAATTTATCTACTAAAAATTATCAATATCTAACATCCGTCTGGAGACAGTTTGCTCTGACAGAGGAACGGTTTGAAATTGTTTGGCCAAAACATCATTCTTAAAAGCATGTGCCATGGCAATTGCACAATCTCTTATTAATATACCGTCCCTATAACTTTTTTTCGCGCGCCCAATTTGTAAACTAACTGCGTATGATGCAACAAGGCTTTGCCTATTGCTATCATCAGACGCCGAGGTACTTGCTGTAGGAGGATTATGCTCGCTTACAATTTCTTTTTTTCTTCGATATTCCGTAAGTAACGCACGTCTTTCATCTGGTGAAAAGTCCTGATATCTTTCCTTATGCAAGGATGTATAATGCCGCGAAAGATGAAATGGGCGAAATGAACAATGCAATATTTTACCGCAGATGATACATTCTGCGATATTTTCTGAAGTTCGGATGATTAGAAATTTTAATTCCTTTTCTGCATCAGAGCAGAAATAATCTACAATAGACGTGGTTGCTTTTGGCATCGTACTTAAAATTACAATTCAACTTACTACTGGAAATGATTGAAGGAAAAGGAATAAGGAGATCTGAAATGTGCAATAGAAGAATAAGCAGAAATAGAATAGTTAAAGTTACAGAGAAGAGAAAAATATAAAAATTTAAATGCAGTGCTTGCGTGACACAATATATCCGGCCTTCGCGTAATCGCGCTCGTCTTGCGGTTTGTAACTGAATGTGGTGGCTTTGTGTCATGTTGACCTCCTCAGACGTTAAACAAAAGACGAATAATCCGAAATCTGCGGGAAATAATAGCATTGGCGGCTGGCTGTGACGTCGCGTGTCACTAATACACATGCCGTATCGGACGTCCGAGCTCGCTCGACGACGGACACGCTGGTCTGTCATGGTCGCCTCTTTAGCGTCGTGCGGTATCCCTGACGACGCGGACGGGGGTGGGAGAACCCCGAGCGGACGCGTACGGCACCTTGGAGAGCCCTATCCTAAAGACCTCACCCGGGACGTGGCAAGATAAAAATGAACAAAAGGAATTCTGCAAATTAAAAATATTCACCTGGTTATCAAAAAACATGTCTTTATGTTTAATAATTTAAAGTCTGCTCTGCCCAATGAATTATTTTTAAGTGGCTGCAGTATATTGACTACATGGTAGCATACAAAGGTAGCATAATAATTAGTCTTTTTATTGAAGGCTTGAATGAATGAGTTGATGAAATATTTCCTGTCTCTAGATTAAACTGTTCATTTAAATTTTAAGTAAAAATGCTTAGATTTTTTCTATGGGACGTGAAGACCCTATAGAATTTTATAATTTATTTTAGGAATAAGTTTTAATAAAATTAATTAATTTATTGGGAGGATATTTAAAATTATTTAACTTTAAAAAATTTATCGAATTATTTTTGTTTCAAAAGATAGTTTATTAAAAATTGTTAGATTTAATTACCTTGGGGATAACAGCGTAATATCTTTGGAGAGATCATATTTATGAAGATGATTGCGACCTCGATGTTGAATTAGGATATAATTTAAACGCAGCAGTTTAAATATTAAGTCTGTTCGACTTTTAATATCTTACATGATTTCAGTTCAGATCGACGTGAGCCAGATCGGTTTCTATCTATATTTATCTAATAAATTTTTGTACGAAAGGATTTAATTTATAAATTATTTTTTGCTATTTTCAATAAAAATTGGAATTTTATATTTATACGCTTAAAAAATATATATTGTTACAAAGAATATAAAATAGAATAATATAAAAATAGAATATAATAAAATAAGGAATATAAAAAAGAATATAATAAAATAAGAAAGATAAAAATATAAAAATAAAATATATATTAAATATATATATAAAAATTAAAAAAATATTAAATAGAAAAAATTATTGAGATGGCGGTGACGGTGGCGTTGTTGGGCCGACCTCTGGCCCCGACCACTGTATCCGCACTTCCACGGGCGCGTCCTCCTCCTCCTCCCTCGCCAGGATGTGCGCCAAAAGAGCTACCACAATTATCGGTATCATTGGTTGATGCTCCTAGAAGACATACACAAATATCGATATATTATTGATACATTAAACATATTAAATATCAAACGCACAAAACAATGCAAAGTATTACATACCACTGGAGGCGGTGGCGGCGATGGCGACAGCTGCGGCGGCGGCGGAGGCGGCGGCGACGGCTGCGGCGACGGTTGCGACGACGGCAGCGGCCCGCCCCAATCGGGGGATCATTGCGGCGATTTTGGCGGAGAGTTCTACAACACAGAAACCCGCGATATAATATTTACGACCGCAGGATCGAACTCGAATTCACCGGTTACACGTGATAAATGTAAAAAAAATATTGTTGTGTACATACCTCGGGGCCACACTCTGGCGCGATTCTCGTCAATCCCATTGCACAGTAACGTGAAATGAAAAATTGTTACACAATTTTCTGTGTGTTGGCTACCACGATTTGAAGACAACTGGTCTCGCTGCATCTCCAAGCTCCCGCACGTAGATCCATGCCCAAAGTTGCATAGCTTTGCAAAGTAAGATACCATTGTTCTCCACCTGCATTTTCGCTGACCATCCTCTCCTTCAATGCATCTTCTTCGAATTATTCACTGACCACCCTTTCCTTTTTCTTCTTCGCACTCATCTTCTTCCCCTTCTTCTTTGGACACATCATTCGACTAGACCACTCTAAACGTGTATCGAACATCAATCGAACCACTCGATGACGTACCGAACGTGTATCGTACCACTTTCAATGTCAATCGAACCACTTTGAACGTGTATCGATCGTCTATCGTACCACTCTGGACATGTATCGAACGTCTATCGTACCACTCTGGACGTGTATGGTACCACTTTGATCGTGTAGGGTACCACTCTGAATGCGTATGGTACCACGTTGATCGCGCATCGAACTACTTCTACATAATAATTACAACCATCATCTTAATCTAGCGTACATCACATGCAGGAGGTTGGGTTGGGGATGGGTGAAGAAAAAACATTTATGCATTCAAAATTGATTATATTTATTTATTTATGCATTTGTATCTGGTGTTTAGACTACCAGTTGAATATTTTAAATACATTTTGCAAGGCACAGTGCTTTGCGTGTCTGCCACATCGCAGAGTATTAACTATATGTAGCTTATTTAGAGATATGATATCCTCGTAGTCAATGTCCAATGTCTCGATGATCACGACATTGAACATTGACTACGAGGATATCATATCTCTAAATAAGCTAAATGTAGTTAATACTCTGCGATGTGGCAGACACGCAAAGCACTGTGCCTTGCAAAATGTATTTAAAATATTCAACTGGTGGTCTAAACACCAGAGACAAATGCATAAATAAATAAATATAATCAATTTTGAATGCATAAATGTTTTTTCTTCACCCATCCCCAACCTCCTGCATGTGATGTACGCTAGATTAAGATGATGATGGTTGTAATTATTATGTAGAAGTGGTTCGATGCGCGATCAAAGTGGTTCGATTGATGTTCGATACACGTTCCGAGTGGTCTAGTCGAATGATGTGTCCAAAGAAGAAGGGGAAGAAGATAAGTGCGAAGAAGAAAAAGGAAAGGGTGGTCAGCGAATAATTCTAAGAAGATGCATTGAAGGAGAGGATGGTCAGCGAAAATGCAGGTGGAGAACAATGGTATCTTACTTTGCAAAGCTATGCAACTTTGGGCATGGATCTACGTGCGGGAACTTGGAGATGCAGCGAGACCAGTTGTCTTCAAATCGTGGTAGCCAACACACAGAAAATTGTGCAACAATTTTTCATTTCACGTTACTGTGCAATGGGATTGACGAGAATCGCGCCAGAGTGTGGCCCCGAGGTATGTACACAACAATATTTTTTTTACATTTATCACGTGTAACCGGTGAATTCGAGTTCGATCCTGCGGTCGTAAATATTATATCGCGGGTTTCTGTGTTGTAGAACTCTCCGCCAAAATCGCCGCAATGATCCCCCGATTGGGGCGGGCCGCTGCCGTCGTCGCAACCGTCGCCGCAGCCGTCGCCGCAGCCGTCGCCGCCGCCTCCGCCGCCGCCGCAGCTGTCGCCATCGCCGCCACCGCCTCCAGTGGTATGTAATACTTTGCATTGTTTTGTGCGTTTGATATTTAATATGTTTAATGTATCAATAATATATCGATATTTGTGTATGTCTTCTAGGAGCATCAACCAATGATACCGATGATTGTGGTAGCTCTTTTGGCGCACATCCTGGCGAGGGAGGAGGAGGAGGACGCGCCCGTGGAAGTGCGGATACAGTGGTCGGGGCCAGAGGTCGGCCCAACAACGCCACCGTCACCGCCATCTCAATAATTTTTTCTATTTAATATTTTTTTAATTTTTATATATATATTTAATATATATTTTATTTTTATATTTTTATCTTTCTTATTTTATTATATTCTTTTTTATATTCCTTATTTTATTATATTCTATTTTTATATTATTCTATTTTATATTCTTTGTAACAATATATATTTTTTAAGCGTATAAATATAAAATTCCAATTTTTATTGAAAATAGCAAAAAATAATTTATAAATTAAATCCTTTCGTACAAAAATTTATTAGATAAATATAGATAGAAACCGATCTGGCTCACGTCGATCTGAACTGAAATCATGTAAGATATTAAAAGTCGAACAGACTTAATATTTAAACTGCTGCGTTTAAATTATATCCTAATTCAACATCGAGGTCGCAATCATCTTCATAAATATGATCTCTCCAAAGATATTACGCTGTTATCCCCAAGGTAATTAAATCTAACAATTTTTAATAAACTATCTTTTGAAACAAAAATAATTCGATAAATTTTTTAAAGTTAAATAATTTTAAATATCCTCCCAATAAATTAATTAATTTTATTAAAACTTATTCCTAAAATAAATTATAAAATTCTATAGGGTCTTCACGTCCCATAGAAAAAATCTAAGCATTTTTACTTAAAATTTAAATGAACAGTTTAATCTAGAGACAGGAAATATTTCATCAACTCATTCATTCAAGCCTTCAATAAAAAGACTAATTATTATGCTACCTTTGTATGCTACCATGTAGTCAATATACTGCAGCCACTTAAAAATAATTCATTGGGCAGAGCAGACTTTAAATTATTAAACATAAAGACATGTTTTTTGATAACCAGGTGAATATTTTTAATTTGCAGAATTCCTTTTGTTCATTTTTATCTTGCCACGTCCCGGGTGAGGTCTTTAGGACGATGGCATAGACAGGATAATATTGGATGGAACGCGGGCGCGAATGCCAGATTCGTGGCCCTGCGGAGAGTCGGGATTTAGGCGCGAATGCCAGATTCGTGGCCCTGCGGAGAGTCGGGATTTAGGCGCGAATGCCAGATTCGTGGCCCTGAGGGGTGAAGGGAAGTTCAGGCGCGAATGCCAGATTCGTAGCACCGAACGTTGAGGTACTGTGGGCGCGATTGCCAGATTCGTGGCCCTGCGGAGAGTAGGGTTTTAGGCGCGAATGCTAGATTCGTGGCCCTGAGGGATAACGGGAAGTTCAGGCGCGAATGCCAGATTCGTAGCACCGAACTTTTGTGGGAATGCGTGCGCGAATGCCAGATTCGTGGCACTGTGAAGAGTAGGGTTTAGGTGCGGGTACAGGATTCGGGGCCCTGAACGTCGAGGAGAACGGGCGCGAATGCCAGATTCGTAGCACCGCGGTTAAATCGGAGTTCGGGCGCGAATGCCAGATTCGTAGCACCGAACGACTATGGAAGGTGTGGTTGGTAATCACTTTGCTTTGGAGACACCTGTTAAGCACTCTGTTTTGGTTTGGCTAATTGGATTAATTGCTGCAGTGATATAAAACCCATTAGTAATAGTTCCGCGAAATACGTCTAGCCGTGTGGCTTGTGCAAGACCCATACGAAAGTAAGTCTTGTAAACACTATAAGAAATCCCGGCGTTCGCGAACCGGAATCAGCTGTTGCACTAGCGTGTTACGTTTCCGATGTTTCGCGGCCGGAGGATCGTCGCAATAACTCGAAGCGATATTTGGAGGTAAGAGCGTTGTTTATTTTAATGCACTTTGTGGTTAATATAAGAATGCGTTAGACGTTTAGCATTGGCACATAAACATGTATATAACGATAAGCAGTAGTAATATATATATATATATAAACATGAGATACGTTAGACGAGCAATAAGTATTAGTAACAATAATATAAAGCGATAGGTATTGGCAATGAACACAATATAAAGCGATAAATTGGCAAAATAATAATATAAAGCGATAAGTATTAGCAATAAAGAGTGATATAGAGAAGTATGGAACCGTAGTAATATGAAATAGTATAAAGATAATGATATGGTTTAGTATTATAAGTAGTGGTCGGCACTTACAGTGGCTGCCGTGTGGTTTAGGAGCACTGAGTTTAACACTTTGAATGTTTAAGTTTAAACTGAACAGGTTTAATAATCTTTGAAGAAAAATGATTAGTCTCGGACTCTTCGAGGAATAATAATGATCTCGGACTCTTCGAGGAATAATAATGATCTGGCCTCTGAGTTCCTTGTATTTATATACTTTTCAGGATCGTTGCGGGGGGTACGCGCGGTAAGAACCTTGACACATTTAGCAAAATAAGTCGTAGTAGGTCTTCCGGGATTTTTACAGGATTATGTCTATTATTAGACGGCTTTCAGTCACGTACGCCAAAATTCGTCGCAATTAGACTTCCGGGGTTTTTATGCATAGGCTTTTGAAAGGGGAACATTCAACCCATTTAATGGAGTTTGGCAGTTTCGATTGGAAAAGGGGTAAATGGGGTATTGACTTCTTTGGTCATAGAGAGGGTGTGAGACGTGGTCTCGATTTAAGAGGGGTTTTTAGGGACGAGGGGCCTGGTTAAATTAGATAGGAGGGAAGTGGTCATGCCACGTAAGGCGAAGAGGGGATTTGGGGGTCGTAGATGACCATCTTGAGATGGGGACCGCTAAGGTACATCGCCAAGGTGATCAGTGGTTTGGGGAAAGGGGTAAGACTTTGAGTTTGATGGATTTTGATGGAGTTATGTTGAGATTTGTGAGGGAGATGTTATAATTAACCGCGCGCGAAAAATAGTGGGACGTCACAATCTAAAAAATATATTCACTAAATTAGTTATTAATTTTATCATTATACCCTACGCATAATTCATTTATATAATTTATTTAAAAAATTGCACCAAAATTCTTAAATTTTTTATCAATGAAATAAATTATTAAATTATCTTAAATGAAATTAAATTTTAAAATTACAATTCTTAAATACATCAAATCAATAATAATAATATAAATGTATTGATAATCCCATAAATTTGTTATATTTAACAAAAATAAAAATACTTTTCATAATTAAATATATGAATAAATTCATTTAAAAACTAGATATCAATAAAATCGAATAACATATCACCTCTAATTATAAATTTATAATTATTATTCACATAAAAAAATAATTTATAATTAGCTCTTTTAATTTCAAGATTAATACAATTTATATTAATTATGATAATTGCAGGCGAAATACATGCGGTGGATAATGAAATTGGAGAGATCAACACCAACATACTGGCTGTTAAAAGAAACAGGAAGAGATGGCATAGCAATTGAAATGAGAGAATGAGCAATGAAGTTTGAAGAGAGGCTAATAAACTCGGAAGAAGGATCGATAAGATATAAAAGTGGGAGAAGTCTAATGAGAGGAAATGAAGTTACGAAAAGGGGAAGAATGAGAATCAAATTCTTGGAAGGGAGAGGATGGTCAAATGAAGAATTGGAAAGAAGAAGATTAAATGGGAAAGAAGTGTCGATCGAAATAGAGCAGATAAGTAAAGACATCCAAGAACAAGAAAGAGAGACGAAAGTAAAAGAGTCAAAGTTCCTAAGAGAATTAAGAGAGGTGGCAAGGAAACCTGGAGATAAGCCGAAATACTATTGGGGGGAAAAATCAAAAAGTAGTGAAACAAGGGCATGCAAATATTGGCTAAAGAGAGAAGAAAGGGTATTTAGGCTTTATAAGAAAGAGGAAGAAGGAGTGGAACCCGTGATTGAAGCATGTGAAGTACGTGGAGAGAGTGATGGGAATTGGAAAGAAGAGAAGGAAAAACTTGGCTGTTTTACAGGAGATAATAGGGAGAAGGAAAAGATGGAAAGAACTGGAAAGTGATAAAAGAAGCTTATACAGCATAGAATAGATTAGGAAACACTTGTAAAATAGAAAAATTGTTAAGACACAGCAGGATACATTAGAAGGGTTGGACACTGACACAATCGCGGGAATGAAATGAAAAGAGTATATGATCGTTAAATTGTAACACGAAAATGAGCAATAAATTAAATTATTAATATTATATTTTTCCTTTTTATATTTTTCTATTTCTCTTTTTATTTTATATTTTTATATTCTATTTATATTTAATTTTAATGCCAATTTATTTAATGTTTTTAATTAGATTATTAATTGAGACAAATCAAAAGGTGTTCGATTTAGTGGAGGGGGAATCAGAATTGGTGTCTGGGTTTAATACTGAGTATTTTAGAGGTAGATTTTCATTAATTGTTATAGCTGGGTATTTAAGAATTATTTTTATAAGATTTTTAATTTCATAAATGTTTATGATTTTTTATTTAGCTAGAATTATATTTTTATGCAGTAGCATAAGACCTCTCCTCACTAATTTCTATCGACTCCGCATAATTCTATCTATGATTCTCTGATTGTAAAGGTAACACTAGATACTAAGCCGCTGTATTTCAAACTGAATACTGTAACATTTTTATTTAATCTTGATCTGTGTATAGCCTGTATAGATGTGTATCTGCGGTTGTATGAAACTGCACAAGATGTGCGGATGAAATTTTTAAATTTTGTTAACGTGCTACAACAGAGCGATGTTGCCTGCGAAACATTAGATACGCGTCGTGCTGCTAAAATCATACGTGATAGTGAGTATTACGACGAGGATTATCTTGTAGATTGCGAACTGTTAGCATGTGCCATCAATGATATTCTGGCTGATGCTCGTAGGAAGAAAAAATGTTAAATTATTATTATTATTCTATTTTCATATTCTTTGTCTTTAACAATATATTATCATTTCAAACAAAATATTTTTCCGTTTTATTTACTCCACGATTATGGCTTCCCCCACTCCGCGGCTCGTGCACGCGCAACCAGTCTTCCAATCCCCGCTATCCCCGCGCCCATGTTTCCCTCCGCCGCACTCCCCCGCGCACCGTCATTTCCACCCGCTCCCGCGCTCCCCTCAGAGGACCTGAGTTAGAACTCTCCTAGCCCTACTACTTGCGGCCTTGGCGATCCCGCCTCTCCACCAGCTAATGATCCGAGAACACCTAGCGGCGGGAGAAGTGGTAATATACCACCCTGTTTTGCCACCGGAAGAATCCGCTTTTGCGGTGCTCTCTTTGCAGTGCTTTTGCGAGTTTTATGTTTTCATCCCCATTCCGATTTTCGTCTTGGCCTTCATAGCTGCCCAAACAGCTGTAGCAGCGTCTCTTTGGCCCAGAGTCGAGTCTCGCTCAACGATGCGTTTTCGCGCTTTGTCAGCGAGTACGTTATCTGCCGCATGCCTTTCGCTGAGGTCGTTGCTACGCGAATACGCTATATCGTGTTCGCGACACGCTGCGCCCAACGGATTGATACCTTGATCGCCTCTAGCCAATCGTTTTGCCAGACGAGTTCCTGGACCGCAAAACTGATATCCCGGGATATGTAATTCGACAGGTGGCGCGTTTATCGCCCGATTTAACAAACCACAACCTTTCTTTTCTTTCGTCGGCGACATTCGCCACAGTTTTTAATTAGTGGCGCTGGACCGTCGATATGCGTTCGCTGCCAAGGGCGATTATAATGTTCCAGACACCGGCGATACTGCCGAACCTCAGAATCGGCTTTTATATGCTCGGGGAGTCTGTCCCACAACTGATCAATGTGCTTGCCAAACTCGCGCAGTAGAATAATCTTTGGTATATATTTCAACTGCTCAGAGGTCATGTCTCGAATATCTCAATTATCCGAAAGAACGGGAAGCATTTCGAATACTGAGATGTTTTCCTTCGGCGCGGACCTATAAATAGGGCGCGTTGCCGCTTCGATGTATCAAAAATCATTTTCGCGGTTCGCAGCGAGGATGCGATTCGTGCGGCAACGCGCGACGTTACGCGTGACAAATTTTGACGATAAATCGCAAATGATATCCTCGAAAACAAGGCGCAGACATGGTAGCATGCTGCCAAACACCATACGCTACCTCATTTGCGGTCCATCAAATTGTGGAAAGACCAACGTGTTGGTGAGCTTGTTGGAAAGTCCTCACAGCGTCCGCTTCGAGAACGTGTACGTGTATTCCAAATCGTTGCAACAGCCGAAATATCAGTATTTGGAGAATTTATTGACTCCGATAGATGAAATTGGCTACTTCACATTTTCGAATAACAGTGACGTCATCCCACCGAGCGAATCGCTTCCGAATTCCATTTTTATCTTTGATGACGTGGCATGTGGGAATACTTTGCAATGGGGCGCCACTGGAACGTTGACTGCTTCTATCTCTGTCAGACATATGCAAAGATTCCCAAATATCTTATACGCGACAATGCGAATCTGCTGATTCTGTTTAAGCAGGATGGCACCAACTTGAAACACGTGTACAACGATCATGTAAACACTGATATGTCTGACGAGGATTTCTGCGCTTTGTGTCGTAATTGTTGGCAGCTGGAGTATGGTTTCGCGGTGATAGACAAGGATAGCGCAATGTCCAATGGACGTTACAGAAAGGGATTTAACGAGTTTGCCGTACTGTGAGATGGTCAATCATTGTCAATACGTCGGTGGGAAAGCAACGTCTGCGGTGCAACAATGATCGATATCGATAGTCTGGAGATTAAGGATCGCGAGAGAATAGCGAAGGAAATTTCAAGAACCAGCGAAGCCATTCGCAAGAAACATCAGGCTTTGAAGACCGGCAAGACGGAGGAAGATATCGCGTTGGAGAGATACTTTAAACCTATAGTCGAACTCTTAAAACATATTGTGGAAAATACCGCAGCGGCAGAAGCTGCAATATCGCCGTTGATGAGCACAAGCGTTGAAGGGAATGAAACATTAACGCCTGAAAGAAAAATCTGGCCGAAATGGAACACATCGTGTAAGAGAAAGAGGAAACCACGCGCGTCATCGGATTATTCACTCGTAACCTCTACACCAGTTCAATCGAAGCGAAAACGGCAGAATGTTGCATCAAACGCGTCCCTGGTTCCTCCCCCACCAAAAAATACATTTCCCAGTGTACAATTGGTCACAACCAATCATGATGATGATGATGATGATGACGATGATGTTTTTGAAACTACTCCCGATGAGTCGTTTGCAACATCTATTAGACAGCAACTTCAAACACCCGCGGGACAAGAAACGTTTCGCAGCCATTTGGGTCCCCTGGGACAAAAATATATGGACGCAATCATAAGTAGGGATAAAGAAACTGTCACAGACACTGTGTATGGCGTATACTTTGGCGATAGTAGAATGATGCTTGGGGATAAGGCGTTCGATATGGACAAGGCTGATAATATAATCATCGATGGTGTAAAATACAGAGGAACGCCCGGTCTTTACGAACTGATTTTCAAGAGAATTCCCGACGATGCTGTATACACCGATGCAGATAAACAAAAATACAAAATTATACTGCTGGCGACGAATGCCTACAGACGCGGTCATTCTGCTCAAAATCCCATATTAGGCAACAAGGGATACAAGAACAAACATGTAATTGCACCGCTACTCCCTCGGGTATCAACCAATAAAGCAGGGAAAGGTCTAACGGCGCCGCGAATCATGGTGGTAAATGATAACAAGATCGATTACGTGCGCTGGGACGATCCCAATGAGCTTGTGGATCGATACCGTTTGCTGGAAGCGTCGCGTCAGGCGGGCAACAACTCGCATGACCATGAAATTCTATCGATTATCGAGGAACTCCACGAGGGAGGCTTCATTCTAAATAAAACCGCGCACCGATGATGGGCACTGTATGCATTGAGATGCCGATCAACAAATTTGGAGTATCGCTCGAGAAGAGTGGCACAGCTAGAATGGATTATTACAAATGGAACGGTTTTCTTCGAAATTATATGCGAGATAACGCTCTTTGCGTGGCCGGTGCCGACTTTGATGCAAAATCACGCAAGATACGACGCGTAGCTCAACCGGTGTTCGATAGCGATGCCGTCAATAAACTATACGTGGAAAAGAGCATTAAACTCTTGAGAGAGCAGCAGGAAGAATTAGAGAGGAAGCTGATCGTGTTTCAGAGAGGGATGCTGGCGCTGCAAAATAGCGTTCAAAAGATATCGCAGGCGTCGAATTCTATCCCGCAGCAGCGCTGCGGAGGAGAATCATGCGAGACGGTTGAACTTGTCACCGGACCCATGGGGCGCACATAATGCACGTACACGGTAATTATCGCATCATTCGTATCAGAGACACCTCTGTTATCAAACATGCAGCCATCATCGAAATCCAAGAGTAAAGAAAACCATGGCCACAAGAAGCGGCAACTCGTCGAGGAATTGCATGCTCCAGCTCGAAGACATTTCCCGCGGAGGCGAATCATAGTGCGCGGATACGATGATCTGTGGCAAGCTGACGTTGTAGAAATGCGTCCATACTCGCGATTCAACCAAGGTTACCACTACATACTCACCGTCATCGATGTGCTGAGCAAGTATATATGGGCGGTACCGCTCAAGACTAAAAGTGGCGCTGAGGTGGCTAAAGCGTTTGCAAAGATATTTAGAGATCGATATCCGAAAAATTTGCAAACCGATCAAGGAAAAGAATTTTACAACGCCGGTGTGCAGAAACTCTTGACAAAGCATGACATTAATCATTATTCGACGTATTCGGTGATGAAGGCCTCCGTCGTAGAACGTTTCAATTGAACTTTGAAGAACAATATGTGGAAACTGTTTACGCTCAATGGAACCTACAGATGGACAGATGCGCTATCGCGTCTACTTGCAGAGTATAACGCGCGAAAACATAGAACCATCAGAATGCGTGCTTGCGATGTTACCCCAGCGATCGCCGATAAGCTGCTGGCCACCGTATACAACAACATAAAGATCGCTGCTCCAGCGAGATTCAAGTTGGGCGAGTTTGTGCGCGTGAGCAAATTTAAAACCATCTTCGAAAAAGGCTACACGCCAAATTGGGCAACGGAGGTGTTCGAGATAGCCAAAGCACAGGCAACTAATCCCGCAACGTATCTGCTCCTTGATTCCTGTGGAAAACCTGTTGCCGGAGGATTCTATGAACACGAGCTGCAACGCGTCACCGATCCTGATGTGTACCTAGTGGAAAAAGTATTGCGTAGGAAGGGGGATAAGGTATACGTCAAGAGGCTAGGGTTTGATAAATCGCACAATTCTTGGATAAATAAAAATAATGTATTGTAACATAATAATACATGGTTCAATAAATACAATGATACATATACATGTGAACAATTTTATTTTTATGCATAATTCCACCATTCATAATACTTTAATAAATATAATAATTTCTATACATGTTCGAAGAATTTTATATTTTACAATAATTTCTATTTTACAATGGTACATTATAATGTCCCCAGGGCAGAGTGTCGGTCGGATCGGGTATGATGTACAGCTTGTCGTCGTGTGGGCTTAGAGCAATTTTCGATTCCGATATGGTGTACACTTTGTGCAATTTCGACCGTATGCATGATTGTCTGCGAACCATTTCGATCTCCCTGTGCAAACACTGCGCGTAGTCGTCGAAAGTTATCGTCCTGGCTATGACGTTGGTCTTGACGCCTTTCGCCTTTTTCGTATCTTTTTTACCGTCTACGCGGAGTGCATACATTTTCGCTCTAAGACCTACGAATTCGGTCATTATCACACCGTTATTTTCGTCCTTCATCAGCCTCGGGACCCATTTATTTAAGAGCGGCATATTATATGGATTGTCGATGGGATAATCGGATGTGTCAAATCTATCGATATTGTGTTTCATGGTCTCGTAGATACCTTCGCATTTAATGTGATAAATGAAAATGTCAGTGTCGGTGTATAGAATTTTACAATTTTGTCCGTGCAAGGGAGACATGTGCTCGTGATGAAATTCATACAAACAAATTTCTGATATGTCTAGAATGCACATACCCACGTATATCGGTTTGTTGAATTTCACCTCGACTTTTCGCAATTCAACAGCTATTAAATTTTCCGAAAAAACACTTCTGCTGTGGAAAGTCGGTTTCGCGATCATTGCCTCCGCGCCATATCGCCCCTCCCAATATGTTAAAAGTTTTACATCCACATGATTTCGCACATTTTCCATAGTTTTACCGAATACCGCGTTGTTTTTCAATTTGTATAAATTTTTTCAAAATCGTTTGTCGCGCTTGTTCTAAACCGCGTATTGAGTTCGATGTAATCGCGGAGCCAGGGGGATTGAGCGAATTGAAGCACGCGGTGTATCTTTGTAGTACGAAGACCGTGACGCGTGCCCTGCTGCAGGTTGCGATAATGGATAACGTAACGCTGCTTATCGTATACCGTCGCGAGTAACTTGTCCTGTCTGCTGCTAGGTGGTTTGGCACGCGTCGGGCAGAAGGGTAGATCGGCATGAGCGTCGTGCAGACGTTGCGGATATTCCAGATCTACCTCGAGAATGTATCTCGTGGGCGAATCGACAGCGATCGAAGACACGTTAAAATTTGCAACATCTTCGACCCATTGAAATTTGGCATGTGGCAGAGGCTGACACATTGCTCATCCATACAAATTATTTACGTCAAAGTACATAAAGTACGATGACTGTTCCGATGCGTCGTAAGATGGCATGTACTTGTTATTGGCATGTGCGTATCTTCCGGAACATTGACTTAAACCACCGCGTATACCGCGTTCGATAAACATGACCATATCGACGTCTGTGAGCAATTCGAATGTAATTTTGGTATGTTTTAGCATGGCAACCCACGTGAAACTAGGTAAAGTATAATAATGTGCCGAATCTAATCCGTAACTCTTGATGCAACTTTCGCGAAAATTTTCAAAAATATCTGCCAACAACAAGACATCTGTTTTCAAATACAAATCGCTGTATTCGCTCAAGGTTCTAATGTCGAAACGCTGCCAGACAGTCTCGGCGTGCGTGTAATCGCGCTCGGACACTGTCTCGCCCGTTAACGAACTGTGGAATGACTCGCGCGGCGGTAAGCATGGGTCCTGCAGCTTGTTCGCGCAATCAAGGTATTCATACGGAAAGACACCCTTTCGCGTCAATAGACTGAAATCCTCGGTGGATAATGTTTCAAATTTGGATCGTAAAATTTTTAATTTATCTGTGCTAAGAAAACATGCTAATTTGTCGAAACTGGTATTGAGAAATTTGTACTAATCGATGAATCGCAATTTAATACAATTTCGCGAGTCTGATTCAGCCGTATCTTCGACATTTTTTGTGAATGAAATATATTTTTCTTTTGTAATGGGTAATACATCAACGAGACCTTCGAAAGCGGTAGCTATTTCCTCGATAATAATATGTGAATCGTAGCCGGATAAATTATGAAATTCGATGGGGATGTAAGACGCATTTTTATTATTTAAATTGCACTCCGAATTTGCCGGGCCTCTAAACCATCCGGATAGATGGCAATGATCGCGAACTCGTATATCGCTAGCCTCAAATGGCTCTTCGCAAATATGGCAATCTGTTGTATTGTGAAATGTCGTCCACTGTTCGCTAGTTAAATCCAACATGGGGACATTACTGGTCAGGTCGGGTTTGGCATAGTCTGCAAAATTTTTCAGTTCTTCGACGAACCATGAAACACAAATTACGCGAGATCGCGCGATACGCTGCGACGTTAAGATTGAAAAAAACATTTTGAAAAATTTTAGCTTTAGAATGCATGCGATTGCACCTCTGCTGTCTCTTTCCTTCTCTCCCAGAATTTAGCTTTAGAATGCATGTGACTGTACCACTATGTAGTGCTATCTCTTTCCCTCTCTCTCAGAATTTAGCTTTAGAATGCATATGATTGTAGCAATAAGTAGTGCTATCTCTGCCTAACTCTTTCGATGTACCTCCTTCCTCCAATAGATTGCACGTAAAAAGCCGACATTGTCCGACATCATCAGATGAAAATAAATTATTACGCTCGGTATATGTACCATTGAGGAAAGACTAATGTCAGAGAGCCGGCGTTAGGGGAGTTGGTTAGGCGGCTGACTCGTACCGCGGAGGTCTTGGGTTCTCGAGCCCCGTCGCCCGAGGATCCGTTTTTTCATTTATATTAATATCTTAAAATGAAATGTTTCCTTCCTTACCGACAGTTTGTACCACGCTCCTTCCTTACCTACAGTTTGTACCACACTCCAGAGTAGCAGTTCTTCACCCGCGGTTCCTCCTCCTCCTCGATGCACTACGGTATCGGTTCGATATCAATTCGGTATCGATTCGATAATATCAGTTCTCGCGCTATACCCCCACCACTCCACCATCTCTATGACGTCATCCGCCTCCCGCCCGCGCCCGCCCGCGCCCGCCGCTGCGCCCCAAAAAAATCCTTATCATGACCTTGAAACACAAATTTGGGATAGAATCCCCTTATACACCCTACTGTCGTCGCAGTACGTCCTACCGAGCGCGTCGCAGTGACACCGACTGTGTGCAGTAGTTTGTGCGCGAACTGCGGGAATTCACAAGCGTTGCGTACTCGTGGTTGTGCGTCAAGAAACCGATGACGCCGTTAAGGCAGCAACAGTGGACGAGTTTTCACGGGGCTACCGCGTGTCTCGTGTGCGGAGGACCCTTCGACCGAGGCGAGGACGATGCGAAAGTGCGCGATCATTGCCACTCGACGGGCAAGTACAGGGGTGCGGCGCACAGATCGTGCGACTTGCGCTATCAACGTTCGTGCACGATACCTGTGGTGTTCCACAACCTGTCCGGCTACGACGCGCACTTCGTTATCAAGGAGTTGGCAGACGCGTTCAAGGGAAAGATCAACCTCCTACCGATAACGAAAGAACGTTACATATCCTTTACGAAGAACGTCGAGGATCTCAAGGGCGAACGCAAGGACTGGCGAAAAATGTTGAAGTTTCGATTCGTCGATTCGTTCAAGTTTATGGCCACGAGTCTGCAGAAACACGCGTCGGATCTCGGGAAGGACAGACTTACGATTCTAAGACGCGAGTTGAAGCATCTCCCTGACGAACAATTCGATCTCCTCACCAGAAAGGGGGTCTTCCCGTACGATTACGTGGCATCGTACGACAAGCTGAACGATACGCGACTGCCGCCTCGTGACGCGTTCTACAATTGTCTGAACGATAGCGATGTGTCGGAGTCTGATTACGCGCACGCAACCAACGTGTGGAACACTTTTCGTATACGGACATTAGGCGAGTACAGTGATTTGTATTTAAAGACGGACGTGTTGTTGTTCGCCGACGTGTTCGAAAATTTTTGTATCGACTCTATCGCGAGCTACGAACTGGACCCGGCGCATTACTGTACGTTACCGGCGTTCACGTGGGACGCGATGTTGAAATACACGCGCGTCGAATTGGAACTGCTCACCGACGTGGACATGCTGCTGTTCGTGGAGCGAGGTATACGCGGTGGCCTGAGCCAGTGCTCGCACAGGTACGCTCGCGCCAACAACAAGTACCTGCCGACGTCGATGTACGACGCGTCGCAACCATCCACGTACTTGATGTACTTCGACGTGAACAACCTGTACGGATGGGCGATGTCGCAGGCGATGCCGCGCGGTGGATTTCGATGGCTGGACGATGACGCGGTTGCCGATTTGGACGCTAACTCCTTGCCGGAGGACGACGGACCGGAGGGATACCTGCTGGAAGTGGATCTGGTGTATCCACAGGACATTCACGACGAGCACGCGGACCTTCCGTTCTGTTCTGGACGCGAGCACGCGCCCATCGGTAAGGAAAGCAAGCTGATCGCCACGCTCCGCGACAAAGAACGATACGTGATCCACTATCGATACCTGAATCAGTGCATTCGACACAGACTTCGCGTATCGCGAATTCATCGCGTTCTACGGTTCGATCAATCGCGTTGGTTGCGCGACTACATCAACTTGAACACGGAGTTGAGGACGCGCGCGACCAGTGATTTCCAGAAAACACTGTACAAACTAATGAACAATGCCGTGTACGGTAAAACGATGGAGAACGTTCGAAAGCGAGTGGACGTGCGACTGGTGACGCTGTGGGACGGACGTTACGACTTGTACGAATTTCACTATGACTACATGCGCGCCAAGTTCGGTGATGGGTGCAAAGTGTTGTACACGGACACCGACAGTCTCATGTATCTGCTGCGGTGCGAGGACGCTTACGAGTAGCTGAAAAGCGACGTCAGTGCGCGATTCGACACGAGCGATTACGCGGTGGACAACCCGTACGGTATGCCGCGCGTAAACAAGATGGTGCCGGGACTCATGAAGGACGAGAACAACGGTGCCTTGATGACGGAGTTCGTGGGACTTCGATCTAAAATGTACGCGACTCGAGTGCGTGACGCGTCGTCGGCGGGAACGTCCGAGACGAAAAAAATGAAGGGGGTGAAGAGAAGGGTCGTAGCGAACGAAATACGTTTCGAAGACTACGAGCGGTGTCTTCTCGAGCACGCGGAAACTACAGTACGACAGAACCATATTCGTGCGCGATTACATGACGTTTATTCCGTGAACGATCTGAAGACCGCGCTCAGTCAGTACGACGATAAGCGTTACGTTCCAGCCGATCAGATCGAAACCCTTCCGTGGGGACACTATCGGATTTCTGAGTGCGACGATAACGATAGTGACAGTGATACGTATATGGTTAAGTAGATACAATAGTTATATGTATAGTTATATGTATATGTAGATACAATAGTTATATGTATATGTAAATTCGTAGTAATGTCGCATACGATATATATATTTTGCTATGTATACAAGTATGATACACTGTATGAACGTAGAGGGGGTTTTTAGTGGGTAGGCCAGAAATGGAAAGTCCCACATAACTCCGACATACCTGTTGTCGGGGTATGCGTAATGCATTTTTCCCCTCTTTAAAAAAAAAGTATGCAATGGATGGACGTAAAAGTTTTCTTAATATACCTATGTATAATATTACACATTCACGTACATAATGTACAAGTATCGTGATATATATTGTGCTTTATTTTTTTTGTTAAATACAAAGAATGAAATAAACGATATAAATGTATATGTATTTAAGTAATAGTAATAAAGAGCCGCTGTTGCGTCACAGAACATCCTTTTCCCATATTCACGAGTTCTTGGACGAGTCGAATCCCAACCATTTCACGTACACCTGGTGCCCCTTGCGACGAATAATCTTCTCGATCAGATATATGTCCGGATTCGTGACCGAATGCAGTTCGTGCTCGTAGAATCCGCCCGAGATCGGCTCTCCCGCGGAATCGCGTAGAAAATACGTGACAGGATGCGTTCGTTGTACAGCGGTGATTTCGAACACCTTCGTTCACCAGTTCGGCTTGTATCCCTTCTTGAAGATCGTCTTGAATTTGCTCACGCGTACTTTGTCGCCGACGCGGAATTTGGCGCGTTGTTGTCGTTACTCGACACCCGGCGATACGATGAACGGTAAACGAGTGGCGGAGGTCACGTCGACGGGTCGCGCGTTGATCGTGCGATGTTTACGATGATTGTAGGTGCGCACGAGCGTCGGCAGCAGATCCAACCAGCGATAAGAGGCTTTCAAGGAGAATTGTTTCCACATCAGATTCTTCAGCGTACGATTGAAACGCTCGACGATCGACGCTTTCATCACGCTGTACGTCGAGTAGTGGTTGATTCCGCGAGTCTTCGTCAATCGTTGAAAGTCTGTGTTGTAGAACTCCTTTCCCATGTCGGTTTGTAGGTTTCGCGGACATCTGCCGCTTCGTCGCAACACGGTCGCGAACGCCTCGGTCACGTCGCGTCCGCTTTTCGTTTTCACGGGCACGGCTCACGCGTACTTGCTGAACGTATCGATGATCGTGTGTATGTAGTTGTAGCCGCGCTTGTGGGTTATGTACGCGCGCATTTCCACCAAATCTGCCTGCCACAGATCGTCGTAGCCTCGAGTAACTACGCGTCTCCGTGGGAAATTTCGTCTCGCTGGAGCGTGCAGTTCGTCGACCAGTTGTATTCGCTCCTTACTCGCGCCCATAGCGACGATAGCGACGGTAACGTTCCACGACAAGCAACAGATACTGCACCAGGCACTCGAAGCACGTACGGTGTTGACGGGGTTTGTCGTCGTCGTCGGCGTCGTAGTTGTCGCTCATCGCGACGCTTCTTTGCGTTTCTGTACTTCCGCGATCAATGTGGCAAGCACGTCGAGTCTATCCTGCAAGTGATCGAATTGTTGTTGCAGCGTGGTATTTATCGAATCCTCCGAATCACGGATGCGTCCTTCCACGGCGATATTTATAGCGGTCGTCAAAGCGTTCATTCGCGTCGTCGTCGTCGATTCGTTCACGTCGTCCACGTATCGTTTCGTCGCAGCGTCGGTATCCTCCTCCGGATGCGCCACGCGACGTATCTTGCGTTCCATCGCGTCGAACGTTGACCGATCGGTGCCCAGACACAGCGCGTTCTTTCGCACGTGATTCGCGACGTACAGATTCCGCGAGCGAATCGTCTCTGTGCGTCGATCGGTGTCGTCGGTACTACCGTGCAAAGTTGCGCCAAACTTGTTTACCGACATGTTGGGTGGGCGGTGATCGCGAACGAGACTGACGCGTCGTCGATCCGACCGATCAATTTACGATGAAACCGGCTTCGCGAAGTTCCTCCACGATGGATGCAATTTCGTTATCGTGTCCGGTGTGTCCGGCGTCGCGCGACGCCAAGAGCAATCGCAATCTATCGACCAATTCGTTCGGATCGTACCAGTACACGTAATCGATCGCGTTATCGGTAAACGTCATCGCGTCGTCGATGGGTAATCCTCGACCTTCGTGCGTGACGCTGTCGCCAGAAGCGCGGTCTCCGCGAATCAACAACGACACGATCTTCCTGTACTTGTATCCCCTGTTGCCTAGCGTTGGTTTACTAGCCGAATGGTCCCGTCGATGCGCGTTCGTCGCCAACAAGATGTCGCGGTACGCGTCGAGATCAGCGTTCGTGTACGCTTGCTCGTTAGGCACTCGCATGAACAGCAGTTCGTACAATCCTCGCGTACCAGCGTATCGCTTGCCATTCACGCTAACATCGTTGTTGTTCTCGCCGATAGTGAGCACGGAATCACCGATCATCAGCTGTTCGTCGTCGCCTAGGTACACGCCGTACACGTTGTCGATCAGTTTCTTAGTGTCGGTGAAGAACAAGCGCAGATATTCGCGCGATAGCGGCCCGCTGACGTTTCGAGTGTACGCGTTGAGGTTTTCAACGGTGGTGGTGGTGGTGGGGGGGGGGGGGGGAGGGGGGGATCGAGAACTTATCGAATCGTTTCGTTCGTCTCGCCACGTTCCAGCTCATGTTCCTCGGTTGTTTCGTAGACGGTGCTGTCGTCGTCTTCGTCGTTCGAATCCGAAAGTGGAGTCTGTTCGGGTCGTATCGTCGCTTCGGCCGTGGACGGAGTAAAGGATAATCGTTTCTTCGAACGTTGTTGTTAATGGTTTCGACTTGTATCATCTCCTACGCGTCGTACCGCCGTATGTTTTGCCTATGCCCCTAGGGAGAGGATAGATTCATATCGTACCTCTCTCTCACACTCCTTGTTCGTAGGCGCGATCTGATCTTGGGGAGATAAGAGGGTTGCGGATCGGATTGCGCGCACCAATGCTGCGCAATATTCTCGGAAGTTGACCTTCGAGCATTATATGTTTTTAGTGTGGTTATTGCGCAATAGACGTGCAGGTGTCGACTTGCATCTTCTACGCGTAATACCTCCGCATGTTTTGACCACGGGCCGAGAGGATGAGTCATCGGCGGTACCACCCCTCCCCCTCCGCGCGCGCGCGCGTGTGTGTGTGTGGAGTGCTCGCACGCGCGCGTCCCCCCTCCACGGTTCATTCCCACTTCGATGGGTTGCGTTCCCCCCACCCACCTGCCCCTCGCCACGCTTCACCCCTTGCCGCCAATTGGTCCAGAATCGGCCTATTATACCTACTGTTACCCATCGACGAATCGATGACGGTCACCGATAACGCGATCGATTACGTGTACTGGGACGATCCGAACGAATTGGTCGATAGACTTGGGTTGCTCGTGGCATCGCGCGTGGCAGGTCACACGGGTCACGATAGCGAAATCGCGTCGATCGTGGAGGAACTTCGCGAGGACAAATATATATCTTAAATCGAACGATCCGGTGATCGTCTCGTCAGTAGTGTTCGCGCGCACGCATCGTCATGTCGGTGAACAAGTTTGGTACCTCGTTACGCAATGACAACAACAACAACAACGAAACGGCGATGACAATGACGAGACTATTAGCCGCGGTGGACGAACGCCTTACTCGGAAAGTCGAAACGGCTATCGCGAACGCGCAACTGGACGCCGAGCATCGTTATGTCGGATATCGTTGAGGCGAAATTGTCTCGACTAGAGGACGATTTAAATAACGCGATGGAACGACGCTTCGATCACTCGAAAGACGGACTCGAGGAGATCACGACGTCGGCGCCGACACCGACCGCGAAAACAATCACGGATCTGTACAAACGAAAGGATCAGCGAAAAGCGAGCGAGAATCGACGACGATGACGACGATGATTATCGATCCTGACCCCGGCGATAGTGGCTATGACTCCGGATCGTCGAACGAAGACGGTCGTTTGCGAAAAACGCGAACCGATTGCATTTTACGAACGCTCGAGGAACTCATACTACATCTAACGCCCTTGGAACGTCGCGGCAATCCCCCGCCCACTCACGAAGCATGAGCAAGGAGCGAGTACAATTAGTGAACGAGTTACACGCTCCCGCGAGACGAAATTTCCCACGGCGTAGCGTTACGATTCGCGGTTACGATGATTCATAGCAGGCCGACTTGGTGGAGATGCGTCCGTACGCGAAGCAAAATCGAGGATATCACTACGTACTAACGATCATCGATGCGTTCAGCAAGTACGCGTGGGCCGTACCCGTGAAAACGAAAAGCGGACGCGACGTGACCGAGGCGTTCGCGACCGTGTTGCGGCAGAGCGATAGATGCCCGCGAAATTTACAAACCGACATGGGAAAAGAGTTTTGCAACGCGGAGTTCGAACGATGCGCGAAAAGACGCGGGATCAACCACTACTCCACGTACAGCGTGATGAAAGCGTCGATCGTAGAACGTTTCAATCGCATGCTGAAAAACCTCATGTGGAAACAATTCTCCTTGAACGCGTTCTATCGCTGGGTCGACCTGTTACCTGCACTCGTACGCACCTACAATCATCGCAAGCATCGAACGATCAACGCCCGACCCGTTGATGTGACCCCCGCGACGCGTTTGTCGTTCGCCGCGAATGAGCCCCTAACCTCCGCATCGAGAGGTGTTCGACGACGCGCGAAATTCAACGTCGGTGACAAGGTACGCGTGAGCAAGTTCAAGACCCTCTTCGAGAAGGGGTACACTCCGAACTGGTCGACGGAGGTGTTCGAAATCGTAACCGTACAACGAACGTACCCGGTGACGTACATTCTACGCGATTCCGCGGAGAGCCGATCTCGGGTGGATTCTACGAGTACGAACTGCATTCGGTCATGAATCCGGACGTCTATCTGGTCGAGAAGATTATTCGTCGCAAAGGAAACCAGGTGTACGTTAAGTGGCTCGGATTCGAATCATCGCGAAACTCGTGGATACGCGAGAAGGATATTCTATGATTCGCGATTATAAACGCGCTCTATGTTACTGAAATAAATAAATAAATAAATAAATACATATAAATATATATACATTGTCCGTTTATTCAGTTATTCTCCTCGTATATGCATACAATTAATCTTAATAGAAGAAGGAAAATATGTATATTAACACGAATAGAAAATACTTTTTTAATATTCTACGCTATATACATATATCAGATATTCGCAAATAGATAAATGGTATGAACAAAAGAAAGAAACGCTTACAACGAAACGTATATACATATGTATATGCAAACATACAATCATACAACGGGATTCTCCAGGGACTCGTCGGGCTCAAGCTCGATGCGTTCGTGGGCCTTGAGCTGGGGGATTCGATAATGCCCCTACGGAAGGGTGCTGACCCGATCGGCTAAAATACACCTCTTATCGTCGAACGGGCTGAGAGCGTTCTTTTCCCCACTCACGGAAAACACATCGTCCCGGTTCGATCGAATGTTGTTCTGCCGAACCGCTTTCTCGGTGAGATCGTGCAGGCAACGAGTGTAATCGTCGAATTGTATATCGTTCGCGACCACGTGTCTCCGCACACCCTTCACTTCTTTAGTCTCGCTCGTAGACCCCACTGCAGCGTTAAGGTCCGTTTATACAACGACCGAGCCGAGCCTTCCGAGCCGTCCGGGCCGTGAAAAACCTCTATAGTATGCTTATGGACTCGCCGGCTCCTCGTTGCCTGCTGGGCTCGGGCTCGGTGGCCGCTCGTTGAGACGACGGCTCGTCCGGGCCGAGTCCGTGCCCTGTCAAAGTGCAACGCTGCTGGATTTTTTTATGCTCCCAACACGTAGGGTAAATCCGAGAGCCGCGGTCGACCTAATATAAAATGGCTATTAAAACTAATAAAGTAAAAGATTGGATAATAATGTCGGTGCATACGTTCCAGCTAGACACAAAGTTTTGAAACTTCGTTTCCTGCGCTTCATCTTGATAAAACGGTCTTATAATGGATGAAAAAAATGAGTCCTTGATTAAAAAATCAGAAACTTCAAGCATTAAAATGCTTTTTTAAAATATTTTTGCGAACATTTTTCGCGAAGATACAGTCATTTTAAAGTAAACAAGAAGAGGTTTTAAACTTTTTGTCGATTTCTTCAGATCCAGTAATAAATAGTTTTCTATCTTTGCTAAAGTGAAACCAAAATCATTTTTTTTTTAAATTAGGTTATAAGATTCGACATTTTGATTGCCAAAAATGGTATGTTTAATTTTTTCTCTATTTCTTGGGATTGAGACCCGCTGAGCTCGGGACAATAGCGGACTCAGAGTAGGTACTATCCAACATCAATACGCCTCGCGGAGAGGCAAAGGGAGCCTAATATTCCATAGGCAGGTCATTGCAGATGTTACTGCGTACACTTTATGATAGACCATCGCAGTCCGTTAAGATTTCGCGCCATGCTGCGAGTGTTCGAGCATAAATTACTTTACGATCTCTTCCAAATGTGGTAGTAGGTCACCAACTTTATAACTCACCTTTTTTTGTTCAATTTTTAAATCGAACGACCGGAATTCCCCATCGTGAGTCACGCCAAAGGGATTCCGCAAAGGTGCCTCTAGTTCAACATACACATATGTACACCGCTTTGGGAACATTGACGAGTATATAATAGTAGTAATTATACCTGTACAAAATATTAAGCCATTTCGTTAATGTTAATGAGGCAACATTTTCACGTGAATTAAAAACAAAACTATGTATTTGCACACACATGCTGTGTCTTTTTGGTAACAAATATATATAACTTTATTAACTACTCGCACGATTATACAATTTAACTGATACACGTTCTATCACTCGACTTATGTTCTCTCTGCTGTCTGACTGTTTTCGTTCTCTTCCCACCACTCACCCAAGCACATTCTTCACACAGAACATTCATTAGGTGTCATGGTGTATAAAATTCTTATGTTTTCGTTGCTTTTACGATAAGTATGAAACCACTTTATAGATTAATTGTAACGAAAGTATTAATGAAACGGAACATTCGTCCTTGATTCAAAAGTCAGAAACTTCAAGCGTTAAAATGCTTTTTTTAAATATTTTTTGCGAACATTTTTCGCGAAGATGCAGTCATTTCAAAATGACCAGTATTTCGGGGATAATGTCTGGATTAATGGTTGGGATATAAAGATAGTAGAGATATTGAGGGACAATGCAGTGAAAGTATTTTGCCATATTAACTCTTCCTCTGAAAGCTAACAAGAAGACCATCTCTCGCTGCAGAAAGGTGAGATGGTCGAGTTATGATTTTTTTATTATTTTTTATTTTTTATTATTATTGTTTATTTAGTTTATTTATTCACTTTTGTATTCATTGGCCTTACTAATCGCCAGTAGGTATTTCATTTTTTCTTTGATGTGTTCTTTACTGGTTTAGCGTAAACAAATTAAATATCAATGAATCTGTAGTTGTATTCACTCATAAATAATTTTACTTTATTAGTTTTAATAGCCATTTTATATTAGGTCGACCGCGGCTCTCGGATTTACCCTACGTGTTGGGAGCATAAAAAAATCCAGCAGCGTTGCACTTTGACAGGGCACGGACTCGGCCCGGACGAGCCGTCGTCTCAACGAGCGGCCACCGAGCCCGGGCCCAGCAGGCAACGAGGAGCCGGCGAGTCCATAAGCATACTATAGAGGTTTTTCACGGCCCGGACGGCTCGGAAGGCTCGGCTCGGTCGCTGTATAAACGGACCTTTAAACGTTCTAGTCGCGTACATCTTATATCTCAATCCGACGAACTCGGTCATCAAGACGCCGTTGTTCTCATCTTTCATGAGTCCCGGCACCTTTTTGTTTACGCGGGGCATACCGTACGGATTATCCACCGCGTAATCACTCGTGTCGAATCGGTCGACGTCGCGCTTCATCGTTTCGTATACATCATCGCATTCCACGCTATACATTAAACTGTCGGTGTCGGTGTACAGGACCTTACACCGATCACCGAACTTCGCACGCATGTACGCATAATGGAACTCGTACAGGCATTCTTTCGACACGTCTAGTACACTCATCCCCACGTATATCGGCTTGTCGAACTTCACTTTAAGTTTTCGCATTTCGATCGCAACCAACTCCTCGGAGAAAATCGTACGACTGTGAAAGTTCGGCTTCGCGATCAGCGCTTCCGCGCTGTAACGACCGTCCCACCGCATCACCAGTCGCACGTCTACGCGATTCCGCACATTCTCCATTATTTTCCCGTACACCGCGTTGTTCATTAATTTATATAGAGTCTTCTGAAATTCACTCGTGGCTCGCGTCCTCAAATCGGTGTTCAATTGAATGTAGTCGCGCAACTAAGGCGACTGATCGAATCGTAATACTCGATGAATTCGCGCCACGCTGTTTCAGGTAGCGATAGTGGACGACGTATCGCTCCTTATCGTCAAGCGTGGCAAGCAGCTTGGTCTGTTTACCGTGTGGCGCGTGCTCGCGCACCGGGCAGAACGGTAGGTCGGCGTGTGCGTCATGAACCTCTTCGGGGTATTCGATGTCCACCTCCAACAGGTATCCCTCGGAGTCCTCGTCATCGGGCAGGGATGACACGTGTAGCGCGGTCACTGTCGCATCGTCCAGCCATCGAAACCCTCCTTGCGGCATAGCCTGCGACATCGCCCATCCGTACAAGTTGTTGACGTCGAAGTACATCAGAGACGTCGACGCCTTCGACTTGTCGTACATCCCCGCAGGCAAGTGTTTGTTGTTGGCGTTCGCGTACCTGTGCGAGCACTGACTAGAACACCGCGTATGCCACGCTCCACGAACAGTAACATGTACGCACGTGTACTTCAGCATCGCGTCCCACGTGAAACTTGGAAGCGTGAAATAATGCGCAGGATCCAAGTCATAACTCGCGATACAGTCGGGGCGGAAACTTTCGAATACGTCGGCGAGTAACAATACGTCCGTTTTTAAATACAAATCTCGTACGACTCCGCTCCGCAGGCTCGACATCCTTCAGCATGCACTTGAAGTCCGCGTACACGACGAATGGCGCTCGTTCCTTGTTCTTGAAATTCTTGAACTGCAACTATCTTTCCTCCGCGGACGGCAATTCGATGGCGCACTCGTTCATACGTTGACAGTCCACGGTGTGTTTCGTCAATTGCTCGGACGAGTAGAAGTAACTCAGGCATCTACAACGATAACAACGTCAATAATAAACATAAGAATAAATAAGACATCGATCGAAATATTCCATATTCGACTCACCTTTCGCAAACGAATACTTGTCCATTATGGTTACCGAGCTGCTTCGATATGAGCCTTGACATGCTTTGAATGCACGCGAAATGATATCGTTGTGGCTCCTTGGAGTCCTGCACCAGTAGCAGGTTCGCGTGTCTCTCTCGCTTGTCCTTGGTTAAACGCAGAGGCGCGCAGCTTCCGTCGGACCACGCGTACAGGTTCACCGACACGTCGTTCAACCTCTCGTACTTCGACAGCTGATCCAACGTCACGGGAAGAGTCATATCGTCCGTGCGAAGCACCGCCGAGTAGTGTGGGTACGATGAGTCCCTACGCACGTTCGTAGTAACAGCAGCAGGGTACAAACTGGCGACAACGGACCACAAGAAGCACGCATTGTCTCTGCTCTTTACGTTCACCACCGCTTTTTTCAGGACGACGGCGCGCGGAAGCGGTACGTCGCACCCGGTGCGAGGAGGGTTATGCTTATTAATGTTTATTAGGAGGTTTAGCACAGTCCTCAGAGCCCATCCACTGTCGCGATCTTGTAACTCCTCGATCGCCACTAACGTGGGAGCGACCACGTGCTTGGAATACCGCCCGCGCACGTTCGATGTCCTGAACAGTACGCGATTTCGCGTACCGAAACTTTTCATATCCATATTCTCGTTCAACATAAACTCCGCGTTCAGGACCGTATTCACGGACACACCAGAATGTTCCTTGATAGCGTCCGTGACGCGCGAGAGCACCATTCGTCGGGCTCCCTCCAAAAATCGACGCAGATCGATGTAACCCACGTTGATGGCCGCACCAGTCGAAATACGATTTCGAAACGCGGTTTCCACGTCTTCCCATACGACTTTAAGTGTCGTCGATCGAGCCGACTCCCCGAGCCCGACTCGCGAAAACGGTGCCCGCACAATCGTACGTAATGTCTTTATTCGCACAATCAGCGACACCAGACGCTGCTTCGATGTCACCGACACTCCTTCGCCGCACTGATACTCGACGATGAGTCGCAAGCACGCGTCGCACCGATCCATCCAGTCCCTGTATTCCGCAATGGTGCGTAAAAGCGCTGCCATTTGGTAAAGAACATTAAACGCGTTCATGAATACCTCCATGGTTACTTCTCTTTTCTTCTACTTCAATATTTAATTAAAAGGCACGAGTGGTTGATGCGACTCTTCCACGTGATGCGATTATGATCCGGATATCGAAAACCCGGGGGAAGAATGATGCCTGACAAGTGTTGTCGCGAAGATTTTTACCCAACGACTGCGCGGCTCAGATTGAATATCTAACCATATACCCTAGCCGAGATTCATGAGTCGTTATCGCTCCGAATTCTTTTCTTCGCTCTCGCGTTCTTTCGCTCTCACCCTCGACGACTCGATCGGGTGACGTGATGTCGCGCTGGCTCGATGCGTTACCATCGAATTCGCGCGCTCGTAATAAGGGTGTTTACACCCGTCACGGTGGTCTCTCGATCATCAAAATACGTTGGGCGATGCCCGAATAATTATCGCGCTATACTTCCGTATGCGTGATCGTGTAGCAGCCACCTTAAACTCAGTTCTCAAATGCTACCGTAGCGGTCGAGACATACGTTGCTACGAGAAACGCTTTAAGAATTTATCGCATCTAAGTCCATTGCATCTAAGTTAATTACATATAAGTTGAGTGCTTCAAGTGAAATTGGTTGAAGAAGACTGCTTCTGAAGGAGATTGCTTTCGAAGGATATCGTCAGCCGTTCAGCGCACGGGAAATACAATCCAACAATCCAACAATACCGTAAGTTTCCATTATCATATTTTAGTGAATCGTTCCGCTAGTAACTTTAAGAATAATAAGAAAAATCGGTTTCAGATTATGTCATTGCCCGTGAATTTGAATCGTCCAGCTACAGCTACGACCACCTCTGCTGTGACACCCGCACATACTTCCAGCCCGAAAGTTTATGTGACGTGCAGAAATGTCGCGGTTCAGACCGAAAATATTCAAGGTGGAGAACTTCACGAGGCGGAAGGTGTTCACGAAGGTGACATCTTTTTAAAGGTTTTCCATAATGCCAACACCATACGCGATGAACCACCGGATGATCACTACGGGGATGAGCAATTCTGGCTGAATCGACATGCGCAGCGAACATATTTATTAGACGATGACGACGATGACGACGATGATTATGTACACGCAAATATATATCAGCGGTATCGTGTCGATGCTCCAAAGCGCGTGGTTTGGCGAAACTGCGTCAATGCGAAAAGGATTGATTATAACGCCGTTTTTACGAATGCGGTATCGGGGCTTCAGGCTAGCGATATTTCAGTTCAAACTGACCCTGCGCAAGTTCCTATAGATTTATTATTAAGTGATTTATTTGCTGACGAGGTTATCGAGGGGGATAATTAAGTCAAATAAATTACAAATCTTAATATTAATATGTCAGGTTTACTCACCTATCTTCCACCTTCCCTGCGAAATAACATTTCAAATATTTGCATGTATCGCGATTATAAGTGGGATAAGGGCGTGTGAAACAGCGTAAAAGCATTTTCGTTGGCAGATATTTATACGCGACGTTGCATTCTTTCGCGAGGTGGTTGCGCTGTTTAGATTAATCGATCTCGAATAGTTATCGCGATAGCGCGTCGAATTATATTGCGTAGGCGGATGTTTATACGAGCGCGACGTTGCATTCTTTCACGGCGATCGTGAGACGGTTGCGCTATTTAGGTTAATTAATCTCGAATCGTCATCCGTGTCGAATTACAACATCCGTGGTACATCCCTTTGCGCCTGCGCACCAATCCCCGCACGCGTACGGCAAACGGTTGCGCGCGCAACGCCATCTTGAAATCCCCTGCCCCTGTGACGTCATCGCCCTCACCCTCGAACTCGGTACCCCCGCCCCGCCTCGCCCCCCGCCCAGCCTCGCCCCTCGCCACCCGGTCGCAGAACTCTCATACCCTACCTACTGATATTAATACTGATGTGCCTGTAGAGGGCAGGACATCATTGATTGAGATACTGAAACAGTATTCCGAGTCGTTTTCCCAGGGGGTATCCAAATCTCGAGTGATTACCGGACAATTGGAAATACGACTTAAAGATCCTTCGAGAATCGTTCAGCGTAGACCATATAGATTAGGTGTAGAGGAAAAGGTGGTGGTCCGCAGTAAAGTACAAGAGTTGTTGAAGGCTGGTGTGATTAGACCTAGTTGTTCTCCTTTTTCAAGTCCAGTCCTATTGGTAAAAAAGAAAGATGGTACAGATCGTATGTGTGTAGATTATAGAAAATTAAATGACAATACGGTCACCGATAGATTTCCTCTTCCACTTATCGCTGATCAAGTGGCTAGAATTGGTTGTGCCAAATGGTATACTTGTCTCGATATGCTAAGTGGTTATCATCAAATCTCCGTGGAACCTAATTCAATAGAAAAGACAGCTTTTATAACTCCTGAAGGTCAGTGGGAGTACTTAACTATGCCCCTTGGTTTAAAGAATGGTAGTTCTGTTTATCAACGAGCCATAATGAAGGCTTTAGGAGAATTGGTATTCTCTTTTGTCGTATGCTACGTCGATGATGTCTTGATTTTATCAACCAGTGTAGAAGAAGGACTAATACGTCTTCAATTAGTATTAGAGGAGTTGACAAAATCAGGGTTTTCACTGAATTTATCAAAATGTTCCTTCCTCAAAAGAAAGGTTGAATTCTTAGTATATGTGATTGAAAATGGAGAAGTGCGCCCGAATCCACATAAAATTGAAGCTTTGACTAAATTACCACCACCTGAGACCGTTACGCAATGAAGACAATTTATTGGTTTGGCTTCATATTTTCGGTAATTTTGCCCCAAATTTTCTCAAACGATGGCCCCGCTATTTAAACTTACTAGTAGTACAATGAAAACTCTTCCGTGGAATCATGCGCATGAGGAAATACGACAAAGAATTATTGCACGGTTAACAAGTGAACCCATATTAATGATCTTTAATCCAGGCCTTCCGATAGAAATACATACAGACGCTAGCTCAGAGGGTTATGGTGCGATGTTGATACAAAAATTAGAAGACAAGCAGCATGTGGTCGAGTATTTCAGTCGACGAACATTTTTGGCTGAATCGAAGTATCATTCTTATGAATTAGAAACTTTAGCGGTTGTTAACAGTGTAAAGCATTTTCGACATTATGTTTTGGGACGAAAGTTCACTGTGGTCACCGATTGCAATTCAGTTAAGGCTTCCAAGAATAAAAAAGATTTATTTCCTCGTGTACATCGTTGGTGGGCATTTCTACAGTCTTTTGATTTCGATATCGTCTATCGAGAAGGTAGTCGTATGAATCATGTGGATTTTCTATCAAGGAATCCTCTTCCTATTACGGCCAAAATAGTCAATACGCCTGTCGAACAGAAACAAATAAATATTGCAGAGTTATCAAAAGACTGGCTGCAAGTTGAACAAGAAAAGGACGAGGAAATATCAAAGATCATTTCGGATTTTCGAAATGAAATTTTACCCGAAGAAATTAGAAAGACTTATGAAATTCTTTCTAATGTTCTTTTCCGAAGGGTGCAGAGAAATGGTCGAACATGTTGTCTACCAATTGTGCCGCGTGCTTTCAAGTGCTCGGTAATCAATAATGTTCATGAATCAATTATGCATTTGGGTTGGAAAAAAACATTAGAGAAGATTTATGATTATTATTGGTTTCAGGGAATGTCAAAGTACGTGCGCAGGTTTGTAGACAATTGTATAACATATAAGATTTCAAAACCTGCCTCAGATAGAGTCCAAGTAAAATTACACCCAATTCCTAAACTTCCAATTCCTTGGCACACTATTCATTTAGATGTATCTGGCAAATTAAGTAGAAAAAGCGAAGTAAAAGAATATGTATTTGTTCTTATAGAAGCTTTCACAAAATTTGTTTTACTTACTCATTCTACTAACATTGATAGTAGCAGTAGCATAAAAGCTTTGAAATTCGGTGTTGCTTTATTTGGAGCCCCTCATTGCGTAGTTGCTGATCAGGGACGTTGTTTTGCCAGCAAGGACTTTTCTAACTTCTGTGTTAGTCATAATATTAAACTGCATCTTACTGCTACTGGAGGAAGTCGAGCCAATGGACAAGTTGAGAGGGTCATGAGTACTCTTCAGCAGATGTTAACTTCTGTAGAGACAAGTAGGGAACGCTCTTGGCAAGATGCTCTTAGTGATATTCAGCTTGCTATGAATGCAACGGTCAATCGGGTAACTAAGGCAACTCCTCTGGAACTAATGATAGAAAAAATTGCTAGACCTTTAAATTTGATGGTAGCAGAAAATAATGAAACGATATTGAATGTACGAAAATTAAGAGAGCAGGCAAACCAGAGTTTAATGAGAAATGCCAGAAGTGATAAAGAACGTTTCGATAACAACAAGGCGATTGTACAAAAATATTCAGTCGGAGATTATATTTTATTGGAGAAGGAAAATACGAATCAGACAAAGCTAGCCGCGAAATTCAAGGGACCTTTTAAAATTATTGAAGTTTTGGAGGGAGATAGATATCTACTCAAAGCATTAAATTCCAATCGTACGTACAAATACTCACATGGCCGTGTAAGAAAGGCACCGGATCATCAGTTTCCCAACGATTTGGAAAAGAGTTTCTGAGAAACTAGACGACACATAAAAAAACTCTGATTAAACAAAGACTAGACACGAAACCACTGATAGCTGATCGCACCACACGTTGTAGCGTTGTGGTGGGGATTGTTGTGTAAAAAAAAAAGGAGACTCACAAATTAATGGCCGCACTGCACGCAGTGAGGCGATGCAGTGCGGGGCTGTTCACAACCGAAGGACTGAGTTGTGAAGAAGTATGTGCTTCAGAGTTACTGTTTACGCGTGCAGTCGAAAGACTGCCTGAGTGAGTGAGTGAGTGACGGAAGGACTGGTACACTAAACACAAATCAACAGACCGAAGGACTGGTCTGGGCGTCAGTGGTGATGTGTGGTTTTGTTGTAATGCAGAATCGGGTGTCGGGAAAATTTGAGGTTAGATTAAGGCTATAAGAATTGCTTTGGAACTTTTGATCGGTATATTTCGAATAAAATTGTAAATTACTTCTAAAAGACTAGTCTTATCTGAGCAGCTGGCCTTACCTCTTCCTCTTCTGTAATTTTCTTCTCAGATTGACCGAGCGTAAATATTGCACAAAACCTATTGCTTGTCAAGTTCAAACACGTGTTCACACTCGACTATGTATCTATTCTCAACCACGTGTACGCCCGAGGGCGGGCGCATGTCAAGATGGCCGTGTCGGAGAATACCGTAGAATGAAAAAAATAAATAATGAATAAATTTAGTTGGGATGTATCGTTTATTTCGTTACAATGCCCACACAGGGTTGAGCAAATAGATGGTCAATCTTTACAATCTATTGCTAATGCAATTACTAATGCCGACATGAAGTCATGTATGATTGAATTGCGAGATTATTTTGGCGCCAATCGAAAACGCAAGCGTCAGACTGTTAGTGGGCGCTTGAATGTAGTCTCGGAAGGGAAACAGAAGTGGTAGTTTAGCAACCGAAAAGAGGATGGATTCGGCAAGAAATCTTGATCGAGGACAATCCAATTTTCCCTTCCCGAGAATTCATTAGTTTTCGATTTAAATAGAAGTATAGTTTATAGTTTGTCTTAAAGTAATTCCTTGAAAGTTCTTTATAATTACATTGTTCGATTCTTGTTAAATACATGAAAAAAAAACTCTGAATCATTATGGCCATTTTCGCGCTCACTAGGACATGGGGATATGTTTTTCAAAATATATGGGCACATATGAGAAGTGGTCCACAATGCTGTATATGCTCCATATCAACAAAAAATGAGTATGACAGAATCAGTCCACTCGTACACTGGGTCGGAAATCGATGATGAAATCCCCTTTGTACTACGATTTAAATGAACCAGTAATAGGGATCTCTTTAGAAAAGATATTCTGTTATTTCCTGGGTTTACAGCGCTAAAACTAATCGTGTGTCTTGTTGTACACTGTTCGAGGTACAAAAAGACGTGCATACAAAACAATTCATCCTTTCGGTTGATGTGTAAAGCAGTAGCTGTAGCGGCCATCGGCATGACCGAATACGAACATTTGGCGTGCAGATGGTTGGCATGGTTTATGACACGCGCGCCAGCAAAATTATTTTTGAGTAAGCCACTTTCTGTTCATTTCGTGATTGAATTTTGAACAAAGCATGTTTTCCTTCGAGACTTTCGTTTACGGCCTCAATAGTTATTGCGGGTATTATAAACCTCGAGTTTCCGAAGGGCCCATGATGCGAGGCCGGGTGGCCTGCGACGGCCACGTCACGCGCTTCGGGGCCTGGGGGAAATCCCGCTGCATTGCCAGGAGTATTTCTCCCGCCAAATCTCACCCCCGTTACGGTGAAAGCGCGCCGAAGACGTGTGAAATAGGTAGTGCGATTTTGGGCTTGGAAAAGTACCGATTGGTTGCCACCGGGATCGGGTCGACCAATTAGGAGGTTTTTATAGTCGCGCGCGCCTTGCCGGAAAATGTGCGTACGGCAGACGCCAGTCTACGCCCACAACTCGACAAGGTCTAACATCTTGTCCGCAATAAGACACTGAAATAAAGACTACATTCAAACTACTGTGTGTTTCTATAAGGGAACATAGCCAACCTCCTATCCCTTCATAGCCAAAATCCAAAATTTAGTGTCCGCACGTTACCGCCCGTGGTGAAGTTATTATCACCCAGTCCAAACTTGCGGGTTAAAATACACACCAACGCGGATTCAATATCTCCTGGGCTACTTGTACACATGTGTAAATACAGCGGAACTGCACCTCATGACTACAGCACGATCTTATATGGTAACGTGTGGACACCGCGAAAATGTCGACCAGCAGGCCTGTCTATCGTCTGCTGATCTACAGACGAAAGCGTAATAAAATAATAATTCAAATCAAAATAAAATATTTATTAGATAATCAATCACATTAATATAAATTTGTAAGAAGAAATTATTTTTAATAGTAATTAATAAAAATATAACCGCGGGGAGGCTTTGCCGTCTGTGTTTATATTGTGATGCAGCTTTCGGCGTAAATGAGTGGTGTGATTATTTCTAGTTAGATAAAGTATGATCAATGCTCGGACGTGATTTAGAGTGCCATGTATAAAATTCGTAAAATAGCCACGTTGATTGTTATTTTTCTGATATCATATTTATATTTTTCTTTTCATTCAAAAATGTATAGAGGTAAGTTTATTTACTGATATCTTATAAAGCAGGGATCGAAAAAGTTCTAGAACTTTTATTTTTAAAAAAATTCTGTTAAAACTTATATATTTCATTTAAGAAAATATCTCTTCCTGCAGAATTTTTATTGAAAGAAATGTTGCCCTTAGGAACTTTTTTATGGAAAAATCCCTCATGTTCTCATGGAACAGATATTTAAAAACCTATATAATAAAAGTTCCATGGAAACAGTTATATGAGAATATTTATTAACAGAGGTTCCATAAGATAAAGAAACGTACTAAACTGTTAGGTACTAGTTTTATTTAACAATATAATATCATATTCTTCGTGTTTGTTTAATAAAAGATATGAAAATCATAACATAAGTAATTAATAGTTGCATAAGAAGTATTGAACACACAAGAGAAATTGTCAAGTATAATACATAAATAACATTTTTTTATAACTTACATGAACCAAAATACGCAAAAATTCTATAATATCTACGTAGAAATTATCTACGTAGGTAAATATTACAAATAACACATTCTTATTTATTATTATTGTAGTACTATTCATTGAATAGTATGCAGTATTTGTTACAACGAGTGAGAACTTTTTTAATATTAAAGAACAAAATATCTGTTCTTGTTATAGAGAATTATTTATTTTTATATTTTATAAGTTCCATTCCAACTAGAACTTTTACTTTATCAGTTCTCATGGAAACTTATAATGTGAGAACATTTTTAAAAAAGTTCCACCGTCCATGTTTTAAATAGAACATATTGAAAAGTTCCAGAACTCTTTCAAACCCTGTTATAAAGAAATCGGTGCCACTCATGTTAAGTATAGGACAAGATGGAGAAAAGTTTAGTTTTATAATAATAAAGAAATATTTTTTGTTTTTTATATGATAATTAAACATAAAATCAGTCTTATGCATCATTACATGGTGGTTTGGTTGTTCCTTCTACGATTTGTCCGCACGTTACTGCGAATATCCGCATGTTACTAGAGACGCAATTCCAAATTTGTTGAGATTTGGAGGGTAAGGTATAATGTTTTTGAAAAAGCAATAAGAGGATCGTGATCAGGAAGTTTTACTCTATGAGGAATGTCTATTATCACCATGTATAGTGAAAAGCATTCGCAGAACTATGCGGAAGAGTCTTGACGTTGCGCATTGCATGTCCACTGCGTCCGCACGTAACCAACCACTTCCTTTACGCTCTAGATTTGATTGAGCTTGCATCTAGACACCGGGCTATGAGCGTACAAGACACAACTTTTCATGCTCTTTCCATATGTTAAATCAGAACGTGAATGCCACTAAGTGTTTGGTCATAAACTTCGAGGAAACATCGCTAGTAATTGTGCGAACGTCCGCACGTAACCAGCGAAAATAGCCTTATTATACACACCTCACATTAATTAAAGGATCACTTCTAGAAGCCCGAAAAATAAGGGCAAGTTCACATGATCATAACTCCGGTAAAAATAGTTGTATCGATATTTTGAAAATATAGTGTGAAAGCGTGGAATCTCTACTTTCAGTTACTTTTTCTCAAATTTTAGATGCGTTGCTTTTCGGCAAAGTTATAGCAATATAAAGAGCACTTGGTCAATTTTAAAAAAATTTTTTCAACTTTGCGATGTTCCACGAGGAGTATGGATTTTTTTTACACAAATTCCATTTACACCAGTCGAAAGCGACTACTTTCCTGTGTAAAAAGAGAGTAATTACTTTTCTTGTGCGATTTTTTTGGCCGAGTTATTCAACTTTGAAGTAAAAACCGTTTTTTTTTATTTTAGTTCTTTCTAGCAATCGAAGGAATCATCGTAGAACGTTCCTGAAAAAACGAATAGAAAGATCAGACTTTCCTCTTTAAGACGCATCTTTGACTTTTTCGATTCGGTTAAAATTTCGGTCTACGATGTCCTTTCGAAAATATGCTTAAAAATTGTACAAATTCCATTTTTTCTTCAACTCGCTGTATCTTCGCGAAGGATGACCGGAACATCAATGTCTTAAGCTCATTTTAAAGCGGAGAGTCTGCTGATTCTTTTGAGTTCCACTGAAACCCGCTGCGATAATTTCTTACCTCCAGTCTATATGTTTGAATTTACTGTTTCAGAAAAAGCTGTAGCTTCAGCGGCGGCGTGACAGCCGTGAATGCAGTACCGCCGGCATTGGAGTCACCTAAGATATACCGCTTGGTTGGTTCTATGCCTCTTTTGTGTGTGCGTGTGTGTGGCGCGTGCGCGTGTGTGTGCATGGTGCGTGTGTGTGCGTGTGCGTGCGTACTGGTCAACGGGAACAAAAACACCTCTCTTTAAGCCGATTTCTGACGGTCTGCGTACAAACAGTACGCTGCAACCTATGATTCATTGTATTGCGAGCCACATCTGTTGCAGATACGTCACAGCGTCGAAGAACGTGTCTTACAATACTCCTATCATCCGTCGCGGTTGTCTCACGTTTGCGGCCCTGGCCGCGTTGTCTGCCGAACAGGCCAGTCTGCTGAAATCGAGAATGTGCTCGACTAATGACAGATTGGCTTACACCCATCTCACGAGCAACCTGTCGTTGACTAGAACTATTCTCTAAAAGAGTAATGACACGCATTACTTCCATTTCGGTAAGTGAGCGCCGTGGCATATTAAGAGCATATTCTGTGATATCTGGCAGTAGCAGAAGTTGAAACGTCAGGGAGCCGCACATGTGCTTACAGGTCGCCGTAGCTCGGCTCGCTTTCGCCTACGTAAAGGTCGGTTCTCACTATCCGTCTGACGGCGGCAGGCCACCGTCCGTCGAAACATTCTTCAATGGGTTTTGTATGGTGGCATTCACATTGTGCCGTCCGACGACCGTCCAGCAACCGACAGACGGTGACCATCAAATTCATTCACACCATCCGTCTAGCTGGTGGCAGGCTACCGTCCGTCGAAAATTCTTCATTGTGTTTTGAGGGTCATATTGAAGACCCTCCGGTGACCGACAAATGACGGTCAGCATTCTCGGAGAGAATACTTTGCCGTGTAGGTGACCGTCAGGGCGAACGGCACACTGCTCTAACCATCGCGCGTCCGTCGTCGAAAGTAATTATAAAGTATGGTGAAATTTTATTACACTTTTTGATACAGTATGTAAAAGTCACATTCTGTTTTTGACTACTTGTAACTCTATATCAGATCTTTTTTTATATACCTAATGTAAGTTTCTATTCGATGAATGGTCAGGTATATGCATGACATAACATTTTCCATTTACCATTTTTTAATTAATTAATTAAGACATACAGGGTACTCTAAAGTTAGATCGCCAAACTGTACTAACAAAATTAGAAAACAACTTATCACTCGTTTTAAGGACGTATATTCTGATTTTGTAGCAAAACATGTAAATTACATTGTATTTATGCAAAATATTATTTTATTTGCTGTATGTACTTATTTTCTACAGTATGTCCAGTTTTTTCATATGCGCATTATTCCTTTTCTAATTATTGAAAAAGCGAAAAAATGTTTCACATGAATTTTTTTTGATTTGATGGAGGAAACTTAATAGAATATTAGGCTTGGCGTTTAAACTATTATTTACGGAGATTTCAATATAAATGTAATTTTTTTAAATGGAACTGTATATTTTTTCATTATTGCCACTTTATTATCAATTTCAAGATCTTGTAGATGAACACGTTATGAGTAGAAGACACTAGATGCACTAGAAATTTGCCACCAATATTCATAAAGATATCCGGTAATTTATTGTTCAAACATACGCTTCACACACATCGTTGAACGCGTCTTGAAATGAATAATAAAAATATATAGTTCCATTTAAAAAAATTACATTTATATTGAAATCTCCGTAAATAATAGCTTAAACGCAAATCCTAATATTCTATTAAGTTTCCTCCTTCAAATCAAACAACTTTCATGTGAAACATTCTTTTGGTTTTTCAATAGTTAGAAAAATAATAGCGTGTATACGAACAAACCGGACATACTGTATAAATAATTTGTATATTTTATCTGGAAATGGAATATTTCGCAATGTGTCGACGATAAAAAAAAACGTTTCTGTAAAGGTTGTTTAGTATAAAGGAGGGTGGGGGGGCTTTAGCAGTGCAACATGTTTTTCTCTTCAGTTTAACTTGTTCTGTTTGTTGATTCTGGTAAAGGTCCAGAATAAACTGGTATTGCGCGCACGCGAATGAAAGGGCAAATTTATGTAGTACGTATACGCGTGTATTTTTTTTATTCTTTTTCAATCACATCTATTGCTTTGACCCATTGTATAATAAAGGTGGGATTTCCTAACCGCGATAGGCCGCGGTTGGCCGATTTTATGAGTTCTCGAGGACGAAATTAACCGACGATGCGCCATCAAAGACAGTGAAAAACCTAGCCTTCTTTTATATTGTCTACATCTTGCTTTGTTTATCTGACGCCGGTGGTTGGGTTTAGTAGCCAAAAGAAGGATTTCATACATACCTACTTCTTGAGATGTTCCAAGGGGTTTACTACATATGTCTCGTTCATCGAATGCAGGAAACGGTGTTTCCAATGTGCGCTTCATAATTATATTAGAACAACAATTACTTTCATATTATTTTCTCCTCTTGACAGAATAAAGTGAAAAATATAAAATAGTTGAAAGAAGAAACCTTGTACTGTATGAATTCCTGGTATCGATATATGTACCTACGTACATACCTGACTCTTGAGGGGTATTCTTTCGTACATTGGCATACGTTTATATTCATAGTACGATATCATTTGTCGATTTTATCATTATTATCATTGCGATTTCATATTACGATATCATTTGTCCAGACGAAATAAACAAGGTGTAACATAAGGCCATTTAATGTCGCATAGGGTTGTAAATTACATACCGAGGCCTCCAACGAGTCAAGTAAATGACAAAGGGTGGTCGTTTCGTCGAACCATATTTCACCGTGCCAGGGACACAAGTCAGTCTATTCAGTTCTTACCTAAATATGCCACATATCAAAAAGATGTCACCAATATAGCAATTAAAAAGTATTATCCATCATCAATATGCCTCGCGTTCAGACACAGGAAGAAAAGGGGTACCTAGTAGTCCGCTGACGGCGCGTGGTCTTGCCTGCGTAGTCCTTCCTTCAAATTAAAGACGGATCCCTTATCTCTCGAATATATACACGCGTTCGAATATCAAAACAAAAGCACGCGCGACGTATTGGAAACTTCGCGTCTGCAAGGAATGCAGGTCTGATTGATCATAATATAATCGCCCCAATTGCTATATTGGTGGCATTTTTCTCATATCGGGCATATTTAGGTAAAAACTGAACAGGCCGACTTGTGTACCACACCAGGTTCCCGAAAAATAACAGGCTGAGCGGCCACAGCGTCTCGCGAGGGTTGCGGTTTATGACCATACTGTCCCGCAAGTCAGGCGCGGCGGTTAACAATAGTACCTATGTGCGGGTCCGATGCCATCGTACGTACTACCCACCCATAGAGCAATATACGGATTAACTCAGACCGAAGAATGCCTAAAATTCTTAAAGATGCCATCACGTTCTTAATTGACCTTTAGACATGCTGACGAACAGATGTTGTCGAAACGTTCTTGGGAAAACAGGTATGAAATTACCGATCGTAAACAACGAATGAATTTTCGCTTCGCTGTGAGCCCGATTTTGTTTCGGCACACAATGAGCCTCAGTCCCAAGAAATTGAGAAAAATTCCACATGTCACTTTTCCCTATTAACCCTTATGTCAATACCCAGAATGTACGACGTTGTTCAATACCCAGGGTACCCGGGTGCCCACCTACTGAATTCCTTGATTAAATTCTTTGTACTGTAGGGAAATCGTTTCTTTGACATTATATTCGACAAATGCGAATTAGAAGTACAAACAGGAGACCTATACGTGCTATGTAGCCTATTCTAACTTACACAAAATGAGCCTGGAAACGGATTTACCATATCGCCGCACGGTCGATTTCGGGCCCCAACGAACTGCGGGTGCTTGAAATTTGAAATTCAATAATAATTAGTGGCCATAACGCAACTGTTTCGCTTTCGGTGAGTTTATGGCTGGATCAGGGCCGGCAAAGGGTCCTGACATAAGCCATGCACCGTCGTAGGTGGGCGTCATACGATGGTTGGCGTCCTCAAGAGGTCGCGTAGCTATCGGGTGTGACCTAACGGTGTTTAGAGAGAGAGAGTTTGGGAATGACAAGCGGCCCGTCGCCGTATTGCTAATGAATAAGGACATTGTTTCTAAAGGATCTGGTCCTTCTGATAAGAGGACTGTGATGAACCTCACTTACTCTAGAATTGTTGATCTGGAACGTTCGGTTTCCTAAATTTTAAACAAGCGAATTAGCGACGCAGTATTTAAATCACGCGAGGAACGGAGATAATAGTGTGTTTTATACAATAACTGTGAAAATTAAGTGTGTGAGAGTAATGGAAGAATTATTACGAGCTGAGTTTGCTAAGTAAGATAAAGAAAACATTTTTATACGTAATTTTGTCAGTATAATTGCTTTCGACAGTGTATAATTTGCAATGTTTGTACTTTGCATTTGTTTCATAGATTGAGTGCGGAGGAAAAAGATCTGTATTTGAAAAATTTATTAGATGAGTCAGATGTAGAGAGTTACCAGCCGTCAGAAAGCGACGACCAGGATTGGGTTCCTGTTCAAAATCGATCCTAAACCGTAGACGATTCTGACAGCGATGAATACGGATACGGTGAAACTAGAAGTCAATCTAAAGAAGGAGAGGCAGCTCGAGAGGCAGGCGATAGCGAGATTGTTCAAGAACAATATAATAATAATAATAATAATTTATTTCACGGGACCAGCCTAATAATAACAAATAAGAAAGTACACACCGGTGTACTAATTACAGTAGTATACAGACATTAGAATTACGCAAGAAAACCTAGGCCCTGGGTGCACCAAAAAGCGAGATTAACGACCGTCTGAATACTTCAGGCGATGAACCAAAGAAATCAATCCGGTCGGCCACCTCGCTTCCCCGCACACAAACCCTAGTGACAGGATCGCTCAGGCGAAGGTTGGTCCGGAACAATCTGACCCGAAACAGCGTAGAAAAGCGTAGCGGTCTGGACAAAGCACTAAAGTTAATTAACTCCAATAGCCGGGGACAATTTATGTTACCATTAATAATTCTAAACAGAAAATACAGATCCGCCAACACTAATCTCTGCTGCATCGTTAAAAAGTTGAATCTGCGTTGTACCGGCCCATAGTCATGGTCGAAAACATTTAGCGGTTGCCCAAGACGAAAGGACGCAAACCGTAGAATGCAATGCTGGACTCTTTCAATAGCCACCATAACATAAGCCTGGTGCGGAGCCCAGATCACCGACGCGTATTCAAGGAGAGGCCTAACCAACGCATCATACAACAGCTTAAAGGTCCTCATGTTCTTAAACCCACGCGAATGCCTCATAATAAAACCTAGTTGTTTGGATGCTAAGTTAGTAGCACCAATAATATGGTCCGCAAAAGAAAAGGCAGCATTATAGGTCACCCCCAAGTCACGCACTCTCTCAATGCCGGACAATACCGTCTGGCCTATCGAATAAGCGAAAATACATGAGCTACGTGCACGAGTCATCCTAAGAACATGACATTTCGTCAAGTTCAACGGTAACCTATTTAACACGCACCAATTATACAATCTATCCAGGTCGCCCTGGAGATTTACGGCGTCGTCTAAACAGTTAACAGTGGCGAATAACTTAAGGTCATCCGTAAACAATAACGGAGTACCGAACCGAAACAATTCCGCAAGGTCATTTATGAAAATACAAAAAAGCAAGGGACCCAGATGCGACCCTTGGGGCACCCCTGATGAGACATGTATCGGTTGAGATCGGCAACCTCGTACCTTGATAACCTGGGTTCGGCCCGATAAGTAACTGTCTAACCACCGCAATAACACTCCATGTATTCTAAAATTGCCCAATTTCCTCAGCAGAATACCGTGATCCACCGAATCAAAAGCCTTTTTGAAATCGGTGTAGACCACATCCACCTGTTGTCGCGAGTCCAATGCAGAGGACACAAAATTAGCAAAAATTGCCAGGTTCGTCACCGTGGATCTACCCGGAAAAAAACCATGTTGGGCATTGGACAAACTACCTCTGATCAGACCCGAGAGCTTGCTGGTGACTAATTTCTCGAAAATCTTAGGGAAACAACTGAGAAGTGAAATTGGCCTGTAATTCCCGACCTCACTCTTCAGGCCCGACTTAAATACAGGCGACACCACACTCAATTTCCAGGACGCCGGAAAGATTCCAGAACTGAGTGACCTGTTAAAGATAATCCATAACGCTCTGGCAAGACCATAAACACAGGATTTAACAAATATCGGAAGTAACCCATCTTCACCAGCAGACTTATTCGAGTCAAGATCATTAATAGCCTCAAACACCTCTGCGAGACTAATATCCAGGTCACAAAGATGCAGCAACGCAGCGCAGTCAGGGGCCGCGACCAAGGGTGTCCGAGAAGGCAGGACAAAGACCGATTTAAATTGTTCCGCAAAAAGGTTCGCAATTCCCTCGTCCGAGTCCGATACCCTGTCACCACGATGCATGCTAGCAGGCAAGAGAGTATCCCCCCTTTTGGAATTTACATGCCCCCAGAAGGCCTTAATATTACACGATATGTTACCTTCCAGCCTAGCCATGTAGGACGCATAGTCCCTTCTCACCAACTCCTTACACCGCGCGCGGAGAAACGAGAAGCTAAAGAAATTACACTGCATATTTGTGCTCTTCCAGATACCATGCGCTATCTTCTTATTTCTAATAACCTGCCTTAGTTCACGCGAGAACCAGCACGGGAAAGACGACTTAAAAGTAAGGTACTTAGGTACATACGACTCTATTAAATAACTTAAATGCGAATTAAAGACGCAAACACACTCATCTGTAGACAAATCCAACAGGGCACGGTCCCAATCAATGCCGATAAGCGCCGAATTTATGGCGTCATAATCAGCTCTAAAAAAAAATCAAACTTAATCGCAGCTCCTGGCTGAGGTCCTCTACTAGTGGCTCTAAGCGAAAACGATAGGGGCGGATGATACAAGTCCACTGGAAGGATAGCTGTCATAGGACTAGACAAGTTCATCACCGTAAAGTTAGCAAATATCCAGTCAAGCATTCGACCGTCACAATTACTAACGACATTATATTGCAACACATTATGGAAATTCCAACACTCCGCCATCGCAGACGTCACCAGAATGTCATCCACACAGCCCGACTGCAATATTGGGACCAACGCCGAGGAGAAGTCACAACGCCAAGTGACACGTGGCAAATTAAAGTCTCCCACAACACATAAATTTATATCCTCCGCATCGACTAGTAACTCGTCTATACAATTACAGTGCCCGACATAGGCCGCTGGCGGTGATCCAGGCGGAAAGTAAACAGCGCCAAAGATGTAAACCGATTCACCCATGATAACTTTAACAAAGACCTGCTCTATATTATCGACGGAAGGAATGAGCTCCGCCGCACTCCAGCTTTTATTTGCAGCAATAAGGACGCCGCCTCCGCGGGAGAGCTCACTTGTCGCAGCGCACCTATCTTTACGAAAAATACTGTAATTCGGCATCCCCAGTTCGGCGGAAGCAATATCCTCCGTTAGCCACGTTTCAGCAAAAATTATGACATCATAATCAACGTGGTGCGCCAAGACAGATTCGACTAAGACTTGCAATTTTGTATGCAACCCTCTAACATTCTGGTAATAAACCAGAGGGGCTACTCGCGGGTTTTTGAAGCTGAAGCCGCTCCCCTTCCAGCGATCATCGGAGTGACGTTCCTGAATCTGATGGTCAGCGCAGGGTCATCGGCGAGGCGAATCCGATCTTGTAGGCCTCGGAGGTGTTTCCTCTGCTGCTCCGTATAGTCCAATGCTATTCTCTCAACGCCCTTGTAGTTGTTCTTCCGGCGAATGATTGAACGCGCCGATAAATCCACCGGTAACGTGACCTTAACGGGCCGTACTTTTCCCGGGCTCCTTTTTCCAATCCTCCTGACAGTTATATGATTATAACAACCAGGAGCCAACTTGTTCAAAATATCCGCCACCTTGTCACGGTCACTGCTAGCGGTTGACGTACCGGGCTCCGTTGCACCAGAGGAAACGGCTTCCTCCAATTTAAAAATCATCAAATTGTTCTCCCTGCTCTTCCTATCATGTACTTCTGCCACCGCCGTCTCTATTACATCCGTGTCCCTTGCTGCAGATCCTGAATTTTCTGACGCCAAGTCGTTGATCCTGGCCTCCATAGCATCCACTCTTCCAGACAGCGCACCGATTGAAGACCCGAGCTTATTGCACTCCGCCTTGATCTCCCGTAGAAACTCGCACCGACAGTTGGCGAGCTCCTCTCGATATTCACTCCTGAGCTGATCTCGAAACTTGTTCAATTCGGCGCTCATGAGCTGCTGCAACAAGCTTAGTAAAGCTTCATTAGCCAATGCATGATCCTGTGGAACCAGCCCGCCTTCCTGGGAGACCACAGCCCTTGAGGGCCCTGACGAGGGAGACCGATCACCTGTGCCTTCTTTGCAATCAAGCAGCATCCCAGTCTTCCACTGGTGTCCAGTGCGACCAAGGCAGCCAGGGTGCGAAAAAACCCCACAGCTTGGGCACGAAAGTGGATTGACTACTGCAGACTTACACCCTTTGCACACCTTTTTGCCCGTAGTAATCATAATGCACCAAATCCAAATAAATCAACTGCACCAAGTCCAAATAATTCAAATTGACAAACAAAGCAGCGTAACCACGAGGATGAGAACCCGATAACAACACGAGGTACACAACAACCACGTGAGCGAGCTCAGCTGACACGTCCGTATACCGTAACAGCTCACAGCTGTTAATCGACGAATATGAAGGTGGAGAAGCAGAGGAGGACGTACAGACCCAAACCGAGAGCGATGAGAGTGGAAACGAGGCCCAAGAACAGGACGAAGAAGCATTCTTGTAGCAAAAGACAAAACGGTGTGGAGAAGAACACCGTTACCTCAACACCAAGCTACAGCACACAATATTGTACATCAAAGTAGTGGCCCACATAGAAGCACGGAAACTCTATCCATCTGCAATACCTTCAAGACAATTTTGTCAAATGAAATAATAGACCTCATAGTTCGTTGTACCAATAAAAGGGCAGCAAAAGTGTACCAAGAGTACAATAACAAAAACCCGGAACGATCGCCGCTCGTATGGAAAGATTTAACACCCTAGGAAATGTATGCGTTTTTAGGAATTTTGCTTTGTGCGGGGGCAAATAATTCTAATATAGATCACACCACTGAAATGTGGAAACCGTCTTCGTTTCCCCTGTATCGAGCAACAATGGGTTTGAATCGTTTCTGGAACATTTTGCGTTTCATCCGATTTGATGATTGGAATACCCGTCGTGAACGTGCACGTGAAGATAAAGCTGCTCCAATACGTGACATCTGGAACATGCTCAATGCAAATTTATCAAAAATGTACCGGCCAACGGAAAATTTAACCATCGATGAACAACTATATCCTTTCCGAGGACGCACCAAGTTCACTCAGTACATTCCATCCAAGTCAGCAAAGTATGGCATAAAAATATGGTGGATTTGTGATGCTGAAAACGCTTATCCGCTAAACGGAATAATTTACACCGGGAAGACTGGAAATGTTCGAGAGACGAACCAAGGAGAAAGAGTTGTGAAGGAGCTTACGGCGCAGTATAAAGGAAGCGGAAGAAATATATCTATGGACAATTTCTTCACAACGTTACCCCTTGCCAAACATTTATTGTCATGGAGATTAACCATCGTTGGCACTTTGAGGAAAAATAAACCCTATATTCCCAACGCAATGGCTGCAGCAAAAACAAGGGAAGTATGTTCGACGCTATTTGGTTTTCACGAGAAAGCAACTCTATGCTCGTACGTACCCAAGAAAAATAAAGCAGTAATTGTCTTGTCAACAATGCACTTGGATATGGCAATGGCGAATGATGCAAAGAGAAAGCCAGAGATGATATTATTCTATAATAAGTACAAGACTGGCGTCGATACAATGGACCAAATGGTAGGGAGATATACAACGCACTGCCGTACAAGCAGGTGGCCACTCGCCTTATTTTTCAATATTTTGGACGTTGCCGCCCTTGCTTCGTATATTATCTATTATGAAAATAATAAAATGCCAAAAAAGAAGACGAATCAACGTCGCTTATTTTTGCATCAACTGAGCGAAGAGCTCGTCACAACCATTGTTGAAGATCACTTTGAAAAATCGCAGATCATAAGAAACTATTCAACGAAGTTAGCGATTGAGAGCGTCCTCGGAAAACAGGTGAATCCTCCTGTGATTCCGTCTGGCTTCACACCTGCTACAGACAAGACAGGCAGAAAATTCATCACAGGTTCGTGTCATTTGTGCTACAGAGATGTCACAAAAAACGTAGGAAGACAAGGAAATCCTGTGTGCAATGTAAAAAAACCTGTTTGCGATGAACACGCCGTCACGATTACAAAATGTAATGAATGATATAATTAAAAATATTTTTCATATTTTTAATTATATAAACAATCGTTTTTATGTATTACACCGCCCCTGTACTCATATTAATTATTTATCAATTAATTTATTCAAAAACTGCAGGTAAAACTCATATTTGTATAGGTGGGCACCCGGGTACCCTGGGTATTGAAATCATGTAGGTGAACTTAAAGATGATAATTTTTTTACTTTCGGGTCTTGAAAATGAAATGTCAATGCATATTCTGATACTAAAAGGGTCAAATCGCGACGATCCGGGCGGGTATAAAGAAATTTTCATGGCAACATAAAATTTTCACAATACATGCCCAGGTATTGACATAAGGGTTAAAATGCCGAATCTTCTTAAGCTACTTTATAATTTCGCAGGAATGTATTAACACTGTGTGAACAGTATTTGGTATATAGTGTAACGTCCCACGGGGACTTGAACCTAGTATTATCGACCGTCGATAAGGTAGAACTGATCTACACTACCGCGGAGCCAATCTGTATTATCGCGCAGAAGCATTGTACACATTATTAGATATCAATTATAAACTAGACAAATATTAGCGAAGCAATTATTAAAGAGACATTAGGAATAAATTAGTATAAATACTGATGAAAGCGCAAAACAAAATAATATATAATAAGCGAGTAAAATGCAAAATAACGAATAACGACTCACTGTGCATGCGCCAGCCCGCCAATTTTCCATTATAAAAGGAGGCGTACGCAGAACCTGGCGCGCTCATTTGAATACGAACACGTTCTTGCGACCAACGAATGCTAGTTCCTGGAGGTAGCTTAAGTACTATCCAGCAGAATTTCAGCACGCTCCGGAAACGGTAGCGACTGGTTCTCAGTGTACAAAGGTACTGGTGCTCCTTTTTGGATCTTTCATTTGAAGGTTGAGAACTTTGTCTTCGCGGAGGTTTCAAGCGTTGCTCCCATTAGTAGGTAGCAGCTTAGCCGCATAGCGAAAACAAGGTCTATAAAACACTAGAGTACGAACTCTGCCAAGAGTGTCGGGAACGGCTCCGGAAACGGTAGCGGCCGCTCTCGCAGCAGATGTATAGAATATAGAACTCTGTCAAGAGTTTCGGGAACCGCTCCGGAAACGGCAGCGGCCGAACTTACGGCAGAAGCACCTACATTTATAGATATATACTTCAATACGTATAAGAACAAAGTAGCATAATTAATTAGAATAGGAATTATAAACCAAAAAACACAAAAAACATAAAATATATATGTATAATCGTAGTCGTAAGCAATATTATTATACTCGTTATTAGAATTAAGTGTTGTTTGAATAAAGTCATTGTTACGTTTTAAGTTGGGTTCCAATCCTTCACTCATACCAAACGAATCCCCACCTATCCTATACTCGAGGGGACGCCGCTCTCCTCTCGAGAACCTGAAGCGTTTCAGTTGTCTCCGGGCAACTGGACGTTACAATAGGATAACATGGATACAGGTTTACAAATATTTCAGCACTTCCCATGGTATATTTGTTAAATTCTTTTAGTTTTATTGGAATTATTGACATTAATTATGGACCAATTGACTTTGGTTTGTTTTAAATAACGTCAAACCTTCGTATGAATTGTATGCTAACAGTTTCTGTGTGAACTTCCTTAATAATATGTGTTGTTAATTTTTCCCCTATTTCTTGGGATTCTGTCCCACTGTGGCGAGGAGCGCAGCTCGTTTGCGGCCAAACTCCTTTTGGAGGAGTCAAGCAATTGGCTGCCGCGGCGGCCAAAAAATAGGACAGATACTGTCTTATTAAAATGCTGTATATTTCGCTGAATATAAAAAAATTAGCAACGAAATTCAAAATTCGGGTTGGACAGATCGATAGAGATTATAATTTTAAAGAATTTAAAAAAAAAGTTGTCAAATTTACTGAAAAATTACGATCTGTAGACTGATTTGAAAAAAAAACCATCATCTATCACTGTGTGCCGCGGCCAGCCGTTGGTGGGAAATCCCCACTCGAGAAGACCCTGCGTGCACAGAATATAATTCTATCTGTAATAATAGTTCCGTTTTCTTTTGCCTTGGCAGGGAAATATCAGGACATTTATGGACAGTTCAGTTGTACTTTTACAATGCGGGAATAGGTATAAACTGGTATGCATATTCCAAGTTCGTATATACTTGATTTCTAGAGGGTGTTATAAATGCCCTCATTATAATCACCTAAAAACTAGCCCGGTTGACCGGCCAGAGCGCCTCACCAGGGTCGCGGTTTATTATTGTATTGTCTCGTGAATTGGCAGTGAACGGCGGTACACGCGGATCAGAATTAACGACGAGCAAAACTGTTAGAATATTTAAAGCCTGCACAAGCTTTATTGCCTTTTCAGAATCTAGGAAGCAGATGTTTTCGCCGAACGCTTCGAAACAAGCAATTATCGGTTGTAAACGACGAACGAATTTAAGCTTCACTCTTTTGTTCCGTAAGGCGGAACATCATCAGATAGTGCGAAATATAAACCCTCGCTTTGGCTGCCGAACCTAACCGTCCATCCCAGGTTAATACAAAGACGGATATATGGGAGAAGCATAAACAGGGTGTTACTCTACCTATAGTCAATACTTTGGGGGGTGATTCTACAGGCGAATATTAGTCGAAAATCAAGAGTGACGAAATTGCGGTAAATGCTTCGTTTATTAATTATCGATGGTTAAAGATTGGCGTCTGGAGCGCTTGAATCAGCCCGAATAACGGCAACTCGACGGACAGCGGGCCGCGCGAGGCAGGCCAGCCAAGGTGTGTGCAGTGGCGGTGGACGCGCAACGGGTTTACCATGTAGAGCGCATACTTACCCACCTCGCCGAAACTGTGACATACGGTACTTGCGATAATTTATGAAAAGACACAAACGTTGTACGCCATTAACCTGCCTACTCGTAAAAATCCACAACGGCATATCAAAACCCGCCCAACGGGATTCACAAGTAGAGAGGGTGAATGCCATTGCCTTTGAAAATATTGCCCTCAAAAATCACCCACACGGGCACACACGCACCGCGATTGTCCCGTCCGCGATTGTTCACTTAATTACACACACACGCACCGCGAGTAGTTTATTCGCGAGTGTCCATGTGTTCACGCACCGCGATTGTCCCGCCCGCGAGTGTTCACTTAATTACACACACACGCACCGCGAGTAGTTTATTCGCGAGTGTCCATGTGTTCACGCACCGCGATTGTCCCGTCCGCGAGTGTTCACTTAATTACACACACGCACCACGATTAGTTTACTCACGAGTTTCCATGTATTCACGCACAAAATATTGTCTTACAGGAGATGTTCAACGTGACCACCATTCTCCTGAAGACACAGTTGCATTCTTCTGCGAAAGTTTTCGCGTACTTGTCGGAAGTCGCCCATCACATTCTGCACTATCCCCGATGTAAACTGGATTCGTTGTTCTAATTCGTCCAGCGTGGCCACGGGCGTTGAATAGACCAAATTCTTCATATGTCCCCAGTAAAAGAAATCAAGGGGATTGAAATCTGGAGACCGAGCAGGCCAAGCGATAGGTCCTGCTCGCCCAATCCATCTATTTCCGAAGTATGCATTTAAATGTTGGCGTACTATTACGGCGTAATGTGGTGATGCACCGTCTTGCATGTACCACATGTCTCTTCGCACAATCAATGGTACGTCTTGTAATAGAGCAGGCAATTGTGTCTGCAGGAATTCTAGATATCCTTGGCCTCTTAAGCGAAAAGAGAGAACAACAGGACCAATAATCTTGTCGCCAAGAATTCTTGCCCAAATATTCGTCGAAAATTGGCGCTGGGTATTTATTTCTAACAGCGCGTGTGGGTTTTCTTCTGCCCAAACGTGAGAATTGCGTGTATTAACGCTGCCATTTCGGTTGATGTTTGCTTCGTCGGTAAACAATATATTCGATAGGAAGCCTTCATCGGCTGTAATCATTTCCATCATCCACGTGCAAAAGTGGAAGCGGTTCTCGAAATCACCCTCTTCTATTTCCTGCACCCGTTGCAAATGATACGGGTACAGTTGCCTGTCTTTCAGGATTCTCCAGACAGTGGTACTGCTTACACGTTCCTCTGCCGCGATTCTTCGTGTGCTGGTCGAAGGGTTTTCCTCAATTCGCCGCATCAGGCTCTCTCTTCGAGGTGCGGATCTCGTTGATCACGTCCCCCGGATCTGATACCCGTAACCGAACCTGTATCGCGAAATCGTTGATACAGTCTGGTAAATATCCTTCGATCGGGCACATTTCTCCTTGGATATTTTTGGCAATAAATGCGAAGTGCTTCAGGAGTACTACCCTTCGCTTCACCGTAGCACATGAGCATGTTTGCGAGCTCCATGAACGAATATTGTCCTTCCATCGTAGAAAATTCATCCGTACGCACCACTTCACACACCACTACACACACCGTCGCACACCACACACAGAATAAAGCCTAAAAAAGAAAAGAAAAGAAATCTAAAAAGCCTAAGCTAAAGCTAAAACTAAAACTGAAACTGAAACTAAACCTAAAATTAATCTACAACTCTAACTAAATTCAAAAACGCAGACTGCTTTCTACAATAGAAATACTTCTCGCCGATTGCAGTCTGTGCTCGCGTTGACGACAGTCGTCAAACTGAGGAGACCTTGGTCAAATCCCTGCGCGAAGGTCACGAAAAACGTTACGGATAAACAACCCACATACAATGTATCGCTACATATTCGCCGAGTCGCTCAGGCGATGATAGACAGTTTATGCGATAAAATACATTCTTTATTCTTCATCGAATCGATAGGTGTGGCAGTGACACCAATGGATTCCTTATGTTTTTCCGATGAAAATCATACCAAATGGAATCGGATTACTTTTAACGAAGCTCATTTTACATGAGACCCGCGTGTGCCTGTGCTGGAGAATCACAGCTGTTTCGCACGGCCAATCAATGCCCCCGACGAGACTGTTCCACGCTGAGTTTCGTGGACCTCCGACCGCGACGCTCGAGCCAGGGGGCCATACAATGTTGCGCACTAAAAAGCGACAAATCTGAAATTATTCTGCATTTCTCATCAGATCTTTGCGAAAGTGGCGTCAATCGATTCCTTATGTTTTCCGGATGAAAATAGCCCCAAAAACGACATGATTCGGACCATAATTAAGGAAATTTCATGAAAAATTGATTTGCATAATGGAAAATGAATTTCGTTAAAAATAGGAAAAACATAAGGAATCCATTGGTGTCACTGCCACACCTATCGATTCGATGAAGAATAAAGAATGTATTTTATCGCATAAACTGTCTATCATCGCCTGAGCGACTCGGCGAATATGTAGCGATACATTGTATGTGGGTTGTTTATCCGTAACGTTTTTCGTGACCTTCGCGCAGGGATTTGACCAAGGTCTCCTCAGTTTGACGACTGTCGTCAACGCGAGCACAGACTGCAATCGGCGAGAAGTATTTCTATTGTAGAAAGCAGTCTGCGTTTTTGAATTTAGTTAGAGTTGTAGATTAATTTTAGGTTTAGTTTCAGTTTCAGTTTTAGTTTTAGCTTTAGCTTAGGCTTTTTAGATTTCTTTTCTTTTCTTTTTTAGGCTTTATTCTGTGTGTGGTGTGCGACGGTGTGTGTAGTGGTGTGTGAAGTGGTGCGTACGGATGAATTTTCTACGATGGAAGGACAATATTCGTTCATGGAGCTCGCAAACATGCTCATGTGCTACGGTGAAGCGAAGGGTAGTACTCCTGAAGCACTTCGCATTTATTGCCAAAAATATCCAAGGAGAAATGTGCCCGATCGAAGGATATTTACCAGACTGTATCAACGATTTCGCGATACAGGTTCGGTTACGGGTATCAGATCCGGGGGACGTGATCAACGAGATCCGCACCTCGAAGAGAGAGCCTGATGCGGCGAATTGAGGAAAACCCTTCGACCAGCACACGAAGAATCGCGGCAGAGGAACGTGTAAGCAGTACCACTGTCTGGAGAATCCTGAAAGACAGGCAACTGTACCCGTATCATTTGCAACGGGTGCAGGAAATAGAAGAGGGTGATTTCGAGAACCGCTTCCACTTTTGCACGTGGATGATGGAAATGATTACAGCCGATGAAGGCTTCCTATCGAATATATTGTTTACCGACGAAGCAAACATCAACCGAAATGGCAGCGTTAATACACGCAATTCTCACGTTTGGGCAGAAGAAAACCCACACGCGCTGTTAGAAATAAATACCCAGCGCCAATTTTCGACGAATATTTGGGCAAGAATTCTTGGCGACAAGATTATTGGTCCTGTTGTTCTCTCTTTTCGCTTAAGAGGCCAAGGATATCTAGAATTCCTGCAGACACAATTGCCTGCTCTATTACAAGACGTACCATTGATTGTGCGAAGAGACATGTGGTACATGCAAGACGGTGCATCACCACATTACGCCGTAATAGTACGCCAACATTTAAATGCATACTTCGGAAATAGATGGATTGGGCGAGCAGGACCTATCGCTTGGCCTGCTCGGTCTCCAGATTTCAATCCCCTTGATTTCTTTTACTGGGGACATATGAAGAATTTGGTCTATTCAACGCCCGTGGCCACGCTGGACGAATTAGAACAACGAATCCAGTTTACATCGGGGATAGTGCAGAATGTGATGGGCGACTTCCGACAAGTACGCGAAAACTTTCGCAGAAGAATGCAACTGTGTCTTCAGGAGAATGGTGGTCACGTTGAACATCTCCTGTAAGACAATATTTTGTGCGTGAATACATGGAAACTCGTGAGTAAACTAATCGTGGTGCGTGTGTGTAATTAAGTGAACACTCGCGGACGGGACAATCGCGGTGCGTGAACACATGGACACTCGCGAATAAACTACTCGCGGTGCGTGTGTGTGTAATTAAGTGAACACTCGCGGGCGGGACAATCGCGGTGCGTGAACACATGGACACTCGCGAATAAACTACTCGCGGTGCGTGTGTGTGTAATTAAGTGAACAATCGCGGACGGGACAATCGCGGTGCGTGTGTGCCCGTGTGGGTGATTTTTGAGGGCAATATTTTCAAAGGCAATGGCATTCACCCTCTCTACTTGTGAATCCCGTTGGGCGGGTTTTGATATGCCGTTGTGGATTTTTACGAGTAGGCAGGTTAATGGCGTACAACGTTTGTGTCTTTTCATAAATTATCGCAAGTACCGTATGTCACAGTTTCGGCGAGGTGGGTAAGTATGCGCTCTACATGGTAAACCCGTTGCGCGTCCACCGCCACTGCACGCACCTTGGCTGGCCTGCCTCGCGCGGCCCGCTGTCCGTCGAGTTGCCGTTATTCGGGCTGATTCAAGCGCTCCAGACGCCAATCTTTAACCATCGATAATTAATAAACGAAGCATTTACCGCAATTTCGTCACTCTTGATTTTCGACTTATATTCGCCTGTAGAATCACCCCCCCCAAAGTATTGACTATAGGTAGAGTAACACCCTGTAGACCAACTTTTTTTTTCTGTTTTCGATGGGCAGGAGCTTCTGCGGCTTACAAGCTCGCGTACACCGATGTGGCTGACCTGCGCCGCCAAGAATGCACGCGAATGCGGGTGCGCACATCAGAAACAGTGGATTTTTTTTTGTATATTCTTCGGAGTACTGATGAGGCGTTACCCTGGGGCTATGCCTCTATTACCCGCCTGTGCTTGTGCGTGGGGTTTTGCTCCTGATTGTGGTTTTTTAGGAATTTTATTGTCTACTGGCAGAAACAGTGGAAAGATCTACACTACTTTTAAACATCTGTCCTAGTGTTACTTGGGACCGACGCGACGATTGCGCTCAGTAGCCGAAGCAAGGGTTTCACAATGCATACTACATGCTTGAGATGTCCCCAGCAGGCCACTTATCGATTATACCTATGTAAGGTAAGTCCGGGATAGTGGGGCCACCGGGAGAGATCGGCCAATCTTGATATTTTAAGACCGAAGTAAGATAGGACTCTGTGTATCATTGAAACAAAACAAATGAATCAGCTTGTTGTTAATCTGGCACTGACAATTGTTGCAAATAAGTATCTAAATTATAAGTAGACTGCGGCAAATGCTTTATGCAAATTCATATACTGATATTCAAATATTATTTTGCACATTGCATATGCTTTGTTAAAAGGCATATGCACACATGTTACATATTTCTTTTATATATATATCACACTGTATTTGGTTGTGATTAGGGAAGAGTGGGTAGGTTTGGGTCAGATTTAAATTAATCTCTAATATTGACCAAAATGAGAGAGAAACATGCTTTAAATGTGAATAGTTATAATTAGTAAGGTTTTACTATCAAATCTTTAAAATTATAAAAGTTCTAAAACAAATTATTTGACCTATACCTCCCTTTTGTGGGGAGGTTTGGATCAGGTAATGAGGATAAATGGGTCGTTTAATTTTTCTTAACTTTTATATGCGTGTATAAATATATTTATTACCTACAAAGTGAAAATATATGCATACGTATAAAAGTAATGAAGTAAATAAATACAATAAAAGCTCTAAAGGAATAACAAAATAAACGTAAACGAATTGAAAGTCAGTTAATTAAATTTTTAATGTTGATTTTCAAAACTACTCAAGTTAACATCGAATTTAAAAAAATTCTGTGTCCTGCTCGTACCAGCTACGTTATTCGGAGGGTTTAAGGGGGTAGACACGTCACGTGGTCTGGCCGATTTGGCAGGTCGGTATTGCAGCAGGTTTTTTCTGCACAGAAATGGTAATACCCATAGATACGCGGCTGCCTGGTGCACGCGAGAGGGAGCTGTTTGCTATTTCCATATTCTATTTTGAATCTGGAAAGAAATTCTCAGCTGTTGCGTTGTACATACTTGTAAAAATTTAAACAGAAAGTCTGCTGGTACTGCAAACGTAGAAAATTCATTGTACATTACTTGAAATGTGCTTATGCTACTATATTCTACGTTGGCAGTAAGGAATTATAAGTGAAAAGGAAAAATAGATGAGAGCATGTCCCCAGAAAATGAAGTTTGTTAGGTTCGACATTTTTTAATTAGCAAAACACTGAAATAGAACATGAAATACACATCCTATGCAGAAAGCAGTTATGAACAAACACATATAAAATTGTGTTGGATGTTGAATCCAACGCGTGATTATTATGTGGTCCCCTCCTCGAAGTGACAGAAAATATAACCTATGTATATGCTATGTGACAATAAATGTTTAGCAGCTATTTCGTTCTATTGCGCTACATTTGTGAACTTTTCATCATCCTTCCGAAACATTATTATTACGCCGCAACAGTATCTTTAGAAAATCGGGTATAGCATATAGGTCATATTTTCTGTCACTTCGAGGACAGAAAATTCGCTCCTCCAAGTGACAGAAAATACACTCCTCCTAGCCCGGTCGGCGTCATGGAAGGGGTACCTCCTCCACCCTGCATTTGTGGTGGTTGCAACGATATTCCTGAGCCCAGTGTACATATGTACACTCTGGTTTGATCTGCAAAAATAAATAAATTTAATAAAAATTACTTTTTGTATTTATACCACTTGAACGTAAAAACTGATACTTACACTTCCTAAAGAATCCATTATTATTGTTTGCTAATCCTCATAAATATTTTCTTGCAATGGTACTGACCCCTTTCGATTACAGTTAATTGTCATAGAACCTGTGATAAAAAGTTAGAACGTGTTGTAATTCATCTGAATGCAGTAAAAATGTAAATGTATGTATGTTATTTACTTATCTTTATGCTTGCGGAGAAGACTGCCTTCCTTTCCTCGCTTCATACAGCATGATTTTCACCTTTGATACTTGTTTGAGTTTGAACCACGCGGTTGAGAGTGAGGTTATGAGTCGACGGTGAATAGGTGCAGGCTTAAGCGAGAACGCGTAATTGAGTGAATAAATGTCACTTTATTAAAAATGATGGATGAGTGTGAATGAGTGGGTGTATGAGTGGTGAGTGCACAAATTGCGTAAACTGATAACACTTGAATTCGGCAAGTGAACGTGTCACTGAAAAACAAGAGCGAGTAATGGCTGAACTTCCTTCCGCGCGTCGCATCGATTCCGCTGGAGATCGATGAGGCGCGCTGATTGGCGGATCGCTTGCCGCTGATTGGTGGATCGCTTGGCGCTCCGCTACACTGATTCGCAGATCGACCGGTGATCTGAGTGGTCAATCGATTCTCTGTCTGCATCGCCGAGACGTTGCTCGGGATGTGCTGCTTCGAGAGTGATTGTGTCGATGAGAGGAACTAATGCATTCCCAAACAATACTGATTGATGGAAATATCTAAAACAAATTCATATATGAGAGAAACATTCATGATGATTTCCAATTAATCCAATTATTTGCATAACAAAAGTATGTGTTATACTTACGCTTTTATACATGTCATTTCCACTTGATATGAAAGAATAGCTATAGGTATTTATTATTAGGAGAGTGTGAAAAGGCCCACCACCACCCCCGTCATAGACGGTCCTATTCACTCTCCGTATGTATCTTCTACATACTTTCTTACTTACATTTTGGAACATTACTTATTCGACAGCTCTTCATATGCGCTGGATGCACTCGCCGGTGCATTAGTGACTTTGAATTGCAATTGCTTATTCGACAGCTCTTCATATGCGCTGGTTGCACTCGTCGGTGCTATCGCGATGTTGTCATCCATCGTTTTATGTACTTTTTTGTGTACTCGTACCTGCTCCTCCTTTTTGTATGTACGGAGGTTCTCTAATCGGCTGTTCTCGATTGTATCTACTATCTATAATTTCTGGCAACATGCAGTCCTTATAGAACTTGCTCAGGTTTTCTTCCATCTCTGTTGCCCAGAATCGATCATCTCTCGATACTGTTGTAACCTTCATTCCTTTCGGCGTCCATAAACAAAAGGCCCGTTGCCTTTTCGTTATGTGCAATTGTCCTTGCACTTGATAATAGTAATGATGATTTTTATTCATTTCATTACCCTTGAAAATACGCCTTATATTACCAAGTTGCTTTATTGCTTCAGCAGGTGATAAATCCTTGGCCGATTCAGGACACTTTACTTCGACGATTTTATCATGGTCCACGAGGCCGTCAGGGGTTGCACCTAAGTGGGGCACAGTGTCATCGATGAAGAGGCCAGACGGTAGAATATGGATTCCTAATTCTTCTTCCATTGGCTCAAGGCGTTTGCCTCATTTTCCCTTCCGTATTGGAGAGAATGTAAATTTTGGAGTTGCGGGTACATTATACTCTTCATAGTATTTGCCCGTAGTGTAGTCTTTCGTAATCGGCATACCTTGCCGAAATTGGATGCAGTTAATAATTTTTTCCTATAACCAATCCACTTTTCGCTATTCGCCTGATCGCGAGTTTCCACTTGGATCTCGTCTCGCCTCGTTTGCCAGTGAAGGAGTATATCCGCGTGCCTTTTACACTCGGAAGAGTATATTGTCTCTTCCATATCTGGTTTTTCGGCGTTAGGGCCGTAATCCTGGTCGCACGATTGTTTTTTATTTCGGAAGGAGGATGCTTTCGCTTCTTTTTTATATTCCCTTGCTTTTTCTGCTGCACGCTTACGACGTCCTTCCAGCTTTCTTACCATGGTTGGCGGCTCTTTATTCATTGCCGTACTCAATCTGCTGAACGCCTCTTTTGTATTATATTGGACGACTGCAGCGGAGACTCTACCCTGATACGAGCCCCCTCGTCCAAAGTTTATCCTTTTGCCTCCGATGAATTTAGCAATGATATTATTAAAACTTTCAACAGCATTGTTATTTAGACCGCGTAGCAAACTGTCAGCTTTAGCGAAAAGTGGCTGCATCGCTTCTTCGATACTTTGATAAATACCAGTATTTCTCAGTCGTGGAACGTAGTCTTTTCTGTTGGGATCAGAGTATTTCTTACAGAAGTATGCTAACTTCTGACACTCCTTGTGTTCACCGAAAACGTGACTCGGTACATTTGTCAAGTCTTGCTTCAAATTTTGTATTCGTTCCTCGAGTGGTATTTCTTCTCGCAACCGGTATTCCACAGCTTTCCTTATACCAGTACGCAGGCGGAGAGCATTATTCTGTACGACAGTTCTTAGATCTTTATCGCGGCCTTTTGTTCCGATTTCGGTTATTTTTTTTACTGAAATTGCGTAACAGGTGATTGGTGCATTCAATTTTTTGTACCTGCACCATATACTTTTCATATGGATTATTGTCCAATATCTTCTTGTACACACTGCTATCGCCATCGGCAACTAATATAGAGTATATTAGGCCGTGCATATCTATGCTGCAATTGAAGCCTTCGACAATAGCAACACTCTCCATGCCAGTTGAACTCTGATTACGACCCCAGTTCTTGAAGCAACGATGCTCGCGCGGTTCTTGCTTCTTCGTAGATGCTATTTGGCAAGTCATGCAGAATTTATTCTTCACGCTGATGTACAGCACTTTCTTCGTGTGGTATCCCACGATGGCTCCTACACCAGAAAGAGAATTGTAATCTCCTCCGCGGTAAGACCTTTTCATCCAGCTGCCATCCACGACAACTGGGATAAACGGTAGATTGGATTCTGCATGTACGTCGCCTCTTGCTATAGCTAACGCTTTTTCCTCTTTTCCAGCATCTTCCATTTCGCGTTGTGCGGCCACTTCGAGGGCATCGATTAGGTCATTCTGACAGTCCTCGTAGATCCTTTTCGTCATACAGGACGCATACACGGCAGTCAGTATCTCCTCCAGTTGATTATATCCGCCGCCCGTCATCATTGTTGCGGCAACAGCGGCGCGGTTGATATCCATAGTGGCATCACTCTACCGAAGACAAGATATGCGCTCTGTGCGTTCGCACATTTTGCATTCTACATAATACACATTTTCTAGTCCATTCCGTTGACATCTAATTATTTCAAAATGTTCGATGCCACAGCCAATAGTCGAATGTTTTCGAAGATTTTTTATTTGTTCGAAAACATACGGAAAATCAACGAAGTCTATTCCTTCTGAAATTGGATTTTCCGGCTGTTCTGGTTGTGCATTTTCCACCACCTAGTAATCATCGGCATCACTTCCAACATCTTCATTCGTTTCTTCATTGATGTCTCTTACGGAATGTATCTCATCCCTGTCTGTGTCGAAATGCACTTGTTCTACAATTTCCTCTTCGTCCGCATTGAAATGTTCTTCTAAAATATCTTCCGCGTCCGTATCGGAATGTACTTGTTCCATGAATCCTTCGATAATCGGGAAGTCTTGAAAATTTCCTACGTCTTCTCTGCGTATTCTGTCCGTAGGAAAATCGTACGCAGCAGATGTGCTTGGAAGTGTTTCGTCGTACGAGGTACCTGCACGCGTACCTGCTTCCGCCACGGTGCCCTGACCTACCGTGAGGCACGCTGCTATTTTCAATCGTTGCCTGCACGTAAAGAGTCAATAAACAGTAACACGTGGTACATGCATAGAAATAAGAAAAACATACATTAGAAAAAAAAGCAGGCATAGTAAAAGAAGATATAGTACAGTAAAGCCTCGATGTAAACGAAAGCCTCGGAACGAAGTAAATTTAAATACCCGTGTGCGTGTGAGACAATACTAACGCAATCAAAATTTAAAATTAAAACTTGTAGAGTGTGTTTGTATGAATGCCGCGAAAATGGAGAGAGAGAGAGGGAGAGAGAGTTGGTAATAATATAATTGAAATGGTACAACATTGTATATGACACACGCGGCCATATTTCTAATAAATTATAACCTGAAGGAATAGAAATATTGCCGAACAAATATTTTGTCCTTTTGCACATTCAGACAATACGACGCAGAGAGGATAGACCGGCAATCCAAATCATTATCATATTTTTAACGTTGTATTTCTTAAAATTCAACGAGGGGCTGCAGGGTGGTATTTCGTTTTATGGAACGTTGTAAAATAACGAAGAAACGAAGGGTCCGAGAAACACGTGTCGTTTGCCTTTCGCGAAATAAACCCTACTTGACCGCGCCGGTGTTGTAGATCCGTCTGGTTCTCGTCAACGAGCACGCTTTCCAGCACATCACCCTGTCTCTTTAGATAGCTTTTCGAAAGCGTGGGACTGACCTCGACTTTCGTTACCCTCGCACAAGGCAAGTCGATGGGGGCGCGAAGAGTTGTTTTCGATTTTTCGGCAAGGGCTGCCTGCCTGTGGGGCTCTTGGGGTCAGTTGGATTTTAGCTTGAGTCAGAAAAAATATAATTAGTTTTCTTACGCCCGGATAGATGATTGTGGTACTCAGGAATGCATGAAAAATTTCACGATCGCTATTGCCAGGAAACGGGACCTATCGATCGTTCTATGGAGACGTAGACGTTCTTCTTTTCCCATTCAATCTGATCAAGATGTCGATTACGTTTGTTTATTTTAGATAAAGTCAACCCTACACATCGGTGGGGATACCGATTACATATTATCCGGACGAAATCCCCAAATAGATACATTGCGAGAAATCGAAATACCATCCTGTGACACCTCAATAAAAGAATATACCGTTCTATTACGCAAAACTAACTGGACCTTGACATCGCTTCCAGTACTTCATTCATAAAAAAAACCGTTTGTACCATTGTGTCGGATGACCTACGGTTTTTTTTAAATGGAATCTCTCTACTACTTAGATAGATAGTTCGATATATTAATTTCATTCCTAACCTTGTGTAGCCTTGAAGGTCATAGTATACCATATCAATATATATGGATAATCAAATATATAGCATTCTATTTAAAAAAACTGAAGGTCACCCTCGTTTCAAAGAAAATATTGCGAACACCAACAATTAAGATACCGTATTATGTTGTGTATAAAAAACAGTAAAAGTTTTCCTTGTTCAGTTTTTTACAAATACTTACCATACTAGAGAACACTGTATAAGAATAGCAGATATAGCCGCTTGGCCGCTGCGAGTACCGCACGGCTCAGCCAGTCGAGCCGGTGTGATTTGACGCAGCGTTACATTCAAGTAATTTTCATTTCGTCAATTTTAAAGTGTCCGCGTTTTGCAAAACGTGCCCGTAAAGAGGATAAACAGGGCTATATCCTCCTATTTTTCCAAATGTTTAAAAATGGGCCTTCAATTATAAAATTGCATTTGTTAAGAACAATTGCTAAATAAATGGTCAAATATTCGTTTTTATTAAGTGAAATAATTTTTATTAGGTACTCTTATATCTCCACTGTAAGCGCCCAAAAGGTCATTTTTATCAGTTGGTTAGTTCAACAGTTACAATTTTTGGAAAAAAGTAAACACTATATTTCAAAGAGCTGTAACATCCACAATTTTTGACATTTTGAAAAATCCTTCGAGATATGTTTATATATCCCTAAAAACTACAACATATCGAAGTTGCACCAAAATCCGAAATGTTACTCCGAAAAGTGTCCGATTTCGCGTGGAATGACCCTGTAGTTTGAACGTTTTATAATAATAAAACGCATATAGTTTGAAATATATTTTCTACCACTTTTCAAATGAGAAAAAAATGCTGCATTTGTATTTTCTGAACGTATGTAAAGAAGAAAGGGAAAAGTAGTGCACAGAAATGTTGTGTATCGTATATAACGAAATTTAAAGTTTCTACATTCCGTCTCATCGGCCCGAAAGTTGCAGGAACGTACTGCTGACAGTTTTTACATTAAAATGAGTCCAAACACGGTATAAATCGGATTATTAATTAATTAAACAATGATGAACGTACGAATGAGAATAGAATGAGTGGGGCACGAGGGATAAAGTAATGACATGTGTTGCTGTGCGCATAGCATCGAATATGTGTACGTAAAGTGTCAATGATAGTTGTTCATATACGTATTTGAAGAATATGAATAATACTGTATTATATACGACAAAATACAGTGCTGCTACTACTACATCACAAACTGTAACTTCATACTAATCTGTACCATAACACGTAACTTACTTTTCTCGATACTTTCTATTTTTCGACAAACGCCATGCAAATAACTTAGGCTGCTTCCTTTTTGTACCATCCTCCAAATAGCGTTTATTTCTTGCATCTGCGGCTTCCTTCTTTGATTCCATGACAATGATGAATGTGAATGATCACACACAAACACACAGTTATCGGCACTACAGTAACGAACCACGCGGAAATGGAACAATTCACAAATTATGAATATTCCATATATCAATATCCGCGCATCAAATAAAAGTCTGATTGCTTTTTGCGTCTCCACCGTAGTGCAAACGACAAGAAACTGATCAGCTAGCGTTGTCGCTGCATTGGTTACAGATGCTGAGAGGCTAAACAGAAGATAGTGGGAAAGGGACGGATATACGCGCCCTGTTCCTCTCTTTCTCATTAGGATTGGTGGTATGCTGATACATTTACGTAAATTGTATGTACTTCCGGGAATACTGTTTGGTGCACAGAAATGTGCACAGGAAAGAATTTTTGATTATCCTGTGCATATACTGTTGACGTATCAGCGACTTTATTAGCGAAGAATTCATATTTCGTTCTACTATTACCCTTTCCCATTTGCCTGACGGTGATGAAGGAACATCCCGCAAGTATGCGCGGGCACGCACCGCGTTTTCAAACCTTTGCGCATTCGAACTTTTACGCGGGCCGATGACGCCCCGCTTGGTTCTTGGTGCGAGTGAAATACAAAATCTTGAGGGAGTGAGAAAGGCAGTTTGGGCCCCGTCCACCCTTGAGGGTAGCAAAGGCTCGATCGTCAGAAAAAAGCGACTGTCCAGCAGTAAAGATCGTAAGTACCTTCGCGCTTACTATCCCTGTCTTTTTCACTATATGTGCCGGTTATTATGAAAGTGGTCCAAGTCCAAATTTTTCGTTTGTTACATTTCACTTATTTTTTGACGTATTATATCAACGTGATACATAATAAACGGAGAGTGCAATTTCTTTTTTTTTTAAATTTCCACCGACGCCACTTTCATAACAACTGACATACTTCTACATTTTACTTCCAACCGAAGACTGTATTTAGACATATTCCGGGTAAAGATTCATTACCGTCATTGTATTGTTGTAATTTTTTGTGCAAAATCTATCGTGTGAACTGTAATTGTTTGAGTGTCCGCGTGTTTCTCAAGTGCGTATCGCCATTGCGAGGCTGCCCTGCGTGGCACACCTCGCGGAGTGGAGAGTCTGGAAACTACCTCGACCATGATTACTTTACGAGACATCAGCCGTCGATTTTTCGACGTGCTCAAAGGTGCCTCGCAGCCCCAAGATAAAAAATCGCATGGTTCGGGCGACGCAAATATCATGCTGGAGGTAGCGCGAAACTGTCGCACGCGCCTGCCTCTCAAAGTGATCATGATCGAGATAGTCTCCACACTCTCCTCCACGAAGCGTGCCTCGCGCGGCATCCTCGCAATGTCGATACACAGCTTCACGCTCAGAGATTCGTGCATTCAGTCTCACGTAGAATAAGAAAGTTATATTATAGTTTACCCGCGAAATGTCTACAAAGGGTATATACATTCGGGTGCAATATAGGCTTTCTTTGGTTGAAACTGAAGGCAAGTAATGAAAATTAGAGGTTCTAAACATCAGAAGTGGAAAAATCGAAAATTTTAAAATCACGAATGTTGGACATTTTATAATGCAGATATTTTGAAACTTGATATCCTCACAATATTACAAATTTTGGAAATGTTTGAATTTCAAAGCTTTCGAACTTGGAAATTCCATCATTTAGAAATGTGAAAATTCCCCTCCTGCGCTAAATCTTGGCTAAAGAAAGCCTATATTGTACGCGAATGTACCAAATTGATAAACATGTACACTTCTACTGCACTTTCAAATCCATTTTAATTACGTTCAATAGTTTCAATGTTTCTTCGACTCGTTTTTAGATGTCTGGCAAAGAAGGGAAAGCAGAAAAGGAAGTGACTCCGTCTGGGGGACGGAGTCCAACCAGCAGGGAACCTCCGTCCCCAAGACGGAGTCCAACCAGCAGGGAACCTCCGTCCCCAAGACGGAGTGGAACTACTAGCCGGACTCCGTCGCGAAAACGGAGTCGAAGCAGCAGGCGGACTCCGTCCTCGCGACGGAGTCCGCGCAGGGAGCAGCAAGATTGGAAAGATATTGCACTGCAATATAAAAAGAAGGTATGTAGATACGTAGGCGATCTCACGCAAAACGATCATACTGGATTTACACATTTCTTACATTTTCATGAAAGCGTGAAAACATCTAAACATTGCAGTAATTAACATAACATTTATGTTTATTTTTCATATTCCAGAACAGCGAGCTTGTGACCCGATTAAATCGGGTTACGGGTGAACCAGAAGAGAGTTCCTTGCCGGCTCAGTCGGAAGTGTCTTGGGTTCGTCAAATGAATGCACACCGCTAATTGTCTATTGAGTATTGTTTATTACTAAAATAACGCGAGTCAGACCTCGCGGCGCACGCGACTTATTCCTAAACTTATGATCTAGTTACTCGGCTAGCGGTTTGCTGTTCGGAGCTTAATACTAGGCGGCTTAATGCTAGTCGGCTTAATACTAGGTGGCTTAATGCTAGGCGGCTTAATACTAGCTAGGCGGTAGCTCTTATTGCTAGGCGGTTGGAGGCGATAATGCTCCCAAAGAAGCGGCGATGAGCCGCGGGGCTCGGTCGGCCGGTCGGCGGTACTCGGCGGTACTCGGCGGCACACAAATGGTGCTCAGCCGAGTGGGGAAGGGGTCAGGAGCCTACTGCCGGGCGAGTGAGAACCTCGGCCCTACACAGTCTGCATGGGTGGCCTGTCGAGCGGTGGGCCAGCTATCAAATGACCACTGGTTGACCACCACGGCCGGACGGGTCCAGTGCGAATCGAGGATTCGGCTGATGTAGCGACCAAGGATCGGGCTACTAGCGGTCAGGCGGTAAGGCTCTCGGCGCACTAGCATTCCCTCGGAGGTGGGTGATTGACAAAAGGAGCTTCTCGCGTATCGACTCTGCATGTATGGCGAAGCCACGGAGCAAGCTGCTCTCGTCGCTCGTGGCCCCAGTCTTAAGTCTCGCGGCGCGAAAAGCTGCCGCGAGAACGTTATCAGTCCCGCGGCCGCTTATCGGTCGCGGCACGAGTTATCCCCGCGGATCGCCGGGCGCGGTGGGGCGATCTTGCGTGATGCGGCGCGTGTCGGGTGTCGTGGCTCGAAGGGGGGAAACGCCCGAGTGACGTACGTCACAAGCTAAAGCAGCTCCTAAGAGGAATTGTATATGAGAGAGGAAGAGGAGGAAGGGGAGGAAGAGGAGAAGGAGGTGGAAGAGGCAGGAGGAGGTGCGGAGGGTCCAATTATTTTTATTTTAAATTATAAAACATAAATTTTTTTTTATATAATAAAAAGTTTTTAATATAAATTTACCTTTTATCATCATCATTTATTAGTCGTCACTATTGTAAGGCAAATCTGTTATTTTAAGTTGTTTTATTTCTTTTTTTTTAACCCTGTCTGTATTTTAAATACTAACTAAGGTCTATTTAACTTAGGAGATAGGACCATAAAGAATTACAAAATAAAATCAGGGAGTCAACTGTTCACTGGTTTGGAGACTTTTCCTTATTACATGATTTATACAATAGTCAGAAGAATAAAAAATAATAATAATAAGAGCAATAATTTCAAACAATTGCTGTAACTTCACCACATTCTGAAAATATGATATTAGTAAATCACTACCAGTATTAGTAAAAAAGTTCCAATCTCTCTTTTTTCCTTTAAATAATGTGGCCATATAATTATAACATAAATTCGACAGCGGTGATGTGTGTGTTACAGTAAAAGCGTTAATTTAGTAAATGTACAGTTTCCAGCAGTTCGTAAGTAGTCAATGTATGCCTAAAATGCACATAACCTAACCTCTAATCGTACGAAAATGCATACATTGACTGTATCACGCTTTTACTGTGGCTCATGTATCCAGCTAACGCTTCAGTTTTGCTATGATCCCCCGTTGGCAGTCCTCCCGAGTAGGCGCCATCTCGTATTCACTAGCTGAACTAAATTTGTCACGTGACTTGCTCTGTATTATCGCCAATATGGCGGAATTCATATTTGGGAATGCAGTTACGGGAATAGACCTTTCGTCCTTATATGAGCAGATTTTGAGCTGGGTGTGGTCTCATTCGAAAGAGGAAGGGTCGGCACAGCGCGCTCTGGTCATCGTTTGAGTCACAAAACGCTTTTAGTGACCTAAAAATACTTGGATTCTTGCGGGTGTATTTTGTCGACTTTTGCTCTACTTTGAACACTCATATTATTAGATATCAACACAATCTTGTCGAACCATGACCAGAGCGCACTGCACTGAACCATCCTTTTTCGAATGAGACCTCGCCTAGCCCAAAATTCGCTCATATAAGGACGAAAAGTCTATTCTACTAAACCCATGTTTTGGGCCAGATTGTGTCGGTATACAGAGCGCTGCATTACCCGTGTCTACCCCCTTAAACGTAATATTTTTTTATGCGATATTTGCTCGGAAGCCTTTCTCTCTGTTCTTGCTCTCGCTCCCCCTATTGCTCTCAGTCTTTCTTTTATAAATAAGTAGCATTGTAGACCTGTAAAAAATAGTAGCCAAAGCAGCTCATTAGAAAGAAAGTGGAGATGTGTGGGTCGACTCAAATCTCCCGCATACTTCTGACCCATACATCCCGCATCTGAACGACCATAATAAAGCATCTGTGTTAGTCAAGCAACTTGTTTTAGGTTACAATTTATAACCTATAACTGTTGCTTGAATATAAGTTCGTCTACTAAAATTTTTACCAGCACAACGTATTTTATATAAGTTTATAACAGCGACTTATTTCGGTTATCAATTTAGGTTAAACGTACCACGAAAATGCACTTCTACTTGTAGAAAATTAATACGCGCTTTAACAAACTTCTCACTTTGTTTACGAATTCCGCTACTACTGCTGCAACGAATGATACATATGCGAATAAGGTACCTATGCCTAATAAGGATTGGAATACACTAACTCACCCAAACCTACCCACTCTCCCCTATAGATGAATTATGAAGCCGTTACGTGACACTAGTGATAAATCGCAATAGGTATATACAACATTTCGTACCGATGTTGATAGCATGCGATAGAATAAGTCATTAGTAGAGACTAATCACTCGTTCATTACAATCGTCCGCTATACATAAACAATCATAAAAAAATTCTCTTAACACACGAAAATAGTAAAATTATTAATTTTTACTCTTTATTTTATTTCTGCAAATTAGTTGAAACTTTTAATGGAAATAATGCCGTTGCAAGTGCAACTACTTTGAATATTTTCCAACAGATACAAGTTTTGGATGTGTCGGTCTATCCTTAAAAAATTCGATAAAAATAAACATGGCATATTTTACACTTTAGCATGTGGCATATGCTTTTTGCATATGTTACGTGCATAAACATCCGCAGTCTAATTATAAGTTGCACTTAAGATTTTATACAAATCTGAAAGTTTTTGAACCGAATTACAGTGTTAGTGATATTTGATAAACTGTTGAGTTTATTCAAATTATTCCGATATTAAGGAATATAATATGCATACAACTATAGTACAATTTCAATAATGCGCATGTATTCGTTTTTACTTTATGTTGAGAGGGTGGTCGACCACTTCCATGATTCTGGTATAGTTCGACCACTTTAATTCGGGACAGTTCGACCACATTGATTAACGATTATGAGTAGTTCAGAACACATTAGGGCACAGAAGGACAAAGGAAATACAGAGAACGAACGAACTTTTCAATTCAGAAGAGGAAAAATGTGAAGAAACATAAAAACCAGTTGAAGTAATCTTCAGATCCAGGGAGCGGAAGTCCAGTTTTACAAGATAGTGATATGTCGTTAGAAGAGTGAGACGAAAACGAATGCAATTAAATATGGCAATTAAGCATAGCAATTAATTTCCATATTCATTATACTTTTTGTAAGCTACACTTTTTATTATTTTTCGGAGTGTGCTGTATGGAGGTAGACGCTCTAACCCGGACATACGGGCGAGACCGGCCAGTTGCAATGTCAATGTTATTCTTTGAAAATGGAAACAAATATTTTTAATTTATTGCAAAGTCGCTCGTGGTCGGTTCTCGCGGACAAAACGCAAATGTGGCGCCAGCCTAAAACCGAGCAACCGTTCCCGAGAATCTCGCGTCCCCGAATAACCCCCAACCCGCGATTATTACCTGGACGCGTATACTACATGACCTAGACGAGACTCCACGCGGACAAAGTAGTGCCTATTGTTGCCGTTCATCATGACGTCGTTAGAGAATTTTCCCCAATTAGGAACAACTATCGAAAAGGAGCCAATTACAGGAAGCAGAATATCGGTAGAAGACGCCCCCCCCCCCCCCCGCCGAAATTTCCAATATAAGACTGTCGAGTACGCTCTCCGACGAAACAGAAATCAGTCACCAGCAACCCCTTTGTGTAAAGACTAGTGCCAGTATGTCAGTGGTGGAGGGAAAATTGATTGTGCTAGTGCAGCAACACGAGTGCATGTACAATCTGGCACATACAAACTACAGCGATGCCAAGGAGAAGAAGGAGGTGTGGTCCACTATAGGAAAACAGTTGGGATTTTCCGGTAAGTAATAGACACAGTTACGCGATTATAAAATTTATAATATAAATAATGTAGGGTATTGGCAGAAAAATAAAAATGATTACATGTTTAATAACAATACCGTAAACTGGGGGAACATTGGGCAATAGTGCGTTATTTATTCTATACTCGATTGTAAAATAGAGAACATCATTAATAAAGTGAGTTTAAGAAATATCGAAAGTTTTACATCGTTTTCTAAGAGGACGCTTTGGTTGCGGCCTACGGTCTCTTTGACACTTTTTACCCTCTAAACGAGTAGAACGCGTTGCAATAAAAAATTATCACCTTCAAAAATCTGGTCGAGGATAATTTTGCGGTGCATTTTTGTAACCCTAGTAGCATTTATTTGCTGGGAGTTTGTTGGGTCAATGACGTGTTATCCGTTGGCCAACTGTTGAAGTGTCGCGCTATTTTTAAATGAGCCAGCGATTGTAACCAACGCAGGCCCAACAGAAAGTTTCTTTCCATAGGCCCAACTGAAGGTTTTTTTTATAAGCCCTAGTTTCTTTCCAAAAGACGTCTTACAGACGTCCAGAAGGCGTCTTGAAGAACTTCAAAAGACGTCTTAAACACGTCTTTTTCAGGCCTGGTTTAGGAAAAAAAATTCGCAGCGGGAGAACCGAACCCAAACTTTCCGCTAACGAAGCAACCGCTGTTCGCACTTACCCAACACATTTCCTTGTCAACACTTCTAATTTCTAGTTACGTAACTAGTATTAATTGTTTATAAAAACTGCGCAGTGACGCGAAATATTCTACAAAATATCATCATTCGACCTTTAGACTCATTCCTTAAAATTTCACATTCGTCTCAAGACAGACGTCCTCATTAGGTATTTATAAATAAGAAAAGAAAAATCACAACTTGGAATATAATAACAGGTTTTTTAGTCATCGGCGTCCCCGATAGCAGCGATGTTTGAACAAAGAGCGCGAGAGAGGTACGATATTTTCGTATGTCTCTCTGTCTCTATTCCTTTCTCGGTCGGCGATCAAAAAACATACGGCGGTATGTCGCATAGAAGATGCAAGTCAAAACCTGTATGGCTATTGCGTAATAACAGCGCCAAAACCATATAATGCTCGAAGGTCAATTTCCGAGAATAAGGAGGTACGACGCGTAGAAGATGCAAGTCGAAACCTGCATGGTTATCGCGCCAGAAGCGTGTCGAAAACATGTAACTGTCACGATAGAAGGTACACTACCGAGAATAATGCGCGGTGGCTATCGCGATAATATGCCGAGTAAAAGCTCCATAGGACTTAAGGTAGAATTCTATGTATCCCATTGGGATGCAAGAGGGTGGGGAGAGTTTTGGTAGGGATGTTCGTATATTTAAAGCAGCTAGCATCTTCGACAGGGCAAAATCGTCGGGAGACTTCTTTGATACAGTCGTTGCGAGTATCATGTTTTTACGAAAAAGTATCTAGTTAGTTTTTACATACGTTCACCATAATAACTGCGATCGATATCCTGATGCAAATTTAACTACGTGGCGGAAACCTGTTGCGGAACGATATAGAGAGAGTCTTTTATATCAAGTGATAACATACGTGTAAACAACATGGATACGTTCAAGAACGCGTTCGTGCTTTTGGCTCGAATGTCTAACATACGGCACATCGTCGCGTATCAACGAGGTGAATCGTGCCGGTGTGGGAAAAACAGCGGATGGTGTCGCTGCTCGCGCGAACACAAACATTGCGCGCGATAGTGCGAGGACGGTTATCGCGAGTACGGTGTGGGGTCGCCGTTCGAGCGACAGCACTCAAGGTCGTGTGGAAGGAACTTGAAACCGCGTTCGAGAAACGTTTGTTGATTGGTGCTGTAATCAACGTCGGGGTCGCCGATCCACGCCGATTCTTTCAGAATGCCCGTCGAGTGGTGATTTCTCGCGTTATGAACGCCATTACGGAGCATCGCAGCGTATCCGTGAACACTGTTCTCAACGCGGAATTCATGTTGCGGGACGAGAAGAACGTAAAGAGTTTTGCGACGCGCAATCACGTACTTTTCATGTCGTCGAATGTTCGCGAGTGGTACGCGACACAAATGATCGCTCCGACGTTGGTCGCGATGGAGGAGTTTCAGGAACGCGAGAGCGGATGGACCTTACGGGCAGTACAGAATCTCCTGATCAACATAAACAAACATAATCCATTGCGCGCCGGTTGCGACATACCGCTTCCGCGAGTGGTCTCAACGAAAAGAGCGGTGGTGAACGTTCAGTGCAACGAGAACACGTGTTTTTTGTGGTCGGTCGTCGCCAGTCTGTTTCCGGTTGATACGAACGTTAATAGGATTTCGTCGCATCCGCATTATTCATCGGTGCTCCGTACGGATGGTGTGAGACTTCCGATGACGATGAACCAGGCACAGAAGTTCGAGGCGGCCAACGACGTGTCCGTGAACGTCTACCTATGGGACAAGGACGATGGTTGCGTGCCTCTACATGTGTCCAGCAAGAAACATGAAGGGAGACACGCGACTGTGTTGCTGGTGCAAGATCGCATTTGACCTGCATTCGCAGTATCTTCCGCTTGATTTCAAGACAACTCAGCAAACACGGGCAACAAATATTCGCTTGCGATAGGTAAGCAAATAAGAATAATAAATAAAAAAAAAAAATTTTTCAAGCAATACGTAACGAATGAAGCGTTTACATTGGTTTTTTCCGTATATGTTTCAGGTGCCTCAACTTTTTCTCGTCGGCGGAGCGATTGCAGCGGCACACTGCAGATTATCTGCGTTTGAACGAGTGTGCCGTGCAATTACCATCCCCCGATGAGAAAATTTTGAGGTTCCAGCATTACGAGCGCAAGGAACGCGCACCCTTCGTAATCTACGCAGACTTTGAGTGTTTGCTGGAGGCCATTGAACAACCAGCGATGGATCGTCGTCGCACGTACGAGTATCAACGCCACAGAGCTCACAGCGTGGGATACTACGTGTATTGTTCCGACGACCCGGCTCTGTGCGAATATCGAGCGTATCGCAGTGACACCAATTGTGTGCAGTGGTTTGTGCACGAATTGCGCGAATTTGCAAACGTGGCATTAGGGTGGACCTTAGTTACTCTTGTCGAAAAATAAATTTCAAATTTTTGGCGGGGACACCCCCCAGTATGGTGCCACTGGGTGAGAAAATAATGTGTGTAAAATTTGAAATCGATCGGACAACGGGAAGACGTGCCTCATCGCAGTTGAAATTTTTTTATTTTTGGAATTCGTTTTTCTCCATTGTTGTATATCGTTCATATACATTTTTATATATCGTTGAATTTGTCTTTTTACGCTCTATAACAATATAGAATCAAAGTATAAGGTCACTTACAAAAAAAACATCATGACCTTGAAATCTCAAAAATTGACCTTCAGAAAAAACATTTTTCTTTGGAATTATTTTTATCCTGCCAAACAGTACAACTTTTGTCTGAGAAATTTTTTTATATATTCGCAAATGAAGATACTTTAATTTTTCTCTTTAAACAATTCCCAATATAATTGACAACTTTTAAGCCTTGAACGATGTTCAATCCGTATAGAAAATCGTTCTCATTTTCCCATACAGTAGGATCCTTTTTTAAAAATTCAATGGGAATTGAGAATCGTTCGAAAATTTTTTTTGAACCTTCAGAAATAAAATGGTCAGTTCCTATTTCAATATAGTTTCCCACATCATTTGGATTAATTGTATATTTTTTGCACGATTCGTCGACTTCAGTATTAAGCGCTTCCACCATTCGTAATTTTGTGTTCTTTTCCACAGCTTTATAAAAAAATGCTAACGCTGCCGTTTCTGTTGATAAATACCATAAATGGTTGCACATTTTTTTTACAGCTATAAGACTTATTTTTTCATCGATTGTGCGGTACGCATAGAGTTTTTGCAAAAACTCTAAGTCTTGTCGTGGAGCTTCCGCTGTCATTGTAGCTCGAATCCACGGTTTTATGTAACAAGTGACGAGAAAGATACATATATCACGAATTCCAGTTTCTTCGTCCACAGTTATTGAAAATATGGTGTTTAAATAAATATATTTTCAAGCAATATAAAGCTTTTGCCATCCATCAAGCGTGGTGGAAAGCTCCTGGGGCTCGAAAACTTATATTTTTTGGTGGAGTCCCACCGAGGAAAGTAATTATTAATTGTAAAAATTCTTTGTAATCTTCTCTAGGTTGTTGTTCTCTTTGTAAAACGTCTATTGAAAATTTGGTAATTATTTAGAAGTTTTCCGTCCTCGCCGATTTCAATGATTTTTGGATATGTTATCAAGATCAAGAACAACTTTTTCCTATACATGTTACCGCCGCACGGCAATAGTTTCCGAGATATTCGCAAAGAACTGTGGCTACCACTGCATTGAACAAAATCGAATCGTCGAACGCTGTGCTGCTACGTACGCGTACGTATTGGTAGAATACAATGTCGACCTTCGTTGCCGAGATATTTGCGAAAAACTTCTGTGGATTTATTCCGACGCAACGCATTCCACTTTCCAACTTGTCCCGGGTATTAGTATTGGTTAGGGCTAGATTAGCGCGGGGGGCGCGCGCCCGATTGCGGGCGCGTAAAGCATGGTAGCGAACTGATGTGAGTTTAGAGATTTGAACCGGAAACTTGCGGATGCCCGTCAACACCCCGACTCACATCGGTTCCTTACGATGCTTTACGCGCCCGCGAGCGGGCGCGCGCCCCCCGCACTTATCTAGCCCCAACCAATACTAATACCTGGGACAAGTTGGTAAGTGAAATTCGTTGCGTTGGAATAAGTCAAAAGAAGTTTTTCGCAAATATCTCGGAAACAAAGGTCAGCTTCGTCATTTGTTTTGTCCATATGCTGCCACGGGTGCTTACTCTAGGTCTGTATACGGCAGAATACATTGTAGTAGTAGCAGCAGTTTTTCGCGAATATCTCGGAAACGAAGGTCGAGCGGCGGTAACATGTATAGGAAAAAGTTGTTCAGAATCGTGTCCCCGCAAACATATCCAAAACTCATTGAAATCGGTGAGGACGGAAAACTTCTGAATAATTACCGAAAATTTGATTGTTTCTTCAATAACTGTATCTGTAATTGATTGACGGACATATTGTGTTTCAATTCCGGATACAAAATTTAATTTGATGATTGTTGGCCAAGCATTTAGAAAAATTTTGAACAGTGGAACATTTGGACCGGTAGACTGGTACATTTTTTCTTTAAAGACGCCTTGTAAAATGATTTCGTATATATGGTGTCTGCAGGGCAAATATAGAATTTCTCTTTCCCATTTTTGTTCAAGAAGAACGCAGGCTCCTTGGTAGCATCCAGTATTTGAGGCGGTAGTATCACAAGAAAGTGCTTGTACTTTGTTGGATAATCCCCATTCTTCTAATAAATTATACACCGCAGAAGCTTGATCGTTTCCACTGCTAGACGAAATCGTTGGAATTCCTAGTAATTTTTCCACACCAATGGAACTGATTAACACTGGTTGTCTTTCGATCTTTTCTGTCCTCTTTAAAATTGGTAAAAGCTTTCCATCCCAATGGACTGTAATTGCATTGAGCTCGCAATCATTAAATTTCTCGCGTAATTTATTTACCAGTTCTGCACGATATTTAGTTCTCTGGCGGCGAATAGATGTTCGATTTATTATTAGATCGTCTATATTATGTCCGAGAGCTAGTGCAATTGTTGTGATGATGCCAATACTATCGCGATCACTCACTTTGCATCTGTCGAGCATCGCAACTAGATTTGGCGTTATAAATTGTTTTTGAGCACGCCTTCTTTTGGAGTTACTCGGACCAGGTAAATCAACCGGATCTTCAATTCCAATATTTTCATTGCCAGGGAACTGACTTTGATATTCAATGGAGGATGATGATGATGATGATGATGATTGAAATTCTATTGTTCTGACTTGTTTAAAAAAAAATCAAAATGTTAATAGAAATAGTAAAAGTAATATAAAAATAATATAATTCACAATATTTGGATGTATAAAAGTTAAATATATAAGAAATATGTACCTTCAGCAACACTTATTTCATGTTGCATTTGTCTGGATTTTTGTTGGTCTTTTCGTATTACTTGTTTCTTTTCTTGCTCGAATACCACGCGATCCGTTCCAATCATTGACCCAGGTCGTCCCTTTCTTCTTTGATTTTCCAAAAATAATTTATCTTCTTCGATTTGTATTAATTGTAATGCATTAGCGTGTGCAATATCGAAGAGGTCATCCATTTTATCGAGAAAATCTTGCTCTCGTTTATCTTGATGTTTACTTCGGCGTGTAGAATTTCGTTGTAACGCCCTCCAATCATATAGCGATTCTAATTTTGTAATGCTATGCTGTGTCTTTTTTATAGGGATCCGTGCTTTTTCCCAAATGACCTCAATGTCCTTTACAACTAAAGAAGCACTCGTATGAAGATTTAGTCGCACCTTACGTATGTCTTAAAACAAAACTCGTAACACTTGCACATTAGATGGCAACTTGGCACCAATTATTTGAATTTCGTCATGATCTAATAGAAATAATTTTTCGCTTCTGGTTTGCATTTTTGATACGAATTTTCGAATTTACTTCACTGAACGCTCGGGAAATAGGCACTATTATAAGAGATTTAAAAAGTATAACACAATGAAAAGCGAATATATAGTTTTGTAATACTGTATTTCACGAAAAAGCAACGATGCGTCGTCGACAATGATACATTCAAGAATGCCCCTCGGCAACGCAGTCACCTCGAGCCTCCCTTGTTTGGGCCCTGTCGCAGTCCCCCAAAGGGTTTATGACACCCCCAAGTGCCGCTCACGCTTTCTCTTTTCCAAGACCCTCCACGACGACGGCTAAATGACCGCTTGGAAACACATCGAAAGACAGTCGAAATCCCATATTCCTTACACTATGAAATTCAGTTGTTTATTCCAAAGGCCTGACCCCTCCTAAACCTTCGGTTCTGGATCTTCTGTTCAGAGCAAGTCGAAAACTAACGGATTCTTAGAGGTTCCAACTACCTACCTGATGCAAATACAACTGCATTTTCAATTTTTTCACGACCATTTACACAATCTACTCCACGCGTATAAACTAAAAATAATATTAAATAATTAGAAACAATGTAATCTTGATGAAAGTATCAGTTACCCCATTAATTTTTTGAAATCTGTTATTTATAAAGATATGAAAAAATTTCTTAGACAAAAGTTGTACTGTTTGGCAAGATAAAAATAATGCCAAAGAAAAAAGTTTTTCTGAAGGTCAATTTTTGAGATTTCAAGGTCATGATGTTTTTTTTTAAGTGACCTTATACTTTGATTCTATATTGTTAAAGAGCGTAAAAAGACAAATTCAGCGATATATAAAAATGTATATGAACGATATACTACAATGGAGAAAAACGAATTCCAAAAATAAAAAGCTTCAACTGCGATGAGGCGCGTCTTCCCGTTGTCCGATCGATTTCAAATTTTACACGAATTATTTTCTCACCCAGTGGCACCATACTGGGGGGTGTCCGGAAAAAAATTTGAAGGTCGAAAAATAAGGTCCACCCTACGTGGCATACTCGAAGTTGTGTAACAAGAAACCCATGACGCCGTTAACGCAGCAACAGTGGATGAGTTTTCACAGGGCGACCACGTGTCACGTGTGCGGAGGACGCTTCGACCGAGGTGAGGATGATGCGAAACTGCGCGATCATTGTCATTCGACGGGTGAGTACAGGGGTGCGGCACACAGATCGTGCAACTTAAGATATCAACCTTCGTGCACGATGCCTGTGGTGTTCCACAACCTGTCCGGTTACGACGCGCACTTCGTTATCAAGGAGTTGGCAGACGCGTTCAAAGGAAAGATAAGCCGCCTACCCTTATCGAAGGAACGGTACATATCCTTTACATAGGACGTTGAAGACCTCAAGGGCGAGCGCAAGGATTGGCGAAGAATGTTGAAGTTTCGATTCATCGATTCATTCAAATTCTTGGCAACGAGTCTACAGAAACTCGCATCGGATCTCGGGAAAGATAGACTTACGATTCTAAGACGCGAGTTCAAACATCTCCCTGACGAACAATTCGATCTCCTGACCAGAAGGGGGGTCCTGCCGTACGATTACGTGGCATCGTACGACAAGTTGAACGATACGCAACTGCCGCCTCGTGACGCGTTCTACAATCGACTGAACGATAGTGATGTGTCGGAGTTCGATTACGCGCACGCAACGAAGGCGAGTTAAGTGCTGTTGCTCGGGACGTGTCCGAAAACTTTCGTGTCGACTCTATCGCGAGCTACGAACTAGACCCTGCACATTACTGTACGTTACAGCATTCACGTGGGACGCGATGCTACAATACACGCGCGTCGAATTGGAACTGCTCACTGACGTGGACATGCTGTTGTTCGTGAAGCGTGGTATACGCGGCGGCCTGAGTCAGTGCTCGCACAGGTACGCGCGCGCCAACAACAAGTACCTGCCGACGTCGATGTACGATGCGTCGCAACCATCCACGTACTTGATGTACTAAGACGTGAACAGCCTGTACGGATGGGCAATGTCTCAGGCGATGCCGCACGGAGGATTCCGATGGCTGGACGAGGATGCGGTAGCCGATTTGGACGTGAACTCCGTGCCGAAGGACAATGGACCAGAGGGATACCTGCTGGAAGTGGATCTGAAGTATCCGCGGGAGATTCACGACGCGCACGCGGACCTTCCGTTCGGTCCTGTACGCGAGCGATAAGCAAACCAAACTGTTTGCCGCGCTTCGTGATAAGGAACGATATGTAATAAATTATCGCTACTTAAAACAGTGCGTTTGGCATGGACTCCGCGTATCGCGAATTCGTCGCGTTCTAAGTTTCGATCAATCGCATTGGTTGAGCGACTACATCACACTGAACACGGAGTTGAGGACACGCGCAACCAGCGATTTTCAAAAAACACTGTACAAGCTAATGAACAATGCCGTGTACGGGAAGACGATGGAGAACGTTCGAAATCGAGTGGACGTGTGACTGGTGACGCAGTGGGACGGACGTTACGGTGTCGAATCATCGATCGCGAAACCAAATTTCCACAGTCAAGCGATATTTTCGGAACACTTAGTCGCTATCGAGATGCGAAAACTAAAAGTTAAATTCGATAAACCTATATACATGGGTATGAGTGTGTTGGATGTGTCGAAAGTGGGCTTGTATGAATTTCACTACGAGTATATGCGTGCAAAGTTTGGCGATAAATGTAGGGTTTTGTATACTGACACCGACAGTCTCCTGTATCAGCTGCAGTGCGTTGACGCTTACGAGGAGATAAAAAGTGACGTCGTCGGGCGATTCGACACGAGCGATTACGCGACGGACAATCCATACGGTATGACGCGCGTAAACGAGAAGGTGCCGGGACTCATGAAAGAAGAGAACAACGGTGCTTTAATGACAGATTTCGTGGGACTGCGGTCTAAAATATACGCTAGTCGTGTATGTAACGCTGCGGCGGGAACGACTGAGACGAAAAAAGTGAAGGGTGTAAAGAAGAGCGTGGTCGCAAACGAGATTCGCTTCGAAGACTACGTTCAGTGTCTTCGCAAGCACGCGGAAACGACGGTACGACAGAACCATATCCGTACGCGATTACACGACGTTTATTCCGTGAAAGAGCTAAAGACAGCGCTCAGTCCGTACGACGATAAGCTGTACATACTAGCCGATCAGGTCTGCACCCTTCCATGGGGTCACTATCGGGTTCCCGAGTGCGGCGACATCAACCACGATAGCGATAACGATAGTGATGTGTGTATGAATATCTCGTTGTGTGTGTGTGCGTGCGTGCGTGCGCGCGCGCGCGCGTGTGTGTGTGTGTCATTAATCTCGCGTACGATGCTTTTTCACGTATACAAGTATGAGATGTTTTGTTCTGTGAAGTACTGTAGAGGGGGTTTTTAGTGGGTATGCCAGAATTGGCGAGTCCCACATAACCCCGGCACAACCTTTATCGGGGTATGCATAAAGCATTTTCCCCCTCTTTAAAAAAGAATGTATGCAATATATGGACGTAGCGTAGGTAATGACAAACTTTATTGTAAGTTCTTCAAATAGATAAGTTAGGAAATAGATCAGGTATACCTAAGTATAATAGAAGCCACGGAAGCGTATGTAAATAATTTACAAATATGTGTAAATTATAAAGTTTTTTTTAATACATATAATATTAAACAGTAAATGAAATAGTGTACAAGTATCGTCATATATTGATGCTTTGTTTTTTGAAATACAAAGAACCGAATAAAAGAATAACGATATAAATGTAAACACTATGTAATGTATGTGTACTTAATACTAATAATAGTAATAATAAGTAGCCCCCCTCCAGGGTCGACCACCTTGAGCGTGGTGAGGGGGCTCTGGGAAGGCGGCTATGTTCTCCTCCGGGAGCTATATGGGGAATTTTTTCCTCGTCTAGCTGCCGGTGGGGGATGCTGCCTTCCTGGCTAAGGATTGACCAAACTCCAGTGGCGGACTTGAAAATGAGGGAAGTCTGCACAAAGAATCCTGAGTCCAAGGAGTACAACATACGTACCTGACGTTTACCACCGTGGATGTGTGGACTTCTTCCACTATAGCAGGAACCGGCTATCAAAAAGAGAAGTGTCATCTAAATTACCCTGGATGGTGGGGTTTCTCCCCTCGGTAGTTCCCTCCCTCCCGCCGCTGTTGCGGTGGAACGGGTGGGACCCTCCTAAGGAGATACCTACAAACTAGGTGTTATGTTGGGGGTAAGGACAGGGCGTAAGGAGAAGGCAAGGAGGAAAGGGTTCCCTTTGGTCCCGTTGATCTGGACCGTGCTGGGGTAGCCACTGGAGGTAGGACATAGCGGCTGGGGTCCCCCCCCCCCCCCCCCGATAATTATCGGTGTTGCCGCACTGAGCATCCATCGGCTCTGTGAGGGAGAAATCCGCTGGGCGGTGGGGCCGTCGCCCTTTAAGACATTAATGGTAATATGTCACTTTTCAGCCGGGCCTCGGATGTCAATCCGGCGAAATCTGGGATGAAGCCAGACCCCTCTCGCCGTGTCGGCAGCGAGCAGGGAGGGAGTGAGACCGATGACGTGCTGAAGCAGCGGGCCTATGTCACTGGGGCAAGTGCTAAGGCACTATTGCACGCCACGGAAGAAGTATCAGCTGCTTGACATGGCAATCGCACATCGGACGACGATATGGACGATATTTGGCTGGACGGTGCTAGTAAATTACCTGTCCAGAAGGGAAAGTGTGGCATCCCCTTGAGTGATCAAGGTGGGAGGGGCATAATTGGGGATTTTATGCAGCACCTGCTCGACCGGCCCATTGTGTCGACGTCGGGTGACAACGGCGACCAGGATCAGGACGATATCCAGGCAATCCCTGAGTCGCCTCCCCTCCATGAGCGTCCCCAGTTTGAAATCTTCAAGGAGAAATCGATCAAGAGGACGCCCCCATCTTCGTCGGGCGGTGCAGTCCCGAAGAAGGGGATGGTTCCCCGGACAGCCACCGTGGTGAAACCCCCCTCAACGACGCCGAGGCAGTCGTTAAAAGGGAGGCAGGCAACTCTACACGCCTTTATTGGAGAGAAGGCCACAGCTAGGCTGAGATCCACCTCGGACACACGTGTGGAGGATGCCCCGGGGGGCGGAGGGAGGGTATAGACCCCTCGAAACATGTGTTCCGCACCCCGAAAGTTCCTCCCCCTCTAATTAGTAAGGAGCAGGCTGCCCCCCCCCCCCCCGTGGTGGGAAATACCCCAGAAACGAAGACGGGGGAGTTACTGGTAAAGGTCGCTTCTCTCTTGAACGGCCTCACCAGGACATGTCAGGAGCTCGCGGTAGCCCTGGAAACGAGAAAGGTCTCCTCGTTACGGGGGGTCCTTAGGTTTGCGGACGATATGGTCAGGGACTGCGACGCGGCCGCGGCCTCTGTCGCGGAAGCCATAGCCACGCATTCCATCCAGCGGTGGACAGGAAACCCTAGTGGTAGTGCCCTAAAGTCGGGGAAGGGGGACAAGTCTCCACAGATTGCCAACCTCCCAATTTCTACCACGAAGGCCGTTCCCCCCAAGGAATGTCCATGTAAGGTGGTAACCCGTGACTGGGGGACCCAAACGCGCACCCCTGATGCACGGGCGGGGAACCAGAGTGCGGGGAAAAGCAGCGTGGAGAACCGCAAGAAGAGTCCATACCTCCCCCGCTGATGTTTCCGGTGGGGATACGAAGAGGAGGCTCTTTTCGGAGGTGTTAGACGGGGGCTTGGGGTCGCCGCAGGGTGGACTTTCGGCTGGCGGGAAGTGTGTTATCACCCCCTGTACGGCCCAGCCGACCCAACAGGAGCCTCCCACGGTCGGTCCTGACCAGGACGGCTGCTCCCAGCAGCCCACCCGTGGACAGCGTCGAAGGGAGAAGCGCCTCAAACATGCGGCGGATCGGCAGAGCCAGAAGCAGCAGCCGAGGCAACAAAGTGCGCGGAAACAGCCTGGTGGGCAGGGACAAGGGGCGAAGACCCCCCCCCCCCCCGAACAGCGCAAGGCCCAGGGCACGGCAAAGAAGCCAAGGCCCCCGAGAAAGAGGCCGGAGGCGGTCCTTGTTAGGGTCGCCCCCACGTCAACCTACACGGACACATATAGGGCCTTTCTGTCGAAGGGTAGGGAGTCTTTCGAGGGTGTGGTCGGGCTCAAGAGGACACGACTGGGTCACGTCCTTCTTGAACTTGACAAGAAGGCGAGTGCCGGGGACCTGGCCAACTCCCTCCGCGCTAAGCTAGGGGATTTGGGTGTGGACTGCTCCCCGCTCCAGGATCGCACGGCGATGGAGATCAGGGGAATTGACCCTATGGTCGAGGGACCCGAGGTCCTGCGCGATCTTGGGGTGGCACTAAAAGTGGACTCAGGGGCACTGAAGCTCAAGATGCTCAGGTTTGACCCCCTGGGCACCCAGACGGCGGTGATCAAGGCCCCGACTAACGCGATCAGAAACGGCACGCCGGGTCTGCGCTTTAGGACGGGCCTTACTATTGTCCGGTGTAGGATCCTCCCGAAGCTTGCCAGGTGCTTCCTCTGCCACCAATTGGGACACCTGGCAAGGAACTGCCAGTCCTCCAAGGAGGGTAGCGAGATCTATAGGAGGTGCGTGGCGGAGGGGTACCAGATCGCGAAGTGCCCCAACACCCCCAAATGCATAATATGCACGAAGGCGGGGGTTACTGGTGCTGGAGCCGCCCACGTCACGGCCTCGCTGGCTTGCCTAGCGAATCGCGGGAAACTCGGGACGGAGTTCGGAGTTCCGGAGGTGGCCGCTAAAAACCCTGTGACTAAATGACCCTTAAGATTGTCCAAATCAATCTGAATAGGTGCAGACTGGCGCATGACATCATGATCCATGACGTCTCGCTCCTGAGTGCAGATGTCGTTGTCATATCAGAACCATTCCGACAACTGGACGACTGGTTCAATGACGTTACTGGGGACGCCTCAGTTTGGGTTATGGGGTTCAACGGGAAGTTCCCCACCAGAGTTCCCCCTCTGATCGCGGGGGGCATGGCAGCTGCAGTGGTGGGTGACCTTGCCATCGTTAGTTGTTACTGTCCCCCTTCGAGGAAGTTACCCGAATTCGGGGCATACCCTGATGTCCTTGAGGGCATTGTGACAGAGGCCAGGAGCATGGCTAGGGGCGTCGTTATCGCGGGCGACTTTAACGCCAAATCCCCGTCATGGAGGGGGGGGGGGGAGATTTTAGATAGGAGAGGAGCTGCCTGCATGGAGTCCTTTGCCAGGTATGGGCTGGTCCATACCAGGCTTAAGGAACGGGCCACCTTTTTCTATCATAATAAGGGCTCCTCTTTTATCGATGTGATGGCTACTGACAGCCCGGCGAATAATTAAGAGTTCGGTCCTGGGATTTTTTTACCTATTCCGACCATAAGTATGTGTCCCACATTCTGTCGGAACCCAGGAGTTCGGGGATCCGCCCCCCGCCTGAATGGGCCCAATATTCATTGAGGGACTTCGATCCCGCTGTCGTGTTTGACAGGTATCAGGCACTTCAGCGGGCCGCAGGAAACCCGACGGTCGACCAACAGACCGCTTTGGGACCAGATGCGGAACCCCTGGCGGGTAGGATGCAGCGATTGCTGGAGGAAGTCTCCGAAGCTGTCCTCCCCAAAAGGGCTATTCCGCGCGGGACGCGTTTGCCGAACTTTTGGTGGTCGCAAGAAATTGCAGATGCGAAGAAAGCCTCCCTTAGAGCAAGGAGGTGGTTCCAGCGCCGCAGGAAGAAAGGGGCCCCGGACGCTGAGGAAGCCAGGAGGGCATATGCCCAATCGAAGAAGGAGGTCCAACGGAGGATTTGGAAGGCGAAAGAGTCTCATTGGAGCGAGCTCTGCTCGCTGGTGAACTCAAACCCCTGGGGGAAGCCATACAAGGTGGTTATGGCAACCTTGAAAGGCCGGTCCCCCAGGACGGTTATGACCTCCGTCCAGGTCCGGTCTATCGTGGACCATCTCTTCGCCACGTCCTCCCCGCTGCCGCTTCCGGGGAGGCCGGCCCAAGGCTCGGTTAGGAGCTGGGTCAATAGAGGTTCGGATGAGGACGTCATCAACGATGTTGATGAGGTCCTTATCAAAGAAGTCGCGTCCAGGATTAAGCCTGCTAAGTCTCCTGGTCTCGACGCGGTCCCCTCACAGGTGGTTGCGTGTGTCCTAAGGGCCCATCAGGATCACTTTCTGGAGCTTGTGAGGGACTCGCTACGCAGGGGCACCATCCCTCCCTCTTGGAAGAGGGCGAGGGTGGTGCTTATTCCAATGCCGGGTAAAGACCCTGCTTCCCCCTCTGCGTACAGACATATTAGCGTCCTCCCGGCCCTTAGTAAGGCCTGGGAGTACGCCATTAAGGGTCTGATCGAGAAGTATATTCGTCGAGATCCGTTCCATCCGTCCCAATTTGGCTTCCGGAAGGGCGTGGGAACGGTCGACGCAACCAACGTTATCACACAGTTCGCTAAGGACTGTGCGAAGAGAAATCGTCTGTGTGCGATGGTTGCGATCGACGTTCAAAATGCGTTTAATTCCCTTAATTGGGAACTGATCTTGCATGAGTTGGGTAGTAGGGGGGTCCCGAAGATCGTCAGAACCGTGATCCGGGACTATTTCACGGACAGGGGAGTCGTCGTCCACAATGAACACGGGCACGTGGAGGCCGAGATCTGGGCGGGGGTTCCGCAGGGATCTGTCCTTGGCCGATTTTTGTGGAATCTTGTCTACGACGTCCTCCTGGCCCTGTTTAATACCGAGCGGTTTGTTAGGGCTGTGGCCTATGCCGACGACCTGGCCCTGGTTTTCTCAGCGAGAGATTCTTCCCACTTCGAAGAAATGTTGTCCTCTACAATGGCCAGGGTCGGTCGTTGGTTTAGAAGGTCAGGTCTCCAGGTGGCTGCAGCCAAGACTGAAATAGTCGTGTTGACCGGCCAGAGGGGTCCAAGAGTTAACGCCTACGAGGTTTTGGGCACCCAGGTGATGTCCTCGTAGGTAGTTAAATACCTGGGCATCATGCTCGACTGCCGGAGAAACATTAGATGCCACGTCCGGGAGGCGGCGGCTAGAGGGGATAGGATGATGGGGGCTTTGTCCTCCCTCCTACTCAATATAAGTGGCCCGTCGACGCAGGCCAGACGACTATACTACTCCGTGTGGGAATCTGTCGTCCTGTACGCGGCACCGGCGTGGGCCTCGGTCCTCGACATTGAGGCCAACAGGGCTGTTCTTAGGAGGGCCCAGAAGTCGGCCTTGATAAGATCAACGACGTCCTATAGGACAGTTGCGTATCTGGCCCTCTGTGTGCTGGCCGGGAGAATGCCAGTACACCTCAAGGTACAGATGTGGGTGAAGGTGTCCCGCTCGAAGCAGGCACTCAGAAATGACCCTGAAGTCTCTGGCAATCCGGGACTCTTGGCTGAGAAGCTAACGGAGGCGAAGAGCGAAACCCTGAAGGAGGCCATGGAGGAGTGGCAAGCGCTATGGGAAACGTATGATCCCTCCAACTGGACTAGAAGGCTGGTTCCCTCGGTCCAGACCTTCCTCGGTGGAGCGGGCGTGACGTGCCAGTCGGACTACTGGCTTTCCCAGCTGCTGTCCTCTCACGGTGCGTTCAATGCCTTTAAGGTTAAGATAGGCAAAGTACAGGATACCTCGTGCGACGACTGTGGGGGGACAGTGGTGGACGACGCCGAGCACGTCCTCATCTTGTGCCCCACGTATGCGGAGGAGCGACGGATATTGGCCCGGGCGCTCGGTGTCCCGGTTGAGGCCTCCACCATAGTTCCCTTGGCCGCGCGAGCAACTGAAAGTTGGGCCGCACTGAAAGCCTTTGCCTTCAGTGCAATGAAGGATAGGGCTACCAAGGAGCAGCCTAAGGAGGCAGTGGCGCGCGTGGCAAGGAATAATGCCCTCCGATTGGAGACAACCGCTAAAAGGCTTGAGGCCAGGAGAAAGCGGGGTAAGAGGAAAGTGCCTAATCCCCACCCGTCCACTGAACGTGCCCCCAAAAGGAGGAGGATCCTACCCCCGCTGACCCCCCCCCCCTGGATACGGGATAGGGTATGGGGGAGAATTAAGCAGTAGTTGTGAAGCGTAGGTTTTAGTTACAGTAGTTTTAGTTAGTTTTGTATTTAGGTGTTATGGTTCTGTCCCCCTTTCTATACTACTCCCTATGCTTCTTATACACCCCGGTTTTTTAGCGCGTATTTATTCCGACTTTTGTTGTTATTACGTGCCCTTTTGGGTGATTTATTGACAGCCTTTTTCGGCTTAGTGACGGTTGAGAGTGCTTTTCTCCCGCGTATTTACTACTCTTCTCTCATTTTAACTTCCACGTACCCTGTTAGGTGATTTTTGACCGCCCTATTGGGCTGATTAAAGTGAGACTTTAATCCGCGTATTTATTCGTAGTAAATTTTAACCATTTACGTACCCTTTTGGGTTTGGTACGGCCGCCTCACTGGGCTGGACAAGGTGGGCACAGTGGCTACTCTGCCGTTGGCAACTGCCATAGGTGCACCGAGGGTGTCCCCCTGTATAGGGAGGTGAGGGAGGAAGTACTGCCTAGAAGTGCCCCCCTCACCCAAGGACACTATAAAGGTGGTTGTTTAGGAGGGGGTTTTTAGTGGGTATTCCGCCTATTTGACGGCGAGTCCCACATAACCCCGGGGTAACCGCCGGGGCATGCATAAATGCATTTTCCGCCTCCTTTAAAAATAAATGTAGCTGCTGCTGCGTCACAGAACATCTTTTTCCTGTATCCACGAGTTCTTGGACGAATCGAATCCCAACCATTTTACGTACACTTGATTTCCCTTGCAACGAATAATCTTCTCGATCAGATATACGTCTGAATTCGCGATCGAATGCAGTTCGTGTTCGTAGAATCCGCCCGAGATGGGCTCTCCCGCGGAATCACGTAGAATGTACGTAACAGATTGCGTTTGTTGTACAGTTCGGCGTGTATCCCTTCTCAAAGATCGTCTTGAATTTGCTCACGCGTACTTTGTCGCCGACGCGGAATTTGGCGCGTTGTCGTAGTCGTCGTTGCTCGACACCCGACGATACGATGAACGGTAAACGAGTGGCGGAGGTCACGTCGACGGGTCGCGCGTTGATCGTGCGATGTTTACGATGATTGTAGGTGCGCACGAGCGTCGGCAGCAGATCCAACCAGCGATAAAAGGCTTTCAAGGAGAATTGTTTCCACATCAGATTCTTCAGCGTGCGATTGAAACGCTCGACGATTGACGCTTTCATCACGCTGTACGTCGAGTAGTGGTTGATTCCGCGAGTCTTCGCGCATCGTTGAAACTCCGCGTTGTAGAACTCCTTTCCCATGTCGGTTTGTAGGTTTCGCGGACATCTGCCGCTTCGTCGCAACACGGTCGCGAACGCCTCGGTAACGTCGCGGCCGCTTTTCGTTTTCACGGGAACGGCCCACGCGTACTTGCTGAACGTATCGATGATCGTGAGTATGTAGTTGTGACCACGATTGTGGGTCGCGTACGCGCGCATTTCCACCAAATCTGCCTGCCACAGACCATCGTAGCCTCGAATCACTACGCGTCGTCGCGGAAAATTTCGTCTCGCAGGAGCGTGCAGTTCGTCGACCAATTGTATTCGCTCCGTACTCGTGCTCATAACGACGATTGGGATAACGTTCCACTACTAGCAGCAGCAGGTACTGCACCAGGCACTCGAAGCACGTACGATGTTGACGGGGTTTCTCGTCGTCGTCGTCGTCGTAGTCATCGCTCATCGCAACGCTTCCTTGCGTTTCTGTACTTCCGCGATCAATGTCACAAGCACGTCGAGTCTATCCTGCAAGTGATCGAATTGTTATTGCATCTTGGTATTTATCGAATTCTCCAAATCACGGATGCGTCCTACCACCGCGGTATTTATCGCAGTCGTCAAAGCGTCCAGTCGTGTCGTCATCGATTCATTCATGTTTTCCTCCATAGTGTGGAGGGCACGCCCGACGGTACGTTCTATGTCGTCCACGTATCGTTTCGTAGCAGCGTCGATATCTTCCTCCGGATGTGTCACGCGACGTATCTTGCGTTCCATAGCGTCGAACGTGGACCGATCGGTGGTCAGACACAGCGCGTTCTCCCGAACGTAATTCGCGACGTACAGATTCTGCGAGCGAATCGTCTACATGCGTAGATCGTTATCGCCGGTAGTAGCATCGGCGGTACCGTACAAATATATACCAAACTTGTTCACCGACATGTCCGCTACGATGATCGCGAACGAGACTGACGCATCGTCGATCGGAACGATTATTTTACGATGAAACCGGCTTCGCGAAGTTCCTCCAGGATGGATGCAATTTCGTTATCATGCCCGGTGTGTCCGGCGTCGCGCGACACCACGAGCAATCGTAGTCTATCGACCAATTCGTTCGGATCGTCCTAATACTCGTAATCGTTCGCGTTATCACTTACCATCATCGCGTCGTCGATGGGTAATCCTTGACCTTCGTGCGTGACTCTATCACCAGCATCGCGGTCTCCGCGAATCAACAACGACACGATGTTCTTGTACTTGGAACCCCTGTTGCCTATCGTTGGCCTGCTAGCCGAATGGTCCCGTTTATGCGCTTTTGTCGACAACAAGATGTCGCGGTACGCCTCGAGATCAGCATTCGTGTACGCCTGATCTTTAGGTACTCGCATGAACAGCAGTTCGTACAAGCCTCGAGTACCCGCGTATCGCTTACCCTTCGCGCCAACCGATGGTAAATACGGAATCACCGATCATCAACTCTTCGTCGTCGCTTAGGTACACGCCGTACACCTTATCGATCAGTTTCTTGGTGACGGTTAATAACAAGTGTAGATATTCGCGTGACCGCGCCCCGGTGACGCTTCGGGCGTATACGTCGAGGTTGTCGGTGGTAGTTTTTGGATCGAGAACTTTCCGAATCGTTTCGTCCGTCTCATCCTGATCCAGATCATATTCCTCGGTTATTTCGTAGTTATCCTCGTCGGTGTCGTCGTCGTCGTTCGCCTCCGGGAGCGGAGTCTGTTCGAGCCGTATCGCCGCTTCGGCTGTAGACGGAGTAAAGGATAATCGCTTCTTCTTCAAACGATGTTGTTGTTAATGTTTCAGCTTGACGAGCGATGGTCATGGCTTCGACGCCATCGCTGGACTCGTTTTCAAGACCGCAGTGTTCTCAAACAAATGTTTCATCGGTTCGACGATCGGACGCGCGCTCTCCTCCGCAGCAGCTTTTGTCGCCATTTTACCGAGTTTCAGGCTCATATAATTCTTTCGTATAGCGACACTGATTTCAGCAATTTTCTTCTTCGTCTCGACGTCTCGTGACTGTTGCCTACGATGCCGTTTCTGTTTTATTTGTTGTCGTCCGTCGTCGTCGTCGTCTTCGTCGTTGTCGTCATCGTCGTCTTCGTCGTCGTCGTCTTCGTCGTCCTCGTCGTCGTCTTCGTCGTCGTCTTCGTCGTCGTCTTCGTCGTCTTCGTCGTCGTCGTCGTTGTCATCATCGTCGTTGTTGTTGTTGTTATTGCGTGATCTCCATGTTGTCACAACTAGTCGCTGCGTCGTTAACCATCGTGTGTTGCTCGATGAATGATTCGCGATCTACTGCGGTCCGCGCGCTATCATGAATTCGTTACATATTCGTCGATACCTACCATCGTACATGGAAATGTCCTTATCGATGACTACGAAGTCATATCGTCGTCTCAAACATCTCGCGCAAAGATCGTTGAACGCCTCAATCGTCATGTCCGTGTTCACGTGATCGTTGTACACGCGACGCAAGTTCGTCCCATCCTGTTTGAACAGCACGAGAAAATTCACGGTGTCTCTGATTATGTGTTTCGGTAATCTCGCGTACGATTGTCACAGGTAAAAGCAATCCACGCTCGCGTGCCTTCCCATGAAGAAGTATCCGCAGATCGCGGGCTGTTCGTCGCATGCCACGTCGTCGAACACAAAGATCGAATCGAGTCGAGCATCTCTCGGTGGAACGATCTCGACGGTGTCCGAGTAGGGAAAGTACCCGAGTCCTTCGACGCGCGACAACACTCGCTCCAGATACCGATACTTTGGCTGTCGCAACGATTTCTAGTACACGTACACGTTCTAGGAAAAACAAAACGTTCGGAGTCTCCAGCAGGCTGAGAAGCACGTTCGTTTTTCCGCATCTGGACGGACCGCAGATCACGGCTCGCACGCTGGTCAGCACCAACGAACTGTGTCTACGCAATCGACTCTAATCGCACGCCAAATCATCCAACGTCTTGTTCGCGGTCACACGAATAGCGTTCAGTTGTTTCGCGAATCGCATGCTCTCTCTCTCCTGGTCAAGCCCGTAACACCACTGCTACTTATACCCACGATACCTGTCGAGCTAATCAGAATCGTAGTGCTCCTTAAACTGATTGCTATCGAAGAACCGTCGAATTACTACTGTCCTCGCATCTCCGTGTATCTCCATTTTCACATGTATGGTTGCGGTAACGCATACCCCAACGAAGAAGTAGAAGAAGAAGACAGGATCGGGACTCGTGAGCGGTATCATAAACCGCTTACCGTTCGAACTACACATTCCGAGATATCAGTTCTGCGGACCGGGGACGCGTTTGCTAAAGCGATTAGCTCGTGGCGACGAAGATGTGAATCCCCTGGACGCCGCGTACCGCGACCACGATATTGCGTACTCTCGTCGAAAGGATTTGGAGGGGCGACACGAGGCGGATTGTGCGTTAGCCGAACGAGCGCGAGAACGAGTGTTCGCGAACGACGTGACCTTTGGCGAAAAAGCCGCAGCAACTGGAATGTGGGTCACGATGAAGGCTAAGACTAAACTCGGTATCGGTACAAGAAGACGAAGGACTACGAGAAGAAAACACAAATCCAGAGGACAACGGTTGCGACAGCACCGTGTCCTACACGTAGCGAAACGCGGAGGCTTTTTTCCGCTTCTTCTGCATGCTCCGTGCCGCTAAACGAGCTGCTGGTATCACCAACGCGGTCAACGACGCGAAGGCCGCGCGAAAACAGCTGGAAGAAACGTTGCGTCATAATCGGGCGATGGAAGGGCGAGGAATGTATATGGCGCCGTACAAGCGTGGCGCCCGCATAAACCTGAGACAACGACCGAGGAAAAAAAAACTCCGTTCGACCGGGCTTGCGGCGGCGGCGGCGGCGGCGGCGGCGGCGGCGATAACGCAACATCTGCTACTACAAAAATCTATGACGAATCTGCAATTAGAACGCGAATGCGTCGACGTACCGTTCTTTCGGGGCATGTTTGTGCGTGATACGCTCCCGGCGTGCTTACGACCAAACGAATGCGGTACGGCGAATCTTGATGAGAATCGCGGCGAAGCTACACACTTGGTGGCGTACGCGAAACAAGGATCGCACGTGCAGTATTTTGACTGTTTTGGGAATTTGCGACCGCCTGCGGAATTGATCGGTTATTTCGGACGGGGAACGAAAACTATGACCACGATCGAGTACAATCACGACCGCTTTCAACGTTTCGAAGAGATGAATTGTGGCCACTTGTGCGTACAATTTCTGCGACAAAAAGCTTTGGAATTTTGGCCTCGACACTATCCAAGATAAATTGACGCGCAATCGTATGTCCGAGACACTTTTACTCTCTCAGTCTCACTAGCGTAACCTACAGCGGTGGTGGTGGTAGTGTCGCTCACGCTCACGTTAACGGGTCGGTGCAGCGTGCTCACGGTCAATTATTCTCCACCGATAGATTTGAGTGACAGGCAGTACGAACTAGTACTCGCCGACTTGGAGACGTTTCACATGATACCGAACATCGACTCGAGCAACAATACATTCTACTTCGTCGCGAACAAGAACGCCGCGATCCCCAGCGTTGATGTCACTCGCGACTACATTACGATCTCCCATGGTTCCTACGAATTAGACGCTTCTGCCAAGTACCTGAAGCAACGATTACTCGAGCGATATCCTTGAAAACGCGATAACAACGAGAACGACAACGACGACGACAATAAGTATCCACTAGTTCTACGAGCTAACAACAACACCATGTAAGGTGAACTGTACTGCTCGTTCTTTGTAGACTTTACGAAACTGAACAATATGGTTTCGTTACTAGGATTTTCCCCGAATCGTGTCTTACTGCCGAGAATCTGGCACGCGTCCAACGAACCCGTGAACATTATAACCGTTAACGTGATCAGAGTAACGTGCAACGTCACTACCAGTGCGTACAGCAACGACAAACCGGTACACACGATTCATGAATATTCTCCTCGCGTGCCCCCGAGATATAAGATATCGGAAACTTCGCGACACGTTATTTACCTGCCGATCGTTGCACAAGCGATACACGATATAACGGTACGCATCGTCGATCAATACGATCGCCCTATAGATTTTCGCGGAGAGGAAATAACGATTCGCTTACACGTGCAACGGCGTTCACGCGATAAGATAACGTAAACGCACGTGAGTGTATAGCATGTTGGTGTTCGATCCCACGTACGACTCATCGTTCACCGTCGCCGCTGCTACTGCTCCTCTGATTTCCGCCACGCATTATCGTCAAAACAAAATACCTTTGCAACCACAGCCAACGACAACAGGTGCACTAATAAAGACGGGTAGCAGAACGGGAACAACAAGAAAAAGAAGAAGAAGCTGCAAATTGTTGACTTATCGAAACGCACGTTTCCTACGATCCCTGAGATTCATCGTAACATACTAACATATCACTTATGTACATACACTTATATACATACACATCTAACGTGCAAAAGTTATCTCTACATCGAAGGATGTCTCTCTTTGATGACCGCCCCGACGACTGCCTCGGACGTGAAAACTGCTACGAGTGTTTTTCTGGACAACAGTTGTGTCGCGTTCATGTTCGACGACTTTCGATACGAATTGAATGGCGTGGAGATCGATCGTTCCAGAAATCCAGGAATCACAACCACGCTGAAACATTATGCGTCATTGTGTGTCGAGAGGAGCAAAGCTCTAATGAACGCCGGTTGGGACCATACCATCGCACACGATAAAGACATTTTTAATAGCGCGGCGTTCAATTTCTGCATGGCCTTGAGCTCGTTACTGGGATTCTGCGAAGATTACAGGCGAATCGCTTTGAACGCGCGACACGAGTTGATACTGATTCGCGCGCGACTTGATACGAACGCCTTTTACGCAACCTCACTAAACCCCGCGATAATACCGAAACTCACGATCACCAAGATACAATGGCGTATGCCACACGTCGTGCTAGAAGACACGAACAAACTGTCGATGCTACGTTTCCTGCAAAGTGATCGACCCATCGCGATGAGTTTCCGATCGTGGGAACTGCAAGAGTATCCGTTGCTGCAAACGACTACGAAACACACATGGACCGTGAAAGCATCGTCGCAGATCGAGAAACCGCGATACGTGATATTCGCTATGCAAACCGATCGAACGAACAATCCCCACAAAAGCGCGAGCAAATTCGACCCGAATAATCTCACAAATGTTCGACTGTACCTAAATTCGTACGACGACATGAACCTTGATTTCGCTAAATTTAAATATGCACTCCTGTACGATATGTACGCGAAATTTAATCGTTCGTACTACGGTCACGGCGAACCGTTGCTAAACACGTTCGATTTCTTGCGATACGCTCCTATCACGATCATAGATTGCTCTCGACAGAACGAGTCCGCGAAGAGCGCAACGGTAGACGTTCGAATCGATTTCGAGTTTAGAGATAACGTAACTACTAATACAACTGCATATTGCTTACTCATACACGATCGTATAGTCCAATACAGTCCTTTGACGAACGTGGTGAGGATAATCACGTGATGCAAACGACGACAACTACTAGGACGATGATGATCACAAACACGCCAGTCGCTATTTTGACATCGTCGCTGCTACATACTACTGCCTAAATTCTATAATCCGTAAGTAGCAAATACACGTCCTTTGTCGCCATTCTACGTACCGCTACGGCACCGACCGCAGACTACGAAAAACTTATTTCCGAAATAATATTATTTATCCGTCGTGGTCGACCTACAAGGCCTCGCAAACAATCGCGACACAGGAACGACGATCTGTCATTGGCTTTTCGAACCACCGTACTCCTACGCTCGCCTGTCATCTTTCGAGAAGCGTCCAGCAGCCTGGCTCACGACGCATCATCACGGGCTTCGCTGGTCCGACGGCTGGGTGCCGTACCACAGGCTTCTTGAAATGCTCATCCGCGAGCTCGCAACCGTCGATGCGATGTTCGTGAAGGGAGCGGAGAAGAAGGCTTGGTTACTACAACTACTCCCACGAAAAGACCTGCAGATTTCGACGGGCCGAAGAAGAAGAAGAACGACTACGACGATGACGACGACGACGACAACGACACCGACGAGGACAACGACGGCTCCGACGTTGATGATGATTATTGTGGAATCGTACCTGACACGGTTGTTCCTAACCTGAAATCAATGCCTGCAAAGAACACTGTACGACGCACTTTCCGCAATGGTGTCGGTTGTGCGTGTGCACTGGAAAAAGTTCAGAAAATTTGGAAGTATATGCACTGTGGAATCTAACGCTACACTTTCTTTTATCTTCTATATTATATATAGTATATTCCTTATATCTTACATATTTTATGGACATTTAATGCATAAACAAACGCAATATGTTTTATGAAAATATGTTAAGGATTTTATTTTAACACTCCTCCTCCTGCTCTTCCTCCTACTCTTCTTGCAACGACGATGGCTACCACCTCTACCACCAACATACTGTACATGTGTGATTGCAAGTCACTATAAAAGAGGTACCGATCGGTTTTGCAGACCACATTACATCGCGTACGTTCGAGCATACACAGTTAGTAACCGAAACTGTTTAGAAGACTTAGCTGTAGTACGTATTCAAAATGTTTAACCGACATTTTAACGACGCTTCCTACATGGTCGAGAACCATCTCAACCGCTGCAACGATACGGATTTTCCTGGTAAACAGCGTCGTCCGAATATAAGGTACATATACGTCTGCATACTTTTCAATTTCCACGAAACCGTTCGAATCATCAACTCTGTGCGCGTATTTCTTAGAGCAATAAATCTACAACATCGCTGAAGAAAGCCGTCATACGAATCATGGGACGTGATTATCCGTTGACATTGACCACATACAAACGCAACGCAATTGGAATTCGTATCGATCAGGATTCACGTCGCGTTGAAATCGCGATAGTCGATAGCATATCCAACGAACTTTGTTTCCCCATGTCTACGTGGAAACTTCTGCTGCAGCAAGAACCGGAGATACTTCAACGTTCCCGTAACGATACAACTCCATCCCATCAAGTCCCTATTATCGTTGATCATTTATGTATCGACTTCACACGAATCAACAGTCAATAAATTGCCAAAATATCGGATGGCAGTTCCATCATATACATGGCCGAAGCTACGATACGCCAAATGTTCAAATACGATCGCTGCATCGATGATACGATCTCGTGGTTGTCAGAAATTCTAAACTCCGTAAGCAGCAAATACGCGTCCTTTGTCGCCATTATACGTGCCGCTACGGCACCGACCGCGTACTACGAAAAACTTATTTCCGAAAGCAAATACTTCGAACCACATTGTGTATTATATTATGAATTACTAGCGTTAGGCTTGGATTCGATGGTCGACAATGATCGCAACTTATCATAATAATGTATACATGTTTATATGCTTGACCAATGAATACAACCCTTTTTCACACGAATATCTGTATTGTTTGATACCTTAAACGATCCTTTTCTATCCGCACAGGATCTCACTTATCCCAAAAGCTAGTGTTATTTCAATGTTCATTTCTTACACTCGGTATGATATGATCTCGAAACATTTATACCTCTTATTACGCATTTCGAATAATATTCTATTGTATAGTCTCCTGCACTGTAACTGTACTCGTGTACCCATAAATGATATGAGCTACGCAACGCGAATACATGTGTATTTACACTGGCACGAAGATGGTGCGCATTATTGTCGGAAGTGTACCTTCCATCGTTATATGTTTTAGGCGCTGTTATTGCGCGGTAACAAAATGCAGATTTCGACTTGCATCTTCTACGCGTAATACCTCCGCATGTTTTGACCACGGGCCGAGAGGATGAGGCATTGGCGGTACCCCCCCTCGCGCGCGCGCGTGTGTGTTTTACGCAATAGCCATGCAGGTTTCGACTTGCATCTTCTACGCGTAATACTTCCGTATGTTTTGACTATGTCCCTACACAGAGAGATGTATATATCATACTTCCCTCTCGCACACCTGGCTCGAACATCGCTGCTATCGGGGCGCGATCTGGCCTTGAGGAGATAAGAGTGTTGCGGATCGCTTCGAATTGTCGTGGAGCGCGTGAAGAGTCATCGGCGGTACCCCATCCCATCCTCTCGTGTGTGTGTGTGTGTGCTCGCGCGCGCGCGTTCCCCCTCCACCGGCTCATTCCCACTTCGACGGGTTGCGTTCCCCCCACCCGCCTCCTCCTCGCCCCCGGTGCGGTACCCCTCACCCCGCTTCTCCCCTCGCCTTGCGCTGATCCAGAACGCCCCTATTATACCCACTGGACCTCAACCGATGGTGAGGCCAAGATTGTTGAGAGTATCAGGCTCAGCTGAGTTGTCCGGACATTTTTATTGAGAGTATTGCTGATTGGTTGGCAAGATTCCATTGATGAAAATGGGACTAAACATGAAGCTAATCGGGCTATTTTTAATTATAAATACATTAGAATTGCAGGGATCCCCGGGTTGAGCGAAAAGCGCGCTTCTGTCAAAAATACAGTCGAAACGCGTGCCGCTTCACACGATTCTTTGCAAACATTTATAGTTACCTGTAGTGCTCGGGTGAGCTGATACAGAATCACTACCACTACCAGTTTTTCTTTACTTACAAGGGAACATCCCGAACCCGAAAATTCAACAAATTCTGAAACTTTGTGAATATGTAGGGAATTTCCTCCCGATTACGGCGCAATTTTTGTTTGCTGCCCAAATTCATTCTAAGGGGGTGTAATTGACCCCTGAAAATCCACTTATTTTCCGATTTTCTGTTATAATTCGTGAACTGTAGAATAATTTTTTTACCAAATAATATATCTAATTAAAAGAAGTAACTTTTCTCTTGAAACTTTTTTTCTATCACTTACAGTTCGCGAGTTATAACACAAAATCGGAAAATAGCCGAATTTTCAGGCGTTTATTTCACCCCCTTAGAGTGAATTTGGGCAGCAACCAAAAATGGCGTTGTATTCAAGAGGAAATCCCCTACATATTCACAAAGTTCTAGAATTTTTTGAATTTTCGGGTTCGGGATCTTCCCTTGTTAGCCTTAAGACATAGGACCTTTCGCAAACGAGCGCTCGAACACCCAAGAACCATGGGGTCATAAAAGACAAGGTTGGCGCTAGCCATTAAAAAATGGAAAATGTCGAATTCCGCATTTTTCATCGGATCTGCACAAAAATGGCATCAATTGACTCCTTGTGTTTTCTTCATGAAAATGGTATCAAACCCGACATAATTTGGGCTATAATTAACGAAATTACATATAAAATTAATTTGCAGAATTTACACCTAACTTCGTTAAAAGTAGTCTGATTTAAATTATTTTCTGACAATTTAATCGGTAGAATGTGAGGAATCCATTGGTATCATTTTCATATCGATACGATGAAATCAATCAACTTGTCTTTTTGTAAAATTGGTGACATCGCCGAGCGACTCTAGGCGGGATTACAATAAGATGGGTGAACGTTGCTTCGCTCGCCTAAGTCTCGGAGAACCGAAGTCCGAGGCTTGAAGACCTCGAAGAGCCGCGCCTTCGAATAAAGGCCCCCGCTGAAATTATTCGAGCTTCGAATAACCGTTCGAATAAAGTTACAAATAAAAATGGACCATAGTTTACTTGAAATTTGCCACCAATGTTCAAAAAGATATCCGAATAAATTATTGTTCAAACATGCGTTCCATATACATCGCTGAGCGCGTTTTGAAATGCATAACAAAAATATACAATAGTTCCATTTAAAAAAATTACGTTGATATTGAAATTTCTGTAAATAATAGCTTAAACGCAAATCCTAATATTCTATTGTAAGCCGTGCGACGGCCGTACGGGATACAATGTATGTATCTCTAATGTGTAGGCCTCGCGCCGAGGGACCTTCGGCGAACGCATTGTTGGACGTGGCCGAAACCGCGACGTCGAGCCCGTCGACATCGACAAAAGAACGAGACACGATCGGCGGTCGACGAAGGCAGTCTCCTGCAGTCGCTCGCATATAGGGCTGCTATCCGTAAAATCATTAATCTAGGACAGAGAGCATTAAAACTCCGGACATTTCCACTTGAAACCCGGACACTTTTAACTATTTCTTATATGATACAGCGAAAGCAATAACGGACTACCCACATTTTTTTTCGAAATTGAGTTAGTAGCAATAACGTATTCCAATAGACTCTACTAATCATATAAAATAGGAAAAAAAAATTTAATGTGGGTTGTTCCGTTGTCGCTCTCCCTGCCTCATAGTAGGTACGATATCCCAAGACAAAATTTTCTGTAAATTATAGACTGTAACCGGAATCAAGAAATAAAGATAAAATATTTGACTTTTTGAGCAAGCAGCATCGAAAAACCCGGATCACTACAGAAAATCCCCCCGGACGCCCTATAAAAGAGGACAAATCCGGGGAAACCCGAACGGATGGCAGCCCTACTCACATAGGACGGTCGTGTCGAGCACTTTATGTATTCCAAAACTTAAATATATTCACTTCTTACATTCTAAATACCATACTCCTTTCCCCTCCTATACTATTCAGGTTCCTCCATCAAATAAAAAAACTTTCATATGAAACATTTTTTTGCTTTTTCAATAGTTAGAAAAATAAAAGCATGTGAAAAATAATATACGAACAATTTGGACATACTGTATAAACTTACTGGAACATACGAACATCAGTTAACATCAGTTAGTATATAGTTTAAACAAATTAATTTTTCTAATTGCTATGGAGGAGAATGAATTCCTTTTTAAAAAAATATGTATCGAATAATTTTGGCTACTCTACAGACTTGCAAAATTGCACCAAAATCGGTGTGTACTGGTTCGATATGTTCTTTTTAAATAATATAGTACAGTAGAAGAATATTATTATTATTATTGTTATTATTATATGTCTGTATTATATCGTATAGACCATCATTAATGTATGCGCAAACACATGATGAATTGGTGGGGTTCAGCAACAGGTGCTCTTAAAAAACATTAAAGCACTCTTTTTACAAATTACGTTATTGCAAGCGAATAAAATTTGTTTTGCGTTAAATAAACCGGAATAGGATAGCAAGATTAAAAGGCGAATGTGATATCGTTTTATTTTGATCCTCCTTTCTCTTCCGTTGAACGGAATATGTTCATACGACGATCTTTAAATTGTTACTCTAACAGAAACATTTGTAAATCGCGGGCTCCGACTCTCAAAAAATTACCTACTTTTACCTGTGCTGAATTCTAATTCTTACCACGCGTAGCATTACAATCTGTTTCGAGACTTCACCGATGTTTGATTCCAGAATTCGAGATTAATTCCTTAGCTTATTTAGATTTAAGTAGGTATAAGGTAGACTTAGGATTTTTAGGATTAACTAGGATTAAGTAGGCGTAAGTAAGATTAAGTAGTTGTAATTTGGAGTTCAGTTTAAAAAGAGAGTCTCCAGTTGTAGTATAATGGCGGATTAATAAACTTATCACAAGATGATGGTGAAAACCCAAGAAGTGTTTGAAATGTAGTAACGAGTTCGTTTTCACGTTTCTCTGCGTCTCTCTCTCTCTCGCTTTGATGGAGCAGTACAATAATTACGAGTGTCACGCAGGTGACTTTTGAACCGACTAACGAGAGCGCGGTTCTCGCGAAGAACCGCGACGATCGGTTAAGAGTGGGGAGAGAGAAGCACATGAGCATCGCATGATACGCTAGATGGAGACACGGTGATTAAAATCTTACAGCTAGATAATAAAACTATTTACAGTATGTACACGAAACATTCCGCCCGCCTTCGTAGCGGGCACGCGACGAATGTTTCTTAGACGAAGATATCCGGGGTTTTACAAGTCATTTTGTCTCGTCGCTTTTCGCGCCGGGGAAAAGACAAATTTTTGTGATCGGACGTTGTAGTGTCGCCTGGGGTGTACGGATAGTGACGACGCGAACAAGCCCATCTGGGCCAGGATGAACCGTAGTGATCCGACCAATGGGCCAGTGAGTCGGTGGAGTGGCCTCGTTTTTCACGAGGCAAAGTTGTCCGAGTTGGATGTTCGGGTGGGCAGCGGTCCACTTAGTTCGCCCTTGCAGTGTGTGGAGGTATTCAGCCGACCACCGTTTCCAAAAATGATCCCTCATTTGTTGGAGTTGCTGCCAGCGAGTGAGTCGATTTTGCGACTCCGCAGTCAGAGATGGCTCCGGGATGGCTATTAAGGGGGAGCCTACAAGAAAATGCCCCGGAGTTAAAAATTGAAAATTGTCCGGTTCGTCGCTTAAAGGAAAGAGGGGCCTCGAATTTAGGCAAGCCTCTATCTGGTGGAGGAGAGTAGTCATTTCCTCAAACGTCAGTGGAGTGTCGCCGATGACTCGCCGAAGATGAAACTTCATAGACTTGACGGCGGCCTCCCAGATCCCACCGAAGTGGGGAGCGGCCGGTGGATTGAACAGCCAAGTAGTACCCAGATCGGCCAGTAGAGGCGCTAATTTGCCCCATTCATCGTTTGCGTCGGAGAACCAGCGTCTCAACTCCTTGTCCGCTCCGACGAAATTTGTCCCACAATCGCTGCGTATGGAGGCGCAATTTCCTCGTCGGGAGACGAACCGCCGGTAAGCTGCTAGAAAAGCGGCTGTCGTATAATCCGATACCAGTTCCAAGTGTATCGCGCGTGTGGATAAACAAATGAAGACTGCGACGTAGGACTTACGAGTCCGGTATCCCCGTCCGGGAGACGTTTTTGTGAAAAAGGGACCGGCATAGTCGACACCAGTGTTTAGAAACGGTCTTGCCGGGGTCACGCGAGGCGAGGGAGATTCCCCATTTGTTGTTGGGAAGCCTTAGCGCGCCATCGCCAACACGTGACGCAAGAGTGTATATAGTGCCGAACAGCGCGTCGACCTCCTATAATCCAGTATTCTTGTCGAAGCGTGCTCAAGGTTAGTTGGGTACCTCCATGGAGAACTCGTTCATGGCAATCGCGAATGATTAGAACGGTGAAATTTCCCTTTTCAGGTAAAATAATCGGGTGCTTTTGGTCGAAATCCAGAAGGGAATGCTTTAAACGGCCACCGACCCTCAGGACGTTCCGATCGTCCAAGAAAGGAACGAGACGAGAAAGGGGCCCCCGGGAGATTGAAGCGGCCTTTTCTAGTCTCGAGATTTCAGTGATAAACGCGCCGCGCTGCGCAACTCTGGCCAAGGCAAGTTTAGCATCCTCTATTTCGGAAGGTTGAGCATAGTTGATTTGAAAAGGGGGCGTGGGCTTGCGTTGCAGCTTAGACATATAACGCAGGCACCACGCGGTTACGCGAGTTACTTTCTTAAGCGAGGAATATCTCGTCAAGAGGTCCCACAAGGGGGGGCTCTCGGCTATCGTACTAGTATGAACAATAGTTTTCGAGCGCCTTTCTTCCGCCGTGCCGAGCTCGACAGTGCAATTCGACTCGCAGTTGTACGTAGAATTTCGTAAAAATGAGGGTCCTTGCCACCATAGTTGATAGTTAACGAGCGTAGCCCCGTTTATACCGCGCGACGCGCAGTCGGCTGGGTTTTCCTTCGTTCGAACGTGATGCCACTTAGCACTCGGCAATGAAGTTTGGATCTCGGAAACGCGGTTGGCGACAAACGTCTTCCACTGGAAGGGTTGCCCCTGTAACCAACTCAGAACTACTGTCGAGTCCGACCAGAGATGCACGTCACAGCGTGGTAAATTCAAGACTTTAGTAACGCGTATCATTAACCGAGTGAGAAGCGTAGCCGCGCACAATTCGAGTCGAGGCAAGGAATTTTGCTTCAATGGAGTCACTCTCGTTTTAGCGGCAACCAGATTGACCTGTGGGTGTGACTGATCGAACGAAGAACGTATATAGATTACGGCGGCGTAAGCCTTTTCCGACGCGTCCGCAAACCCGTGTAATTCAAAAAAACCAGTTTCCGGCTTCTCGAGAAGCCATCGAGGTATCCTCAAGGAGGAGAGTGCTCCTAATCCAGCATAGTAGTGCTCCCAGGTTTCTACGAGGGAGGTAGGGAGCGGTTCATCCCATTCCAGTTTTAGGAGCCATAGCGATTGAACGAATATTTTTGCAACAATGACTACCGGCGCGAGAAAGCCTAAAGGATCGTACAGACTTGCGGTTTCTCGAAAGACTGTTCGTTTTGTAAGTGCTTCGTCTCGGATTTTCGACGAGACGGTAAAAACAAAGCAGTCTGAACTGGTCTGCCACTTCATACCCAATAAAGAGAAGGTTTCCTCAAAATTACAAGAAAGTTCAGGAGTAGAAGCTATGTAATCGTGCGGCAGACTTTCGAGAAGCTCGGGCCAGTTCGAAGTCCACTTTCTTAGGTTGAACCCGCCCGCCTTGAGTAAGGAAATCAACTCACTCTGTAATTGGAGCGCGATCGGCAAGGTTCCAGCTCCCGAGATCACATCGTCCATATAGACGTCGTCATGCAAACACGGGGCGGCTAAGGGGTAACGCTCCCGTTCATCCGCGCTTAATTGTTTAAGCGTACGCATCGCTAGATAGGGGGCACACGCCATCCCGTAGGTCACCGTGAGTAGACGATATTCCCGTACTGGTTCCAACGGATTCTTCCGCCAAAGAATGCGTTGGACGTCGCAATCGTCATTATGGACGCGTATTTGGCGGTACATTTTTTCAATGTCCGCCGAGAATACAATGGGGTGGAGCCGCCAGCGCGTTAGAATATCGAAGATCTCGGGCAGTAAATTAGGACCCGTATGGACTAGATCATTTAACGAGATACCAGACGTCGTTTTGCACGACGCGTTAAAAACTACTCTAAGTTTAGTAGTAGTGCTAGACGAACGAATTACCCCATGATGCGGTAAATAATAAACGTTTGTAGTTTCGCGAGAATCTCCCGCGGCCAGAGTCATATGGTCGAGTGTCTCATACTCTTCCATGAATTGGCGATACGCCATTTCGAACTCCGAAGACTTGAGGAATCTCCTTTCAAGCTTTCTTAAGAGAACCTCGGAAGTATGACGAGAAAGACCGAGGTCCCGAGTAGTACCAGAAAACGGTATCCTTACGATATACCTGCCACTGCCCTCGCGAGAATGCGTCTGAACGAAATAATCTTCGCAAGCCTTCTCCTCAGCGGTTAAAGTAGAAAGTGGTGCCGATACCTCTTCTTGCTTCCAGAAATTTTGCAAGATCTCCGAAATATCGACATCAGTAGAGCACTGAAGAGTGACAGCGGTTTTTTGCGAGAAGTTATCCAGATCGTCGACCCGGCCAGTAAGAATCCAACCCAGAATGGTAGCTTGGGCTACCGGTGTGCGAGGAGGGCCGCATCGTAACCCTTCGCGCCTAAGCTGGAAGCTGCAGGCTGTTTTCGGCCACCTCCTTGATGGCCAGATGACTCAGCTCGATTTTGGTCAGCTTATCCGTTGGGGCTGCCTCCGGACGCCACGAGAGCTCTCACCTGAGAGCTGAGGAACGTTTTCATCTGCTCGAAAGTTGGATGCTCCAGCGTTGCTCCAATGGACGTCTCCCAGGCCATCCTCGTTGTCGGGTCCAATCGTTCAGCCGTAAGCACCACCAAGAAGGCGCTCCAGTGTTCTACCGGGAGCTTCAGCGTGGCTAAAGCTTCTACGGCATCTCGGGTTCCATGCAGCAAATCCTTGAGTTGCTGAGCGGATTCTGTCGTCATCGACGGCAACGACAGAAGAGTCTTCACATGTGCGTGAATGAGGAGACGTGGGACGTCATATTGTTCCAGTACAGCCGCCCACGCTCGCTTGAAGTTGTCCGCGGTGACCGTGACGCTTTGAATTAGTCGAGCGGCCTCTCCAGTTAAGCTAGTTTTTAAGTAATGAAGTTTATCCACGTCCGTAAGAGACGAGTTTTTCATTACCAGAGAGCGAAATAGATCCCGAAAACTTGGCCAGCTCTGATAATCCCCAGCGAATGAAGGTAGCGCGATCTTTGGCAAGGTCCTGCTATGTGAGTCGGTTCCGGTTTGTACTGAATCTTCCATTGGCTCAGGAAGATCGCCTTGAAGATCCAACAGGTTAGCTTTCTGCTGCAAGTAGGCTTCTTCGCACAAGTCCATTTGATCCTCCTTGAAATAGGGTTTCTCCGCGTGTTCTTCCTTGAAAAGAGCGCACATTTTGGAGTTGTTTTGGAAAAACGTAGCCCAGTAATTTTCCAAAAGCTCCAACCGAGCGATTATTACGCCCTTTGTTATTTTACTCGCGCCTAGCTTCTTCATATTCTCAGTTAACCTTGAAATCCATTTATACAAGTATTTCTGTTCTGAGATGTAGGTATCCATGGTGTTTCAAAGTCAAGATCGTTAGGTCGAAGAAAAACTGTCCCAACCGGCACTGTTTACTCTTTAGAATGACCTCGAGTTTGTTCCAGCCCGTTTGATGCCGCGTTGACGCTAATTAATCACCAGAGTCTTTTGTCCAAGAAGAGTGAATTTTAACTCACCACACATCCGGCTCGAAGGACCATAATGTTTGATTCCAGAATTCGAGATTAATTCCTTAGCTTATTTAGATTTAAGTAGGTATAAGGTAGACTTAGGATTTTTAGGATTAACTAGGATTAAGTAGGCGTAAGTAAGATTAAGTAGTTGTAATTTGGAGTTCAGTTTAAAAAGAGAGTCTCCAGTTGTAGTATAATGGCGGATTAATAAACTTATCACAAGATGATGGTGAAAACCCAAGAAGTGTTTGAAATGTAGTAACGAGTTCGTTTTCACGTTTCTCTGCGTCTCTCTCTCTCTCGCTTTGATGGAGCAGTACAATAATTACGAGTGTCACGCAGGTGACTTTTGAACCGACTAACGAGAGCGCGGTTCTCGCGAAGAACCGCGACGATCGGTTAAGAGTGGGGAGAGAGAAGCACATGAGCATCGCATGATACGCTAGATGGAGACACGGTGATTAAAATCTTACAGCTAGATAATAAAACTATTTACAGTATGTACACGAAACAACCGATAACGTTGCATGCGACACTAAAATGGTAAGGGGTTCTTAGGACCCCCAAACCGGTGACAGAAAAATATATTGGTTGATAGGTCTATTCTATACCTCGTCTGTGACTTTATGTTCATTCTTTAGATCCAGCGTTGTATCGAAATTCTTATCGACTAAAGCGTGAATTCCATTAATTAACTTTACGTTCCACTATACTAACTTAGGCGTCGTAACCGAAATCAAACAATATTCTGTTATACCGACCAATGCGTCGTTACATAATTATTTTATGTTCTATTATATTGATTTAGCGTTATAATTCTCACGACTCCGCGTCGGATTTTATGTTCTATTCCGACCTAGCGTCATAACCTTCCAATTCATAAAAAAAATCCGTGTAAAGTTTGAGCCCGATTGAATAAGAGGAAAAGGAGCCTCTGGACCCTTAAACATTTAAATAATTACTTGAAAGCGTACAAACTCGATTTTATTTAATTATCTTCTAAGTTATTGATTACTTCAAAAAACATGTCGAACAACAGTTGTAGATCTAGACAAGGAGCATTCCTACATTTTTTCAGGAGATCCCACCCAACATCAAAGTTAAAAATAGTATCAATCGATTCGTCTTGACGAGATCTTTCCATAGGTGTATAGCAATTGCTGCACGCTCGTAGGTCAGTAATTCCCTCTGGGAGTTAACATTGCTATTTATTCGCGGACGCTGGTCGCAATTCAATGGTCCGTGGGATAGGGTCGCGAACTTCTTCGAGCCGAGCCAACCCAGATTTGGTTTTCTTTGACTCGTGCCACATTTACCGACAAGAGATGGGAAGGCCAAGTACAAACGCGCGAGCCCGAACTGATCATTCCCACTGCACCGCGGAGAAGCGCCCTAAGTCCCACACGTCAGACGCTTTTTACGCGTATTTTCAGAATTAATAACTCGGAAATAAAGCCTCAAACGCATTTTCGTCATTCTTTATTTGCCTCTTATTTTGGATAATTATTGACAAAAGGGGACCCAGCTCCAATGACGTTGACCTTGACATGTGTTGTCAAGCTGAAGATTTTAAATAACTTTTTCCAATATATGTAACCGTCGCTCGGCTATTGTTTTGGAGATATTCGTAAAAAACTGTAATCGGTAGTTGGTTTGGGTTAGATGGTTTAGCGGCCCGCCGCGAGGCCGTCGTTCAGCTTTAGGTTTCGAGATGTTCACAATAAACTGTGATCTGTAGCCAAGGTCAACGTTATTGGGGCTGGGTCCTCTTTTGTCAATATTTACCTTATTTTGGCGTATAGAATCATCCCTATAGTTGCAGGCACCTGTTGCCGAACACTCTGTATGTACAATAATCTCCAGGATACCTACTGTTTGGTAACCTATCAGCTTTATTTTATTTCTTTGTTGTTTCAAAGAAGTGAAATGCGAATAATCAGAAAGAGACCATTAATGATTCTGTTAACAGTTGTTACCTGCATGAATTAGTGCCATGCTATATTGAATGGAAGAAATATAGTGAGGTAGGTGTACAGGATCATCAATTAATATTGCGCCTCACAGACACATTCCACTACAACCGTGCGCAGATACTTCCGCCATCTATGAGTTGATGATGAAAGTGTACGGTGTTTTAGATGCCAGTAGAGAGCGCTGGGTGCTTTTGATGCTTTAAATTTGACGTCGTAGGTTCCGCGGACGCCATGAAAGAAAACGGTTGCGTTACCCCTGAGGGGGGAAAAAGAAGTAGTGAAATCATTAAAAATGGTAATAAACTTAAACGAAAAAATTCTGGAGACTTAGAAAACATTGCCACTCAAGAATGTAAAAAGTCTACGGTACCTGAAACAATCAGGAAACATGGGTTCAATACATACCCTGACTCTCGCGTAGGACGCGCCTACGTAGAGGTTAAAGTTGACGACGCACGCAAGAAAACCAAATCGCAAAATCTGATGCATATAGCAAAAACTGTGTACTCGCTCAAAGCGGGAGCGATAGATATGAAACCACGTACACTGGGAGGCGCAGAACTTAGGTTTGGTAACAAAGAACTCGCCAACGATTTCGTACGGTCGATTAAGGTTACGGAGCATGGTATCCTTGCTTTTATACCACGCTATAGAACTGAAAAGATCGTTCTAATAAAGGGAATTCCAACAGACGTTAGCCTGGAGGAAATAATATACGAATCGGAATCTCCTTGTAGGATTTTAAAGGCCAATTGGCTCAACAGAAAAACGAACAAAGCTGACTGGATTCCAAGTGAAACTCTCATGGTGACCTTTGAAGGCAGCACTCTACCTGACTATATTCAAATTGTTAGGCTCTGTAAAGTCAAAGTTCACCTATATGTGGAAAGAATTAAAACCTGTCAGAATTGTTTCAGGTATGGGTATAATACTAATACCTGTCGTAGCCCCAAAAGATGTGGGATATGTAATCAACCAGCCTTGGAGGACCATTCATTGCACACATGCAATACTAGGAAATAATCGACTAATTTCAACCGACCTTTTCAGTCAAAAGGTTCTTACAATGAGAAACTGTCCACCTTTAAAGCAACCCAGTATGAAACAGGAATACATACTGAGGACTATTGGGGGCAACAAAGACATGATCCTTCTCGGAAAGAACTGGTTTCTGCGGGCGAATGTTCGGCAGGCAGCTACAAACAGCCTAGCATCACCACAATATCCCTCACACAAACAGATGCCGAGAATATGTTTGTAGGTTCTGAGCTTACCGGAGGCCACAATGAAGCCAAGACTTTGCCCACCAAAAATCTGGTCAAAGGGCAAATAGTCAAATCTTTTACTAAAGCACCAATTAATAGAAATGACTCAATTAGAAATACCGTACATATTTCCACACCACCTATTGTTAAAGCTGCTTCAATATCTAACATCAAACGATACAAGGGTCCTCTAGTAAGAAAGCAATAATGGAGCAACTAAGACTGTTATTCCGGAATTGCAGAAGCATCCGTAATAAGGAGTCAGAATTTGCCATATTGGGTGATAAATATGACATAATACTTAATGAAACTTGGCTTGTTTCAAAAATCAACTTCAGTGTTACTAATTTCAAGGTAATAAGGAAGGACAGGGATGGTAATGTGAGGGGTGGTGGCATTACTATTATCTTACGCAACAATATCTAATTTGCAAAACTCTGGTCTTAATGCAGAAATTTTGAAAATTAAGATTGCCAACATTGAACAGGAGTTATAGATAGTAGCTTGCTATAAACCACCAGATAATCCTTTTCCACTTGAAGCCTGGGATAACTTCGTTCAATCCCTCAGCGACGAAGGTTCCTTTATACTGGCCGGAGACTTCAATGCACTCCACCCTATGTGGAACTGCGACAGCTCCAATCCCGCAGGAGAGAACCTCTTCACCATCATAAATGAGAACAACCTCATCATTCACAACAAAGATGGTCATTCGCATCTAGTATCCAATAACCAAACCAAGAGCAATCTAGACCTATGTATCACGGAATCTAACATTGCTCATCTCATATCAATGCATCAGCTGGACGACACATATGTGGCCTTTTAGGGTGCAAATACCTCCTCTAGTTCTGGGACCCGGGCAGCAACCGAGCACGGAACTGTTACCTTGCTAACCATTGCGTGGGTTTGGGAGAGCTGCAAGAGTGTGTGTGCGTCCATATGTGTGAGGCCCAGCTATATAGACTCGTGATATGAGCCAGTATGGACGCACGCACAGTCTTGTAGTTCTTCCGTAGCCCATGCTGTAGTTAGCAATGTAACAGTTCCGCGCTCGGCTGTTGTCCGGGTCCCGAAACTTGAGGAGGTATTTTCACCGTAAAAGGCAGGCCTGCCATATAGCTTACTCTGGATACTCATAAAACTATCTACATTAAAAAATCCAACAAAATATCCTCCATCAGAACTGACTGGACAACCTATAGGACAGAGATGGACAAGTACTACGACGAGTACTTTCTCAGTAGTGAATTCAATGACCTTCCACCTGTCTCCAAATATTTAAACTTTTACATGCTAATGAAACGTACCACATCTATGGTCACTCCAACCAAGAAGCAGAATAGGAAGACTCGAAACAACCCAGTAGGCTGGTGGGACAATGATTGCAATGTAGCGATTAGGAAAAGGAAAGCATGTCTTAAAAAATGGACACATACCCTAGTCATGACAAGCTGGATAAATTATAAAAAAAAAAAACAAGCAGCTGCAACTACAAAACTATTAAAAAGTAAGAAAAGAGCTTTGCTAGCAATCTTGATAGCAGAACAACATATCTCTGGAATACCATTAAAAACCTCAAATCTAAATGGGTTAATAGCAAACCGGCACCACACAACTCTGTACAAACAGATGCTAAAGAAGATGAAGCAGTTGAGAAAATCTGTCCACCGTGGGTCCCCACAAATCTGGAAAACAGTAACAACTCAACAGGAAACATCTTTCTCGATCAACCTTTTAACTATACTGAACTACTAGGTGCAATAGACAAATGCAAAATTAAATCAGCACCAGGACCAGATCAAATAGATTACATTATGAGAACGCAGCTTTCCAACAAATGCAAACTTCTACTGCTGGACATACTTAATGAAATCTACGTACATATCTCAAACAATTTCTGCTGAGTGGAAAAGAGTTCATGTGATACTAATTCCAAAACAAAATAGCGACGATCTCAGACCTATCACACTCTCGTCTTGTATGTGCAAACTCTGTGAAAGAATGATAAACAACAGGCTGATATGGTGGTGTGAATTCAATAACATCATTCCCAGCAGTCAGTCGGGTTTCAGACGGGGCCGCTCGTGCAGTGACAATATTGGGACCCTTGTCACACTAGTGGACATGGGCTACCACTCAAACAAATACACCGCTGCAGCATTCTTGGACATAAATAGCGCATTTGGCAATGTACAAAGAGACCTGCTGCTACAAAAATTATATGCGCTTGACATAAGTGGGAATACGACTCAGTTTATATCCAGTTGGATGCATGAAAGAGAAGTAGCTTTTATAGGTAGCAACAACCTAGAAACGAAACATCAAAACCTTAGAATAAATAAAGGAATCCCGCAAGGTGCTGTACTTAGCCCTTTGCTATTTAATATCTACACCAGTGATATTATGAAGAACCTCCAGAATAATATTCAAATCACACAGTACGCAGATGACATCGCTATCATTGCACAAAATGCTGACCTAGAAGCAGTCAGATTCCAATTGGAAACAACCATGAGAACAATACACTCTAATCTGTTTAAGATTGGTTTGCAACTATCTATGACAAAAACAGACCTAATCTCTTTTGGGCAATCTCCTCGCAAGCAGGTAAACATAAGTATACAAATAGATGACAATATAATACATAGCAAATCATCAGTGAGATTTCTAGATATACACGTTGACCGCCAACTAAATTTCAAAACTCACACTCAACATATATATACTCAGTGCAACAAAGCACTGAAAATTATAAGATTCCTAAGAGGCACTTGGTGGGGCTGCAATCCACAAACGCTCTTACTCATTTACAATTCATACATTAGATCCAAAATACAGTACGGCTCTATGTGGTACTTCCCCAAGCACAAGAAATCTAGAAAGAAGCTCGAACAGACTCAAGTAGAAGCTGTCAGAATAGCATTGAGCTATCGCAAAACCACTCCAACTAACCTAATCTTTGATAGTCTTGATAAGTCTTGAGTCTTGATAGGTCTTAAAAGTCTTGAAAGTCTTGGAAGTCTTGAAAGTCTTGAAAGTCTTAAAAGTCTTGAAAATGAACATCTGGTTGCCAAAAACTAGCCAGGTTGATCAGCCAGAGGGTCTCGCTAGGGTCGCGATTTATGACTGTATTGTCCCGCGAGTCGGCGGTGGACGTATACATACGGATCCGAAACCTACCAAGGCTTTGAAGCAAGAGTTTCAAGACATCCAAGACGATCAAGACGTTCAAGACATTCAAGACATTCAAGATTTCCAAGACTTTCAAGAGTTTTAAGTTTCGAGTCATGTTCGAAGTGCTTCGAATTAGTCGCCTGATAAACAATACAGATTCGAAGCGCTTCGAAGTGCTTCGGATCCCATCACTAGCAGCAGCCGGGGAAGAAAACGGTAACCATTTTAAGAGTGCCTTCGCACTGATCCCGTTCCGCATGGAAATATCTACCTATGTCACGATCCAGCTGCGGTATTAAAACACTCCGACGCGTTAGTGGCCCGGGTTGAAGAATTTGGGACCTTTTTCATATAACTTTTGAACTATAACAGATATCCGAATGCAATTTGCACCGAAAAATGAGCAAAAATTATTCCCTCTAATGATGGATAATTTAACATATTTTACGTTTACTTAATTTTTCTCTTATCAATATTTTAACCACAATTGTTCTGAAAAGCTTTTGCAAAATGTTTATTTGATACTGTATTTTATGCTCTTTTTAAAATTCATGGTGTTGATAAACAATAGACTAGTTATTTTTGTATCATTACTTTCATAAATTAAGAAATTACATTTTTATTTAATCAGAATCTATTGTTCTGGTTTTCTTTTTTTGATTTTATCTTTAATGCAGTGTATGCATAGATTGGACTTAAGGGGCAACTAATCGGACGTGTCTTTGTTTGTAGCGGTATTTGAATTTTTTTTCTACAATTTTTGTGTCTGAATGTTTTAACCTTTTAGCTACTCAACGCCACGCCTATACCGGCTTCCGTGTATGCCATTTTTTGGAACGATGCGCCATTATTGTGGCTTTTACACGCAGGTGGCGAAATATCTCCCCGTACAGGGGTATAGCCCGCTGTCAACCCTGTCGTATCTAAAAAATTTGAAATTGAGACGGGTACGAGACCAGTCGACATTGTTTTCAATCCTCGTTACAGTAATCTGGGGTGCGAGTGGTAAACCAAACGGAGCGCGCGGCTCGCTTACCTGAGCCGGAAAATTCCAAATAGTTCTTTGCGACGTTAATTTGAAAGAGACCATCCCAAAATTCTTGAAGCTTGGGAATCACTGCTGTCCAGTGGTCGCTGGCAGCTCTCTGAATGCCGGGGCGGTGCAAGAAGTGGCTTTTCGCATGTTTCCATATTCGATTTCTCTTACAAGCCTATCATTATATTTTCCTTAAATTGATTCCACCCTTATCGTTGCTTTCGCCTTATTGTTCACCAACACTGCTTTGATGTATATTTGGTTTACTCGTCCTCGCCTTTGCGCGTTACAATTTGATCTGAGAAAGATTGCACGGAACAGTCTTCTGTGTAGACCTTCTCGCGCCTCAGTTTTTATATTTATTTATTGCGGGCGCCTAACGCTCGCGAGGTGTGCAAACAGAAAAAAACTTGCAAGTACCTTTAAAACAAAAATATTAATTGCTGAGTAAAATTATTTTCTATGTCTCTGTGTAAAATAGACGGTGGTTTTGAAATAATAACCCAGAACTCCATTATTCGAATAACAATGGAAGCGATTCGAAACGTTCGTTACCGAAAACCGCTGCAGCTGCTTGATGTACGATGTTAGTATTCTGCCGTTTTTATACATAAGCAGAAACAATTTTCTGAAGTGCTACATACAAAATAAGCTCAATTCTTGGATGGTCCCTTTTAAATTAACGTCGCAAACAGTTATTAATTAAGAGGTTATACCTAGTCAGCTTGCGAAAAAGAACGCAATTTTGTCCCGCGTCCCACGAATCTAGCATCACTGGTCCCAGCCCTAGTCACGATCGGTGACGCGATGCGTTCCGAACGTGGCCGAATACCGAGCGCGACCGAACCAGACAACGGGTGTCTGCCCGCGACGAGATCCGAGTGTGACCGAAGTCAACTTTCAAACGGAGGTACACCCCACGAGCGTTAGGCGCCCGCAAATAAATAAATATGAAAATTGAGGCGTGAAAAGGTGCACTGCATTAAGGATAAAATCATAAAAAAAAAGAAAACCAGAACATTAGATTCTGAGGCCTGCAGAACTAACACATAATTGAATAAAAATTTCATTTCTCAATTTATGAAAGTAATGATACTGAAACACCTAACCTATTGTTTATCAACACCATGAATTTTAACAAGAGCATTAAATAAAGTGTCAAATAAACAGTTTGCAAAAGCTTTTCACAACAATTATGGTTAAAATATTGATAAAAGAAAAATTATGTAAACTATCTTAAAATATCCATCATTAGAGGGAATAATTTTTGCTCATATTTCGTGCAAATTGCATTCGGATATCTGTTATAGTTCAAAAGTTATACGAAAAAGGCCCCAAATTCTTCAACCCGGGCCACTAACGCGTCGGATTGTTTTAATACTGCAGCTGGATCGTGGCATATGTAGATATTTCCACGCGGAACGGGATCGGTGCGATCGCACTCTTAAAATAGCTACCTTTTCCTTCCCCGTTTGCTACGTCAATTTTTTTAAATGAAGCATTCAGGCCCATCACAGGCCTATATGCGAGTTATTTATTGTCAGAAATTAACATCATCACAAATTGAGTAGTATTATATAGAAATATACAATTTTACATAGGTAGTGAACACAGTACAGTATTGTTTTGCTACGGGCTCGGTTTGGCGTACACGATTAGGACCTTTCGCTATCCTCACCACTTCTGTCTCACTCTTGTCCGGCGAAGGCGAGAGCGAGATGGAACGAGAGCGAGCGAGAGGCACTGAAAGCGAGCGAGGACGGTACGAGATAGACGACGCGTTGATGTTTTGTCTCGCCCCGTCTTTCGACCGCCTGACACTCCGCCTTTTGCGTGCGCGACGAGCGTGCGCGATGATCGCAAGCGCTTACCGTGAGCACGAAAACCATTTCGCAAAATCTTGACGCAGGCCCGGCTCAAGTCTTTTTTGCGCCCTAGGCGAACTTGTCAAATTGCGCCATTTATTATAATACATTTCTTTGAGATTATTTATAACTTTACTCTGCAAAATTAGGCAACTGCTAGGGCGTAAGGTTGAAAAAGGGCGCAAAATGGTATTTTCATTGTTGGCATTCTTGAAAATAAACTTTTAAATGAAATACTACAAATTGTACTGCAACTGTTTTAAACTACGAATAAAAATTCAGAGTAAGGTCATCAATAATCTCAAATAAATGTATTATAATATAGGGCTCAATTGGACAAGTTCGTCTAGGGCGCAAAAAAGACTCCTGCCGTGCCTGGTTATCTGACCGTGGCGCGCATGCGTCGAGCAGTCTGAGCGCTCGCGCTCGTCGCCCACGCCCGCCGCGCACGCAAAGCGTTCCATCTCGCTCCCCCCTTCGGCCAGAAAGAAGCGATAAACGAACACTCGGAATTGGGGCTCCATTCACGATACGGGCTCAACGCCGGTCCCGACCAGCGAGCCGCTAACGAGGAAATACGGTAGATGTGTGAGTTATACTATATAGGCCAGTCTTTGGTTATCAGCCTTAAGATTACACGTCAGTCTTTTGATTGCACATCAGTCCTACATATAGTGTCTCTATCTTAACTATAAGACATAGAAACTGTATACCGTGTAGTATATAGTATGAAGTACTTCCATTTGAAAGGCACTTATTTGCTAAATTTTTAAGTTACTAGGCTTTACAAAATCATCAATAATTGTAAGCTCACTAATTTTTGGCCCCTTTAAAAAAGAGTTTATGGAATACGGAGGTTTTGCTTTGCATTGTTATAACATGGTGTTACGATGCTGCTGAAGAGATGGGCAGAACCAAATTACATGGTCCAAGCCCTGTGAGTTGTGGCCACAGGTGCAGACTGCGTCCTGTATGATACCCACCCTTGATAAAGATGCTGCAAGGTTGTAGTGATTGGATCTAGCCCTGTTAATCCGTAATGTGACGAAGTATCTTTTTATTATGAAACCAGGGTTTTCTGTTGTTAGTGTAGAAGTTTTGGAAGTATAAGGAACCCTTAAATGCAGCCTGACTCTTCTATTTTACTTCGACCTGTTCGAAGGTTTTTATTTTGAGGTGTTGAACGTTATCCGTATAAGGGATGACGTCCGGACGATTATGGAAACAATTGGCAGCAGCTTTAGCTTCCAAATCTGCAGCTTCATTGCCAACAATACCCACATGCGATGGAACCCACATTAATCAGACGTCATTGTCCCTTGCTTTATTTTTGAATTTGTGGAAGCCTATTTTGATGTTGGCTATGTATCAGTTAACTGTAGAGTTAAGAAGTTAATCATCAAACTCTGTAGTAAGCTAAGAGAATCAGAGCAGATTAGGTATGATCTCGTTAAATCCATGTTGGCATAATTCACTGCAAGTTCCATGGCAGTACATTCTGCAGATAAGACTGAGGTCATCTTTGGTAAAGTAAGAGATAATTTAAGATTGGCCTGCGGAGAGACACAGGCAGCGCCAACTGAAGGACTATTTTCCATTTTGGACCCATCCGTGTATATGACCAGATGGTCCTTAAAATGACTATGTATTATGTCACTGAATATTTTGTTGACATCTGAATTTAATTGTAAAGTTCCGTTATACTTTTCCATGATTGTAGGTTGGGTCATCTGGATCGTATAATCCGTTGTATTACATATTAGGTTTGATGTGATGTCAATGTATGGTATGAATTCCTAAATGAAGTTGATACATCTGATTATCATCCTGTCGTCCTCAATGCCAGGGTTGGTTCTGTGAGATTGTGATTTGTAGGCTTCACAAAGCTCAGGAAATATTGGGTTTAAAAGATGAGAGCTGTTGGATAGTACTTAAATTAGATATTTAGATCCCAGGTAAGTGATTCTATCCTCAATGTAGGGCATTTTGGCCTCAGCCAAAGATCAAGAGTTTTAAGCTTCGACTCATGTTCGAAGTGGTTCGAAGTTTTCGTCATATATATATATAGATTCGAAGCGCATCGAAGTGCTGTGCTTCAGATCACATCACTATCTGTTACATCAACACCTTACGCTCTCTACTGGCATCTAAAAGACCGTACACTTTCATCATCAGCTCATAGATGGCGGAAGTATCGGTGCATGGTTGTAGTGGAATGCGTCCGTGAGGTGCTGTTGCCGTTTTACCTATTGTGTGAGCACGGGTTGCAAGATTAAATGATGACCCTGTATACTTGGAACAGATTCGAGTAGTATGTAAAACAGTACCCTTTAGAGTACAAATCACGAAATACCTTTTCAGCACTCATTAGAAGACTGTATACACAGATTCAAAACTTCTGTTCACCTTGGTGTTCACCAAAACTAAACTGCGCTTGCGATCCTTGGCACTTGTACACTACCATTTTCACTCTCTATTACTTTCACAACCTCACTGTATTTCTACCATGGATTATACACGGCGAGACTATAAAAACGGAAATTATATCAAACTTAAGTTCCAGTTATCAGGAAAGTGACTTGGCAGCCAACATTTTCTGTTCTTTCTATAACATCAGATTGTCGTACTGAGTATGTGTTGGCATGCTTTGAGTTATTAATTGCATACATCTGTCGAAGTACTGCGAAGGCTTCTTCCTGACGACGACGGTAAAGTAAGTATCTAGGACTTGCTGGTAATAAACCCATTACACAAGCCATGATTAAGTTCGGAATGCCTCCTAATCCTGTAACTACTCGCCAAGAATATGGTCGAAATCGTTTATTTTGAAAACGTATAACCGGAGGCAAAAACAGCCATGACAGTCCTGTTTACAATTAAAACAATACATTTAACAAATTTAATTTCTTTAGATTAGGAACTTAATATTTTGTTACAAATAATCAAACAATGATCATCATTTAGAATTTAAAATGAACCAATATTAGATATGCATAATTTGTGATATTTTTTTACTATGTTTACCGAAAGTGGACACAGAACCGATTATTCCTAGCGTATCCAAAATAACCAAACAACTGCCCCTTTGTTTTGTCGGCAAGAACTCGATCAAGTAGACCCTTAAGACGACGTTATTACCAGCTAATCTAAAGGAAATAAATTGATAGTCTGAATCAAGTAATTGTTCGTTCCTAGAAACAAAGATTGCCTTCATACGAAATACGTTATTCATCGGATATTTAAGATGCTTATATTTTTCTTACAAATGGTTATCGAACATATTTCGTTAAAAATAATTTTGTTTTGCAATATTAATACAATATGTTTTCGTTAAAAACAATCCCAGATAACACACAATATTTTAAAACGTCCAATTTATGTTTGTTTTTTATCGGAACGTTTTCCAACCTAAGCTAAAGCTTACAACCTAGCTTGACTGTATTCCGTTTTAATTAATTGAATTCAGTGTCCATTTCACCTATAATTTCATTGGTACACACCTTAATATGGGAAGGAATAGCTCGTTAATATGGAATGACTCATCCTAATTACTTTAAGGGCGTACTCTAGTATAACTACCTGTTTTTCAAAGCCATCTGCGCGAATTTATTTAACAAAAACTATAAGTTTATACTATCTGGCGTTTTGCCTGCGTATTAATGTATGTTTGAAGTAATATTCAGAATTTTTTTAACTTTTTTATCACACATATACATAGATATAGTCGGTAACGCAAACTTCTTCAAAAAAATTCTTTTCCGACGGGTGTTGGTGTGGGAACTGTTCTAGTCATCCAAAATGGAAAAACTAACAAGGGAAGATCCCGAACCCGAAAATTCAAAAAATTTGAAACTTTGTAGATATGTAGGGGATTTCCTTCTGATTACAATGCAATTTTTTTGCTGCCCAAAATCACTCCAAGGGGATGAAATTAACCCCTGAAGATTCGGCTATTTTTCGATTTTATTTTGTAACACAATCTGTAAGAGATAGAAAAAAAGTTTCAAGACAAAAGTTACTTCTTTCAATTAGATCTATCAAATAGTACAATTTTAATCAATTGTTTAAACAAATAGAAAAAAGTTATAAACAAAAATATCAATAATGTTTTTTAAAATTCGGGTTTTCACGTGAAATCTAAACTGGATGTTTAAATAATTATGAAACAGCATAATCCATATTTTTGTCCATACAATTTCAACTATTCTTGTATTGCGGAACTGTGCTCCGCGACAATCGAAGAACTTTTGGATCCCATTGTAACGTGCCTTAAGCTGCACGACGAGCAATGTTTTTCTAACATTTATTAGGAAATAATACGCGACGCGGAGTAAGAAAGTAAGATAATTTATGTTGTATTTGTTAACTCAGACAGATCACTTGTTAATATTTTAATGAATACACTTATCTACTACATTGATGGTTACCGACGTGATACGTTATTTTACACTCATCTTTTTCAATCTATTCTTTCGCATTACTCCTCGGTCGTCTGTCTGCCGGCGTCTCTCGACAAAAGACGCTCGCCAGCGTCGCGGACGTCACGCCCGCAACTCCATCGTTACGAACCGCGCAATTTCCAAAGTCTACGACTCAACATTCCTCCCCCACTTCATGGATGATGTCGTCGGCACGGTCCTACGTCCATCCTTATAGTTTGGACGTGGTCGTCTCAAGAGGCGTTCGGAACGCCGGACAACTCTCCCCGGAGCCGGAACGGCCCCTGCTGAATGCTCCGGGTCCGCAGCAGTGGCCGACGCCCCTGCTTCTCCCGACGTTGCGGAATCTGCACTACTGGACGGTGCCGGAACGGACTCCGGCCGCACCGTCAGTTGCTCCGCCGAGGGCAGCCATTCTTCCCCGATAGGCTCCGAGATTCTCTCCGGAGGCGTCCCACGGTTCCAAATCTGATTGAAATGTCTGATAATGTAACATCCCTCAATGCTGACTCGAGCCACGGTGGCACCTATCAGTCTGTCAATTGTGCCGAGGACGCGTCTCCCATCCGACAATCTGACAACTACCGGTTGTCCTGCAACAAAAAGACGTGGCTTAACGCCGTGATGAGAGTCAAATTGCCATTTCATTTTCTCTTGGCGACGGTTGAGCACCGCAGGAGTCCGCGAACATGGCCGCATACACGACAAGTCGAGCGGAGTTCTGAAGGTTCGCCCAAAAAATACTTCGGCCGGGGACTTCTGGTTGGGGGCTGCATCACAGGGCTTATAGTTATACGTGTAAAGGAACCTGTTGATCTCGTCCTCTAACTGTGCGGACGAACTTGGCTCAATCGAGCGTTTCAGCGTGCCAACCATTCTCTCGGCTTGGCCATTTGATTGTGGGTGTCCTGGTGGACTACGAAGATGAAGGATGTTGTATCCAGAGCACAGTCGCGCGAATTCCTCTGAGGTGAATTGGGTACCATTGTCTGAGACAAGAATTTCTGGTGGACCATAGCGACTGAAGAGTCTTCGGAGATAGCGGCATGTTGCAGTCGTTGTTATTGTCGAAAAATACGCCGCGTCGACAAATTTTGAGTAACTATCCACAACAACAAGAATCCATTGTTTATGAATAGGACCCGCAAAATCAATATGAACCCGCGTCCACGGTTTCTTGGTGTCTGGCCATGGATGTAAGGGTTCTTTCCGCGGAGCTGCCGTAGTCTGACAGCAATGTTTGCAATTCTTTACGCATCTTTCTATGTCCTCGTGCATAGCGGACCAGTAAAAATATCGACGCGCTAGTTGTACCATGCGGCGAATTCCCGGGTGCGCTATGTGCAGCGTCTTCAAGACCACCGGGCGTATGCTTCCTGGAATCACGACTCTATCATCTAAAACCAACACCTTATCAATGATTGACAAGTTTTCTCGTCGGCGGTAGTACGGTAACAAATTTTTGTCTTTAGTATCGGACTTCAGCCAGCCTGTTTGCAAGCGGTCCATAACCTCCGCGAGAAGTCCGTCTTTCAGGGTTGCTTGCTGGAATTGCTGCCGAGCAACATGAGGCAGGAGCTGCGTCGACTCCTGCACGATTTGCAGTAGCTCTGTGTCCACTTCCTGGAGTGCAGCCACCACCTCTTCCATATCCGGATCCGAAACGTCCTGTCGGGCCTCTCGAATTAGCCTTGAGAGAGCGTCAGCTTGTCCAAAATCTTCGGTTCTTATGTATTCGATTTCGAAATCGAAACCAATCAACCGAAGTGCCCATCGTTTCAGGCGGTTGGCCGTGGGTGTGTCCAATCCCTTTATTTTTGACGTTCTAAACAGAGTCAAGAGAGGGCGATGATCCGTCTGTAAAATAAAGTGACGACCATATATAAATTTCCGAAACCGTTCCACGGCAGTAACCAAAGCTAAAGCTTCTTTTTCAATCTGGCTATAATTCCGCTGTGTTTCGGTTAATGTCTTGGACATATGGAAGACAGCCTTTGTCTGACCATCTGGAGCTCGTTGTAGACGAACGCCTCCTATACCTGTTGGACTCGCGTCCGCCGCAACAATCAGTGTTAGTGCCGGGTTGTAGTGAGCCAACAGAAGTGGTCCTGAAAGTGTACTCTTGACTGTGTCGAAAGCTCTCTGCAAATTAGAATTCCATGCGAAGGGCGCATCTTTCCTCAATAACGCCTCGAATGGTGCCTTCAGCAGATTCTGCACAAATTTCCCGTAGTAGTTAACGAGACCCAAAAATGAGCGAAGTTCCTTTATGTTCCCTGGTGTTCGCATGGTACGGATTGGTTGGATCCGTGCTGGGTCTGGCTGAATACCGCCACCCGAGACAAGAAAGCCGAGATACCTAACCGATGATGTACGAATCTTGCATTTCTCCAAGCGAAGCCGGAAACCCCACTCCTGAAGGCGGGTCAAGACCTCATTCAATCGAGCGTCGTGCTCTGATCGCTCGCGTCCACTGACAAGGATGTCGTCTAGGTAGACCAATATTCCGGGTATACCAGAAAGCGCCTGCTCCAGGGTACGCTGAAAAATAGCCGGGGCTGGTTTCAACCCAAAAACCAACCGATTATACATGAATAACCCGCGGTATGTGTTAATTGTCGTGTACTTCCGGCTCTCGTCGTCAAGCTCCAAGTGTAAGTAAACATCGGAGAGATCCAGTTGTGAAAAAATTGTGTTCCCTCGAAGCTTGAACAAGATCTCTTCCATATTTGGAATTGGATAATCGTCCGCGTCCAGTGCGTCATTGAGGTCCGTAGAATAGTCGCCGCAGACACGGATTTTTCTGTTGGCCTTACGCACGACGACGATAAGCGCGACCCATTCCGCAGAATCAACCGGAGTAATAATTCCGCTTTCCACGAGCCTATCAAGCTCAATATTTAAAGGTTCTTCGAGGGCTAGGGGCACCGGACGACGCGAGACATGAACAGGGCGAGCGTCTGGTTTCAGCCGAAGATAGGCTTTGATCTTTGTGCATTCCCATTGCACCGTTAAATAAGTTAGGAAACTTACTCCTTAGGAGTCCTCCTGGACCGTGTTCACGCATTCCTGGTTGTCCGAAACTCCATGATTATACGTGATTAACCCAAGCTCGTCAATGGCTTGTGCGCTGATAAGTGCGATATTAGGGCGATCAAGAACGATAACGGGTCCCCTCGTAATTGTTTTTCCGTAGCTCATCGTGGAGTAGAAAAATCCCTTGGTTCGGATTGGGTGACCCGAAACGCTTACGTAAGAAGCACCGTATGCTTTCAGCTTTGGATGGCCAATCCTTTGCCAAGCCCTCGTTCCGATCGTAGTCACGTCTGCTTCCGTGTCGAGCTGCATCTTTAATAATTTATTATTAATAAAAATGTTTGCAAATTTTTGATGTTGGTGTCCTGTACCGAGGACTCCCCGCAGTGTAATAACGTCAACCTCACTCTTTGTTTTTGAGAAACACGCTTTCGCGTATTGGCCGACTTTCCCACAATGATGGCATTCTGCCTTCCTAAATGGACAATCGGCTGGCTTGTGATTTGTCGCCCCGCATCCGTGACAATGCGTATCGGCGTGATCCGCCTTTCGATGTTTTTGGAAGGTTTTATTATTTTTAATAATACGTTTTGGACCCTTACCTTTGCCTTTTTATCGCCCTGCTTAATCGCATTGACCTCTGAAGAAGGTGGATTTTCAACTCGCATGACGTCTGCCTTGCGTTCTGCGTGTGTATGGCAGATTTCCTGAATATCGCTAAACGTGCATGATTCCTTTTCTGCGACTAGCTTGAACAGAATGGTCCTCTCTGAGTGATACGTATGATCGCTGAGGGCAAGGGCTGTTAGAAGAATCTTGAGATGATCAATTTTGAAATTGTCGAATTCGAAATTATCTCCCAACAGATTCACTTTGTCGAGTACCTCGACGGCCGTCATTGGCGGTGTCGCCCGAAAATTCAAGGCTTCGAACCGCCGCTGAAACAGTGTTTTGTTATCGTGGAATTGTTTCCCTAAATGCGCAACGAGCTCCGCAAGGAGCAACTCGTGTGGTTTCCTTGGCGATAGACGGCTAAGCAATCTTTGATACTCGTCATCGCCGAGAGCATTGACGAGTAGTTCTTTGCATTCCTCCTCCGACAACCCTTTCGTTCCCTCCTCGAAGGTGCCGGCATGGCGTTCGTACCATAATGTAAAAGTTTTACCTTTTGCAGGATCATGAACAAACTTGTCTAGTCGAGTCGAAAGATTCGAAAACTGCAATGATTTCGCCGACGGGTCTGTAGTTTTGGTCAATGATCGAGTTCGAGACGCCGAGGGCGAGGCAGTCTCTTGTTTCTGTGCCGACAGTAAATCCGCGATTTGCTTCTGTGATTCCGCTAGCTGTCTTAGAAGAATTTGTTGATCTTGGACCATTTGTCGTTGGCTTTGAGCCAACGAGGTTAGGAACTGTTCCATCGTGACACGTGGTTCAAAATTTCCGCAGCACCAATTGTTGTGTTTGTTAACTCACAAGGGACGTTCGGCAACCCGAAAATTCAGAAAATTATGAAACTCGGTGTGCAAATAGAGTAGTTCATCCGTAACACAACCCTATTTTTTGTTGGTGCCATAATGCAATTTTTAGGGGTGAAATCACCCCTTGAAAATAATTCAGAATTTTCTTTTCCGTGGAATACCTCGAGAATGGTGAGAGATATCGAAATGAAGTTTAAACAAAAGTTGCATCCTTCTTTTATATCTACAAAACCGCGGAAAAATAATTTTCGAAAAATCCATATTTTTCAAGTTACCCCCATCACCAACCCTTAAAATTAAGTTTTTGTATAATTAAATATAAGCTGAAATACCTCTGGATAATCTCTTTTCATACATATAAGTGATTTATGTGTTATATTTTTTTTGCGAACGAATAAAGCCTCTATTACCAAATTTGAAGTCCATTTTGGCAGTTTCCATTAATAACATGGTTTCTTAAAGCCATATTTAGATTATTATTTATGTAAAGTTCAGACAGCTTTCAATTATTCAAGCAAGGCAGTACGCACCTAAAATTGCATCAAAGGTAAAACTCATTAAAACTAATCAGTGACGTGCATGAATCAGTATGATAACAGCACATTCGTACATGCATTACTTGAAGTGTAATCTTATTAGGCTATTTTGGAAACCACACGAACAATAAATAATGCTTGAAGATGTACAATGACTTTGCAAAATACATATGTTATTGAAATGACGCAGAATCGCATTGATGCCGATAACCTTGTCGAACCTTCCGATTTGCATAATGCGTATGTATATGAATTTTAAATGATTGTAAATCAATTTTACTTTTACATCACACTTATAACATATATATAATATTACAGTTAATATTAAATTTAATTATAACATTATAGCACTTTTCATTAATGAAGTGGCCGCGTAAAGTAATATTTAAACATTCGCAGTCCCTTTTTGTACATGTTGTATTGTTTGATTATACATTGAAAGAATTATACTAATAGAAGACGATAGATACATTGAAAATTACCCTTTGTAATTGGTACAATAATGATTGTCTTCGTAGAAATGATTGAAACAAAAATACTTGCCACACCATGCACATCGCATAAAAGCCGGCTCCCCACAAATACTACATTTGGGTATAATCTTTTCATTCCTGAAGTAACAGAAATCTACAGGATTTTGAAATTCGCTGGGATGCGTTTCTAGATATCCGCTTTTAGGAGTGCATTCAAGATAAAACTCATTACAGCTAAACCACACGATAAATAAATAATACGTAAAGATGTACAGTGACTTTGCATCATTTTAATTGTAACTGATAATATTCTTGTGCCTCATTCACTTTTCGGTAAACATGTTTACGTACTCGCGTCTTTTGATTGATATAAATATTCCCGAGGATGCAACAAATGGCAGTTGCATTTTTGAAAGCAGTCAGTTACCATTCAATTGGAAAACGTGAGTGATCATTGTTTGAAAGGCTTTTCTTTAAAATGCAGTCGATTAATGTTGCTAACGTAATAGACATGTTAGCCACTACATTTCAAATTGCAAGTATAATACAGACACCTATAAACTCGGTAAAAACGGAACTGCACAATGAAATTCGGGACATTATAAAAGAGTTCCAAAACATACATTCCCTACCATTAATTGAACATTATTATGTGCTCGATTTCGCCGATCCATCCGAACCACATGGTGCACAAGTTGTAGAGTACATTATGCCTGCAGAAGAAGAAGACAGTTTTGACCCTGCAGAATGTACTGTTGATGATGAAGGTGGAAAAGTTGACTTAAGTTATAAGAGAAAAGCAGTGACATTTTGGAAAAGTGGAAAAAAAGCACGTTGATCGCTTACCAGTGTACAGAAAAATTATCGCATGGTTAAATCTTTGCCGCAACTATATAGGTGGGAGGCGAGTGTAGAGAGAGGTGGAACAAATGCATATAAATTTGCACTTATTGCGGAATATGTACTGCAAAAGTTTGAAGAAGCTTGTGACAGAAGATCTATTGTTCATGACATGAATTTAAGATTGTGGGCCTTGGAGGCAAAAGACCAGGTGGACCTACCCCAATTCGTGGCAGGTAAATGGTGGATTTGGTACATTAAGACTGCGCATAGAATTGTGTCCCGCAAGATAACAACATTCAGGACGCAATTTACGTTTGAAGATATTGACAACATTAAAAATATCGCAGAATCGTTTGTTTCTCGCGTAAAGTCTAGCATCCCAGATGTCGGAGTTGAAGAAATTTATAATGCAGACGAGAGTGGCTTCAACCTTGAAATACATTCTGGGCGAACATTGGCGAAATTAGGAGTGAAAATGGTAGAAGCGACGATTCAATCTGTATCTTCTACAACGCACAGCTACACTATAATGCCTATTATATCAGCAAGCGGACGTCTTCTTTCACCACTACACATAGTTTTGAAGGAATCTACAGGAACACTTGGTCCGATAGTGCAAAGAACTCTATTCCGTCCGGTTAATATTTACATCGGAGCTTCAATGTCAGGAAAACTCACGTCTGAACATTTTAAAACTTGGTTTACCGAAGTGTATCTACTGAATACTGGCCGTAGAAGCATGCTCCTACTCGACTCGTGGACGGGACACTGCCCAAATGAGTTACAGCAGTTGATTCCACAAGACAAGGAAGTAACTTTTTCAATGATTCCAAAAAAAACGACGGGCATCGTTCAGCTTTTAGATGTGTTTGGATTCCGGATTTGGAAAAATTTCGTGCGGACATTTTCGGATAATGTGATTCTCCAAGAGAGAGATGTCAATTTGCACTTACGTAATGAAATAATTAAACTGCAGTCCCTAACCCACAACCAGTTTTCTGCGCCTAGATTCAAAAACCTTTTTCAATATGCTTGGTTTAAAAGCGGACATCTAGAAACGCATCCCAGCGAATTTCAAAATCCTGTAGATTTCTGTTACTTCAGGAATGAAAAGATTATACCCAAATGTAGTATTTGTGGGGAGCCGGCTTTTATGCGATGTGCATGGTGTGGCAAGTATTTTTGTTTCAATCATTTCTACGAAGACAATCATTATTGTACCAATTACAAAGGGTAATTTTCAATGTATCTATCGTCTTCTATTAGTATAATTCTTTCAATGTATAATCAAACAATACAACATGTACAAAAAGGGACTGCGAATGTTTAAATATTACTTTACGCGGCCACTTCATTAATGAAAAGTGCTATAATGTTATAATTAAATTTAATATTAACTGTAATATTATATATATGTTATAAGTGTGATGTAAAAGTAAAATTGATTTACAATCATTTAAAATTCATATACATACGCATTATGCAAATCGGAAGGTTCGACAAGGTTATCGGCATCAATGCGATTCTGCGTCATTTCAATAACATATGTATTTTGCAAAGTCATTGTACATCTTCAAGCATTATTTATTGTTCGTGTGGTTTCCAAAATAGCCTAATAAGATTACACTTCAAGTAATGCATGTACGAATGTGCTGTTATCATACTGATTCATGCACGTCACTGATTAGTTTTAATGAGTTTTACCTTTGATGCAATTTTAGGTGCGTACTGCCTTGCTTGAATAATTGAAAGCTGTCTGAACTTTACATAAATAATAATCTAAATATGGCTTTAAGAAACCATGTTATTAATGGAAACTGCCAAAATGGACTTCAAATTTGGTAATAGAGGCTTTATTCGTTCGCAAAAAAAAATATAACACATAAATCACTTATATGTATGAAAAGAGATTATCCAGAGGTATTTCAGCTTATATTTAATTATACAAAAACTTAATTTTAAGGGTTGGTGATGGGGGTAACTTGAAAAATATGGATTTTTCGAAAATTATTTTTCCGCGGTTTTGTAGATATAAAAGAAGGATGCAACTTTTGTTTAAACTTCATTTCGATATCTCTCACCATTCTCGAGGTATTCCACGGAAAAGAAAATTCTGAATTATTTTCAAGGGGTGATTTCACCCCTAAAAATTGCATTATGGCACCAACAAAAAATAGGGTTGTGTTACGGATGAACTACTCTATTTGCACACCGAGTTTCATAATTTTCTGAATTTTCGGGTTGCCGAACGTCCCTTGTCAGACAGATCACTTGTTAATATTTTAATGAATACACTTATCTACTACATTGATGGTTACCGGCGTGATACGTTATTTTACACTGATCTTTTTCAATCTCTTCTTTCGCATTACTCCTCGGTCGTCTGTCTGCCAGCGTCTCTCGACAAAAGACGCTCGCCAGCGTGGCGGACGTCGCGCCCGCAACTCCATCGTTGCGAACCGCGCAATTTCCAAAGTCTACGACTCAACAATTTATATACTTATGTCTCTAATTACATATAGGGCAAATATATCAAGTGGAAATAGAGGAGAAGAAGGGAACTGTTAGATATAACTTATCCTTATTGGAACTTTTTATTTTTAACATAATTATCGAACTTTTCTCTTATTTGCTCACCAAACAAGCGAGACAATGCAGGCGTTTAATAAGCGATTTAAGTATAGTTAGATAACTTTGAAAACACTTGTGTGATTATGAATTATTCTACATGGTGATGAAACTCTTCAAAAAAATGTTGAAAACGTAAATATTGCTTACACCACGCACATCGTATGATAGCATAATTGCCACATATGGAACAACGAGGTGGATGTATGAAATCTTGTTGTGAAAAAGCGAAATCTACTGGATTTTCAAACTGATTTGGTTTCTCAACAATATATCCACTTTAATACCATGCGTAAGCAAACACATCGTGATACTTTGGTGATGATAGTTGATTATGAATAAGAGACTGTAATTTAATGACATTATTCCTTGCATTTAGCTGCACATCGTAATTAAACAATAATACACGGTCGGAAAATTTTCGTACAAAGTTTTTCCATATCCGGAAACCATATACATCAAGCGGTTGTATCATTCCTGTAGTTTTTTTCGGTATTGTGAATATTTCCACGTGTTGATTAGCTGGTATACCGTTTCGTAATGTAGATGGACAGTGACCAGTCCACGAATCCAATAACAAAACGCTTTGAGATCCCGCATGTGGTAGATATACGTTTGTTAACCATTCCATAACCAGTTCATCTGTTAATTTTCCAGATGTGGACGCCTGTATATAAACATTCCACGGTCAAAACATGGATTGTTGTACACGTGGACCAAAATTACCATCCTTTTCCTGCAGGACAATAAATAGCGGAGAGAGTAGTTTCCCAGAAGCTGATATTGTGGGGAATATGGTAGAGCTATGTGTAGTAGCGGATATAGATTGTACGACTGCTGTAACACTTTTGGTTCCTTGTTCAGCTGAAGTACGGCCCCAATGTAATTCCAGATTGAATCCGCTTTCATCAGCATTGAATGTATTGTTTGTTCCGATATCTCTAATACGAGGTTTTACATTATTCACAAAAGTCGAAGCAATTTCATTTAATTGCGTGGTATCTGTACCGTATGATCTGGTAATAAATTTGTTCACTTTTCTTGAAACTATTTCATACGTTCTCTTAAAATTCCAGATCCAATGTCGAGATGCTTTAAAATTTTCCAACCCTGTCTCTTCAATAGCTTGTAAGGCCCATCTTCGAAGGTCCAAATCATGAATAATGGCATGAGTTTCAATCCCGTCAACAAACTTATTATACACATATTCAGAAATTTGTGACAATTTTTCCCGACGTGTCCCTCCCCTGTTTACCGTTTCTTCCCATCTAATGAAATCAAGGCAATTTTGCATAGATATAAAACAAATAGATACGAAGCACCTTAACGTAACAGTACATCGTTTACCACTCACTTATACAATTGATATACGGATAAAACTTTTTGAAATTTATGTTGGACAGATTGTAAAGAAAGCTGTCTCTTCTTACCACTCTTTCAAAATGCAACAGCCTTTGTTTTATATTCTAAAGTCACAATACCTCCTTCTTCTGGTATACACTGCTCTTCTTCGAACTCTATCGGTTCTAAAAGTTCTTCGCGTGTAGGTACATATATATCATCCAGAAATTCTACAGAATGTGGTCTAAACGGGTCCAAAAATTCTAATGTAACATCAGCTTTCATTGAAAATGATGTGCCTTCTTGCGATTTAATGAGCATGTCTTTTATTATGTCGTGTAACGTGTAACTTCTCTATTATTAGTAGGCGTCTCATTATTGTTCTCAATTAAGAATGTTGTCATAAGTAAACGAATTAGATTTGCAGGATGTATGGGAACCATTTTCGACACTACACGTTTGTTACACAGAATTAACGTACATTTACTGTTAACACCTATACTTAAACTACAATTAACTAGTATTTCTTATTGTTAATGAGTCTTTACTCTTCAAATGCCTTCGATACTACTGGCAATAATAACGAGTCGAAGCATTTATTACTTTTGTCGTCAGGACAAACCTATAGAACTGATAATACCTATCTAATATACATATGGCATATATGTATGTATCTTACTTTATCACGTCTGAAGAAAACATATTTTGACAAATGTCTTACTAAAATTGATTATCTTTATTTTCCTTGAAAATAATGTATCATCCGATAAGAATACTAATATATGTATTCTCATTATTAATGCTCGAGAGAACAATAGACATGAGATAATACTTTGATGGGAGACAAGTGTTTTCAAAGTTATCTAACTATACTTAAATCGCTTATTAAACGCCTGCATTGTCTCGCTTGTTTGGTGAGCAAATAAGAGAAAAGTTCGATAATTATGTTAAAAATAAAAAGTTCTAATAAGGATAAGTTATATCTAACAGTTCCCTTCTTCTCCTCTATTTCCACTTGATATATTTGCCCCATATGTAATTAGAGACATAAGTATATAAATTATCTTACTTTCTTACTCCGCGTCGCGTATTATTTCCTAATAAATGTTAGAAAAACATTGCTCGTCGTGCAGCTTAAGGCACGTTACAATGGGATCCAAAAGTTCTTCGATTGTCGCGGAGCACAGTTCCGCAATACAAGAATAGTTGAAATTGTATGGACAAAAATATGGATTATGCTGTTTCATAATTATTTAAACATCCAGTTTAGATTTCACGTGAAAACCCGAATTTTAAAAAACATTATTGATATTTTTGTTTATAACTTTTTTCTATTTGTTTAAACAATTGATTAAACTTTTACTATTTGATAAATCTAATTGAAAGAAGTAACTTTTGTCTTGAAACTTTTTTTCTATCTCTTACAGATTGTGTTACAAAATAAAATCGAAAAATAGCCGAATCTTCAGGGGTTAATTTCACCCCCTTGGAGTGATTTTGGGCAGCAAAAAAAATTGCGTTGTAATCAGTAGGAAATCCCCTACATATCTACAAAGTTTCAGAATTTTTTGAATTTTCGGGTTCGGGATCTTCCCTTGTAAGCTTTATTTTCTTTATTATGTTTGTTGTTACGGTTGGAACCACAGAGGCCCCTAACAATAAACATTTGCAGAATGACAGCATTTTAAAGAAAAATGTTCTGTTTGCTCATAAATTTAGCTGTTTTCGTTCTGTAGAATTAATTTTATACAAAATAGAAACTCGTCCGAGGTTCCAACCATAGCGACAAACATAATAAAGAAAATGATCCTTAGTTTTTCCATTTTGGATGACTAGAACAGTTCCCACACCAACGCCCGTCGGAAAATAATTTTTTTGAAGAAGCTTGCGCCACCGACTATATGTGCGATAAAAAAAGTTCAAGAAAATTCTGAGTATTACTTGAAACATACCTTAATATGCAGGCAAAACGCCAGATAATATAAACTTATAGTTTTTGTAAAATAAATTCCAGAAGATGGCGTTGAAAACGGGCAGTTACATTATTGTATCCCCTTAACCCCTTGCCTTACCCAGGCCCGCATTAAAGGGTGGGCTGCAGCCCCGGGCCCCACTTTCCGGTGGGGGGGGGGGGGGCGTTCTAAGCGATTAGCTCACTCTATCTTCATTGGAAATCTCCCGCTGCTCAACCACGGGGGGCCCTCGAAGGTTTGATAGCCCCGGGCCCCAAAAATCTTAATCCGGGTCTTGCCGTACCAATTAGCAGGGGAAAATCCGAGCCAAACTAGTTTGGGACGACATAATCGAATACTGTGTAAACAGTAATGTTTCGCGTTCATGAAGAGAACATTCATGTTTGGCCCGAATTTAATTCCACGAGTCTGGCTCGTGATTATCATGCTTGGTCCAAAATTTTCACCACGAGTGGGACTCGTCAAAGTACGGCAAGGGATTAAGCATCGCACAGTGGTCCAATTTGCCCTTTGGCTGGCCGAAAGACAATTTAAAAAATTTTACCTATTTATAAGCTGCAAAATTCTTGCTAACCAACGTAGTTGGATATGTGAGAAACAATGCACCGATATTATTTTTATTATTTGTGCACTCATGAAGCAGTGTTGTTCGTCGAAAATTCGGAGATTTTATGGCGCCCGTTTCTTTTTTAACCAGTCTGTGAAACATCGTTCGCTTATTAACGATTTTCAAACGTTTTAAGAAAATGGTGTAAATCCTTGCATTACGGAAGCCTTTCAGTATCATTTATTTTTGTTTTTTTTTTCCTTTTTTCCTTAGTATAATTATTCAGCTTCTATTTTTTAAACATTGAAAACATTTGTAAGTACTTTTTTTTAGTTTTTATTGTTAAATTCAACAATTATTGCCTTTTCTTTAGTTTGTTTAAATTTTTTTTTAAAAACATGAAAAATTTTGTTTTAAAAGACCTGTATAAGGTATTATTCGGAAACATCCTAAATCTACTATGCCTTGTAAATAATTTTGGCCAGCCAAAGTCAGCAAATTGGACCACTGCGCGTCGAACACGACTCGCTGTCACTCGATGCCCGAACCAAGAACCAATGTTGTAATGTACCTCGGCCAACAAAAATTAAAATTTATATAATTTTCAGTTTTTTCTGAATAACAAAGATTGCAATGAATTGTTGACCCTTCTGATAAAAATGAGTTCAAACAGGAACTCAATCCAACTATCATGAGTATTTCAAATAATAATGCATTCCGTTTCGACAAAATGTTTACGTGTGCACACATGATACTTGTAAATGTTACGAGAACTGTAAAGAGAAGATGAAATTGTTAAATACAAAAGAAAATCAGCTCTTTTCAGAGCTACCAAGTTTAACAAACGAGGGACATAAGGGGTGCAGGAGTTACAGGACTATCTAACGACTAAAATCGACAGTGTCTTTTGGGTTGGATTGCTTAGATACCAAATAATCACCATACCGACACATTTCACAGCTTTTTATGCATGCTTTTACGAGTAATTTAAACAAAATTGTCAAAATGTTGAAAATCATTGAAGTTATTTAACGCTAAATATTGTCGTGCGTAGCGCGCAGCTGTAGTCCGTGTACATGGTCGCAGGAAAAGCAAAATGCTTTGGGGTGGATAAATTCTACACTAAAAATTACAGTGTGGAACTTTACTACTAGAGTCACACATGAATCAATTTTTTCCCCACATTTTTATGGAATAAAATCGCCTTTTTTCAATTATAAAATGTTTTACAAACATCCAATGTTGATGCAGAAGTTTCACAGCTTAGAGAAAGGAATTCTACACCTCCAGTTAATATTTCAAGTGATAATATTCATTCGTTCAAAAGTTATGATGTATGCGGTGTTAAAAATGTAGTTTCGAGATACACTGCTTCAAAGTCAAGTCCCCTTCACCTATACTACTCTGCGAGGCCGTTAGTCGACGGTGCACTCGATTACGTTCAGCGCTATAATTTCCGTAATTATTCGAATTTCCTCGTGAAACTTTATTGTAAATGTTCACAAAGGATGACGCTTTCAGAACTAATAATAAAAAAAATGATTTTTCGAGATTTCAATAATCCTGTACCCCCTTAAGATGATATCTACTGAACATGATCATTGCTTTCCATTCCAATTACAAACCTACAACCACTAAACAATAATCCCCCAAAAACTTCAAAAAAGTAAAAAATTACGCCAAGTACATGAAATCAAATGAATCACAAAAGTAGAAGATAAGAATAATAATTACAAAATAAAAAAAAGGTGTGAAATCAGAATGAGCTGCCAGTACATAAAGGTGCTTTCCAACTGCGCTTAAAATGACACAACTACATATACATAGCTAAAATGTTGAGTTCATAAATTCCATTACTCATATCACGGACATTTTAATTAACCCATCAAAAAGAATCCCATTTAAAAACATTGTCGTAAATTAACTAATAGCTTTACAAAATTAATGATATACAAAAATTGCGCCAATTTTAACAATGGCTATTTATACAAACAAAAAATGTATTAAATAATATTAAGCAGTTATATTTTTATACAAATAAATATTTTAATACGAATAAATATTTTAACGCGCCTGACTTAGAAAGAAAGAAGGAGTCTTGTTCTTCGCTAGGAGAGTTTTTCTCCTTTGCCACACGTTTTGCGGTTTCAAAGCAATTTACATCCCACCGCTGTCACCAGAATTTCTGTCCTGTAACGTTCTCGAACGAGACGTTGCCGTTAGTTACAGGAGATTCCACAAGTAGAGCGGTTTACCCGTGGAATTGTGGGATTGGTTCGGGTGGCGTGCGACAAAGAAATGAATTTCACGAAACTAGAGTCCTTCTTTTTACGTTAGGTAACAAAATAGATTTATTCAAAAATGGTTTTGACGCTAGGTCGAAATTGAACATATAATACGACACGGAGTCGTGAGATTTAGTAATATAATTAAAGTAAAGAAATTGCGTACGACGTATCGGTCGGTATTTAAAGAATATTGCTGTGATTTAGGTTTCAACGCACGGTCGGCAATAAAGGATGATTTTGACGCTAAGTTGATAATAAAGAATATTACGCTAATTAATATTAAGATTCGATTCTAGATCGTTTAGTTTAACATAAGATCTCGACGCTCAGTCGGATTGCGAGACTAGAAAAGACGCTTGGTCTATTTGGTATGTTTAAGTTGAGAGATCGAGAGGATTCCTTCTCTTCGATTTGTAGTGGCTTCCAGTTGCCTATCAGCTTGCCCACGCTTTCTAGGATGGTAGCTGAGTGCTAGTGAAAGCGATCTCAGATGGTAGCCAGGTAGCCTGTTAGGGCGTCTCCGGATGGTAGTTGGATTCAGTGGCTTCCTTCCTTCGGATTGATAGTGAGTTTTCTGGTGCCTATTAGCTGGCACCACGCTTTACAGGATGAGGTGTAGGGGCTAGTTAAAGCGACCTCAGAAGGATTAAGGGGCTAGTTAAAGCGACCTCGTATGGATGTTGAGGGGCTAGTTAAAGCGACCTCGGATGCAGGTTGAAGTTTGGAAGTCAGGACGATGATTTTAGATAAACTTATGTTAGACTGAGGGGCTAGTGAAAGCGACCTCGGTGTTGGTTCGGTGGCAGAACCAAGTCTGCTCTTTGCTGCTGGCGGGCCTCTATTTATACCAGTTTGTGATACTTGACCCGCACCAATCACTCGCTGTGCGATCTCGCGCACCAATTAGAATTAACATCCGGTTCGCGCCACTCGCGCACTACACACGGTTTATTCGGCGTCCGGTTGATCGTGCGGTCTGCGCACGCGCGCTTGGTTCACTGGCGCCACTGTGTTCACTATTTGAATAGGCGGCTAAACGCATGCGTTGCCCGTCACTAGTTTGATTCGCGCGCTGTTTGAATACGCTCTCGCGTGCGTGGTATACTAACCTAGGTATAATATAAACGAAATTGACAATATATATATGGAAACAAAAGGAAAAATTTATGGTGGTAGGTAGCGGTACGTTACATTGAACGTAAACGAACATGTAAACTACAACATTATGAAAGTCTTTGATAGGCACTTTGCTACGTTAACTATCAGTGGAAGTGGACTGTAACTGTATAGCAAGTAAAACAACAAGAACATATTGGATACATAGAAGCATATTTTAACCCAGACGTGTTTCATACTTCTAATCGCTGGCATTACAAGTTATTAGAATATATGCTTCAATGTGTCTAATATCAATTCGTCATATCAAAATCTATATTACAAATTAAAATAAGCATAGTAATTGTCAAAATCTATATTATAAATTAAAATAAGCATAGTAATTGTTAAGCTAAATCATTTTATAAAGGTAAAAGGAAATTCAAAATTATTTGTAACAAGGTTGAAAACAAAATATTACTAATGGGAAGCATAGTGATTAAAGTAAATAGACTAAGAATATTTAAAATATGTATTCGTAGGAAGTGTAAAATTCTTTAAAGTTCTGCAACGAAAGTGAAAAATACTCGCATTTATTTACATTTTTTTGTGAATGCCAATGAGACTGTGGAAATTAATGAATTGCGGATTTTAAAGTATTGCGTAAGGATAAAACGAATGATACCGCATCACTTTTTAAGAATAATTTATACACTTCTAGAATTGCATTCGGATAGATCTTGAGCAAACATCGGCTTAACTTTTCACGTTTATTTTATGTAAAAGTTTATAAGTATTATCACGTATTTTATTAATTATTCTGGTCATACGTTGTTCTCCCAAATAGCAGCAAGATAAAGGCGGCGGTAGGATGAGAAGAAATGGTTTGTAGAAAGAAAACGAAATGAAATAATCGTTTGATATTACTGTATTCTCGTTGGTAATATTTTTATTTAAAAGCACGAGAGCATTCTCATCACACATATCTAATCGTTACACAAATTAATATTCCGTCACATTATTGTCTGCTTTTTAATGAAATTAGGAAAGAACGTAGCATAAATCGGCTTCAAAAATACTATATTACACGTATTTTTTTGTAAAATACACGTATAGATCAAAACGTGGCCTTTTCCTACGGATCGTTGTACCATCATCTTCGGAATCACCATTGGAAGATAAAAAATCTCGTTTCCTCTGGGCGTTCTGAAACAATATTATTAAACGATACATTTTGAAATGTGTAGCAACTCGTACAAGACATATTATGCAAACATACAATTTCTACCTTTTTATCCCATATCCCATAAGCTTTACATAACAACTCTAAATTGCTGGAATACAATATTATTAAACGATACATTTTGAAATGTGTAGCAACTCGTACAAGACATATTATGCAAACATACAATTTCTACCTTTTTATCCCATATCCCATAAGCTTTATATAACAACTCTAAATTGCTGGTATAAAAATAAATATCTGGCAATTTAAATGCAATGCAATTTGTTACAATATATATTATTTTGTACATGCATGGTACAAATTTCCAGAAACTTATGAGAAAGATGCTTTTCTGTCGAACCTTCTTCGAACAATTTCCAAGTCTGTGATTTTACATAAAAAGTCTATTATTTCCAAGTCTGTGATTTTACATAAAAAGTCTATAAAAAAATTTTGGCGACTTACCTTATTAATTGAGACAATAATTCAGTCTCCTATTTAGTGCAAAAACTCGTGACATTTCAAATTTTAACAACTTACCTTATTTAACATTTGCCAGGTTATGTAATAATTGATTGACACTTGGTAGATTATCATTTGGTAGGTTATAAAATATATATCATCCAAGTCATTTAAGAAGGAACCCACCGACAGACAAGTTCAGACCTGTTCTGCGCATGTTGGCGCTCATTGGTGCCGAAACAAGTTACTATTGGCTATAACCCAACCAACGCTCCCTCGGAGCCAATGAGCTCATTTTACATGCGCGAAACGGGTTCCTTCTAAAATGACTTGGAGTATATATGTACAAAGACGGACGACGATCCCTGCCGAATGATCCCAAGAGTCGCCAAACGAAACATGTGTTATTAGTGAAGGTGTGCGTGTAACGCGTATACGTATTATGTCGACAAAAATTCTGACTGGAGAAAAGAAAGATGAAGGTGTGCGTGTAACGCGTATACGTATTATGTCGACAAAAATTCTGACTGGAGAAAAGAAGGATGAAGGTGTGCGTGTGACGCGTATACGTATTAAAAGAAGGATGAAGGTGTGCGTGTAACGCGTATGGAACGCGTATACGTATTATGTCGACAAAAATTCTGACTGGAGAAAAGAAGGAGAAGGAAAAGAAGAATATTTTCTTACCCGTTTCTGACAGATCCATGAGACGATATTATGATATCTCGGTCATGCGTGGACAGATTTTATTGAAATTGGTCTTATTTGAAAGCTTATATGCGGTTTACATAAGAAAAATGTCTTTAAATTTAGAAAATATTGCAGGCGTGATGAGATATTAATGTATAAATATCAGAATTAGGTTAGAGTGTCTCCGCGACGAGTAAAGGTACACGGTACCGACAGTCGACATATACAGGGTGTCTTTCATGTACTTGGCGTCGAGACGCTACCGCGTCTCTAGATAACATCCCGAGTTTCCGAATAAAATCTTCCTCTTCTGAAAGTAATAGCACTAACGGTTACTAATAAAAATCCATCTCTTCTTTATAGTTCTTATAAAATTTACAAGTATCACAAGTAAACACTGTCAATACAGAATGCATTACATACCCTGATAACTAGATGTCTGCAATCTGACGTCAGATTGGCAGCAGGGTCTGCCGTGAGAGCGCAGAGCCTGACGTCAGATCCGTAGTCATCTGTGTCCGCATTAGGATGCGTTCTGAGGTACAGAGCCTGACATCAGGACCTGACGTCAGATGGGCAGCAGATTTGCAGCAGATCCTGCTGTTCGCCTGACACGTCTAACAGCGCCATCTGAGGGTCAGAATTGGCAAACAATTCCCTACCCGTGACGTCACACGGCCGTCCCTACGCACCAACACATGTGTAACGTGATTGCTGTAGGTGTATCCCTACCCCTATATAACCTGCCAGCAGATTCTGCAGTTCATTAAATAATTAATTCTACTTATTTCCAAAAATATTTATTTATTCTTTAAAATCGTTACAGAATAATATAAGTAGCGCATATAAATTCAACGAAGAACATTCAATATTTACATTTATAAATCCATATACAATACGTCCCGTAACCAGTGGTACATATTAGGTGCGATATCAGAAAATTTCCTATATTTTCGACTTCGTTTTTCTGCAGAATCACCATATTCCGTATTGTGTTAGCGCTGAAAACAAATAGAACATTAGTATAAAATTAAACGTAACGTATGAATAAACAGGATACATGCGATACTTACTTCAGCTCCATCTCCGCACAGCACACAGCCCAGGCGATCATACATGCTCCTGCGAACATTAACATTTATAAGAAAACATATGTTAAATTATTATTTACGAAACAAGACGCTAAAAATTCGCACTTCGCGCATAACCCTATTTTTCTGTCTTTCAGATAATGTGACTCTCGATTTTCGCGACGTAGATAATTGGAAATTATTCAATACCATAATTACGTTTGCTTTCTGGATACTTCGAGATGATTTGTCTGGATATTGATGCTGAGAATCGCGTGGAATATTTTTCGGTTTTGTCGGCACTGACTGACACTAACTGCCACTGCCAGTGACTGCCACCGGCCCACCGCCACCTCAGACCTCGCAAACGAACGCAAACTGGACGTAGAGTCTTGACCAATCACGAGTTTCGGCACTATAGCGCAGCCAATCCGAGCGTAGCCCATTGTACTGCCACATTGGTACACGTGTTACATCTACATACTGTTTGTTCAAAGAGGTATCCGTTGTGTTTGAAGAGAAACGCTCGAAAAATATTCCACGCGATTCTCAGCATCAATATCCAGACAAATCATCTCGAAGTATCCAGAAAGCAAACGTAGTTATGGTATTGAATAATTTCCAATTATCTACGTCGCGAAAATCGAGAGTCACATTATCTGCAAGACAGAAAAATAGGGTTATGCGCGAAGTGCGAATGTTTAGCGTCTTGTTTCGTAAATAATAATTTAACACATGTTTTCTTATAAATGTTAATGTTCGCAGGAGCATGCATGATCGCCTAGGCTGTGTGCTGTGCGGAGATGGAGCTGAAGTAAGTATCGCATGTATCCTGTTTATTCATACGTTACGTTTAATTTTATACTAATGTTCTATTTGTTTTCAGCGCTAACACAATACGGAATATGGTGATTCTGCAGAAAAACGAAGTCGAAAATATAGGAAATTTTCTGATATCGCATCTAATATGTACCACTGGTTACGGGACGTATTGTATATGGATTTATAAATGTAAATATTGAATGTTCTTCGTTGAATTTATATGCGCTACTTATATTATTCTGTAACGATTTTAAAGAATAAATAAATATTTTTGGAAATAAGTAGAATTAATTATTTAATGACCTGCAGAATCTGCTGGCAGGTTATATAGGGGTAGGGATACACCTACAGCAATAACGCTACATTTGTGTTGGTGTGTAGGGGCGGCCATGTGACGTCACGCGCAGGGAATAGTTTGATAATTCTGGCCCTCAGATGGCGCTGTTATACGTGTCAGGCGAACGGCAGGATCTGCTGCCCATCTGACGTCAGGTCCTGATGTCAGGCTCTGTACCTCAGAACGCATCCTAATGCGGACACAGATGACTACGGATCTGACGTCAGGCTCTGCGCCTCAGATCTGGTTATCAGGGTATATCTTTGGCGTAGAATCTGGACAATAACATGCCTAATAGTAGGGACATTTGTCAGCCAATACAACGTAACTTAGCCAAGTTCACGTAAAATGTTCGCTAACATTGTTCGCCATAGTGTGGACCCAGGGCAAGATGTCGTGAATGGTTTAGGTAAACGTCTTTAAAATGTTTACGAGATGTCTGTATGTTACTTGGGATCGTTGATTTTACATTATGTATTCAATTATGTAGACCTAGATACAAGCTGCCAGGCAAGACTTACCCTAATCCAAGTATAAATATGCATAAGTTCACCAGGAAAACTGTTTGTGCAAAGGATAGAGAAATTGAAGCGCAAAATACGATGATCATGGTAACAGGAATTGCCCCTTTCCGTCCAAATGCGTCGATTATTATTCCAAATAGAAAAGCGCCGATTGCCATTCCTATTCAGAAAGATAAAGTTCTACATGTTTAATTTTTCTTAATTTAATCTACTTCTCAAAATATCCCTTTTCACATAAATAGGTACTACCGATAACAAATTTGGAAATCGTTTTTTTTTAATTTTGTGTCCATAGATGACAAAATAAATTATATGAGATAAATTACATAGTAATAAATAAGAGAGGCGAGAACTTTACAAATTACTGATCCAAAAAATTATCTCTGTTTCTTTCAAAAATGATAGTAGCAATATGTCTCTCTAATGGTCCATCTACCAAACCTCAGTACTAGCCCATCGCAATCCCCTCCCTATTGTCGAGAATTCTACGGAACAAGCAAACTATATGCATGTAGTAAACTAATCCTTCTACCTGCTCAAAAAAAACTCAAGTCGTTTGCTCCAACTTTGAAAAAGTTATTCTGTGTTAAAGGGTGTACATACGTTTTGCAGTCACATCCGTTTTGCAGACTTTACTTAATTCCTGAATACAAATATTTGTGACAGAAAGACTACAGATATGATACAGGATTTGTTATATTCGATGATGAAAGCAGACTGACAGCAGAAAGTTAACAGATTGTACTGCCTTAACCTGCGAGCAGATTGGCGGCAAGGTCTGTTAATACAATTTAATGGCAGAAATCGATCAGAGGCTGTGCAACGCGATTTGGGGGCAGATAGGCAGCAGAAATCGAGCAGATTCTGCTGACATAGCCTGCCATTTCATCTATCTATATCTATACTATTATATAAAATTGAAGTTGCATACTTTGAAATGCGGTTTCTCAGTAAATATGAACTGTACCCACAAGTGTATTACATCACTTTGTTCGTTTTGGTGAGAGGAAGGTTCTAACGTTTTTATTTTTTTTAAATAATAGTAGTTCACGACGCGACCGCCAGGCGGCGACCGGGCGAGCGCTTCTCGCTTGCGAAATAGCACCGCGGCGGGAATAAGTGGCCGAGGACTCGATCATTCAGGGCTCTCGAGTACCGCTCGCATTTGCCGGCATTTCACTGCGGAGTATATATTTGGTATACCCGTCTCTAAGATGACTGAATGAATAGTTATCATTTCATCTTTTATATTTGGAAGAACTTTTTTTAAAAGATTAAATAATTATTTTGAGCCTCCCTGGCATTCAATTGACTAACAACCTGTTAAGTAAAATATTACAAATGTTATAATACCCGTCTAAATACATGATTTTCCAACTTTTCTTTCTTCCATAAAATATGATAAGAATCAGATCTTTCAAATCGGTCTTATAAACGTGTTCTATATATTATTTACGCTTAAGACTTTCGGACTGTTTTTAAATCTCTACTATTATATAAAATTGCCTACTGTGTCCGCATTAAACTATGGTTTTGCGGTCAGATCCTGACATCAGGATTTGCTTGATTTCTGCCGCCAATCTGCGGTCGGTTTTTGTCATCAAGATCTGATTGAAATCTGATATCAATCTGCGGTCAGATCCTGATGTCAGGCTCTAACTGCAGAACCATAGTTTAATGCGGACATAGTAGGCCCCGAATCTGATGTCAGGATCTACTCGAATCCGCTGCCAATTTGCTGGCATACAGCGGTCAGTTTGTTTACTGGGTAAGTATATGGCCGACACTGTACATGCGAATAGCCAGCGGCTGGTGCTCGAAAGCGATAAGGCAGACATAAAACTGAATCATTCATTAATGAAAAATGATATCTCTAAATTCCTAATTTTATCTTTAAAGTAAATTATACAATCTTAATCATTTCCCTACCGATTGCCTGCGCGGTTTGATTTCTGGAGATTAACTGACACGTGTATAGAGACAACAGTTGAACTGTGCAGTGTGCAGACTGCTGAACTGATCAGATTTTCTGCCGCTTCTTGAATTTGACCTGTACCTACAGACCTACCTATCAGCGAGAACTGAATGTACTTAGTTTTAAACTGTCGCATAAAAAATGAAAGCAAAAATAGAAATTACTGATTACTGATATCTCATTATGGTATATTTTCTTAATTATAGGAGAAACTCGTTTTAGTGACAATAAATAAGTTTCGATATCCATTCTTAAATAATTCAATCAATATTCTTTTTCAAATTTCAGATCTACCAGAATACTTTTATGTGATAACGTTTTTCTTTTAGGTTAGGGTTGACTAACTGGTGGCTCACGAACCACCGGGGGCCCCTCCGCCTTGCTGCCTCGCTGAACGCCCCCCCCCCCCCATACCGACCAGACTCTGACAGTCGCAGCCGATTCCTGCTTCTTTCCTTCTCTTTTCGACTGCGATCGTCAGAGTCTGGTAGGTATGGAGGGGGTCGTTCGACGTGGTAGCAAGGCGGAGGCGCCCCCGGTGGCTCGCGAGCCACCGGTTAGTCAACCCTGTTTTAGGTAATCCTGTTACGTAAACGTAGATTTCTTCTACCAAATTTTTCAGCTCCTTCTACATTCAGCTCTTTTCTTTTTTACCACATCATTACACATTATTCACACGACACTAAATTAGTTGAACTCATAATTCTATAGCTTTTGAGCTTACAAATTCACTTTCTATCTTCAATTTCGATATGCATAGGAGTTACATGTATATACCAAACAAATGACTCAAATATAGAGACTCCGTATCTGTGTAATATAAACTGCTCAGGCAAGCTGGAGAGGAAAAGCTAAACGTGCATAGCCCGCTGATGAGAGAATTTCCCTGTGAAAAGAAGAGAAAACTTGGTCTATTTTTGAGTACATGTGATTCGTGAATCAATCCTGTGGTCCATAAACCAATCGTCTCACATCAGGTTGAATTATAGTCCAAATGAGATCGTGTTTGGACTTATTTTTACCAAGAAAATCTCGCCAATCAATGAGATAATGCTAATTTTGATTGAAATTTGTTAGGTGAAATAATAGTGGATGACTTATCCCGTATGTCGATTTTATCGTTATTGGCAGCCGGCCGCAAGTAGCCAAAGTCTCAAAATTTTATGTAATTTCGCCCGCTCCTGGTAGGTATATTCCGTTCATAGCTTTCCTCGAAAGGTACGAACAAAAAGCAATTACGATTTACGACGTCAAACAATATGGATCTACTACTGGAAGAAAAATGGTGTCAAATTCCGTTTAAAGATCATGACCAATTACGATCTGTAATCTAGTAACGAAAAATTGCGGTACTATTTTAATCTATTTCAAATTTTTCTGAGATTATTAAAAGTAATGACAATACTTTTTTATGTAATATCATTTTTTGGAGTAAAAATCACAACCTCTACATTTCTTTAAGGAGGGACTCCTATTCTTCGGGCTAAAACAGAGCAAAATTTGGGATTTTTTTTAAGAAACTAGCGATCCAATTCATCTGAAAGGAGCATGTTTTTATGCATCCTTCAAGAAGTTGTAGTTTATTTATTCATTATAAATATAGATTTTTTAATCTGCATATCTACCTAAATATGCATGATCTACCATCACGCCGCGCAAAATTCGTCGTCCACTGGTGTGCATGATATTTATCTACCAGGTAATCGAAAACAAAAAAAAATAAAAATGCACTGAAAAGTAAAGAATAAGTTTTTTCCTTATTTAATCTATGACTCTCAATTTTTTTATGTCGGCGCCTCATCATTTGCGCTGTGTAAATCTGGTGCCGATTTTAAAAAAATTAGAGTCATAGTTTAAATAAGAAAAAAACTTATTTTATACTTTTCAGTGCATTTTTATTCTTTTTAATTCGGTTTTAATTTTTTTTAAATTTTTGAATTTTTTACTTTTCAGTTATTTAAGTTATATACAGTATTGTCTCCCTGAGGGGTTGAGTACACGATACGGACTTTTCGCTAGCCCCATCTGTTTGGGATTCATGTAGTTCCATACACGGCCACACTCATTCTCACCGCAGCAACTCTCAGACTTAGGTTGGCTACGCTGATCGACGATCGATCCACCAATCAAAGATGTGGACCGACGATCGATCCTCCAATCAGCCGCAATTGATCAGCCAATCAGATCTCTCCACGTCGGTCGACTCTCGAGAACATTCGAGACGACGCGTAGAGATTTGCAATCATCCATCTTGAACGCTATCTTGTTCACGTAGTGTGCACGGAAGGACGTATCGCGAGTCATTTTCTATCGTCACCTTGTGAATGCTCATTGCACTCTATGCAATCGCTCATTAAAATATATTTGCTCATCTCGATTATTCTCACGCTCATGCGCTCATCAGAGTAGGCACTCGTCGATTGTGGATCGCCGCGAGTGACGCTCATACGTGGCGGTGCGAATTTCAATCGCGTTAATTTCGTGCATTAATACAATCGCGAAACGGCTCACGCTCAGTAGACCTTTAAAAGCTCATGCTCATTGTGTGTGATGCATTTTAAATAAACAGACCCAACTAATTTCATGTACTGCTGTGTTGTGTGCACCCTTTCACCGCCGATCCTAACCTCACTCGCATCCAGCACGCTCACCCGCGAGATTCTCAAACACCATCACTTCTGTCACACTCTTGTCCGGCGAAGGCGAGAGCGAGATGGAACGAGAGTGAGCGAGAGGCACTGAAAGCGAACGAGGGCGGTACGCGACAGACGACGCGTTGATGTTTTGTCTCGCTCCGTCTTTCGGACGCCGTGACACTCTGTCCTTTGCGTGCGCGACGGGAGTGCGCGATGGACGCAAGCGCTTACGGTGAGCATGGGAACCGCTTCGCAAAATCTTGACACAGGCCCAGCTGAACTTTTTTTTGCGCCCTAGGCGAACTTGGCAAATTGCGCCCTTTATTATATTACATTTATTTGAGATTATTTATGACTTTACTCTGCAAAATTAGCCAACTGCTAGGGCATAAGGTTGACAAGGGGCGCAAAATGGTATTTTCATTGTTGGCATTCTTGACAATAAACTTTTAAATGAAATACTACAAATTGTACTGCAACTGTTTTAAACTACGAATAAAAATTCAGAGTAAGGTCATCAATAATCTCAAATAAATGTATTATAGTAGTATGTCTATGCCGATTCTAACTCAGGTCCTCTGAGGGGAGCGCGGGGGCGGGTGGTAAGTGGTGGCGCGCAGGAGATTGCGGTGGGGGGAACTTTAAGCGCGGGGACAGCGGAGAATGGAAGACTGGCTGCGCGCGCACGAGCCGCGGAGTGGGGGAAGCGGTAATCGTGGAGGGGATCAGTCCAGGCCGAGCGGCCGCGGAGACCTCTCCAGACCTGGCCCACGGTCAGAAATTTTTCAGAGGGAGGGAATGACCCACAGCAGAATTTTTCATACCTAACCGAGGGAGGGAATGACCTTGGCCCACCCACGAAAAATTTTTCACACCTGACCCACCCCCGAAATTTTTTCAGACCTGGCATACACCGATCTAGCGAACCAATATGCAGCAGAAATTTTTCCCCCAGCGCAGAGAAATAATAATTTTTATCAGAAATTGTTTCGAGCGATGTCGGGAAAGGTCGACGTTTTACAAACCATATATTCGGGGACGGGAAAAAGAGAGCATTACTTAGTGGCACAAGCACAGTTATTTTAAAGCTAAATTCGGGGGAGGGAAAGAGACAGCACTACATAGTGTTATAATCGCATGCATTTTAAAGCTAACAGTATTTCAAATGTTTTTCAATCTTAATATCGCAGCGTATCGCGCGATCGTGTGTAATTTGAGTCCTCTGGAGCAGCCGTGCGGGATGACGTCATTTGGCGGCGCGAAGAAAGCGCGAATCATAGAATTATGCGGTGTCAGCTGAAATTTTTTTTCCAAACCAACAGACACTTTTTCCCCAACGCAGAGAAATAATAATTTCATGAATAAACGATTTAGCGAACCATTCTGTAGCAAACAGACATATTTTTTCCAACGCAGAGAAATAATTTTCAAATAAATATGTAACAAGCATTCTAAGGCTAGCATGTTTTTAAAGCGTTCAGATTTAGCGTCGCAGCGTATCGCGCGATGACAGGACGCGAAGAACGCGTGAACGAAATATAATACTATTTGAAACGTCGAATCTTAGAATTAGGTGGTGAGGAAAGAAGGAGGAAGATGGGTAAATAAAATGGAAAAGTAATATGTTTTAAATGATAATATACTGTTACAGTCAAAGAATATGAAAATAGAATAATAATAATAATAATTTAACATTTTTTCTTCCTACGAGCATCAGCTAGAATATCATTGATGGCACATGCTAACAGTTCGCAATCTACAAGATAATCCTCGTCGTAATATTCGCTATCATGTATTATTTTAGAAGCACGACGCGTATCTAATGTTTCGCAGGCAGCATCGCTTTGTTGTAGCACGTTAACAAAATTTAAAAGTTTCATCCGCACATCTTGTGCAGTTTCATACAACCGCAGATAAACATAGGCTATACACAGCTCAAGATTAAATAAAAATATTACAGTATTTAGTTTGAAATACAGCGACTTAGTATCTAGTGTTATCTTTACAATCAGAGAATCATAGAAAGAATTATGCGGAGTGGATAGAAAACATCGGCGATCCAATTAGAGAATTGTTATAGTTGCGCGATCGTATTAAAATCAATTCATGACACGCATTAATAATCACGCGTTTGTAGTCCTCGCAAAATCCCAACAAATATTTGAGCGGGATGCAAAAATGATTGTTCAATATTGGCCCATCGCGTCGTTTCAAGCCCCATCCGGCATTCTCCAAATTTGTGTCTTCGTCAGATGTCAGCGATACATAGTTTTTAAGCGTGTTAGTTATTCCAACGTTTCTGTTGTGGTCAATCTCCACGCCATTCAGCTCGTATCGAATCTCATCAAATAAGAACGCCACACAATTATTTCCCAACGTCACCGTTAATGCATCATTTGGCTTACTTATCGTCAATTTCCCCTCCACGTAGATGAAACTTTCACACGGCAATGTGTATAAATCCTGATGCTGTATAGGTACTCTTATCTCATCGCTGTATCCAAACGTCGTGTTGACGTATGGGTTGTATGTGTGAGTCTGGAGCTTGACGATGCGATTATCAAACGTCGGCTTCCCTCCAATGCTTAGAAAGTCAACAATTTTACTTAAATGCGCACAATGAATCCCAGCGATTTAAAAAATGCAATGTTCACAGCACTGAGCCTCTTCGTTTTAGCGTGATCAGAGCTGTTGCAGTTGTTGTTGTTGTTGTTGTTGCTAACAATTTCGTTTGGATGAAACGGGTTTCTGGTGTCGTTCAACACAAGCATCTCTTTCGTTCGCACCACGCGTATTATCGTCGTCGTCGCCGTACGTTTAGTCTGATGGTAATCTCTTCACCTCGAAAATCGAGCAACCGTCCATCTTGAACCACAACGCGTATCGTTAGATCCGTAATGACCCGTGCGGTGATCGGAAGGTAAATGATCAGTGCGGGCGTTTCCGATATCTTATATCCTGGTGGGATCCTCGGAGAAAATTCATGTATCGTATGTACGTGCTTCCCATTGTTGTACGCACCAGCGGTCACGCTACATTCTACGCGAATAATGTTTACGTTCATGATATTAATTGGATCGTCCGATTCGTGCCACCGTCCAGGTTCTAATACTCGATTCGTCGAGAATCCCAGTAGCGATCCAATGTTATTGGACTTTGTAAAGTCTACGGCGAACGAGCAGTATAACTCGCTTTTCATGGTGTTGTTGTTGGGGCGCAACACTATTGGATACGCATCGTTGTCACCACCATTGTTTTTATCATTGCCGCCGAGATTTTGAGGATACCGCTCGAGTAATCGCTGCTTCAAATACTTGGCAATAGCATCTAGTTCGTAGGACCCGTGGGGAATCGCAATGTATTCAAGAGTGACGTCGACGGTGTTGTTGTTGGTGTCATAGTTTACGGCGAAGTAGAATTTATCGTTACTCGAGTCGATGTTCGGTATTGTATGATAAGTTTCAAAGGTTGTTAGACCAAGCTCGTAATCATCATTGCTCAAATCTATGGGTGGAAAGTAGCTTACCGCGAGGGTGCTACTCTTGCCAGTAGTAAGGCTATACGAATTCTAATTCAAATTTGAGTTTCAAGGTCATGATAAGGATTTCCCCTGACCTTGAAATCCAAATTTGTGTTTGAAAATTTTTTCGAAATTTGTTTTGGAGGGGGGGGCTGCGGGGCGCGGCGGTGCGGGCGGGCGGCGGATGACGTCATAGAGATTGCGGAGTGGTGGGGGTATAGCGCGAGAACTGATATTATCGAATCGATACCGAATTGATATCGAACCGATACCGAAGTGCATCGAAGAGGAGAACCGCGGGTGAAGTGCTACTCTGGAGCGTGGTACAAACTGTCGGTAAGGAAGGAAATATTTCATTTTAAGATATTAATATAAATGAAAAAAACGGAATCTCGGGCGACGGGGCTCGAATCCAAGACCCCCGGCGGTACGAGTCAGCCGCCTAACCAACTTCCCCAACGCCAGCTCTCTGACATTAGTCTTTCCTCAATGGTACATATACCGAGCGTAATAATTTATTTTCATCAAATGATGTCGGGCAATGTCCGCTTTTTACGTGCAATCTATTGGAGGAAGAAGGTACATCGAAAGAGTTAGACAGAGATAGTACTACTTAGTGGTACAATCGTATGCATTCTAAAGCTAAATTCTGAGAGAGGGAAAGAGACAGCAGTGGTATAATCAAAGTTCTTTTAAAGCTAAAATTTTTCAAAATGTTTTTTTCAATCTTAACGTCGCAGCGTATCGCGCGATGTCGCGTAATTTGAATCCTCTGGAGCAGCCGTGCGGGATGACGTCATTTTTGCAGTGCAAATGTAATATAATACTTTTTTGTAATTTTAACCCACTCTCAAGGATAAAAGTCTCGACACGTGTTGAATGTAACATAATACTCTTTGGAAACGTCGAATCTTAGAATTATACGGAGTCAGCAGAAATTGCATCGGATGATTTTGCGCGCTAATTCGTCACACGTGTAAATCATAGAAAGAATGATGCTGTGTCAGCGGAAATTGCTTCGGATGATATCGGGAATGATCGGCTTTTACGTGCAATCTATTGGATGAAGGAGGTACATCGAAAGAGTTACACAGAGATACCAAATCGCAGTGTGGGTACAAATATGCGCTCTAAACTGTAAAAAGCCTCAAATCGTTGGAACACGTTGCGCGGATAATACATTACATTTACATTCCATTTACGGTTATGGAAAAATTCGCACAAGCAGAACGCCAATTGTTGGATCAATCTGCACGATTGATTTCACGCAAAGAATACCTCGCGTGTGAAGAACGGTGCAACGAGTGTATCGAATCTTTGGAAGAGCACAGCCGAGTGAAACGTCCTCGATTATCGATCGGTGTTCGACAATCGTTAGTTGCTCGAATCGCGCAGCTCGAAGGACTGAAATATTCGTTGCGCGGACGTTTCGTGCGTGAAGGTGCCGGACATTCGAGCACGGGACTTTTGTGGCGCGAAATAGACACTGCGTTCGATAGCCGCGTATTGACGCCAAACAGCGTGCCGTGCTAAATTCGAATTACATCGAACCGCGCAACTTCCTCCAGGATGCGGCAGCCATTGTGTTGGAGCATGTGCGGGGTCCTTTGAGGAAACATCGAAACCTCAAAGTGAACACGGTGTTCAACGGCGAATTTGTGGCAGGTGACAAGCATGCTTGTAAAATCATCAATACCCGAAACTGTGAACTCTTCGGTACAGCCGATCTGCAGGAGTGGTACCAACGATGTGTCATCGAACCAACCCTGGGGCATCGCTGGAACAGTTCCAGGAACGCGACAGCGGATAGGCATTGACGAGGATTCTCAATCTGACCGTCAATGTCAATAAATACAATCCGCTGCGCGCGGGGTGTCACTACAAGTTGCCACGGGAAATATCGCTGAAGAAAGCGACGATTAGCGTGAAATCCCCGGACAACGCGTGTTTCGCCTGGGCAGTGGTCGCTGCTCTTCATCCCGCCGACAGGCACGTTGACCGTCCATGTTCATACCCCGAATATTCTTCCATATTAAATCTCCAGGGCATTAAACTTCCAATGTCTCTGGAGCAGATTGGGAAGTTTGAACGGCTGAACAACGTCTCCATCAACGTGTAGAGCTTGGAGGCGGAGAGGAAGAAAGGGCCGACAGTCTTTCCACTGCGCCTCACCAGCCAAAAGAGGGATCGGCACGTCAACCTGCTGTACACGCCGAATCAAAAGCACGGCGATGTAGGACACTTCGTGCTGATCAAGGACTTGTCGCGGCTGGTGGGCATGCAGCTGAGCAAGCACAAGTCAAAGAAATTCATCTGTGATCAGTACGTATATAAACTTATGAAATGTTGAAATGTCTCATGAAAACAATTAAATAAATTTTTTTTGGGTTTACAGATGCATGCACTATTTCGGATCTGCCGAGAAGTTGGAGGTTCATTCGCTGGACTGTGGGAAGACGAACGACTCTGCCATTCTGCTGCCCAGCGAAGGCAACAATCTGCTCCGCTTTGACAACCACTGCAGGAAGGAGCGATTTCCTTTCGTGGCGTACGTAGATCTCGAGTACATCATCGAGAAAACAGAGGACAGTCGGAGGGGTGAGGAGGATCGCAAATTGCACACGTACCAGAAACATAAGGTGCATAGTATCGGCTATTATATGCAATGTTCGTACGATACATCGCTATCGATGTATCGATGTCGCCGCGACGCGGATTGTGTTTCATGGTTCATCGAAGAACTGAAAAATTTTGCAGACTTTGCCAAACCCGTCCTGACCAGTAATGTTCCCATGCTGGATTTAACTCTCGAACAGTGGACGGCATTTAGCAATGCAGCACACTGCCATATTTGCGACGAACCATTCGAGGCCAGCGATATACGAGTTCGCGATCATTGCCATCTATCCGGACGGTTTAGAGGCCCAGCACATTCGGAGTGCAATTTAAATTATAAAAATGCGTTTTACATCCCCATAGTTTTTCATAATTTATCCGGCTACGATTCACATTTCATTATCGAGGAAATATCTACCGCTTTCGAAGGTCACGTTGACGTATTACCCATAACTACAGAAAAATATATTTCTTTCACAAAAAATGTTGAAGATACGGCTGAATCAGACTCGCGAAATTGTATGAAATTGCGATTCATCGATTAGTACAAATTTTTCAATACCTGTTTCGAGAAATTAGCATCTTTTCTTAGCGCAGATAAATTAAAAATTTTACGATCCAAATTTGAAACATTATCCACCGAGAATTTCAATTTATTGACGCGAAAGGGTGTCTTTCCGTATGAATACCTTGATTGTGCGAACAAGCTGCAGGACCCATGCTTACTGCCGCGCGAGTCATTCTACAGTTCGTTAACGGGTGAGACAGTATCCGAGAGCGATTACGCGCACGCCAAGACTGTCTGGCAGCGTTTCGACATTAGAACCTTGGGCGAATACAGCGATTTGTATTTGAAAACAGATGTCTTGTTATTGGCAGATATTTTTGAAAATTTTCGCGAAAGTTGTATCAAGAGTTACGGATTAGATACAGCGCATTATTATACATTACCTGGTTTCACGTGGGATGCCATGCTAAAACATACCAAAATTACATTCGAATTGCTCACAGACGTCGATATGGTCATGTTTATCGAACGCGGTATACGCAGTGGTTTAAGTCAATGTTCCGGAAGATACGTACATGCCAATAACAAGTACATGTCATCTTACGACGCATGGGAACAGTCATCGTACTGGATGTACTTTGATGTAAACAATTTGTATGGGTGGGCAATATGTGAAACCCTGCCATACGCCAAATTTCAATGAGTCGAAGATGTTGCAAATTTTGATGTGTCTTCAATCGCTGTCGATTCGCCCACGGGATACATTTACGAGGTGGATCTGGAATATCCGCAACGTCTGCACGATGCTGATGCTGATCTACTGTTCTGCCCGACGCGTGCCAAACCACCTGGCAGCAGACAGGACAAGTTACTCGCGACGGTATACGATAAGCAGCGTTACGTTATCCATTATCGCAACCTGCAGCAGTGCACGCGTCACGGCCTTCGTATTACAAAGATACACAGCGTGCTCCAATTCGCTCAATCCCCCTGGCTCCGCAATTACGTCGAACTCAATACACGGTTTAGAACAAGCGCGACAAATGATTTTGAAGAAAATTTATACAAATTGATGAACAACGCGGTAATCGGTAAAACTATGGAAAATGTGCGAAATCATGTGGATGTAAAACTTTTAACACATTGGGAAGGGCGATATGGCGCGGAGGCAATGATCGCGAAACCGAATTTCCACAGCAGAAGTGTTTTTTCGGAAAATTTAATAGCTGTTGAATTGTGAAAACTCGAGGTGAAATTCAACAAACTGATATACGTGGGTATGTGCATTCTGGACATATCAAAAATTTGTTTCTATGAATTTCACCACGAACACATGTCTCCCCTGCACGGACAAAATTGTAAAATTCTATACACAGACACCGACAGTCTCATTTATCACATTAAATGCGACGATATCTACGAGACCATGAAACACAATATCGATAGATTTGACACATCCGATTATCCCATCAACAATCCATATAATATGCCGCGCTTAAATAAGAAGGTTCCGAGGCTGATGAAGGACGAAAATAACGGTGCGATAATGGCCGAATTCGTAGGTCTTAGAGCGAAAATGTATGCACTCCGCGTAGACGGTAAAAAAGATACGAAAAAGGCGAAAGGCGTCAAGACCAACGTCATAGCCAGGACGATAACTTTCGACGACTACGCGCAGTGTTTGCACAGGGAGATCGAAATGTTACGCAGGCAATCATGCATACGGTCGAAATTGCACAAAGTGTACACCATTTCGGAATCGAAAATCGCTCTAAGCCCACACGACGACAAGCGGTATATCGAACCCAATTCGACCGACACTCTGCCCTGGGGACATTATAATATACCATTGTAAAATAGAAATCATTGTAAAATATAAAATTCTTCGCACATGTATAGAAATTATTATATTTCTTAAAGCATCATAAATGGTGGAATTATGCATAAAAAATAAAATTGTTCACATGTATATGTATCATTGTATTTATTGAACCATATATTATTATAATGTTACAATACATTATTTTTATTTATCCAAGAATTGTGCGATTTATCAAACAACAGCAACGGCAACGGCAACGGCAACGGCAACGGCAACGGCAACGGCAACGGCAACGGCAACGGCAACGGCAACGGCAACGGCAAAAGCAACAGCAACAACAACTGCAACAACAACTGCAACCGCTCTAATCACGCTAAAACGAAGAGGCGCAGTGCTGCGAACATTGCATTTTTGAAATCACTGGGATTCATTGTGCGCATTTAAGTTGAAAAATGGATGACATTCTAAGCATTGGAGGGAAGCCGACGTTTGATAATCGCATCGTCAAGCTCCAGACTCTAACATCAACCCATACGTCAACACGACGTTTGGATACAGCGATGAGATAAGAATACCTATACAGCATCAGGATTTATACACATTGCCGTGTGAAAGTTTCCTCTACGTGGAGGGGAAATTACGAACTGAATGGCGTCGAGATTGACCGCAACAGAAACGTTGGAATAACTAGCACGCTTAAAAACTATGTATCGCTGACATCTGGCGAAGACAAAAATTTGGAGAATGCAGGATGGGGATTGAAACGACGCGATGGGCCAATATTGAACAATCATTTCAATTTTTGCATCCTGCTCAAATATTTGCTAGGATTTTGCGAGGACTACAAACGCGTGATTATTAATGCGCGTCACGAATTGATTTTAATACGATCACGCAACGATAACAATTCTCTAATAGGATCGCCGATGTTGGAACCAGAAATTGAATTACATAAAGTGCAATGGCGGATGCCTCATGTGACGCTGAACGACGTTAATAACCTATCGTTGCTACATACTTTTGAAAGTGGACAAAAGCTAAGCATTTGTTTTCAATCGTGGGATCTGTACGCGTATTCTCTCTTACAGAGCACGACCAAGCATTCGTGGGCCGTGAAGGTATCTGCGCAGCTGGAGAAGCCGCGATGCATTATCTAAAAAGAATTTCTCATCCCGGAATTTTACCCGTACGATGACTTGAATTTGGACTTTGACAAGAATAGGCACCCCATCTTGTTTCTTATGTATACGCAATTCCGTAAATCGTATTATGGATATAGTTCAGATTCACCGTGGCCGAATTTTTACAATTTGGCCCCCTCGTCGTGATTGATGGCTCGCGACAAAATGAGTCGATCAAGAATGGTTCCGTGGACGTGCGCATAGAATTCGAATGTAAAGAGAATGTGCCTGCAAATACTACAACCTACTGTCTGCTTCTGTACGATCGGTCGGCTGAATACAATCCACTGACAAACATGGTGCGAAAAATCATTTAAATTGCCGCGCTACTTGCCCGCCCTCTCCTGTGCCAAAATTTCATCGTGAAAATCGAGATGCTTTACGAGAAAGATCGCATTCACCCGTCTGTCTTGGAAGCGAGCGGACCTCTAAATTGTACCGATAATGGTCATACCGACATTTGTTGACCTGCAAGGGTTCATCGTTGATGGAAGATTTGTCGTCAAGGAAGTGGCTGTCCTACGAAGGGGAACAATTCTCTCGCACTATATTTTTGGGAGTTCGATGCCGCAATATCTTCTTACAAAATCTGACAAATCAAGCATCCGGTGGTTGGTGGCAAAACATCATGGACTACGGTGGGAAGATGGAGAAGTTCCATACAGTATGGCTAAACAGCTAATTACGAAAGCTGTTGCTGATGCGATCGATGAAGAAGATGACGCATCCCATATCGTATACGTTAAAGGGCTGCAGAAACGCGACTGGCTTGCGGATTTCCTCGATGAAAATACGAGAGCAGACGTGATCATCGAGATACTGGACATCGACTACGAGGATATCATATCTCTAAATAAGCTAAATGTAGTTAATACTCTGCGATGTGGCAGACACGCAAAGCACTGTGCCTTGCAAAATGTATTTAAAATATTCAACTGGTGGTCTAAACACCAGAGAGAAATGCATAAATAAATAAATATAATCAATTTTTAATGCATAAATGTTTTTTCTTCACCCATCCCCAACCCAACCTCCTGCTTGTGATGTACGCTAGATTAAGATGATGGTTGTAATTATTATGTAGAAGTAGTTCGATGCGGGATCAAAGTCGTACCATACACGTTCAATTGACGTTGAAAGTGGTACGATACACGTTCCATTGGCGTTCGATACAGTTCGATACAGTTCAATACAGTTCGATACAGTTCGATACACGTTCAATACATGATCAAAGTGGTTCAATTGACGTTAGATACACGTCCAGAGTGGTACGATAGACGTTGAAAGTGGTACAATAGATGTTCAATACGCGTTCAGAGTGGTATGGTCTAGTCGAATGATGTGTCCAAAGAAGAAGGGGAAGCGGTTCAGCCAAATGACGAGTGCGAAGAAGAAGAAAATGAGTGGTCGGCGAAAATGAAGGTGGAGAACCACAGGCATCTTACTTTTGCACAGCTACGCACTTCTCGATTTCAAAATATGAGTTTACATGCGAGCGCTTGGAGATGCAGCGAGACGTCTTCAAATCTTGACATCCGACAGTATTATAAGAAAGTGTCAAGTTTATGCAATGGGTCCAACACGGATAGCTCCCAAGCATGCTCCCGAACCATGTCGAGACAACCCTGAGGTATGTACACAGCAATGCTTTTTATGTTTATCATGATGAACCTATAAATCGAGTCCGATCAAATCAGGCGATCGTGCCAATATTATATCGATGTTTGTGTGTTCTAGAACTCGCCACCACCGTCACCTCCCGCACCGCCCCATTGGCCGTCGCCACCGCCTCCGCAGGTATGCAATACTTTGCATTGCTTTGTGTGTTTGATGTGCTAATATTATATCGACGTTTGTGTCAGTGTTCTAGGGCTTGCCACTGATTATTTTGAGGGCCCGGCTGGCGGGCCTGGAGGCCGACATGCCGCAGCATGTGCGGCCAGTAATTGGGCCGAGGATGGCCGCCCGGCTGCGACGGCCATGGGGGGGGGGGGGGCACATCGACATTTCGGACCCCTGCGGTGGCCGCGACCCCCATCACCGCCGTCGCCCCCGCGGCTGGGCGCCGACGGTGACGGCGACAGGAGCCCCCATCGCCGCAATAGTTTTTAATTTCTTTTTATTATTTTTCTATTTTATATTTATATTTTATTTTTATATTTTATTATTTTTCTTTTATTTTCTTTTATTTTCTTTTATTTTCTTTTATTTTCTTTTATTTTCTTTTATTTTCTTTTATTTTCTTTTATTTTCTTTTATTTTCTTTTATTTTCTTTTATTTTTTTTTATTTTCTTTTATTTTCTTTTATTTTCTTTTATTTTCTTTTATTTTCTTTTATTTTCTTTTATTTTCTTTTATTTTCTTTTATTTTCTTTTATTTTCTTTTATTTTCTTTTATTTTCTTTTATTTCTTTTTATTTTCTTTTATTTTCTTTTATTTTCTTTTATTTTCTTTTATTTTCTTTTATTTTCTTTTATTTTCTTTTATTTTCTTTTATTTTCTTTTATTTTCTTTTATTTTCTTTTATTTTCTTTTATTTTCTTTTATTTTCTTTTATTTTCTTTTATTTTCTTTTATTTTCTTTTATTTTCTTTTATTTTCTTTTATGTTCTTTTATTTTATTTTCTTTTATTTTCTTTTATTTTATATTATTATTATTATTATTCTTTGTTTGTAACAATATATAATATCGTAAACACATATTCTTTCTCCATTTTATTTACCCACCTTCCTCCTTCTCTCCTCACCACATACTTCTTTCTAAGATTCGGCGTTTCAAAAAGTATTATATTTCGTTCGTGCGTTCTTCGCGCCGTGAAAATTGTATCATTGCACGCAGCTGTCCCAGGAGACTTAAATTACATGCATAATCGCACGATATGCTGCGACGCTTTGAAAAACTGTTAGCTTCAGACTGTATGTTCTCTACACATTTGTTTGAAAATTATTTCTCTGCGTTGGAAATAAATGTCTGTTTGCCACATATTGGTTCGCTAGATTGTTTATTAATGAAATTATTATTTCTCTGCGGTGGGGAAAAATATGTCTGTTGGTATGGAATAAAATTTCTGCTGACACCGCATAATTCTATGATCCGCGCCGCCAAATGACGTCATCTCGCACGGCTGTTCCAGTGGATTCAAATTACGCGTGATCGCGCGATACGCTGCGACGTTAAGATTGAAAAAACATTTTTGAAATACTGTTAGCTTTAGAATGCATGCGATTGTACCACTATGTAGTGCTGTCTCTTTCCCTCCACCGAATTTAGTTTTAAAATAACTGTGCTTGTGCCACTAAGTAATGCTCTCTTTTTCCCGTTCCCGAATATATGGTTTATAAAACGTCGATCTTTCCCGACATTACCCCAAACAATTTCTGATAAAAATTATTATTTCTCTGCGCTTGGGAAAAATTTCTGCTGCATATTGGTTCGCTATATCGGTGTGGGCCAGGTCTGAAAAATTTTCGGGGGTGGGTCAGGTGTGACAAAATTTTCGGGGGTGGGCCATTCCCTCCCTCTGAAAAATTTCTGATGGTGGGCCAGGTCTGGAGAGGTCTCCGCGGCAGCTCGGCCTGGACTGATCCCCTCCACGATTATGGCTTCCCCCACTCCGCGGCTCGTGCGCGCGCAACCAGTCTTCCACTCCCCACTGTCCCCGCGCCCATGTTTCCCTCCGCCGCACTCCCCCGCGCGCCACCACTTCCACCCGTCCCCGCGCTCCCCTCAGAGGACCTGGTCTAGAATCCCCCTAGTCCTACTACTGAAAAGTTTTCGGTGGTGGGCCAAGGTCATTCCCTCCCTCTGAAAAATTTCCGACGGTGGGTCAGGTCTGGAGAGGTCTTCGCGGCCGCTCGGCCTGGACTGATCCCCTCCACGATTACGGCGTCCCTCACTCCGCGGCTCGTGCGCGCGCAGCCAGTCTTCCACTCTCCACTGTCCCCGCGCCTAAAGTTCCCCCCACCGCACTGCCCCGCGCGCCCTCACTTTCCACCCGCCCCCGCGCTCCCCTCAGCGGACCGGAGTTAGAATCGGCATAGACATACTACTTATTATAATATAGGGCTCAATTGGACAAGTTCGCCTAGGGTGCAAAAAAGACTCCTGCTGTGCCTGGCTATCTGACCGTGGCGCGCATGCGTCGAGCAGTCACGATTCCGTCTGAGCGCTCGCGCCCATCGCGCACGCCCGCCGCGCACGCAGAGCGTTCCATCTCGCTTCCCCCTTCGGTCAGAAAGAAGCGAGAAACGAACACTCGGAATTCAGGACTCTGTCTACGATACGGGCTCGACGCCGGTCTCGACCAGCGAGCCCTCAGGGAGACAATACTGTAACTACATTTATTTAAAAAGGATATACTGCGGTATGACCCAACCATCATAATGAACTGAAATTTTGAGGAGTTGGGGAGGGAGGGGAAGAGGACCCCAGTTATAAAATTTTAGCTGCGGGTATTTGTTAGTTTTTGAGATATTAATAAAAAAACTTTCGGCATAATACATTGAAATCTGCCTATACAGACGTTACTAATTCAATCATCTTGTCGTCACGGTCAACTGTTTACAGCCGACGATACAATAGTGATATTGACCTCATCGCGCGATGCTTGTAACTGCAATCTCCTTTTCAGTATTCCCAAACTCACATCGGGTCGATACCATGCTTTACACGCCCACAAGGGGGCGCGCGCTGTCCGTACTAACCTAGCCCCGACCAATACTAATACCGTCGGCTGTGAAACCGTCGAAACAGTAGCCGGCGGTAAGAAGATGATTGTGTTAGTAACGTCTGTACAGGCAGATTTCAATGCATTATGCTGAAAGTTTTTATTAATATCTCAGAAACTAACAAATACCCGAAACTAAAATTTTATATTAGAGGTTCTCTCCCCCTCCCGCCCAACCCCTCAAAATTTCGGTTCATTCCGGTGGTTGGGTTATACCGTAGTACAGCCTTTAAAAAATGTGGATAGTTTTACAAAAAGAGCTGCTCTTAAAAAACAGAAACGTTTGCTAGAAACGGAAGATTCTTAAAGTAAGCGACTTAAAAAAAATAATAATAATAATAATGAAACAGATTTCTTATTTTTGGTGTAACTTCAAAACTACTTAACCGATTTTGATAATTCTTTATTCATGACGTAAGTCAGGGTTGACTAACTGGTGGCTCGCGGACCACCGGGGGCACCTCCTCCGCCTTGCCGCTAGTGATCCTCTAGGGAGTGATCGGTATAACCGCAGCCATTTCTAGCAAAACCGGAAATAGTAGTTTTGGCGCAAAAGTTTGAATAACTGGAAATATACATTTTAGAATTGACTTCTTGGTGTTTTACATATATAAAAAAATTTAAAACTACCAAAGATTAATACATAATGCAGTGATTAAAATATTAGTGGACGAAGAAAATAATAAATTCTCAAATTCAAAATTGAATTATAAAACAATTAAAGTATACCAAGTTTATACAAGAATTGAATATGCATTATGTTAATTCACATAAACTCACATGACATAATGTTGATGACGATCCAGGAACCCAATCCTTTCTATTGATATTGTCAATCCATACTTTCAGTCTTGTCTCGTCTCGGGGTAAATACATATTTGAAAACCTTTCTTTGCCGAATTTGTGGAATAATCTGCACAGCAACCTCCCATTTTTCAGAAAATAACAATGATAACACACTCAATAACTTATGGAATAGGTTGTTTCTCTAAGATACTAACCAAATTACGATACACAAAACTACTGTTATTATAAATGTTTGTCAAAATTACTGTTATTATAAATGTTTGTCAAGTATTAATCCACTTTAAATTATGCACAGCTACAATAATCACTTATTATTAAAAAGCTCTCACGAAAAACATAAACATAACATAAACATTCAATGAATTGCCTGCCTTCCAAGCTGCTTGTTTATCTACATATTTCTATCCGTATTTCTGTCTCTTTCTTTTTTATAGTTTCTTTCTCTGTCTACTTCCGCTTTTGCCATAAATGGCGGCAACCAATCAGCGACGATACACGTTTGTCCGATTACTCTCTAGAGGATCAATACTTGCCGCCACGCTGAACGGCCCCCTCCATACCTATCAGACTCTGACGATCGCAGTCGAAAAGAGAAGGAAAGAAGGAGGAATCCACTGCGATCATCAGAGTCTCGTAGGTATGGAGGGGAGCCGTTCAGCGTGGCAGCAAGGCGGAGGTGCCTCTGGTGACTCGCGGCCCACCAGTTAGTCAACCCTGACCTAAGTTGATTGAAGGTAAACTAAATGCAATAAGTTTCACGAAAATCGGTCCAGTAGTTGCGAAGAAATTTGCGGACAAACGTAATACATACTAACATACATACATACACCTCGTACTGAGAACCTCTTGCTTTTTGAAGTCGGTTAAAAATGAAACGGTGATTTCCTTTATACATATGTAGCTTCAAATTGATGAAACAGCAAAAAACAAAAAAGTTTATTGAGGGGTGTGGAGAGTTTTCAAATTGAAAGGTCTGAACCTTTAATTTTTGCTATCCAATTTGGCGCCAATTTTCTTATATAACAAAAGAAGTATAGAATTTATCGGTATTCTGGTTCATCAAATTCAAGCTACATATGCATAAAGTAAAACGTCGTTTCATTTTTCTGTTTCAGATTACCTGGAAGGTAAATATCATGCACACCAACAGACGACGAGTTTTGCGCTGCGTGATGCATAACTCCTATATTTATTATTAAAAATGAATAAAACAAAAACTGCAACTTCTTCAAGGATGCATAAACACATGGTCCAAAATTCAAATAAACCGAATTGCTAGTTTCTTAAAAAAAATCCCAAATTTTGCTATATTTTTAGCCCATAAAATAGAATTTCCCTCTTAAAAATAATGATATGTAAATAAAATGTCAGATATAAATAACTTTCGTAAGAAATACTTTCTTACATTTCACATCTCAAAGAGGTATAAAAAAACATAAGAGACGATAAGAATTTATTTTGTTTGTGTATTAATAAAGAATTCCAGAGATACCATTAAATGTAAATGAAATAAGTATTTGAGAGAACGAATTAATTTTTATAAATATGTGAACATCACATTAAACACTCAACATTTAATACAATTCTAAGTAGGGCTCTTACTATCCGGATATCCGAGTATCCGGATTACTCGTTATAACTCGAAATCCGGATTTCGATCCGGATCTGAGTATCCGGATATCCGTACTTCGATCCGAGTATCCGAGTACCCGGTTTCGAATATTTTATCATCATGGCTGAATAAAGCTTTCTTTATATCTTATTTACAGTTATACATACACACTAAGATAATAACTTCCTATTTTGGTATGAAAAAACAAGTTTATTTACATTTTCCGGTGACAAACATGATCTTTTGGTGGTTACAATATTATCCGCTGTAAAGAAGACCCTCTCCGAAGTTACTGATGTTGCAGATATGCATACATGGGTATTTTTTTGTTAAGGAAGCCATTTTTGGAAATTTAGTTTCTCTTAATTTCCCTTAAATACATTTCAAATAAAAAATCTGAAGCAGTTTCTTTTATGTTTGCTATATTCTGGGACCATATATCGTCATCTAACATATGACGTAATATTTTTTTACTGCTTCATGAATTGATTTTTTGACGTTTTCTGACTCGAAATCGAGATCTTTGTGTTGAGGATCCAAGAATGAATCCAACTAAAGAATACTAATTTTAGGTGTCAGAAAGAACAGAAGTAATTGCGAACCTATTTTTAAGCAGTCTTTCACACATATAGAAAGTGGAATTCCATCGAGTTGGACACTTCTGTATTAGCTGCAAGCGAGGGAGCTCTAATTGATCTTGTTTTTTTTTTCGAGTGTACTTGTAGCTATAGCAGAATGCCGAAAATGACCAACTATTTAATTGTATTGTGTGAGCTGCACGACATACACCTTCAATATCCTGTTCCATTAAACCTACTGCATTAATTATGTTACGAGCATTGTCGTGCACGATTCCTACAACTTTATTCTTCAAACCCTAATCGTCTACACAACTTTCAAGTCTCCTCGCTAGATTCTCAGCAGTGCGATTTTCTTCCATTTCTTCTGTTGTTAAAGTAAATCCTTTATATATCCAATTTTTATTTATGAAATGAATCGTAATGGTCAAGTATGAATCGTGAGACCGAGATGTCCAACAATCTGTCATCACAGATAGAATCGGTAGCTCAGTATTAAGATTATTAAGTTCATCTTGTATCTTTGATTTTGGAATAAGGATACCTGCTTAATTTAGATTCGGATATCAAACACTTTTTATTTGCAACTGAGTATCTCTGCAGGTTAATCCCACATACTATGTGTGAGTGATGCAAAAGACAAACGACCACACATTCGAAACAGACAACTGTGTGTGATTTCTCATACGATGTATGCATGCTACCGTTTTTTGTTTCTCAAGCGATCGACGACGAACGATTGTCGGCAATCAGTCGTTGTCGTCACGTCGTTAGCTACGTTACGTATTAAGAGAATAAATTCGATACAAATTAACATTACATTAATATTACATATAAATTACATATTGTGTTAAACTTTAGTTTATATATGTACATAACATATACATATTTCATATTACGTATAAATTACATATTGTGTTTTATACTCTAGTTTATATATGTACATGACATATACATATTTCATATATTACATATTTTTTAATTAGTTCCTATATTTCAAAAATTATAATGTCACAACGCAGTTGGGTGTGGCGATTTTGCACCAAAATAGAAAATTATCAAGCAAAATGTGATATTTGTGATCGTATTTTTAAAATCGGGAGTTCAACGTCATCTCTGAACAAACATTTGACAAATGTACATTCCCTCAGGACGGAGGATGAAGCTGTACAAAACAAACGACGGTAAGTTTTTATTTTGAAACGGCATAATGTAATATATTTATATTTAATCTCATATTTATTATAATTAGGCGATATAATACTTCGACTAACGAAGATAATCCCTCAGAAGAAAATAATGTGACCGCACAGTTTGATAATAGCGAGATTAATGGACAAGCGTCTTCTAATTCACGAAGAGTAGCGCAGAACTCAGAGATAATTTCTCAAGCATTAGCGAAAATGATATCGATAACTCAATTACCTATATCTTTTGTATCGAGTAAAGGATTTCGGGATTTTATGAAAATAGTTAATCTAACATACAAAGTTCCATGTTCACAAACAATTTTAAAAAGAATTAAATTGCTGTACACAGAAACAAAATCAAAGGTACAAGATGAATTTAATACTGAGCCAATTGTATCTTTGACGACAGATTGTTGGACATCTCGGTCTCAAGATTCATATTTGACCATTACAATTCATTTCTTAAATAAAAATTGGATATGTTTTTTTTAAAAACATTTACTTTAACAACCGAAGAAATGGAAGAAAATCACACTGCTGAGAATCTGGCCAGGAGACTTGAAAGTTGTATAGACGATTGGGGTTTGGAAAATAAAGTTGTAGGAATCGTTCACGACAATGCTCGTAATATAATTAATGCAGTGGGTTTAATGGAACAGGGTATTGAAGGTGTATGTTGTGCTGCTCACACAATACAATTAAGCGTTAAGAAGGGACTTAATATACAAGAAATTGAAGAAGTTAGTACCAAAAGCAGTAAAATAGTGGGTCATTTTCGGCATTCTGTTCTAGCTACAAGTGCACTCGAAAAGAAACAAGAACAATTAGAGCTCCCTCGCTTGCAGCTAATACAGAAGTGTCCAACTCGCTGGAATTCCACTTTTTACATGTGTGAAAGACTGCTTAAAAATAGGTCCGCAATTACTTCTGTTCTTTCTGATCGAAACACGACGAAAGTAGATACCGCTAAAAAATTAGAAATGACTGAAAATGATTGGTCTCTTCTTGAAGACATGATAAAGATTTTGAAGCCTATAGAGGTTGCTACAGTGATATTTTATTCTGAAGAAAATGTGAGCATATCGATGATCCGTCCCATTATTCATAGTATTATTGATAAACATCTAATAATAGACCCAGATGATAATAACACAATAATACAACTGAAAACAGTACTTGCTGTAAATTTATCCACAAGATTTCAATTGCAACCTAATATTGAGACATCTGAAATTAGTATTCTTCAGTTGGCTTCATTCTTGGATCCTCGACACAAGGATCTCAATTTCGAGTCAGAAAACGTTAAAATATCAATTCATGAAGCAGTAAAAAAAATATTACGTTATATGGTAGATGACGATATAGGGTCCCAGAATATACCAAATATAAAAGAAACTGCTTTAGATTTTTTATTTGCCAAAAATAGTACTGAAGAACATTCAGTTACTGAATTTGATATGTATTTGAGGGAACAGCAAATTGGTCACAACGTTGATCAGATAAGTTGGTGGAAATTACGGGAATCTAAATTTCCAAAAATGGCTTTTTTAGCAAAAAAATACCTGTGCATACCTGCATCATCAGCAAGGTCAGAGAGGGTCTTTTCTACAGCAGGTAATATTGTAACCGCCAAAAGATCGTGTTTATCGCCTGAAAATGTAAAGGAACTTGTTTTTTTTTATACCAAAATCGGCAGTTATTATCGTAGTGTATATGTATAACTGTAAATAAAATATTAATATAATACGCTTCCCATTTCTTGTTTTAATCACTGCAGTTCAACCTGGCCCTCTTTAATTAGAATCCAAATAAACAGAGCTTTCTTGAGTCATTATGATAAAATATTCCCGAAACCGGATACAGATCTTATCCCGGATTTCGAGTTATAATGAGTAATTCGAGTACTCGGATATATCCTGATAATCGGGTACTCGAATCTAAATTAAATAAGTATCCGGATATCCGAATATACATTTTCTGGGTATCCGAGTACTCGGATACTCAAGACTCGGATACTCAAAACTCGGATACTCAAGACTCGGATACTCAAAACGCGGATACTCAAGACTCGGATACTTAAGACTCGAATATCCGTAAATCCGAGAAATAGTAAGAGCCCTAATTCTAAGCCACCATATATTTGTGTACTCTGCTTCATTGATTTTCTGGAGGAAAACAATTTCAGATCATATATCCTATATGTATTTCCTTAATTATACAAAGTGTGAAAAAATGTTTTAAATTAATATTATTTCTTTTCAAACGAATTATAAATATTATATATGCAAAGATTTATATATATATAATTTCATTTACAGTAATGAGAAAGTATCTACCCCCACTTCTAAAAATGGACTGGCAGCGGTATTACATATGTATAATACGCAAAGGGCTCCAGTATGTTTTAAGATAGAAAAAAATATTATCACTATTTTTAATAGTCTTGAATGTATGACCCAGTACTCAAAACTGTTCTAAGAATAACTGTAATGGCTTTAAGATTCCGTTACAAGTGTACAAACCGCCCATCCTTTACCATTGTCGGTGAAAAGAAGCCAGGCCAAAGGACAATGTTAAGCCGCAGAGGGGATTAGTGATCTACGAGCCTACAGCGTATGCTATACACCGTTGGAAAGATCTCGCCAAGACGAATCGACTGATACCATTTTTACTTTCGAAATCAGATGGGATCACCTCGAAAAATGGCCTCAAACTTCGAGGGTTTCGCGGTTTTGAACAAAAGAAACCGGTAGTAAAAGCTCATCCGGCCCGAGGGACCTCGGGTAGGCACCTGAGGAAAAACCGAGGGATGTAAGCGATACTCCAGCAGACTGGAGCGGCAAATGTACCTCATGACCTTCATTTCAGGGCCGTGTTGGGCCTGCGTTTGCCCTATAGGCCCCTTTCCTAATGTCCAGTACGAAATTGCCAATGGATTAGTGGCCCATGATGCAAACGCAGACCCAAAACGGTCCTGAAATGAAGGTCATGAGGCACATTTACCGCTCCAGCCTGCTAGATTATCGCTTACATCCCTCGATTTTCCCTTAGGTACCTACCCGAGGTCCCTCGGGCCGGTTGAGCTTTTACTACCGGTTTCTTTTGTTCAAAACCGTGAAATCTCGAACTTTGAGGCCATTTTTCGAGGTGATCCCATCTGATTTCGAAAGTAAAAATGGTATCAATCGATTCGTCTTGGCGAGATCTTTCCAACGGTGTATAGCATACGCTGTAGGCTCGTAGGTCACTAATCCCCTCTGCGGCTTAACATTGTCCTTTGTTTTGCTTCATGTTTATGAGTGTGAATTAGATAAATTCATTAATATTTTGTTATTTCCAATAACACACAATATCTTACATTTTGAAATAAGAATTACGAAAGATTTTGATACAAACGTTTTCTATTCATGTGTAGCACTGTATGTATGTAGACTGTATAGCATTCTTCTTTAAACAAGATATTCTCGCTTTTTTACAGCAAATGAGTACCATAGTCGCCGATATTCTTCTTACTCTATCCATATTCATTGCCTGCAATCTGAACTGAATTCAACATGATCATGTTTCTGGAGGTTTTTAGTCATTTATCTCTTAAGAATTTTTCTAAATTTGTTACCGATGATATGTCATCTTTACAGTATGAAGTACTTTTCATAAAATTTGGGTGTACAGGGTGTCCCACTTATAATGAACATTAAATTATTTCCGCTGTTATTGAAAATAAGAAAAAATGACTAAGAGGATACTATATGGTTTGGGGATGTGCATCTGGCGATGATAAAGTCCCACAAGGTCGTCTTGAAGACCATTCCAAGGTCGTCGGCATTGTTTTACATATTAACATCTGTTTTTTATAATGCGACATTGTAGCAGACATCAAAACGAGTTCAACGACCTAAGTGTATTGACCTTGAAATTACTGTAAATCATGTTGAAATAACAACTGTTTTGCAATTTTATTGAAACTTGAAATGTGTTTTAAATCCGGACAATGTAAAAATAATGAAACACGCCACCTTCAAGACAAATTCAACGCATAAACATCAATCCTAGAAAATTCAAATAGGTACGTACTGTAAAAATGACTACACAAGATTTTAGAGAGTCAATTGTACTTATATGTACGTATTCGTATTCAAATGCGTATTTGGAATAATAGGAATGAAAGAACAAATATAGTTTCAGTGTCAAAAAGATTATTAAAATAAGTACAAAAATGTATCAAAGTTTTTGTAGTTGTGTTAGAACACTTATAGTGAACAACAAAATGCTGATGAATATATAGGGTGTTGATAAAAATGTGGGACATTTTTTCAGGATCGATTCTACTGACCAAATAAAAAAAGTTGATATACACATATATCCGATAGTGCTTACTTTAGCAGTTATAAGCACTTTTTATATTCCGTAATAAACACAAGCCCGGAATGCCTAATAAAGGTCGGAGAACATATATCAGTTCCGTGTTAGTTCTATGCAGGCGTACAAGTGATAAGAAGAGATCCTCTACGCCCCTTTTCTTCTCATCACTGGTACGTTGAAACGGTACTGATATGTGCGCCCAGACTTTAAAGGGCAACCAGCTGACAGACGTGTTCATCAGTTGGCCATCATACTATATCTTCATTCAAATCTTTTTCTTCTCGCCTTTAAAACAAGAAAGGCGAAATGATAATTAACTTATTGATCCGCCGAAATGCTCTTGAGCTTCATCACATTCCGCTTTTAATAGGCTTTCGAGGTTCGTGTTTAGGCAATATAGAAATGCTTAAATGTAACTACAAAACTAAACATTATTGGACATAGGTATGCGTATATCAATTTTTTAAATTTTTTTGGTAAGTAGGACCGATACTGAAAAAATGTCGCACGTTTTTTTGAACACCCTGTATATATACACGTGTGTGCCTTATCTGTGGAATATGTATGTCATATATATATATGCGTGTGTGTGTGTGTGTGTGTACGAATATTATACAAACGCATAATATTAAAATAGTGCACATCAAAGGGCAAATATAAAAATTTCTGTTACTTATGTTTCAAACACAAGACAATTGAAAAATTATGAAAATTGTTCAGTTTTCTTAGTGTGAGGCATTTGCATATTTGGTTTGTTTTACAATTTTAGACCTTCCTATACTTTTGTTTGTACTGTTGGTATGAGTTGAACTCGTACTGACCTCCTTACAATATTAAATAAAAACATCATATCGTCCAAATAAAAAAATTGAAAAGTACTTCAATTTTGAGATAAAGACAAAGGATTTTTAAAATTATTACTATTGTCCACTGAAAAATGAATGAATTTTTATTCATAACTTCTTTTTAAAAAATCAAGATCGTTATAAAATATACAACCACTATATGTACCGCAGGTGAATGTAGCATGCAAAGCACTTGCTTGATTTGCACTTAGTCTCAAGTCACATGCCAGAAGTGGAACTACAACTAGAATAATTGGAGGAACGCAAGCTTCTACGAACGCACACATGCCGCATAGTCCGATAATGAAATAGTGACAAGGTCCCCATCCTGCAATTAAATTACCTTTATAGTGCTGTTATTTTTCTTGAGTACTGCAACCATTTCCTGTACTATGTTAATGCACAAATATTCTCATGAATTCAATGTGTGCTGCTTGTAATATTAATATAATTTTTGCATGTTTTGATTTTTAGAGAAGTTTTGTACATTTAATACACGTAATATTGTGTACAGAAAAATATGTTTGTCGCCAATTCGTTTTTCTAGGACATTGCTGCTCATCAGAAGTATCAACTCCCGTTATTTTAACAAGAGATATAACTGCTAATTCCATTTTTTTCAGTAACAATTAGCGCAATGAAAAATATCGTTTTGTTTAAGGTAATTTTTTAAATATTCCATGAATTTAACCTGTTTTAGTTATTATACTTTCGCAGTCATTAGTCATCATACATTGCAAAATTTATTAACCGATAATAATCCGCAATACATTTACTGCACTGAAACGTTCACTGAAATGTGTGTATACCATATCATTTGTAAGACATTAAATTGAATAATTTTAACGTATACGTTGTTTCAACTACTTATTCTCAAAACAAAGTCGATATCGAAATCATGCAACAGTCGAGAATGGCGATGTTCATGTAATAGAGACCATTGCCATTAGGTATGTAATCTTAGAGAAGTATATGCTCTAAGTATGTAATATGCTTTATTCTATGTGCTTACAGTTATAAAAAAAGAAATAAATGTGCATTGAAATACACTATATTTAAAGGAATAATATAAATACCTAAGATGTTTAAAAAACTTTATTTTTATTACGAAAAATTAGTTGATATTCAAAGTATAATTAATTTCAGCATTTTACCACTCGTTGGAATTACTTTTCACTGAAGAGTTGGTTTCTAATAATAAAATATAACAGATACGAGTGATTATTTCAGAAAGATGTATGAATATTTTTCTTTCATTCATTTACGAATCTTTAAAATATTCCTTTGATCCAAGAACATCTGGTTTCATAGTTTTCTTGCCTGGTTTCCAGCCAGCTGGGCATACTTCTCCATGTTTATCTGTGTATTGGAATGCTTGCACCAAACGCAAAGTCTCATCGACAGATCTACAAATGATTAAGTTGGTTAAACAAAGCATCGTAAGAAATTTTATGCGAATAATATTTTTTTAAAACATATATCACCTGCCAACTGGCAGATCATTGATAGTGACTTGACGTAAATTTTGTTTATCGTCTATGATAAAAAGACCACGGAATGGGATTCCAGTCTCTTCATCAAGTACACCATAATCGCGTGCAATTTTAGAACTCTTATCAGCAAGAAGAGGAATATCCATTTCACCAAGTCCACCCTGTTTACGTGGTGTATTTACCCATGCTAAGTGACTGAAGTGAGAGTCAGTCGATGCTGCAATGAGTTTACAACCGATTTTCTCAAATTCTTGGGCTCGATCAGAAAAGGCAATGATTTCAGTTGGACAAACAAATGTGCTGTGAAATAAGTTATTTATTATTACACCACAATAATTATTGGTGGATACAATGTGGAGCCAGAAGTGTATTGAAAGAAAGTACTTACAAGTCTAACGGGTAGAAGAATAGAACAACATATTTTCCTTTATAATCAGAAAGAGAAATTTCTTTAAATTCTCCATTGACAACTGCAGTACCTTTGAAAACAGGAGCTGGTTTCTGAATCGCTGGGACAGGCATGGTTGTCTTTTGTTACTATAATAAAAATAATTTGTAGGTAACATGAAGGTCACTTCAACATAATATATCATCTACGTATGCCTTGTAAAAACATAATATTTACATATATATTACAAATTTGGTAAAAATAATTGTTTATCATTAAGCTATTATATATCTTGTGTACAAAACAATATTACAAGTCTGTTTTGGTTAATATTGATCTTGAAATAAATTTTTTAGTGACACATTTGTCAAGCATTATACAAAAATCTTAAAATATTAGTAAATAATAAAAGAGTAATGACTACTACCACTTTGTAAAATTAAAAAATAAAACTTCCTTCATACAATAATAACAATGATTTTATTCATATATGTATAGGCACGAATATTATTTTTTAAAATATTAATAGAATGAAAATAGTAGCATGAGCCAAATTTTAATAGAAATGTCTAATTACGTATTATTATTTAAAACCACACCGTTTTAGACTTTAGAAAGATTAAAAATTAAGTTCTTCTTATTTCATAAGTTAATTTTTTTCCACGTCCGTCATACAAAATGTAAAGTACATAAATATTATGTGCTTATGCACATAATAGTTGGTATGTAAAGTACATAATAATTGATAAAATGCATGAATTTTTATATATTTATACAATACGCGTGTGTATACACGCACATGCACATGCTTTTTCAACGATTACGTGAAAATGTGTTACTTGTAAATTGACTGATGAAACATTCCATAATTCTTTCTATATTATGTTAAAAAGTATCCCACTATAGATTTCGCACATACTAAAGTGCAACTTCATACATTACACAGCAATTTCCGAAGTACGTTACACGATTCGTATCACTCTACAGCGGCGTCGGCAATGAAATGTTTTCGACAATACTTCCTTAATGCAATGACTAACATAATCGAGAATATTCCGAGGAGGGAGAACTGGATTCCAGGAAAAGAAAAAGGTCAAGTGCAAGAAGAATTCGATTATATAACATTGTTTTACGTTTAACATGATAATAAATCATATCTTCCCACTTGTTAGCACTTAAGCATTACATTAATGTTAGCAACGATTTCGCAACGATGTAATACTAATTCTAATACTCGTGAAAACAAGTGAACGAAAATAAAAACACTGTTAAAATTAATAAAATACAGCTGTTATTGTAAATTCCTATTTAATTCTATAAAGCTAATACCTTTTTTGCTTGTAGAAAAATATAGCGTAGCGTCGAACAAGATACAACACCCAACGTATTCTCTTGCCAACGAGGAAATGCCTCACCTGCAACCAGTTTCAATGGATGGGACTCGATGGAACTTACCTGGTATTTAATAATTGGCAAGCAAGCGTTTCAGTTACGCCATCTATAGACTATACTGCCCTCTGGAGCAACACAATTTTCTTGATCATATTTATCCCATACTGTTTATTGTATGTTTTATAACTATTATTACAGATCTTTTATTTATAATATTTTCAACTGTACAAAGAACTATACAAACATCTATTTTCATTACCTCTGTGAACTATACCCAGATAGCACTAGGGATGTGTTGCGCGATTCCGATGAAATTTCTGATTCTACCGCGGGTTGGTGCCTGTGGAGCACTAAGCACTCTGCTCGCGAAATACGCGGGTGTTTTAAATAAAATGAAACTGTTTGCTGGTAAAACTTCAATATATTCTTAATAAGTTTTTAAGAGATTGTTTTATAACTGAGAACAGTTTTGGACTTTTACAATCGAGAGTCAAAATTGTTCTGCTTCCCCAGAGTCCTCCATCGTTGAACCTTGTCTCCTTGAACGTGGTGCCCCTGCCATCCTTGCGCGTCTTCCCGGTCCTTTGGCCAATCAGGACGGAGGATGTGCCAACTTCAAGCGGTAGGCTGTCCCGCGGATGTCCGTCCGCCCCCGCGAATCGACGTCCATCTTTCCTTCTAATTCCGGGTGGTGGTGGAAACTCTGTCGAAGCGCGCTTTTCCGTTACACGACGGGGTGCCCACGTGTGAAGAGAAAGTAGGCTCTGCTCCGAGGATCAAGAAAACAACCCTTGAAGAAAATTTATGACTTCCTTAGCGTCGCCAACACTTCTGGAGTCAATCGACACTCCTAAAGACTAACAAAAGACAAGGCCTTCTCAAAAGATTACGTGACTTAGAAGAAACTCGCGATTCGTTTCGGGGTCTACTAATTGAGATTCTGCCTAAGATCTTTCCGGCATCGCGTATCCTTAACAATACTCCCCCTGATCGAACGCAAACGTCTGCTTTTAAATTTCGCTCGTAATTCACATATCGATTATATACATTCTCGTAGCTACGTTCACGTGATCAAGCAACACACCAGCGAGCATCGCAACAGATGCCGATTTAAAATCGTTCTTTTAAAGATCGATATTTTTTGTCACGATTTTCGATTTTTTAAATCGATTCTCAAACAGGGATGGACTCGAAGATCGTGTTACGTATTTTAGCGGGGAAATTGGAATGAGAACGCGGGTTGGTGCCCGTGGAGCGATGAACCGCTCTGCTCGTCGGAGTGTGGGAAGTTCAAAATAAAATTAGACACAAAGAAAACTATTTGTAAGTTAAATACTGGAATTTATTAAACTGTTTGGCAAGCGGATTATCGACAGACTGACTGTAGCGTTTCGAAGTCTCCTCCGAGGTCCTCGTCAAAGTCGTTGGCTAAATCCTCCTAGTCCTCCCATAGATCCTTCTAGTCCAATCAGGATGAAGGATGCAGCAGATCCAAGCGGTAGGCCGTCCTTCGGATGTCCGTACGCCCCCGCGAATTGGCGTCCATCTTTTCCTCCGTCTTCGGGTGGTGGTGGAAAACTCGGTGGAAGCGCGCTTTTCCGTTACACAGCGGGGTGCCCACGTGGGAAGAGAAAGTAGGCTTTACTCCGAGGATCGAGAAAACAACGCTTGAAGGAAATTTATGACTTCCTTAGCGACGCCAATACTTCTGAAGTCAATCAACACTCCTAAAGACTAACAAAGGACAAGGCCTTCTCAAAAGATTACGTGACTTAGGAAAAAAAACACAATTCGTTTCGGGGCCTGTTAATTGGTGCCTCTTCCTGTTTTCGAGCTCTGCCCAAGATCTTTCCCACGTATGCCACCCGCATCGCGCATCCTTAACAATATTTCTTCAATCGCACGCAAACATCTGCTTTCAAATTTCGCTCCTGATTTACTTATCGATTACGTACAATTTCCAGCCACGTTCAAGCGATAGCGTAACAATCGTATTGCAACCGAGATCGTTGATCCCTAGCGGCGTGTAGCGTAAACTCTAGAAGTGCGAAATTTGAATCAGACCACACAAATGTAATAGGAAGGGGAAGCAAAACTGATGTTAGCACAAGTCCGAGGAGTTTGAAAACAGTTAGAAATTCTTTTAATAAATATATTTCAAGATTATAAATTAATCAATACTTCCTTGGAAGCAGATGTTTGAACATTGAACTCCACTTTTATCTTTTCTCCTATATGTGTAAAGCCAGCGCAAAAGTGTTAAATGCTTGATAAGTAAGAAATCGATATCCGAGAGGAAATTTAACGACGAATAGGAATTTATCTTATCTATATATATATATATATATATATATATATATATATATAAAAAATTGAAATCAAATACCACTGATAATCACGATTTCTCTGGAACCACTAATCCAATGACCATGAAATTTGGTAGGTAGGTTCCTCTTGGCCCCTAGGTGCTCGCTAAGAAATGTTTTTAAAAAACTCCCTCCCCTTCACCGAAAAACTGTATAAAATATAATGTATATATAGGTTATGCACGTTATTGCGACAGACCGGAGCGCGGTTCGTGCCTCGACCGCGGGGCGGCGACAAGCACCGTGAGCGTACTCGCGGGTGAAAATTCGACAGAACCAAGGTATTAAGGCCGTTGGGAACGAAATCGAGAGCTATCGTAGCGCCAATCGCATATACCAATCGCATATCCTATTCGCATACCCCAGTTACTTTGGGATTTTTACCTTTATTATTATTACAGTTTTCCTTCTGTTTTCTTTTTCTATTTTAAGAGGGCAGAAATTTTTTAACTTATACATATAAAAGAAGAAGTCCTGACTGACTGACTGACTCATCAACGCCCAGCTCAAATCGTTTAACCTGGGAACGTGACATTTGGAAAGTACATTGCTTTCATGACGTAGACGCCCAGTAAGGAAGGATTTTGGGGAATTCCGTCCCCAAAGGGGTGAAAAGGGGTAAAATGTATTTTCTCGGATTCCTTAATATCTCTTAGGCTCGATTAGATATTAACTTGGTTTTTACATACAAAGGTTTCCCAAACAAATCTCTAAAAATCAATTTCAGGATTTTGCACTAATCAACCCCTAAGGGGGTGAAAAGAGGTGAAATATATTTTCACGGGCTCCTCAATATCGCTTAGGCCCTATTAGGTATCACTTGGTTTTTACATACAAAGGTTTTCCACACAAATCCCTAAAAATCAATTTCAGGATTTCGCCCTAATCAACCCCTAGGGGGGTGGTGAAAAGGTGTGAAATGTGTTTTCATGGAGTCCTTAATATCTCTTAGGCCCGAAGCGAAGCGCGGGTATATTTTGCTAGTTATTAATAATTCTCCGATTGGGTCCTAGTATCTAAGGACATTTTGTAGTTAACAAAATATGTAAAACCGATGCGCTTTGTAAAGCGTATCCTCCCAGATAGCACACGACGTCTTAAAGACGTCCATTTTACGTCTGATTTTGGTCTGAACGTCTGACGACCTTATTAATACGTCTTTAAGACGTCGGTGTCGAGACGTTTCTAAGACGTCTTTAAGACGCCTGTGCCAAGACGTCTTTTTTACGACCTTTTTAAGACGTCTTTAAGACGTCGGTGTCAAGACGTTTCTAAGACGTCTGTCCGAGTAAGTGTTTAGGACATCTCTAAGACGTCCATACCGAGACGTTTTTTAAGCGACTGCGTTTAGATGTCTTAAAGACACATATGTACATAAACAAGTCATGACTAGGCCGGCTCGCGATGGATAGTACGCGACCACCAGGCGGCGACCAGGCCGAGCGCTTCTTGCAGGTAGGATACAGCAGTCATGCCTATAAGAGAGGCAAGCAGATCATATAATGTCACTCTCGAGTGCTCTCGAGTACCGGCGTTTCTTGATGAAGGGAATTTATATTTTCGACTTGAACTTGAATGTGCCAAAAAATGTCTCGATCATTCGCTATTGCAAGACGTTCTTTTTTTTTATGAAGAAACGAAAACATTGAGCAGCATGAAAATAAACTTTCTCAAATGAGAACAAGAGCAGCTACTCGACGGGCTTCTTTTTTCAAAATACTTAATTTCATTAAAAGATATTAATTCTAATAAACACGAATCAAGTCACGCGTAATATCTCTAACATCTCTTTAAAGAACTGCAGTCGGCCTAATCAAGTCCTTACGAAGACGTCTTTGAGGCGTCGTGAAAGTCTGAAATGGACGTCTTTAAGAAGTCTTCACCACCACTTAAAGATGTCTATAAAACGTCTTATAGACGTCTACAAGGCGTTTAAAAGACGTCTTAAAGACGTACCGTTTCCTGACAAACGACGTAAAAAAAACGTCTATAGACGTCTTTAAAGGCTCGTATAGACCGGGCAACAATCGCCGGCAACTTTGTCGCTGCAGTCGCTGGCGAGTCGGTGGTGATAAGATTATGGGTGAAAGAGAAATTAACTTTATTTAGATTGATGACGAAAAATAAACTTTTATTTGACAATGCTTAATGCTTAATGCTTAATGCTTAATGGCCTTCTTATCAGCTTGACGATTCAATCGAGACTGAGGCGACCGGTGTCGCCTCAAACCGCTATGGGTACGCGCATGCGCGTCAGGCACCGTACGCCATGACACTACAAAGGATGTAAAAACGTAATGTTCAACAGGTGGGATAACTGACTTGTCTCCAGCGACTTGTATCCGGCGACTTTTATCCGGCGACTTGTGTCCGGCAACTTGTGTCTGGCGACTCGCCTTTAAAGGTTAAGACAGCGCCGTACAGCGTATGGGCCCCTCACGCGCTTGCTTCCCCTTCCAACCTTTCTTTCGAGCAGCGTGACTTGTTGTCAAGGAAACCTCGCGACGCTAAAAAAGAGACCGTTACAGTTCCGTAGACAAGGAAGCTCAGACGCCACGCGCGATACCGATCGACGGGCGATGTTCATGTACCAAACATAACCGTAAAGGCCAGTCGAGACTGACAGACATTGTTTGTAGATGTTCTACAATCTACATACATTGTAAGCCGACACCTAGCGATGTCGCTAGAGAATGTATCTAGACTGCAAACGCATGTACGTAATGTGTACGGATTGTCTGCGGAGACATGTCTACAGACAATTTTTCGTTACTCTGAACTGGCTTTTAGTGACGCGTACGACAACAGTAAGCCAATGACTATCATTTCCTACGAATACTTTCTTATCAATCTTTTATTTATTTATAAAAAGTCCTCAGAAGTGACAGTTCAAAATCTGTAATTCATATATACAGATATCAGAACGATCTTATCATCATAGGAGCTACAAACACCCGACTATCTTGTCATTCAAATCAAAAAAATCTAGAAAGATATGCAGTGCCTATTAAATAAGCATAAGTACTAAAGCATAAAGAAGAATAAGAAGCATAAGAAAGAATAAAAAGCATAAGCGTTGCTTGCATTTTACATACTACATGCACTTTACTAGAGAAGTAAATATTGTTGCATTAAACTTCATGCATAATTCACTTAATCGGACTTAATTGCATTGCAAAAATAATAAAAAATCCAGTATAAAATATTGTCATTGCTTGTTTCGAATTATTTCAGGAATATCAATAGTTAATTCTGTGGTCGCAATTCGCAACGCACTTACCAAAGAAATTTCACTTAATGAATTACGTTCATTGGATTTAATGAATTTCGTGGTGGAAAAACTACTTTCACATATATAAGTCGATGCAAACATTGAAAACATTTTTAATCCAAAGCTTCGCAATTTTGGATATTTATCTGCAGGTAACAATTAGTTGTCCTGTGTTTGTTGCTTCAACTCAAACACGGGATTTTCTTGTAAATAACATAATTCTAATTGAAGATGTGGGTTTTGATCGTTAATTGTAACAGTTAATGGATTTGTATACAATAGAATATCATTTTTTAAATTTTGAAAATCTATCAATGTGTCATTAAATACTTTTAAAATGTCTAATATATTTTGCCGAAATGGGGAGAAGTGTACATTAGAAAATTCGTTCTTAATTTCCTTGCGACGAGGAAAATGTAACAGTTCTTCGTTTTTAAAATGCGTCGCGAACAATTCTAATTCTAGTTGTAATTCTCGACGGAAGCCATTTATATGTCCCACTATGTTTCGGCAGAATCTCTCTCTCTCTCTCTCCCTCTCCCTCTCCTTCTCCCTCTCCCTCTCCCTCTCTCTCTCTCTCCTTTTCACATCAGCCACAAGACAACCAGGACATTCTCTAACAGCTGATGGACTTCTTATTTACTTTTCGCGACATCATACATACATACTCTTCCATACAACATCTCATATACACTCATACACACACTCACGCTCTCGTGACCAACCTGAGGGCTCGGTTACACACAGCAGTAGTATCTCGACAACATTTGCCGAAATCATATCTATTATATCGCCTCTATTCTCTACAACTCATTATCTCTCAAATAAACTGCACTGTTCTCAACATTTTTGACTTCTCTCTATACAGACTAAGTGAGTAATATTTTTTCTCCTACCTTGTACTTTAATATTTAAATCATTAATGTGGCACGTCATATCGTGTTAAAAATGCGAATCCACACAGAAATTCATGGGTTTCTAATTCTCATACAATATCTGTCGTAACACTTGTAATCTCAGATTTCAGAAACATAACTAATTCTTTCCACACTGCAAAGAAACGTTCTAAAGTTTTACCGGCGCTTAGCCAACGAGTTTCCGCGTGCAATGACAAATCATTATACATGGCACCTTTATCCTTTAAAAATAATTTTAATTTTCGATGATTCAACGAACGGTTACCTCCTCTAACAAGATTAGTAACCCCCGTAACTAATTTCATTACTGACGAAACTTTTAAAGATTTTGTGCATAATACTTCTTGGTGTATTATACAATGAAATATATAACATTTGATAGATTTTTTTCTTAACAATCCAACTAGCCCTTTTTCTTTTCCAGTCATGAACGGTGCTCCATCGGTTACAATACATGTGCATTTATCAAAATTTGTACAATATTTTTCTACTTGCATTACCAAACTAGTGAATATATCAACTCCTTTTGTGGTGTTGTGTAAAAGAGTTAATGCAAGTAGTTCTTCATTAACTGAAAAATTGGGCTCTACTACGCGAATAAAAATAGCTAATTGTGCAATATCACTTACATCCGTACTTTCATCCAAGCATAGTGAAAAATATGCACACGTTTCAATTAAGGTACGGAGTTTGTTATTTAAATGTTCATCTATATCTGCCAGACGTCGCGATACCGTTTGGGGAGATACAGGAACAGTTTCAAACTGTTTAATAGCCATATTATTGTTCAAAGATTTGGCCATTGCAATTGCACATTTTTTTATAAATTCCCCCTCATTAAAACTTTTCTTCGCGCGGCCAATTTCCCATGCAAGTTGGTACGAAGCACTTATGCTTTGGCTCTGACTTAGGCTTTGTGTCTTATCAACAGGAGTTCGCTCATTTGAATCACCGTTTTCATTTTTGTATGCTTTAAGTAACTGCAGTCTTTGTTCTTTCGAATAATTCTTATCTTGGGCTTCGTGATATGTAGAATAATGTCGCGAAATATTAGAACCTTTTTTAAACTGCAGAGCAGTTTTACAAATTATACATTTAACATAATCATCGGATTCTCTAACAAACAGAAGATCACTTTCCAAGTCTAATGTAGAAAATCTATATTTACCTGCAGTTACTTTAGGCATTATAATTAAAGTAAAATTAAAAAATATGAAGAACAATCACACACTGAGCACGTTAGTAAACACACAGACCAAGCACACACTACAAAATTATTACGAAAAGCCTTTAAAAATAATGCTTTAATTAGCAATGGATCTATCTAGAGACGCGGTAGCGTTTCGACGCCAAGTACAGGAAAGACACCCTGTATATATGTCGACTGTCGCTACCGCTATCATTTACTCGTCCCCCGGCTATTCTAACCTAACCTGAAACTTATTTCATTAATATCTCATCACGCCTGCAATATTTTCTAAATTTAAAGGCATTTTTCTTATCCCTGATAACCAAATCGGGCGGCAGGATCTGCCGGCAGCTGCGGTGCAACCTACGTCCGCATTCAGCTACGGTTCTGCCGGTAGAGCCTGCTTGTCAGGGCCTGCTGGCAGATCGACGGCAGATCCTGCTGCCCGTTTGCCTGTTGGCTCCTCAGGAGGCCAATTGTTAATCTTTAAACTGACTAGGTCTGGGTGCAAGAACAACGATTATTTCAATGAAACGATTAGCAATATATATGTATTTCTCCTCGCGTCCATCCGACGCTGACAATCGTCCATTAGCGAGCGTCATGGCGGCACTTCCCTTTCGTGGAGACGAACCCCCCGCTCTCCACATACCGGAGAAGTGGGGGAAGCCAGGCAGGCCACGCGATACGAAGATCCCTACATGCCACATCCAACAGCGCCATCTAAAGGCCACAATAGCCAACCAATTCCCTGTGCGTGACGTCACATGGACCTACGCACCAACACAAATGTACATTACTGCTGTAGGTGAAATGGAGCAGTGGATTCTGCTCACATAACCTGCGAGCAAATTCTGCGGTTTATTAAATAATTGTTCTATTTGTTTTTAAAGGTAATTTGTTTTTATTAATAATATATACATTTGATGTACGTGAGTGATTAAAATGAGAAAATAATATAAGTGGCACCTATAAAACAGAAGAGAAACTTTAAATATGTACACTGTACGCAGTGGTGATTCTACATGCAAAAATAAGTCATTTTCTCGATAACGAAGGGCGATATCAAAAACTTTTATCCTATATTTTTGACTATTTTTTTTGCAGAATCACCATATTCCCGCTTGTGTTAGTTCTGAATATAAGTACAATATTAGTCTAGAATTAAAAGGATGAACGTCGAGAGGTATATCTTATTTTCAGTTATACTGAAGTAAAATGAGCACTGAAAAGTGCTGTTTGGTATGTACGTTTTAAATCAGTGGCGCTGAGAAGTGCCGATTGATGTTCATTGTGAACGTCGAGAGGTAGTTCCCGTTAAAGTCCGCTAAATAAGTACTGAAAAGTACCGTTTGTTGTCTTCGCCAGTAAAAGGAGACACACATCTCCTTTTAGTAGGCATATTTTTGAAAAGTAACTGCAGTTCATAGGTCATCTGTTTCTTCTTCGTTCCAGAAACTGCGGGGCATTTTATGTTCCTGGGATGACGAGGGCTTCGTTCGTGGACCACGCTTCCTGTTGCGTACCCTCTCCTTTGCCGCCTTCAGTTCCGCTTGCATCCGCAATTGGAAGTCGGATCGAGTGGGCCTGTCGAACTTGCGGTTACGACACACACCGTCTGAAAAAGAAATGCATGCAAAGTACGTTAGCATCAATGGAACATACAGTAATAGTAACAATAATTCTACGTAAAAAGATGAAAAGTGCTTATTGCTTCGTACCAAATATGGCCACCGTGATACGGGTGTCGTACAAAGATTTCAGTCCTTCGCGGCCAAACCAGGTGAATGACGACGTTAAGTCGTCTGGCAGTGCTTCCTTGAAGCAGGACTTGACCGCTCCCTTCAAATCAAATCCCCCCACGTATTCGAAATACTTTACCTAAACAAAGCGAGTAAAGATTGATGTAAGTATATATATTATATATAATAGTAAATAAAAGAATAATTTCGTTTTCACTTACGACTTTGGAATAGGTGTCGTCATGGATGTTCTCAAAGCATTCGATCTCCTGCACTGAGAACAAGGGGAGGACTGCTGGCTTTGTGGGTCGGCCAGTATTATGGGTGGTCTCGACAGATTTTTGAATACTCGTCAAGAGAGTATTCATTCTTCTGCAAACAGAACGGATGGAGACGTAACGTATTAATAAACACAATACACGCGATGCTTACATTAGCTCCGCCTCGATCCGATCGCGCCTCGTGTGATCTTCCATGCTCCTGCGAACATTAACATTTATAAGAAAATATCCTTACAGTAATATTTTTATAGCAAAAAAAGAAACGTGTAAATTTACCCATTATCATGGTGTTGGATCGGCACGGTATTGTGCTGAAACGGCTCACTGTGGATCACAGTGGCGCGTGCAAACGATGTCCCTGGATCTATGTATCCTTCGTGGGCAGAAACATTGGCCGCATCCGTACCCTGAAACATAACATTCGGGTTAAGAGTAGGAACACCCTTCGACGCTGTTGGATCCTGTTCCTACAGAAATTGTTGTCTGCAATATTTGTATGTATCTTAATTGTACGAAACCTCAAGACTTCAAAGGCTTCAACAGTAGGAAACGTGAAACAATGACCCATGCAGAAACATTCGAACCAAACGATAAAATAACCCGTTACCAGAGATGAATAAGGATACGTGTCAACATGGTTTTACTTGTGAAGAGCAATACAAAAGAAGAAAATGTAAATATTATAGCACGTCACTCACCAGAAAATAGTCGTAACTTACCAAAAAGAAAAGACGAAGCTAGAAAGGGAACAAGATTTTTTTTTTACATGGTGGAAATCCCTAACGGATACCTCACCCCCCATGGCAGGGGTGAGATTATGTGGGGCTTGCACCCACTAAAACCACCATGGTGACCGCCTGACGCGAGAAACTTACACAACGGAGAGGGACTGGCAACGAGATAGTTCTAATGAAAAGAAATGTGGAAATATTTGAACACTAATTCGCGCTGTGTGTAATAACGGCAACGACATAGCTACGGGTTTCTAAGGGAATGGGGTCGCCGTTATTGCCAATGGGCGTACTACGGCGAAAAGGAATTCTATAACATTTAGCGCGAACCTAATCGGGGGAGATGTATAAAATTTCAGGGCTCAATGTGGCGCACTTATATACACCAAGAGCGGAAGACTTTATGCCGTGATCGTAAAAATCATCGACTTCTAGAAATTTTTTAACACCCAAACGATACGAGTCATTATTGTCCATGCTAATATTGAAAATTAAGCAGATCGTGCCGTCGACTGAGATGCAACAATTATCCCGTTCATTGATGCCCAGAGATATGTTATTGAACTCTATCTTGTGGTACTGAGAACAATTGGGATCGTTACTAAGTGGTCTAGACACTCGAATAGAAAAATCGACATTACAATGATTGTTTGTGGCATGAAATTGTATCTCCCTCATTCTATTGGAAAATTGTTGGAGAGGAAGACTTGGCTTTTGCAGATATTTTTTAAAAATGGACATGTTGTTTTCATATGGAAAAGCAGAACATGAATCTAAATTACCAAGACGTCTGACATCGTTGGTTAGGTGAAGGAGGCCATGGACGTTATAACTGTCAAAAGTTGGGCCATAAAGTTCTTCGGTCCGAAGAACAAACTTCGCCAGAGCTGACTCTGCGAATCTCAAGTGTGGGTTCGGTGGAGATTTTGAAACCAAAACCCGTATGGCCGTATGTAAGAATAAGAAATGCTTGTATACGGTTTCCTTCAGTACACCCTTCAGTATAACTGACCCCGTATACAGAAGGAACTGACGAAATTCAGTCGCCTTATATTTAGAGTATACTTCAATAGCTCTGGGACGTCTGGCAAAGTCTGAGGGACAATATCTGCTAAGACTCTTCAGTCTCGTAGACAGTATAGAAATGTCTCTGCGGCGCAACTTTGAGAAAGGGGAAAATTCTCCATGTACCCACGCAGACAACAATTTCTTTACCACGCCCAAGCATACAAGATGCATGTACTCGAAAGGAACTTGCGAAACCATTCCTATCGATAGCAATGACAATGGGTTTGTACATAGCTTGTGATGCTTCTGGTCTAACCGCCTAATGTAATCCTCATCGGATCGAGAAGAATCATCTGTTCCATGGAAAGCGTAATGCTTACCATTCAGGGTACCAGAAACCGTACATTTGGAACAGGGACGGATAGACAGATGCCCAAAATGATTTAATACAAATGCTCGAGCTGGGGCGTCAGCTATGAAACATCTCAGTCGTACGGGCAACTTAATGGAATGAAAATTTATGCCTCCGTTGGACATGATGGCTCTGATGTCTGCAATAAATTATTCAAAGAAAATATTGGGGTCGTGTGGTTTCTGGGGACCTTTATAGATGCCTACCACTATCGGCTTTATATGAGGAATATTTGAAATCCTACATTGGATGGGCCAGATATGAATGGAATTTGATTTGTCCAAACTACATCCGTCGGTATGAAAATCTAATTCTAACTGTCTAACAAATGATACCGACAAAGTGTTAGGGAGATTTTTAATAATTTCTGCTTCCAGATCGAAATGAATGTATTCTCCTGGTTCCACGACGAATGTAACAGCAGGATTACGTGGCGTATCGAGAAGTGTTCTAACATCCTGAGGCAACTGGGAAAAACAGGAATGCGTTCGAAGGAGAGATAATATATTATTTCCTTGAACGTGTGTTAAATTGCTGTCTACGAAACAAGACGCTAAACGTTGGCGAAAAGATGGCTCGGAGGAAGTAGCAGAGGGCAATGAAACGGTATCGCGGATATTAGAAACGCGTAACGTGGAAGTTGAAGGACCTGCTTCTTCTACATTTATATCGCGCCTAGCACTGAATTCATCGGGGATTAAATTAACAGGAGCGGACGAACTACAACCTGCAGATGTGCTAGCAGCATCTCGCACGTTAGAAGTATTATCCGCTACTCTACTGACCGTATTCAATCCGGAACGGTATCTCACGCGTAAGTTATTTCGCATCTCGCGCATAACCCTCCTTTTTTGTCTCGCCGATAATGCGTGTATCGATTTCCGCGACGTAGACAATTTGAAATTATTAAATTCCATAATTACTTACGCCTTCTGGATGTCTCGGGATGATTCGCTTGGATATAAGATGCTCTCAGAATTCCTTGATATTGCTGTCGACGACTGCCACCTCAGAATGAACGAGAATTCAAAACAAACGCGAAATAGGAAGTAGAGTCCCGGCCAATCACGAATGTCGGCAATACGGCGCAGCCAATCCGTAGCGTAGTCCACTGTATCGCCAAAATGTACGGCTAATCCGAGCGATCCCTTTCAAGCACAAAGAATACCACGTCGAACAAAAGGTACCACGGGGTATGAGGTACCAGGTGAACGCACTAACTGTCGTTATTTCTCTTTGTGTTTGGATGAAAGCACCGATAACCGGCATACGAGTCAATTGAGCATTTTCGCTCTCATTGTACAAAATGATTTTTCGTATGTCGAGGAGCTTTTGGACTTCGTGCCTTTGCACAACACAACGACAGGACTGGATATTTTTAACGCAGTAGAGAACACTGTTAAAAAATTCCAGGTTGACTTTTTTAAATGCTCTGTAGTGGTAACCTATGGTGCAAAAGCCATGACAGGTGGCAAAATAGGACTGAACGGGCAGTTTAAAAAACGCGGGTTTAAATTGCCAATGATGCACTGCATCATTCATCAGGAAGCGTTATGTGGGAGAGATATAAAATTATCTTCCGCCGTGAAGAAGGTTACGCAACTAATCAATTCTATCAAGGGCGGAAATAAATTTCTATCTCACAGGAAATTCATAGTATTTCTTGAAACGCATAACGCTGCTTACACTGATGTCGCTTTGCATTGCGAAGTACGCTGGCTCAGTGCAGCGAAATGTCTAAGTCAATTCTTTGCTATAAGAAATGAGATCTTCCATTTCTTGCAAGAATATCAAGAAAAAAAGGGAGCAGAATATTTCCCCTTATTAACAGATGCGAGTTTCCTTTGTGAACTCTCACTTATAGTAGATCTGACTAATCATTAGATACATTAAATTTAAAACTGCAGAAACCCGGTCAAACTATTTCGCAGTTGTGCAGCCACGTCGATTCTTTTCGTAGGAGGCTGGTAGTGTATCAAAATTATCTCCTGTTGGAAGAAAAAAAATTTTTCTTTTTTCCCTCGTGTAGGGTAATTTTCGAGGAATTCGGCAATGAGTGTGATTTTGATAATCATTTACACGTTCTTCAATCGGTGATAGATCAGTTCGATGAGCGTTTCACTGACTTCGATTCGCTCAGAAATGATCTAATTCTCTTTGAGAATCCCCTCACCGTAAAAATTGAAGAACAGGCCCTCGAGTATCAAGAAGAACTGTGCGATCTTCAGCACGACATTTCTTTGAAAACGAGGGAAGAAAAAGGTGCCGAATTCTTTAAAACGCTGGAAGAATCGACATACCCTAAACTTAGAAATTTCGCGCTCCGAATTTTTTCCATGTTCGGGTCAACATATTTGTGCGAATGTTTGTTCTCAAAAATGCGTGCCATTAAGACAGAACAGCGCACACGGCTAAGCGATTCCTCGCTTTCAACTTTAATACGTACAACGTCGACCAGCCTCCCCGTTGATATTTTAGATATGCCCAGCACGTCTAAACGTGCGCGAAAATTAAGTTTTCCCAAACGTATTTAAAATTTTGATAGTAAAACGTGTTTTTCCTATCCATTTTTATCGCGTGACACAGTGGAATAGGCCTACAGGGGATACCACTGACAAAAAAAAACGCATCGATAATAGTACCCCATGGGTGATGCGGAAATCTATTGATACGGGTGTCGCCCCAATGCGCCACGCGCGGTTCATATGGTACGGGTCTGAGGCGCTCGAAGCTCCTGGGCCCGCCGCGGGGGCTAAGACGCGCGGCGGGAGAAAGGAGGCGTTGCCTCCGAAAAACGGCCGCTGCGTTCACTTTAGTTCCATGCCTGTACTAAACCAACACCAATAAAAATATTGAATATCTTCGTTCATTTTCGCTAAATTACCATAAAGCATTTTTTAAATTTCCTCCAACAAGACTTTCTACCATATGTTCTCACTTCCTTCGGACACATTATGTAGTCGCTACACTCACTAGAGCAAAAGGCCATTCTACAAGTAAGTTCTACGTTAAGTTGTATATCACTAAAATGTGGCTTTTATATTTATTTATTTACAGATAAGCAAAGCAGAAGATGATGCAGTGATCTACATCAGAGAAAAAATTTTATTGGAACATACAATTAATATTATTATATTAATTAAACGATTTTACTCAACTTCGATCCTCTGTTTCCTTCTTGTATGCTTGCTTTTAATATATTAATTAAACGATTTTATTCAGCTTCGATCCTCTGTTTCCTTCTTGTATGCTTGCTTTATATCTGAAAATTCAAATTTAAACCAATTCCACCAATCCAATCGTCTTGAAGCTTTGCAGGCGTGTGTAGTTTGGATGACAATTATATACATGTTACGAGCCGGGGCTGTGGCAAAGCGAGAGGCCGGCGAGAAGGGTATTTCCCAAGGAATACGGTCTATGAGTTTGTTAGTTAGAGTGCGGACGAACCTGATGCGAAATCAGGGAGCCGCTAGGATTATCGGAAACGAGAACGAACCTGATGCGAAATCAGGGAGCCTCTAGGATGGATTCACACGCGGACGAACCTGATGCGAAATCAGGGAGCCGCAGGAGGGTGAAACGACGTGAACGAACCCGATGCGAAATCAGGGAGTCACTAGGATGAAGTTCACAGACGAACCTGGTGCGAAACCAGGGAGCTGTTGGGAGGTTGGATTATTCACAGACGAACCTGGTGCGAAACCAGGGAGCTGTTCGGAGGTTGGTAGACTTACAGACGAACCTGATGCGAAATCAGGGAGCTGTAGGATACGGACGAACCTGATGCGAAATCAGGGAGCCGTAGGAGGAGTGAGGTTTCGTGGACGGACCCGATGCGAAATCGGGGAGCCACTGGGTTGAAGAAGATTCCTTGTTTTGGTGAAAGGTTTGCGAACGAACCTGATGTGAAATCAGGGAGTCGCGGGAAATGTTAGTGATGCCTCGTAACTCTTAATTAAAGTTTGATACAACTCGAGCGGTAAAGTTGTATCAGTGGGTGAGTGCTACTAATATTATAAGGATCGCTGGGTAAGAGATGGGTTTAACGAATCTACTCGATTTACAACGTGAACACCATTCGTATATTCAATAATCAATATGATACAAATGTAAGTGTCGCGATTAAATAATATGATAAAATTTGTAGTTTACCAATAGTTGCACGTTGTTAACGCACTGGCGATGCGGGGCGTAAGAGTGGCTATTTCAAAGTGCAAAATAGAATATAAACCGAACTCGCGGATTCTATGAGGTTAACTGTTGATTCGTAAGGAGACTCGAGCCCGATCTTACTGGATTTTAACCAACTCTGTACGAGCGTGACACGACGTTACTCTACGCGTGACTGTACTGCTTTGAACCGACGAGGGTTGAAACCAAAGGGTTTATATAGTCCTAAAAATGAGTGGGGATTCGTTAGGAATCTCCATATAAGGAAATCCTTCGGGGTCGTCGTCGTGTCACTCCCGTTCTCACGGTCGAAATCCAGCTGGTCGGGATCTTGACTTCCATTAGTGGTGTGTGATAAGCGAAAGGATTTTAGGGCGTTTTCCCTTCGCAGACGCGAGCTCGAAAAATGGTTGAGAGCGGCGTGTGGGAAAATTCCACATACGTAACATCTCCCCCCCCTAGACAAAACATCGCGATTCTCGTGATGCTTTTCAAGAGAAGGAAAAACGCCCCACAAATCCTTTCGTAAATAAAGGTGTGAATGAAAATTGTCGGGTGTAGTGTAGTGTAGTGTACTTATCGCTACTGTTGTGTGGTGATGGTGTTTAGTCGTCGCTGGGCACCACGTAGCCCATCTCCAGCCAGTGGTCCACGACGTCTAGTGGAGGCTGTCCGGGAAGTCGGTCGAGCGTTAGCGTGGCTGTGAGGCCGTCCTGTGATGACTGGACGTTGGCGATGAGGCCCTTCCTTCTCGCCATAACCGCCTCTGCAATCTGCGTCGTCTTCTGAAGCGGTCGGCATGAACGTAGCTTGACGCCCCTCAGACGAATCCTCACTGTCTGCCAGGGTAGGGCATGGAACCGGGGTGGCAAGGATCGCAATTCTGCGACAGGGCAGTCCACCGCGATGCCATAGTCGCCAAGGAAGATGGTGCAGGTGGTTCCACAAACTGCAGTGACCTCACCACGAAGCCACCCCTTCCTGGGAAACCTTATGGTCACGAATCGTCCCGGCTTAATGTTGACCATTGCTGGCAGACATAGGTGTTGTCTGGACGCCATGTACATGTCCAGTTCGCGTAGCATGACATTCGCTGCCTCGCAGTACTTGTCCAGGGAGACCCAGAATGTGGTGGGGTCATCTACATACATGACTAGGCAGCGGGAAGTCTTCCCAAGGTCATGCGCTGATATGCTCTTCATCTCTTGCGTTTCTTTGCAAGGTTCGGTTCTCCTGGGGTCCAATCACGAACGTTGTCGTCAGTGACTTCTTGGAACACCAGCCAGTCCGGGACGCTTCGATGAGGTTTATATTTCGACGTTTGGACTCCCACCGTTTTGCTGCTGGTCTTTCTAGTGGAAGAGCTTCGACCTTTTTTGACGATTCCTCCAGTGCTGTAGTGGTACGGCTTTGGTGTGAGTATGGTACCCACTCGAGAACAAGCTTCCCAAGATCCGTGGTGTCCTGTCTGCACAGCTATGGTCCTTGTACTTTCGTCTGATGATGTCTGCGTGGAGATGCTCTTGGACATGTCGGAACTGAACTTGTGCTGAGTTGGGGGCCTGATGCCCAGCTTTTATAGGGAAGAAACCCTTATCGCGCCCCCACCCTGAAACCATACGTGTCCCAGAGGAGGGATTCTTGTGGGAGTGGTTTCATCCCCTTAGAAAACTGTGGCGCACGGGCTGTGGTTTTCGGATGTACTTGGTATATTTATTGTTATTTCTTGGTTCTCTTTAGGAGATTCTGTTTTGGCCTGACGAGGTTTGCATTTTATGACCCATATCGCGTTTACAATGATCAGTATTATTATCATGCCTCCAATGGAGGAAAGGGTTGAGATCTGCACTTGCCGAATGGATGTCTGGTGGGTTGCGAAGTTCCTAGCTCGTTGTTCTATTTCGGTAAGTGATAATGCTGTCGGGAGGTCCTCCCATTTTGTAGGTTTCTGCTCGGTCACTTTCAAGGTCTCAAAGTGATACTCGGTAACCTCTGGTATAATTATTGATAGATTATAAGGTTTAGAAGGGTAGTATTCGATGTTTTGTGAGGCATCGATGGTTTCCAGTGTTTTTAGTTGTACTGAGTCTATTGTTGCTTGGCAACCGGGCTGTAATCTAAAGATTCCAATGGCAGTGATATTTTGTGTTATTGGTTTCTTTCCCTTGCAATAAATTTGTGCCTTTTTATTTTCTGGCATGAAATAAAGCCATGTAGTTGGTGTATTTAAAGTCTGCCAGTATGGTTTTACTTGTGTGATCAATTTAATGGTACAGGTGTTCCAATTTATCGAGGTGGGATTCAATAGCAAAGTAGATTCACAAGTTGGTTGTCGATCTGCTTGGTATAATGGTAGGGTAGTTGGTCCCAAAAATTGGTTGTGATGAAACCGGCAAGTCTTCAAGTATTCTTCCGTTGGAGAAAAATATTGCTGTTCATCTGATGAGACTGCAATAAACTGGATTTGCGGCTGTATATACGAAATTACCCTTTTTGTTCCAAGGTTGTGTGTCGATGGACATGGATATATTTTATATAAGCTGTACGTTTTTCGCTCTAAAAGAGGTATGGTGAGTTCGAAAAGTATCCTTCCCCTTGTGAAAATTACGTTTAAGTTTGTTATTTTTTCAATTTGTTCCGTGAGTAATTCTTCGGGTGTTAGGGGAAATTCGTACGCAAGTGTTTCCTTAATTTTTTGAGCTGATCTCAATAATTGCTCAGGCGAAAGAATAGCGGGGTGTAAAATGCCTTGTTTTGCTAGCAAAATTGCGTCTATTAGCAACAGTAGGTTGGTGCTGTAATCGTCTAGCCCTCTTTCTATTTCAATTATGGAGTCCCTGATGGATGCTTCGAAACGTAACTTGCTGATGTCTGACTGCGTCTCTTGTAATGCTTCAGAGTGTATGACCATCGTTTTCGTTAGCTGAGATATAATTTGAGTTAAATTAACTAACCTCGCATGTGTGAGCGAAAATTCTCTCTTTATAATATGCGTTTGGTTTGCTATTATTTCGGTAATTTCGCGTTGATCCTTATAAACTTTGTTTAATTCGCGGTTATAGTATTCTGCATCTTCTTGTGATAAGGTTCCAAATAACATTTTACTGAGAGTGCCGATGAATCCAAAAGGTACGCTACGCCGTGGGGATGGTGTTTTGAGGTGTGTGGTGTCACCTATAGCAGTTCGTATTAGGTTGCTATAATGTACGGTGTTTTCTTCTTTCTTGATTAATCGAGGTCCTAATTCCCTGCTAAGACAGCTGATAGAATCATGACGGTTGCAGAGTTGATTCATCGTTGAGATATGATGCTTTACATGTGGGGCGTAGCTGAGATATCGAGTAACATCCAGAGATGTGACTAGGCGCCATTGTGATTGGAAGGTCCTTATGTCAGGTAATTTTTCGTAGAAGAGTCCGATGTTTCCCTCGAGCGGTGTAATAATTTGATCGTCGCTAATGACAGCGAGAGGTAGCAGGAGCAAATATGCGAAAATCATGGTTGATTTTCAGCTGTGAATGGAGAGTAAGCATGCTTTAGTTTATCCTGATGCTTTGTGATTAATTTATTATGCGTTCGTAATACTACGTTATTCAGGTCTGTCACGTTTACTATCTGGTACGGTCCAATGTAATGCGGATCAAATTTACTGGTACGTGGTTCCTTGAGTACGTAAACCAAATTACCTACGTTAAACGTTGCTGGTTTTGCATGGATATCGTAATAATTCTTCGAACGGATTTTTGCTTTGTTTAGATTATCGGAGGCTATATTACGAATATTAGCCATATGCGTTATTAATTCTACTAAGTAGTCTCCAAACGACTTTAATTTTTCGCCAGTTGGAAAAGAGCTTGGTTCTCGAGCTGGTTTTCCGAAGATTAACTCGTATGGGGTGAAATTTGTTGCTTCGTGAACGGATGTATTGTAAGAGAACATTGCGAACGGTATTAATAAATCCCAGTCTTCATAATTATCCATGTAATGCTTGAGGTATTCGGTAAGGACGATGTGACTTCGTTCCAATGATCCGTTGGTTTGTGGTCTATATCCTGAGGTTGTGATTTGTTTGATTTTAAATATTTCAGATAGGTTGGTCATAAGCGTTCCGATGAAGCTAGTTCCTTTGTCTGTTAGTATTGCGCGAGGTGTTCCATAAATCGCGATGAAATGTCTAGCGAAAGCATCTGCAATTGTAGCAGCTCGAATGTTAGGTATTGCTACAGCTACGCAATATTTTGTTAAGTTATCTTGCATGGTGAGAATGTGTCTGTTCCCACTGGGTGTAATTGGTAAAGGTCCTACTGTATCCAAGGAAATTTTGTCAAAGGCTCCTATAGGTGTGTCGGTGATTAACATCGGTTGACGAGTTTTCGCTCGGACTAATTTCTGTTCCTGACAACTTTGGCATCTACGGATGTAGTCTTGAATGTCGTTGCGCATTTGTGGCCAATGGAATTTCGATCGGATGCGTTTATATGTCTTCGTTACTCCTTTATGTCCTCCAATTAAACTGTCGTGAGCTTCGCTTATGATGTGCTGTCTGTCTTCTTCGGATGGTGTTGTAATGGTACAGTTACATAAAGTACTCTGTAGGCCGGTTCCTATGAAAACCTCTTCCAAAATCTTGACGAATTCGTTGGATGGTATTTTGTGAAGGTCCCCGGTGGCAGAAATTCGAAATGATTTAATCTGATTTTGATCCAAAGTGTGTCGAAGAGTTTTCAATCCGTTGAGCACATCTACTCTCTTAATATTATCGAAAAAGTTATCCGAGATTACTATACTGAAAGTTTTAAATAATCCATTGTCTGTAATTATCACCTGTCCCTTTTTTGGTTGTGCTGCTAGAAGATTTGGTTTACTAATTATTTCAGTATCCAGCAGTAATTTTCCGACGGGGTTTACTAAATTGCAGTCAGCAGAAATGAAATGTACGTAATGTCCCTCTTCAGCGGTAAAGGTATTTGAAGAAATAATAATTTTATGCGGTTGATCTAGTGGGTTCTCTTCCAGATCGTCAAGGTCATTTGAATTCTCGATGTCGGTAGTGAAGAATGGGTAAGGGTCAAGCGTGTGGTCAAAGACCCTAGGTTCAGTTGACCTGCTGTCAGGTGGTTGTCCCACACTGGCTTCGGTCGTAGTTCCTGCAGGTAGCTGGTTTATTGAGGGTTGTAAAGGTTCATCCATGACTTCTGATGATACTTGCGGTGTACTGAGTAAATCTTGTTGAAAGTTTCTTGCATTTTCTATTACAGTATTTTCGAGCGGCTCCTCAAAGGATATTAAATTGTCAAAGACGAGACGGTCCTTATCTAGAGGGACGATTTGAGTGGAATTTGCTGCGGGTGAAAAACTGTTTATGGTTTCCTGGCGTTCATCTGGCATGGTTACCTCTTGAGATAAGCTGGGAAAAGATCGGTTCTTGTATATTATTGGAGAATGTTGAACGTTCCCACGTGCGGTTTCTTCTGTTTCATCTGAGCTGCTGCTTGTCTCCCGGTACTTGGGTCGGTTTTCCCTATCTCGTCGTAACTGTCGTATGCGGTGTCCAATTGTATCGCTGTTAGCGTCTGTTTTCGGTATCTGAGCTTTGAAGTCGGGATCCCGGAGCTCTCGTGGAATAAGTGGTAGGCAGGCAGACGTGGGGTTGCGTGATAATGCGTCTGCATTCTTATTCGTCTTTCCGGATTTATGGACAACCTGGTACTCGTACTCTAAAAGTCGGAGCTTCCACTTCATAAGTCTAGAAGTTGGGTCCTTGACGGAATGTAACCAGACAAGTGGTCTGTGATCTGTAACGAGGGTGAATGGGGTTCCGTAGATGTAGGGCCTGAAGTATCTTACGGCGTAAACCATGGCCAAACATTCCTTTTCCGTAGCTGAATAATTCTTCTCAGGTTTATTTAGGCTGCGGGATGCGTAGGCAATTGGCCGGTCGTTTCCTATCTCCCCTTGACTAAGTACAGCTCCAATAGCGTAATCAGATGCATCTGTGGTTACGATGAAAGGTTTACTGAAATCAGGGTATTGCAATATGGGCTGTTGACAAAGTTCGTTGCGTAATTGCTTAAAACTGTGGTCTTGTTCTTCTGTCCATTTGAATTTGATGCCTTTTCCTAATAAGTTAATTAATGGTTTTGCTTTTGTTGTGAAATTAGGTACGAATCTTCGGTAATATCCAACAAGTCCAAAAAATTGTTGAATGTTCTTTTGCGTTGTAGGTGTGGGAAAATCTTGAACAGCTTTTAATTTCCTAGGGTCAGGTCTTACCCCTTCCTTTGAAATAATGTGTCCAAGGTATGCAACTTCCTTTCGCAGAAATTGGCACTTGTTGGTCTGGAGGGTCAATCCATGTTCTCGAAGGCGGTTTAACAACTTTTTGACTTTGATATTATGTTCCTGTAACGATGATGCGTAGATCACTATGTCGTCCAAGTAGACAAAGAGGTCCGTCCCTTGAAGTCCAGTGAGTGCTTGATCCATCAGGCGTTGAAAGGTGGGTGGTGCATTCTTTAATCCGAAAGGCATTCGAGAGAATTCGTAATGTCCATTTGGAGTAGTGAATGCTGTTTTTGCTTTATCCTTCGGATCCATCTCTATTTGATGAAATCCGCTGGCGAGATCAAAGACTGAAAAATATTTAGCTCCTCCTAATCGATCTAAGATCTCCGTGATTTGAGGTAATGGATACTTATCAGAAATTGTTATTTCGTTGAGGCCGCGAAAATCTATTACCAGACGCCAACGTTTCACTCCGTTTTCGTCTTCTTTCTTCGGGACGATCCACAAAGGTGAATTGTATGGAGATTTTGAAGGCGTAATTATACCATTTGATAATAGCGCGCTGATTTGTTTTTGAATTTCCTTTTGATGAATAAGAGGATAGCGATATTGTCTTGTGTTGATTGGAATATCGTTGGATGTATGGATTGAGTGTTTAAAGTCGCGAGCTTTCCCAAGTTTATCTCCAGGAAGATAAAATCGGTCGGGGAAATCTTTAACTAAATTGGTGACGAAATCTAGTTCCTCCTTGTTCAAATGTTTAGTGTTTAGGGCTTCTAAGATTTTTTGTATTCTATTTTCGTTGGTTTTGAATCTTGACGGGTGTTCTTCAGCTGGGTGAAAATCTTCGTCTGATGACCCGAAGATATCAAATGGTTCTAATGTTTGTGGTTCTATCTCTACGTCTAGGGGTACATCGCTGGTATTTGTTGCCATAACGTAGCATTTTCCTTTATTGTTCCTCACGACTGCTTCCCCTATGTAAAGATTTTCGAGGGTCTTGATACGCGGTAAATATCCTTCCTTAATCCTCGAGTTTGTTATTGTTATAGCAATCTGTTGCGACGTCCTAGGTTCGATACGATGTTTGGTCGACGTCGGTAGTTCTTTCGTTTGAGGTAGGTCTTGATAATTTGAAAAACGTAAAGGTCGGGTTGGCTTGTTCTTTATCACCAAAGTCCCATGATAATAGGAAATTTCGGCTTCCTCCTGTTTTAAAAATGGGCTTCCTATAAGTCCGTCTGCTTCTATTGCAAGCTCTTTTACCACATAGAAAAGTGCGGGAGCTTCGTGGATATGAAGAATTGTTGTTCCTAGAGTATGAATTGGATTAGTAGTAATTCCGGTTAATTCGATTTCTTCCCGCGAGTTTATCGCGGCTTTTTCTCCCAGGGCGCTAATGACTATTAAATTAACGGATGCTCCACCATCGATTAAGAATTCTCCCGTTCCTGACTCCAGTTCTGGAACCTTGATTTGGATGCGTGGGGCAGGTGCTTCCTTGATGAGGGTTCCTCTTCGAAGCGGACTGTTCTTTGGCGAACTTCTTTGTTTCCGCTCATCGTGTCGCCTATACGTTGAGCGCGATCTAAGTTTAAAGACTTGTTTGATTCGACAGACGAATCTCGCGAGTCTCGTTGATATCTCGGATTACGCGGATGTTTCCTACAGGATTTTCCGTCGTGTCCGGTTATACCGCAATGCCAACAATACAAACTTGGCTTGCGATCTTTATCGTGATTTTTTAAAATGGAATATTGTTTTTTTTCATCATCTGGATACGATGAGTCGGAGCGATAAGAAGGGGATTTCGAGGGGCTCCGGTGACGCAAAGTCCAGGCCGTCGTGCGTGTCCGTCCTTCTCGTTCCTCTTCAAAACCAGATGTTCTTGTAGACCGACCCCTGCTTTGGTCGTATCTACTCGGAGAGTGTGGGTACGACACTTCGCGGTCGTGGTGGCGGGAATCTTCAGCGTAATGGTCTCGACGAGACCACCTGGAGGGTGATTCATTACGGGGCGACTGACGCCGATTCCTTAATTTTCTGTCTATCTGTAGCACGGCGTCGTAAGCTTGTTCAAGTGTTTTGATGTCTTGAATCTGAGCCGACACTTTCCAGGAAATTCGATCCGGTAAAACATCAATGAAGTTTTCTTTAACGTCTTTTTCCATTTCTTTGACGAAGGCTTCAGCGTGATCCAGATACCTTTCCCGAATAGCTCCGCGCGCACAATAAACGAGATGGCTAGTCCTGTCGACGTACTGTCGCAGACTTTCTCCTTCGCGAATGCTTAGTTTCGCGATTTCGACTTGAAAATATGACAAACTTCTACCGGGCGCGAATCTCTTTTTCAAATGTTGGACTAATGTCTTAACAGAGTTGAATTTATGTTCTAACGTGCACCTGCGTGCCGGACCGATCAGTTTCGTTAGTATTATCGCAAGATACTCGGCTTCCGTACCCTCAGGAATCAAAGTTAACCCATCTTCCACATTTTGTGCAAAGCGCGTCAGGGGTGGACTTTCACCGTCGAAGGTTGGAATTGACATGGTAATGTTCTGTATACATGTCCGTTGCGTCAAGAGTGACATTGAGTTTGCGATTGAAACTGTCAGGTTCATAATGTCGTTAGAAGAGACGTTCGCCTGTGTGCTTGTCATTTTGAAAGTTACTAAGTGACTTGACTAGAGAAAACTAGTATATTGTCGCTACTAAATTACGAGTGATTTTAACGTATTTAAAACCCAAATTTTACGGCGATTCTAATGCAGTAGCATCCCACCGCTGTCACCAGTTCTGTTACGAGCCGGGGCTGTGGCAAAGCGAGAGGCCGGCGAGAAGGGTATTTCCCAAGGAATACGGTCTATGAGTTTGTTAGTTAGAGTGCGGACGAACCTGATGCGAAATCAGGGAGCCGCTAGGATTATCGGAAACGAGAACGAACCTGATGCGAAATCAGGGAGCCTCTAGGATGGATTCACACGCGGACGAACCTGATGCGAAATCAGGGAGCCGCAGGAGGGTGAAACGACGTGAACGAACCCGATGCGAAATCAGGGAGTCACTAGGATGAAGTTCACAGACGAACCTGATGCGAAATCAGGGAGCTGTTGGGAGGTTGGATTATTCACAGACGAACCTGGTGCGAAACCAGGGAGCTGTTCGGAGGTTGGTAGACTTACAGACGAACCTGATGCGAAATCAGGGAGCTGTAGGATACGGACGAACCTGATGCGAAATCAGGGAGCCGTAGGAGGAGTGAGGTTTCGTGGACGGACCCGATGCGAAATCGGGGAGCCACTGGGTTGAAGAAGATTCCTTGTTTTGGTGAAAGGTTTGCGAACGAACCTGATGTGAAATCAGGGAGTCGCGGGAAATGTTAGTGATGCCTCGTAACTCTTAATTAAAGTTTGATACAACTCGAGCGGTAAAGTTGTATCAGTGGGTGAGTGCTACTAATATTATAAGGATCGCTGGGTAAGAGATGGGTTTAACGAATCTACTCGATTTACAACGTGAACACCATTCGTATATTCAATAATCAATATGATACAAATGTAAGTGTCGCGATTAAATAATATGATAAAATGTGTAGTTCACCAATAGTTGCACGGTGTTAACGCACTGGCGATGCGGGGCGTAAGAGTGGCTATTTCAAAGTGCAAAATAGAATATAAACCGAACTCGCGGATTCTATGAGGTTAACTGTTGATTCGTAAGGAGACTCGAGCCCGATCTTACTGGATTTTAACCAACTCTGTACGAGCGTGACACGACGTTACTCTACGCGTGACTGTACTGCTTTGAACCGACGAGGGTTGAAACCAAAGGGTTTATATAGTCCTAAAAATGAGTGGGGATTCGTTAGGAATCTCCATATAAGGAAATCCTTCGGGGTCGTCGTCGTGTCACTCCCGTTCTCACGGTCGAAATCCAGCTGGTCGGGATCTTGACTTCCATTAGTGGTGTGTGATAAGCGAAAGGATTTTAGGGCGTTTTCCCTTCGCAGACGCGAGCTCGAAAAATGGTTGAGAGCGGCGTGTGGGAAAATTCCACATACGTAACATACAATATATTTAAAAAAAAATAACCCCGAGAGGATGTACAAATTATCCAGTCACCAATAAACACTACAAAATGTATGAAATCACCACAAAATTACCTTTTTTTAAAAAATACAATAACTGAATCTAGAGACGCGTTTTAAAAATACAATAACTGATCCAGTCATGAATAAACACTACAAAATGTATGAAATCACCACAAAATTACCTTTTTTTAAAAAATACAATAACTGAATCTAGAGACGCGTTTTAAAAATACAATAACTGAAAGAGAAAGTAACCCTGCTGCACAAGAAAATGAAATAAACACATTTTTAGTATAAAAACTTTTTTTTATTTATATATTTATTTTAATTATATAAAATATTTTAATTTTAAAATCGTGGGCCGCCGCGGCCACCTGCCACCGCCACGGCCACGGGCACGGGTACGGCCACGGCACTGATACAAAATTAAGACCTGAAGGGTAAGGGCCTGGGCCTGTAGGCTGTTCGCCTGTGTGCGAACAGCACGCAGGACGGCCCATTCCTGCTGCTGAGCCCTTACCCTTCTTCCACTTCTTTGGTGGCGGGTCACGTACTCTCCTGTAATTAATAATTATTATTTTATTAATAAAATAAAAAAATTAATTTATGAGTAAAATGTTTTTTAATTGAAAGACCTTTCGAACGTTTAGATATAGGCTAAAGTGAACAATTTTTACACTGTTTAAAGATAATAATAAAGATCAGAATTAATATTCTCGTGAAAATGTCAGGAATTTTTCTTAAAACACTGCGGCACAAGATACATATATATATGTGTGTATGTGTGTGTGTATGTATGTGTGTGTGTATATATATATATATATATATATATATATATATATATTATCTAATGTTATCCATAATAAAAAATTGTTCATTTAGACCTATTTTCAAGCATTCTAAAAGTATGCAACTCCTTAAAATGTGTATTATGTATTTTTTACCGTTTGCCGTGGCCAGCCTTTCTCTAGCTGGTAGTGGTAGCGCTGGTGGTGATGGTAGCGCTGGTGGTGGTGGTGGTAGCGCTGGTGGTGGTGGTGGTGGTGGTAGCGTTGGTGGTGTTGGTGGTGGCGGTGGCTGCCGTTGGTACGGCTCTATGGCCATATTGTCATCCTCTGAATCTGGAAAAGTATAAATTTGAATACGTGTATATATTTTTGTCATTTAACTTTTCTATAAGTTAATATAAAACTTACCATATAATAAAAGTAGTTCCTCTGCTTTTCTCTACAAAAATTAATATAAACAATTAGCAAAAAATTTAAAGTAACGCTTATTTGTACTTCTACATTAGATTTAACTGTATGTAAATAATAACGTAGTTATTATTACCGAATAAATAATGCTGAAAGTGTAACCAAAAGGCGACGGTAAAGAAGACTCGCCCGACCCCGGCGGGGCGTGACCGGCGGCACATTTTCTCGGTACGAGGAGGGCTCGCTTTGACCGACGGGCACGTCAAAAAACAAAGCGGGCGACCGTAGCTCACACATGTTACGGCGTTGGAATATTGTTACTCATTTCCTTGCATGCGAGTGTGCTTCATTATTAGTAATTAAGGTGTACGCATAATGAAACGAATATATTTTCAAGAAATAGGTTATTTTGTTTCATTACTTGTGTAAAATAATAGTCTACGCAGATTTTTGCTAACCTATTTCTTTATTGAAATGTGTATCTTTTTAGTGTCAAGTTCCTTGGAAGCAAATTCTATTCTCGTCAGTAGGAGAAGCAAAAGAAAAAAATGATTATATTTGGTAAGTGACGTTTACATTTATTTATATATTATAATAATACGTAAGATATTAGTTTAGTGTTTATTACAAATTTCTCGTTTTTTACAGGTTAGAGTATTAAAAAAAAGTAAAGTATAACACTCGCAGAGCTGCTTTGCGCTATTCTGAGTTTTAAACTTTACTGGCTGCATCGCGCCTTATCTTTCTTATCTTATAACATCACTCGATAGGCTGCATTGCGCGGTGTTTCGAGTATAACAACTTTCAATAAAGTTGGGCAAATAGTGTACTAGAAAACTACAAAATATAAATAAAAGTATAATTCGTCATGTCTGTTATTAATAGTATTAATATCTTACCCCTCAGTTTTAAAAATATGCAAATTCTCAATAGAGGTGAATGGTTAACAGACGATCATATTGAATATTTTCATAAATTATTATAAGCTAACTCTAATTATAAACCACGTGAGACGTGGAGAGTTCAATTTCCTGATACAATTCAACCAGTTCCTGAAAATCAGGATCACATACAGATTTTGCACCAATGCGAAAATTTTGAAACCAATGCAGGGGGACACTGGGTTTGTAGCTTTTATAAATATGCTGACAGAAGACTTTATATTTATGACTCTCTTAATAACAAGAATATACATAGTCATCATAAAATTTATCTGGAGAAATTATACCTTTTTTTAAATAAACAAGACGGCAAAATTGACGAAGAATTTATTGAATTTCCACACGTACAAGTTCAACCTAACAATCGGGATTGCGGAGTTTTTGCGATTGCATTTGCTGTCTCGTTATTATTCAAATTATTACCAGACAAAGTAACGTACAATCCTGCGTTGATGCGTCAACATTTGATCCAAATGTTCCAAACTAATCGTATAGAACATTTTCCAGTGGTTCAAAATGTACCACTTAGTGCCAAAGAAGTTACTACACATTCAAAACATATAATTCAGACAGATGCACCATTCGTTTCGAAGTCAAAATTCGGCAATGTATACTTACCAAGTAATAGGACAGAATACATGTCTAATTATTATAAAAGGCAGAAAGAGGAAATTAATTTAAAAAGAAAAGCTATTTATAAAGCAAAGAAAGAGGAGTGTAATATGAAAAAAGGCAAAGATTGTGAAGAAAGGGAGAAAGACATAAAACATTATAATTGTGAATATTATAACGCACATAAAGAAGGTATAATCAAAAAGGCAAAAGTGCATTATGACGCAAATAAAAAAGTGAAATGCGGAAAGCGAAAAAATTATTATCAGCTAAATAAAGAAGTTATCTCCAAAAAGCGGAAAGTATATAATGAAATACGTAAGGAAGATTATTACAATTATAATAAAGTAGCCAAACGTCGTGCTGTTCTGAAAATAATAAAAAAGTATCGTAATATTGCTGTAACGAACAACAATATAGGAACCAAAAATAACAAAGAAACTTATATTAGAAAACTTTCAAAAATTATTAGCATGCCGTCCGGAGCAGCAAGTAGATTGGAAGCTGAGCGTATAATAAAATGGTGTTTTCACATTAGGCAAAAGTACATTTTGAAAATGAGGAAACTGTTGAAAGATTGTAAACAAAAAGTGGAAGTTTCTTTAACGCGCGCAGCAGAATGTTTAGAAGTTGATGACAGGATGCTTTGTGTGGAGAATCCAGACATAGGTCTTCTTCAGAATCATATTTTACGGAAAGTTCGTACCATACTTTCACCGGTTCTGAATCAATCGTACTGAATTCGGAAGGGAAAGCTATAAACGTTCTACCTGTATTGCAATCGAAGAAGACGACAAAAGCATGGCATTGTAGTTATCTTTGTAAAACAAAAAATGTTGAAATTCTGAATAATTTACAGGATTTCTTCAAACGATTGTTAGAATGCTCATTAAAAAAGGCACATAAGTTGAACAACCATATCAGTAGCTGTTCTAATAAAGTGCATGCTGAAAAAGTTGGCCATTCTCATGGTTGTTACATAAACCCTCAACTATGTAAGTCCAATTTTTTAGCCATTGAGATTTTGGCACCTCACTTTCCGGATTTACGATATTTGAAGAGAATGATATACAAAATAGCGAGCATTTATAAACACCTACATAATTTAGACAAAGCATTAAACGATAGTGACCTTAAAACACTTGAACGAATAACACTGCAAGCTCGGAAAGAAGCTGAAGCATTACAAAAAAATAATACTGACGTAAGTTTGAACGAAGAAGAGATTATATCTCGATATTATTTAGCATTTAAAGCTTTCACAAAGCGGTCTATGGACACACCACGCATCCCGTGCGTTTCCTGCGAGAAACTCTGTTTTCAAAGAGAGGTTCTTAAGTTTGATAATTCTAAGAGAACATATAAGGGAAATGTAATGCAAACATTGTTAAATCATATTGGATACAAAGTTGGTGACATACATTTTATTTGCCGATATTGTCACGATAAAATTCGCAACGATTCCATACCATCAAAATGTGTTTTAAATAAGCTTGATGTACGTTCAGTTCCAGAAATAGCAGTGTTGAACGATTACGAACGAATTCTGATTCAAAGAGCTAAACCGTTTCAAACGGTTGTGAGAATGGATACAGTAATGCGTAAAAATATGCCACATAAACATATGTTTCCAAAAGTAAAGGGAAGAACATTTCACCTTTCTTTGCCGTTAGAAGAAAATTTAAAAAAAATCTGTCCTTCGACTGAACCTTTAAATCAAAATCATGAATTATACATATTGGTGCGGGGCGTTCCAACAAAATCTAAAATAATTTGGGAAAAGTTAGTTGACTTGAAGAAAGTATGGAATGCCTTAGTATGGTTGAAAGCCAATAATCCTCTATACTCAGAAATTGTTTTACCACAATCGCACGATTTATTGCTGAGTGCCAAATTACCAGATACAGAATTTCAAGAAGAAGTTGTTGCCAATGATGATAATAACGAATCTATCGAGGACGCTGAAGGTGAAACACTAAATATCGATGAAAACCACAAACGTGCATTATTGACGCAAATGTCACAATCTGATTCATATTATGATCAGTTTACGATTTATCCAATGTATGACAAAAGGGTTAACGAATCTGCTACCGCACTCTATCAAATGCTTAAAGTTCAGGACATTCCGTTGGGCCATCGTGCTGAACACTTAGATGTGAAATGTTTCCCAGATTTATATCCTTATGGGGTGAACGGACAGCATGAAGAAAGATTGGTTCGTTTGACTGATCATGAATTCATTAAGTCCAAACTGATGTCCAAGCATTCGCAATTTCGATTGAACATGCAATATATTTTTCATTTATTACACGATACCAATATGCGGCAATTGAACGCTGGAATTTTTCACAAAATGAACGTCGTAAATCCACGTGAGAAATACACAGCTGATGGTTTTCTAGAGCAACTCTCTAAAGATCAGCTACAAACGAACTTGAACACTATATTTTCCAGATTACGTAATACAGCACAGTATTGGCGAAAACCGAGAAATGATTTGAACTGTATGATACACCATTATGGACCAGCTACATGGTTCCTCACGCTCAGTCCAAGTGAGTGGCTATGGACAGATTTAATAGAATATCTTCGTGAAGTAAACGGCCCATCGGTGGCTAAAATGTCCCCGAACGAACTCATTGCTTCTGATCCCGTTTCAACTGCTCGATTTATAGATAATACATTCCACGCTATGCTGGATTTCATTTGTTCGCCCGACAATCCGATTGGCAAGGTCACTCATTACTTTTGGCGCAGAGAATATCAGAGCAGGGGATTACAACATTTTCATCTTTTAATTTGGATTGAAGATGCTCCTATAATCGATAAATCTTCGAAGGAAGAAGTAGCAGCATTCATTATGAAATACGTCACTTGCAGATTGCCATCACCGCATGTGTCGCCAGAATTATATTGACGTGTAATTGCACATCAAATGCATAAATGTAATAGTTACTGTCTACGCAACAAAAAAACTAAAAATTCCTTCTGTAAAGTATGTCGATTTTCATTTCCACGTCCAGTTACAAATACTTTGATAATAAGGGATGTGGCTGTCTCTATAGGTGCTAGAAAACAATTGAAAGCAAAATGTAGACTCTATGATCTTCCACGTTCAATAAAGGAAGTCCGTATCAATGATTTTAATGCTGCCGTTCTTACGGTTTGGAGAGGTAACATGGATATACAATATATTGGGGAAAAGACAGGGTTGGTGACATGTTACTGTACTAAGTACGTGTCCAAGCCGGAAAAAAGTTACGCTACAGACACTATGGCAGCAATAAATTCTAATAAGTCATTGGTTAGTCTGCTGTGCAACCTTGGAATGCGCATGCTAAATCATAGAGAATGTGGAGCGCCTGAATGCGCTGATACTCTTTTAGGATTATCATTGCATGGCACTGACTCCAGTACTACTATTAGATGGTTAGATGTAAATATACTGAGAAGTAGGAAATTGAAAACTCGCAAATCGATTGAGGATCTAGTAGTAATTCTCACCGAATTGATCTTGCTAAACTGAATACATATGTATAAATTGCATTAATCTTTTTCTTTCTTTCTTGTGCGTGCGTTCGTGAATGTGTGTATGCGTGCGTTAGCATATGCTACGTATGATATTAGAGTTAAATATACTAAGACAATTAACATTATTTCGGTTTCGCAGCGCCAAGTATTTTGAATAAAATATTTATTCGTATTAAAATATTTATTTGTATAAAAATATATCTGCTTAATATTATTAAGCGCAGTTGGAAAGCACCGAATCTTACATTGCGTTACACAGTGTCGTCTTTGCACGCAGCGGGAAAGCACCTTTATGTACTTGCAGCTCATTTTGATTTCACATCTTTTTTTATTTTGTAATTATCTTCTATTTTTTGTGATTTGTTTGATTTCGTGTACTTGGCGTAATTTTTTTACTTTTTTGAAGTTTTTTTATGGGGATTAACTCTACGCGTCTCCAGATAGCAGTCACAGCAAGTAGTATGACAACCATTCTCGCTGTGTTGAATGCGCGAGTCGCAAAACAAAAGACGATAATTGTATTCATGGAAGAAGAGATAGGATTAGTTATTTTGACTCGGCCGCGACTTCGCGCCATGGTGACGGCGGACGGTAGTGCGGGACGGCTTTTCCCTCTCAAGAGGCAAGTTGGAAGGCGCTGGGTTAAGAGATACGAATAGACCTGGAGCAGTCGCCGGATACGTGTATCCGGCGACTTGCAACAATCTCTGTGGGATACAGCAAGTCGACCCTTGCCCCAAACAGCCTTCTAGCAATGACTGTTGGCCACATATTCCCGAAAAACTGTATTCAAGTGGACGGTGAGCAACATCGCCGGAGTGTCTAGTGCCTGTATCCCTGTTTCCCGTTCCGAATGGGAAACATCGCCGACTCTGTGGCAACACACCAGCTACATATGTGTGTGTGTGTGTGTGTGTGTGTGTGCGTGCGCGCGCGCGCGCGCGCGTGTGTGTAACGGCAGTTTTGACGAAACTTTTCTAAATGGTATAGAATTATTCTCTGCGACTCTATGAACACTTTCCAAAAAGAATTTTTGAGATGTATATCTTCGTTTGCGAGCTCGGTCGAAAGGAGTATAAAATGGCAGTTGCAGCGACATTATGGTAACTTGGCAGTTTCGGCGACATTTGGTGTAGAATATACATTTGTACAGCTGTACAGGGTGTCCGCGGGAAGACTGAACAGCTGGATATCTCCTAAAGTATTGGAGATAAAAAAATAAAAAAAATATGAAATTGCATGTTACGAGGGGGCCAATTTATTAGCGTATACGAATTTTTTCTTCGATTATTATTTTAAAAGATACGATGGTCAAGTTCGGTTTTTTAAATGGAACTATTTTTATTGAAGAGGTCACTTGATAGTGCGTTCCAAGACAAATTCAATAAGCTATAATGTATACACTTTATTTCCACTCGTTTTTAAGATATTGCGATTGCAAATTTACTGATTTTCCTTGGAAGAAAACCCGCTGGAATAGCAAGGACCGGGAACGGTCTTGCTGGCGCCACGGGTGGCCTTGCCTATTGAAACAGATACCTACCTGCCAAAGGTCTACGCCGGGAATGGCAGGCCCAAAGGCTGGACAATTCTTTCCGTCAGAAATGATACTTAGGTAGGTACATCTGCGATATTGAGAAGCGCACCGTTACTTTTATTTTGCACTTGCTCCTACGCTCGGATGGCCGGTTCTTTTGGGAGGGATGCAAGTTCGATTGGTTAGAGTTAGGAGGTATGAAAGTTGCTAGACGAAATTTCAGCCATAGGGGGCAGATTGTATTAGGACCAATCGGATTTGCATCCCTCGCAAACGGCTGCTCTCTTGAGGAGAGCCTCTTCACAGCAAAACCTCCCCCCCCCCAATGCCCACCTGCTCTCGCACGGAATACGTCAACGCATGCTTCTGTTTTGATATTGGATCTGGTGTTTATACTCGAGAGATAAAGGATCTGTGTGAATTTTTAGGGAGAACCTCGCGTCGACAGCGGGCTACCAGTTTTCTTCTTGTGTCTCTCCACGAGGCGTATTGACGGTGGATTGTAGGAGCGTAGATGTCTGGATGCCAGTTATTGAATTCAGGAGACGATAGGAACACTTTATTACAAAACACACATGCACTATAATATTAAAGTAAATCGTATTCCTCTCGGGCAGGAGTACTGATAATGATCGAACTTGCGCCCTACTTCGCGCAGACCGATTACACGGAGGATACTCGAGTCACACACTGCACATATGATACAGGGTGAATCTGGAGCTACGCCCGTCGAAGGATGCGCCCTGGTACCCCGTGACGAGGACAACCCCCCAGCAGTGCCTCACTGAATTTTATGGCTTTTTCCGGAAAAAGGTATGAATCCTGAGCCGAACGTAGCGAATTGAGGTCGAGCCCCCGCAGTCGAGGGTGAAATATCCATTACAGCGTATTAAGAAATTCTTTTCTTCATCGCATCGAAAGGGACGTGACGCCAATGGATTCCTTATGTTTTTCTGATGAAAATCATACCAAATGTCATGCAAATCGGACTACTTTGACACAAGCTGTTTGTACTCCTTATGTAAAAGTTGTCCGATTTACTCGACATTTGGCATGATTTTCATCGGAAAACCCCAAGGAATCCATCGGCCACACGTCCATATCCATACGATAAAGAGTAAAGTATTATTTTATTGCTGAAACAGACACAGGGTAAATCTGGAGCAACGCCCGTCAAGGAGATGCGGCCTGGTACCCCGTAGCGAGAACAGCCCTTCGCAGTGCCTCACCCGATTTTATGGCTTTCGACCCTCAAAGGGGTTCGAGTGCCTATTAAGAAGTGAGCAATCTTCGACTAGCGCATTTCTTATCAGATCTTTGCGAAAACGACACCCATCGATTCCTCGCGTTTCGCCGATGAAACTAACACCAAGAACGACGTAATTCGGACCTTGATAAAGGAAATTCAATGGAAAATCGATTTGTATCATTTCAAGCTGATTTGACTTGGTTAAAAATAGTCCGATTTACACGAAATTTGGTATGATCGTCATCGGAAAAACATAACGAATCCTTTGGTGTCACAGCCTTTTAGATGCGATAAAGAATGAAGAATTTTTTACGACGCTGCAAAGAATATTTCACATTTTCACCCTCGACTGCGGGGGGTCGACCACAATTTTCCGGGGTCGTCCGAGGATTCATACCTGTTCCAGAAATAAAATAATTCTTTATTTCTTATCGTATCGATATGGAAGTGACACCGAAGGATGCCTCATATTTTTCCGATGAAAATCATGCCAAATATCGTGTAAATAGGACAACTTTTATATAAGGAGTACAAATAGCTTGTGTCAAAGTAGTCCGATTTGCATGACATTTGGTATGATTTTCATCAGAAAAACATAAGGAATCCATTGGCGTCACGTCCCTTTCGACGCGATGAAGAAAAGAATTTCTTAATACGCTGTAATGGATATTTCACCCTCGACTGCGGGGGCTCGACCTCAATTCGCTACGTTCGGCTCAGGATTCATACCTTTTTCCGGAAAAAGCCATAAAATTCGGTGGGGCACTGCTGGGGGGTTGTCCTCGTCACGGGGTACCAGACCGCATCCTTCGACGGGCGTAGCTCCAGATTCACCCTGTATTATATGTGCAGTGTGTGACTCGAGTACCCTCCGTGTAATCGGTCTGCGCGAAGTAGGGCGCAAGTTCGATCATTATCAGTACTCCTGCCCGAGAGGAATACGATTTACTTTAATATTATAGTATATGTGTGTTTTGTAATAAAGTGTTTCTATCGTCTCCTGAATTCAATAACTGGCATCCAGACATCTACGCTCCTACAATCCACCGTCAATACGCCTCGTGGAGAGACACAAGAAGAAAACTGGTAGCCCGCTGAGACGCGAGGTCCTCCCTAAAAATTCACACAGATCCTTTATCTCTCGAGTATAAACACCAGCTCCAATATCAAAACAGAAGCATGCGTTGACGTATTCCGTGCGAGAGCAGGTGGGCATTGGGGGGGGGGGGAGGTTTTGCTGTGAAGAGGCTCTCCTCAAGAGGACAGCCGTTTGCGAGGGATGCAAATCCGATTGCTCCTAATACAATCTGCCCCCTATGGCTGAAATTTGGTCTAGCAACTTTCACACCTCCTAACTCTAACCAATCGAACTTACATCCCTCCCAAAAGAACCGGCCATCCGAGCGTAGGAGCAAGTGCAAAATAAAAGTAACGGTGCGCTTCTCAATACCGCAGATGTACCTACCTAAGTATCATTTCTGACGGAAAAGATTTGTCCAGCCTTTGGGCCTGCCATTCCCGGCGTAGACCTTTGGCAGGTAGGTATCTGTTTCAATAGGCAAGGCCACCCGTGGCGCCAGCAAGACCGTCCCCGGTCCTTGCTATTCCAACGGGTTTTCTTCCAAGGAAAATCAGTAAATTTGCGAGCGCAATATCTTAAAAATCAGTGGAAATAAAGTGTATACATTATAGCTTATTGAATTTATCTTGGAACGCACTATCAAGTGACCTCTTCAATAAAAATAGTTCCATTTAAAAAACCGAACTTGACCATCGTATCTTTTAAAATAATAATCGAAGAAAAAATTCGAATGCGCTAATAAATTTGCCCCCTCGAACCATGCGATTCTATATTTTTTTTATTTTTTTATCTCCAATACTTTAGGAGATATCCAGCTGTTCAGTCTTCCCGCGGACACCCTGTATATCGGCAGTTTTGGCAACATGTCGTCGAAACTGCCATTACACCAGTAATTAAAAAATTGTAAAATAAGTCTCCTTTTTCACTAATTATCTGCGACTAATTGAAATAACATACCCGTAACATTATAAATTTAAAAAAATAAATAAAAAAAGGAACTTTCCGTAACCGAGGATCGAACTCATGAAGTTCAGATTTGCGATCATATGACATGTCCCACCCAACACGTCGTCCAACAAGGTCTGTGAAGTTAGCACCCAAATGCGAAATTTTTGGAAAAAATCGATGGCATTCGTTTGTCCATCGCTTGCCCACGTTTGTCCACCAAAAATTTTCGTTTGTCCACCATCAAGAAAAAAGTTATGAACAAATTAAAAAATTCGTCATCAACACACCAACGAATTATGAACATTTTCCGATTCTTTTTAGGTGGGATACGATTTTCAACGATTAGTACACTCCAGAATCGAATTATTAACAAAAATCGAGAAAAAGAAAGGTACGGCTGTACCGATCAAGTTTAAGTTCGATTTTTTTTCAAATGAATTATCAAAATCGTTTGACCACCTTCAGAGAATCGAATTATTAATAAAAATCACGATAAAGAAGGGTACGCCTGAACCGATCACATTTAAGTTCGATTAAGTTCGGTCATATGTTACTCACGTGTATGAATGCAAACTTTATTTACAATCAGTGTTGCGTTTATTTAACAAACAATTTTCATTTTTGGCCAAGAAATATTTTTTTACATTTTCTAACATTACATTAAACAATAAAATTTTTGTTTATTATCTACCTCAAAACATGCTGTAATCCGAATCTGTAACCATAAATAAAGCTGTTAAGTTTTGTACTGTGACATATAGTTTGCTACGCATAAATGTCTAAACCTACGTTAATCTTAAAAGTAATAAGAAGTACATTATAAGATCATAATACTGTTACACTAATTTTAATAGTTATTTATCATAATTTGCATGCTATTTGGCCAAGAATGAAAATATTTAGACGTAGATCATATTTATTCCATACATTCATACGTTAATAATGTAGAATTCAATCTAATCGCTAAAAATATCATCAAGAATAAGTTCAACGTCTACCTCCATCAACAAATCATACCTGAAATATAAACAGTTTTAGGAAGTTTTGCTTTACAAAATAAATAAATTTATGAATTAACAATAATAACGGATAAAGATTACAGAAATACATTTGTCTATTTAAAAACTTGACACACTTATACGTAAATACTTTGATCAGCTGGCAGAACTTTTACTTTGGTAATGCAAAATTGGGAAGCACTTACTGTACTTTATTAACACGGTTGTAACTACATTATGCATTTTTTTATGACAAATAATGATAAATAACTATAATAGAAGTACACCAGTATCACGATTAAAATATTGAACGTTATATCACTTATAAGATTAATGTAGCCTTAGACAGTAGTTGCAGATGATAAAAATAAGAAGAAGATGATCTTTATTATTTTGTTGATAGAAGATTAAATCATTTAAGTGTAAATTTATTAAATATTACGTTGAGAAAGGAGAATTAGAATTTACATATAACCTGCCACGTGTCACAGCATAAAACTTAACGAGTATTATTTTATTCAAGGTACAATTAAAAATATGTGGCACAGTTTTCATATTCACAGAATCTGGTTAATGCATGTTCTGAAGTACATAGATAATGAATAAAAAATTTATTTTTCAACGTAATAATGTCAAAAAGTATTATTTCGCCGTGAATGGAAGTTGTACGTAACGTAAATAAACACAACACGGTTTTAAAATACAATTTCTACTTGAGTTGGGCAAAATACAATATAATATTAGTATTTATACATGCGTAGAAATTTTATTTTAAAACCGTGTTGTGTTTATTTAATGTTCAACTTTCATTCATGGCCAAATAATATTTTTTGTCATTATTACATTGAAGAATAAAGTTTGTATTCATTATCTTCAGAATGTGCAATATCCAGATTCTGTGAATATGAAAGCTGTGCCACATATCTTTAATTGTACCTTAAATAATACTCATCAAGTTTTATGCTGTGGCAGGTTATGTGTAAATTCTGATTCTTCTTTCTTAACGTAATATTTGATTTATTTACACTTAAATGATTTAATCTTCTATCAACAAATTAATAAAGATCATCTTCGTCTTACTTTTTATCATCTGCAATTACTGTCTCAGGCTACATTAATCTTATAAGTGATATAAAGTTCAATATTTAATCGTGATACTGTTGCACTTTTTTTATAGCTATTTATCATTATTTGTCTTGAAAAATGCATAATGTCATCACAACCGTGTTACTAAAGTACATTAAGTGCTTTCCAATTTTGCATTACCAAATGAGAGCGAATTTTAATGTCGCTCTGCCTCGATGGGGTTCCAACACGATGCGCGGTTGGCAATAGCTCGTCGTGGCAAAGCCAAAGAAAAACAGTGGAGAGGCGATGCGTTGTTGCGTTGGAAGACGAAGGAGAAGGGAGACGAGGGGCCCGGGAGAGGCATCGACGGGAGATTCCTTGGACGAGAGGCCGAGGCGACGGACGTTTTGCGTTGCGAGGGAGCGATAAGAGACTGTAACGTTGATATTTCAAGCATTGTGTAACTATCCAGGATATAAAGACTTTATTATAATAAACATACAACAGAAAGTAAAAATTCTGCAAGAGGTTCAAAGTACTTCAGTATAAAGCTGTCAAGTTTTTAAATAGACAAATGTATTTCTGAAATCTTCAGCCGTTATTATTGTTATTTCATTAATTTATTTATTTTATAAAGCAAAACTTCCTAAAAATCTTTATATTTCAGGTATGATTGGTTGACGGAGGTAGACGCTGAACTTATTCTTGTCGATATTTCTAGCGATTAGGTTGAATTCAACATTATTAAGGTATGAATTTATGAAATAAACATTATGAACATTAGAATTTATTCATGTTGAATGTTACTTTAGCAAATGTGCTTTTTTACAGGTTTCCAGAACGTGGTTAATGTTTCAATCGCATTTGGTAATGCGTATACTTCGTCCGTGCGATTAATATAAGAACCAGCATTTATGTGAAATTATGTGTTTTTATAAATACTATAATAACAGGAAATTATGTGAAAATTATCATTTTTACAAAATAAATATTGTCCTACCTTGAAGATTTATGATACGAATTAAATAAATAAATAATTTTCATTGCTATACAATGTCTTTAAACTTAATTGCCATCTGTTTTTAGCGATTCCTACAAAATAAATAGTATTTTGTCCTTGTCGAATCTGGTGGTTATCGCTGCCAAATCTCGATTGTCTGTAGGATGATAGAAACGTGGCCAAAGCATATACGAATCTACAAGTAGTCCAACGACTACTACAGGGGAGACATTTGTATCAGTAATGTATGGATAGGCAGCATTCTATGTGTTATTATCTGTATACACAGTATTTAAGGCAATTGCAATTTGATTTATCTCATTCAATAAACAATTACGTTTTCATTTAGTCTGCGAAAATTGAGTTGATTCTTGGTAAATATGATATGCGTCTAAACATTTCCATTCTTGACCAAATAGCATGTTTTAAATATTTTTATTAAAAAGCTGAATACATAACGAAAACTTTATATTCAAATACATTGGCCGCGATTAATTATAAATAACTTTAAAAAAAGGTATAATAATATTATCATTGAATATTGTATTTTATATTACTGCGATATTAGTATAGGATTAGACAGTAGTTGAAAATGATTAAAATTAGTAACAGAATATCCTTATTAAATTGTTGATGAAAGATTAAATCATATAATTTCGAATTCATGAGATTTAGTTGCGAAAGAAGAAATATTTAAAATTTGTACATAACCTGCCACGTGTCACAGTGTAAAATATAACGTATATTATTTAAGGTATATTAAAAATATCTGAACCAGTTGTTTTATTCACAGAATCTGGTTACTGCATGTATTGAAGTATATAGATAATTAGTAAAAATTGTATTGTTCAATGTTGTGCGAAAAAATATTGTTTGGCTAAAAATTATAGTTGTACGTTAAATAAACACAGCACGGTTACGCAAGCATAAATAAGAATATAATATTGTTCTTTGCTTAAATTGGGCAAAATACAATATAATATTAGTATTTATACGTGCGTAGAAATTTTATTTTAAAACCGTGTTGTGTATATTTAATGTACCTACCCTGATAACCAGATGTCTGCAATCTGACGTCAGATTGGCAGCAGAGTCTGCCGTGAGAGCGCAGAGCCTGACGTCAGATCCGTAGTCATCTGTGTCCGCATTAGGATGCGTTCTGAGGTACAGAGCCTGACATCAAGACCCTGACGTCAGATGGGCAGCAGATTTGCAGCAGATCCTGCCGTTCGCCTGACACGTCTAACAGCGCCATCTGAGGGTCAGAATTGGCAAACAATTCCCTACCCGTGACGTCACACGGGTGTTCCTACGCACCAACACATGTGTACCGTGATTGCTATAGGTGTGTCCCCCGACCCTTTCTACTGCGCGCAGGGAATTTGTAAGCAGTTTTGGAGCAGATTATGTTCACATAACCTGCGAGGTTTATTAAATAAGATATCAATTTATTCGTAAAGGTATGTATTTATTAATTTTAATAAAATAGCAGTAAGTGGCACATATATATATATATATATATATATATATATATATATATAATTAACTCTGAAAACAAATACATTCTTATAAAATTGAAATGATGTCGCTGAAGGGCGCTGAAAAGGCGCTGTAAAGTGCCGAATGATGTTCATTGTGATCATCGAGAGGTTGTTCCCGTTTTAATTAATTAAAATGGGCACTGAAAAGTACCGTTTGGTTTCTTCGCCACTGTAAAAGGAGACACACCTCTACTTTTAATGGGCACATTTCTGAAAAATAAAATATTTGCCATATTTAATTATCGCTTTCCCGCGACAGTAAATCGTGACTTTTACGGTCATGACACTAAATGTCATAACTTCTACTGATACGGACCTTTAAAGGTCAGCTTCTTCTTCGGGCTGCTGGTCGTCCGTCCACAAATCGCGGCGCATTCGCGATGCATTAAGGCAGGGTCCCACTAGTACAACCGCGCGCCGCGCACTTTTTTTTCGACGCGGGTACATTGGCAGTAATAGGACGTAGCGCTGGCTTTTGTGAAAGTGTAGGATGGTTCGTTCGTTGCACTTCTGCAAAGCACGTGTGTTTCGAAAATGTGCTGGCTTCTTTTTACCTAAAGCCTCTTGTCCTGGTGGGAGTTAACTCATAATGGAACGAGAGAAACTACTTTGGGGTAGAGGAAGTTGCTTGGGAAAAATCCTGTCAGTCAGTTAGTAATCGCGTTCCAGAAATGTACTCTGTTGAAGAATATTACGCGATGTTCTGGGTGTACGCCCGGAACAACGGGGACGCAAGTGCTACTGTGCAAGCGCTTGCACGGGAATACCCGCGCATCCAAACTCCAAGCGAGGGTACGATTCGCCGTTTGGCGTCAAGATTATTCTCGACGGGGTCGATGATGCCGCGAGGCAGTGATGTGGGTAGACCCAGAGCCGCGCGGAACCTTGCGGTACAACAGAACGTGTTGGATGCCATCGACGAAGACCCGACCGTCAGCGTGCGCGACTTGAGCCGCCGCCTAGAGTAAGTCACAGTACAAGATAACTGCAGCAATTATTAATTAAGGAAAACAAATGTTATCTAATAGTGGATGTTTCTGCATTTTCTTCTAGTGCCAGTAGAATGACGGTACACCGAACTCTGAGGGAAAACATGTTGCATCCGTACAGCTATGTACGGGTGCAACATTTGCACCCCGGAGATGGCGACCAGCGGGTTCAATATTCCAAGTGGCTGTTGGGAGAAGTGCAACGGGATCCGTCGTTCTGCAAATACATATTGTGGACGGACGAAGCTCTTTTCAATAGGGAAGGGTGTTTCAATTCCCACAATCGGCATGTGTGGAGCGACGAGAATCCACTAGCGCTTCGGACACGCGCAGCACAAGTCCGTTGGTCGATTAATGTATGGGCCGGCATTTGTGGTGATTTTATTGTTGGGCCGTACATGCTGCCAGACAGGATGGACGGCCCAGCGTATAAAGTGTTTTTAGAGCATGTTCTGCCGGATCTCATGGACCATATTCCAAATGAGATCCGACGGAACATGTTCTATCAGCAAGACGGGGCTGGTCCTCATTTCGCAACTATTGCCCGCGACTACCTACACGAAACCTTCCCGGACAGGTGGATCGGCCGCGGCGGTCCTGTCGCGTGGCCCCCACGGTCACCGGATATGACCCCGCTGGATTTTTTCTTCTAGGGCTACCTGAAGGTAATTTCATTTTTGCTGTTACTTTTTTTATAAGTATTCTTTTTTACTTACGTTTTGTATTTGTTGTACAACAATCATTTCAGGATGAGGTGTACCGTCAGCCAGTGGATACACTGGAAGACATTATGGCGCGTCTTCATGCTGCGGTGGCGAACATAACGCCACAAACTTTGCAGGCCGTCCAAAGAGACCTGATTGTACGTGCTGAGGCGTGCATAGGCGCTGAGGGTGGTCACATCGAGCAACTGCTCAACTAACAGTAATCGGCCCCTTTCGGGGCCACCAATTTTTATAACGTAGGAACAACACGTTCCATGAAAAATAAATCAAGTGATCAGTGTTAGTAGCAGTGCAGTGAAGTGAATATTCGGTACATTAACCCGGACGCACTTGACGTTGCGACTCTTACCTTCGGGTGGTGTCCTGCGAATACCTGCGATCAGCTGAGCACTGGGCGCTACTCTATCATAAATCTTTTCGTCCACCGATGACCAGGATCGGTACAGTGACCCAGTGACACAGGTTTACGAAAAGGAAGGAAAGGAATGTCCGAATGGGTGAGTTTTATTTAATTTATTGCTGATTATTAGTTGTAGAAATAAATTCTTTCCGATTTTAGGGTACAATAACAGTTTGATTTAAAAAATATGAAAACAAATCAATCACAAAATAATTTCCACTATTGTTAATTACCGTTTGCCATTTTTCAGTCAGCTTACGAATATCACCGCGATAGAAATTCGATAGCTTTGTACTGATTATGTAAATCCAGTCGGAAAGAATTTATTCACACACCTAATATTATTTTTTAAATTCAGTTGTGTTGGCCGTTATTAAACTACGGATTTTTACCTCAATAACGAATTACGATCACTTGTCGTACATTTTCTGTTACATTACCTTTTCGTTTATGCGTTATTTGAAAACGAAATTTACGTATTTCTTGTCCTCTCATTTCAAATAATTATTATTTACGATTCTGCTTGAAAAAAACACTGTGTAACGCGGTTTCCTTCGATGCATACCAACTTGCTTGTTCGTACGTCCGTGGTACAAGCGCAGCCGCCTACCGCGTAGCCAACGCTACCGCGGAAGCTCGGACGGAAGGCGCGCGCTCTGATTGGTCCGGGTTTTTTCTTAATATCTCGTTAATGAAGCTTCGGACAATATTTTCGCTAAGGAAAAAGTTGTTTCAAATCACCCCCTGAGTCACCCCTTTCAAGGAACTCCGACATTTTTGGGACACCCTGTATATCTACTTACTGTCAAAGCATTCACCGCCGGTGACCGCCTCAGTAGTAAATGTGTTAACTGTAATTCCGTTTCCTATCGCATTGCATCTCGACATTTGTGGATGTACGGAAGTCAAATTTTAATCATTTTCTAAGTCATAAACCATTGTTAGTACCTTCAGGTGAACTAAATGTAGGTACCTAATTACTTAAAAACAAATGTTTCAGTATGCAATAAAGTAACAGCATTTATGACATCCTCTATAAGCCAGATATTTCGGGACTTTAAGTACACACACCAGGATATACTTGCCTATCCATTTCAGAAATGCGAATTAATCAGAGGAAATGATACACGTGTATTTTCTGTGCAGGGGTAGAAAGTTCGCGTTTGGGAGGAATGCTGATCCAATTGGTTATGATATAATCTCCCCTCTACCCTCAATCTCATATCGTATGAGAATAAAAACAAACAGGACGCCGGGAATACAGAGTACCATAATTTTATTTGAAACACTTTCCAGCAATCTGTGACCGAGACGTAGTAAACCCCTTCAAACATTTCAAGTAGTATGAATTGTGAAGGCGTTGTTTCGGCTACTGGCATAACCGCTGTCATTAGCTTTATTTAGATAAAGAAACCAAGATGTAGAAAAGGAGGCTAGTATTTCCACTGTCTTCAACGTGCGCGCCAAGCATTCACGTGCGCGCCTGGCAGAGCGTCGGCCCATTTCGTGCGCGCGGTCTCATAAATTAGACCCTTTCAAGTGGACGAAAACGTCGTGCGCAGTTGCACTAGTGGGACCTTGCCTTTAGAGGCTGCCGCCGCGCGTGGACCACTCTTCTTACTTCGAACCCTCTCCTTGGCGGCTCGAAGTGCCTGCTGCATCAACCGTTGAAACTCCGATCGGAGCGGCTTGGTGAAGTGCGGGTTCCCAGACACCGCTTCTGAAAAAGTAATGCACGCAAAGTACGTTAGCATAATTATGCATAAAAACATGGAAATGCTTATTGATTCGTACCGTAGATCACCATCATGATACGGGTGTTGTACAACGGCTTTTGACCTGTTCGGCCGAACCACGTGAAGGACCGTGTCACATCGTCGACCAGCGCTTCCTTCAGGCAAATACCGACCGCTTCCTTCAGGCTGAACCCACCCACGTATTTTAAATATTGAACCTAAACAAAGTAAGTAAAGATTGATGTATGTATTATATAAAATTAAATACGAGCATAATTTTGTTTTCGCTTACAACATTGGAATAATTGTCGTCATCGATATTCTCGAAACAGTCCACCTCCTCCGGCGACGATAGCGGAATGACGGCTGGTTTTTGTGGTGGACCGTTATGGGTGGGCTGCACATGTCGAAGAATACTCCCCAACAGAGTATTCATTCTTCTGCAAATAAAACGGATGGAGACGTAACGTATTAATAAACACGATGCATGCGATACTTACTTTAGCTCAGTCTCGACGCGCGCCGTGCGATCTTCCAGGCTCCTGCGAGCATGAACATTTATAATAGAAAACTTTACACTATCAATATTTTTATAACAAAAAAAAGAAACATGTAAATTTACCCATTAGGAGAAGGTTGGATATGCACTGTATGGTGCTGCAACGGCTCACTCCGGATCACAGTGGCGCGTGCAGACGATGTCCCTGGATCGTGATGATCCGTTAATGCTGCGAGGGCAGGAAGACTGGCAGCAGCAGAAGTGTTCTGAAACACACGAACGTTACTTGGATTAGTCGTAGAAAAATTCTTTGACGTTGTTGGAATGTATTCTTCCTGCAGGATCATCCTCAAATCCTGAACGTCCTGATCGATTGAATGCTTCGTCACGGTTGACGTCCTTCTCTTTTTCGGGGCTTCCTCCTCCGAAGTCGTCGTCTGGTACCTCGTTGGTTTGGCGACCACACGCTTCTCTCGTTGCGACATGTTAACCTGTGAGTAAAAGTACATATTACAATACTTAGCAAAGACGTGTTGGCTGTTTTTCCTATTTTACATGCATACATGCAATATTAACCTAACCCAAACCTCAAGATGAACCCAAGTAATGTATTACTCAATAATTCGAGTGTAACTCGACAAAAGATATAACAGTAGAAAACGTGAAAAAACGACCCATGAAGAAATATTCGAACCAAACGATAAAATAACTCATGACCAGAGATTAACAAGGATACGTGTAAATATAATATTAATTATGAAGAGCAATACAAAAGGAAAGTACAGTACAAAAGAAGAAAATGTAAATATTATAGAGCATGCCACTCACCAGAAAATAGTCGTAACTTACCAAAAACAAGAGACCGGACTAGAAAGGGAAGAGATAAATTTTTTTTTTTTTTTCACATGGTGGAAATCCCTAACGGATACCTCACCCCCATGGCAGGGGTGAGATTATGTGGGGCTTGCACCCACTAAAACCACCATGGTGACCGCCTGACGCGAGACACTTACACAACGGAGAGGGACTGGCAACGAGATAGTTCTAATGAAAAGAAATGTGGAAATATTTGAACACTAATTCGCGCTGTGTGTAATAACGGCAACGACATAGCTACGGGTTTCTAAGGGAATGGGGTCGCCGTTATTGCCAATGGGCGTACTACGGCGAAAAGGAATTCTATAACATTTAGCGCGAACCTAATCGGGGGAGATGTATAAAATTTCAGGGCTCAATGTGGCGCACTTATATACACCAAGAGCGGAAGACTTTATGCCGTGATCGTAAAAATCATCGACTTCTAGAAATTTTTTAACACCCAAACGATACGAGTCATTATTGTCCATGCTAATATTGAAAATTAAGCAGATCGTGCCGTCGACTGAGATGCAACAATTATCCCGTTCATTGATGCCCAGAGATATGTTATTGAACTCTATCTTATGGTACTGAGAACAATTGGGATCGTTACTAAGTGGTCTAGATACTCGAATAGAAAAATCGACATTACAATGATTGTTTGTGGCATGAAATTGTATCTCCCTCATCCTATTGGAAAATTGTTGGAGAGGATGACTTGGCTTTTGCAGATATTTTTTAAAAATGGACATGTTGTTTTCATATGGAAAAGCAGAACATGAATCTAAATTACCAAGACGTCTGACATCGTTGGTTAGGTGAAGGAGGCCATGGACGTTATAACTGTCAAAAGTTGGGCCATAAAGTTCTTCGGTACGAAGAACAAACTTCGCCAGAGCTGACTCTGCGAATCTCAAGTGTGGGTTCGGTGGAGATTCTGAAACCAAAACTCGTATGGCCGTATGTAAGAATAAGAAATGCTTGTATACGGTTTCCTTCAGTACACCCTTCAGTATAACTGGCCCCGTATACAGAAGGAACTGACGAAATTCAGTCGCCTTATATTTAGAGCATACTTCAATAGCTCTGGGACGTCTGGCAAAGTCTGAGGGACAATATCTGCTAAGACTCTTCAGTCTCGTAGACAGTATAGAAATGTCTCTGCGGCGCAACTTTGAGAAAGGGGAAAATTCTCCATGTACCCACGCAGACAACAATTTCTTTACCACGCCCAAGCATACAAGATGCATGTACTCGAAAGGAACTTGCGAAACCATTCCTATCGATAGTAATGACAATGGGTTTGTACATAGCTTGTGATGCTTCTGGTCTAACCGCCTAATGTAATCCTCATCGGATCGAGAAGAATCATCTGTTCCATGGAAAGCGTAATGCTTACCATTCAGGGTACCAGAAACCGTACATTTGGAACAGGGACGGATAGACAGATGCCCAAAATGATTTAATACAAATGCTCGAGCTGGGGCGTCAGCTATGAAACATCTCAGTCGTACGGGCAACTTAATGGAATGAAAATTTATGCCTCCGTTGGACATGATGGCCGTGACGTCTGCAATAAATTTCTCAAAGAAAATATTGGGGTCGTGTGGTTTCTGGGGACCTTTATAGATGCCTACCACTATCGGCTTTATATGAGGAATATTTGAAATCCTACATTGGATGGGCCAGATATGAATGGAACTTGATTTGTCCAAACTACATCCGTCGGTATGAAAATCTAATTCTAACTGTCTAACAAATTTTACCGACAAAGTGTTAGGGAGACTTTTAATAATTTCTGCTTCCAGATCGAAATGAATGTATTCTCCTGGTTCCACGTCGAATGTAACAGCAGGATTACGTGGCGTATCGAGAAGTGTTCTAACATCCTGAGGCAACTGGGAAAAACCGGAATGCGTTCGAAGGAGAGATAATATATTATTTCCTTGAACGTGTGTTAAATTGCTGTCTACGAAACAAAACGCTAAACGTTGGCGAAAAGATGGCTCCGAGAAAGTACCACAGGACAATGAAACTGTATCGAGGATAGAAGAAACGCGTGACGTGGAAGTAGAAGGACCGGCGCCTTCTACATTTATATCGCGCCTAACACTGAATCTTCCGGGCATTAAATTAACAGGAACGGACGAACTACAACCTGCAGATGTGCTAGCAGCATCTAGCACGGTAGAAGTATTATCCACTACTCTACTGACCGTATTCAATCCGGAACGGTATCGCACGCGTAAGTTATTTCGCATCTCGCGCATAACCCTCCTTTTTTGTCTCGCCGATAATGCGTGTATCGACTTCCGCGACGTAGACAATTTGAAATTATTAAATTCCATAATTACTTACGCCTTCTGGATGTCTCGGGATGATTCGCTTGGATATAAGATGCTCTCACAATTCCTTGGTATTGCTGTCGACGACTGCCACCTCAGAATGAACGAGAATTCGAAACAAACGCGAACTAGGAAGTAGAGTCCCGACCAATCACGAATGTCGGCAATACGGCGCAGCCAATCCGTAGCGTAGTCCACTGTACCGCAAAAATGTACGGCCAATCCGAGCGTTCGCTTGGTACCTCATACCCCGTGGTACCCATTGTTCGACATGGTACCCTTTGTGCTTGAAAGCGAACGCTCGGATTGGCCGTACATTGGACTCTACTTCCTAGTTCGCATTTGTTTCAAATTCTCGTTCATTCTGAGGTGGCAGTCGTCGACAGCAATACCAAGGAATTGTGAGAGCATCTTATATCCAAGCGAATCATCCCGAGACATCCAGAAGGCGTAAGTAATTATGGAATTTAATAATTTCAAATTGTCTACGTCGCGGAAATCGATACACGCATTATCGGCGAGACAAAAAAGGAGGGTTATGCGCGAGAGGCGAAATAACTTACGCGTGCGATACCGTTCCGGATTGAATACGGTCAGTAGAGTAGTGGATAATACTTCTACCGTGCTAGATGCTGCTAGCACATCTGCAGGTTGTAGTTCGTCCGTTCCTGTTAATTTAATGCCCGGAAGATTCAGTGTTAGGCGCGATATAAATGTAGAAGGCGCCGGTCCTTCTACTTCCACGTCACGCGTTTCTTCTATCCTCGATACAGTTTCATTGTCCTGTGGTACTTTCTCCGAGCCATCTTTTCGCCAACGTTTAGCGTTTTGTTTCGTAGACAGCAATTTAACACACGTTCAAGGAAATAATATATTATCTCTCCTTCGAACGCATTCCCGTTTTTCCCAGTTGCCTCAGGATGTTAGAACACTTCTCGATACGCCACGTAATCCTGCTGTTACATTCGTCGTGGAACCAGGAGAATACATTCATTTTGATCTGGAAGCAGAAATTATTAAAAGTCTCCCTAACACTTTGTCGGTAAAATTTGTTAGACAGTTAGAATTAGATTTTCATACCGACGGATGTAGTTTGGACAAATCAAGTTCCATTCATATCTGGCCCATCCAATGTAGGATTTCAAATATTCCTCATATAAAGCCGATAGTGGTAGGCATCTATAAAGGTCCCCAGAAACCACACGACCCCAATATTTTCTTTGAATAATTTATTGCAGACGTCACGACCATCATGTCCAACGGAGGCATAAATTTTCATTTCAATAAGTTGCCCGTACGACTGAGATGTTTCATAGCTGACGCCCCAGCTCGAGCATTTGTATTAAATCATTTTGGGCATCTGTCTATCCGTCCCTGTTCCAAATGTACGGTTTCTGGTACCCTGAATGGTAAGCATTACGCTTTCCATGGAACAGATGATTCTTCTCGATCCGATGAGGATTACATTAGGCGGTTAGACCAGAAGCATCACAAGCTATGTACAAACCCATTGTCATTGCTATCGATAGGAATGGTTTCGCAAGTTCCTTTCGAGTACATGCATCTTGTATGCTTGGGCGTGGTAAAGAAATTGTTGTCTGCGTGGGTACATGGAGAATTTTCCCCTTTCTCAAAGTTGCGCCGCAGAGACATTTCTATACTGTCTACGAGACTGAAGAGTCTTAGCAGATATTGTCCCTCAGACTTTGCCAGACGTCCCAGAGCTATTGAAGTATGCTCTAAATATAAGGCGACTGAATTTCGTCAGTTCCTTCTGTATACGGGGCCAGTTATACTGAAGGGTGTACTGAAGGAAACCGTATACAAGCATTTCTTATTCTTACATACGGCCATACGAGTTTTGGTTTCAGAATCTCCACCGAACCCACACTTGAGATTCGCAGAGTCAGCTCTGGCGAAGTTTGTTCTTCGTACCGAAGAACTTTATGGCCCAACTTTTGACAGTTATAACGTCCATGGCCTCCTTCACCTAACCAACGATGTCAGACGTCTTGGTAATTTAGATTCATGTTCTGCTTTTCCATATGAAAACAACATGTCCATTTTTAAAAAATATCTGCAAAAGCCAAGTCATCCTCTCCAACAATTTTCCAATAGGATGAGGGAGATACAATTTCATGCCACAAACAATCATTGTAATGTCGATTTTTCTATTCGAGTATCTAGACCACTTAGTAACGATCCCAATTGTTCTCAGTACCATAAGATAGAGTTCAATAACATATCTCTGGGCATCAATGAACGGGATAATTGTTGCATCTCAGTCGACGGCACGATCTGCTTAATTTTCAATATTAGCATGGACAATAATGACTCGTATCGTTTGGGTGTTAAAAAATTTCTAGAAGTCGATGATTTTTACGATCACGGCATAAAGTCTTCCGCTCTTGGTGTATATAAGTGCGCCACATTGAGCCCTGAAATTTTATACATCTCCCCCGATTAGGTTCGCGCTAAATGTTATAGAATTCCTTTTCGCCGTAGTACGCCCATTGGCAATAACGGCGACCCCATTCCCTTAGAAACCCGTAGCTATGTCGTTGCCGTTATTACACACAGCGCGAATTAGTGTTCAAATATTTCCACATTTCTTTTCATTAGAACTATCTCGTTGCCAGTCCCTCTCCGTTGTGTAAGTGTCTCGCGTCAGGCGGTCACCATGGTGGTTTTAGTGGGTGCAAGCCCCACATAATCTCACCCCTGCCATGGGGGGTGAGGTATCCGTTAGGGATTTCCACCATGTAAAATAAAAAAAAAAATTATCTCTTCCCTTTCTAGTCCGGTCTCTTGTTTTTGGTAAGTTACGACTATTTTCTGGTGAGTGGCATGCTCTATAATATTTACATTTTCTTCTTTTGTACTGTACTTTCCTTTTGTATTGCTCTTCATAATTAATATTATATTTACACGTATCCTTGTTAATCTCTGGTCATGAGTTATTTTATCGTTTGGTTCGAATATTTCTTCATGGGTCGTTTTTTCACGTTTTCTACTGTTATATCTTTTGTCGAGTTACACTCGAATTATTGAGTAATACATTACTTGGGTTCATCTTGAGGTTTGGGTTAGGTTAATATTGCATGTATGCATGTAAAATAGGAAAAACAGCCAACACGTCTTTGCTAAGTATTGTAATATGTACTTTTACTCACAGGTTAACATGTCGCAACGAGAGAAGCGTGTGGTCGCCAAACCAACGAGGTACCAGACGACGACTTCGGAGGAGGAAGCCCCGAAAAAGAGAAGGACGTCAACCGTGACGAAGCATTCAATCGATCAGGACGTCCAGGATTTGAGGATGATCCTGCAGGAAGAATACATTCCAACAACGTCAAAGGATTTTTCTACGACTAATCCAAGTAACGTTCGTGTGTTTCAGAACACTTCTGCTGCTGCCAGTCTTCCTGCCCTCGCAGCATTAACGGATCATCACGATCCAGGGACATCGTCTGCACGCGCCACTGTGATCCGGAGTGAGCCGTTGCAGCACCATACAGTGCATATCCAACCTTCTCCTAATGGGTAAATTTACATGTTTCTTTTTTTTTTTGTTATAAAAATATTGATAGTGTAAAGTTTTCTATTATAAATGTTCATGCTCGCAGGAGCCTGGAAGATCGCACGGCGCGCGTCGAGACTGAGCTAAAGTAAGTATCGCATGCATCGTGTTTATTAATACGTTACGTCTCCATCCGTTTTATTTGCAGAAGAATGAATACTCTGTTGGGGAGTATTCTTCGACATGTGCAGCCCACCCATAACGGTCCACCACAAAAACCAGCCGTCATTCCGCTATCGTCGCCGGAGGAGGTGGACTGTTTCGAGAATATCGATGACGACAATTATTCCAATGTTGTAAGCGAAAACAAAATTATGCTCGTATTTAATTTTATATAATACATACATCAATCTTTACTTACTTTGTTTAGGTTCAATATTTAAAATACGTGGGTGGGTTCAGCCTGAAGGAAGCGGTCGGTATTTGCCTGAAGGAAGCGCTGGTCGACGATGTGACACGGTCCTTCACGTGGTTCGGCCGAACAGGTCAAAAGCCGTTGTACAACACCCGTATCATGATGGTGATCTACGGTACGAATCAATAAGCATTTCCATGTTTTTATGCATAATTATGCTAACGTACTTTGCGTGCATTACTTTTTCAGAAGCGGTGTCTGGGAACCCGCACTTCACCAAGCCGCTCCGATCGGAGTTTCAACGGTTGATGCAGCAGGCACTTCGAGCCGCCAAGGAGAGGGTTCGAAGTAAGAAGAGTGGTCCACGCGCGGCGGCAGCCTCTAAAGGCAAGGTCCCACTAGTGCAACTGCGCACGACGTTTTCGTCCACTTGAAAGGGTCTAATTTATGAGACCGCGCGCACGAAATGGGCCGACGCTCTGCCAGGCGCGCACGTGAATGCTTGGCGCGCACGTTGAAGACAGTGGAAATACTAGCCTCCTTTTCTACATCTTGGTTTCTTTATCTAAATAAAGCTAATGACAGCGGTTATGCCAGTAGCCGAAACAACGCCTTCACAATTCATACTACTTGAAATGTTTGAAGGGGTTTACTACGTCTCGGTCACAGATTGCTGGAAAGTGTTTCAAATAAAATTATGGTACTCTGTATTCCCGGCGTCCTGTTTGTTTTTATTCTCATACGATATGAGATTGAGGGTAGAGGGGAGATTATATCATAACCAATTGGATCAGCATTCCTCCCAAACGCGAACTTTCTACCCCTGCACAGGAAATACACGTGTATCATTTCCTCTGATTAATTCGCATTTCTGAAATGGATAGGCAAGTATATCCTGGTGTGTGTACTTAAAGTCCCGAAATATCTGGCTTATAGAGGATGTCATAAATGCTGTTACTTTATTGCATACTGAAACATTTGTTTTTAAGTAATTAGGTACCTACATTTAGTTCACCTGAAGGTACTAACAATGGTTTATGACTTAGAAAATGATTAAAATTTGACTTCCGTACATCCACAAATGTCGAGATGCAATGCGATAGGAAACGGAATTACAGTTAACACATTTACTACTGAGGCGGTCACCGGCGGTGAATGCTTTGACAGTAAGTAGATATATAATGTCATTACGAGTAATCTGAAATAGTAAATGCACCATTGTACTATTAAATAGTTTACTTTTTTAGGCGTATGAATAGCCTCTGGCGTGAACGAATGAACATAGAAGTCACGGTAAAATGATATTTTTACACCAAAGTAGCATTTTCTTGCTGGATGAATCAAAGCAATAACTTAATTGTTTTTGAGAAATAGAATAATTTGAAAGTGATAAAGATGGACAACTATAATTCAGTGTCACATATCTGCATATATAGTGTATTACAATTATGATGTATCTAGAAACAAGTATACCTATCGCAGCAGTATAATTGTTGCTATTTGCAGTAATAATTTTTATGTCATTGCTTGCTTTAATATATAAACTAAATAGTAGACCATGAACACACGTATGTAAGTGATATGTAGGAGTAAAGAGTAAATTTGCGTTGAAAAACACATTTTTTCAGTCTTTCCGACAATGCGCGGCGTGCATTCGTGTGCGCGCGTGGCAGAGAAATCCTGGCATAGCGCGCACACGAACGCTTTCGACGCGCGGGTCGTCGTAAAAGTCGACCCTTTCAAGTGCTCCAAACTCCTCGAAAATCCGAGAAACTCGTAAATCTGACCCGTGCGCGGCGCGCAGTTGCACCAGTGGGAACGTCTTTTTGCAACAAATCGGCCTTGCGCGTCGAAAAAAAAGTGCGCGGCGCGCGGTTGTACTAGTGGGACCCTGCCTTAATGCATCGCGAATGCGCCGCGATTTGTGGACGGACGACCAGCAGCCCGAAGAAGAAGCTGATCTTTAAAGGTCCGTATCAGTAGAAGTCATGACATTTAGTGTCATGACCGTAAAAGTCACGATTTACTGTCGCGGGAAAGCGATAATTAAATATGGCAAATATTTTATTTTTCAGAAATGTGCCCATTAAAAGTAGAGGTGTGTCTCCTTTTACAGTGGCGAAGAAACCAAACGGTACTTTTCAGTGCCCATTTTAATTAATTAAAACGGGAACAACCTCTCGATGATCACAATGAACATCATTCGGCACTTTACAGCGCCTTTTCAGCGCCCTTCAGCGACATCATTTCAATTTTATAAGAATGTATTTGTTTTCAGAGTTAATTATATATATATATATATATATATATATATATATATATATGTGCCACTTACTGCTATTTTATTAAAATTAATAAATACATACCTTTACGAATAAATTGATATCTTATTTAATAAACCTCGCAGGTTATGTGAACATAATCTGCTCCAAAACTGCTTACAAATTCCCTGCGCGCAGTAGAAAGGGTCGGGGGACACACCTATAGCAATCACGGTACACATGTGTTGGTGCGTAGGAACACCCGTGTGACGTCACGGGTAGGGAATTGTTTGCCAATTCTGACCCTCAGATGGCGCTGTTAGACGTGTCAGGCGAACGGCAGGATCTGCTGCAAATCTGCTGCCCATCTGACGTCAGGGTCTTGATGTCAGGCTCTGTACCTCAGAACGCATCCTAATGCGGACACAGATGACTACGGATCTGACGTCAGGCTCTGCGCCTCAGATCTGGTTATCAGGGTAGATACTAAGCCGCTGTATTTCAAGCTGAATACTGTCACATTTTTATTTAATCTTGATCTGTGTATAGCCTATGTGTATCTGCGGTTGTATGAAACTGCACAAGATGTGCGGATGAAATTTTACTGTTTTGTTAACGTGCTACAACAGAGCGGTGTTGCCTGCGAAACATTAGATACGCGTCGTGCTGCTAAAATCATACGCGATAGCGAATATTACGACGAGAATTATCTCGTAGATTGCGAACTGGTAGCATGTGCCATCAGTGATATTCTGGCTGATGCTCGTAGGAAGAAAAATGTTAAATTATTATTATTCTATTTTCATATTCTTTGCCTGTAACAATATATTATCATTTAAAACATATTATGTCTCTATTTTATTTACCCTCATTTTTTCCTCACCACCTAATTCTAAGATTCAACGTTTTAAATAGTATTATATTTCGTTCACGCGTTATTCGCGTCGTGTCATCGCGCGATACGCTGCGACGCTAAATCTGAACGCTTTAAAAACATGCTAGCTTTAGAATGCTTGTTACATATTTGTTTGAAAATTATTTCTCTGCGTTGGAAAAACTAAGTCTGTTTGCTACAGAATGGTTCGCTAGATCGTTTATTCATGAAATTATTATTTCTCTGCGTTGGGGAAAAAGTGTCTGTTGGTTTGGAAAAAAATTTCAGCGGACACCGCAAATTTCTATGATTCGCGCCTTCTTCGCGCCGTGAAAATGACGTCATCCTGCACGGCTGCTCCAGAGGAGTCAAATTACACACGATCGCGCGATACGCTGCGATATTAAGATTGAAAAACATTTGAAATTCTGTTAGCTTTAAAATGCATGCGATTATAACACTATGCAATTGTACCACTATGTAGTGCCGTCTCATTCCCTCCCCGAATTTAGCTTTAAATTAACTGTGCTTGTGCCGTCTCTCTCTCTCTCTCTCTCTCTCTCTCTCTCTTTCCCGTCCCCGAATATATAGTTTGTAAAACGTCGATCTTTCCCGACATCGCTCGAAACAATTTCTGATAAATTATTAAACAATTTCTGCTGCATATTGGTTCGCTAGATCGGTGTGGGCCAGGTGTGAAAAAATTTTCGGGGGTGGGCCAAGGTCATTCCTTCGCTCGGTTAGGTGAGAAAAAGATTTTCGGGGGTCAGTCCCCCCTCTGAAAAATTTTCATTCGAGCGTTTTTCGCACCGCCAAATGGCATCATCTCGCGCAGCTGCTCCAGGGGAGTCAAATTACGTGATATCGCGCGATACGCTGCGACGCTAAGATTGAAAAAATATTTTGAAAAATTTTAGCTTTAGAATGCATGCGATTGTACCACTGGTGTCTCTTTCCCTCCCCCGAATTTAGCTGGTACCACTATGTAGTGCTATCTCTTTCCCTCTCTCTCAGAATATGTGATTTGTAAAACGTCGCTCGAAACAAGTTCTGATAAAAATTATTATTATTTTTCTGCGCTTGGCGGTTCGCTAGATCGGTGTGGGCCAGGGGTGAAAGAATTTTCGCGGGTGGGCCAAGGTCATTCCCTCCCTCGGTTAGGTATGAAAAAAATTCTGCTGTGGGTCAGTCCCCCCTCCGAAAAATTTCTGAAGGCGGGCCAGGTCTGGAGAGGTCTCGGCGGCCGCTCGGCCTGGACTGATCCCCTCCACGATTACTGCTTCCCCCACTCTGCGGCTCGTGCGCGCGCAACCAGTTTTCCACTCCCCGCTGTCCCCGCGCCAAAAGTTCCCCCCACCGCACTCTCCCGCGCGCCCTCGCGCTCCCCTCAGAGAACCTGGGTTAGAAACCGTATACGATTACTACTTCAGAATTTCAAGATATACACGACACACTGAAATCTGTAACGGGTTTCGTGCGAAATATTGGCGATAGAATTAAGGAAATAGCGTCGGGTACCCGTCAATTAGACGAGCGCGAAACAAAAGTAGAATTAGAATTAGCCTTTTCATCGTGGACGTTCCTAATGACCAGACACGTGGACGAATATGTAACCGCGTTAATTGTAATTACCGACGCGCTCACGTTCGCGAAACTCGGTATCTTACATCCGGCCGAATTGCCCCCAGTCAGCTTGCGCAAACTTGCGAACGAATTCGCGAAATCACACCATACGAATTTTCGCTGATTCCGGAAGAATTGAATTTTGAACAATTACAGAGGGTGACCAAATTGAATGTAGCTTATTTACAGGGCCGAATCATCTTGTCACTCGACATTCCTTTACTGGACCAAATTCCCTTGGACCTTTATTACCTACAACCATGCCCTTCCTTTCAGACTATATCGACCAATGTCTCCACCCCTATATTCATAAAACCAAGAACACAATACTTAGCAATCACCCGAATCAACTCTCAGTACTTCATGCCCGACGAGAACTACATCGCAGAATGCAGAAAACACCATCGGATGTACATGTGCGAACTTAGTGTGCCACTCCAGGATTTGGAAATGGCACCAAGCTGCGAGACGGATGCCTTATTAAAACCACAAAACATCAAGTGGCCGAACTGCAATATCCAAGCTTTCCCCGGAAGCCGAATCTTCCTCCACAAGATGGTCGCACCCAACACCTGGTTATATTCCATTAAGGACACCCTGGCACGGCAGGTGTAATGCAATAAGCACGCGGCCGGATATGAAATGCTCCAGGGTGCTGGAATATTACAACTGAGGAGGGATTGTCAGGCAAAAATCGGGACCGATCAGATCTGGGCATCCGGAGTCGACACCGAGGCATTGACAACCATCTACAAACCATCGATCGACATCAATATTTCGGAACTCCTGCCAACTCTCACGGAACACCACGTAAAAATTGTGGCCGAACATCAAGAGAAACAACCCCAAGTGACCCTTAAAGATACCCATGCGAAAGCAAACGCAATCGCACTGGAGGACATAGAAAGGCAGGCAAGAGAACTACCCACCCATCATCGAACCGAAAACTTATCGACTTATGTTACTTATAGAATGCCAGGACAGGGAGGAGTTTTCGTCATCCTCCTTATTTTCTGGATTGGACACCGTTTTTGGAGAGCACGCCGGACACAACATTGCAAGCCCTTAAGGAAGGAAACAAAGGTCGATATAGAAATGATATCACACCGCCCTCCGCCTCAAATAATTTCCAGACCCCGTCCTCTTGCTATTACATCCTTTCCAGTGGACCTACCCGATATACCGTCCACGAGGACAAGAGAGGAAATCCACGTAGAGAGAGCGAGAAGTTCCGCGGGTACCGAGCCATACTTCGAAATATTTTAAGCGGAAGCTGATGGCAGCAAAACACCCCACACGATACCTGTAGAACCGAACCCCGCGAAGCGCTCTGCTGCGATAATTAGATGGTAGGAATAATAGCATATAAGGCTCCAATCAAGCGAAGCGACTCACAGTCGTTAAAATTTTTTAACACAGTCATTATAAGTAGTAGGGCTATACGGTTTCTAACCCAAATTTGAGTTTCAAGGTCATGATAAGAATTTTCCCTGACCTTGAAATCCAAATTTGAGTTTGAAAATTTTTCGAAATTTGTTTTTTGGGGGCGGGCGGCGGGCACGAGCGGACTACGGGCGCGCTGCGGGCGCGGCGGCGGATGACGTCATAGAGATGGCGAAGTGGTGGGGGTATAGCGCGAGAACTGATAATTATCGAATCGATACCGAATTGATATCGAACCGATACCGAAGTGTATCGAGGAGGAACTGCGGGTGAAGTGCTTACTCTGGAACATGGTACAAACTGTTGGTAAGGAAGGAAATATTAATTTGAATATATTAATATAAATGAAAAACGGAATTCTCGGGGCGACGGGGGCTCGAACCCAAGACCTCCGCGGTACGAGTCAGCCGCCTAACCAACTCCCCTAACGCCAGCTCTCTGACATTAGTCTTTCCTCAATGGTACATACACAATGCGTCACGCGCGCGCGCGCGCGCACACACACACACACACACACACACACACACACACACACACACACACGCACGCAATGAGCCGTTGCCAAACGTCAGCGCATAATAATTATCGGATGATGTCGGGCAATGTCGGCTTTTTATGTGCAATCTATTGGAGGAAGGAGGTACATCGAAAGAGTTAGACAGAGATAGCACTACTTAGTGGTACAATCGTATGCATTCTAAAGCTAAATTCAGGGAAGGGAAAGAGACGACACTACATAGTGGTACAATCGCATGCATTCTAAAGCTAACAGTATTTCAAAATGTTTTTTCTATCTTAACGTCGCAGCGTATTACGCGATCTCGCGTGATTTGACTCCTCTGGAGCAGCCGTGCGGGATGATGTCATTTTCACGGCGCGAAGAAGGCGCGGATCATAGAATTATGCGGCGTCAGCAGAAATTTTATTCCAAACCAACAGACACTTTTCCCCAACGCAGAGAAATAATAATTTTGAAACGTCGAATCTTAAAAGTATGTGGTGAGGAGTGAAGGAGGGTAAATAAAATGGAGAAATAATATACGTTTTAAATGATAATATATTTAAAATTAAAAGAATATAACTATAAATATAAATATAAAAATATATAAATAGAATATAAGAATAATAAAGGAGAATAAAAGAAAAAAGTATATAATATAACAAAGGAAAAACATATGAAAAAAATATAAAAGAAATAATGAAATATATATATATATATATATATATAACTATTGGGGAGGTGGGGGCGGCGACGGTAGTGGGGGGGATGGTGGCGATGGGGCGACGGCGGCTGTGGAGGCGGCGGTGTATAGGGTGATTGGGGCCATCACGTTGATGTAGGGGGGCGATGGCGGCGATGGAGGCCGCGGTAGTCGCAGGGACCCACCTGGATACGGTCCCCACGGGTGCCGCACATGCGCAGCCATCACCGGTCCAATCAGAGATCCCGACCGCCGCATGTGTACGGCCTGGAGCACGTTGGCCTCCAGGCCCGCCAGCCATGCCCTGAAAATATGCAGTGGCAAGTCCTAGAACACACACACACAAATATCGATATAGCACGGATACATTAAACGCAATAAACATCGAATGCAAACCAACACCAAAGTATTACATACCTGTGGAGGTGGCGACGGCGCGACGGTGGCGAAAGCGGCGGCGGCGACCAAATAGGGCCGCCCCAATCGGGCGATCACTGTGGCCATTCTGGCGGAGAGTTCTAGAAAATAGAAACCTCGATATAATATTTATGGCCGCGGGATCGAACTCGATTTCAACGGTAAAACACGATAAATATTTTAAAGTACATACCTCGGGGCCGCACTCCGGAACGATTCGCGTCAATCCCATTTTCACAAAAAATGTCACCTCAAAAATCCTGTCGACTGTTCGATGTCACAGCGGTTGACGGACAACTGGTCTCGCTCCATGCCCAAAGTTGCATAGCTTTGTAAAATAGGATGTCTTTGTGTACCACCTGCATATTCGCTGACCATCCTCTCCTTCAATGCATCTCCTTCGAATTATTCACTGATCACCCTTTCCTTTTTCTTCTTCGCACTCGTCTTCTTCCCCTTCTTCTTTGGACACATCTCTTCTTCGAATTAGTCACTGACCACCCTCTCCTTTTTTCTTCGCACTCGTCTTCTTCCTCTTCTTCTTTGGACACATCAATCGAACCACTTTCAACGTCTAACGTACCACGTTGAACGTGTATCGAACGTGTATCGTACCACTTTCAACGTCAATTGAACGTGTATGGTACAACTTTGATCGCGCATCGAACCACTTCTACATAATAATTACAACCATCATCTTAATCTAGCGTAAACCACATGCAGGAGGTTGGGGATGGGTGAAGAAAAAACATTTATGCTTAAAAAATTATTATATTTATTTATGCATTTCTCTCTGGTGTTTAGACCACCAGTTGAATATTTTAAATACATTTTGCAAGGCACAGTGCTTTGCGTGTCTGCCACATCGCAGAGTATTAACTACTTTTAGCTTATTTAGAGATATGATATCCTCGTAGTCAATGTCCAATATCTCGATGATCACGTCCGCTCTCGTATTTTCATCGAGGAAATCCGCAAGCCAGTCGCGTTTCTGCAGCCCTTTAACGTATACGATATGGGATGCGTCATCTTCTTCATCGATCGCATCAGCAACAGCTCTCGTAATTAGCTGTTTAGCCATACTGTATGGAACGTCTCCATCTTCCCACCGTAGTCCATGATGTTCTGCCACAAACCACCGGATGTTTGATTTGTCAGATTTCGTAAGAAGATATTGCGGCATCGAAGTCCCAAAAATATAGTGCGAGAGAATTGGTCCCTTTCGTAGGACAGCCATTTCCTTGACGACAAATCTTCCATCAACGATGAACCCTTGCAGGTCAACAAATGTTGGTATGGCCATTATCGGTACAATTTAGAGGTCCGCTCGCTTCCAAGACAGACGGGAGAATGCGATCTTTCTCGTAAAGCATCTCGATTTTCACGATGAAATTTTGGCACAGGAGAGGGCGGGCAAGTAGCGCGGCAATTTAAATGATTTTTCGCACCATGTTTGTCAGTGAATTGTATTCAGCCGACCGATCGTACAGAAGCAGATAGTAGGCTGTAGTATTTGCTGGCACATTCTCTTTACATTCGAATTCCATACGCACGTCCACGGTAACATTCTTGATCGACTCATTTTGTCGCGAGCAATCAATCACGACGAGGGAACCAAATTGTAAAAATTCGGCCACGGTGAATAATGACTCGTTGCAACTATATCCATAATACGATTTACGGAATTGCGTACACATATGAAACAAGATGGCGTGCCTATTCTTGTCAAAGTTCAAGTTCAAATCATCGTACGGGTAAAATTCCGAGTTGAGAAAAAGTTTTTGATTGATCATTTTGCAGTTGTCGAGCTCAGTAACATCTTCGCTCATCACATTCTTTCGATTAGTCTGTAGACCAAAGATAACGCATCGCGGCTTCTCCAGCTGCGCAGATGCCTTCACGGCCCACGAATGCTTGGTCGTGCTCTGTAAGAGAGGATACTTGTACAGATCCCACGATTGAAAACAAATGCTTAGGTTTTGCCCACTTTCCAAAATATGTAGCAGCGATAGCTTATTAACGTCGCTCAGCGTCACATGAGGCATCCGTCATTGCACTTTATGTAATTCAATTTCTGGTTCCAACATCGACGATCCTATTAGAGAAATGTTATCCTTGCACGATCATATTAAAATCAATTCGTTACGCGCATTAATAATCACACGTTTGCAGCCCTTGCAAAATCCCAGCAAATATTTGAGCGGGATGCAAAAATTGAAATGATTGTTCAATATTGGCCCATCGCATCGTTTCAAGCTCCATCCTGCATTCTCCAAATTTGTGTCTTCGCCAGATGTCAGCGATACATAGTTTTTTAGCGTGCTAGTTATTCCATCGTTTCTGTTGCGGTCAATCTCCACACAATTCAGCTCGTATCGAATCTCATCAAATAAGAACGCCACACAATTATTTCCCAACGTCACCATTAATGCATCATTTGGATTATTTATCGTCAATTTCCCCCCCACGTAGAGGAAACTTTCACACGGCAATGTGTATAAATCCTGATGCTGTATAGGTATTCTTATCTCATAGTTGTATTCAAACGTCGTGTTGACGTATGGGTTGTATGTGTGAGTCTGAAGCTTGACGATGCGATTATCAAACGTCGGCTTCCCTCCAATGCTTAGAAAGTCAACAATTTTACTTAAATGCGCACAATGAATCCCAGCGATTTAAAAAATGCAATGTTCACAGCACTGAGCCTCTTCGTTTTAGCGTGATCAGAGCTGTTGCAGTTGTTGTTGTTGTTGTTGTTGCTAACAATTTCGTTTGGATGAAACGGGTTTCTGGTGTCGTTCAACACAAGCATCTCTTTCGTTCGCACCACGCGTATTATCGTCGTCGTCGCCGTACGTGTAGTCTGATGGTAATGTTTTCATCTCGAAAATCGAGCAACCGTCCGTCTTGATCCACAACGCGTATCGTTAGATCCGTAATGACCCGTGCGGTGATCGGAAGGTAAATGATCTGTGCGGGCGTTTCCGATATCTTATATCCTGGTGGGACCCTCGGAGAAAATTCATGTATCGTATGTACGTGCTTCTCATTGTTGTACGCACCAGCGGTCACGCTACATTCCACGCGAATAATGTTTACGTTCATGATATTAATTGGATCGTCCGATTAGTGCCACCGTCCAGGTTCTAATACTCGATTCGTTGAGAATCCCAGTAGCGATCCAATGTTATTGGACTTTGTAAAATCTACGACAAACGAGCAGTATAGCTCGCTTTTCATGGTGTTGTTGTTGAAACGCAACACTATTGGATACGCATCGTTGTCACCACCACCATTGTCGACATCATTGCCACCGAGATTTTGAGGATACCGCTCGAGTAATCGCTGTTTCAAATACTTGGCAATAGCATCTAGTTCGTAGGACCCGTGGGGAATCGCAATGTATTCGCGAGTGATGTTGTTGTTGGTGTCATAGTTTACGGCGAAGTAGAATTTATCGTGACTCGAGTCAATGTTCGGTATTGTATGATAAGTTTTAAAGGTTGTTAGACCAAGCTCGTAACCATCGTTGCTCAAATCTATGGGTGGATAGTAGCTTACCGCGAGGGTGCTACTCTTGCCGGTTAGAGTGAATGTTAACGACATATTCCGAGCTGTACTGCTCGACTAGTACTGAATCAGAGCGGTGGGAAGTCAATCCTTACATTTGGTGCCGATCGTCTGTAGAAAGCGTAGACACAGTTGTCCACAGTTGCTCTGATTGTACTGCTGATAAAACGTATTATTGTATTCAATCATCACAGCATCTTTATCCAGATATTGCACCAATTCCTTAGGCGGCCGAAGATTTCCAAAGCTGTCAAAATATAAAGCTCGACACCCTCTCTTCGCATACGCCACCCAATGAGTCCCCGGCCCCTCGACGTTGTCCAAATTTACGATGCCGCTCTCGTTCCGACGTACTCCTCCGACAGGTAGCGCATTGCGCATAAAAACACCCCTAAAAAATGGAATATGCATACGTTTTGCCAACTCCACCAATTGCGCATCGGTAGTTACGCCCACAGGCATATTTATTTTCTTTTCGGTGTTTTTTTTTTCGTTTCGATATTCCCAGTCCGCGCTTGTATGGCGCGAGATAAAGTCCGCGACCTTCCATGGAGCGATTATGACGTTGCATTTCCTGCAGCTGATGTTGCGCCGCCTTATTATCGTTTACGGCCTTGGCGATCCCCGCCGCTCCACCAGCTAATGATCCGAGAACACCTAGCAGCGGGAGAAGTGGTAATATACCACTCTGTTTTGCCACAGGAACAATCCGCTTTTGCGGTGCTCTCTTTGCTGTCCTTTTGCGAGTTTTTGTTTTCATCCCCATTCCGATATCCGTCTTGGCCTTCATAGCTGCCCAAACAGCTGTAGCAGCACCTCTTTCGCCCAGAGTCGAGTCTCGCGCAACGATGCGTTTTCGCGCTTTGTCAGCGAGTACGTTATCTGCCGCGTCCCTTTCGCTGAGGTCGTTGCTACGCGAATACGCTATGTCGTGTTCGCGACACGCTGCATCCAACGGATTGATACCTTGATCGCCTCTAGCCAATCGTTTTGCCAGACGAGTTCCTGGACCACAAAACTGATATCCCGGGATATGTAATTCGATAGGTAGCGCGTTTATCGCCCGATTTAACAAACCACAACCTTTCTTTACTCTCGTCGGCGACATTCGCCACAGTTTTTAATCAGTGGTGCTGGACCGTCGATATGCGTTCGCTTCCAAGGGCGATTATAATGTTCCAGACACCGACGATACTGCCGAACCTCAGAATCGGCTTTTATATGCTCGGGGAGTCTGTCCGACAACTGATCAATGTGTCTGCCAAACTCGCGCAGTAGAATAATCTTTGGTATATATTTCAACTGCTCAGAGGTTATGTCTCGAATATCGCAATTATCCGACAGAACGAGAAGCATTTCGAATACTGAGCTGTTTTGCTTTCTGCGCGGGCCTATAAATAGGGCGCATCGCCGCTTCGATGTATCAAAAATCATTTTCGCGGTTCGCAGCGAGGATGCGATTCGTGCGGCAACCTGCGACGATACGCGTGACAAATTTTGACGATAAATCGCAAATGATGCCCTCGAAAACAAGACGCAGACATGGTAGCATACTGCCAAACACCATACGCTGCCTCATTTGCGGCCCATCAAATTGTGGAATGACGAACGTGCTATTGAGCTTGTTGGATAGTCCTCACGGTTTCCGCTTCGAGAACGTGTACGTGTATTCTAAATCGTTGCAACAGCCGAAATATCAGTAGTTGGAGAATTTATTGATTCCGATAGATGAAATTGGCTACTTCACATTTTCGAATAACAGTGACGTCATCCACCGAGCGAATCGCTTCCGAATTCAATTTTTATCTTTGATGACGTGGCATGCGACAAGCAAGATACGATAAGGGAATACTTTGCAATGGGGTACCACTCGGACGTTGACTGCTTCTATCTCTGTCAGACATATGCAAAGATTCCCAAACATCTTATACGCGACAATGCGAATGTGTTGATTCTGTTTAAGCAGGAAGGTACCAACTTGAAACATGTGTACAACGATCATGTAAACACTGATATGTCTTACGAGGATTTCTGCGCTTTGTGTCTTAATTGTTGGCAGCTGGAGTATGGTTTCGTGGTGATAGACAAGGATAGCTCGATGTCCAATGGACGTTATAGAAAGGGATTTAACGAATTTGCCGTACCGTGAGATTGCCAATCATTGTCAACGCGTCGGTGGGAAAGCAACGTCTTCGGTACAACAATGATTGATATCGATAGTCTGGAGATTAAGAATCGCGAGAGAATAGCGAAGGAAATTGCAAAAACCAGCGAAGCCATTCGCAAGAAACATCAGGCTTTGAAGACCGGCAAGATGGAGGAAGATATCGCGTTGGAGAGATACTTTAAACCTATTATCGAACCCTTAAAACATATTGTGGAAAATACCGCAGCGGCAGAAGCTGAAATATCACCGCTGATGAGCACAAGCGTTGAAGGGAATGAAACATTAACGCCTGAAAGAAGAATCCTGCCGAAATGGAACACATCGCGTAAGAGAAAGAGGAAATCACGCACGTCATCGGATTATTCACTCGTAACCTCTACACCAATTCAATCGAAGCGAAAACGGCAGAATGTTGCATCAAACGAGTCCTCGCTTCCTCCCCCACCAAAAAATACATTTCGCAGTGTACAATTGCTCACAACCAATGATGATGATGATGATGTAACGCGCCAAGTTTCACCCGGAAATACCACGCGCGTTACAGTAAAAATTCGTTTTGTTAATTTTCGAATCCTTGTTTTATCATGGGTCAAAAATCTAGTCCTATACAGGCCCCGCAATGAGTGACTATCAGGAAACGGGAAGCTTTACGGTGAATTAATTGAGCTCGAGAGTGAGGTTCAAATGTGCAAGGATGTCTTTATTCTTTTAATGCGTTAAAGGTTGAAGAGCCAAGGGTTAAACCCCAGAATATTGGCTCTGTACCAATATTGACCCTCCTTTACCTCTGCTATGGCAATTTGTTTTGAACAGAACACAGAACGAGTTTTGTGTGAGAGGACGCTCTCCGAAAGATACACGATTATAAAGTTTTGATAAACTGTGCAACTCACCCACTATATCGGTCAATTTTACAATGTAGTATACGAATTCGGTCGCTTGGATTTTCGCCTTTGAATACTATAAAGCCTGTTCTATGCCTGGAGAACAGAGAAACACACTCACACACCTGGTATTTACGATTATAAACAATAGCAAGAGTTTAATAGCACAAAAGAAATGAGATCTAAACGGAGGTTGATCTCAACGCAACTAATAATATGGCGTTATGTAATATATTATAGAAAAGTATTAAAAGAATATAAAACGCAGAATTGTAATAAAACGGTAACGATTATTTGTTTGAACACGGAGAAGTTAAACACTATTTAACGTGTATGGTTGAGTCCATTCACTATAAACTTAGGAATCTCTGGCTCGAAATGCTGTTAACAGTTAAAGAAGGAGATTATGAATCCACGGACACTTTGTCACACTCTCCGCGACTGTACGACAAAGAGTGACTTCAGCTTCGCGCTCCCGGGAGCGTCCGGCCGCTAAGCTTGCTCGAAGAAAAAGCTGACGCTGCAATCCCAATCATGCCTTAGCAACTGATGCATGATGTCATTAGGTGTTCGCACCTTCATCCTTCCATACTCTATACTTGTCTCACGCATTCTCGCACTCAGATTAAATCAATTTCACGCAGTATGAGAGCCCCTGCTTATTCTCTAAGGCGCTTCTGAGAATAATGCTGATCCCTCTAGCACAGTCCCACGTTCAGGGTTCTGCGCAGCGACCAAGTGTCGTGACGACGAACGACGGTCCCAGTACCGGATGTTTATCTAAGATAAAATACAGTAAGAAAAAGTGCGCTCGACGAAGGTTTTCCCAGAACTCTGGGAATTGTCGATGCACTCTGCGTATTAATAAACAAAAATTACAAGAAAGGAAAAATTTAAATTTTTACGCCCTTTTGGGACGTAACAATGACGATGATGTTTTTGAAACTACACCTGATGAGTCGTTTGCAACATCTGATAGACAGCAACTTCAAACATCCGCGGGGCAAGAAACGTTTCGCAGCCATTTGGGTCCCCTGGAACAAAAATATATGGATGCAATCATAAGTAGGGATAAGGAAACTGTCACAGACACTGTGTATGGCGTATACTTTGGGGATAGTAGAATGATGCTTGGGGATAAGGCATTCGATATGGACAAGGTTGATAATATAATCATCGACGGTGTAAAATACAGAGGAACAAGTACAAACATGTAATTGCACCGCTACTCCCTCGTGTATCAACCAATAAAGCAGGGAAAGGTATAACGGCGCCGCGAGTCATGGTGGTAAATGATAACAAGATCGATTACGTGCGCTGGGACGATCCCAACGAGCTTGTGGATCGATATCGTTTGCTGGAAGCGTCGCGTCAGGCTGGCAACAACTCGCATGACCATGAAACTCTGTCCAATATCGAGGAACTCCACGAGGGAGGCTTCATTATAAATAAAACCGCACACCGATGATGTGCACTGTATGCATTGAGATGCCGATCAACAAATTAGGAGTATCGCTCGAGAAGAGTGGCGGAGCAAGAATGGATTATTACAAATGGAACGGTTTGCTTCGAAATTATATGCGAGACAACGCTCTTTGCGTGGCCGGTGCCGACTTTGATACAAAATCACGCAGGATACGACGCGTAGCTCAAGCGGTGGCTGATAGCGATGCCGTCAATAAACTATACGTGGAAAAGAGCACTAAACTTTTGAGAGAGCAGCAGGAAGAATTAGAGAGGATGCTGATCGTGTTTCAGAGAGAGATGCTGGCGCTGCAAAACAGCGTTCAAAAGATATCGCAGGCGTCGAATTCTATCCCGCAGCAGCGCTGCGAAGGAAAATCATGCGAGACGGTTGAAGTTGTCAACGAGACGGTTGAACTTGTCAAAAATTTCATCGGACCGATGGGGCGCACATAATGCACGTACACGATAATTATCGCATCATTCGTGTCAAAGACACCTCTGCGATCAAACATGCAGCCATCATCGAAATCCAAGAGTAAAGAAAACCATGGCCACAAGAAGCGGCAACTTGTCGAGGAATTGCATGCTCCAGCCCGAAGACATTTCCCGCGGAGGCGAGTTATAGTGCACGGATACGATGATCTGTGGCAAGCTGACGTTGTAGAAATGCGTCCATACTCGCGATTCAACCAAGGTCACCACTACATAATCACCGTCATCGATGTGCTGAGCAAGTATGCATGGGCGGTACCGCTCAAGACTAAAAGTGGCGCTGAGGTGACTAAAGGGTTTGCACAGATATTTAGAGATCGATAACCGAGAAATTTGCAAACCGATCAAGGAAAAGAATTTTACAACGCCGATGTGCAGAAACTTTTGACAAAGCATGACATTAATCATTATTCGACGTATTCGGTGTTGAAGGCCTCCGTCGTAGAACGATTTAATCGAACTTTGAAGAACAATATGTGGAAAATGTTTGCGCTGAATGGAACCTACAGATGGACCGATGCGCTAATGCGTCTACTTGCAGAGTATAACGCGCGAAAACATAGAACCATCAGAATGCGACCTTGCGATGTTATCCGAGCGATCGCCGATAAGCTGCTGGCCACCGTATACAGCAACATAAAGATCGCTGCTCCAGCGAGATTCAAGTTGGGCGAGTTTGTGCGCGTGAGCAAATTTAAAACCATCTTCGATATAGGCTATACGCCGAATTGGACAACGGAGATGTTCGAGATAGCCAAAGTACAGGCATCTAATCTCGCAACGTATCTGCTCCTCGTTTCCTGTGGAAAACCTGTTGCCGGAGGATTCTATGAACACGAACTGCAACGCGTCACCGATCCTGTTGTGTATCGAGTGGAAAAAGTATTGCGTAGGAAGTGGCTAGGGTTTGATAAATCGCACAATTTTTGGATAAATAAAAATAATGTATTGTAACATAATAATAATAATACATGGTTCAATGAATACAATGATACATATACATGTGAACAATTTTATTTTTATGCATAATTCCACCATTCATAATGCTTTAATAAATATAATAATTTCTATACATGTGCGAAGAATTTTATATGTTACAATAATTTCTATCTTACAATGGTATATTATAATGTCCCTAGGGCAGAGTGTCGGTCGAATCGGGTACGATATACCGCTGTCGTCGTGCGGGCTTAGAGCGATTTTCGATTCCGAAATGGTGTACACTTTGTGCAATTTCGACCGTATGCATGATTGCCTGCGAACCATTTTGATCTCCCTGTGCAAACACTGCGCGTAGTCGTCGAAAGTTATCGTCCTGGCTATGACGTTGGTCTTGACGCCTTTTGCCTTTTTTGTATCTTTTTACCGTCTACGCGGAGTGCATACATTTTCGCTCTAAGCCTGGGAATTCGGTCATTATCGCTCCGTTATTTTCGTCCTTCATCAGCTCCGGAACCTTCTTATTTACGCGCAGCGTATTATATGTATTGTCGATGGGATAATCCCTTGTGTCAAATCTATCGATATTGTGTTTCATGGTCTTGTAGATATCTTCGCATTTAATGTGATAAATGAGACTGTCAGTGTCGGTGTATAGAATTTCACAATTTTGTCCGTGCAGGAGAGACATGTGCTCGTGATGAAATTCATCAAACAAATTTTTGATATGTCCAGAATGCACATACCCACGTATATCAGTTTGTTGAATTTCACCTCGAGTTTTCACAATTCAACAGCTATTAAATTTTCCGAAAAAACACTTCTGCTGTGGAAATTCGGTTTGACGATCATTGCCTCCGCGCCATATCGCCCTTCCCAATGTGTTAAAAGTTTTACATCCACATGATTTCGCACATTTTCCATAGTTTTACCGAATACCGCGTTGTTCATCAATTTGTATAAATTTTTTTCAAAATCATTTGTCGCGCTGGTTCTGAACCGCGTATTGAGTTCCATGTAATCGCGGAGCCAGGGGGATTGAGCGAATTGAAGCACGCGGTGTATCTTTGTAATACGAAGACCGTGACGCATGCATTGCTGCAGGTTACGATAATGGATAACGTAACGCTGCTTATCGTATACCGTCGCGAGTAACTTGTCCTGTCCGCTGCCAGGTGGTTTGACACGCATCGGGCAGAACGGTAGATCTGCATGAGCATTGTGCAGACGTTGCGGATATTCCAGATCTACCTCGAGAATGTATCCCGTGGGCGAATCGACAGCGATCGGAGACAGGTTAAAATTTGCAACATCTTCGACCCATGGAAATTTGGCATGTGGCAGAGGCTGACACATTGCCCATCCATACAAATAGTTTACATAAAAGTACATCAAGTACGATGAGTGTTCCGATGTGTCGTAAGATGACATGTACTTGTTATTGGCATGTGCGTATCTTCCGGAACATTGACTTAAACCACCGTGTATACCGCGTTCGATAAACATGACCATATCGACGTCTGTGAGCAATTCGAATGTAATTTTGGTATGTTTTAGCATGGCATTCCACGTGAAACCAAGTAATGTATAATAATGTGCTGAATCTAATCCATAACTCTTGATACAACTTTCGCGAAAATTTTCAAAAATATCTGCCAATACAGGACATCTGTTTTAAAATACAAATCGCTGTATTCGCCCAAGGTTCTAATGTCGAAACTGTGCCAGACAGTCTCGGCGTGCGCGTAATCACTCTCAGATACTGTCTCACCCGTTAACGAACTGTAGAATGATTCGCGCGGCGGTAAGCATGGGTCCCGCAGCTTGTTCGCGCAATCAAGGTATTCATACGGAAAGACACCCTTTCGCGTCAATAAATTGAAATCTTCGGCGGATAATGTTTCAAATTGGGATTGTAAAATTTTTAATTTATCTGCACTAAGAAAAGATGCTAATTTGTCGAGACTGGTGTTTAGAAATTTGTAGGAATCGATGAATCGCAATTTAATATAATTTCTCGAGTCTGATTCAGCCATGTCTACAATATTTTTTGTGAATGAAATATATTATTCTTTAGTTATGGGTAATACGTCAACGCTGCCTTCGAAAGCGGTAGCTATTTTCTCGATAATGAAATGTGAATCGTAGCCGGATAAATTATGAAAAACTATGGGGATGTAAAACGCATTGTTATAATTTAAATTGCACTCCGAATGTGCTGGACCTCTAAATCGTCCGGATAGATGGCAATGATCGCGAACTCGTATATCGCTAGCCTCGAATGGTTCGTCGCAAATATGGCAATGTGTTGCATTGCGAAATGCCGTCCACTGTTCGCTAGTTAAATCCAGCATTGGAACTTTACTTGTCAGGATGGGTTTGGCAAAGTTTGCAAAATTTTTCAGTTCTTCGACGAACCATGGAACACAATCCGCATCGCGGCGACATCGATACATCGATAATGATGTATCGTACGAACAATGCATATAATAGCCGATACTATGCACCTCATTTTTCTAGTACGTGTGCAATTTGCGATCCTTCTCGCCCCTCCGACTCTCCTCCGTTTTCTCAATGATGCACTCGAGATCTGCGTACACCACGAAAGGAAGTCGCTCCTTCCTGCAGTGGTTGTCGAAGCTGATCAGATTGTTGCCTTCGCTGGGCAGCAGAATGGTACTGTCGTTCATCTTCCCTCAGTCCAGCGAATAAACCTCCAACTTCTCGGCAGATCCGAAATAGTGCATGCATCTGTATACCCAAAAATATTTTATTTTATTGTTTTCATGAGACATTTCAACATTTCATAAGTTTATATACGTACCGATCACAATGAATTTCTTTGCCTTCTTCTTACTCAATTGCGTGCTCACCAGCCTGGACATGTCCTTGATCAGCACGAAGTGCCCTACAGCGTCGTGCTCTTGATTCGGTGTGTAGAGCAGATTGACGTGCGGATCCCTCTTTTGGTTGGTGAGATGCAGTGGGAAGACTGTTGGCCCTTTCTTCTCCTCGTAACTATATACATTGATGGATTCCCCATTCTGCCGCTCAAACTTCCCAATCTGCGTCAGGGACATTGGAAATTCAATGCCCAGGAGATATAGCACTAAAGCATAGTCGGGGTATGAACTTGGACGGTCAACGTGACTGTCGGCAGGATGTAGAGCGGCGATCACTGCTCACGCAAAAGAGGCGTTGTCCGGGGATTGCACGCTAATCGTCGCTTTCTTCAGCGATATTTCCCGCGGCAACTTGCAGTGACACCCCGCGCGTAGCGGATTGTACTTGTTGACATTGACGGTCAGATTGAGAATCCTCGTCAATGCCCATCCGCTGTCGCTTTCCTGGAACTCTTCCAGCGATGCCCCAGGGTTGGTTCGATGATGCATCGTTGGTACCACTCCTGCAGATCGGATGTATCGAAGAGTTCACAGTTTCGTGTATTGATGCGTTTACAAGCATGCTTGCCACCTGCCACAAATTCGCCGTTGAACACCGTGTTCACTTTGAGGTTTCGATGATTCCTCAAAGGACCCCGCACATGCTCCAACACAATGGCCGCCGCATCCTGGAGGAAGTTGCGCGGTTCGATGTAATTCGAATTTAGCACGGCACCAATTAATACGCGACTATCGAACGCGGTGTCTATTTCGCGCCACAAAATTCCCGTGCTCGAATGTCCGGCACCTTCACGCACGAAACGTCCGCGCAATGAATGATGGAAGGTATGCGTGATGCCGGTAGAGTGCGGCGTATTGCCGGGAGTATGTGAGGCGAGTGGAAGGGAGTGAGCGCGAAGCGCGCGAGCGTGGGGAGAACTGCGAGAGGGGATAGTCAGTCGTCGAAAGACCCCGCCATGCGAACGTTAATGTGTCAATCATTTCACTTATTTTGTATCTTTTCTTGTTATTAAACCTCTTTATTCGTAACCACCAATTATTCGCCCCGTCACGACCCATCACATCCTATATTTGGGGGCTCGTCCGGGATCGAGAGTGCGGTGTAGAGACAGGGTGAATTTGGAAAATAAAAAACAGTTAAGCGGAGAAATTCCACGTTGATCGTGCTAACACGGTGACCACAAACAAAAGTGAAAAGTAAAAGTGATAAGTAACTCTAGTGAGTGGAAACCAGAGGTGCGCGACAAGTGGGACGCTAACGTGAAACGCAAAAGACAGAATGAAGAATAAGGAAGAGGTACAGAGAAAAAGGGGTACAGGTGAAGATGCAGGAACAGATGCGTCACTGGAAAGTGTAAGTAGCGATGCGGATAGAACCATAATTGATGCTACGAACACGGTAGAACTGGATAAAGAAACCGAAATTGAGGCGGCGAACGCCATGAGTGTAACCAAGCTTCGTGAACGATTAAAACAATTGGGACTTGGTAAAAAAGCAGAATTAAGGGATAGATTGAAAGAATACATAAGGAAGAAGGACGATTCAGTAGACGAAGAAGATTCGGAAGAAGACGAAGATTCCGAAAGTGGAAATCCAGATTCCGAGGAATCGGAGAATGAAGGCCATAATGCAAAATCAAGACTGCTGCGGAGAAAATGCGAAAAGGAAAAGGCGAAGAAATCAGCGTTCGAAAAGCCTAGTTCGTTCACAATAAAGGATATAGAAGAATCAGTATCCCACTTCACAGGTGACAATAGTCCATCCATAGGGAGGTGGATTCAGGAGTTCGAGGACATGGGAACATTACTGGAATGGAACGAAATTGATCTACGCCAAGCGATTGCTGCGGGGTTCAGCGAAACAATTCGTGGCTACGGAAAGAGGCATCGTCACATGGAAGGACTTGCGAAAGAGATTGAAGAACGAATTCAAAACTAGGGTAAATAGTGCCCTAATACATTCGCGATTGCACAATAGGAAGAGGCTGCCGCGTGAAACCGGAAGACAGTACATTTACGCAATGCGTGAAATTGCCAGTGAAGGTGACATCCAGGAAGAGGCGTTGATAGAGCACATCATTGACGGCATACCGGACAAAGAATATATTAAAGTCATTTTATATAAAGCGAACACTTTGCGGGAACTCAAGATTAACCTAGAAATATACGATAGGATGAAAGAAAAGGCCGAACGGAAAATGGGCTACAGCAGAAAGGGAGAAACAAAGGGGAAGAAAGAAGTACCAGCCAAAAACAAAAAACCGCGATTCAACACGTGTGGATCGCTTGAACACGACGCACAAAACTGTCCAGATAAGGGTAAAAGTGCTCCGAAGTGCTTTAAATGTAATAATTTTGGACATTTAGCGAATAAGTGCACTAGTAAAGACAAGCATAGAACAGAAAAGGACGTGGTGGCGGGCGTGAATTGCATTTACAACGCTAAGACAATGTACGCAGTAAAAGTGAACGACAGGGAATGTTCTGCATTAATTGACTCAGGAAGTGTTTTGTCGTTGATAAGAGAAGAAAAACATCAAGAAATTGGCGCACCTCCACTGGCGGCAACGCCGGTGAGCATCATAGGCGCTGGCAACGCAACGACAAAGGCAGTCGGCCCGTTTGATGACGGCGTCGTAGTTAACGGCGAGACATACGACCTCAGACTGTTTGTGGTGCTGACATATTCGATTTTACATGACATCATTCTGGGACGAGATTTTTTGAAAGAGGTTTACATGCAGATGCGGCAGGGTGAGATAATTCAACTGCAGAAAATCAAGGACGACAATCAGCGGACCGCGAGCGTTGCGCTTCCCAAGATTGAAGATAAGGGCAAGGTAGACGTGGAAGGTACAGCGGTACCTGAAAGTAAAATATGTACGGAACTACGAGAAATTTTGTTTGTTGGAAGAAATGAATTAGAAGTCAAAGAACAGTATAGGGACAGGATAGAGTTATTAGTTAAAGAGTATCGACCAGCGACAAAAGTGGAAACGAAGGTAGAGACAAAAATTATACTCAAAGATGAGATTCCGGTTAAAGCAAGATCGCGGCGGTTAGCGCCCATGGAAAAGGCAATACTGACAAAACAAATCGATGAATGGTTGAGGGACGAGGTTATTCAGTTAAGCAATAGTGAATACACGAGTTCGGTAGTAATAGTAACGAAAAAGGATGGTAAAAAAAGAGTTTGTATAGATTTTAGAGACCTAAATAAAAAAATAAAGCGTGACCACTTCCCTATGCCACTCATTGAAGACAAAATAGACGAGTTACGAGGCGCGCGTATATTTTCAGTAATTGATTTAAGAAATGGATTTTTACACGTACCGGTTGCGGAAGAAAGTAGACGGTACACTGCTTTTGTAACGCATGAAGGGCAGTACGAATTTAAGAAGACGCCATTCGGACTGTGTATTAGTCCTACAAGCTTTCTGAGATTTATAGATGAAGTTTTCCACGATCTTATTCAGCGTAAAATAGTTTTCACGTACGTAGATGATATAATAATTCCAGGCGAAAACGAGGAGGATGCATTTAATAAGTTAGTACAAGTTTTAGAAGTAGCAGCTACGAAAGGATTAGCGATTAGTTGGAATAAATGCCAATTTCTACAAACGCGAATTGATTATTTAGGGTATGAAATAGAAAACGGCAAAGTATATCCAGGTAGCGTCAAAATGCGGGCTGTTCAAAACTTTCCTGAACCGAGAAATAGGAAACATGTGCAAAGCTTTTTAGGGTTAACTGGGTATTTCCGGAAGTTTGTTAGAGATTATGCAAAGATCGCGAGACCATTGTCAGACTTAATTAAAAAGGACCAACCATTTATTTGGACAAACGAACAGAAACGCGCAGTTTTAACGTTGAAAACGATATTGTCTTCGAAACCAGTATTACGAATTTATGATCCGAACGCGATAACAGAAGTGCATGCCGATGCCAGTCAAAAAGGTTTTTGCGCAATATTGTTACAGAAATCACCATACGAAGAAACCTTTCACGCCGTATATTATTACAGTAAGAAAACATCAGACGCCGAACAAAAATATCATTCGTACAAACTAGAAATGCTAGCGATAGTACACGCAATAAAGAAGTTCCGTGTTTATTTATTAGGAATTCCGTTTAAATTAGTCACAGACTGCGAAGCGTTTAAAAAAACTCTATCAAAGAAAGATCTGTCTACTAAAATCGCGCGTTGGGTGTTGGCCCTCGGAGATTTTGAATATAGTGTAGAACACCGAAGCGGCGTACGGCTCAAACATGTCGACGCACTCAGTCGATTCCCAGTCTTAATTATAGGAAACCACCTGCTGGCTATGGTAAAAAAAAAGCAAATGGAAGAAGAAAGATTGCGTGTAATAAGGCGTATATTAGAGAATGAAGCGTATGAGGATTATGTTATAGAGAATGATATTTTGATGAAAAAAAAGAATGGGAAAAATCTAGTGGTTGTACGAGCGTGTTTAGAAATGGGTATAATAACGGAGACGCATGAAAATGGTCATTTTGGGATACGCAAAATGAAAGAAGAAATAGAGGCAGAATATTATATTCCGGCGTTAGAGGAAAAGCTAAAAAACTTTGTCAGTTGCTGTGTACCGTGTATAGTATCGGAAAAGAAATCGGGAAAAAAGGAAGGCGAATTAAGACTGATTCCGAAAGGAGATCGACCACTTAGCACATACCATATAGATCACGTAGGGCCCATGGTAGAGACTTGCAAAGCGTATCGATACATATTCGTGGTAGTTGACGGATTTTCGAAGTTTACGTGGCTGTATACAACAAAAACGGTTAATGCTAAAGAAGTTATAAAAAAGTTAAGTAATCAGCAAAATATTTTTGGTAATCCGGAACGCATTATATCGGATAAGGGATCTGCCTTCACGTCTAAGGACTTTCAAGAATATTGCGAGGATGAAGGAATAAAAAGTATACATATTACAACGAGTGTCCCGCATGGAAATGGGCAAGCAGAGCGGGTAATAAGAACAATAATACCGGTTTTAACTAAGTTATCATTAAACAATCCGGATCAGTGGTATAAGCGCGTAGACGAAGTGCAAAAGTGTCTCAATAGTACATTCTAGAGAAGTATTGGGATGACTCCGTTCGAGGTGTTTTCGGCATTAAAATGCGAAACCGCGTAAATAAAGAAATTGTAACTCTTTTGGAACAGGAAGCGGTATTAGCGTACGACGAGAAACGCGACGAAATGAGAATGTTAGCGAAGACAAATCTTATAAAAATGCAAGAAGAAAGTAAGCGATACCACGATAAAAAATGTAAACCGGCAAAACAATATCAGGAAGGCGACCTAGTATTTATAAAGAGGACTCAATTCGGCCCTCAATTGAAAATTAAACAGAAGTATTTAGGACCGTACAAAGTGTCAAAAGTAAAAAGAAACGATCGGTATGAAGTAATGCGAGTAGGCCCTGGCGAAGGTCCTATGATGACAAGTACAGCCGTAGATTATATGAAACCACTTCAGTGCATGAACGAGTTCATGGAGGCATCTTCGGGGACCAAAGATATATCAGGAAAGGCCGAGTGATGGAAGGTATGCGTGATGCCGGTAGAGTGCGGCGTATTGCCGGGAGTATGTGAGGCGAGTGGAAGGGAGTGAGCGCGAAGCGAGCGAGCGTGGGGAGAACTGCGAGAGGAGATAGTCAGTCGTCGAAAGACCCCGCCGTGCGAACGTTAATGTGTCAATCATTTCACTTATTTTGTATCTTTTCTTGTTATTAAACCTCTTTATTCGTAACCACCAATTATTCGCCCCGTCACAACCCACCACATCCTACATGAATACTTCAGTCCTTCGAGCTGCGCGATTCGAGCAACTAACAATTGTCGAACACCGATCGATAATCGAGGACGTTTCACTCGGCTGTGTTCTTCCAAAGATTCGATACACTCGTTGCACCGTTCTTCCCACGCGAGGTATTCTTCGCGTGAAATCAATCGTGCAGGTTGATCTCGCAGCTGGCGTTCCACTTGCGCGAATTTTTCCATGATCGTAAATGGAATGTAAATGTAATGTATTATCCGCGCAACGTGTTACAATGATTTGGCGCTTTGTGCAGTTTAGAGCATGCTTTTATGGTTGGTACCACGATTTGGTATCTCTGTCTAACTCTTTCGGTGTACCCCTCCCTCGAATGCATCGCATGCAAAAACGACGATCCGTCCCAACATTGTTCGATGCAGTTTCTGCTGATATCGCATAATTCTTTCTATGATTCATGTGTATGACGAATTAGCGCGCAAGATCACCCGACACAGTTTCTGCTGACACCGCATAATTCTAAGATTCGACATTCCCAAAAGTATTATATTACATTCAGCACGTGTCGAAACTTTTATCCTTGAGAATGGGGATTAAATTACATGCAATCGTGCGATGTGCTGCGACGTTAAGATTGAAAAAACATTCTGGAAAATGGTAGCTTTAGAATAAAATATTGTGGTGCGGGAAGCAGTTACCCCTCTATTTAAGCCGGCTCCCGGACGTTATTCCATCAATTGCTCAGCAGCCTCAGTGACTTTGATGAACCAGACAGTGCTACAAAAATTGTTCAATACCATTGATAAATTACTCGTTAGGTGTGCGGATTATTTCGTTCCAATCATGCGAGATGATGATATAGTTCCATGTGGGGAGAATATATATAATGACAGGTAAGGCTTATTTTCACATATTCTCGCAATTTTTATGTTTATTCCTGATACGAGCGGACAATTTCATAGCTTTAATTGTTCTCTTAGTCCGCGCCGAGTATCCCGTATCATGGTCAGAAGATACGCATTAACATCCGTGGGTAGCTAGTATTTGGAAATTGGAATCAACGTAGGACCTATGGCCGATGTAGAAGTTCTTCTCGGTGACAATCATGGGAATCATCTCATATTACCATGGCATACATGGAATGTGCTATTCGACAGCCATTCATCCATCGAAGAACGTGCACAATTGTCTGAACCAGAGTCGACGCGGGTTGATGATGTAATGTTGGAATTTGTTCGGATCTTTGATTCATCGATTGTAAAGATGACACGAGCTGATAATACACTGTATTTCAAAATGAATACAGTATCATTTTTATGTAATCTTGAGTCGTGTGTAAGCTATGTGTATCCGCGGTTGCATCAAACTGCAGAAGATGTGAAAGTAAAATTTGAATGTTTTGTTAACATGCTGCAGCAAAGCGGTGTTGCCTGCGAAACATTAGATACGCGTCGTGCTGCTAAAATCATACGCGATAGCGAATATTACGACGAGGAGTATCTTGTAGATTGCGGACTGGTAGCATGTGCCATCAGTGATATTCTGGATGATGCTCGTAGGAAGAAAAAATGTTAAATTATTATTATTCTATTTTATATTCTTTTAATTTTAAATAAATTTCTTAAACGTACATTATGTCTCTATTTTATTTACCTTCCTTCTCTCCTCACCACATACTTTTAAAATTCGACGTTTCTAAATTATTATTATTATTTCTCTGTGTTCTCGCTGGGAAAAAGTGTCTGTTGGTATGGAATAAAATTTCTGCTGACACCGCATAATTCTATGATCCGCGCCTTCTTCGCGCCGTGAAATGACATCATCCCGCACGGCTGCTCCAGAGGAGTCAAATTACGCGAGATCGCGCGATACGCTGCGACGTTAAGATTGAAAAAAACATTTTTCAAATACTGTTAGCTTTAGAATGCATGCGATTTTACCACTATGTAGTGCCGTTTCTTTCCCTCCCCTGAATTTAGCTTTACAACTATGTAGTGCCGTCTCTCTCTTTTCCCCAAATATATGGTTTGTAAAACGTCGATCTTTCCCGACATCGCTCGAAACAATTTCTGATAAATTATTAAACAATTTCTGCTGTCTGGCGGTTCGCTAGATCGGTGTGGGCCAGGTCTGAAAAATTTTCGGGGTTGGGCCAAGGTCATTCCCTCCCTCGGTTAGGTATGAAAAAATCTCGGGGGTCAGTCCCCCCTCTGAAAAATTTCCAGCGGCGGGCCAGATCTGGAGAGGTCTCCACGGCGGCTCAGCGAGGACTGATCCTCTCCTCGATTACGGTTTCCCTCACTCCGCGGCTCGTGCGCGCGCAGCCAGTCTTCCACTCCCCACTGTCCCCGCTCCTAAAGTTCCCCCCACCGCACTCCCCCGCGTGCCCTCACTTCCACCCGCCCCCGCGCTCCCCTCAGATCGGGACCTGGTCTAGAACCCGCCTAGCCCTACTACTCGGACAGCTTCCAGGCGTCTCTATATCGGAACGGTGGAGGGACAGAGACCGGGCAACGTCCAGGCGTCTCTATAACGGAACGGTGGAGGCAAAAGGTAGCCGATCATATGATCGGTGGTTACCGGATTTCGTTTTTGTTTTCTAGTTCGCTTTCACCGGGCAACATCCAGTTAGGCGGTCTAGTGAAGTGGAATCCGTAGCCCCACTCGTCTTGCCGAAACTTCGCTTGCCGGGGCTTATATCTTAGTTCCGGGAATTATTAGCTGCGAGAAATCGACGCGATCTAGCGGTGCGGTGGGGGAGCGAGTGTGTCCTGCTGACGTGCTGCGTCGTGAGGCCGGCGTGGTTCGGTGCTGCCCGGCGCGGATCGGTCGTGGTCGTCCGGTTGCTCGTCCTCTCCCTCACTCCCGAGCGCACCGCCGTGCGTTCGACTCCTCGCACTGGGACGCTACGTCACAAGGGGGTGAAATCTAACCTCAAAGTCAAATTGGCACTTCCACTTTTTCGCGTATAACTCTCAAAGTATAACAGACAGAAAAAATGTTTCAAACAAAAGTTTAATGGTGCAATGAGCACTGTAAACTTGCGTTAACAAAATTTTGAAAAGCGTTTTAAAAAAAATACCTGAACGAATAAACTCTTTTTTCAAAATTTTGTGAAAGCAAGTTTGCAGTGCTCATTGCACTATTAACCTTTTGTTTGAAATATTTTTTCTGTCTGTTGTATTTTGAGAGCTATACGCTAAAAAGTGGAAGTGCCAATTTGACTTTGAGGTTAGTTTTCACCCCCTTAAAGGGCGATAGGGCCCAAATGATACACACCGTTGTACTTGTTTTGAGTCACTGTAAAAACTCATAAAGTTGCGTTCCAATCGGTGAGTCCGGGTTCGCGGTGTTCCCTTGTGAGTAGGCCATGCGTGCGAGAGAGTCTGACCGTCGGCGTTCTTTTAATTCGTTTGTAAAAACGTGTGATCGCACACGGACGAGTATCATACAAAGTAACAGGTTAGGCGTGATACTCATGCGTGTGCGATAGTATGTTTTCCGAATTGAATTAAAAGAACGACGACGCGATGGTCGGACTCTCTCGCACGTACGGCGAACTCACGGCCTACTCAGTGGCCGCTCGGAGGCAAAGTTATATCGGGCAATCTGTACCCATGCTGTAAAAATGTTTCGTTGCCAGACAGATCCAAAAATGGCCAGTTTCTACCATTTTCCTTTCTAGCAGCTACAACATTCTCGTGCTTCATAGTTTTTAAACCGTTCATTTATACATATGTATGTATTACGATCTGGCAACGTCGGATCACAATGTCCAGTTATTCGAAGCCAACGAATAAAAATTACGAATAAAGATAACATGTGATTTTATCCCTTCTGAAAATCTTGTCACGAATGAAAGCATCGAATAAATTATCTCGCTACATCGAGCTTCGAATAACGTATAAGAGTTAAGAAGGAACTCGTTGTATTGAAATCTCACAGATAAACTTCCGTAGCCAAATCCTGAGGGATACAACCGTAAGATACATGATGGCGCTGCCTTCGACTGTCGAATAATGGTTAAAAATAAGCTAAAACCTTTCGGCTACACTGTCACGGATAATGCCTCTCGAATAACTTCTCGCCGCTATAAACCCTAGTAGCACTTTTGGTTGGCCAACGGTAGCCAATAGTTGGGAATTAGTTGGGATATAGTTAGCGTTTTGCCTACAAATTCCCAACATAAATGAAAGATCCAAAAAGGAGCACCAGTACCTTATAGACTGAGAACCAGTCGCTGCCGTTTCCGGAGCGTGCTGAAATTCTGCTGGATAGTACTTAAGCTGCCTCCAGGAGCTAGCATTCGTTGGTCGCAGGAACGTATTCGTATTTGAATGAGCGCGCTGTGTGCTGCGCATGCCTCTGTGGCGGTCTCGCCACCGCGCCAACAGAGTGCGCCACCGGCGCCTGAGCAACGGGCGCGTTCTCGCGAGAGGCGCAAGCAGACCCTCAAGCCGCGTCTAGTTTTCAGCGCGGAAGTGCGATCGTCTTTTTCACACATATGGAAAGGGAAGTTGCGGATCGAGTGTGGTCAGGTTGGCGCTCAATAACTGACGAGAATAAGATTAAATGAGCTTTATTATAAGAATGGTCTCGCACGGGACGGTCCTTCTAGCCAACGTCTTACGTCGGTCGCCAACAGAGAACTGTCCCATAAACAGTCAAACCTCACTTCAACGGCCGCGTGACTCACAGCCATCCCATCGCCAATACGCCATCGACGATCGTTTCTTTTACTGCACGGCCTGTAACGTTATCCCTAAAACTAACAGCCGCTCGAGACGGTCGGCCGACTGCCCGGCTAATCTCTCTCTCGATATACAAATGCCTACACACACGTAATTCCTTCCGTCGTCAGCCTGCTTTCTCACACGTACCGACGCGCTAGAGACCAGGTCTCCGATTCCTGTGTACTCACTTACCTGACCTCGTCAGCTCTTGTAAAGAAGGAAATATACACTGTTTCTTGTTGCTTAAAATCTTTTTATTCTACACATTCGGGCGAGTACTCATATCGCGTGTGCGCGAGCTGCGATCGGTATCGATCCGAATACCTCCTTTTATACTGGAATTTTAGCGGGCTGGCGCATGCGCAATGAGTCGTTATTCGTTATTTTGTGTTTTACTTGCTTATTACATTATAATTTGTTTCGCGTTTTCGTTAGCATTTATATTAAATTATTCTTAACATTTCTATAATATTTGTCTCTCTAATGATTGCTTGAATCGTAAAATATATATAAAAGTATGTACAATGAGTCTGCGCGATAATACAGAATAGCTTGGTAATAATGTAGATCGGTTCTTCTTTATCGACGGTCGGTAATTAATGGTTCGAGTCCCCATGGGACGTTACACTTCGTAAGCGGAAAGTTTGGGTTCGATTCTCCCGCGGCGAATTTTTTTTCCTAAACCAGGCCTGAAAAAGACGTGTTTAAGACGTCTTTTGAAGTTCTTTAAGACGCCTTCTGGACGTCTGTAAGACGTCTTTTGGAAAGAAACTGTTGGGCTTATAGAAAAAAACCTTCAGTTGGGCCTATGGAAAGAAACTTTCAGTTGGGCCTGCGTTGGTTACAATCGCTGGTCCATTTAAAAATAGCGCGACACGTCAACAGTTGGCCAACGGATAACACGTCATTGGCCCAACAAACTCCCAGCAAATAAATGCTACTAGGGGAGGCGTCGAATACGGATACGCGTTACATCGAGCTTCGAATAAACTATACGTGACGAATTTATTTCCTGATATAAAATCTCACAGATAAACTAGGTTGAATATATTCTTCAGAAAAACAAGTACGAATAAAGGATAACCGAAAGTTATCATTCCTTAAAACTTTTAGATAAATTTTTGCCCATCACTGCTCTCGAGAGCGTAAATATAAATGTTCCGACATTGCGCAGGATATGTAATTTACGGTCACGCGAGTACAGTTACAGTGCAGGAGACTATACAATAGAATATGTTGTGCCCTGCGTGATGGCTCGCAACGCTGGTACGGAATCTGGCGTAATCGTGGGTTCGGGAGTGATTAAAGGATGAGAATCCACCGGGTGAACTACACCATATGTGTTTAAACTCAAAGACTAAGTTTTTATTCAGAAACAACTAAAACTAGACTGAGGTGTATAAGTAGGTTTTTAGCCGTGTTGCCCGGTCGAGGGTCGGATCTCGAGTCTGTCGATTAGCGGAGTCGAATTGGTTTTATATCACTCTTGGGCGTGGTACGCGTTACCATGCCCGGTTGGCGTGGAGCGTTCGCATTTTGCTGATTTAGTAGATTCGGTTGCTTAGCGGCTGTCTTAGCTTGGAAACGTCTCAAACGTTTCGTAACGAACGTAATATAATATGTATAATGTATGATACGCGTGCTTGGGCGTTGCCTGGGCACAACAAATATATGTTATTCGAAATGCGTAATAAGAGGTATAGATGCTTCGAGATCGTAACATACCCAGTGCAAGGAATGAAGATCGAAAGAACGCTAGTTTTTGGGATAAGTGATATCCTGTGCGGATAGGAAAGGATCGTGTAAGGTATCAGACAATACAGGTATTCGTATGAAAACGTAATGTATTTATTGGGAAAATATATAGACATGTGTACATTATTATGGTACGTTGCGAGCATCGTCTATCATCAAATCTAATCCTAACGCTAATAGTTCATAATCTAGCAAAGAATGCGGTTCGAAGTATTTGCTTTGTGAAATAAGTTTTTCATAGTCCGTAATCGATGTCGTAGCGGTGCGTATAATGGCGACAAAGAACGCGTATTTACTGCTTACGGAGCTCAGAATTTCTGACAACCACGAGAACATATGATCGATGCAGCGATCGTATTTAAACATTTGGTGTATCGTAGCTTCGGTCATGTATATGATGGAAATACCATCCGATACTTTGGCAATTCGTTGACTGTTGATTCGTATGAAGTCAATGCGTAAATGATCAACGATGATAGGGTCTTGATGCGATGGAGTTGTGTCGTTATGGAAACGTTGAAGTATCTCCGGTTCTTGCTGCAGCAGAAGTTTCCACGTAGACATGGGGAAACACAGTTCGTTGAATTTGCTATCGACTATCGCGATTTCAACGCAACACGAATCCCGTTTAACGCAAATTCCAATTGCAATGCGTTTGTAGGTTGTCAATGTCAATGGATAATCACGTCCCATGATTCGTATGTTAGATTTCTTGGGCGATGCTACAGATTTATCCCTGTAAGAAACATGCACAGAGTTAATGCTTCAATCGGCTTCGTATAAATCAGAAATTATATAGACGTATATGTACCTTATATTCGGACGATGCTGTTTAGTAGGAAAATCTGTATCGTTGCAGCGATTGAGATGGTTCTCGATCATGTAGGAAGCGTCGTTGAAATGTCGGTTAAACATTTTGAATATGCACTAGAGCTAACTCTACAGAAAAGTTACGGACACTAACTGTGTAGGCACGAACGTACTGGATGTAATGTGTTCTGCAAGACCGATCGGTGCCTCTTTTATAATAACATGCAATCAGACATCTGCGAAAGTACAGTTTGCTGGTGGAGGATGGTGACGTTGTATATAGCACGAAAAAAAATAAAAAAATGAAAAGAAAAAGAAAAAACGTTATGACGAAAAAAAACAGTGCAGGAAGAAGTGTACATTCAGAAGTGTATATTGAGAAGGAAATGTATATAGAAGAAGCAAGTGTCATTATATGAAGTATTCACGTGAAAATCTATCGTGGGAAAACAATCAACAGTAGCATGGCACGCGTATGTGTGGTAGCGCGAGGGTGTGGAAGCATACATGCTCACATTTCTATGTCAACGAAGAAGACGAAGAAGGATTGTGAGAAGAAGGAGAAAAACAGTGCATATACAGTGAGCAAGGATCACGATACCTGAATGGGCAATGGTGATAACGATTCGGCAGCCCCTACTGTACGATGGATATCCCCACCATGCATCCTGCTTATCGCAGTCTTTAAGAAACGTTAACACGCCACTGCAAGGGGTCATTACGCGTTTCAGTCAGGATGTGATGCGACGATAGCAACGAGATGAAGGAGTATTTGGTAAGTGATATTTGTACGTAGCGACTACGAGGTCTTTTCATAAAAAGCACATGTTTTTTATAGTCGCTCATATGTTTCAGAGAACGGAGTATCCATATACGAAGGGATACTACAGCATTAAATGTAGAAAATTAATGCATGGCTTCAGGCAGTTTTGATGTGAGGTTCGAGACGATTTAGGCCGTTGGGCGTTCAACGACGACAACGAAGATCCGGAATTTTGAGGGCTACGACGATTGTTCGAGCCGTAAATGTACGTATATGTGTTCAAAGGATTTATTCGATATAATACAATCACGATGTGATGCACGTACATAATGATTACAATATACTGTATGTGCATGACTTTGCGTGTCGTAGAGAGTATTAACTCGCAACCGAGACAGTTGTCACATCAGAGGTATCTTCCGATGCAGTCGTCGTTGCCGATGCAGTCACCGACACAACCATCGTTATCGACGTCGAGACAGTCATCGTTAACATCTTCGAGATAGTCACCGGTACCGTCATCGTCATTGACATTGTCGAGACGGTTGTCGTTGTCATCGTCGAGGCAGCCGCCGTTACCGACACCGTTACCGGCACCGAGCCAGTCATCACCTGAGGAAGTAGCCCCTTGCCGATACCGGGGCAGTCAGGATGAACGGTACACAAGACTTTGTAAGACACCATTGAAATCCCGCTCATTTAGTTCGTTTTCTCAATGCCCAAAGAAAAGACATTATGCAACTTAAAAAATATTATCTGAAGTATCACAATCCCCTTGTATAAGTTCAAATAATTGATTAAAAAAGTTCTTCGAGCTTAATACAATTTCTCGCCCTTACCGATACCGGGGGCAGTCCCGATGAGCAATTCCGTTGTCGCGGATATATTTTTTTCAATCAATGTAGATACAATTTGAAAACTAAAATAAGGAATTGTTATACTGTACTTAGTGTCAGGTTTCGACATTTTTGGAGGAGGTAAATCAACTGATAAACGACGCTTTTCACGCCCTTCATATGCTGCTGATATTTCTTCTAGCGACAATGAGGGATCTGTTTCCATTTGTGATACAGGGAGTTGAGAAGGTGGGGGATTCTTTGTACAGTTGCAATTCCGTTGTCGCGGGTACTTTGTTTTTCTCAATGCATCATTCGGACCCAACACATCTGCGCAGTGATGTAAATTTGTATTACGAACAAATTGAAAATGTATTATATAATAAGATGATAAGATGCTTTCCTCGTTCCGGACAGACATATATTGTCGATTGGTACGAAGCCTACCCCATTAGGATTAGAATTGATCGTTCGCGATATATCATACGTCATAGTACTGTTAATAACGATTTTAATTTGTTATTGCATATGCATCATAACCTATGTATAATGATGAGGATGAAGATGAGGAGGAGGGTGAGGAGTAAAAATAATAAAAAAAATTATGTCACATAAAAAATAGTAGGTTTATTTGCATGTGCGTCTCCTTGTATGTTAGAATATATTTTAATTAAAAATTGTATGCTTTTATTCATGTGTAGAATATATAATAAGTATATGTATGTATAAAGTAGGGTAAGTCCGGGAGAGTTCGACCACCGGGAGAGTCCGGCCAGTGTTGATATTTTAAGATTGACGTAAGAGAGAGTGCTGTGTGTCACTGCCACGAAACAAATGAAGGCGCTTGTTGTTTATATTACATTGGCCATTGTCACAAATCCGTATTTGAATTATAAGATACAGTTAAGACTTTATGCGAGGCTGAAAGTTTTTAGACCAAGTTACAGTGGTGGTGATATTTGAAAAACAGGTAATTTTATTTACACTCTTCCGATATTGGGGAATATAATATGCATATAACTACAGTGTAACACCAACAATACGTATGTATTCGTTTCTAATTTTTTTTGATAAGGTGATCGATCACTCTCTTGATTACATGTAGTGGGTGGACAATTTAACCCCGACATGCGGGTGAGACCGACCAGTTGTAGTGCCAATGTTTTTGGTTGAAAATGAAAATAAATATTTTAAATTATCGCACACTATAATTTATATATACCTCAAATTGCTTGAGCTTTGCTTTAATTTGCACAAAACGACAAAAATGTGAAAAACAACGATGCTACAATTTCTTTTCCAAAAAGTGGTCGAACTCTCCCGGACTTACAATATATATAAAGTGTGTAAAGTATGTAAAGTATATGAAGTATAAATGAATGTGCAGTATATGTATAGATTATATGTATTGAGTATATGTTTAAAGTACTGCACGTGCTTCACAGAATCTGGAAACAGAAACAGAACGGTTATGCGTATTGGTAGATCTCGTACGTAGAGTATGTGAAAGTATGTATGTACGACTTACGGTAGATTCCACGATGCATGAACTGTCATATTTTCGGCACATTTTCTAGTGCACACATATCATTGCGTTTTTCATGTAAAGCGCATCGTACGGTGTTCACCGGAGACATTGCTTTTAGGGAAGGAACAGTTGCGACAGGTATGATTCCACAATAATCGTTAACGACAACGTATCCACCGTTGTCATCGACGTCGCTAGCGTTGTTGCTATTATTGTTGCTGTCGTCATCAGCGTTGTTCACGTTCTGTTTCTTGTTGTACAATTCGGTAATATCCTCGATGCAAATGTCAATTTGCAGGAGATGCTGTAACAGCCATTCCTTCTTTTCCAATCCCTTCACGTACACTACATCAATGTTAGCGAGCTGTCGGGATCGAGATTATTCTTTCGATAATCGCGGAGAAGACACGCATTGGGTTGCGTACGCAAAACGCGGACCACACATGCAGTATTTTGATAGCTTCGGGAATTTTGCGACCACTTACGGAACTGATCGACTATTTCGGAGAATTGTTTCCACATGAGGTTTTCAGCGTGCGATTGAAACGTTCGACGATCGACGCTTTCATCACACTGTACGTGGAGTAGTATTGATCCCGCGTGTCTTCGCTAGGGATGGGATCAAGTTCAATATGTACAAATGAATCCGAGTCAATTCCAGTACAAAATTTTCATTTCATGGGATTCGAATACTACTCATAAGAGCTGGCGTTTCATTCTATGTACTTCCAGAGTACTTGGGTTATACAAGCTGGTTTCGGACCTCAGAAAGGGTACTTGCAGGGTTAGAGAATATACTTGTAAGTACTTTGACGTTTGAAAGAATCGAATCTCTTAAAAGTAGTGTTCGAACTCTGAAAGACAAGAGACGAATCACAGAATTGCACAGAATAGAAAACTCCTGGTTAAAGTAATCATAAAATGTTCGACGTCGAAACTAACCCGCAATTGTTTACCTGTATTCCTCATAACACCAATAACATCGACAACAACAACAACATTGCCAACGTCAACGCCAACGCCAACGCCAACGCCAACGCCAATGCCAACGCCGACAACGTCAACGTCAACGTCAATGCCGACAACATCAACTTTAACTCGCTATTATCGGTATGTTCAGCAAGTACGCGTGGGCCGTATCCGTAAACGAAAAGCGAATGCGATGTGACCTCAGCGTTCGCGATCGTGTTGTGGCGAAGCGATAGGGTAAGTGTGGGTATTACTGCGGATGTCCCGATTACTGAAAATATTCCAAACAGACCATATTTAATGTTAGAAAGTACATAATCTCTTGAAAATTTTTGATAAAATTATTTTATACTCTATTACAGATAATTATTAATGTTACGTCCCTACTTCCTATTTAGGGGCGCGATTTTAGGGAGTTTATATTTCTGATCCGCATTCGAGCTAGTCCAGGGACTTTACGCTCTGGGATAGTTGAGAACTATTTTTGGGTAGATTATAATTCATTTGTATCGTAGTATTTACCTTAGTTCCCTTGCGGGGAGGACAGATCTATGGGGATTAATTCCCACTTGATGGGGCCTCCTGTGGTCCCGTCGAACTCCGAGGTTTCGTCTAGCTTTGGGGCCGCCCACTCCCCTGGGAATAACTGGGTGCCGCAACTCGGGTGCTCCTGACGTCCAGGGATCGTTGGGGCCTTAGCGACGCCCAACTGTTCAACGTCGCGCGCCGGGGTCTCTTGGAATTGTTTATATAGTTTCCGGAGTTGGACGCGTCTTCCCGCACGATGATTGCGCGGCATTCGTCTTTTGGAATTATCAACAACAATTATTTATTGACCGACAAATCACTCTCCACCTTCCGCACCAGGCGCAACCGCGGGAAACATTCTGCTCTTCAGCGGCACCATCGGCGGAGGAGAGCGTGATTTTTCCACCTTCGCAAACATTGGGTTAGAATTTCTTTAGTATTTAAACAAATCGCGTCGTTCACGCTTTACGCTTAATCTCTGGTCAAACCGCGGGCAACGTTCTGCTCATAGGTGAAACCATCAATCAGCGCAACCCGTGAACTGTCAATGCACATCGTCGTATTTTAATTCACTTTTCCAAAAAGACGAACGCTCGATTTATAGGATGGGGAATTGGGGTGGAATCACTTCACTCACTGATGTTACAAAACAATCACCTTTATTTTCCCTTGTGGGTTTAACACCTTATAAATCTCGTAAGACACTGTTAACGAATATTTGGTGAATTTGAATGTCGTAATTATTATGGTAATTGTAATAATTATGGTAATGTCAATTAGAATGGTAATGAGCTCCACGGGTGGTCACTCCCTTTTTATAGGGCAGTTGGTCACTCCTTCTCTAGGATTTGTCACATGACATATCCTAGGTGGGAGACCCCATCCCACAGTCTCTACCTGGGATCTTCCAGGAAGAATCTTCCCATCGCTCTAATCTGGGAGTTGTTTACTGCTTAGGCACGTTCCATTTTAACTGATTCCCAGCGGCGGCGATAGCAAGATTCTTATTTTAATTCGCATTTGATTTATATATTATTTTTTTACAATATTTCCTGTATAATTGGTTCCATATAGCTTATTTACTAGGGGTTGAAGTTAAGTATATTGTATTGGAGATTGATTTGCGGGAATTAACGGGAAGGCAAACTTCTGGCGAGGACCAGGGGCACAGCTCCGCGAAGGTGGTGTCGTCTCCACTGGTTGATATGGGCCTCCGTCCCATGCTGAATGTCAACTGGTGTTGGTTGGGCCTTCTTGGTGTTTGTGCGGTCGGCCAACTCGTGTACAGCTGGTCGTCCGCCACCTCCTTGATGCCGGCTGTCCTGTTCGCTGTTACCGTCCGTGTATTTCTTCGCATGATGTCTTCTTATAGTAGTTTATGATGATAATGCCTTATCGGCTGTTCGTTGCACAATGCTTATATAATATGTAAGTTTGTACTTACGCGCCAAACTTGGTCGCCTGACTCTGACGGCCCCACGACAAGGGACAACGCTCGCGAGGCGACGGGGAGAGGTTAGAACTAAGGTATGATAAAGATAGAACTGCTTCAGTTATAAAGCTATTGATTAATGATTATTAAGGACAATTGTATTGATTCAGGTACGTTATTAATTAACTCTTTGTAAATATGTTATTAGCCTAGAGCTAATCTGTAAATATGTTTATTCTTAAAGCAGTTGTTATTCTGCATCAACGAGTGTCAACTTAATAACCTACAAATCCGAATCCCTAATCCGCGAAGTCTTGAATACAGACTTACAAATATTCATGTGAGGTGCTTATAATACCTCAGAGTACGAAATAGTAAATATATTGATTAAAAGATTAATTAATATTAGACTCCATGTCGCGGGACGTGACAATTAATAAACATGTACAGCGAAGTTATTATTAATTCTTTTATCGTAATTTGAAATTCGTCAAGGCGAAACTCCGGTCGATTCCGGATATGGCGGTCATGAACATCGACTTGGAAAACATTTATATTTTTGTTATTAACAGTAATACATGTAATGTAGCGTTAGTGCTCGATAGAATAAGAGTTATTTTTTCACAAAAACAGTAAATCAGTCATTTTAGTTTTAATTTTTATTTCCCACCGCAGTAATAGGTGCAGTACTTTACACCATGTGCATGTATTACTGAGGACCGACAACTGCGCAACCTAACCTTTCTTCCTACCATATTCACTGATCTCACTTCTTTTTACAAAGATAATTTGATCTCACTTCTTTTTACAAAGATAATTTGCATTGGGAATGACATCAGATAATTTTTAATATTATATTTATTATTATCTTCTATTTTTTGTGATTTTTTATTTGTTCTTCTATTTTTTATGATTTATTATTATTATCTTCTATTTTTTGTGATTTATTTTTTCATGTACTTGGCGTAATTTTTTTACTTTTTTGAAGTTTTTTTATGGGTTTTATTTACTCGTGCAGCAGGGTTACTTTCTCTTTCAGCTGTTGAAATAATTCTCTTCGTCTGCATCGTTAACTAAAAAATAGGACACATTTACTAATTATATAAATTATCACACGTGCTCATTGTCAAGGTCATCATGCATACGGCTCGCCGTCGATTATCAACGTGCACAAAGAGTATCGGTAGCCACGAAGCAGCGTGTGACGATGCTCATCGCGCGTATGAAGACGTTGCGCGCGATCGTAAGAGGAAGATTTTAGCCAACCGGGTCCGGATTTTCGGCTCGATCAACGGCGCCCACGGTCGTCTGGGAGGACGTGGAAACCGCGTTCAAGAGTCGTATTCTGACCGGTGCGGTTATCAACGTGGGACACGTGGATCCGCGTTAGTTCTTTCAAGACGCCCGACGGACGGTGATCTCGCGCGTTACAGACGCTACCGTCAAACATACGAGCGTGACCGTGAACTGTTTTGAACGCGGAGTTCGCAATACGGGACGAGACGGACGTGAAGAGTTTTGCAACGCGAAATCGAGTGCTGTTTGTAACCTCGAGTTTGCGCGAGTGGTTTGCGAAGCAAGTGAAACACTACCGGTATCGTGTACGACCGCACCTGCGGACGCGCATTTCGTGATCAAGGAATTGGCGACCGCGTTCGACACAAAGATCGATCTGCTGTCGTTGACGAAAGAGCGGTACATCTCGTTCACGAAACTCGTTGGTGACGACGACGACGACGACGACGACGACGACGACGACGACGACGACGACGACGACGACGGCGACGGCGACCGCAATTGGAAGAACAGATTAAAGTTTCGATTCATCGATTCGTTCAAGTTTTTTGCCGCAAGTCTAGAGAAACTCGTTTTGTTACGAATTGAGTTAAAGAAATGTACAGACGCACACAATTGATTGTTCACGGGATCTGCACTTAAGGAACAAGTACCATTTAATAAAACCACTGCACTATGTACAAGTATTTACAAGCTGTTTATGCGATATTTCGAAATATCTACGACTGCTTTATAATATATAAGCTTTAGTTCGGACACTTGTCCGCTGCACCAGCGATCCGGCAACTTATTTAGATAAGAACTTTCCTCGATTTAGAAAACCTCGCGCGATCGCGAAACGTGCTCTCCGTTCGGCACTCGAAGCGAGAAGAAGTCGGAAATCTCGTCTCCCGGAATCCTCGTCAGGATTCCGGGAATTCACGTGAGTCAGAATGACGTAATTAGCAGCTGAGTGAGCCACCGTAATTAGATGGGGACACTTAGAGATGGCTCACTCAGCTTCTTTGTAAACATTACCGTTTCGTATCGGCTCGCGGCCGAGCGCTAGCAACACGCGTCACCCCGCATGGGACATCGACGGCTCCCCCTCACTCCGTCTCCAACACGTTTCGACTCTCGGTAAAGATCGACTCGCACCTTCCCGAGGATCGATTCGATCTCTTGACCAGAAAGGGTGTCTTCCCGTACAATTACGTGACGTCGTACGAGAAGTTGAACGATACGCGGTTGCCGCCTCGCGAAGCGTTCTACAATCGGTTGAACGACAGCGTCGCTTCGGAGTCCGATTACGCGCACGCCGCGAACATATGGGAGAGTTTTCGCGTGCAGACGTTGGGCGACTACAGCGACTTGTACCTGAAGACGGACGTGTAGTTGCTCGCGGACGTGTTCGAGAACTTTCGCAGCGACTGTATTGCGAGCTGCGAACTGGATCCGTCGCATTACTACACGTTACCGAGTTTAACGTGGGACGCGATGTTGAAGTACACCGGTGTTGAATTCGAGCTGCTGACGGACGTGGACATGCTGTTGTTCGTGGAGCGTGGCATTCGCGATGGTCTGAGTCAATGTTTGCATAGGTACGCGCGCACCAACAACAAATACCTGCCGACGTACGACTCGTCGGAGGCGTCCACGTATCTGATATACTTGGACGTGAACAATTTGTACGGCTGGGCGATGTCGCAGGCTATGCCCTACGGAGGGTTCCGATGGGTCGACGATCCGACGGTGGTGGCAGAGTTCGACGTCTCGTCCGTTCCCGACAACGGACCCGTTGGGTACATGTTGGAAGTTGTAACGAGTTATATCGGTGGAACGCGAATCTTCCCCCCACCACGCGCGCCTGGCGCGGCCCGCCGCTACCGAGCGCGGCCGCACGATGGCTGCGCGCCGAGCGGTGCTATCGCTCGCGAGGTTCGCGCGGCCCCGCATATAAGCCAGCGCGACGGGCTCGTCAGGCAGAGTCTACCACGAGCGGTACAGGCGAACGGTCAGTGCTCTCCCAGCGATCTCTTGTGTCACAAGATGTATCACTGTGGATTTTTGGGATCCCCCTACCTCCACGGCTCTCAGAGGAACGCCAGTTCGCCAACCTCTGGATGCAGGTCGATATCTGCTGTCAATCTTAGGGTCAGACTTAGTCTGTCCCAGAGGACATCCCACAGCCTCCGTTTCTCCCACGGGTTTTACCCACCGGGTGAGCGGGCTGAAGGTTTCACGGTCAGGGCCATTGGTGGAGATAACAGCCAGGGCACCAGAACGACCACTATCCCCACTCCTACCCATACCGCCGAAACGCACCCAATCTCACGCCGCGACCGCGACGCGCCGTCCGCGTTCCGCCGCCGACAAGCCGCTAGTCACCACGTTAGGTTAAGTTCCGAACACACTGTTAGCCAGCCCAGACCTGGCCGGGCTTCCTTGTATTCTAGTCATAAGAATAAACACCCGTTAAACAGTTCACCTTGCCTCACTCACTCAACCGTTCAGGACCCCCGTACGTTAGGTAACCATCACGGGATCAAGTCACAAAGTGGACCTCGAGTATCCGAGGGAGATTCACGACGCGCCCACCGACCTTCCGTCCTGCCTGGTGCGCGAGCGCGCTTTCAACGGGAAACAGACTAAGCTGCTCGCCACGCTTCACGATAAGAAACGATACGTCGTGCATTACCGCTACCTGAAAGAGTGCATGCGGTACGGATTGCGCGTGTTGCGAATTCATCACGTTTTGCGGTTCAATCAGTCGCACTGGTTACGCGATTACATCGAATTGAATACCGGGTTGAGAACGCGAGCCACCAGCGAATTCGGAAAAACGCTGTACAAGCTGATAAACAACGCGGTGTACGGGAAGACGATGGAAAACGTGCGAAATCGCGTGGACGTACGACTTGTCACGCGGTGGGACGGTCGGTACGGCGCGGAAGCGTTGATCGCGAGGCCGAATTTTCACAGTCGCGCGATCTTCTCGGAGCGATTAATTTCCATCGAGTTGCGTAAATTGAGAGTGAAATTCGACAAACCGATATACGTGGGGATGAGTGTACTGGACGTGTGGAAAGTGTGTTTGTACGAGTTTCATTACGGGTATATGAGCGCGAAGTAAGGAGATCCATGTAAGATTCCGTATACCGATACCGACAGTCTGATGTACCGTGTGGAGTGCAAGAACGTGTACGAGGAGATGAAACGCGACGTCGACCGTTTTGACACGAGCGATTACACGGAGAACAATCCGTACGGTATGCCGCGTGTCAACAAAAAGGTGCCGAGCTTGATGAAGGACGGGTACAGCGGAGCCGCGATGATCGAGTTCGTCGGACTGAGATCGAAAATGTACGCGACCATAGTGTTCGACGCCGCAGCGACCGCGACGAAGGACACTAAAAAGATAAAAGGCGTGAGGAAACACGTGGTTACGAACGACGTGCCGTTTGAGGATTACGTTCGTTGTCTTCGCGATGACACGGAAAAAACGATTCATCAAAGCCACATTCGTTCGAAACTGCACGACGTGTATTCGATGAACGAGGAGAAGATCGCTCTCAGTCCGTTCGACGACAAGCGATACGTCATGTCCGATCGCGTAAACACCCTTCCGTGGGGTCACTATCGCATTCCCGAGATCTACGAGTCGTAACGTAATCGTTATACTCGCGTATGCTTTTCTTCTGCTTTGTATAGTGTGTGAGTGAATACGCGTGCGTGGTTGCGAACATGTACATACGCATTTACAAGTATTTACCATATATATGTAACGTAGGATAATTTCAAGCGTATCGTTTTGTGTTACATTGTTAATTATAAGTATCTATATAGAACGTAGGGTGGTTGTAATCATATCGTATACTTGTCAGTATATATATTTATTTGTTTTCATTTTCAAATACAATAAAGAACCAAATACAAGAATAATGAAATAAATGTACAATATATATGTAAATGTGTGTATATTTATCGGAGTAACGTCGATCATGTCGAGTCACAGAATGTCCTCTTCGCGTATCCACGAGTTCCTGGATGAATCGAATCCCAACCACTTCACGTACGCCTTGTTTCCCTTGCGGCGAAGAACCTTCTCGATCAGATAGACGTCCGGATTCGCGACCGAGTGCAGTTCCTGTTCGTAAAATCCTCCCGCGATAGGTTGTCCCGCGGAATCGCGTAAAACGTACGTCACCGGACGCGTTCGTCGTACCGCCGTGATTTCGAACACCTCGGTCGACCAGTTCGGCGTGTATCCCTTCTCGAAGATCGTCTTGAATTTGCTCACGCGTACGTTGTCGCCGACGTTGAATTTCGCGGGTCGCTGTCGTCATTGTCGAACAACTCTCGAGGAGGAGAACGGATCGCGCGCGGTAAACAGCAAACGAGGCTTGTCGGCGGGGGTCACGTCCGCGGGCCGAATGTCGATCGTTCGATGCTCGCGATGATTGTAGGTATGCACGAGCGTCGGTAACAGGTCCATCCAGCGATAGGACGCGTTCAAGGAAAATTGCTTCCACATGAGGTTTTTTTAGCGTGCAATTGAAATGTTCCACGATCGAAGCTTTCAGCACGCTGTACGTAGACCAGTGATTGATCCCGCGATTCTTTGTCAATCGTTGAAACTCCGCGTTGTACAACTCCTTTCCCATGTCGGTTTGTAGGTTTCGCGGACACCTGCCGCTCCGCCACTTCGCGTTCGCTCTTCGTTTTCACGGGTACGGCCCACGCGTTCTTGCTGAACGCGTCGATGATTTTGAGTATGTAGTGGTATCCGCGATTTTGCCTCGCGTACGGGCGCATCTCTACCAAATCGGCCTGCCACAGATCGTCGTAACCGCGAATCGCGACGCGTCGCCACGGGAAGTTTCGTCTCGCGGGAGCGTACAGTTCATCGACCAATCGTATTCTCTCCTTGCTCTTGCTCGTATTCTAGGTGACGACAGAAACGTTCCAAGAACCACAACAGATGCAGTATCAGTTCTTCGAACGCTTGCAAAACGCACTCGATGCATGTCTTTCGTTGTTCGTTGTTGTCGTTGTCGCGTTCCTCGACGTCGCGCGATGCCGTGCTCCTCGCGGTCCACCCCCGTTAACTCTTCGCGGTTCCTCGTTCGTACAGTTTCGCGACCGTTGTCGCAAGCTCGTCGAGTCTGTCCTTCAAATGATCGAAACGTTATTTCATCTTGGTCTTTCCACCGCAGTACTTATCGCGTTCGTCAAAGCATCCAGTCCCCTCGTCGTCACTTCATACATGTCTTCCTCCATAGTGTCGAGGGCACGTCCAACGGTACGTTCCATGTCGTCCACGTATCGTTTCGTGGCCGCGTCGTTGTCCTCCTCGGGAAGAGCCACGCGTCTCACCTTGCGTTTTGTCGCGTTGAACGCCTGGTCTGTGCTGTCCAGGCACATCGCGTGTACGTGAACGTATCGCGCGACGTACAGGTTACTCAAGCGAATCGTCGCGAGTCATTCCTCCTCTTCCTCGTTGCCGTAATGGTCGTGAAACGAGGAGCCGAACTTGTTCACCGACATCTTCGCACCGGTATCGCGAGAACAGTAGGTACTGACGCTCCGACGCCCGCTACGATCAATTTACGACGAGGCCGGCTTGGCGAAGTTCCTCCACGATGGACGCGATCTCGTTATCGTGACCGGTGTGCCCGGCCTCGCGCGACGCTACGAGCAACTGCAGCCTGTCGACCAATTCATTCGGATCGTCCGAGTACACGTAATCGATCGCGTTATCGGTGACCGTCATCGAGTCGTCGACGGACAATCCTCGGCCTTCGCGCGTACTACCCCTCACCAACGTCGACACGATCTTCTTGTACTTGGCGCCCTTGTTGCCCAGCATGAGCTGGCTCGCGGAATGGCCTCGCCTGTGCGCGTTCGTCGACAGCAAGATGCTTCGGTACGCTTGTCGATCAGCGTCCGTGTAGTCCCGTTGGTTCGGCTCTCGCATAAACAACAATTCGTACAATCCCCGAGTACTCGTGTATCGCGCTTCGTTCACGACGATATCGTCGTAGTAGTGTAGCAAGGGGGATTCTAACCCAAATTTGAGTTTCAAGGTCATGATAAGAATTTCCTCTGACCTTGAAATCCAAATTTGAGTTTGAAAATTTTCGAAATTTGTTTTTGGGGGGGGGGGGGCGGCGTGGGCGAGTGGCGGCGTGGGCGGGTGGCGGATGACGTCATAGAGATGGCGGAGTGGTGGGGGTATAGCGCGAGAACTGATATTATCGAATCGATACCGAATTGATATCGAACCGATACCGAAGTGCATCGAGGAGGAACCGCGGGTGAAGTGCTACTCTGGAGCGTGGTGCAAACTGTCGGTAAGGAAAGAGCGTGGCACAAACTGTCGGTAAGGAAGGAAATATTTCATTTTAAGATATTAATATAAATGAAAAAACGGAATCTCGGGCGACGGGGCTCGAATCCAAGACCCCCGGCGGTACGCGTCAGCCGCCTAACCAACTTCCCCAACGCCAGCTCTCTGACATTAGTCTTTCCTCAATGGTACATATACCGAGCGTAATAATTTATTTTCATCAAATGATGTCGGGCAATGTCCGCTTTTTACGTGCAATCTATTGGAGGAAGGAGGTACATCGAAAGAGTAAGACAGAGATAGCACTACTTAGTGGTACAATCGTATGCATTCTAAAGCTAAATTCTGAGAGAGGGAAAGAGACAGCAGTGGTATAATCACAATTCTTTTAAAGCTAAAATTTTCCAAAATGTTTTTTCAATCTTAACGTCGTAGCGTATCGCGCGATCTCGCGTAATTTGAATCCCCTGGGACAGCCGTGCGGGATGACGTCATTTTCACGGCGCGAAGAAGGCGCGGATCATAGAATTATGCGGTATCAGCAGAAATTTTATTCCATACCAACAGACACTTCTTTCCCCCAGCACAGAGAAATAATAATAATTTTGAAACGTCGAATCTTAAAAGTATGTGGTGAGAAGAGAAGGAGGGTAAATAAAATAGAGACATAATATATGTTTAAGAAATATATGTATATATTGTTATATAAAATTAAAAGAATATAAAATATAAAATAAAAAAATATAAAAATATAAAAATAGAATATAAAAATGAATATAAAAAGAATATAAAAACGAATATAAATAGAATAATATAAAAAAGAATAAAATAGAATAAAATAAAATAAAATAAAAAGAAAATATAAAAGAAATAATGAAATATATATATATATATATATATATATATATACACACAAATTAAAGTGACGGCGACAGCGATGGGGGGATGGGGGCGACGGTGTACGTGGTGATTGGGGCTGCGGTCGTCGCAGGGGCCCCCCTGGATAAAGGTGCCATTTCCAATGCGCGGCTCGGCGCGGCGGCGAGCGGCGCGGCGCCTCCTCAGAACGCCGCAAGGTTCTCCGTTGCGGCCGCAGATGGTATTTCCTATACCTAAGCGGCGCCGCGCTGGCCCTTTTCGAGCACTTGAAAAGATCTATTGTTGTATGAGGTCTCGAGGACCGTCTTCGACACCGAATTTTTTGGCTTTCGACCCTCGAGAGGGTTTGAATACCATCAAGAAGAAGTGAGAAATGTCTATGATTTTCGCATTTCTCATCAGATCTTTGCGAAAACGACGCCAATCGATTCCGTATGTTTCACCTATGAAACTAACACCAAGAACGACATAATTCGTAGCATAATGAAGGAAATTAGATGAAAATTTAATTTATATAATTTCTCGCTAGCTTCGTTAAAAATAATCAAATTTACATGAAATTTGGTACGATTTTCATCGGAGAAATATAAGGAATTCATCGGTGTCACTTCTATATCAATACGATAAAGAGTTAAGAATTATTTTACTTCTGAAACAGGTATGAATCCTCGGCCGACCCCAGCGAATCGAGGTCGGCGACCCACAGTCGAGGGTGAAATATTCATTTCAGCGTATTAAGAAATTCTTTATTGTTTATCGTATCGATAAGGGAGTGACAGCAATAGATTCCTTATGTTTTTCTGATGAAAATCATACCAAATGTCATGTAAATCGGACTACTTTTGCAGAAGCAATACAAATCATAAAAGGAGTAGGCATTTTTTTACCTTATTGCTTGTATAAAAGTAGTCCGATTTACAACGGCACAGTGGGCCGGATTGAAGAAGTCAGTGACATTTGGTTGTTTCTTAATATGATAAAACTATTCCTTTCTAATAATACCTGATGTATAATTTAATATTTTTTACATTTATTTTTTCCAATTTTTAAATTAATCGTGATAAAAAAATTGAAAACTGTTTACAGTAATCTTTCGTATTAAACCCGACGAACGGAGCTGGCGACGGGCGTACGACGCGTTGCGGACACTATTCTGTGCGGCCGATACTGCGATTGAGAAAACCGAAGCGCGAGCGAGAGGGAATGAAACAGTTGACACGAAGTTGCCATCGAATCTTTCGTTCTCTCACTCTCGACTAAAGGATTGCAAAAAATGGTAGGGATAGTTGCCGGAAGTACTACGCATGGGAAAAACGGAACTATAACGAGGATTTACTGTATTTGGTACTTTATTTAATGCCCTTTTAAGTGGTTTAAGTCGTATGTTAGGGAAACTTTTCGTTTCCAAATTATAAGGAAAAGTCGAATAGTAAAGGAAAGTAGCCGAATATCGTTTTATTTAAATTAAAGGCCAGTCATTTGAGATAAAAATCATATTTTAGTAGTAATTCTTTAACTCTCGGACACCACAGTGGGTTACGTTAATCCAGTCCGACCGGAAAACACCTGGCATTTCTAAACGGTAAAGTATGTGGAGTTCTCCATTCCTCTTCTACAAATCCCCCCCCCCCCTGCGCAGAGAATCGCTAGTATGCTTGAAGCAGTGGAGTACACTCATTGCAAAGGTAATCTGTGGGTTACGTTCACTCAGTGGGACTGTAACGTTAGGAATGTCTTTTTTTCAACCCCTGCATGAAAAGGGGTGTTTTTTACGCCAGCTGAGCGAGAGCAAAATAGCTAATTACAAGGGTCCTGTGAAAAAATGTGTTGCTCATTTCAGAAATTGAGTTTGCGAGCTGAGTGGATATGGCGTTATGCCATATGCTTTATGACATATGGTTTCGTGTAGATTTGGTGTTTGGAATTCTGTCAAAGTAGCAGAAGGTTACGTGGAAATTTCTGTCAAGAGTCTTCAAATTAATAATTGCTCAAATATATTTATTAATTACTTAAACGTATTTATTAATTTGGACAGAATAAAAAAGCAATCCAACATGCATATTATTTCACAAATCGCCGAGCAGGCTTTCAAAAACACACTTTCTATGCAAGTGTTTAAAAAAGTATTGTGCGTGGCAAGGGAGAGACTAGATTTTGCCTTGCCTGAAGTACTTACTGCCCGAGCGCAGCGAGACGATTTTTAAGAGAGAACATTCGTTCGATAGAAGTAAAATGTTACTCAACTTCACCTTGCCAAATAACTATATCTTTTTTAACCAATCAGAATAGTTTTTTTTTTAATGGCTATCGTATGACTCGAACCCTTTCGATTACTGTAGGTATAATTAAACACTCGTATCTTTTTCTAAAAGAAACTGTGATTAAATGGAAAAAAAATTTCAGAAAATTCACATACTTGATCTCTTTATTTTCAAGATATCTCGAGTACCAATCGATTTATGACGAAATCACCTCTATATAATCTTTTTCTTTATTGTCTTACGAATCGATTGAAAGCAAAAACATTAAAAACCACTTTGTGGACCGTACCCATTTAGTATATTGGTACCGGAATAACATGAATACAGGTTTACAAATATTTCTGCACTTTCCATAGTATATACGTATGTTTATTAAATTGTTTTAGTTTTATTGGAATTATGCTGATTTTTTTTATATAACGTCAAACCTTTGTATGAGTTACATATTAACGCTCTTTTTATGAACTTCCTTAATAATATTCGGCATTTTCAGTGCGAAGAATGGGATGTTGCATTTTTTCCCTATCACTGTACGATATAGAATACAGGTAATTGCTTCATTATTGGCAAATATTTCTAAATACAAGGACAAATAGATATTAATTATACAACAGAAAAGAAATTTGCTCGAAAGTTCCCGAAAAGTAACTAAACAGCCAATACTGATACTTTTTCAATGGGTTTCTTATGGAAAAAGAACTATATAGAACTAATTATTCGCTATTACTTTGCAGAATCGATAGGTACTACAAATTTTGGTCCCCCAAAAATATTTTCCTTTTATATCACCGAAATTTAAACGGCTCGATTTAAAATTCTGCACAAAAAACATACAAACTTTGACACATGTTTACACATACAGCAGAAGTAGCTGCCATGATATTTTTACTTTTTTAAGACCTCATATTATTAGGTTATATAAATATATAAAAACATAATTCCATAACTTTTGAATTTTGCCTAGTTTCCTTATTTTTGGGGATTCTGTCCCATTGTGGCGATGGGCCGCTGGGCGGCCAGCCGCTACACTGCTTCTGGAGCAGTGTAGCGACTGGCAGCCGCAGGCCGTCGCGCGGCTAGTAGATTCTGCCATAATGGCGGAAAACAGACATTCATCCCATTGTGTTGCTTCTCCAGTAGCCTAGGCTGCTCCTGGAGCAAACTTGCATACACTGTAGCAATCTGCCGTAGCCGCGCGCGGTCGAAGTCGCAGATAGGAGAACAGATGAATGCTTTTCCATTGTACCAGTGTACCGCGGCGCGCCGGGTGGCGTCGCGCATTGGGAATGGCACCCTAAGGCGTCCATGGGTGCCGCAGCCGCGCGGCCATCCTCGGTCCAATTACTTGGGGCCCCTGCGACGGGCCTGCCTGCCACGCCCTCAAAATGATTGGTAAGTCCAAGAACAAAGACACAAACGTCAATATAATATTAGCACATCAAACGCACAAAGCAATGCAAAGTATTGCATACCTTCGGAGGCGGCGGCGACGGCGGTGGCGACGGTCAATGGGGTGGTGAGGGAGGCGACGGTGGTGGTGAGTTCTAGAACACACAAACATCGATATAATATTGGCACGATCGCCTGATTTGATCGAACACGATTTCACCGTTAAATATTTTAAACACATACATCTGGGTTGTCCCCGCACGGTTCATCATCCCACTCCGACGCGATTCTTTGCAGTCCCATTTTCGCTTGTCGTCTAGCCGTCGCATAAATGACTCAAATGACAATGACTTTTGTTGGCAACGACTTGAAGGCAACTGGTCTCGCTGCATCTCCAAGCTCCCGCATGTAGATCCATGCCCAAAGTTGCATAGCTTTGCAAAGTAAGATGTCTTTGTGCACCACCTGCATATTCGCCGACCAGTCACTGACCACCCTGTCCCTTTTCTTCTTTGCACTCATCTTCTTCCCCTTCTTCTTTGGACACATCATTCGACTAGACCATACCACTCTGAACGTGTATCGAACGTCTATCGAACGTGTACCGTACCACTTTCAACGTGTATCGTACCACTCTGAACGTGTATGGTACCACTTTGGTTGCGCATCGAACCACTTCTACAGAATAATTTCAACCATCATCTTAATCTAGCGTACATCACATGCAGGAGGTTGGGTTGGGGATGGGTGAAGAAAAAACATTTATGCATTAAAAATTGATTATATTTAATAATTTATGCATTTCTCTCTGGTGTTTAGACCACCAGTTGAATATTTTAAATACATTTTGCAAGGCACAGTGCTTTGCGTGTCTGCCACATCGCAGAGTATTAACTACATTTAGCTTATTTAGAGATATGATATCCTCGTAGTCAATGTCCAGTGTCTCGATGATCACGTCCGCTGTCGTATTTTCATCGAGGAAATCCGTAAGCCAGTCGCGTTTCTGCAGCCCTTTAACGTATACGATATGGGATGCGTCATCTTCTTCATCGATCGCATCAGCAACAGCTTTCGTAATTAGCTGTTTAGCCATACTGTATGGAACGTCTCCATCTTCCCACGTAATCCATGATGCTTTGCCACCAACCACCGGATGCTTGATTTGTCAGATTTCGTAAGAAGATATTGGGGCATCGAACTCCCAAAAATATAGTGCGAGAGAATTGTTCCCTTTCGTAGGACAGCCATTTCCTTGACGACAAATCTTCCATCAACGATGAACCCTTGCAGGTCAACAAATGTTGGTATGACCATTATCGGTACAATTTAGAGGTCCGCTCGTTTCCAAGACAGACGGGAGAATGCGATCTTTCTCGTAAAGCATCTCGATTTTCACGATGAAATTTTAGCACAGGAGAGGGCGGGCAAGTAGCGCGGAAATTTAATTGATTTTTCGCCCCATGTTTGTCAGCGGATTGTATTCAGCCGACCGATCATGCAGAGTCAGACAGTAGGTTGTAGTATTTGCAGGCACATTCTCTTTACATTCGAATTCCATGCGCACGTCCACGGTACCATTCTTGATCGACTCATTTTGTTGCGAGCAATCAATCACGACGAGGGAACCAAATTGTAAAAATTCGGCCACGGTGAATAATGACTCGTTGCAACAATATCCATAATACGATTTACGGAATTGCGTATACATATGAAACTAGAAGGCGTGCCTATTCTTGTCAAAGTCCAAGTTCAAGTCATCGTAAGGGTAAAATTCAGATTTGAGAAAAAGTTTTAGATTGATCAGTTTGCAGTTGTCGAGCTTAGTAACATCTTCGCTCATCACATTCTTTCGATTAGTCTCTAGACCAAAGATAATGCATCGCGGCTTCTCCAGCTGCGCAGATGCCTTCATGGCCCACGAATACTTGGTCGTGCTCTGTAAGAGAGGATACTCGTACAGATCCCACGATTGAAAACAAATGCTTAGGTTTTGTCCACTTTCCAAAGTATGTAGCAACGATAGCTTATTACGTCGTTCAGCGTCACATGAGGCATCCGCCATTGCACTTTATGTAATTCAATTTCTGGTTCCAACATCGGCGATCCTATTAGAGAATTGTTATCGTTGCGCGATCGTATTAAAATCAATTCGTGACGCGCATTAATAATCACGCGTTTGTAGCCCTCGCAGTATTGTTCAATATTGGCCCATTGCGTCGTTTCAAGCACCATCCTGCATTCTCCAAATTTGTGTCTTCGCCAGATGTCAGCGATACATAGTTTTCAAGCGTGCTAATTATTCCAACGTTTCTGTTGCGATCAATCTCCACGGCATTCAGCTCGTATTGTATCTCATCAAATAAGAACGCCACACAATTATTTCCCAACGTTACCGTTAATGCTTATTTATCGTCAATTTCCCCTCCACGTAGATGAAACTTTCACACGGCAATGTTTATAAATCCTGATGCTGTATAGGTATTCTTATCTCATCGCTGTATCCAAACGTCGTGTTGACGTACGGGTTGTATGTGTGAGTCTGGAGCTTGACGATGCGATTATCAAACGTTGGCTTCCCTCTAATGCATAGAATGTCAACCATTTTTCAACTTAAATGCGCACAATGAATACCAGTGCTTTCAAAAATGCAAGGTTCACAGCACTGAGCCTCTTCGTTTTAGCGTGATCAGAGCTGTTGCAGTTGCTGTTGTTGTTGTTGCAAACAATTTCGTTTGGATGAAACGGGTTTCTGCTGTCGTTCAGCACAAGCATCTCTTTCGTTCGCACCACGTGTATTATCGTCGTCGTCGCCGTACGTGTAGTCTGATGGTAATCTCTTCACCTCGAAAATCGAGCAACCGTCCGTGTTGATCCACAACGCGTATCGTTAGATCCGTAATGACCCGTGCGGTGATCGGAAGGTAAATGATCTGTGCGGGCGTTTCCGATATCTTATATCCTGGTGGGACCCTCGGAGAAAATTCATGTATCGTATGCACGTGCTTCCCATTGTTGTACGCACCAGCGCTCACGCTACATTCTACGCGAATAATGTTTACGTTCATGATATTGTTGCGGACACCATATGGATGAGATCCATGGCCCACTGGTGTTCGCAACGAAGACAAGAGACAGCGAGAAGAAGGTGATCGTATCGATCACCTATCAAGCTGTCAATCGGGAGTCATCCGCCATACCGAACGAATGTATCTCGTGACCATCTTAGATTATTGACTTTATAGTTTACTACTGCTTTTGTTGTGTTACGCCAATAAATGTTCTGTTATACTTGTTATACATTAAAGTTAAATTATGATGACCGCGAGACGTAACAATGGTGTCAGAAGTGGGATGCCCACTCGAAGGGGCATGCCCACTCGCGCGTCCGCGGCCGCCGCGAATCTTCTACCCACAGCGACGGACGATACTTCCATGCAGGAGCTGTTCACCTCCCTACAACTTAGCATCGTGGGCCAGATGCGAGAACAACGGAGAGAAGACGAGGCCCGCTGGCAGAGGGAGGACCGTCGCCGGGAAGAAAAGGAGGCCGCCGACCGACAGGCACAGGCGGCCTTCGAGACCCGGATCACAAAGCTGGAGGAACGGATACAGGTCGTAGCCGCTTCAGTTTTAAACCGAAATAACGCGATGGATAGCGGCGCGAACCCTCGGGGTGGAGAGGTGGTACCCGTTGAAAATAGTGTTTCCCCCGCGATTTACCCTACTCCCGTCGGTGCGTCCGCTGCCGCCCCATCCCCGGAACACCGCGTACTCGACTTGGGATACACGGTGAGACCGACCATTTTTGACGGCAAAACTTAGTGGGAGGAATATCGAGTGCAATTCGAAACCATCGCGCGTGCTAACGGTTGGAATAGCGAAAAAAAGGCTACGGCCTTGATCGCTTCTCTCGGGGGCTCAGCGAGGAGCGTCCTCACGACGCTCTCCGCTACCCAGTGCGAAAATTTCACAGATGTGGTTTCGGCACTCGAATTCCGCTACGGGGCGAAAAATTTGTCGAATCTAAACTATGTGCTCTTTCAGAGCCATAGACAGCGAAGAGATGAGAGCATCTCCTCGCTTGCCGCCACAATCGAGCGATTAGCACAGTCCGCTTTCGCTGATTGCCCGATAGAAACACGCGACAAGCTCGCCGCGTCTCAGTTCGTGACGGCGTTGTCGAGCTCGACAATACAGCGGGAGCTGCGACTCGGCGGCTTCACGACCCTAAGAGCTTCCGTGACGAGAGCTCTCGAGATTGAGGCCGTTGAGTCGATGGCGCACAGCCCCGTGGTCGAATCGCGAGAACGAAATTCCGAGAAACGGAAAGCTAAACCCTCCAACAATTTTGAAAGGTTCCCGACGAAGAAGAGCAGAACAGAGGACCGAGCGAACAACCCGCGGAGGACCTGCTGGCTCTGTGTGAAAATGGGCCACCTTCAGAAGGATTGTTTCAAGGCCAAGAACGGCCAAACCAGGGGAGTCCCCCCGAAGAAGCCGGACCAGGGAAACGGGAAGAGGACGGCGTAAGGGGGAGGCGCCGGACCAGAAGGAACAGTCCCCCGGTCGTCAAGAGTGTGGCGATGCAGGAGGCGACTGGACATCAATGGAATTCGACTGACGAGACCTACGTATGTGGAAAAATCGGTGGAAAACTGTGTAAAATTATCCTAGATACAGGTTCTCCGGTCAACCTTCTGGACAAAGAGCTGTGTGCGTCGAAGGACATCTCTCCGACAAGACTCGACATTCGCTCCACTACCGGAGAGAAAATGAGAGTGTTCGGGAAGAAGAACCGAGAGATCGACGTGGGCGGATTTTCGAGCGTAGTGGAGTTCTACGTCGTCGAAATGGTGGAAAAGTGCATCTTGGGAGCAGCGTTCCTGAAGAAGCATCGTTGCAGCATAGATCTATCCAGGAATGTGCTGTACCTTCCCGACAAAACAGAGATATGCCTCGGCGTACCAACCGAGGAGAAGAAACAAGAAGAAGAAAGGGAAACGGTCGTCCCACAGCATCTGGAGGAGCTGTACACCCGCTGCTCATCAGGTTTGACAGATAGACAGAAAAAGCTATTTGTTGAATTGCTTTACGAATTTCAGGACGTTTTCGCCACGGATCCGAGCCAAATTGGAAATTGCGAACGTGTGGAACACACCATCAATACTGGAGATTGCCAGCCCATAAAACAGGCACCACGGAGGCTGCCTCTACACCGTCGAGCAAAAGTGGAAGAGCTGCTCAAGAAGATGTTGACACAAGGCGTAATCGAAGAATCCCGGAGCCCGTGGTCTTCTCCGATCGTCCTCGTGAAGAAGAAGGATGGAAGCATACGGTTCTGCGTGGATTTCCGTCGCCTGAACGAGATTACCAAGAAGGACTCCTATCCTCTACCCCGGATAGAAGACACCCTGGATGCCCTCACTGGATCATCGTGGTTTTCAACCGTGGATTTGCAGAGTGGATACTGGCAGATCTCTATGGACAAGAAGGACCGGGAGAAAACTGCGTTTTCAGTAGGAACGGGACTATGGCAGTTCAAGGTCATGCCCTTTGGACTCTGCAACGCCCCTGCAACATTCGAGCGACTGGTGGAAGACGTACTTCAAGATCTAACCTGAAAAATCTGCCTGGTTTACCTGGACGACATCATCATCTACGGAAAGGACTTTGAACAGGAACTCGGGCGCCTACGGACAGTGTTTTCACGTTTACGTCAAGCTGGACTACTGATGAGCCCCAAGAAGTGCTCCTTCTTCTGCCGAGAAGTAAAATATCTAGGATACGTCGTAACGGAGACTGGAGTCAAGACAGATCCGGAGAAAATCTAAGCCATTTCGGAATGGCCACAGCCGAAGAACGTCACGGAATTAAGAAGTTTCCTAGGATTGTGCACGTACTACAGAAAATTTGTAAAGGATTTCTCCAGTATCGCCAAACCCCTGCATCGCCTCACCGAGACCAAACAAGATTACAAATGGACCGAAGAATGCCAAGGAGTTTTTCAAGAGCTGAAGAAGAAACTAACCGGAGCCCCGGTGCTAGCCTACCCAGTGATCGACAAGGATTTCATTCTGGACACGGACGCCTCTAACTTTGCTATAGGCGGCGTCCTCTCACAGGAACACGAAGGACAAGAAAAAGTCGTAGCTTATTTCTCCAAGACCTTGGGAAAAGCAGAGCTGAACTACTGCGTCACCCGAAGAGAACTACTGGCAGTGGTGAAATCCATCGAGCACTTCCATCACTACCTCTACGGAAGAAGATTTCTGATAAGAACGGACCATGCGGCACTTCGCTGGTTGCTGACCTTCAAACGCCCTGAAGGACAGGTCGCCCGTTGGATAGAGCGACTTCAGGAATACGACTTCGAGATTCGCCATCGGGAAGGAAGAGCCCATGGAAACGCCGACGGACTTTCAAGAAGACCTTGTGTCGAAAAAAATTGTAGGAACTGCAATCGACTGGAGAAGAAAGAAGCAGAATAGGAAGGGCATACCACGAAGAAGATTCACAGGATATTTTCCGAAGAGAAGAAGCATGAGTGGAAACGAAGCCAGGAAGAGGATGAAGAGATCAGCTTCATCCTTAGAAAGAAGGAGGAAGGGGGGAAGCCTTGCTGGCAGGACGTTGCTCGCTTCTCCCCACGGCTGAAATATTACTGGTCTATATGGGAATCGCTGGAAATTCATGAAGGTTTGCTTTTCAGGAAATGGGAGTCCCACGATGGCACAACGACATCGTTGCTTTTGGTGGTGCCACAAGAAAAGGTTGAAGGAGGGCTAAAGGAGTTCCACGATGCGCCAGCAGCTGGACACCGGAGTAAACAAGACTTTGACAAAGATCCGCCAACAGTTCTTCTGGTTTACATGTCGACAGGACGTTCAAGAGTGGTGCCGGCGGTGTGACACCTGTGCGGCGAAGAAGGGACCACGTCAGAGGGGAGCAGGGAACCTGAAAGTGTACAACGTGGGAGCTCCGTTCGAGAGGCTTGCCCTGGACGTTGTGGGTCCGCTCCCGAGGTCTCAGGCCGGGAACAGGTTTGTACTGGTCGTGGCGGACTACTTCACCCGGTGGCCGGAAGTAATCGCGATGCCAGACCAGCGAGCTGTCACAGTGGCAAGAGCTCTGTTGCACAACGTGGTGTGTCGTCATGGTGTACCGTTGGAGATACACACGGACCAAGGGAGAAACTTCGAATCCTCCGTGTTCAAGGAATTGATGAAGCTGCTGGGGATCAGGAAGACACGGACGACTCCTCTGCATCCTCAATCCGATGGGCTAGTAGAACGTTTGAATAGAACGTTGCTACAATATCTCGCGATGTTTGTTTCAGAACATCAGCGGGATTGGGACGAGTGGATCCCCATGTTCCTCCTAGCCTACAGATCAGCACGACATGAGGCTACCCAATTGACGCCAGCGATGATCCTGTATGGCCAAGAACTTCGTCTACCCCTGCAGTTGTGGAGAGGATTGCCTCCAGAAGTAGAAGAAGACGGAGACATCGAACAAGGATACGCTGAATGGATCCGAGAGAAGATGAAGAAGATCCACGGATTTGTTCGACGTCGTCTGGACCTCTATAGTTCGAAGATGAAGTCGTGGTACGACAATCGTGTCCACGCGGTGGAATTCCGGACTGGAGAACGAGTGTGGTTGTTCCAACCAAGAAGAGTCAAAGGAGAATGCCCGAAGCTGCAAACGGAGTGGGAAGGCCCATACACGGTGGTGGACAGGATCAACGACGTCATCTACAGGATCCAGCGTTCGCCTAAGAAGAAGTGCAAGGTGGTACACGTTCGCCGCCTTGCGTAGTACGAAGGACGATTCCAAGAGGAATGAAGACGTCGCGGGACACGTCAAGAAACAAGAGAGAAGATTAGCAAGAAGCTCCACCATAAGTGGACTGGGCTGCGGAGGCTACCTTCGTAGCCCGGCCCCCCTCCTTTTTTTTGTATGTTCCAGGTACACGATACCCCACGACGAGGGACAAGGTGTCGGGGGACTGCTCCCGCGGCTCGAATGCAACCCCAAGGCCCCCGAATGTGCCACAATAGCGTGGTGGTCCGCAGCGGGGTGTGGACATACGTGAAAACACCCCGCTAACTCTCCTGACCCGGATCTTGGTGGCTTCTCTACCCAGATTCTTGTTCTATGGAGGTCCGGGTTGACTGAGGGACAGCAAACGGGAAATGGTGTCCCCAACCACCGGACGGACGTGCGACGCAGTCGCTCGGATCGGTCGGAGGGGACATCGCGGAAACGGGGTCGTTGCCGAGCTGCACCGAGACGGTCCCCTGGTTCAGCACCGAGGGCCAACAAGAGGAATGGGGCCATCAGGAAGCCAAGGATTGGATAACTGGAGGCGATATCAAGAAAGAAGAGCGAAGATGGGCTGGCAAGTTTGGAGGCTTGGCTGGGGGCTGGGTCGCTCGTATGCTCGCGACTAGCTGCGACCCCCTGCGGGCGTACTCGGCCTCCCTGTCCGGTTTCCCGACTCGGACGGCTCCAACGAACTGCTCACACATAGCAGGTGTTAACGTTAATTTGTTTAACGTTTTTCAAGGGCAATTGGTCCAGCTGCCACAAGGAGCGACACCCGACCTCCACACCAAGGGTTCCCGACGGTCATGCTGGGAGTCCAGCGGCCGAACCATAGGGAGGATACAGCGCCGCAACCGTCGGTGGACATTTAAGTGAAGGCAGCAAAGCGTCGTGGAACGTTCGTGGAGGCGGAGTTCCAGAGACGTCGTTGGACAAGCAGCTGGAACGCTCCGTCGAGGAACACACCAGCCGTTCTCCGTGGATTACATCGAAGGACACACGTGGGAGCTTCGCCGTGGGAGCTCGCCGCCGCAGCACAATCGTCGTTGGACGATTCACGGACACTAGAGCGGAATGCGTCGCGGGACACACCGAAGTGGACGAAGGCATTGCTGGAACACACTTCCAGGGTCGTCGTGGGACCTCCCAAAGGCCTCGAGGGATAAGAAACTGGAACACCCCGACGAGAAACACACAAGACGAGTGCGAATTTCACCGAGGGACATCGTCAGAGACGGATACATCGTTGGAATTCTCGAAGCGGGAAACTGCGCTGAAGCAAACAGCGAGGAAACCGAAGAGGACGATCCCGTTGTACCCACGCTTTGTCCCAGGTTTTTTTGGGTGGCTTTCCCTCGGGGCGGGAAGGCGAATGCCGAGGCGGCGGTCTGGGGAGGCCACCTGGCCAGCACGACCACTTCCTCAGACCAGGGTACGAAGACCAAGCGAAAGCGGAAGCGACGCGATCGGGACGACCGCTCTTCGAGGAAGGAGGGCTGTGTTGCGGACACCATATGGATGAGATCCATGGCCCACTGGTGTTCGCAACGAAGACAAGAGACAGCGAGAAGAAGGTGATCGTATCGATCACCTATCAAGCTGTCAATCGGGAGTCATCCGCCATACCGAACGAATGTATCTCGTGACCATCTTAGATTATTGACTTTATAGTTTACTACTGCTTTTGTTGTGTTACGCCAATAAATGTTCTGTTATACATGTTATACATTAAAGTTAATTTATGACGACCGCGAGACGTAACAATATTAATTGGATCGTCCGATTCGTGCCATCGTCAATGTTCTAATACTCGATTCGTCGAGAATCCCAGTAGCGATCCAATGTTATTGGACTTTGTAAAGTCTACGGCGAACGAGCAGTATAGCTCGCTTTCCATGGTGTTGGTGTTGGGACGCAACACTATTGGATACACATCGTTGCCACCACCATTGTCGTCATCATTGCCACCGAGATTTTGAGGATACTGCTCGAGTAATCGCGGCATCAAATACTTGGCAATAGCATCTAGTTCGTAGGACCCATGGGGAATCGCAATGTATTCACGAGTGATATTGTTGTTAGTGTCATAGTTTACGGCGAAGTAGAATTTATCGTAACTCGAGTCAATGTTCGGTATTGTATGCTAAGTTTCAAAGGTTGTTAGACCAAGCTCGTAATCATCGTTGCTCAAATCTATGGGTGGAAAGTAGCTTACGGCGAGGGTGCTACTCTTGCCGGTGAGAGTGAACGTTAACGACATATTCCGAACTGTACAGCTCGACTAGTACTGAATCAGAGTGGTGGGAAGTCAATCCTTAAATTTGGTACCGATAGTCTGTAGAAAGCGTAGACATATTTGTCCACAGTTGCTCTGATTGTACTGCTGATAAGACGTTCTATTGTATTCAATCTTCACAGCAACTTTATCCAGATATTGCACCAATTACTTAGGCGGCCGAAGATTTCCAAAGCTGTCGAAATATACAGCTCGTTACCCTCTCTTCGCATACGCCACCCAATGAGTCCCCGGCCCCTCGACGTTATTCCAATTTCCGATGCCGCACTCGTTGCGACGTACTCCTCCGGCAGGTAGCGCATTACGCATAAAAACACCCCTAAAAATGGAATACGCACACGTTTTGCCAACTCTTCCAATTGAGCATCGGTAGTTACGCCCACAGGCATTTTTATTTTCTTTCGGCGATTTTTTTTCGTTTCGATATTCCCTGTCCGCGCTTGAATGGCGCGAGATAAAGTCCGCGACCTTCCATGGAGCGATTATGACGTTGCATTTCCTGCAGCTGATGTTGCGCCGCCTTATTATCGTTTACGGCCTTGGCGATCCCCGCCGCTCCACCAGCTAATGATCCGAGAACACCTAGCAGCGGGAGAAGTGGTAATATACCACCCTGTTTTGCCACAGGAACAATCGGCTTTTGCGGTGCTCTCTTTGCAGTCCTTTTGCGAGTTTTTGTTTTCATCCCCATTCCGATATCCGTCTTGGCCTTCATAGCTGCCCAAACAGCTGTAGCAGCACCTATTTCGCCCAGAGTCGAGTCTCGCGCAACAATGCGTTTTCGCGCTTTGTCAGCGAGTACGTTATCTGCCGCGTCCCTTTCGCTGAGGTCGTTGCTACGCGAATACGCTATATCGTGTTCGCGACACGCTGCATCAAACGGATTGATGCCTTGTTCGCCTCTAGCCAATCGTTTTGCCAGACGAGTTCCTGGACGACAAAACTGGTATCCCGGGATATGTAATTCGACAGGTAGCGCGTTTATCGCCCGATTTAACAAACCACAACCTTTCTTTACTCTCGTCGGCGACATTCGCCACAGTTTTTAATCAGTGGTGCTGGACCGTCGATATGCGTTCGCTGCGAAGGGCGATTATAATGTTCCAGACACCGGCGATACTGCCGAACCTCAGAATCCTCTTTGGTATGTTCGGGGAGTCAGTCCCACAACTGATCAATGTGTCTGCCAAACTCGCGCAGTAGAATAATCTTTGGTATATATTTCAACTGCTCAGAGGTTAGGTCTCGAATATCGCAATTATCCGACAGAACGAGAAGCATTTCGAATACTGAGCTGTTTTGCTTCGGCGCGGGCCTATAAATAGGACGCGTCGCCGCTTCGATGTATCAAAAATCATTTTCGCGGTTCGCAGCGAGGATGCGATTCGTGCGGCAACCTGCGACGATACGCGTGACAAATTTTGACAATAAATCGCAAATGATGTCCTCGAAAACAAGGCGCAGACATGGTAGCATGCTGCCAAACACCATACGCTGCCTCATTTGCGGTCCATCAAATTGTGGAAAGACCAAAGTGCTGGTGAGCTTGTTGGAAAGTCCTCACGGCGTCCGCTTCGAGAACGTGTACGTGTATTCCAAATCGTTGCAAGAGCCGAAATATCAGTATTTCGAGAATTTATTGACTCCGATAGATGAAATTGGCTACTTCACATTTTCGAATAACAGTGACGTCATCAAACCGAGCGAATTGCTCCCGAATTCCATTTTTATCTTTGTTGACGGTGCATGCGACAAGCAAGATACGATAAGAGAATACTTTGCAATGGGGCGCCACTCGAACGTTGACTGCTTCTATCTCTGTCAGACATATGCAAAGTTTCCCAAACATCTTATACGCGGCAATGCGAATCTGTTGATTCTGTTTAAGCAGGATGGTACCAACTTGAAACATGTGCACAACGATCACGTAAACACTGATATGTCTTACGAGGATTTCTGCGCTATTTGTCGTAATTGTTGGCAGCTGGAGTATGGTTTCGTGGTGATAGACAAGGATAGCGCGATGTCCAATGGACGTTATAGAAAGGGATTTAACGAGTTTGCCGTACCGTGTGATGGTCAATCATTGTCAACACGTCGGTGGGAAAGCAACGTCTGCGGTACAACAATGATTGATATCGATAGTCTGGTGATTAAGGATCGCGAGAGAATAGCGAAGGAAATTGCAAGAACCAGCGAAGCCATTCGCAGGAAACATCAGGCTTTGAAGACCGGCAAGATGGAGGAGGATATCGCGTTGGAGAGATACTTTAAACCTATTATCGAACCCTTAAAACATATTGTGGAGAATACCGCAGCGACACAAGCTGAAATATCACCGCTGATGAGCACAAGTGTTGAAGGGAATGAAACATTAACGCCTGAAAGAAAAATCCTGCCGAAATGGTACACATCGCGTAAGAGAAATAGGAAACCACGCACGTCATCGGATTATTCACTCGTAACCTCTACACCATGTCAATCGAAGCGAAAACGGGAGAATGTTGCATCAAACGTTTCCCCGGTTCCTCCCTCACCAAAAAATACCTTTCCCAGTGTACAATTGCTAACAACCAATGATGATTATGATGACGATGATGTTTTTGAAACTACTCCCGATGAGTCGTTTGCAACATCTGTTAGATAGCAACTTCAAACATCCGCGGGGCAAGAAACGTTTTGCAGCCATTTGGGTCCCCTGGGACAAAAATATATGGATGCAATCATAAGTAGGGATCAAGAAACTGTCACAAACACTGTGTATGGCGTATACTTTGGTGATAGTAGAATGATGCTTGGGGATAAGGCATTCGATATGGACAAGGCTGATTATATAATCATCGACGGTGTAAAATACAGAGGAACGCGCGGCCTTTACGAACTGATTTTCAAGAGAATTCCTGACGATGCTGTATACACCGATGCCGATAAACAAAAATACAAATGTATACTGCTCGCGACGAATGCCTACAGACGCGGTCATTCTGCTCAAAATCCCATATTGGACAACAAGGGACGCAAGTACAAACATGTAATTGCACCGCTATTCCCTCGTGTATCAACCAATAAAGCAGGGAAAGGTCTAACGGCGCCGCCAGTCATGGTGATAAATGATAACATTATCGATTACGTGCGCATGGACGATCCCAACGAGCTTGTGGATCGATACCGTTTGCTGGAAGCGTCGCGTCAGGCGGGCAACAACTCGCATGACCATGAAATTCTATCGATTATCGAGGAACTCCACGAGGGAGGCTTCATTATAAATAAAACCGCGCACCGATGATGGGCACTGTATGCATTGAGATGCCGATCAACTAATTTGGAGTATCGCTCGAGAAGAGTGGCACAGCTAGAATGGATTATTACAAATGGAACGGTTTTCTTCGAAATTATATGCGAGATAACGCTCTTTGCGTGACTGGTGTCGACTTTGATGCAAAATCACGCAAGATACGACGCGTAGCTCAAACGGTGGTTGATAGCGATGCCGTCAATAAACTATACGTGGAAAAGAGCATTAAACTTTTGAGAGAGCAGCAGGAAGAATTAGAGAGGATGCTGATCGTGTTTCAGAGAGAGATGCTGGCGCTGCAAAACAGCGTTCAAAAGATATCGCAGGCGTCGAATTCTATCCCGCAGCAGCGCTGCGAAGGAAAATCATGCGAGACGGTTGAAGTTGTCAACGAGACGGTTGAACTTGTCAAAAATTTCATCGGACCGATGGGGCGCACATAATGCACGTACACGATAATTATCGCATCATTCGTGTCAAAGACACCTCTGCGATCAAACATGCAGCCATCATCGAAATCCAAGAGTAAAAAAAACCATGGCCACAAGAAGCGGCAACTCGTCGAGGAATTGCATACTCCAGCTCGATGACATTTCCCGCGGAGGCGAGTCAGAGTGCACGGATACTATGATCTGTTGCAAGCTGACGTTGTAGAAATGCCGCCGCCGCCGCAGGTATGCAATACTTTGGTGTTGGTTTGCATTTGGTATTTATTGCGTTTAATGTATCCGTGTTATATCGATATTTGTGTGTGTTCTAGGACTTGCCGCAGCCTGCACCCCTGGACGAGCGGATGCTGCGGTCAGTGCCAGTGATCGGCCCCGTGATGGTCGCACGACGACGGCGTCCATGGACGCCTTACCCAGGGGCGTCCCTGCGACGACCGCGGCCCCCATCACCGCCATCACCCCCATCGCCGCCGTCGCCCACATCGCCATCGCCTTCATAAATATTCTTTTTCAATTTAATTTTATTTTTATAGTGTATGTTTTATTATATTTTTAGAATGTATGTTATATTATATTTTTATTTTTCATTTAATTTTATTTTTTTAATTAATTTATTGTAACAATATATACATATATTTCGTAAACATATATTATGTCTCTATTTTATTTACTCTCCTTCTCTCCTCACCACATACTTTTAAGATTCGACGCACCGTATAAAGTATTATATTTCGTTCGTGCGTTCTTCGCGTTGTGAAAATGACGTCATCACGCGCGGTTGTCCCAGGGGACTTAAATAACACGCGTAATCAAGCGCTGCGCTACAACGTTAAATCAGAACGCTTTGAAAAAATTGTTAGCTTTAGAATGTTTGTTTGCTATATAATGATTCGGTAGATCGTTGAAGCAAGAAATTATTATTTCTCTGCGTTGGTTCGGAAAAAATATGTCTATTGGTATGGAATAAAATCTCTGCTGACGCCACATAATTCTATGATCCGCGCCTTCTTCGCGCCTTCGCGGACGGCAACTCGATAGCGCACTCATTCATACGTTGACAGTCCACGGTGTGTTTCGTCGATTACTCGGACTAGTAGAAGAAACTCAGGCATCTACAACGATAACAACGTCTATAATAAACATAAGAACAAATAATACATCGATCGAAATATTCCGTATTCGACTCACATTTCGCAAACGAATACTTGATGTCCGTGATTGCCGAGCTGCTTCGAAATCAGCCTCGACATGCTTTGAATGCACGCGAAATGATATCGTTTTGGCTCTTTGGAATCCTGCATCAGTAGCAGGTTCGCGTGTCTCTCTCTCTCTCTTGTCCTTGGTCAAACGCAGAGGCGCGCAGCTTCCGTCGGACCACGCGTACACGTTCACCGACACGTCGTTCAACCTCTCGAACTTCGCCAGCTGATCCAACGTCACGGGAAGAGTCATATCGTCCGTGCGAAGCACCGCCGAGTAGTGTGGGTACGATGAGTCCCTACGCACGTTCGTAGTAACAGCAGCAGGGTACAAACTGGTGACAACGGACCACAAGAAGCACGCATTGTCTCTGCTCTTTACGTTCACCACCGCTTTTTCAGGACGACGGCGCGCGGAAGCGGTACGTCGCAACCGGCGCGAAGAGGGTTATGCTTATTAATGTTTATTAGGAGGTTTAGCACAGCCCTCAGAGCCCATCCACTGTCGCGATCTTGAAACTCCTCGATCGCCACTAACGTGGGAGCGACCACGTGCTTCGAATACCACTCGCACACGTTCGATGTCCTGAACAGTACGCGATTTCGCGTACCGAAACTTTTCATATACGTATTCTCGTTCAACATAAACTCCGCGTTCAAGTTCGTATTCACGACCACGCTTTTATGTTGGGTGATAGCATTCGTTACGCGCGAGATCGCAACCATAGTCGACAATAAAGACGGCGAGTTGTGCTTTTCAATGTCAACGTGGAAGCTCCTGCTGCAAAATGGGGCTGACATACTTCAAAGATTACGCGACAACGCAACGTCGCCCCAAACCCACATCGTAATTGATCATTTGCGAATCGAATTCACGCACATGCATAATGATCAACTCGTCAAAATCACCGATAGTAGTATGTCTAGGGGGATTCTAACCCAGGTCCTCTGAGGGGAGCGCGAGGGCGGGTGGAAGTGAGGGCGCGCGGGGGAGCGCGGTGGGGGGAACTTTAGGCGCGGGGACAGCGGGGAGTGGAAGACTGGCTGCACGCGCACGAGCCGCGGAGTGGGGGAAGCCATAATCGTGGAGGGGATCAATCCAGGCCGAGCGGCCGCGGAGACATCTCCAGACCTGGCCCACCGTCAGAAATTTTTTCAGAGCGAGGGAATGACCCCCGAAAAATTTTTCATACCTAACCAAGGGAGGGAACGACCTTGGCCCACCCCCGAAAATTTTTTCACCCCTGACCTACACCGATTTAGCGAACCAATATGCAGCAGAGAAATAATAATAATTTATTAGAAATTGTATCGAGCGATGTCTGGAAAGATCGACGTTTTACAAATCACATATTCGGGAAAGAGGGAGAGAGAGAGACAGCACTACATAGTTGCAAAGCTAAATTCTGGGGAGGGAAAGAGACAGTGGTACAATCGCATGCATTCTAAAGCTAAAATTTTTCAAAATGTTTTTTCAATCTTAGCGTCGCAGCGTATCGCGCGATTACGCGTGTAATTTGACTCCCCTGAGACTACTGCGCGAGATGACGTCATTTTCGCGGCGCGAAGAAGGCGCGAGTCATAGAATTATGTGGCGTCGGCAGAAATTTTATTCCAAACCAACAGACACTTTTTTCCCCAACGCAGAGAAATAATAATAATAACAATTTTAAAACGTTGAATCTTAGAATTAGGTGGTGAGGAGAGAAGGAGGGTAAATAAAATCGAGACATAATTTAAGATTAAGAAATATGTATATATTGTTACAGTCAAAGAATATGAAAATAGAATAATAATAATTTAACATTTTTTCTTCCTACGAGCATCAGCCAGAATATCACTGATGGCACATGCTACCAGTTCGCAATCTACAAGATAATCCTCGTCGTAATACTCGCTATCGCGTATGATTTTAGCAGCACGACGCGTATCTAATGTTTCGCAGGCAACACCGCTCTGTTGCAACACGTTAACAAAACATTCAAATTTTACTCTCACATCTTCCGCAGTTTGATGCAACCGCGGATACACATAGCTTACACATGGCTCAAGATTACATAAAAATGATACTGTATTCGGTTTGAAATACAGTGTATTATCACATAGTGTCATCTTTACAATCGGTGAATCAAAGATCCGAACAAATTCCAATTCTAACTCATCAATCCGCATCGAGTCTGGTTCAGACAATTGTGCACGTTCTTCGATGGATGAATGGCTGTCGAATAGCAGATTCCATGTATGCCATGGTAATATGAGATGATTCCCATGATTGTCACCGATAAGAACTTCTACATCGGCCATAGATCCTACGTTGATTCCAATTTCCAAATACTCGCTACCCACGGATGTTAATGCGTATCTTTTGACCATGATGCGTGATGCTCGGCGCGGACTAAGAGATCAATTAAAGCTATGAAATTGTCCGCTCATATTAGGAATAAACATAAAAAATGTGGGAATATGTGAAAATAAGCCTTACCTGTCATAATGAATATTCTCTCCACATGGAGCTATGCCATCATCACGCATGATTGGAAAGAAATAATCTGGGCTCCCAGCGCCTATTGCATTAATGCTATCGGTCAATTTTTGTAGCGCTGCCTGATCCATCAAAGTCACTGAGGCTACTGAGCGATTGATGGAATAACGTCCGGGAGCCGGCTTAAATAGAGGCTAATTCCTCCCCCCCGCCACATTTTATTCTAAAGCCACCAATTTTCCATAATGTTTTTTTCAATCTTACCGAAATAAAAGTCTCGACACGTGCTGAATGTAATATAATACTTTTTGAAGCGTCGAATCCTAGAATTATGCGGTGTTGGCAGAAACTGTGTCGGGTGATCTTGCGCGCTAATACGTCATAGCAGAAACTGCATCGAACAATGTTGGGACCGATCATCGTTTTTGCATACGATGCATTCGAGGGAGGGGGAACACCGAAAGAGTTAGACAGAGACGCCAAATCGTGGTACCAACCATAAAAGCATGCTCTAAACTGTACAAAGCCTCAAATCGTTGTAACACATTGCGCGGATAATACATTACATTTACATTCCATTTACGATCATGGAAAAATTCGCGCAAGTGGAACGCCAACTGCGAGATCAATCTGCACGATTGATTTCACGCGAAGAATACCTCGCGTGGGAAGAACGGTGCAACGAGTTTATCGAATCTTTGGAAGCACACAGCCGAGTCAAACGTCCTCGATTATCGATCGGTGTTCGACAATCGCTGGTTGCTCGAATCGCGCAGCTCGAAGGGCTGGAATATTCGTTGCGCGGACGTTTCGTGCGCGAAGGTGCCGGACATTCGAGCACGGGAATTTTGTGGCGCGAAATAGACACTGCGTTTGATAGCCGCGTATTAACTGGTGCCCTGCTAAATTCGGACTATATCGAGCCGCGCAACTTCCTCCAGGATGCGGTGACCAGTGTGTTGGAGCATGTGCGGGGTGCTTTGAGGAAACATCGAAACCTCAAAGTGAACACGATGTTCAACGGCGAATTTGTAGCAGGTGACAAGCATGCTTGTAAAAGCATCAATACCCGAAACTGTGAACTCTTCGGTACATCCGATCTGCAGGAGTGGTACCAGCAATGTGTCATCGAACCAACCCTGGCATCGCTGGAAGAGTTCCAGGAACGCGATAGCGGATGGGCATTGACGAGAATCCTGAATCTGACCGTCAATGTCAACAAGTACAATCCGCTGCGCGCGGGGTGTCACTACAAGTTGCCGCGGGAAATATCGCTGAAGAAAGCGACGATTAGCGTGCAATCCCCGGGCAACGCCTGTTTCGCTTGGGCCGTGGTCGCCGCTCTTCATCCCGCGGAAAGACACGCCGATCGCCCAAGTTGTTACCCCGACTATGCTTCAGTTCTAAATCTCCAGGGCATTGAATTTCCAATGTCTCTGGAGCAGATTGGGAAGTTTGAACGGCTGAACAACATCTCCGTCAATGTGTACAGCTTCGAGGAGAAGAAAGGACCAACAGTCTTCCCACTGCGCCTCACCAGCCAAAAGAGGGATTGGCACGTCAACCTGCTCTACACGCCGAATCAAGAGCTCGGCGATGTAGGGCACTTTGTGCTAATCAAGGACTTGTCCAGGCTGGTGGGAATGCAACTGAGCAAGCACAAGGCAAAGAAATTCATCTGTGATCGGTATGTATATAAACATATGAAATGTTGAAATGTCTCGCGAAACCATTAAATAAAATTTTTTTGGGTTTACAGATGCATGCATTACTTCGGATCTGCCGAGAAGTAGGAGCTTCATTCGCTGGAATGCGGGCAGATGAACGACTGCGCCATTCTGCTGCCCAGCGAAGGCAACAACTTCCTCAGTTTCGGCAAACACTGCAGGAAGGAGCGGCTCCCCTTCGTGGTGTACGCAGATCTCGAGTGCATCATCGAGAAAATGGAGGACAATCGGAGGGGTAATAAATTACACGCGTACCAGCACCATAAAGTGCACAGCATACCATATTATATGCATTGTTCGTACGATATATCGCTATCGATGTATCGATGTCGCCGCGACGCGGATTGTGTTTCATGGTTCGCCGAAGAACTGAAAAATTTTGCAGACTTTGCCAAACCCGACCTGACCAGTAATGTTCCCATGTTGGATTTAACTAGCGAACAGTGGGCGACAATTCGCAATACAACAGATTGCCATAATTGCGAAGAGCCATTCGGGGCTAGCGATATACGAGTTCGCGATCATTGCCATCTATCCGGACGGTTTAGAGGCGCAGCACATTCGGAGTGCAATTTAAATTATAAAAATGCGTTTTACATCCCCATCGTTTTTCATAATTTATCCTGCTACGATTCACATTTTATTATCGAGGAAATAGCTACCGCTTTCGAAGGTCACGTTGATGTATTGCCCATTACTAAAGAAAAATATATTTCTTTCACAAAAAATGTCGGAGATACGGCTGAATCAGACTCGCGAAATTATATTAAATTGCGATTCATCGATTCGTACAAATTTCTCAATACCCGTCTCGACAAATTAGCATCTTTTCTTAGCGCAGATAAATTAAAAATTTCACGATCCAAATTTGAAACATTATCCACCGAGGATTTCAATTTATTGACGCGAAAGGGTGTCTTTCCGTATGGATACCTTGATTGCGCGAAGAAGCTGCAGGACTCATGCTTACCGCCGCGCGAGTCATTCCACAGTTCGTTAACGGGCGAGACAGTGTCCGAGAGCGATTACGCACACGCCGAGACTGTCTGGCAGCGTTTCGAAATTAGAACCTTGGGCGAATACAGCGACTTGTATTTGAAAACAGATGTCTTGTTATTGGCAGATATTTTTGAAAATTTTCGCGAAAGTTGCATCAAGAGTTACGGATTAGATTCAGCACATTATTATACTTTACCTGGTTTCACGTGGAATGCCATGCTAAAACATACCAAAATTACATTCGAATTGCTCACAGACATCGATATGGTCATGTTTGTCGAACGCGGTATAGGCGGTGATTTAAGTCAATGTTCCGGAAGATACACACATGCCAATAACAAGCACATGCCATCCCACGACGCATCGGAACTGTCGTCGTACTTGATGTACTTTGATGTAAATAATTTGTATGGATGGGCAATGTGCCCCTGCCACATGCCAAATTTCAATGCGTCGAAGAAGTTGAAAATTTTAACGTGTCTTCGATCGCTGTCGATTCGCCCACGGGATACATTCTCGAGATAGATCTGGAATATCTGCAACGTCTGCACGACGCTCATGCCGATCTACCGTTCTGCCCGACGCGTGCCAAACCACCTGGCAGCAGACAGGACACGTTACTCGCGACGGTACACGATAAGCAGCGTTACGTTATCCATTATCGCAACCTGCAGCAGTGCACACATCACGGTCTTCGTATTACAAAGATACACCGCGTGCTTCAATTCGCACAATCCCCCTGGCTCCGCGATTACATCGAACTCAATAAGCGGTTTAGAATAAGCGCGACAAATGATTTTGAAAAGAATTTATACAAATTGATGTATAACGCGGTATTCGGTAAAACTATGGAAAATGTGCGAAATCATGTGGATGTAAAACTTTTAACACATTGGGAAGGGCGATATGGCGCGGAGGCGATGATCGCGAAACCGAATTTCCACAGCAGAAGTGTTTTTTCGGAAAATTTAATAGCCGTTGAATTGCGAAAACTCGAGGTGAAATTTAACAAACCGATAAACGTGGGTATGTGCATTCTGGATATATCAAAAATTTGTTTGTATGAATTTCTCCACGAACATATGTCTCCCCTGCACGCTCAAAATTGTAAAATTCTATACACCGACACATACAGCCTCATTTATCATATTTAATGCGAAGATATCTACGAGACCACGAAACACAATATCGATAGATTTGACACATCCGATTATCCCATCGACAATCCATATAATATGCCGCGCTTAAATAAGAAGGCTCCAGGGCTGATGAAGGACAAAAATAGCGGTGCGATAATGACCGAATTCGTAGGTCTTAGAGCGAAAATGTATGCACCCCGCGTAGACGGTAAAAAAAGATACGAAAAAGGCGAAAGGCGTCAAAACCAATGTCATAGCCAGGACGATAACTTTCGACGACTACGCGCAGTGTTTGCACAGGGAGATCGAAATGGTTCGCAGGCAATCATGCATACGGTCGAAATTGCACAAAGTGTACACCATTTCGGAATCGAAAATCGCTCTAAGCCCGCACGACGACAAGCGATATATCGTACCCGATTCGACCGACACTCTGCCCTGGGGACATCATAATGTGCCATTGTAAATTAGAAATTATTGTATTTATTATAAACTCATTCTTATAAATGGTGGAATTATTGCATAAAAAATAAAATTCTTCGCGCATGTATAGAAATTATTATATTTATTAACGATTATAAATGGTGGAATTATGCATAAAAAATAAAATTGTTCACATGTATATGTATCATTGTATTTATTGAACCATGTATTATTATTATGGTACAATACATTATTTTTATTTATCCAAGAATTGTGCGATTTATCAAACCCTAGCCACTTGACGTATATCTTATCCCCTTTCCTACGCAATACTTTTTCCACTAGATACACATCAGGATCGTTGACGCGTTGCAGCTCGTGTTCATGGAATACTCCGGCAACAGGTTTTCCACAGGAATCGAGGAGCAGATACGTTGCGGGATTAGTTGCCTGTACCTTGGTTATCTCGAACACCTCCGTTGTCCAATTCGGCGTGTAGCCTTTATCGAAGATGGTTTTAAATTTGCTCACGCGCACAAACTCGCCCAACTTGAATCTCGCTGGAGCAGCGATCTTTACGTTGCTGTATACGGTGGCCAGCAGCTTATCGGCGATCGCTGGGGTAACATCGCAAGGACGCATTCTGATGGTTCTATGTTTTCGCGCGTTATACTCTGCAAGTAGACGCGATAGCGCATCTGTCCATCTGTATGTTCCATTCAGCGCAAACATTTTCCACATATTGTTCTTCAAAGTTCGATTAAATCGTTCTACGACGGAGGCCTTTGACACGAATGATGCGATAATTATCGTGTACGTGCATTATGTGCGCCCCATCGGTCCGGTGACAAGTTCAGCCGAGTAGGTGGGCTATGCCGATTCTGGACCAAATTGTGGTTAGGGGGCGGCGGGGCGGGGGGGGGGTGACTACCGCGGGCGCGGGGCAAGGCGTGGAGGGGGTACCGCGCTCTCGGTCGCGATGGGCGAGGGGCGATGCGGGGGGGGGGTTACCGAGTTCGTGGGTGTTCGTGGGATGACGTCACAGGGGCGGGAATTTCAAGATGGCGTCGCGCGCGCAACCGTTTGCCGTACGCGTGCGGGGATCGGTGCGCAGGCACAAAGGGATGTACCACGGATGCTGTAATTCGATACGGATGACGATTCGAGATTAATTAACCTAAACAGCGAAACCGTCTCACGATCGCCGTGAAAGAATGCAACGTCGCGCTCGTATAAACATCCGCCTACGCAATATAATTCGACACGCTATCGCGATAACTATTCGAGATCGATTAATCTAAACAGCGCAACCGCCTCGTGAAAGAATGCAACGTCGCGCACGTATAAATATGTGCCAACGAAAATGCTTTTACGCCGTTTCACACGCCCTTGTCCCACTTATAATCGCGATACATGCAAATACTTGAAATGTTATTTCGCAGGGAAGGTGGAAGATAGGTGAGTAAATCTGACATATTAATATTAAGATTTGTAATTTATTCGACTCAATTATCCCCCTCGATAACATCGTCAGCAAATAAATCACTTAATAATAAATCTACAGGAACTTGCGCACGGTCAGTTTGAATTGAAATATCGCTAGCCTGAAGCCCCGATACCGCATTCGTATAAACGGCGTTATAATCAATTCTTTTCGCGTTGACGCAGTTTCGCCAAACCACGCTCTTTGGAGCATCGGCACGATACCGCTGATATATATTTGCGTGTACATAATCATCATCGTCATCGTCGTCATCGTCTAATAAATATGGTCGCTGCGCATGTCGATTGAGCCAGAATTGCTCATCCCCGTAGTGATCATCCGGTGGTTCATCGCGTATGGTGTCGGCATTGTGGAAAACCTTTAAGAAGATGTCACCATCGTGAACACCTTTCGCCTCGTGAAGTTCTCCACCTTGTATATATTCGGTCTGAACCGTGACATTTCTGCACGTCACATACACTTTCGGGCTGGAAGTATGGACTGGGGTTACAGCAGCGGTGATCGTAGCTGTAGCTGGACGATTCAAATTCACGGGCAATGACATAATCTGAAACCGATTTTTTTTCCTTATAATTCTGAAAGTTACCAACAGAACGATTCACTAAAATAAGATAATGGAAACTGATGGTATTGTTGGATTGTATTTCCCGTGCGCTGAACGGCTGACGATATCCTTCCAAAGCAATCTCCTTAGGAAGCAGTCTTCTTCAAACCAATTTTACTCATAGCACTCAACTTATATGCAATGAACTTAGACGCAATAGACTTAGACGTTTCTCGTAGCAACGTATGTCTCGACCGCTACGGTAGCATTTGAAAACTGAGTTTAAGGTGGCCGCTGCACGATCACGCATAAGGAAGTATAGCGCGATAATTATTCGAGCATCGCCCAACGTATTTTGATGAACGAGAGACCACCGTGACGGGTGTAAACACCCTTATCGCGAGCGCGCGAATTCGACACACGTGGTAACGCATCGAGCCAGCGCGGCATCGCGTCACCCGATCGAGTCGTCGAGGGTTAGAGCGAAAGAACGCGAGAGCGAAGAAAAGAATTCGGAGCGATAACGACTCGTGAATCTCGGCTAGGGTATATGGTTAGATATTCAATCAGAGCCGCGCAGTCGTTCGGTAAAAATCATCGCGACAACATTTGTCAAGCATCATTCTTCCCCGGGTTTTCGATATCCGGACCATAATTGCATCACGTGTATGAGTCGCATCAACCACTCGTGCCTTTTAATTGAATATTGAAGAAGAAGAAGAAAATAGAAGTAACCATGGAGATATTCATGGACACGTACAGGGTTTTGTCCCGGATGTCCGTGCTTTTACGCACCATTGTGGAATTCAGGGACTGGATGGATCGGTGCAACGCGTGCTTGCGACTCATCGTCGAGTATCAGTGCGGCGAAGGAGTGTCGGTGGCATCGAAATAGCGTCTGGTGTCGCTGATCGCGCGAATAAAGACATTGCGCGCGATCGTGCGGGAAAAGTTTTCGCGAGTAGGGCTCGGGGTGTCGGCTCGATCGACGACACCCAAAGTCGTATGGGAAGACTTGGAATCAGCGTTCTGGAATCGTGTTTCAACCGGTGCGGTCATCAACGTGGGTTACATCGATCTGCGTCGATTTTTGGAGGGTGCTCGACGAATTACGATCTCGCGCGTCACGGACGCTATCACCCAACATAAAAGCGTGGTCATGAATACGGTCCTGAACGCGGAGTTTATGTTGGGTGAGAATACGGACATGAAATGTTTCGGTACGCGAAATCGCGTACTGTTCAGGACATCGAACGTGTGCAAGTGGTATTCGAAGCACGTGGTCGCTCCCACGTTAGTGGCGATCGAGGAGTTTCAAGATCGCGACAGTGGATGGGCTCTGAGGGCTGTGCGAAATATTCTAGTGAATATAAATAAACATAACCCTCTTCGCGCCGGTTGTGACGTACCGCTCCCGCGCGCCGTCGTAATGAAAAAAGCGGTGGTGAACGTAAAGAGCAGAGACAATGCGTGCTTCTTGTGGTCCGTTGTCGCCAGTTTGTACCCTGCTGCTACGCATGGGGATAGGGTCGCGTCGTACCCTCATTACTCGACGGTGCTTCGCACGGACGATATGACTCTCTCCGTGACGTTGGATCAGCTGGCGAAGTTCGATAGGTTGAACGACGTGTCGGTGAACGTGTACGCGTGGTCCGACGGAAGCTGCGCGCCTCTGCGTTTAACCAAGGACAAGCGAGAGAGACACGCGAACCTGCTACTGGTGCAGGACTTCAAGGAGCCACAGCGATATCATTTCGCGTGCATTCAAAGCATGTCGAGGCTGATTTCGAAGCAGCTCGGCAATCACGGACATCAAGTATTCGTTTGCGAAAGGTGAGTCGAATACGGAATATTTCGATCGATGTATTATTATTTATTCTTATATTTATTATTGACGTTGTTATCGTTGTAGATGCTTGAGTTACTTCTACTCGTTCCAGCAATTGACGAAACACACCGTGGACTGTCAACGCATGAACGAGTGCGCCATCGAATTGCCATCCGCGAAGGAAAGATGGTTGCAGTTCCGGAATTTCAAGAACCAGGAACGAGCGCCATTCGTCGTGTACGCGGACTTCGAGTGCATGCTGGAGGATGTCGAGCCTGCGGAACAGAGTCGCACGTACACGTACCAGCAGCACAGAGCGTACAGCGTACGATACTACATACATTGTTCCACCGACGCGTCTCTGTGTCGCTATCGCGCGTATCGTCACGAAACCGAGTGCGTGAAATGGTTCGTGCGGGAATTTCGAGACTTTGCCGACACTGCCTATTCGTGGTTACGGAACGCGAAACCAATGAATTCGTTGACGAGTGAACAGTGGCGTAGTTTTAACGACGCGATCGTGTGTCACGTGTGCGGGCAACCTTTCGTCGACGCGGACAAAAAAGTGCGCGACCATTGCCACTCGACGGGCGAGTACCGAGGCGTGCCTCACGTGACTTGCAACTTACAGTTTCAGCGATCGTACACGATACCGGTCGTATTCCATAATCTGTCCGGATACGACACGCATTTCGTGATCAAAGAGTTGACGACAGCGTTCGAGGGACAGATCGACTTGCTGCCGGTGACGAAGGAGCGGTACATATCGTTTACCAAGCACGTAAAGGGACTCGACGCCGCGAACAACGATTGGCAAAGGGGGTTGAAGTTCCGTTTCATCGATTCGCTGAAGTTCTTGGCTGCGAGTCTGGAGAAACTCGCTTCGGACCTTGGCAGAGAACGACTTGCGATTCTACGACGCGAGTTCCAAAACGTTTCAATCTCCTGACCAGGAAGGGCGTCTTCCCGTACGACTACGTGACGTCATACGCCAAACTGAACGACGCGTGTTTACCGTCCCGCGAAGCGTTCTATAACCGGCTGAACGATAGCGCCGCGTCGGAGGCCGATTACGCGTACGCCGCGAACGTGTGGAACTCTTTCCGTGTACCGACATTGGGCGAGTACAGCGATTTGTATTTAAAAACGGACGTATTGTTACTTGCCGACGTATTCGAAAGTTTCCGCACCGACTGTATCGCGAGTTATGACTTGGACCCTGCGCATTATTTCACGCTTCCAAGTTTCACGTGGGGCGCGATGCTGAAGTACACGGGCGTACGGTTAGAGCTTCTGACGGACGTGGACATGTTACTGTTCGTGGAGCGTGGCATACGCGGCGGTCTGAGTCAGTGCTCGCACAGGTACGCGAACGCCAACAACAAACACCTGCCTGCGGGGATGTACGACGAGTCGAAGGCGTCGACGTATCTGATGTACTTCGACGTCAACAACTTGTACGGATGGACGATGTCGCAGGCTATGCCGCAAGGAGGGTTTCGATGGCTGGACGATGCGACAGTGGCCGCGCTAGACGTGTCATCCCTGCCCGACGACGAGGACTCCGAGGGATACCTGTTGGAGGTGGACATCGAATACCCCGAAGAGGTTCATGACGCGCACGCGGACCTACCGTTCTGCCCGGTGCGCGAGCACGCGCCACCCGGTAAACAGACCAAGCTGCTTGCCACGCTCGACGATAAGGAGCGATACGTCGTTCACTATCGCTGCCTGAAACAGTGCGTGCGACACGGTTTACGCGTGGCGCGAATTCATCGGGTGTTACGATTCGATCAGTCGCCTTGGTTGCGCGACTACATTCGATTGAACACCGATTTGAGAACGCGAGCCACGAGTGAGTTTCAGGAGACTCTATATAAATTAATGAACAACGCGGTGTACGGGAAAACAATCGAGAATGTGCGGATTCGCGTAGACGTGCGACTGGTGACGCGGTGGAACGGTCGTTACGGCGCGGAAGCGCTGATCGCGAAGCTGAACTTTCACAGTCGTACGATTTTCTCCGAGGAGTTGGTTGCGATCGAAATGCGCAAACTCAAAGTGAAGTTCGACAAGCCGATATAAGTGGGGATGAGTGTACTGGACGTATCGAAAGAATGCCTGTACGAGTTCCATTACGCGTACATGCGCGCGAAGTTCGGTGATCGGTGCAAGGTCCTGTACACCGACACCGACAGTTTAATGTATAGCGTGGAATGCGATGATGTATACGAAACGATGAAGCGCGACGTCGACCGATTCGACATGAGTGATTACGCGGTGGACAATCCGTACGGTATGCCCCGCGTAAACAATAAGGTGCCGGGACTCATGAAAGACGAGAACAACGGCGTCTTCATGACCGAGTTCGTCGGATTGAGGTCCAAGATGTACGCGACTAGAACGTTTAACGCTGCAGCGGGGCCTACGAACGAGGCTAAAAAAGTGAAGGGTGTGCGGAGACACGTGGTCGCGAACGATATACAATTCGACGATTACATTCGTTGCCTGCACGATCTCACCGAGAAAGAGGTTCGGCAGAACAACATTCGATCGAACCGGCACGATGTGTTTTCCGTGAGTGGGGAAAAGAACGCTCTCAGCCCGTTCGACGATAAGCGGTGTATTTTAGCCGATCGGGTCAGCACCCTTCCGTGGGGGCATTACCGAATCCCCCAGCTCAAGGCCCACGAACACCTCGGGCTTGAGCCCGACGAGTCCCTCGAGCTTGAGCCCGACGAGTCCCTCGAGCTTGAGTCCGACGAGTCCCTCGAGAATCCCGTTGTCTGATTGTACGTTTGTATGATCGTACGTTTGCATGTACATATGTATATACGTTTCGTTGTAAGCGTTTCTTTCTTTCGTTCATACCATTTATCTATTTACGAATATCTGATGTATGTATGTATATAGCGTTGAATATTAAAAAAGTATTTTCTATTCGTGTTAGTATATACGTGTTAGTATATATGTATATATTTTTTCCTTATTTTATTAAAATTAATTGTACGCATATATACGAGAAGAAGGAGAATAATTGAATAAACGGACAATGTATATATATTTATATGTATTTATATGTATTTATTTCAGTAACATAGCGCGTATTTATAATCGTGAATCATAGAATATCCTTGTCGCGTATCCACGAGTTCCGCGACGAATCGAATCCGAACCACTTAACGTACACCTGGTTTCCTTTGCGACGAATAATCTTCTCGACCAGATAGACGTCCGGATTCGCGACCGAATGCAGTTCGTACTCGTAGAATCCACCCGAGATCGGCTCTCCCGCGGAATCGCGTAGAATGTACGTCACCGGGTACGTTCGTTGTACGGTTACGATTTCGAACACCTTCGTCGACCAGTTCGGAGTGTATCCCCTCTCGAAGAGGGTCTTGAACTTGCTCACGCGTACCTTGTCACCGACATTGAATTTCTCGCGTCGTCGAACACCTCTCGATGCGGAAGGGAAGAGGGGCTCATTCGCGGCGAACGACAAACGCGTCGTGGGGGTCACGTCGAAGGGTCGAGCGTTGATCGTTCGATGCTTGCGATGATTGTAGGTGCGTACGAGTGCAGGTAACAGGTCGACCCAGCGATAGGACGCGTTCAAGGAGAATTGTTTCCACATGAGGTTTTTCAGCGTGTGATTCAAACGTTCTACGATCGACGCTTTCATCACGCTGTACGTGGAGTAGTAGTTGATCCCGCGTCTCTTCGCGAATCGTTCGAACTCCGCGTTGTAAAACTCTTTTCCCATGTCGGTTTGTAAATTTCGCGGGCATCTGTCGCTCCGCGGCAACACGGTCGCGAACGCCTCGGTCACGTCGCGTCCGCATTTCGTTTTCACGGGTACGGCCCACGCGTACTTGCTGAACGCATCGATGATCGTCAGTACGTAGTGATATCCTCGATTTTGCTTCGCGTACGGACGCATCTCCACCAAGTCGGCCTGCCATGAATCATCGTAACCGCGAATCGTAACGCTACGCCGTGGGAAATTTCGTCTCGCGGGAGCGTGTAACTCGTTCACTAATCGTACTCGTTCCTTGTTCATGCTTCGCGGGTGGGCGTTAGAAGTAGTACGAGTTCCTCGAGCGTTCGTAAAATGCAATCGGTACGCGTCTTTCGCAAACGACCGTCTTCGTTCGACGATCCGGAGTCATAGCCACTGTCGTCGGGGTCAGGATCGATAATCATCGTCGTCGTCGTCGTCGTAGTCGATCCTCGCTCGCTTTTCGCTGATCCTTTCGTTCGTACAGATCCGTGATCGTTATCGCGGTCGGTGTCGGCGCCGACGTCTCAATCCCCTCGAGTCCGTCTTTCGAGTGATCGAAGCGTCGTTCCATCGCGTTATTTAAATCGTCCTCCAGTCGAGACAATTTCGCCTCAACGATGTCCGACATCGTTCGTTGGACTCGCGTCTCGAGTTGAGATCGTTGATGATCGGCGTCCAGTCGCGCGTTCGCGATAGCCGTTTCGATTTTCCGAGTAAAGTGTTCGTCCACCGCGGCCAATAGTCTCGTCATTGTCATCGCCGTTTCGTTGTTGTTGTTGTTGTTGTTGTCATTGCGTGACGAGGGGCCAAACTTGTTCACCGACATGACGATGCGCACGCCCCGAACACTACTGACGAGACGATCACCGGATCGTTCGATTTAAGATATATATTTGCCCTCGCGAAGTTCCTCCACGATTTCGTTATCGTGACCCGTGTGACCTGCCGCGCGCGATGCCACGGGCAACTCACGTCTATCGACCATTTCGATCGGATCGTCCCAGTACACGTAATCGAGCGCGTTATCGGTGACCGTCATCGATTCGTCGATGGGTAACCCTAGACCATGTCGCGTGCCGCGCCCGCCGCCGCCGCCGCCCCTACCATTGCCCCTAACGCGTCTGATACCCGATGTCCGCACCCCGCCGATCACCGCGGATATGATTTTCTTATATTTGTACCCCCTGTTACCCAGCGTGGGCTTGCTCGGCGAATGGTTTCGCTTATGTGCGTTCGTCGACAACAAGAAGCGTCGGTACGAGTGGAGATCCTTGTTCGTGCACGTCCGATCGTTGGGTATTTGCATGAAAAGCAATTCGTACAAACCCCGAGTCCCCGAGTATCGCGTTCCGTTCACGCGAATGTCATCGCCGTCACCGTCAATGGTGAGCACGGAATCGCCGATCATTAGGTCGTCGTCGGGCCCCAAATATACTGGGTCTCAGGTATTCTCGCGATAAGGGTCCTTTGGCGTTCCGTATATACACTACGATATCATCGACGGGGCTACGCAACGTATCGAAATCGCGAACCTTTGCTGGCGACTCATCACCCCGAATTTTTTCGCCGTCGTCTTCCTTAGACATATTGTGTTGATCGGCGAACGACTCGCGGTTTACTGAGGTCCGCGAGCTACGACGAACTCGTTAAATCCTCTCCGATATCGACCTTCGTACATGGACCTATCCTTATCGATCACCACGAAATCGTATCGTCGACGCCAACATCTCGCGCACAATTCGTTGAACGACTCGAACGTCATGTCTGTGTTCACGTGATCGTTGTACACGCGACGCAAGTTCGTGCCGTCTTGTTTGAACAGCATGAGAAAATTCGCGTTGTCCCTGACCAAATGTTTAGGTATTCTAGCGTACGACTGACACAAATATCGCGTTCTGTTCGTCGCACGCCACGTCGTCGAACACGAAGATCGAATCGGGCCGAGCGTCTCTTGGTGGAACGATCTCAGCGTTGGCGGAGTAGGGAAAGTATTCGATTCCGTCGACGCGCGACAACACCTGCTCGAGATATCGATACTTTGGCTGATGCAACGATTTCGAGTACACGTACACGTTCTCAAAGCGCAAACCGTTCGGACTCTCTAGCATGCTCAAAAGCACGTTCGTTTTTCCGCACCCGGACGGACCGCAAATCACGCCTCGCACGCTGTTCGGCAACAACGGACCGTGTCTGTTCGATCGACTCGCGTCCCTATCGTCCTCGAGCATTCTGTTCGCGGTCACGCGAATAACGTCCGACTGTTTCGCGAATCGCATGTTCGCGTGCGCGTCCATGACGAGGGACGACTATTTATATTCGTGGCACGTGTCGCGCAGGTCACTATCATTGTGATCGGTGGTGCGCGCGTACGCGTTTATTATCGTAGTAGCTATCGCGGTTATTCTAACGCAGGTGTATGGTCGCATCAACGACCGCGGCGTCTCGCGAAGTAGGGAAGAGGAATCTGAAGAAGAAGAAAAATAAGAAGAAAACTGGATCGGGTCTCGCGAACGGTATCATAAACCGCTTACCGTTCGAACTGCACGTTCCGGGGTATCAATTCTGCGGACCGGGAAAGCGTTTGCTAAAGCGATTGGCTCGTGGCGACGAAGGTGTGAATCCCCTGGACGCCGCGTGCCGCGACCACGATATCGCGTACTCTCGTCGAAAGTATTTGGAGGGACGACACGAGGCGGATCGCGCGTTAGCCGAACGAGCGCGAGAACGCGTATTCGCGAACGATGCGACCTTTGGCGAAAAAGCCGCAGCGACTGGAGTGTGGGCAACGATGAAGGCTAAAACTAAACTCGGCATGGGTATGAGAAGGACGAAACGTAAACAGAGAAAGTCTGGAGAGAAACATTCGCAATGACGACATCGCGATCTACGAGTGGCGAAACGCGGGGACTTTCTTCAATTTCTTCCGTTCGTGCTGCCTACTTTATCGGCTATCGGGGCATTGGCCGGTGGAGCGGCTGGAATAACCAATGCGGTCAACGATTCGAAGGCCTCTCGAAAACAGCTCGAAGAAACGTTGTGTCATCATCGGGCGATGGAAGGGCGAGGAATGCATCTGACGCCGTACAAGCGAGGCGCGGGTTTGAATCCTAGACGTCGACGCCAAGGACGACTGCGATCAAAGAAAAAAAAAACGTCGATCGAGTAGCCGCGTGGCGACGGTGGCAGCGATAACGCAACAACCTATGACGAACCTGCAACTAGAGCGCGATTGCGCCAGCGTACCGTTCTTTCGAGGGGTGTTTATGCGCGACACGCTTCCCACGCGCGTACGAACCAACGAATGCGGCATCGCGAATCTGGACGAGAACCGAGGCGCCGGTACGCACTGGGTAGCGTACGCGAAACGGGGGCCGCGAGTACAATACTTTGATAGTTTTGGGAATCTGCGACCACCCGCGGAATTGATCTACTATTTCGGACGCGGTACAACGATCACCTACAATCACGATCGTTTTCAACGTTTCGACGAGATGAATTGCGGTCGCTTATGCATGCAATTTTTACAGCAAAAGTCTATGGAATTATGGCCTATATACTAATACTAATACTAATAATTAAGTATACTAAGATTATGCTGCAATGTATCCATGCGTAATGGCAATCCACATCTTCTATAATAAAGACTCGTAACATCTGATAAATTGCCGAGTATTCTTACGCGCGCGCCACTTCCTCTCTCTCCGTCTCGTGAGTGTAATCTATGATATGTCGTTCACCCTCACGTTAACGAGTCGCAGCAGCGTGCTCACGGTAAACTATTTCCCGCCGATAGATGTGAGCGACGGTCAATACGAATTAGGACTCGCGGACTTGGAGACGTTTCACACGATTCCGAACATCGACTTGAGCAACGATAAATACTATTTCATGGTGAACTATGAAACCGGCAACGACTCCATCGTCGACGCCGCTTACGAACGCATTACGATCCCCCACGGCTCCTACGAATTAGACGCTATCGCCGAGTATCTGTAGCAACGATTGCTCGATCGATATCCTCGAAGACTCGGTAACAACGAGAACGGCGATGACGACAAGTACCCTATAATGCTACGAACTAACAACACCATGAAGAGTGAGCTATACTGCTCGTTCTTCGTAGACTTTACGAAACCAGACAACGTGGGCTCACTGCTAGGATTTTCCCCAAATCGCGTTTTATTGCCGAGAATCTGGCACGAGTCAGACGTACCCGTGAATATTATAAACGTTAAAGTGATCAGAGTAACGTGCAACGTTACTACCGGCGCGTACAGTAACGATAAACCCATACACACGATCCATGAATTTTCGCTTCGCGTGCCGCCGGGATATAAGATATCGGAAACTCCGCGACACGTCATTTACCTGCCGATCGTCGCACGAGCAATACGCGATCTAACGTTGTGCATCGTCGATCAGTACGATCGTCCTATAGATTTCCGTGGGGAAGAAATAACGATTCGTCTGCACGTTCAACGACGTTCGCGCGATAAGTAGCGTGACCGCGCGTGCACGCGCGTGTGCGTAGTATGTTAGTGTTAGATCACACGTACGAATCATCAATCGTCGCTGCCGCTGCTACTCCTGCCGTCTCTGTCTCGTGTCATCGGCACAACCCTACATCGGAAAGCGAAAGTGGAAGTAGAATAAAGACGGGTGGAACGATAAGAAGAGGACCGGTAAGAAGCATAAGAAAGCCGTTGACTCGTCGAAACGCGCGTTTTTTACGATCGCTAGGATTCATCGTCGCCTATTAGACAAGCGGAGAGAGCGACGCGATGTCTATTATTCTGGACGTGGCGAATACGCCAACCTTCGACAATCTTATCACGAAGATTGAGTACCACACGTATAATCCATACGCCAACACGACGTTCGACAATAACGATGAGATAAGAATCCCCATACAGCAGCAAGATCTGTACACGCTCCCGTGCGAAAGTTTTCTCTACGTCGAAGGTCGTGGCACGTTGACGGCGCAGGATGCGAAAAGCCCGGCAACGTCCGCGACCGCGGTTCTCGACAACAATTGTGTAGCGTTCATGTTCGATGAGATTCGATACGAATTGAACGGTATCGAGATCGATCAATGCCGAAATCCCGGGATCACTACCACGTTGAAAAATTACGTTTCATTGTCGGTCGACAGAAGCAAAGCGCTCGCGAATGCCGGTTGGAATCATACCATCGACTACGATAAAGATATTTTTCATTCGGGCTCTTTCAATTTCTGCGTACCCATGAGCATGTTATTAGGATTCTGCGAGGATTACAAACAAATCGTGATGAACGCGCGGCACGAGCTGATCCTTATTCGTTCGCGAGGCGATACGAACGCGATGCATTGTGAGTCTGCCACTGCGAGACCGAAACTAGAGATACACAAGATTCAGTGGCGTATGCCCCACGTCGTTCTGGATGATGTGAATAAACTATCGATGCTGCGTATCCTGGAAAGCGGTCGGCCGATCACGATGAGTTTCCGATCGTGGGCCTTGAACGAGTACCCTTTATTGCAAGCGACAACGAAGCATACGTGGACCGTGAAAACTACGTCGCAAATGGCGACACCTCGACAGGTGATACTCGCCATACAAAATAATCGACAGGGTCGCCCCGATAGACCCTCGAGCAGCTTCGATCCGTGTAATCTCACAAACGTTCGATTGTACCTGAATTCCGTGGTGTATCCGTACGACGACTTGAACTTGTATTTCGATAAGTATAAATACGCGATCCTGTACGATATGTACGCGAAATTCCGTCGATCGTACTACGGTCACGGAGAACCGTTGCTGAACGCGATCGAATTCTTTCAATACGCGCCTATCGCGGTCATAGATTGTTCTAGGCAAAACGAGGCGTTGAAGAGCGCTACGGTGGACGTGCGACTAGAGTTCGAATGCAAAGAAAATGTTCCACCTAATACTACCGTGTACTGTTTCATGATATACAAACGTATAATCGAATACAACCCTTTAACCAACGTGGTACGCAAACTAATATAGTGTGCGTACGTGAACGATTACTACTACTACTAATAATAATACTACTACTACTGCGAATACTACTGCTGTTTTAAAGCGACGATGTCGATGTCAAAGTCCTCAGTTACTGTTTCGCTACCGACATTACTACTTATACGAGTAACGATGTTCGCCGTTGTCGACCTGCAAGGTTTCAAAACCGAAAGTGACTTCGTCGTGAAAGAGATCGCGATTCGCACAAACAACAACAACGACAGCAACAACGGCAGCAGCAGCAGCAATAACGATGAAACGCCGACGATCAGCCACTGGATCATCGAACCGTCATACTTCTGGAATCACCTGAATTCGTTCGAGAAATGTCAAGCGTCCTGGCTCGCGAAGCATCATCACGGGCTCCGCTGGTTGGATGGCTGCGTTCCATACTGGAAACTTCCGGGTCTGCTCGCCACCGCACTCGCGAACACCGACTTCGCCATCGTGAAAGGTGCGGAAAAGAAAACCTGGATACTGTCGCTACTACCGGACATAATCGTCGAGGATATCTGTGATCTGTACAAGCTGAAGGGAAAAATGATCAACAACGCTCGAACCGTTGAGGACGACGGTGGCTACGACGTTGACGATGATTATTGCGGGATCACGCCTTGCACCGTGAACGACTACGATGATACCGACGTTCCTAACCTGAAGTCTATGTCTGCAAAGAATGCTCCACGATGCGCGTTTCACGACAACGCACAGTGGTCTGGGGATATCTACATTTAGCGGCCAAAATTCTGATCATTCTGAAACTTGGTGATTAAGGGTTTTTGCGGTCGCTGATAACGAATTTAGCACCAAAAATTTAAAATCAAAATGGCGGATTCAATATGGTGCGCATTGTGATCTGGAAAGCGGTATTTTATAGCCAAAATTAAAAATCATAGCCGTATTAGAGAAAGAAAGAGAAAAAAGAATCAGACCTAACATTATCTTTGACTTAAAAAAAAATATTAAAAATTATTATACATATAAAATATATACAATACCTCGAGCGTCATTTCTAAAAGTCTGCATAAAATTGAAGATTGCAGGAGATTGCACTTGAAATTTACATGCTCTTGTTAACAATTGTGTAAGCTTTCATGTAAAAAAACATGTGGACGAGCTCAACGACTGGATCGCCCGATTGACCGTTCCAGGCGAGGAGTCATTCACGGCGGATCAACCAGCCACCGTAAAGGAGCTCGACAATGATTTTCGACCACCGAGGATAGATCTTCCGAAGTTCTCTGGAGATCAACTGCAATGGGAAGGCTTCCGTGATCTCTTTCGGCCCCTTGTGCACGAGTCCACACGTCTCTCCAAGGTTCGTAAATTCACTTACCTCAAATCGAGCTTGACCGGGGATGCGGCGAATATGCTCGCGCGGACCACCATCAGCGAGTCGCGGTATGACGGAGCATGGGCGTCGTTGGAACGTCGGTACGGGAACCCGCGCACCCTGTCAGAAGCCCATATGAAACGCCTGATTCATTGCTCCCCCATCTCAAAAGGAACTACCTCCGAACTCAGGAGACTCCTCGATGAATTTCAACAGACCAGAGATTCCTTCGAAGCCCTCGGGAAACCGGTGGCGGCGTGGGACGAATGGATCACGTTTCTGCTGATGGAGAAACTAGACACGACGACGCGGTTATCTTGGGAAGAATCGCGGCTAGATCCAATCGCCTTACCTCTATTTGTCGAACTCGAATCCTTTTTAGAAAGTCGGGTCCACATCCTGACTTCAACCCAAGCACCGGATGCAACTACAAAATCCAAAACAAAAGAGAAGTCTGTGAAAAGTCAATCATCTTCTAAGTCAAAGGCGGTGATGACCGTTAAGACCACTGATACGTTGACGAAATCGAAGCCGCCTCGAGACTGTTCGCTGTGTGCGGGAAAGCATAGTTTAGGGTCGTGTCAAAAATATAAAAAATTAGGCCTATCCGAACGGTTGGCATACGTCAACCAAATGAAAATTTGTCTATTTTGCCTCGGGAACGCCCATGAATCTAGTTGCTGCGCGTTCACCTTCCGCTGTTGAGTGTGCGGCGATAAGCACCATACTACCCTTCACGATGCCTGCCCGACGACAACCGCTGCACAATCCCAGCAGACGGCAACGTTTTCGGATACCACGACCGCGTCATACGCCGTCAGCACACAACGAGCAACACTCTTGGCCACCGCGAGAGTGCAGCTTGAGGCACCCAACGGACGGTGCATTCAGGTGAGCGCGCTTCTGGATCCGGGATCCGAATCATCGTTTATAAGCGAATGGGCCGCTCAAGCCCTCCGACTTCCCCGCCGCGCGGTCCATGTCAAATTGACCGGTTATCAAGGAAGAGACGTCGGCATCGCCAAACATGAGGCGTTGGTAGCTCTTCGATCATGTGTGGACCCCCAGTTCTGTCTGGCCGTTGACGTATTGATTACCAAGACCTTAACGCTAGCCACGCCGTCGCATCCTGTCAAAACGGAGAAGTGGCCTCACGTCGACGGATTACCAATGGCAGATCCTGCCTTCCACCGACCATCCCGTGTCGATATTCTCCTGGGCGCTGATGTGTGTGGAGCCCTCCTCTTCGAAAATCGTTGCGGGCCCGCTGGGACTGCGGACGCCATCCGCACCCCGTTTGGCTGGGCCCTGCTAGGACGGGTCAATTCGGGTTCGCCCGTCAATAAAGGAAGGACGAGCACGCTGCACCTGCATTGCCAGGACCTTCATATGGACCTTCAGAAATTCTGGGAGAGCGAAGAACTGCCAAAGACCCCTCTTCCCACGCCTGAGGAACAGATGTGCGAAACGCTGTTTCAGTCTGCTCATTCTCGCGACTCGCGTGGCAGATACCAGGTTCGATTACCACTCCGCCATGATACAACATGGAATTCAGGGCAGTCGCGTCAGGTCGCGCTCCAAATGCTCCTTTCGGGCGAACGGCGCCAATCCAAAAACCCGATGCTCCGGAGTCATTACACTGAATTCATGTCAGAATATCTCAAACTCGGACATATGGAGGAAGTCGCGGAACCGCTCGCGCAAGATCGGCCTGGATATTACCTTCCGCATCACGCAGTTTGGAAGGAGTCCGGGAACCAGAAGAAAATTCGGGTGGTATTTAATGCCTCCTGTCCGTCGGCCGCCGGGAAATCCCTCAACGATCTTTTGCTGACCGGTCCAAAGTTGCAAGCCGATCTCTGGCTTGTGATTACCCGGTGGAGGTTGTTCCGTGTAGCCTTTTCGGCCGATATGGTTAAAATGTATCGTCAAATACAGGTCCACGCTGAAGACAGAGACTGGTTGAGAATCCTCTGGAGGACAAATCCTGCGGATAGCGTAAGGGAGTTCCGGATGACTACGGTAACCTACGGTACGGCCTCCGCTCCCTATCTGGCACATCGCGTGCTTACCCAGCTGGCGTCGGATGAGGCGGAGCGCTACCCGCTGGGATCTCAGGTACTTCGACGCCATTGCTATGTGGACGACATTTTGGCCGGGGCCGACGACGTCGAGGAAGCCAAAACCGTCCAACATGAAGTTATCGGCATTCTAAACGCGGGAGGATTCCCACTAGACAAGTGGGCAGGTAACCCCCACTGTTTACTTCCACAACCCACCCTGGAAACGAAGGTCTTTCAGGAATCTGACGTGCATGGCGCATTGGGACTCCAATGGCACACGTCCAACGACACACTGTCGATACGAGGACCACCCATCCTACTGGAAGAAGTGGACACCCGCTGGACCAAACGTACCGTCCTCTCCGAAGTCGCGCGGTTGTTCGACCCCCTCGGATGGCTGGCACCGGTGTTGGTCCGTGCCAAAATAATCTTGCAAGATTTGTGGCTCACAGGTGTTGATTGGGATGAAGTCATCGCCACCGAGCTCGCGCAGCGCTGGCTGAAATTACGCAGAGAACTGCGAACGTTGGAGACCATCACCATTCCACGATGGGTTCAATATTCACCGGGGGGGGGGGGGGGGGTCGAACTCGAACTTCACGGATTTTGTGACGCCTCAGAGCGGGCGTACGCTGCCGCCGTGTATCTGCGAGTCCAACGTACCTCAACCGTGCATACCAGCCTCTTGGTAGTCAAAACGAAAGTAGCTCCCGTGAAGTTACTGAGCATTCCACGTTTGGAACTCTGCGGTGCCGTGCTCCTCGCCCGTCTTGTGGCATCCCTAAAACACGGACTCTCGTTAAACGATGTCCCCACCGTTCCATGGTCTGATTCAACGGTGACAGTGGCCTGAATACGGTCACACGCAGCTCGATGGAAACCGTTTGTGGCCCATCGAGTCGCTGAAGTGCAGCGTTTGATACCAGGGTTTCCTTGGAGGCATCTCCGAACCACGGAGAATCCAGCGGATCTGGCTACCAGAGGTATCAACTCTAGTGACCTCCAATCAGCTCGACTTTGGTGGGAAGGACCACAATGGCTCAGTAGGGCGGAAGCAGACTGACCTTCACAGCCCCTCGTGCATGAGTCTCAAGATCTGCCCGAACAACGCACTCAAACGTTGGTGACCCTTCGACCACCAGAGGACGAAGTTGACTCGTTCTTGAGAAGGTTCTCAAAATTGCAACGACTCTTTTGAGTCACTGCCTTTATTCTGCGGTTCATCTCCAATGCTCGAAACCGTACTGCAAGGGCAGTCGGACCATTGTCAATCCAGGAGCACCAGCGGGCACGAGCCGCTATCCTTCAGCTGTGCCAGCGCACCACGTTTGCTGAAGAGCTCGATTCTCTTCAGCGTGGTAAGGGATTAAAATCCACGTCAAGTTTAACCGCTCTTAATCCGTTTTTAGACAGTCATGGAATTCTCCGTGTTGGAGGACGCCTCCATCATGCACCGATCGCCTTAACTCAGAAGCATCCGGTGATCATAGGTCTCAAAACCCATCTGGCCAGACTCATTTGTGAAGAGGCTCATCAGAAAACTCTCCATGGTGGGGTCAACGCTGTCCAGGCCTTCATTCGCCAGCGGTACTGGATCCCTCGCAGCCGATCACTGATCAAACAAGTGCTGCATCATTGTATTCGATGTCTGCGACTGCGGGGAAGCTCGGGTCAACAGCAAATGGGGAGCCTTCCCAGCGAACGATTCCAACCCACGAAGCCCTTTATGCGTACTGGAGTTGATTACGCTGGACCTCTCCAGATCAGTATGGCCAAAGAGAGGGGTCATAAATCCCATAAGGGTTATATCGTTGTGTTTGTCTGTCTGTCCACTAAGGCTGTCCATCTAGATGCCGTTACGGACTTAACGTCAGACGCCTTCCTCGCCGCGTTCCGACGATTCACGGCACGCCGTGGACGATGTGGAGAACTCTGGAGTGACAACGGCACCACATTCCGAGGAGCCGATACGCAGCTGCGTCAGATATTCCAAAGCGCATCGAAATTTCACAGCAATGTCATCGACGAGCTCGGGAACGCTGAGACGACATGGAAGTTCATTCCGCCTTATTCTCCACACTTCGGGGGCCTGTGGGAGGCGGCGGTTAAATCCGCAAAATCACACTTGAAAAGGGTTATAGGCGACGCTACACTCACCTATGAAGAGTTGGCTACGCTCCTCTGCCAAATTGAGGCCTGTCTCAATTCGCGCCCCCTAACCTCACTTTCCGACGATCCACTTGACTTCACTCCTCTCACACCGGGACATTTCCTTGTAGGTGAACCCATCACTGCCGTTTCCGAACCACTACCCACTGGTCCACCACACCGTGAATTATCACGCTGGAAACTGCTCAATAACATGCGTACTCACTTTTGGCACAGATGGAAGACCGAATATCTACACCAACTACAACAAATACCGAAATGGCAACAACACCGCGACAACGTCCAGAAGGGCGAACTTGTCCTAGTGAAGGACGAACTCACCCCACCTACACGCTGGCCGCTCGCCCGTATTCTGGACATTCATCCCGGAGCCGACGGATTGGTTCGAGTTGTGACTCTTCGTACCGCGTTTCGGACGATCACCAGAACGATCTCCAAAATTGTACCGCTTAAGATTCAGTCCGAAACCGATGTCAGTTAAGGTCACCCCAGCGCCATCGTACAGTGTTTCACGGCGGGCGGTGGCGTCGCGTACGTTTAGAGTGTCCGCTGAGGGCGGCCATTGGTGGTCGCGAGTCGCAACTACGCCAATAACCCGCGTTCGATGCCGGCTTCTACTTGACTCACGCGACTCTCTGTATATAGTTCTTGGGTCATGGCCTTTATTCTAGTCCGATTACTTTCACGCGTGTGATTTCGCCGTTCAAATCAACACCGAGGCGGGCGGCATGTTTAAGCGTTTATATTCTTGTAAGATTAATTTTTACAATAAATACGAAGATCGGTGTGGCGACGGCACTGGCGCACCGATGAGCCGTGGCACCCTCCCCTCGCTTCTCGCGGGATTCACGGGTGGACCGAGTAGCTCGGGTCCCGCGGGCTGCGGGCCGGTGGGGGGGGGGCTTCGCTCGGCCGATTAGGCGAGTGCCGAACCGCCTCGCTTCTTCCTGTTCGACCAGTAAAGTGTACACCTCGTGTTCCCTGTTTCGAGTGATCCTTTATATTAGTCAGCGTCGCGGCAGAGTGAGTTCCAGAGTAACTTTATTTTGTCATCGACACATGCATTCATATATTGATCGGTCTCGTTAAGTGATTTGGGGGGGGGGGGTCAATACGTCTAATTTATTTCTTATACGTTACGCTTTCCGGATTTGAGATATTTCCATATAATCGAAAGACTTCCTCGAATTTCGAGGAATTTTCGAAAACAAAACGTTGGCATTAGCACGCGAAACACCAAACAATTAAAATTCATTTATACTCACTCCTTAAACAATCTCGGGAGGCCCCAAAAGTCCCCCTCAAACGCGAGGAAATCTACCTGGGTGGTGAACTCGCGCCATATGCGCCGTTCGAAGCGGATTTTGCTCCTCAATTCGGCGCAAATTCGCCCATCCTGGCGCGCCTCGTATTCTTGATGCTGAAACAAACACACACACACACACACACAACTCGATTAAACCGCCAGCGAATGGTAGGTATACGTATGACAATACAATTTGCACTAAACAACACTTACCAGCAGTTGTATGATCGCGTCACGATCGCCGTCGCGGGCGTGCAGCTCGACGTCGCGGCGGCGCTGAAACAAACGCGCGACTCGATTAAAACATCTTCGATTGGTGTACGCGTATCGGTATACTTTTCATAAAAATGTTACTTACGAGGCGTCCGAGCATGTCCAAATAGCGGTTGCTCCATGACCGCATCGCCATCTCCTGCTGGTACTGCAACAAACGCACGATTAGTTTAAAACACTGTCGAAAGGACTGCGCGTACCAGTACAATTTCATGAAAAATCACTTACAACGGCTATTAATATTCGTTGGCGCTCCTCGCGCCACGCATTACACTTTACGCTGTGCTTGCGCTGAAACAAACGTATAAACTGATTCAAATGTTGTCGAATTGAACACGCGCACCAATTCAATTTCAAAAAGAAAAAAAACTATACTTACGATGCATCGACGCATCTCGTATGAATTCATGTGCGTCATGATGATATTTTGTCCCGTGCGGCGGAGGTCGACGTCCTTATATGCTTTCGATTCTCTAGCCCTGCGCGTCCCAGGGTAGGGGTAGTCGTGGAGTACGCGTGGTGGGGGTGTCCGTATCACAGTTTCTTCTTCGATGATTCGATACTAATTATTCCAGCTTATAGCGAACTTTTATGGTTTGCACTTTTATGGTTCGCACCGCGAATCGTCTCCGACTCTTCTGCGAAACGTGTGCACCTTAAATTTGGCGCGTACGCTATTTGAATCTGCCGCGCGTACCATTTGAATTTGCCGCGCGTACCATTTGAATTTGCCGCGCGCTATTCACATTTCATATTAATGTTTGTGCCATAACACAACCATGATCATCACCACCATTGATACAATATACTCTTGCACATTGGTGTGTACGTGTGCATAAGTCTGTATAAAAGCGACGTTGGTCAGTCTTGCGGACTTCATAACATCACCTACGCTCGAGTGCTAACAAGTATCGTTCGCGTCAATTTCTCCGTCGATCGGTATAATCGTATAGTGCGTATCAAAATGTACAAACGCAGCTTCAACGATTCATCCTGTGCGTCCGACAACGATGGCGGTTGCCGCAATAAACAATTGTTTATTGATAACCAACAACAATCCGATACGAGGTACGTACATATTACTATACAATTTTCACTTACATCGTTCGCTTACTTCTTTCACTGTAAACGAACAAATCATTAATTCCGTGTACACGTTTCTTTACAGTTCAGAATCCGCAACGCCAAAAACATCGAAAACGCTAAAACCATCAAACGTATGGATCCTGGGGCGCGATTACCCTTTAACCTCGACAGCCTATAAAAGACTAACCATTGGAATTCGCATTGGCATGGGTTCGTGCCGTGTCGAGATCACCATAGTCGACAATAAAGGCTGCGAGTTGTGCTTTTCGATGTCAACGTGGAAGCTCCTGCTGCAAAATGGGGTTGACATACTTCAAAGATTACGCGACAACGCAACGTTGCCCCAAATCCTCGTCGTAATTGATCATTTGCGAATCGAATTCACGCGCATGCATAATGATCAACTCGTCAAAATCACCGATAATCGCGTTACCTTGTACATGACGGAAGTCACGATGCGTAAACTATTCGCGTATGAACATTGCATCGATCATATGTTCACCTGGTTGACCGAAAATATATATTCCGTGAGCAGTAAATATACCGCCTTCGTAGACATTCTACGTAGCGCTACCGAACCAACGGATCATGTAAAATTAATTTCCGAAAGCGAATACTTCGAACGGCATTCTTTGATCGATTGTGAATTGTTAGCGTTAGGAATGCAGTCCATGTTGCGCGATGTAAATCACGTACCACTATAGTACGCGTATATATACGTTTTAATAAATGAACGATTTTTACATTAATACCTGTAACGACTCATTTATAATATCCTTTCCTACTAATACACCTGTAACGATTCATTTATAATATCCTTTCGTACTAATACGGCGGGCAATTACTCGTCTGCCAGATGACCAAGAGGCAATCGACATCGTACCGTTTTCTTTGGGAATTTCGACTATGGCACAAACCGCGGAATTGCTCTGTCAGCGGGTGGTAAATGGTAACCTCGAATTGACACATGCCGCTGACTCGTGGAACAATGCAGTCATAAACCGTAACCCTGGTGAGACGATCCGACCGAGCAATCTGGATAGGTTTGCTAGCCAGATGTCTGGTTTTTTTCATCGCTATGTCATCCTTAGAGGTATAGACTTAGCGAATGACAATTGTGTTTTAGGATAGGCAGTATGGGCGGTCCTGACACCGGTCTGCTGTAAATCAGACGCCTTGGGTGTAGGGTTTCCTTAGAGTTCGCTATCGGTTTTAAGAGTTGACGGTTACTCGACGTCTGGGAAAATTCAAGACTTTTCGCCTCGAATGTTATTCTCGCGCGGTTCACAAGTGCCCCCATTGAATCTCTCTCTCTCTCTCTCTCTCTCTCTCTCTCTCTCTCCCTCTCTCTCTCTCTCGCTCTCTCTCTCTTACGCTGTACCTTGTCCTTCCTTCTATACACGCGTCCGATGTGTTACCACGTGTATCGAATTACAGCGTTGGTGATAAGACGACGGCCCCAAACTTTTAAAAATTTTCGAGACTATATCCGAATAATTATCGCTCTACGTTTTCGTTAGCGCATGTTTTCGTTGGCGGATGTTTATACGAGCGCGACGTTGCATTCTTTCGCGAGGCGCTATCTTCAAAATTCCCAGCCCCTGTGACGTCATCCCCCTCACCTACGAACTCAGTACCCCCCGCACCGCCTCGCCCCTCGCCCATCGCGACCGAGAGCGCGGTACCCCCTCCACGCCACGCCCCGCGCCCACGGTACCAACCGCCCCGCCTCACCCCTCGCCATAATTTGGTCCAGAATCGGCATACGCTACCCACTTACAATGGTATATTATAATGTCCCCAGGGCAGAGTGTCGATCGAATCGGGCATCATATACCGCTTGTCGTCGTTTGGGCTTAGAGCGATTTTCGATTCCGAAATGGTGTACACTTTATGCAATTTCGACCGTATGCATGATTGTCTGCGAGACATTTCGATCTCTCTGTGCGCGTAGTCGTCGAAAGTTATCGTCCTGGCTATGACGTTGGTCTTGACGCCTTTGGCCTTTTTCGTATCTTTTTTACCGTCTACGCGGAGTGCATACATTTTCGCTCTAAGACCTACGAATTCGGTCATTATCGCGCCGTTATTTTCGTCCTTCATCAGCCCCGGAACCTTCTTATTTAAGCGCGGCATATTATACGGATTGTCGATGGGATAATCGAATGTGTCAAATCTATCGATATTGTGTTTCATGGTCTCGTAGATATCTTCGCATTTAATGTGATAAATGAGACTGTCTGTGTCGGTGTATAGAACTTTACAATTTTGTCCGTTCAGGGGAGACATGCGTTCGTGGAGAAATTCATACAAACAAATTTTTGATATATCCAGAATGCACATACCCACGTTTATCGGTTTGTTAAATTTCACCTCGAGTTTTCGCAATTCAACGGCTATTAAATTTTCCGAAAAAACACTTCTGCTGTGGAAATTCGGTTTCGCGATCATCGCCTCCGCGCCATATCGCCCTTCCCAATGTGTTAAAAGTTTTACATCCACATGATTTCGCACATTTTCCATAGTTTTACCGAATACCGCGTTATACATCAATTTGTATAAATTCTTTTCAAAATCATTTGTCGCGCTTATTCTAAACCGCTTATTGAGTTCGATGTAATCGCGTAGCCAGGAGGATTGAGTGAATTAAAGCACGCGGTGTATCTTTGTAATACGATGACCGTGACGCGTGCACTGCTGCAGGTTGCAATAATGGATAACGTAACGCTGCTTATCGTATACCGTCGCGAGTAACTTGTCCTGTCCGCTGCCAACTGGTTTGGCACGCGTCGGGCAGAACGGTAGATCTGCATCTGCGTCGTGCAGATGTTGCGGATATTCCAGATCAACCTCGAGAATGTATCCCGTGGGCGACTCGACAGCGATCGAAGACACGTTAAAATTTGCAACATCTCCGACCCATTGAAATTTGGCATGTGGCAGGGGCTGACACATTGCCCATCGATACAAATTATTTACGTCAAAGTACATCAAGTACGATGACTGCTCCGTGGCGTCGTAAGATGATATGTACTTGTTATTGGCAGTTGCGTATCTTCCGGAACATTGACTTAAACCACCGCGTATACTGCGTTCAATAAGCATGACCATATCGACGTCTGTGAGCAATTCGAATGTAATTTTGGTATGTTTTAGCATGGCATCCCACGTGAAACCAGGTAATGTATAATAATGCGCTGAATCTAATCCGTAACTCTGGATACAACTTTCGCGAAAATTTTCAAAAATATCTGCCAATAACAAGACATCTGTTTTCAAATACAAATTGCTGTATTCGCCCAAGGTTCTAATTATTATTATTATTTATTTCAACGGGTAAAGACCCTTTAGTTTACAATTAACAAATAAACAATGTAAAAGAAAAGAAAACAGAAAAAAGCCAGTACATACCTGAACAAACCATGATACAATAAAATAACTGAACTAATGAGCTAATACAATTTGCGTTAGAATTGAAATTAACGGGTGTGTACAAAGACATTCCTGCGAGCCAAATCCCGCAAACGATACTTAAAGGTGGCCAATGTACCGTTAAAAAAATCAACATGCTCGCTAGAACGATTCGCTAATTTACATATTCTATTAATGGAGTTATTCATCCCAAACGACGTACTATGTCCCGATAAGTAAAAAAGAGAAGGCGATCTTAGAGAAACAATAGGCGCATACAGGTTAAGCAGAGCCAAAAAGTCCGCAGAATTGGTGTAGCCGTTAATAATACTGAAAAGGCAAGTCAGATCGAATAGACATCGACGTTGCTCCAACGTGAGAAGACCGCAGACTTCCAGGATAGAACTATATTCATGACATCGGAGTGCCGAACTTAAAAGCCAGCAGTCGTAAGAATTTGTGCTGAACGCGTTCCAATAATGTAATATACTTTTCCTGATAGGGATTCCATACAGGAGACGCGTACAGTAAATGGGGAACGACTAATGCGTTGTACAGGGTGATTAAGGTATCGGGATTAACGAAATCTACCGATGCACGCATAATGAAACCAAGCATTCTAGCCGCTTGATTTCTAATATTATAGTAGTGCTGAGAAAACGATAACGGTGAATCGAAGGTAACTCCGAGGTCCCGAATACTATTGATAGAGTCCACTAAGGCACCATTAAGTGTATACCCAGTACGATGCAAACATTTTTTATGAGAAAAATGTAGTACGTGACACTTGGAGACATTCAATGTCATCTCGGTAGCCCCGCACCAGTCGCAAAGCCTATTCAGATCACCCTGTACAAGATTTACATCCTCGTCAATCGCAATTCTTTTAAATATCTTCAGGTCATCGGCGTAAAGCAGAAAAAGACAATGCTGGAGAACATCGGCAACATCGTTAACGAAAATGTTAAACAATAGAGGACCGAGGTGCGATCCCTGTGGTACGCCAGAAGTGTATTGATAAGTCCTCGAAAAGCTGCCTTTAAATTTGACCTTTTGGTGTCTATTTCTTAAGTAACTCCATAGCCATCCGAGTAACTTGCCTCGGATACCAATAGCATTTAGTTTTCGTAAAAGGACCGAGTGTTTGACAGTGTCAAAGGCTTTACGAAAGTCAGTATAAATAGAGTCAATTTGATAACCATGCTCAAGTTCATTTACAATATAATGATGGTACAATAGAAGATTCGTGGTAGTTGAGCGGCCCAAAACGAAACCATGTTGCTCTTTAATAATGATATTCTTAGTGAGTGCTGATAGCTTGTCCGTAATAATACTTTCGAAAACACGAGGCATGACATTCAAGATACTAACTGGCCTGTAGTTCGAGATATTAGACTTATCGTTTGCCTTGAAAATAGGTGATACAATACTGCCCTTCCACTTTGACGGAAAAATGCCAGATCCCAATGACATGTTGGAAATAATGCACAAGATCCTGGCGATGATGTATTTACATGATTTAAACAAGATAGGTGGAATAATGTCATCACCCGGTCCTTTGTTGACATCAAGAGAGGAAATTTTATGAAAAACGTCGCCAATACTAATGGATAGGCCGGAGACATCAATATCGTGGTTAGAATTGAAAGATTTAGTGCATGGGGTATCACGAACAAATACCGATTGAAAGAAAGACGCAAAGCTATTAGCAATATCCAAACTGTTGTGAAGATACTGACCGTTAAAATGCATCGATTGCGGAAGAGAAACATTTCTATTTCTTGAATTAATAAATTTCCAAAAACTTTTAATGTTAGTTGAAGTCGTCCTTTCAACTCTGCTTACATGTTCAAACCAGCATTTCCTTACGGCAGTTTTGCATTGAGTCCTCAAGGCCGAAAAGCATAAATAATCAGAATATAAATTACTATTTTTATAATTAGTATGCGCTCTTTTCTTCAGGCGAATTAAGTTTCTAACATGGACTGAAAACCATTCAGGGTAAGGCGAGGGCTGGACATAGAATTTCAGAACATGTGCGTTTATGGCATAATTAAGATGTGAATAAAGAAAATCCACGGCTGCATCCGTAGATAATCCGTTTAAACTATTATCCCAGTCTACACTACCCAAATAATTTATGATGGAGCTGAAGTCAGCAAGATTAAAATTGGCCTTCATCGAAAAGGTTGATTGGGACAGTCTCTCAATTCGAGCAGAAATGCAGATGCACAGCGCAGGATGGTAAGAATCACATGTAAGAAAATACTCGGGCGGTATATACACTTTGCACATACTGTCATTGGTAAAAAGCAAGTCCAAAAATGATCCATACATGTTGCATACATCGTTTTTCTGGATAAGGTGCAACATGTTAAAGTATTCACAAATAGTATCAGCTGGTGCGCTCACCTGAGAGACCGTTGACGTATAATTTAAAGTACCCACAACATCCGTAGACCAAACAGTATGATGTAGGTTATAATCACCAACGACGTAAATGTTTGTATTTGGTAGAGATGATGACACATCTGTGACAGTTGAGCAGTGTTTCTCATATAATGTACAATCGGAAGATGGAGAAATATAGACCGCACCAAAAAGATACCATGAGTCCCCAAAACGCACCTTAATAAAAAGTTGTTCAACACATCTCTCCTGGATGTCGATGAGTTGACTAGAGAATTTACCACTGACAGCAATGAGTACACCACCACCACGCGATAAGAGGCTAGTATGAGAGCTCCTGTCCGCTCGATAAATAGTATACCCATGCAGCATTAATTCAGAATCCGGAAAATTCTCAGTAAGCCAAATCTCAACAAAGATGAGAAACGCTAATGCCGAAACGCTGCCAGAGAGTCCCGGCGTGTGCGTAATCGCTCTCGGATACTGTCTCACCCGTTAACGAACTGTAGAATGACTCGCGCGGCGGTAAGCATGGGTCCTGTAGCTTGTTCGCGCAATCAAGGTATTCATACGGAAAGACACCATTTCGCGTCAATAAATTGAAATCTTCCGCGGATAATGTTTCAAATTGGGATCGTAAAATTTTTAATTTATCTGCGCTAAGAAAAGATGCTAATTTGTCAGGACTGGTATTGAGAAATTTGTACAAATCGATGAATTGCAATTTAATACAATTTCGCGAGTCTGATTCAGCCGTATCTTCAACATTTTTTGTGAAAGAAATATACTTTTCTTTAGTTGTGTAATACATCAACGTGACCTTCGAAAGCGGTAGCTATTTCCTCGACAATGAAATGTGAATCGTAGCCGGACAAATTATGAAAAACTATGGGAATGTAAAACGCATTTTTATAATTTAAATTGCACTCCGAATGTGCTGCGCCTCTAAACCGTCCGGATAGATGGCAATGATCGCGAACTCGTATATCGCTAGCCTCGAATGGTTCGTTGCAAATATGGCAATGTGTTGCATTGCGAAATGCCGTCCACTGTTCGTTAGTTATATCCAGCATGGGAACATGACTGGTCAGAACGGGTTAGGCAAAGTTTTCAGTTCGTCGACGAACCATGAAACACAATCCGCGTCGCGGCGACATCGAAACATCGATAGTGATCTATCGTACGAACAATGCATATAATAGCCGATACTATGCACCTTATGTTTCTGGTACGAGTTCAATTTGCGATCCTCCTCACCCCTCCGGCTGTCCTCCGTTTTCTCGATGATGCACTCGAGATTTGCGTACAGCACGAAAGGAAGTCGCTTCTTCCTGCAGTGGTTGTCGAAGCTGAGCAGATTGTTGCCTTCGCTGGGCAGCAGAATGGCACAGTCGTTCATCTGCCCGCAGTCCACTGAATGGGCCTCCAACTTCTCGGTGGATCCAAAATAGTGCATACACCTGTATAAACCCAAAATTTTTTATTTAATTGTTTTGCGGGACATTTCAACATTTCATATGTTTATATACGTACCGATCGCAGATGAATTTCTTTCCATTGTGTCTGCTCAATTGCGTGCTCACCAGCCTGTACAAGTCCTTGATCAGCACGAAGTGCCCCACATTGCCGTGCTCTTGGTTCGGTGTGTAGAGCAGGCTGACGTGCCGATCCCTCTTTTGGCTGGCGAGGCGCAGTGGGAAGACTGTTGGCCCTTTCTTCTCCTCGAAGCTGTACACATTGACGGAGACGTTGTTCAGCCGTTCAAATTTCCCAATCTGCTCCAGAGACATTGGAAATTCAATGCCCTGGAGATTTAGTACTGAAGCATATTCGGGGTATGAACTTGGACGGTCAACGTGACTGTCGGCGGGATGAAGAGCGGCGACCACTGATCGTGCGAAACAGGCGTTGTCCGGGGATTGCACGCTAATCGTCGCTTTCTTCAGCGATATTTCCCGTGGCAACTTGCAGTGACACCCCGCGCGCAGCGGATTGTACTTGTTGACATTGACGGTCAGATTGAGAATTCTCGTCAATGCCCATCCGCTGTCGCGTTCCTAGAACTCTTCCAGCGATGCCAGGGTTGGTTCGATGACACATCGTTGGTACCACTCCTGCAGATCGGATGTATCGAGGAGTTCACAGTTTCGGGTATTGATGCTTTTACAAGCATGCTTGTCACCTGCCACAAATTCGCCGTTGAACACCGTGTTCACTTTGAGGTTTCGATGTTTCCTCAAAGGACCCCGCACATGCTCCAACACAATGGCCGCCGCATCCTGGAGGAAATTGCGCGGTTCGATGTAATTCGAATTTAGCACGGCACCAGTTAATACGCGGCTATCGAACGCAGTGTCTATTTCGCGCCACAAAAGTCCCGTGCTCGAATGTCCGGCACCTTCACGCACGAAACGTCCGCGCAACGAATATTTCAGTCCTTCGAGCTGCGCGATTCGAGCAACTAACGATTGTCGAACGTCGATCGATAATCAAGGACGTTTCACTCGGCTGTGTTCTTCCAAAGATTCGATACATTCGTTGCACCGTTCTTTCCACGCGAGGTATTCTTCGCGTGAAATCAATCGTGCAGATTGATCTCGCAGTTGGCGTTCCACTTGCGCGAATTTTTCCATGATCGTAAATGGAATGTAAATTTAATGTATTATCCGCGCAATGTGTTACAACGATTTGAGGCTTTGTACAGTTTAGAGCGTTTTTATACCCATGCCACGATTTGGTATCTCTGTCTAACTCTTTCGATGTACCTCATCCCTCCGATGCATTGCATGCAAAAACCACGATCCTTCGCGATACCTTCCCAAGCAGTTTCTGCTGATATCGCATAATTCTTTCCATGATTCACGCGTATGACGAATTAGCGCGCAAGATCATCCGACACAGTTTCTGCTGACTCCGCATAATTCTAAGATTCGACGTTCCCAAAAGTATTATATTAAATTCAACACGTATCGAGACTTTTATCCTTGAGAATGGGGATTAAATTACATGCAATCGTGCGATATGCTGCGACATTAAGATTGAAAAACATTCTGGAAAATTGGTAGCTTTAGAATAAAATGTTGCGGTGGGGGAAAGCAATTACGCCTCTATTTAAGCCGGCTCCCGGACGTTATTCCATCAATTGCTCAGCAGCCTCAGTGACTTTGATGAACCAGACAGTGCTACAAAAATTGTTTAATACCATTGATAAATTACTCGTTGGGTGTGCGGATTATTTCGTTCCAATCATGCGACATGATGGTATAGCTCCATGTGGGGAGAATATATATAATGACAGGCAAGGCTTCTTTTCACATATTTTGGAAATTTTTTATGTTTATTCCTGATACGAGCGGACAATATCATAGCTTTAATTGTTCTCTTAGTCCGCGCGGAGGATCCCGTATCATGGTCAGAAGATACACATTAACATCCGTGGGTAGCAAGTATTTGGAAATTGGAATCAACGTAGGACCTATGGCCGATGTAGAAGTTCTTCTCGGTGACAATCATGGGAACAGTCTCATATTACCATGGCATACATGGAATGTGCTATTCGACAGCCATTCATCCATCGAAGAACGTGCACAATTGTCTGAACCAGACTCGATGCGGATTGATGATTTAATGTTGGAATTTGTTCGGATCTTTGATTCACCGATTGTAAAGATGACACGAGCTGATAATACACTGTATTTCAAACCGAATACAGTATCATTTTTATGTAATCTTGAGCCATGTGTAAGCTATGTGTATCCGCGGTTGCATCAAACTGCGGAAGATGTGAGAGTAAAATTTGAATGTTTTGTTAACGTGTTGCAACACAGCGGTGTTGCTTGCGAAACATTAGATACGCGCAGTGCTGCTAAAATCATACGCGATAGCGAATATTACGACGAGGAGTATCTTGTAGATTGCGAACTGGTAGCATGTGCCATCAGTGATATTCTGGCTGGTGCTCGTAGGAAGAAAAATGTTAAATTATTATTATTCTATTTTATATTGTTTTAATTTTAAATATATTTCTTAACCATATATTATGTCTCTATTTTATTTACCCTGCTTCTCTCCTCACCACATACTTTTAAGATTCGACGTTTCAAAATTATTATTATTTCTCTGTGCTGGGGGAAAAAAGTGTCTGTTTGTATGGAATAAAATTTCTGCTGACACCGCATAATTCTATGATCCGCGCCTTCTTCGCGCCGTGAAAATGACGTCATCCCGCACGGCTGTCCCAGGGGATTCAAATTACGCGAGATCGCGCGATATGCTGCGACGTTAAGATTGAAAAAAACATTTTGAAAAGTTTTAGCTTTAGAAGAACTGTGATTATACCACTGCTGTCTCTTTCCCTCTCTCAGAATTTTGCTTTAGAATGCATACGATTATACCACTAAGTAGTGCTATCTCTGTCTAACTCTTTCGATGTACCTCCTTCCTCCAATAGATTGCACGTAAAAAGCCGACATTGCCCGACATCATCCGATGAAAATAAATTATTACACTCGGTATATGTACCATTGAGGAAAGACTAATGTCAGAGAGCTGGCGTTGGGGGAGTTGGTTAAGCGGCTGACTCGTACCGCGGAGTTCTTGTGTTCGAGCACAGACGAGGTATAGGATAGACCTATCACCTTATGGATGATCGTGTCACCATCCAAACTGTGTTACCGACCCATAATTTGAAGACTGAATGTAGTGGCATCTGCTCATGAACAGTGTCTAACTCAGCAAATACTTTGAAATGTGTGAAATGCTGAAAGGTGGGTCGAGTTTGTATACGTGTGACTTGTTTAGAGTGAGTGTTTGACATAGAAGGCAGGCTTTTGCTACATTATGCTTTAGCTCGGTTTGTCAACGACTCACGCGGATTTCTCTCCGAAAATCCATTTTGAAGATCAAGACACTATGGCGCTCAAAAATGATATTTCTTCAAAGCTCGTGCGAGCTATAAATTGCAAGATGACATTGTTTATTAGCACTTTGCGTGTAATAGAACCCTTTCACGTATTGTACCACGCAAAGTATTAAAAATTGAAGCTGTTACTGACATTCCCACAAGTTTCTAATGCACTGTTAATCAGTCTAGTGAAGTAATAATAATCGGATTATATTTGTAATTCTTAAATGCCTCGCAGAAAGTTACATAATGTATGAGTGTCGTGGGGTGCTTTGATGCAACTGCAAATCCAGTTACTTTTCAAACACGCATTGTGAAATAAAATTTTGTCTAGCAATGGACATTGCTATATAATATTATTTCTGGCCTTGACGAATTTCAAGTTAGCTGGGAGTCGGCCGAGCGCGACAAAAACATCAACAACCTCTACCAAAGTCACTACATCGCAGAACGGTGTGCCCTAACAGTTCGACGTTGTCCGCGACAGTGATCGGATCACTGAATATCTGTGCAGTCACGGTGGATATTATTTCGTCATTTCACGATTCCTGCATCAATTCCATCGATTACTGGACTATGTGGAAGGCCCTTTAACAAGATTCTACTGTATTACACTCAGTATCTAGAGGACTATTTTGGAAACACTTTATTCGAGTCCGAACACATTTTCCCCACTGTTGAGAGATGTTTAAAAGCGTGAAGTGCTTTTGTAATCGTGTGCAATGCGATTGTAGAGTCGGTACTTATTTCGCGATAAAGTATTTCGTAGTGCACAGTGGCCCTGCGTGTTAGTAACGTGAACGGGGCCGTAGAATCAGTGTTTTAACGCATCTAGAATTAATTCAGAGCACCGGTGCTCTTATTGCTTCTTCATCGCGAAATTAATGCGACATATTTGTGAGTGTGACACGTTCTATTCGGTACTGACCCTGCAGCTACGGGACATTGGCCTGCGGATCGAATAGCTACTGCTGAAGAGGGATGCTTGTCTGCATGGATAGCAGTGAGACTGTTTGCAACGAACAGTGAGTGATACCTACTTTTTCATTCTTTCAATCTTTCTGCATGCCATCGAACAAAATGATTGCTGTAGCGAGCATAGTGACCACGAATACATACTTAGTAGGTATTCGTGAATAGTAACATTAATGTGTGTGCTTCCAGATGTTTAATACGCGTAGAAACATACAATAAATAAATTTTAAATTCGCGATAGAAGTTTTAATATCGCGTTTTAAACATTCTAAACTACTTAGATTTCTTTAATTTCCTAATCATTCGGGATGCTTAATGTATCGAATACGAGTTAAATTTCTGAAGTGAACTCTTCCGTGTGAGATCTTTTAAATCTTCTCTCTTAACAGTAATTACATTCAAGTCATTAGATTCTCTTAATGAGGCGCGAATGGAAAGCATTAATTTGGTATAATAACATATAATGACAGTCATTGTTGGTACTACCTGCTCAGTATGCTCGCTACTTTTGCTTGACCGTTGCATCTGCTAAATAAAAAGAGACACTAGTGGCAATATTATGAGAAATCAAAAATGCCACATTTGCCATATAATAATAAATGACAGCTGCCAAAGTGGCTGCTATATAGACTTAAATTTCTTTCCCCCTTGCATTAAAATAATTTTAAGCTACTAAACCTAAAATTTTATACATCGCGGAAGAAATTGCACGCGTGCTTAGTTTTAACTAGGTACAGCCCTAGCAGTAAGTCATAGTTTAAGAACTTTAGTCGTAAGACTTTTTCCAAATTTTTCAAAATGCACAAAGCATTGGTCGAACATGGACCAGAAATATTTCGTAGACATGGGTCACTTTGGTAGATATCTCCATGTTGGTGTGCTCGGTTAATTGGTAACGTTTCCCAAGCATTGCGACTCGTAAAACGGTATCAATCCGAAGTGTTTATTCGGCTAAAGATTTTCTTCATGGAATGCTTCTATTTCTCGCGTAAACGTCAACTTGGTGCACAAAATTAGCTTCGATGCATTCCGAGGCGAAAATCCATTTCGACGATCAGGACACTATGGCGCTCAAAAATGGTATTTCATCAAAGTCCGTTTAAGCTACATATTGCAAGATGACATTGTTTATTAATACTTTGCGTGTAGAAGAACCCTTTCACGTATCGTATGCCGAAAGGTATAAAAAATTCACGCTGTTACTAATGCACTGTTTAATCATTCTAGTGAAGTAATAATAATTAGATTCTATTTGCCCCGAGTATTAGTTTATCGCCGACATTGAAATTTATAGTAAAATCTAATTCTTAAAAGCCTCGCAGCGAGTTGCATGATGCATGACTGTCGTGGGGTGCATGGATCCAACTGCAAATTGAGTTACCTTTCAAACCGGCATTGCGAAAAAAAATGTTGTCTAGTCCTGTGAAATACAACTGTTCAGTGTTCAGTGAAGGGTGTGCATGTCATAGTGCATATTATTTCATGATATCTCGTTTCGTGGATTAATTTCGTCGATTACTGGACCATGTGGGAGGTCGCTTAACTAGATTCTAGTATAATTCATCCAGTATGTAGAAAACTTATTGAGGCAACACTTTTTTCGTCTCCTATAACGGGTTCTAACACTTTTCTCTGGTTCTATCATGGGTCTCCAGTATTGGTAGATACACGGAAAGTGTAGTTTGCATAGCTGCAGCTGCTAAAAGTGCAAGTCGTGCAACCAGCGTTGCTAGATAAAATTATTTCCGGCCTTGACGAATTTCAAGTTAGCTGGTAGTCGTTGGAGCGAGACAGAACGTCAACAACCTCTACCAAAGTCGCACCATCGTCGAACGATGTAAGTGTAACCTGTCAGTTTAACTTTACTTGCGACAGTGATCGGATCTCAGTGAACGCGTGTGGATATTATTTCGTGATATCTTGATTCAGGGATTAATTTCGTCGATTACTGGACCATGTGGGAGGTCGCTTAACAAGATTCTAGTATAATTCATCCAGTATGTAGAAGACTTCTTGAGGTAATACTTTTCTCGGCTCCTATCAAGGATCCTAACTGCTTAGGGATATTTAAAAACGTTCAATCTTTTGTGTTTAAAAACATGAGATGGATATGCGTGTTAGTAGTGTCAACACGAGTGTAGAGTTAGTGTTTTTACGCACCTAGAACTATTTAAGACTAAGCACCGGTGCTCAAATTGCTTTTTGATAGTGAAATTAAAGTGACATATTTGTGAGTGTGATACATTCTATTCGGTACTACTGACCTCGGTTTGTGAACCTGCTGAAGAGGTTGCCTCTCTGCATGGATACCAGTGAGACTGTGTTCAACGATCGGTGAGTGGTACATTTTATTTATTTTTTCAATTTTTCTGCATGCTATTGAACAAATGATTGCTGTAGCGAGCACAGTGACCAAGAATACATACTTGGTACTCATGGACCATAACGTTAACGCGCGTGCTTCCAATTGTTTAATGCAGACAAAAGCAATAAATAAATTTCCAATTCGACGTCAAAGTTCTAATAACGCGTTTTAAATATTCCAAATTATTTTTCTTGAATTTACTAATCAAAGCTTGATGCTTTGAATACGAGTTACACTTCTCAAGTTTAATTACATTCGAATAATTAGATTCTCTTAATAAAACGTGAATGGAAAGCATTAATTTATTACGGATTTTCAATTATATAAGTTAAAGTTCTTTTTCATACAAATAATAATAACTAAGATTGACAGTTGATATTTTTACTACTTGGTCACTATGCTCGCTACTTCTACTTTTCTCTCTCCGTACAATATTAAAATCATAATGCACCGACATTAAAAACACTAGTGGCAATGTTACGAGAAATAAAAAATGCCACTATTACCTCCTCGTATCTGGACCTCACATGGTGCATTTATAAAATAATAGTATAATAATAAATGACAGCTGCCAAAGTGGCTGGTGTTTAAACTTAACTTTCTTTCTCCCAAGCATTAAAATGACTTTATGCTACTAAACCTAAAGTTTTATACATCGCAGAAGAATATGTCCGCGTGCTTAGGTTCAACTAGCCATAGTTCTAGCAATAAGTCTTAGCTTAAGAACTTTAGTCATAAGACTTTTTCCAAATTTTCAAAAATGCGCAAATCAGTGGTCGAACATGGACCAGAAATATATTTCGTAGAAATGGGTCACTTTCGTAGGTACCTCCATGTTGGTGTGCTCGAACAATTGGTAACGTTTCCCAAGCATTGCGACTTGCGAAACGGAATCAAAGACTGAAGCCTACGATCTAGGTTAAGGGCCCAGATCGAGCCAAACTTACGTTCAGTGACTTTGGTTCGGTCTCGGCAGCTAATCAGAATTTTATTCTGTTTCAGGTAGGTATTTCTTCGATGGTTTTGCATGACTCGGTGCCCCTGTCACGCATCTCATCGATCTGTTTCCATTCCCTGCTCTTATTTATGTATCTCAACGCTGGTTTTGCATGGTTTATTCTATTTCATGCATTTCTTCGATGGTTTTGCATAATTTGTTCTATTTCATGCATTTCGTCGATGGTATTGCATGATTTATTTTATTTCATGGATTTGTTCAATGCTTTTGTATGATTTCTGTCACTTTGTCATGTATCTCATCGATGGGTCTACGTTCTCAGCATTTTACTTCATGTATCTCGACGATGGTTTTGCATGCTCGTGCGTGCTCATCTATAGGTCGAAATTATCTCGATTGGCACCAACTCACTAAGTTTTTTCTTAATTTTCTTCCAGGCCGACCACATCATTACAAACATAACGTAGTTGATTGTTTGAGCTTTTCTGATTCAGCCCTTCACTGGGAAGAGACTTAATAAAATAACACATTTTAAAAAAAACTAGTGAAAAGTAATATTAATAGTGAAAAGTGATAGTGATAGACGCTCAAAGGGGCCACTCCTTTTTTCTATCAATCTTGAGAATCATTAAGCGCCCAATGTGGCTGCTCGAAATTTTTCTTAATGTCTGAATTGCGTGGCGCTCCATGCGGCTGCCTGGAATTTAGAAGAAATTTTTTGGAACTTGTTTAAATACAAAATGTCTGTTTCAGTAATAGTGTTTGTGATCGCCCGTAATGCGATCGTAGAGTCAGTGTTTTTGCGCAAGTAAAACTAGTCGAGAGCTCCGGTGCTCTAATAGCTTTTTCACCGCGAAAGTAGAGTCATGCACGAGTCCAACTAGAGCTGCTGGGCTGAGGGCTAAAGGGGTGCTGGGCTGAGGGATGCTGAGCTAAGGGGTGCTGAGCTAAAGGGTGCTGGTCAGAAGGGTGCTGGTCTCGGTGTTGCTGGTCAGGGCTTATGAGTTTGCAGAGATGCAGTAGTCTTGATGACAGCGAACGGTTCGTCACTTTATAATTCTTTGAATGTGGGTGCACGCAATAGAATAGGTTTCTGTAGAAAATGTAGCGTAGCCAGCTCTTTCGATTCTGGCCGTTCCAACACAAATACGCGACAAACAGGAGCCCATTTCACATGGTCGGTATTCGTTTCGGGAGCTTTTATGCAATATTTCGTGAATATTGTCTAGGGCGTCTAGGCAGTAGCCTCATGACGTGGCTCTTTTCTAAACCACATTTACCAAATGTTGCAGAAATGTTCCTAAAACGAATGCCAATTATATGAAATGAGCCATTAACCGCTGCACATACGTGTTGGAAAGAGCAGTATCCAATGAGCCGACCATACAAGGTACTCGTAGATAGCGACATGCATGTGTCTGTCTTAAAATCAGAAAATTAAATCAATACAACAGTTGCTCGCGATTTTTACAATTCCGATTAATAATTCGTAAAATAATCGAATCGATCGAGTCGAGTAGAGTCACGTTGAAAAATTTGAAAAGGTTCCAAGTGGAACCAATCTTCCTAGCAACCTTGCAGTCTAGCAAGATCCTTTGTGATCGCGCGTAATGCGATCGTAGAGTCCCCGCTTTTTTCGCGTCTATCTACGTATTTTGCAGAGCACTGCGGCTCTTAATTAGAGTAGTACTACCGTGAATTTGGAGTCAAATTTTTGCGTATCTGTGACTTGTCCAGAGCACCGAAGCTCCAGTTGAAAGGACCGTATTCAAAAACCCTATAAAAGTACCCAAAACGGATTTGCCTAAAGTTTTGCACATTAATAAATTGATATTCGGGTGATCGATTCCATCCCTTACATTTGCCGCAGGACCACAGGAAGGGGAGGGGGAGGGGGTCAAAGTGCGCTGGCTACCAAACGCATCGAAAGTCATAACTTTTGACTAAATCAACATATCGAGATGCGACTGGAGCCAAAAAATCACAAAAACATCAAGCTTTCTAATGATATAAGTTTTATATATCATATATATTTTTTTAAATATATTTTACGCGTTTTTTCGGTTTGCTCGTGTGCAGAAAATTCAAAAAAATTGCATTTCCCAAAAAAAGTATCGTCTGATTTTAATCAAAAACTCAGTATTTGCAGCTTATTTTGTGCCCTTTCAGGTGGTATGCGTCAAAACTTGGGGAAATGTTTCGTTTTTGAAATATAACATCAAGCATGCAGAGAAGTGTGTGTGCGCGGTGAAGTATTTGAGCTAGATGCATGTCCTATACAGGAACTAATTCTTTCATCGATCTGAAAGTGTATTATCTGCTTATAAACTACATAAACTATATGATTCCACCGAGTTTAATTAGTTCGTAAGCGTGAAATGTTTTTTTATTGTCTTACAACATATATGCGTGCGCATTCACATTACTTACGTTACTCATCGTCCTCCTCATCCTCGTCTGTATCCTCGGATGTTGGTTTGATGTACGGAAAATTCTGATTTAAGAAGCCTGCTGGTGTTGAAGCCTGATCCATGTAAAGACCAAATCCCAAATACCAAATAATTGCTAGTACATGGGCGCAGCAGCCAACAGTCCTTGCGCCATTTCGGCACTGACAGTAGTATGATACTACAGATTCGGGTGCAGACAATGCAGTATCAATTAAGATGAAAATGCAATATACTTTCTGTGCACTATGCCGAGATTGTAGTTTAGCTTTAATAAATATCGGTGATTGAATATTAAGATTATAGGTCTGGAAGTTCGGAAGATAGTTTTCTTTGCTGACGAGGAATTCATATTTTCCCGCAAATAGGTGGTCTGCAATGTAGGATCTAGCAAGGCTCAACTGGTAAGTGCTTGTAAATTGTTTCAGATTTTGTAACGTCCATGCTGGGAAATCATTGTAATGTTGTGATGACATGGTTTCGAAATTCTTTATTTTCCTAGCTAAACCTTCCTGTTCCACTATATTTTGCATGATATTGGGGGTATTTAAGTTTGTTAATATTAATGAGGCCATTTCCGGTTCGTCGTGGTCACTGTACATACGTCTAAAATATACATTATGAATAGCAGCAGCAATCTTGAAATCTTCGAATAATTTTGGCACATATTCTGAGGCTATAGTGTTTTTGAAGAATTTAACCACCCATCTTTGCTTTGTACATAGTCGACTTTCATTTGCTTCTTCTGTCGATAATTGTTTTTTACCGTGTGGTAGAAGAGCAGGGATTAGGACTTTAAATTTTTTTCCAATAGTTTGTCCTTGATGTACGAAAATCCTCTGTCTAATATGAAAACGTCACCAGATTTAAAAAATTGCTGAAACCAATCAGTATTCATTATGTATCTGAGAATGTCTGCATCAGAAACTGTAGCAGCCCAAAGTCGGTCGGGTCCAAAAATGTCTATTATGTAGCCATTAGTGGTCACTGCGACCATTGGTTTCAAAAAGTTCCGCTTCTTTTGCCCACTATACGTTACTCGTTGGAAGCGATAATTAGTACTTTTATTCAGGTAAACGTAAGTACCGTTCCACACGGTGATTAATCTATCTTCGCTTTCTTCAATGTCATTTAAATGGCGAGCAATGGCTGAAGTCTCTTCCTTTATTTTATCTCGTGTTATATTATTTAAATAACTAGGTACGAATTTTGATGAAATAGTTTCTCTTGTAGAAGAAATAATACGACTTATTGTCGCTTGTGATAAGTGCATAATAGATCCGATTTCCGCTTGGGATGAACCACGATATAAATGCATTAAGTATATTCCAAGTTTATATTTCGACGCGGCATATTCACTTTTTGTAAAACAATGTTGGGTCATATTAGAAAGTTGTGTCTTATCTAGACCTGTCCAGGTCTGCGTTTCTTCATCATTCATATTGTCAAAGAAACTATGTTGTGAAGTCTTCGCCTTCTTTTCTGCAATACTGTAATTACGAAGACGATCGATTAAGGTAACAATTTCAGTAACTGATAACGCGGTTTCCTCGTTTAGTGTATCGTTTTCAAACTTGAGGATTGTTGCAGAGTCGATGTTTCCATCTTTAATGTGGCGTTTACAACACACAGAACGTTCATGAATTATAATGCGGTAATTAACAAGAACTTCTGTTCTTATTTGCTTGTTAATATAACATAAGTTCTGTTTGTCTACACTTTTACAGCCGAAGACGCATCGGGAGCGGCACTTAGGTGTACATTTTATTGGTAACGTTGTCGTACTTGAGGAACCTGCATCTGCAGTATCACTTTCGCTGCTTACATCAACATTAGCCTCTTGTGACGTATTCTCATTCTCATTATTAGGATCGTTAAACGAAGATTCGACGAAACACTTTCCACACACTATTCGATTGTCTTTTACTTTCTTTTCTTTTTTTGATTTTTTGGCAAGCGAAATGCCACACATCTCACACTTAATCGAACTCATTGCTGCTTATTGTACGTAGACTATTTTCAGCTGCACCATTTACATTGTTGCTTATAACACTAACACTACTATTTACACTACTATTTGTACCACTGTTTACACTATTGTTTACAACACAATTTAATAATATTATAATATTACTTATACTAAAACAAGCGACGTCTGCGACCAAGACTTCGAATTCGGTTAAAAGCACGACAGAAATTCACGCTATGCCGACCAAAATGCATCTAATGCTCGGAGTTCAACTCTGCAAACACTGATGCGGATTGTATAAACACTGTTAGGAACGCATAGCCCTAAGAGTGGGAAATGTGAAAATAAACAATCCACGTGCCACAGCGCCCCGAATCAAAGTATCAGATAACGGCGGCGAACGCGTTTTCCAGCTTAATCGTATCTTACAATAACACTGTTGTCACTCAAATTGCACGCGTTTTCAGATTCTCTATACGATTCAGATACACCTATTTGCGGGAAAATATGAATTCCTCGTCAGCAAAGAAAACTATCTTCCGAACTTCCAGAGCTATAATCTTAATATTCAATCAGCGATATTTATTAAAGCTAAACTACAATCTCGGCATAGTGCACAGAAAGTATATTGCATTTTCATCTTAATTGATACTGCATTGTCTGCACCCGAATCTGTAGTATCATACTACTGTCAGTGCCGAAATGGCGCAAGGACTGTTGGCTGCTGCGCCCATGTACTAGCAATTATTTGGTATTTGGGATTTGGTCTTTACATGGATCAGGCTTCAACACCAGCAGGCTTCTTAAATCAGAATTTTCCGTACATCAAACCAACATCCGAGGATACAGACGAGGATGAGGAGGACGATGAGTAACGTAAGTAATGTGAATGCGCACGCATATATGTTGTAAGACAATAAAAAAACATTTCACGCTTACGAACTAATTAAACTCGGTGGAATCATATAGTTTATGTAGTTTATAAGCAGATAATACACTTTCAGATCGATGAAAGAATTAGTTCCTGTATAGGACATGCATCTAGCTCAAATACTTCACCGCGCACACACACTTCTCTGCATGCTTGATGTTATATTTCAAAAACGAAACATTTCCCCAAGTTTTGACGCATACCACCTGAAAGGGCACAAAATAAGCTGCAAATACTGAGTTTTTGATTAAAATCAGACGATACTTTTTTTGGGAAATGCAATTTTTTTGAATTTTCTGCACACGAGCAAACCGAAAAAACGCGTAAAATATATTTAAAAAAATATATATGATATATAAAACTTATATCATTAGAAAGCTTGATGTTTTTGTGATTTTTTGGCTCCAGTCGCGTCTCGATATGTTGATTTAGTCAAAAGTTATGACTTTCGATGCGTTTGGTAGCCAGCGCACTTTGACCCCCTCCCCCTCCCCTTCCTGTGGTCCTGCGGCAAATGTAAGGGATGGAATCGATCACCCGAATATCAATTTATTAATGTGCAAAACTTTAGGCAAATCCGTTTTGGGTACTTTTATAGGGTTCTTGAATACGGTCCTTTCTTCGCGAAAGTAGAGCCACTTTTTTGCGCGTGTAAAGTTCGTCCAGAGCACCGGCGCTCTAATTGTTTTTTTTTTATCGCAGAAGTAGAGTCAAGGTTTCGCTTAGCTTCAATTTTCAGCGTAGACTTACCAATGAGATTCTAGGCCCTAGAGAGGGCCTGTCGTGGGCCCTGAAGAAGACCCAAGACATGGGCCCTAGAGAGGGTCCAAACGGGGGGCCCTAGAGATTGGGCCCAAAGCATGGGCCTTAGAGAAGACCTGCAGCATAGTCCCTAGAGGGGGTCTAGGGTCACCACGCTAGCTTGGAAGATAGCGATGATGACTGGGTGGACCGTATTCGCTGACCGGTGAGTCATATTTTGTACTTGCATGCGATAGTAGACACGAGTACCTTGTATTCCTGGATAGCAATCTTTGTGCGTGCAATTTTGGAACGGTAAGCATCCTACCTAATTGCACGCAAAAAGACTTTGCCCAACGAGTCCATTCCGAGAGCAAGGAATGTAAAATAATTGAAATGGCGCGTTTAAAATACAAGAGGGCCAAATGTTGCTGCTCCTTTTTAATAAAATAACACATTTAAAAAAAAACTAGTGAACAGTAATAGTGATATTGATAGTGATAGTGAAAAGTGATCGTGACAGAAGACATCTAAGGAAGCCTAGGCTAATTTATTATAGTTGAAGTATTTAAGGCCCCATGTAAAATCGCCAAGTAGTCACAGAATTTTATTAGCATTGTTGCTCGTTGGCTGGCTCCTTATCTCTGATGAGGAAGTCACCGTTGCTTCCGTTTGCGGAAGCAAGTGACTGAGCATGGAATTGGTATGGGTAGATCAGTTTCATCCCCTGGTGTTCTTGCCGAAAGGGAAAAGTTTCGGGCATAGGGGGTGTACCTTTTGGTAAACTGCCTGCGTAAGTCACCCGGGCCGATTACCCAATCTCCGCGTAAAGGCGGCTTGAGTCAGGTCAAGTATTTGCTCCTGACGAGTCGCATCGGAGGAACAGGAGTCGCCAGGGAGACGCCGAGCGCTTTTCCCTTTCGACTTGGACAGCAGGGTGGTAGGAACTGCGCCATCCAATACTCTTTTCATGCTCACCCGTAGTCTTTCCTTCTTAGCTGAATTTATTTCAATCGAGTGATTGCTTGACAGTTCTCTAGATTCTATATCTAAACCGAAGGGATCGATGGAGCTTTGTTTCCATCCATCTCTTTGGTTTAGTAGGTTAAGGGTTTCATGTACAGGGAGATCGATGGAAGTTTGATTCCATCCATCTCTCTACGGGTCTCCAAGTGCAGCAACCTCCTCGCGGTGAGACCTGGTAATCGGTCAGAACCGAGCCGATAGCTGTGATTGTCAAATATTCTAATTAGATATAAGAATTGCTTTAGTTGTAAGACTTTTTACAAATTTTTCAAAATGCACAAAGCATTGGTCGAACATGGACCAGAAATATATTTCATAGAAATGGGTCACTTTCGTAGGTACCTCCTTGTTGGTGTGCTCAGACAATTGGTAACGTTTCCCAAGCATTGCGACTTGCGAAACGGAATTAAAGACCGAAGCGTACGATTTACGTTAAGTGCCCAGATCGAGCCAAATTTTATTCTGTTTCAGGTAGATATTTCTTCGATGGTTTTGTATGACTCGGTGCCCTTGTCATGCATCTCATCAATCTGTTTCTATTTCCAGCTCTCAGTAGTTGACTGTTTCAGCTTTGCAGGTTCACCGTGGGGAAGGGAGTTGATGAAATAATATATTTAAACCGAAACGAGTAACAAGTGATGGTGAAAAGTGATGGTGAAAGAAGCCATCCAAGGAAACGTAGGTTAATTTATTATACCATAAAGTATTTAAGGCCCCGTGTAAAATCGCCCAGTAGTCACTGAATTTTATTAGCTTTGTTGCTCGTTTGCTGGCTCCTCATCCCCGGTGAAGAGGTGGCCGCTGCTTCCGTTTCCGGAAGCAAGCGACTGAGCATGGAATTAGTATGGGTGGATCAGTTTTTGATCCCCTGGTGTTCTTGTCGAAAGGGAAAAGTTTCGGACGTAGGGGGTGTACCTTTTGGTACACTGCCTGCGTAAGTCACCCGGGCCGATTACCCAATCTCCGCGTAAAACGGCTTGAGTCAGGTCAAGTGTTTGCTCCTGTCGAGTCGCATCGGAGCTAGAGGAATCGTATGGGAGACGCCAAGCGCTTTTCCGTGAGTAGTGTAATTATTGTCACAGACGAGGTATAGATAAATAAACCAGAATAGGACAGAAAGGTTAAAAGGCGAATGTGACATCGTTTTATTTTCATCCTCTTTGTGTTCATAAGACGATGTTTAAATTGTTACTCTAACAGAAACATTTGTAAATCGCGGGCTCCGACTCTCAAAAAATTACCTACTTTTACCTGTGCCGAATTCTAGTTCCTACCACGCGTAGCGTTACAATCTGTTTCGAGACTTGACCGGGAACGTTGCATGCGACATTAAAATGGAAAGGGGGTCTTAGGAACCCCCAAACCGGTGACAGAAAAGTACATTGGTTGATAGGTCTATCCTATACCTCGTCTGTGATTTTACCCGTGTTGAATTCTAATTCCTATGTGTAGCCTGTGGCAGCTTGCGTTTGGTTATTCGACTTTGAATGTAATTACTAACCTTAAGGGGGTAGACACGTCACGTGACCCGGCCGATTTGGAAGGTCGGTATTACAGCAGGTTTTTCCTGCACAGAAATGGCAATACCGATAGATACGCGGCTGCCTGGTGAACACGAGAGGGAGCTGTTAACTATTTCCATATTCTATTCTGAATGTGGAAAGAAATCCTCAGCGTTTGCGTTGTACTGGTAAAAATTTAAACGGAAAGTCCGCTGGTAGTGCAAACGTAGAAAAATTTACTGTACATTTTAATTACTTGAAATGTGCTTATGCTACAATATGCTACGTTGGCAGTAAGGAACTATAAGTGAAAAGAAAAAAATAGATGATGAGGGGATGCACCCAGAAAATGAAGTTTCTTAGCATTTTTTAATTAGCAAAACACTGAAGTAGAACCTGACAGTTATATACATATTATAAGATAATTAAACGTCCTATGCAGAAAGCAGTTATTGAACAAACATTACACATCAAATTGTGTTGGTGCAATAGTGACTTTAGAATGCAATTGCTTACTCAATAGCATCGATTATACAGGAACATAATTTGTTTATTTTTCATCGTATCAATATGAACGTGACACCTATGCATTCCTGGCATTCTCCCGATTAAATTGGCAGAAAATAATTTAAATTAGACTATTTTTAACGAAACGGGCTTTCAATTCTGCAAATAAATTTTTCACGTAATTTCCTCAATTATGGTCCGAATTATATCATTCATGGGTCCAATTTGATCGAGAAAACATAAAGAATCAATTGCCGTCACTTTCGCAAAGATCTGATTAGAAATTGCAGAACTTCAGATTCGTCACTGCTTAGTGTGCAACATTGTATAGCCCCGCTGGTTTCGAGCGTGGAAGCCCACGAAACTCAACGAGACACATGCTAGACTCTAGCTAGAGAATCACCCCGTATAAATGCTAAGAAACGATAGTGTGAAGTGGCGCGCGTTTCAACTGTACATTGACAATATCGTAGATTCTAGGGCGTAGAATATTAGCTCCGTATTACGTGGTTCTTCAGCAGAATACTGCATTATTGAATTAAAAAATAAATGAATTGGTCAATTAGTTAAAATAATTGAACTGTGCATGATTTTAATGGCGCCTAATTTAATTCCACTTCCAAACTGAATTACTAATTGTAATTAAAAAAATACTTTTTGGCTTGCAACATGAAGCTGCGCACGCAAATGGTTGGGCTTGGATTATCGGGAAAGACCTACCCACCCCACCGTTTTGCTTTCTCGCTGCGAACGAGGACCTTCGGGCCCCAGTAGACCACCCGTTGACAGCCGAGAGCAATAAAACCGACGGGCCAGATAATATGTTCATGTTTTTGGTAACTGTTGATGAAAGTATTACCAATGGAGTTTTTAGGGTTTCTCGATGAAAATGATGCCAAACATGGAGCAATTCGATCCATTTTTAGTGAACGTAATGTGTGTCCTAAATCATGTATTCATAAAAAAAAATAGACCGAATTGCTTCGCGTCGCGACTCATTTTTGTGGACAAAAATTCACCAATCCATCGGTGGTAACACTCTTATCAAGGTGTAATGAGAAATATGAACATTTGCATATTCAGCACTGGATGACTCAAGTCGCCGTCGACCAAGGGTCTCTCGCTGGTGCGCTATTTCACTCGCACTCGGTTTACGTCGTTCAGTCTCCTTGTCATGCGACTTGCTGAGTTTCGTGGGTATCGACGCTCGAAATCAGCGGGGCTATACAATGTTGCACACTAAGCAGTGACGAATCTGAAGTTCTGCAATTTCTAATCAAATCCTTGCGAAAGCGACTGTAAGAATAAATAAAGGTCAATGTAAAGCTAAGCCAATACTGATGGAATTATCATATATTCTTCACAGAATATAGCTTGGGCCCCAATCGTCTGTCCGTTTCAAAGACTCAGTGGAGACTGCCCGTCTGTTCAAATCACGGGCCCAGTTGTTTATAGGAACAGTAGACAACTGGCGAGGGCATCGCTATTTCGGGGTGGTCGCCGTAGCCGTGGCAGCGTAAGCAGATCCACGATGCCTCGACCAGCCTTCTCCGCTCAGCGCCGAATTATCTTACATGACGTCAATCGATTCCTTATGTTTTCTTGATCAAATTGGCCCCATAAATGATATAATTCGGACCATAATTAAAGAAATTACGTGAAAAATTTGATTGCAGAATTGAAAGCCCGTTTCGTTAAAAATAGTCCGATTCAAATTATTTTCTGTCAATTTAATCGGGAGAATGACAGGAATCCATTTGTGTCACTTTCATATTGTTAAGATGAAAAATAAACAAATTCTGTTTCTATATAATCGATGACACATCACCGAGCAACGGCCATCTCGCGCGGACTCGGGCCACAAAGATTCTCGTCGGTTATTCGAGCTTCTAAGGTCGTATTCAGATATATTGGCCAGTGAGTTTCGTAACGTGTATTCTCCCACCATACCGTTTGCCTTCCTCGGTGCTCCTTTTCTCAACGTTTTCTGACTCGCTCTTGTTCCATCTCGCTCTCGCCTTCGCAGAACAAGAGTGCGCCAGAAGTGGCGGGGATAGCGCCAAGCTTCTGGCGTGTATAGGCCAAACTGAGCTGTCATCGTAGAAATACATACATCAGAATAAGTGTAGCTTAATGCTCCGAAAAAATTCAGGAGCTTTATTGGTCAGAACATTTATTCTTTCTCGATAGCTTCATCTCGTATTGGTCTACACATAGCTTCGTCACGCACACAACTACTACGCTAACAATAAGAATAAATAACAGCCACACGGCTATGTTCAGACGCAGCCGAGCAGCATTCCCGTTACCCCACCATACCCTTCGGTAGCCAAGGAACTCCAACTGACAAATCCACGATCGTCAGATGGTGGTGGCTGATTTCTCCTCGATCAGAGTTCGTGAAAACGAATCGACCGGCCAATATATCTGAATACGTCCTTAGGATAAAGAAACAATGAAAGATGAACAACTATGCGAAGTCCAAGATGAAAGGCCTTCGAATAAACAAAGGAAACTAATAAATACCCAAAGCTAAATAGAATTTTAGATTTAGGGTACACACACCCTCCCCCAAACCCCGTGTCGATCGGCCACTGGGGCCATTTGGAAGTATATTATTTCATTTAAATAATGTCCATCTCTGCATAAAATCGTAAAGAATTATAAAAAAAAATCAAGGAGTCAACTGTTGACCGATTTGGAGAATATACAATAGTCGGAAGAATAATAATAAAAACAATAATTGCAAATAATTGGTGTAACTTTCACATTCTGAAAATATGATATCAGTAAATCAATATTTCCAGTATTAGTAAAAAAGTTCCAATCTCTCTTTTTTTATTTTAAATAATGTAGCCATATAATTATAACATAAATTTGACAGCGATTTCAAGTGATGTATGTGTTACAGTAAAAACATTAATTTAGTAAATGTATACAGTTCCCAGCAGTTCATGTATGCCTAAAATGCATATAACCTAACCTACAATCGTGCAAAAATACATACATTGACTGTATCACGCTTTTACTGTGGCACATGTATCCAGCTAACGCTTCAGTTTTGCTATGATTCCACGTTGGCAGTCCTCCCGAGTAGGCGCCATCTCGTATCCACTAGCTGAACTAAATTTGTCACGCGACTTGCTCTGTATTATCGCCAATATGGCGGAACTCGTATTGGGGAATGCAGTCACGGGAATACATTATTTGCCCTTATATGAGCAGATTTTGGGCTGGGTGAGGTCTCATTCGAAAGAGGAAGGTTCAGTGCAGCGCGCTCAAGTCATCGTTTGAGTCACAAAATTCTTTTAGTGACCTAAAAGTACTTGGATTCTTGCGCGTGTGTTTTGTCGACTTTTGCTCTACTTTCAACACTCATATTATTAGATATCAACACAATCTCGTCGAACCATGACTTGAGCGCGCTGCACTGAACCTTCCTCTTTCGAATGAGACCTCGTCCAGCCCAAAATTCGCTCATATAAGGACGAATAATGTATTCTACAAAACCCATGTTTCGGGCCAGATTGTGTCGGTATACAGAGCGCTGCATTACCCGTGTCTACCCCCTTAAATCCGTTTTTTATGTTACTAAGTTATGATGTTCTTATGTCGGAGGACTGTTTACTATCAATTCCACGAGATGAAATACAAAATTTCAAAACTCAAATTTTTGCTTTTTGAACACGTGCCGCGAAACTGTGCGACAGTTTGTGCCACGCTCCTTCCTTACCGACAGTTTGTACCACGCTCCAGAGTAGCACTTCACCCGCGGTTTCTCCTCGATGCACTTCGGTATCGGTTCGATATCAATTCGATATCGATTCGATAATATCAGTTCTCGCGCTATACCCCCACCACTCCGTCATCTCTATGACGTCATCCGCCGCCCGCCCGCGACGCCCCCCCCCCAAAAAAAACAAATTTCGAAAATTTTCAAACTCAAATTTGGATTTCAAGGTCAGGGGAAATTCTTATCATGACCTTGAAACTCAAATTTAGGTTAGAATCTATTGCTATACTACTCGTCGTTATCGTCGACGCGAAGTACGGAATCACCGATCCTGAGGTTTTTATCGTCGCCCAGGTACACGCCGTACACGTTATCGATTCGTTTTTTGGTGTCGGTGAAGAACAATCGCAGGTATTCTCGCGACAACGGCGCGACAGCGTTTCGTCGATACACCGCGAGATCGTCCACGGCTACGCTACGCTCCGCGATCCGTTCGTCCTTCTTCTTTTCCTCCTCCTTAACCAGCTCTTGTTCCTCGGTTGTTTCGTAGTCTTCGGTGTCATCCGTGTCGGTATTGTCGTTGCCATCGCTCGAATCCGGAAGCGGAGTCGTTTCGGGTCGTTTCTTCGCTTCGCGGGTGGACGGAGTAAAGGATAAGCCTCTCTTCTTCAACTGTTGCTCGTGTTTGATCTTCCCGAGTGGAGCTGGCGACGCCGTTTTCAGCAGGGACGTGTTCTCGACCAAGTTTGGCAGCGGCTCGACGATGGGACGCGTGCTCTTCTCCAGAGCCGTTTCCGCAGCCATTTTACCGATTTTCAGAGCCAGGTATTTCCGTCGTATGGCGTCGCTGGTTCTGGCACTCTCCTCTTTCGTCTCGACGTCCTTCGTCGGTAGTTGTCGTTTCGATCCTTTTCGCCGCTGGTACCGTCGCGGTTGTTGGTGTACGCGACCCGCTTCGGCGTCGCTCATCGTCGGTGGTTCATTAACCATTCCGTGTTGCTCGATGAACGACTCGCGACCTCCTGATGTCCTCGAGTTACGAGGAACTCGTTAAATCCTTGTCGATATCGACCATCGTACATGGGACTGTCCTTGTCGATGACCGCGAAGTCGTACCGCCGTCGCCAACACCTCGCGCACAAGTCGCTGAACACGTCGAACGTCATGTCCGTGTTCACGTGGTCGTTGCACACGCGCCACAAGTTCGTTCCGTCCTGTTTGAACAGCACGAGAAAATTCGCGTTGTCCCTGATCAGGTGTTTCGATATCCTCTTGTACCATTGACACAAGTAGAAACAGTCGACGTTCACGTGTCGCCCCATGGAGAAGTACTCTCACATCGCGTTCTGGTCGCCGCACGCCACGTCGTCGAACACGAAGATCGAATCGGGCAGAGCGTCGCTCGGCGGCACGATCCGATCAGTGTCCGAGTAGGGAAAGTATCCGATCCCGTCTACGCGCGACAACAACCGTTCCAGATATCGATACTTTGGTTGCTGCAACGATTTCGAGTACACGTACACGTTCTCGAAACACAGACCGTTCGGACTCTCCAGCAGACTGAGGAGCACGTTGGTTTTTCCGCAACCGGACGGACCGCATATCACAGCTTGCACGCTATTCGGCAACAACAAACCGTGTCTACGAGATCGAGCACCGCTTTCCTCCAGATCCACGCGTCTGTTCGCGGTCACGTGAATAGCGTCGTGTTGTTTCGCGAAACTCATGATCTCGTTGTTGCGTGTGCGCTTTCGCGTGCGACAAGCGTGCTATTTATACCTTCGGCACACGTGTAGCTGATCAGTATCGATGTATTCGTGGAAGCGATCGGTAGCGATCGTTATCGAGTAAGTACGCGGCGTATCTGGAGCGGAATATTCGACCGCGTGTATGGTCGCGATAGCAACGACGAAGAGGAAGAGTAAGAGGACGAAGATCGGATCGGGTCTCGTGAACAGTATCATAAACCGTTTACCGTTCGAGTTACACGTTCCGGGTTATCAGTTTTGCAGACCGGGAACGCGGCTGCGGATGCGATTGGCTCGCGGCGACGAACGTGTGAATCCGCTGGACGCAGCGTGTTTGGGATTGGCCGCTGCGATGCGACCAATTGGACACGTGCGTGCTGTCGCGAGGAGCGCGACTTTTAAACGCGCTACTGTTACCGGCGCCGCGGCTGGGCGATCGCAGCGATAGCCTGGTTGGGCCATCTCGGGGCTGACACCTCGACTAAATTAGTTATTGTCTCCCTCTCCTAATTAGCATTGTCTCGCGACACAGATGTGGACCGCGCGGATTGGCTAGGTGTCATCGGTGCCCGAATCGGTGGTCGGGCTTGTGCCGTTTCCGCGATCGCTCTCTTGCTTGTGAAACGTGTGCGAGTAAACACCTCTGTTACCTCTAACGCGAAAAACAAAGGAGCTTTTGGTGCTCCGAGAACACTAAATCAAGTACATTCTCGTGCCTTTTTACACCGCGTACTCGCGCTGATGTTTCTTACAAGGGAAGATCTCGAACCCGAAAATTCAAAAAATTCTGAAACTTTGTGGATATGTAGGGGATTTCCTTCTGATTACAACGCAATTTTTTTTGGCAGTCCAAAATCACTGTAAGGGGGTGAAATTAACCCCTGAAGATTCGGCTATTTTTCGATTTTATTTTGTAACACACAATCTGTAAGAGATAGAAATAAAGTTTCGAGACAAAAGTTACTTCTTTTAATTAGATCTATCAAATCGTATAGGTTTTATCAATTGTTTAAACAATTAGAAAAAAGTTATAAACAAAAATATGAATAATGTTTTCTAAAATTCGGGTTTTCACGTGAAATCTGAACTGGATGTTTAAATAATTACGAAACAGCATAATCCATATTTTTTTCCATACAATTTCAACTATTGTTGTATCGCGGAACTGTGCTCCGCGACAATCGAAAAACTTTTGGATCCCATTGTAACGTACCTTAAGCTGCACGACGAGCAATGTTTTTCTAACTTTTATTAGGAAATAATACGCGACGCGTAGTAAGAAAGTAATATAATTTATATACTTTTGTCTCCAATTACACATGGGGAAATTATATCAGGTGGAAATAGAGGAGAAGAAGGGAACTGTTAGATATAACTTATCCTTATTAGAACTTTTTATTTTTAACATAATTATCGAACTTTTCTCTTATTTGCTTACCATACAAGCGAGACAATGCAGGCGTTTAATAAGCGATTTAAGTATAGTTAGGTAACCTTGAAAACACTTGTGTGATTATGAATTATTCTTCATGGTGATGAAACTCTTCAAAAAAATGTTGAAAACATAAATATTGCTTACACCACGCACATCGTATGATAGCATAATTGCCACATATGGAACAACGAGGTGGATGTATGAAATCTTGTTGTGAAAAAGCGAAATCTACTGGATTTTCAAACTGATTTGGTTTCTCAATAATATATCCACTTTTATACCATGCGTAAGTAAACACATCGTGATACTTTGGTGATGAAAGTTGATTATGAATAAGAGACTGTAATTTAATGACATTATTCCTTGCATTTAGCTGCACATCGTAATTAAACAATAATACACGGTCGGAAAATTTTCGTACAAAGTTTTTCCATATCCGGAAACCATATACATCAAGCGGTTGTATCATTCCTGTAGTTTTTTTCGGTATTGTGAATATTTCCACGTGTTGATTAGCTGGTATACCGTTTCGTAATGTAGATGGACAGTGACCAGTCCACGAATCCAATAACAAAACGCTTCGAGATCCCGCATGTGGTAGATATACGTTTGTTAACCATTCCATAACCAGTTCACCTGTTAACTTTCCAGATGTGGACGCCTGTATATAAACATTCCACGGTCGAAACAAAGATTGTTGTACACGTGGACCAAAATTACCATCCTTTTCCTGCAGAACAATAAATAGCGGAGAGAGTAGTTTCCCAGAAGCTGATATTGTGGGGAATATGGTATAGCTATGTGTAGTAGCGGATATAGATTGTACGACTGCTGTAACACTTTTGGTTCCTTGTTCAGCTAAAGCACGGCCCGAATGTAATTCTAGATTGAATCCGCTTTCATCAGCATTGAATGTATTGTTTGTTCCGATATCTCTAATACGAGGTTTTACATTATTCACAAAAGTCGAAGCAATTTCATTTAATTGCGTGGTATCTGTACCGTATGATCTGGTAATAAATTTGTTCACTTTTCTTGAAACTATTTTATACGTTCTCTTAAAATTCCAGATCCAATGTCGAGATTCTTTAAAATTTTCCAACCCTGTCTCTTCATTAGCTTGTAAGGCCCATCTTCGAAGGTCCAAATCATGAATAATGGCATGAATTTCAATCCCGTCAACAAACTTATTATACACATATTCAGAAATTTGTAACAATTTTTCCCGACGTGTCCCTCCCCTGTTCACCGTTTCAAAATCAATCTTTTTCGCATTGACGCAGTTTCGCCAAACCACGCTCTTTGGAGCACTCGCACGATTCCGCTGATATATATTTGTGTATACATAATCATCATCATCATCATCGTCATCGTGTAATAAATATGTTCGCTGCGTATGTCGATTCAGCCAAAATTGCTCATCCCCGTAGTGATCATCCGGTGGTTCATCGCGTATGGTGTCAGCATTATGAAACACTTTTAAAAAAATGTCGCCATCGTGATTAACTTCCGCCTCATGAAGTTCTCCACCTCGAATTTCCTCGGTCTGAACTGCGATATTTCGACATGTCACATACACTTTCGGGCTGGAGGTATGGATAGGTGTCACAGCAGCGGTGATCGTAGCTGTAGGTGGACGTTTCAAATTCACGGGCAATGACATAATCTGAAACCGATTTTTCTTATAATTCTCAAAGTTACTAACACAACGATTCACTAAAATATGATAATGGAAACTTACGGTATTGTTTGCTTGTATTTCCCGTGCGTTGAACGACTGACGATATCCTTCAAAAGCAATCTCCTTCAAAAGCAGTCTTCTTGAAAGCAATTGCACTTAAAGCACTCAACTTAGATGCAATCGACTTAGATGCAATAGACTTAGATGCAATAGACTTAGATATGAAAAATTCTTAAAACGTTTCTCGTAGTAACGTATGTCTTGACTGCTGCAGTAGCGTTTGAGATCTGATTTAAGGTGGCTGCCTCATGATCGCACACATACGGAAGTATAGCGTGATAATTATTCGGGCATCGCCCAACGTATTTTGATGATCGAGACCACCGTGACGGGTGTAAACACCCTTATCACGGACGCGTGAATTCGATACGCATAGTAACGCATCGAGCAAGCGTGACATCACGTCACTTGATTAAGACGTTGATGGTGAGAGAGAAAGAGTGCGAAGAAAAGAATTCGGAGTGATGACGACTCATGAATCTCGGCTAGGATAGGTGATTAGTATATTTAATCAAAGCCGCGTAGTCGTTCGGTAAAGATCTTCGCGACAACACTTGTCACGCATCAGTCTTCCCCTGAGTTTTCGATATCCGCATCATAATCGCATCACGTGGAAGAGTCGCATCAACAACTCGTGCCCGATCGTACATGCCTTTTAATTGAATATTGAAGAAGAAGAGAAGAGAAGTTAACATGAATGTATTAGTGAACACGTTCAATGTACTTGACCAAACGCTTTGGCAACGCTTTTACACACCATTGTGGAATTCAGGGACTGGATGGATCGGTGCGACGCATGCTTGTGACTCATCGTCGAGTATCAGTGCGGCGAAGGAGTGTCGGTGGCATCGAAACAGCGTTTGGCACCGCTAATCGCATGTACGAAGATATTACGTACTGTAAGATACTCGGAATAACGTTCGAGGTTTTAAAGGATAACTTTTATTACGAAAGACACGGATTAAGATTTTATCCGTCCGCTCGTCACGCCGTCACTACTCTTCTCCTTCTTTTTTTTCTTTCTGAAAAAAATGTTTCTCGGCTCCGTTGTTTTTCGAGCGTTTTCTTTTGCTGTTGCTAACGGCCGCAGCGATTAACAGATCAACGATAAATTATGTAAATAGGGTGTTTCAATAATACATATTCAAATGTAACATATCAACAAGCATATCAACATTAAGCATATCTTACAGTTCGGCCGTCCTGACATTATGGTCGCCCCGACCATTAATTATTATTCGTTATAAGTAGCGACAAGATTCTCATTGGACTGGATCCATAGACGCATCCGATCCGGACTAAAAATACCGCAAAAAGTTCGCTGGCTTCGTTGAAAACCCTCAATATCTTTAATTACGTATCTATCATGGTCTAATACTTTTTGGATCTCATAGGGCCCCTTGAATTTGGGTAAAAGCTTCTGAATAACGCCGGGCGTCTTAACGATGTTCTTAATCATGACATAATCTCCGGCTTTGTACACACGTGGTTTTTTATGTCTACGATCGAATACGCATTTATTATACTCCTGGGAAATGGTGTTCTTCACCACCGCATTGTCTCGAAGTTCTTCACGGTCTATTTCTAAATTTTGAAGTTCTCGTAAATAGTCACGCAAATCATCGTCTGAAAATCCATATAGTTCGCATCCGAATAATAAAGAGCTGGGAGTCGCGTCTACAGATTTATGTAGCGTGTTGTTCAGAGCAAACTGGACTCTCCCTAGCGCGTCGACCCAGTCCCCATCGGCTAAAGTTTTTGACAAGATTGATCGCAAAAAACGATTCACGCGCTCCACCTGGCCGTTACTTCTCGGAGTACCCGTCGCAAGTTTTACATGTTTAACTTGCGATCGTAATAAAAAATTGACAAAGTCCGAAGACGTGAAAGAAGTAGCACGATCCGATATTATACGTTTCGGCATTCCAAAGTGGTGGAAGTATCGTTTCAAGTACTCGATAACTTCCTTAGTCTTAGTTGTTTTAACGGGATACACGAGCGTAAGTAGTAGGGGTATGAGAGTTCTAGACCAGGTCCTCTGAGGGGGGCGCGGGGGCGGGTGGAAGTGAGGGCGCGCGGGGGAGTGCGGTGGGGGGAACTTTAGGCGCGGGGACAGCGGGGAGTGGAAGACTGGTTGCGCGCGCACGAGCCGCGGAGTGGGGGAAGCCGTAATCGTGGAGGGGATCAGTCCAGGCCGAGCGGCCACGGAGACCTCTCCAGACCTGCCCCGCCGTCAGAAATTTTTTCAGAGGGGGAATGACCTGCAGCCGAAATTTTTTCATACCTAACCGAGGGAGGGAACGACCTTGGCCCACCCCGAAAATTTTTTCACCCTTGGCCCACACCGATCTAGCGAACCGCCAAGCGCAGAGAAATAATAATTTATTAGAAATTGTTTCGAGCGACGTTTTACAAATCGCATATTCGGGGAGGGAAAGAGACGGCACTACATAGTTGTAAAGCTAAATCCTGAGAGAGGGAAAGAGACAGCACAATCGCATGCATTCTAAAGCTAAAATTTTTCAAAATGTTTTTTTCAATCTTAACGTCGCAGCGTATCGCGAGTAATTTGACTCCCCTGGAGCAGCCGTGCGGGATGACATCATTTTCGCGGCTCGAGTCACAGAATTATGCGGTGTCAGCAAAAATAATACTTTTGGGAACGTCGAATCTTAGAATTGAGGAGAGAAGGAGGGGGTAAATAAAATGGAGAAATAATATAAGTTTAAGAAATTTATTTTAATATTAAAGCATGTTAAATAGAATAATAATTTAACAATTTTTCTTCCTACGAGCATCAGCCAGAATATCACTGATGGCACATGCTACCAGTTCGCAATCTACGAGATACTCCTCCTCGTAATATTCGCTATCGCGTATGATTTTAGCAGCACTGCGCGTATCTAATGTTTCGCAGGCAACACCGCTCTGTTGCAACACGTTAACAAAACATTCAAATTTTACTCTCACATCTTCCGCAGTTTGATGCAGCCGCGGATACACATAGCTTACACATGGCTCAAGATTATATAAAAATGATACTGTATTCGGTTTGAAATACAGTGTATTATCGCATAGCGTCATCTTTACAATCGGTGAATCAAAGATCCGAACAAATTCCAATACTAACTCATCAATCTGCATCGAGTCAGGTTCAGGCAATTGTGCACGTTCTTCGATGGATCATTGGCTGTCGAATAGCAGATTCCATGTATGCCATGGTAATATGCGATGCTTCCCATGATTGTCACCGATAAGAACTTCTACATCGGCCATAGGTCCTACGTTGATTGCAATTTCCAAATACTTGTTACCCACGGATGTTAATGCGTATCTTCTGACCATGATACGCGATGCTCGGCGCGGACTAAGAGAACAATTAAAGCTATGAAATTGTCCGCTCGTCTCAGGAATAAACATAAAAAATTTCGAGAAGTTATGAAAATTGAGCCATACCTGTTGAATGTATTCTCCTTGCATGTAGCCATACTATTTTCACCCATCATTGGGACGGTATAATTTACGCGTCCAGCGTTTCTTTCGGCACTGGTATTATACAGTTTGGAACACTGTCTGTTCCGTCAAAAGTTGTTGCGACTGCTGAGCGATTGATGGAATAACGTCCAGGAGCCGGCTTAAATAGAGGCTAGATGCTTCCCCCCACCACAACATTTTATTCTAAAGCTGCCAATTTTCCAGAATGTTTTTCAATCTTAATATCGCAGCATATCGCGCGATTGCATGTAATGTAATCCCCATTCTCAAGGATAAAAGTCTCGACACGTGTTGAATGTAATATAATACTTTTGGAAGCGTCGAATCCTAGAATTATGCGGTGTTGGCAGAAATTGCATCGAATGATCTTGCGCGCTAATTCGTCATACGCGTGAATCATGGAAAGAATTATGAGATATCAGCAGAAACTGCATCGAACAATGTTGGGACCGATCATCGTTTTTTGCATGCGATGCATTAGAGGGAGGGGGTACACCGAAAGAGTTAGACAGAGACGCCAAGTCGTGGTGCCAACCATAAAAGCATGCTCTAAACTGCACAAAGCGTCAAACACGTTGTAACACATTGCGCGGATAATACATTACATTTACATTCCATTTACGATCATGGAAAAATTCGCACAAGTGGAACGCCAACTGCGGGATCAATCTGCACGATTGACTTCACGCGAAGAATACCTCGCGTGGGAAGAACGGTGCAACGAGTTTATCGAATCTTTGGAAGCACACAGCCGAGTCAAACGTCCTCGATTATCGATCGGTGTTCGACAATCGCTGGTTGCTCGAATCGCGCAGCTCGAAGGGCTGGAATATTCGTTGCGCGGACGTTTCGTGCGCGAAGGTGCCGGACATTCGAGCACGGGACTTTTGTGGCGCGAAATAGACACTGCGTTCGATAGCCGCGTATTAACTGGTGCCGTGCTAAATTCGAATTACATCGAACTGCGCAACTTCCTCCAGGATGCGGCGGGCATTGTGTTGGAGCATGTGCGGGGTCCATTGAGGAAACATCGAAACCTCAAAGTGAACACGGTGTTCAACGGCGAATTTGTGGCAGGTGACAAGCATGCTTGTAAAAGCATCAATATCCGAAACTGCGAACTCTTCGGTACATCCGATCTGCAGGAGTGGTACTAACGATGCGTCATCGAACCAACCCTGGCATCGCTGGAAGAGTTCCAGGAACGCGACAGTGGATGGGCATTGACGAGAATCCTGAATCTGACCGTTAATGTCAACAAGTACAATCCGCTGCGCGCGGGGTGTCACTGCAAGTTGCCACGGGAAATATCGCTGAAGAAAGCGACGATTAGCGTGCAATCCCCGGACAACGCCTGTTTCGCACGATCAGTGGTCGCCGCCCTTCATCCCGCCGACAGTCACGTTGACCGTCCAAGTTCATACCCCGAATATGCTTCAGTACTAAATCTCCAGGGCATTGAATTTCCAATGTCTCTGGAGCAGATTGGGAAATTTGAACGGCTGAACAACGTCTCCGTCAATGTGTACAGCTTCGAGGAGAAGAAAGGGCCAACAGTCTTCCCACTGCGCCTCGCCAGCCAAAAGAGGGATCGGCACGTCAGCCTGCTCTACACACCGAACCAAGAGCACGGCAATGTGGGGCACTTTGTGCTGATCAAGGACTTGTACAGGCTGGTGAGCACGCAATTGAGCAGACACAATGGAAAGAAATTCATCTGCGATCGGTACGTATATAAACATATGAAATGTTGAAATGTCCCGCAAAACAATTAAATAAAAAATTTTGGGTTTATACAGGTGTATGCACTATTTTGGATCCACCGAGAAGTTGGAGGCCCATTCAGTGGACTGCGGGCAGATGAACGACTGTGCCATTCTGCTGCCCAGCGAAGGCAACAATCTGCTCAGCTTTGACAACCACTGCAGAAAGGAGCGGCTCCCCTTCGTAGTGTACGCAGATCTCGAGTGCATCATCGAGAAAACGGAGGACAATCGGAGGGGTGAGGAGGATCGCAAATTGCACACGTACCAGAAACATAAGGTTCATAGTATCGGCTATTATATGCATTGTTCGTACGATACATCGCTATCGATGTATCGATGTCGCCGCGACGCGGATTGTGTTTCATGGTTCGTCGAAGAACTGAAAAATTTTGCAGACTTTGCCAAACCCGTCCTGACCAGTAATGTTCCCATGCTGGATTTAACCTGCGAACAGTGGACGACATTTCGCAATGCAACAGATTGCCATATTTGCGAAGAGCCATTCAAGGCTAGCGATATACGAGTTCGCGATCATTGCCATCTATCCGGACGGTTTAGAGGCCCGGCACATTCGGAGAGCAAATTAAATTATAAAAATGCAATTTACATCCTCATAGTTTTTCATGATTTATCCGGCTACGATTCACATTCCATTATCGAGAAAATAACTACCGCTTTCGAAGGCAGCGTTGATGTATTGCCCATAACAAAAGAAAAATATATTTCAATCACAAAAAATGTTGAAGATACAGCTGAATCAGACTCGCGAAATTATATTAAATTGCGATTCATCGATTCGTACTAATTTCTAAACAGCAGTCTCGACAAATTTGAATCTTTTCTTAGCGCAGATAAATTAAAAATTTTACGATCCAAATTTGAAACATTATCCACCGAGGATTTCAATTTATTGACGCGAAAGGGTGTCTTTCCGTATGGATACCTTGATTGCGCGAAGAAGCTGCAGGACTCATGCTTACCGCCGCGCGAGTCATTCCACAGTTCGTTAACGGGCGAGACAGTGTCCGAGAGCGATTACGCACACGCCGAGACTGTCTGGCAGCGTTTCGAAATTAGAACCTTGGGCGAATACAGCGACTTGTATTTGAAAACAGATGTCTTGTTATTGGCAGATATTTTTGAAAATTTTCGCAAAATTTGCATCAAGAGTTACGGGTTAGATTCAGCACATTATTATACTTTACCTGGTTTCACGTGGGATGCCATGCTAAAACATACCAAAATTACATTCGAATTGCTCACAGCCGTCGATATGGTCATATTTGTCGAACGCGGTATACGCGGTGGTTTAAGTCAATGTTCCGGAAGATACGCACATGCCAATAACAAGTACATTTCATCTTACGACGCCACGGAGCAGTCATCATACTTGATGCACTTTGACGTAAATAATTTGTATCGATGGGCAATGTGTCAGCCCCTACCACATGACAAATTTCAATGGGTCGAAGAAGTTGCAAATTGTGATGTGTCTTCATTCGCTGTTGATTCGCCCACGGGATACATTCTCGAGGTAGATCTGGAATATTCGCAACGTCTGCACGACGCTCATACTGATCTACCGTTCTGCCCGACGCGTGCCAAACCACCTGGCAGCAGACAGGACAAGTTACTGGCGACGGTATTACGATAAGCAGCATTACGTTATCCATTATCGCAACCTGCAGCAGTGCACGCGTCACGGTCTTCTTATTACAAAGATACACCGCGTGCTTCAATTCGCTCAATCCCCCTGGCTTCGCGATTACATCGAACTCAATACACGGTTTAGAACAAGCGCGACAAACGATTTTGAAAAAAATTTATACAAATTGATGAACAACGCGGTATTCGGTAGAACTAGAGAAAATGTGCGAAATCATGTGGATGTAAAGTAGGTATAGTAAGCCGATTCTGGACCAACGCAGGGCGAGGGGTGAGGCGGGTCGGGGGGTACCGCAGCCTGGGCGAGGGGGCGACGGGTGGGGGGACCGTGACTCGTGGAGGTGGGGGCCGAGACCCAGGATCGCTGGAGGGGGAAGGGGACCCTGAGAGCAGGTAGAGGGGGGTACCTCGAGGTCACGTAACGCGTTCCTCGACGATGACACGTCACGCGTTGTAGGAGGAAGCGATCCGCAACCCTCTTATCTCCCCAAGGTCAGATCGCGCCACCGATATCCGCTACTTTGGAATCGAGTGTACGAGAGAGAGGTACGATATTATTGTACATCTCTCTCTCGTCGGAGGTCGGAAACAACAACATACGGTGCTATGCCGCGTAGAAGATGCAAGTCGAAACCTGCACGGCTGTTGCGTAATAGCCATGCCAAAAACATATAATAGGCGAAGGTCAAGTTCCGAGAATAATGCGCAGCATCGGTGCACGCAATCTCGAGACCACGAAAATTCAAAGCGATCCGCAACCCTCTTATCTCCCCAAGGTCAGATCGCGCCCGCGAACAAGGAGTGTGAGAGAGAGGTACGATATGAATCTATCCTTCTCTCTCTAGGGACATAGTCGAAACATACGCCTGGATTACGCGTAGAAGACGCAAGTCGAAACCTGCGTTAAAACATACAACGATGGAGGTACACTTCCGAGAATAATGCGCAGCATCGGTGCACGCAATCTCGAGACCACGAAAATTCAAAGCGGCGACGTTTGAACGTGGAGCGTGAGAGTGGTATGACATTTTTGTACATCTCTCTCTCTCTCTCTCTCTCTCTCTCTCTCTCTCTCTCTATCCCTCTCGGTGTCGGAGGTAAGAAAACACAATACGGTGTTACGTCGCGTAGGAGACGCACGTCGAATCTTATAGTTTGTTATGGCGCGATAATCGAGCCAAAAGCGTATCACTGTAACGATAGAAGGTTGATTTCCGAGAATAGTAGGCAGCATCGGTGCGCGATAATTGTGGACGGTAAACTTTCGAGAAGGAATAATGCGCATATGACTTAAAAGATATCACGTAACAGCAGAATATGATGTGTACAAGAATAAAGCGATGTAATCGAATACTGTTTTCGGTGATCCATTAGGCTAGAGATGATTATCAAGAGCATATTCGGTGGGAGAGATGCGATATTATTCGAAATGCGTAATAAATGGTATAGATGTTTCCAGACCTCGTAACATACCTAGCGTAAGAAACGAAGATGGAAAGAACACTAGGTTTTGGGATAAACGATATCCTGCGAGGATAGGAAAGGATCGTTTAAGGTATCAAACAATACAGATATTAGCATGAAAAAGTATTGTATTTATTGGTAAAGCATATATAGTCATGTATACATTATTGGGATACGTTGCGAGCATCACGTATAATGGAATCCAAGCATAACGCTAATAATTCACAATCTAACAAAGAATGTGGTTCGAAGTATTCGCTTTCCGAAATGAGGTTTTCATCGTCCGCGGTCGGTGTCGTAGCGGCGCGTATAATGGTTACAAAGGAAGAGTATTTGAGGCTTACGGAGTCTAGAATTTCCGACAACCACGAGAACGTGTGATCGATGCAGCGATCGTATTTAAACATTTGCCGTATCGTAGCTTCGACCATGTATATGGTTGAACTACCATCCGATATTTTGACAATTCGTTGACTGTTGATTCGCGTAAAGTCGATGCGTAAATGATCGACGACGATAGGGTCTTGATGCGATGGAGTTGCGTCGTTACGGAGGCGTTGAAGTATCTCCGGTTCTTGCTGCAGCAGAAGTTTCCACGTAGACATGGGGAAACACAGTTCGTTGGATTTGTTGTCGACTATCGCGATTTCAACGCGACACGAATCCTGGTCGATACGGATTCCAATTGCGATGCGTTTGTACGTGGTCAATGTTAATGGATAATCGCGTCCCATGATTCGTATGACGGCCTTCTTGGGCGATGGCGCAGATGTATCGCTGTAAGAAACACACACGCAGAGTTAACGCATCGAACGTTTTCGTGTGAAATCGAAAAGTATACGCACGTATATAATGTACCTTAGATTCGGAAGACGCTGTTTAGCCGGAAAATCGTTGCAATGGTTGAGGTAGTTTTCGCCCATGTAGGAAGCAGCGTTGAAATGTTGGTTAAACATTTTGAATACGCACTACAGCTAACTGTACCGAACGTACACGATGTAATGTGGTCCGTAAGACCGATCGGTACCTCTTTTATAGTGGTTTGCACTCACACATATGCAAAGTGTAGTTTGTTGGTGGTGGTGGGGAATAGTGTAGCTGTACACAGTATGGAAAAGGAAAAAGGCAAAGGTGAAAAAACGTGATGATAAGGGAAAAAACAGTGTAGGAAGAAGTGTACAGTGAGAAGTATATAATGAGAAGAATATAAATAGAAGAAGCAAGTATCGATGTATGAAGTATTCGCGAAAAAGAAAAAAATATACATCGTGGGAACCTATCGATAGTAACATGGTAGGTATATATGTTGGCTCGAGGGTGTGGAAGCGCACGTAAGCACAGTTCTGAAGCAACGAAGAAGAAGAAGGATAGCGAGAAGAAGAAGAAAGAGAAGAACAATGCCTGTAGAGTGAACATATATCCCTACTCGCGAACCACCCCTACCATGCGCGCTGCTTATCACAGTCTTTAAAAACGTGAGCGGGTCACCGCGAGGACTCATTAGAAGTGTTAATCAGGAAGCTGTTTGCTGACAGGAACGAGTTGAAGAAATATATACGGCAAGTATTAGTTTTTTTCCTATCTCGTACAAAGTGTAACGTAAGATATATAGTGAGAAAGAGAGAATATTAGAAATAAGTATGATGTACGGTGTTGTCATTCTGGTTTTTTTCCATTGCACGTGCTGTTTGGACATCGTCGGTGGAGATCATCCCTCCCGAGGAAGCTGACGACCCTCATCGCTGAAGCTGACGTTCCGAGGAAGCTGACGTCCCTCGCCGAAGAAGCTGGTGTCCCTCGTCGAAGAAGCTGGTGTCCCTACCGAGGTAGCTGACGTCCCTCATCGCGGAAGCTGCAGTCCCACGCCGAAGCTGGCGTTCCGAGGAAGCTGGCGTCCCTCATCGCGGAAGCTGCCGTCCCTCGCCGAAGCTAACGTCCCTCATCGCGGAAGATACCATTCCCCCGAAGTGTGTGTGTGTGTGTGTGTGTGTGTGTGTGTGTGTGTGTGTGTTGTGGGTGTGTTTGCGTCGATCTGTAGTGTTTACGTCGATGCGAGTAGTGCTACGAACACTCGTATGTATCGCACTCCTGGTGTCAAACACATATACGTACATGTCTTTGCACCATGAGTGAAGTACGTATTGGTGGTATATGTCCAACAACACATAACAGTAGTGACAATCGTTTTCCGTGTAAGTACTATCCAGCCATACATACATATATCCATGTTGGCCCAGTAACATATATATTAAAGTGTCTCTGGCTCAAAATGGATGAATGTATGCGTGTAATACTCAACAAGCACACGGATACAAGGCTATGGTGTGAGAACTTTACATCGATAGTGACGGGGCTGGTTTTGCACAAGCGATATGTAGATTTTAAGCATAACGTATGTGTATAAACCAACCCTGCTACTATCACACACGCACGCACACCCAACACAGAACAGTGTCGTAACAAACAGTAGAGACAATAGTTTTCGTGATCGAGGATTACAAGAATCATGTACGTGTACCAACATCCCACGCATACATATCTTGAGCGTGATTCAATGATATATATATTGAAGTGTCTTTGGATCGCGGTCGATGTATGTGTGTCTGTGTATGATACTTCACAACAACACCACAACACTTTTGGACTATGCGAAGTATGCATTAATAGCGACGGGTAAAACACTATGTGTACACTCCGAGTGTATGGAATCACATACTCTGGGTGCACATAGTGTTTTACTTCGTTCCTATTAGTATTCTGCGAAAACATCGATGGAAAGAACGAGAGAGAGAGACAGAGAGAGAAAATAGAGACAGTAAGAAGTGTACATAGAAAATAATTTCGCGTGTGATTGTATCACAAGTAGTGTATATATATATATATATATATATATATATAAAGTTAGAGTATAAGAATACTTATGTGACGCATCGTTGTAAGAAGAGGAGAAAAAGAAGAAAATAAAAAACTTTTGTTTTTATACGTATATAAAGTGTGTCTGAAATCCTTTTTTTTTACATATAACTTAACATTCTATATTTCAGGGAAAAAATACGTAGCATCGACGATGTATCCTCCCCTCCCTCCCCTCCCCTCCCCTCCCCTCCCTCCCCTCCCTCCCCTCCCTCCCCTCCCTCCCTCCCTCCCTCCCTCCCTCCCTCCCTCCCCTCCCTCCTCCCCTCCCTCCCCTCCCTCCCTCCCTCCCCTCCCTCCCTCCCTCCCCTCCCTCCCCTCCCTCCCTCCCCCTCCCTCCCCTCCCTCCCTCCCTCCCTCCCTCCCTCCCTCCTCCCTCCCCTCCCTCCCTCCCTCCCCTCCCTCCCCTCCCTCCCCTCCCTCCCTCCCTCCCTCCTCCCCTCCCTCCCTCCCTCCCCTCCCTCCCCTCCCTCCCTCCTCCCTCCCTCCCTCCCTCCCTCCCCTCCCTCCCCTCCCTCCCTCCCTCCCCTCCCTCCCCTCCCTCCCTCCCTCCCCTCCCTCCCCTCCCTCCCTCCCTCCCCTCCCTCCCCTCCCTCCCCTCCCTCCCTCCCTCCCTCCCTCCCCTCCCTCCCCTCCCTCCCTCCCTCCCCTCCCTCCCCTCCCTCCCCTCCCTCCCTCCCTCCCTCCCTCCCTCCCTCCCCCTCCCTCCCCTCCCTCCTCCCTCCCTCCCTCCCCTCCCTCCCTCCCTCCCCTCCCTCCCCTCCCTCCCCTCCCTCCCTCCCTCCCTCCCCCTCCCTCCCTCCCTCCCTCCCTCCCTCCCCTCCCTCCCCTCCCTCCCTCCCTCCCCTCCCTCCCCTCCCTCCCCTCCCTCCCTCCCTCCCCTCCCTCCCTCCCTCCCTCCCTCCCCTCCCTCCCCTCCCTCCCTCCCTCCCTCCTCCCTCCCTCCCCTCCCTCCCTCCCTCCCCTCCCTCCCTCCCTCCCTCCCTCCCCTCCCTCCCCTGCCGCCCTCCCCCTCCCCTCCCCTCCCTCCCTCCCTCCCTCCCTCCCTCCCTCCCCTCCCTCCCCTCCCTCCCCTCCCTCCCCTCCCTCCCCTCCCTCCCTCCCTCCCTCCCTCCCCTCCCTCCCTCCCTCCCCTCCCTCCCCTCCCTCCCCTCCCTCCCCTCCCTCCCTCCCTCCCTCCCTCCCTCCCTCCCTCCCTCCCTCCCCTCCCTCCCCTCCCTCCCTCCCTCCCCTCCCTCCCTCCCTCCCTCCCTCCCTCCCTCCCTCCCTCCCCTCCCTCCCTCCCTCCCCTCCCTCCCTCCCTCCCTCCCTCCCTCCCTCCCTCCCTCCCCTCCCTCCCCTCCCTCCCTCCCTCCCTCCCTCCCTCCCTCCCTCCCTCCCTCCCCTCCCTCCCCTCCCTCCCTCCCTCCCTCCCTCCCTCCCTCCCTCCCTCCCTCCCTCCCTCCCTCCCTCCCTCCCTCCCTCCCTCCCTCCCCTCCCTCCCCTCCCTCCCTCCCCTCCCTCCCCTCCCTCCCTCCCTCCCTCCCTCCCTCCCTCCCTCCCTCCCTCCCCTCCCTCCCCTCCCTCCCCTCCCTCCCCTCCCTCCCCTCCCTCCCCTCCCTCCCCTCCCTCCCCTCCCTCCCTCCCTCCCCTCCCTCCCCTCCCTACAAACCTTTAAAAAGTTAGCAGAATTGAAGTGCGAAGTTCTCCCTCACCCTCCTTATTCTCCTAACCTTTCACCTACAGACTAGCATTTTTTCAAGCACCTAGATAGCTTTTTATTTGGAACAGTGTTTCGAGAAGAAATGGATGTGAAAACTGCATTCGCCGAATTTATTGCCCCTTGTACTCTGGATTTCTTTCAGAAAGGCATTGGTGCACTTATTTCACGCTGGCAGAAGTGTATTGAAGTCGATGGTGACTATTTCGAGTGATGAAATACGTATTAGGTTTGTCAAATAAAAGTTTAAATTAAAAAATCAGAAACGGCCATTTCATTTGCTAGAACCTAATACATCGGGATTGGTATTTATAAATTTATATTTTTTTCGATTTTTACTTTTAATTACCACAAATGAAATCAGTACAGTATGTATAACATAATTTATCAGATAAAACGAATAGTTTCGCTCGCGCCATCTATAAGAAGAGAAATTACAAAGATTTAAAGATATAATACAGGGTGTCCCATGCAACTGGGACACGCCATAGTTTCAAAATGGTAGAAGGTAGAGAAAATTTCATTAGGCAAAATTAAATGGTTTCTAATGACGCATCACGTAGTGCATATGTTTGCTCCGGAAGTGGAGGCGTTTCAAAGATTTCAAGGACACTAGAAGACTATACATTTTTTTATACACTAATTGATGTACTTTTTAATTTTCAAAAGAAAGCATTGAGATAATCGTGCAACATAGTGGAGGCGACTTCGATGATCTTGAGCTTGACATATGTCGTCAAGGTTATCCTTTTGAACAACTTTTCCCTATAACTTAATCGGTAGTCATTGTTTATTAAAAAATTATTAGAAAAAGAAGATTCACAAAGGGCGCACCCCGCCGATTTTGATGACCTTGACATGTATTGTCAAGGTCATCGTTCTGAACAACTTTTCCCTATACTTGTTACCACCGCTCGGCTTTAGTTTTCGAAATACAATTTATAAAAATATTTTGATATTTATTCGGAATCAGATACACCTGTGTTGATCGTTTCCGAAATATCGGTATAGGCTTGTGGACAGATTGGGGGGGGGGGGCAGGGGCGCAGCTATGTGCATGTAGTTTAAAAAAGTTTGTAAAAAAATAATTAACAATAATTTTTTATTAACATCTCGGAAGCTAATAAATACCCGAAGCTAAAATTGTATATTTGGGGCCCACACTACATATGTATAAGTGTATCTCAAAAACATTAAAACCCGGCCGATTAAGTTATAAGGCAAAGTTACTTAGGGTCATGTCCTTGACAACATATGTCAAGGTGAAAGTCATCGGATCTGCCTCCCTTATACTGCATAATTATCCTTTCTTTCTGCGCACTCTTCTGTACTAATTAGTTTTCTGAACAAGTACCTTCATACTCTTTTATATGTATCAATTGGTGTGTAACAAATAAAAAAAATAGATGTGACCGTGAAATCTCTGAAACGCCTCCACTTCCGGAGCAGACACACGAACCACACGATGCACGCATTTGGAACGATTTAATTTTGCCCAATGAAATTTTTTTGAACTTCTACCATTTTAAGGTTATGGCTTGGCCCAGTAGCGTGCGGCACCTTGCATATAGATTTCTGCTCTTTCTTATGTTTACATACATATGCATGCTTCACTGTCGTAATCTCCGCTTAGTATTCCCGCTTTTTTGCGTGCAATGCGGTCACGTCACAGATGCCTGTGTTGTATACTTGTAAAGATGGGTATCCACTTGTTATGTATCCTCGTATGGTATCGCCGTTGTGTGTCATCCAGTGATACGATACGGTGCAACGGTGTGTGAGTTTTTGCCGTATCATCATTAACAGTTGCGTATCTTTGCATCAATTTTTGATACGCGACGGTGCAACACTGCCAGTCCACACTGGTACGCAACGGCGATACGATATGAGGATACGTAGCAAGTGGAAACCCACCTTAATTGATCGTCCAAACGTGGGTTTGACTGGATATGTTTACAAATTAAATGTTCTCGAACAATACAGAGAACAATTTCTCATTAAAATTGGAAATATCCATAATTTGGTCTGAGTAAATCACAGATAACATTTATTTCAAGTTGCATTAACCCTTTCAATGCTTTTATCATTTCTTGTTAATCTATATTTCATATTTACGTATTTATATAATAATATAAATTGTATATTTTTCATGTCCTTTAAATATACTTTACATAGTCACTTATATGTACGGAAAGCAATTGAGAATTGAAAATTATATCGGAATCATTATCTTTCTTTTCATACATATGTACTATAAATGTACTGTTCATTATAGTAGGTTATTCAATTCGATTGAAAATATAGCACTTAAATTATTTTTAATTAACAATGAAAGTAATGTTCGTTATTATAGCTATTACGTAATGACGATCATTAGTAAAATCATATGCTTATACGTAGGATATATATATATATATATATATATATACACGTTATGATAATGAAAGGGTTAAAGCTCGTTCAATTTTATTCATTCATTCATGTAAGCTTATCTTTTAATTCACCACGAAACGAAAACTTCGTCTATTCATGATGCTATTATAAATTTATATTCTGGTAATTATGTATAATATGTTAAGGACACGGTGTAATAGACAGGTGTTCCGACTCTGTACCTTTTACCCCAGCAATTTTGTGTGCCGATTTCTGTTTAGTTCCCCTGGCCGTCACAAGAGGCGTCGTGACTTAGAAGGCATATACATATGTATTAATGAGACTGGAGTAGTCGAGATTTTAGGGGTTTACTGCAGGGCTCTCCAGCGTAGGGGCCCCTCACGCGCCTGCTTCCCCTTCCAATCTTCCTCTGGCGTAGCGTGCCTTCCGTTGTCAAGGAGACCGCGCGACGCTACGAAGGCTGCCATGACAGGCTAGCCGGGCTAGCGTCTTCGCGGTAGGGGGGCTCGGGCCCTACATACGCCGTACTTATGTGTTAGTGACGTGTCAGGCGAGCCGCCGATCACTCGGATATGGGTCATTCTAGGTCAATTCGTTGACTTTCGTACCTGGGTGTCACGCTTGTTTATGATAATGAAATGCATTTCAGTCCATATAAAATTATAGGAGTTTAAATCATCATTTTCTTGTTTCAGAATTGTTTGATGAGTTCATGCCTTCAGAATTACGGTTTTTGCCGATTTTTGCGAGGGATGCTTTCACAGATCGCTTTTTTGTCCTTGAAACTATTAAATGCATGGACTTTGGTCACTTTTCTTTTAATCGCAAAAGGCAATCCTTCTGATTGAATTGTTTTAGTATTTCGAAAGTAATTTTTATTATTATAGTAGAAAACCTAGTAAATTGCAACTTCTCTTTAATTTTGCGTTATTCTGTGACTTTTATGTAATATTTAAGAACCCCTCAGGTAGAAATAGGTGAAATCTGTTACTACAGATATGTAAAATTTCACAATAAATACCTCATCATAAGGGCTCGTAACGCACAATTCATAAACTTGAATAAACAAAACGGTCGACTTGAAGATATATAATAAGGACTAGTGAAAATTATCTTCGCAGAAATGTATTAGTTGAAAATCAACAGAAACCTATTATAGCTCTTAGGAAAAAACTATTTATTGAAATAAAAAAAACAAATATATTTAATAGTTTTAAGGAAAAAATTGATCTGGAACTGCACTTTTCCTAGAAACCGGTGGGAGTTGTCAGTTTTGAGGGCCTGTGTTTTTCGAAGAATTCTGAAACAAGAAAAGTAATGATTTAAAAATGCAATAATGTTAATTATAAAGATAAATAAAGACTAGAATTGACTAGAATTACTAGATAAACGAAATACATTCACTTGTTCGGAAAAATGTAAACATTAGCTCATCCGAAAAGCTCATCGAATTTTTCGAAGTGAAATTCACCATAATATGGTTCTGACTGTGGCTTATTTTAACTCTAATAAATAAAATACCAATATAGGTACTGCAGTATAAATACAATTTTTATAAAAAAAACTTATTTTAAAAATTGAAGTATGACAAAACTATGAACTTTTCAGGTGACCCAATACGGTAGAACTTCGATTAACGGAAAGATCAATTTTCGGCACATCGATGAAAAAAAAAGAAAAACTGATTAATTCATCGATATATCGATTAAAAAAAGAAAAAACAGATTAATTCATCGATAAATCGATTAAAAAAGGAACAAAAAGATCAGTTATCGACACATCAATTAAAAAAAAATGTTCAAAACGTTTTGCTTTTATTTAAGAATAACATTAATAAAATAGTTTAAAGCAAACGGAACAAAATAAGAAAATAAACGATTTTCCTTTATGCAAAAACAGAATTCGATGGTACCATGAGTAGTTCCGATAAATATAATCAAAGTTCTACTGTCATTAGAAAATATGGATCACTGCTTTTTCCTGTCAATGAGATTTTGTACATTTACATCTAGTTCCGAAATAGCAACCCGTAACGCGCTTGAAAGAGAAATATCATTGAGGGAATTTCGAACATCTGATTTAATATTTGCCATTGTGGAAAAAGTAGTTTCACATACATAAGTAGATCCGAACATGTAACAAATTTTTAGGCCAAGATTGTGTAATTCCGGATACTTTTGAATAGGCAACAACTTAAAAAAGTCTTCGCCTGTCTCCTTCCTTGACTCAAAAAACGGATCAGCTTGTAACGTGCACAATTCTAGTTGTAACGTTTCATCCTGATGCTTTATGTTTGCTGTCAAGGGACTTGCAAATAAGCGAATACTTTTACTCAAATTATCGAAATCACTAAATCGCGTATTAAATTCATGCATGATTGGAAGAACATCTTCGCGAAAAACAGAATATTTAATATTGGGATGTTCTTCCGAAATTTTTAAACAATAAGGAAAATGAGTCAGCGTTTCCTCCTCAAGTTGTGCTGCAAACAGTTCCAATTGTTTTCGGAAACTACTCATATTTCCGTACAATTGAGCAATATTCCGTTTCTTGCCCTGCAAACTTAAATTTAAGCGTTGCAGGTGTGAAGCTACATCTGTTAAGAATGCCAATGCAGACAGAAATTCGGGGCTCTGCAACTCTTGTTGTATATCAGGTGTAATCGATGGTACTTCCTTACGAACAAAATCTACTAATAATTTCCGGAGCGCGAAAAAACGTTGCAGGCATTTCGCAGCACTTAGCCAACGAACTTCTGTATATAAAAGTAAATCATTAAATTCTGCATTATGTTCTTTCAGAAATGCTTGCAGCTTACGGTGAGTAAGCGAGCGGTTTCCTCCTCTAACAAGATTTGTAACTTTAGTTACAAGCTTCATTGTTTTGGAAAGTCTTAAAATTTTGGCGCATAATACCTCCTGATGTATTATGCAATGAATTCGTGTGGAAAGCGGTATATATGTCCACCCCCTTCGTGGTGGTATGCAAGGGTATGAGTGCAAGTAACTCTTCATTAATAGACAAGTCACTTTGTACCGTACGAATGAAAATAGCCAATTGGATAATATCGGTTATATCCGTACTTTCATCCAAACACAGTGAAATGTAAACACAGTTTTGGATCAAAGTACGTAATTTATCTACTAAAAAATTATCAATATCTAACATCCGTCTGAAGACAGTTTGCCCTGACAGAGGAACGGTTTGAAATTGTTTGGCCAAAACATCATTCTTAAAGCATCATTCTTAATGGTGTTTCATTAAGCATCATTTTTAATAATCTCACTATAACTTTTTTTCGCGCGCCCAATTTGTAAACTAACTGCGTATGATGCAACAAGGCTTTGCCTATTGCTATCATCACACGCCGAGGTACTTGCTGTAGGAGGATTATGCTCGCTTACAATTTCTTTTTTTCTTCGATATTCCGTAAGTAACGCACGTCTTTCATCTGGTGAAAAGTCCTGATATCTTTCCTTATGCAAGGATGTATAATGCCGCGAAAGATGAAATGGGCGAAATGGACAATGCAATATTTTACCGCAGATGATACATTCTGCGATATTTTCTGAAGTTCGGATGATTAGAAATTTTAATTCCTTCTCTGCATCAGAGCAGAAATAATCTACAATAGACGTGGTTGCTTTTGGCATCGTACTTAAAATTACAATTCAACTTACTACTGGAAATGATTGAAGGAAAAGGAATAAGGAGATCTGAAATGTGCAATAGAAGAATAAGCAGAAATAGAATAGTTAAAGTTACAGAGAAGAGAAAAATATAAAAATTTAAATGCAGTGCTTGCGTGACACAATATATCCAGCCTTCGCGAAATCGCGCTCGTCTTGCGGTTTGTAACTGAATGAGGTGGCTTTGTGTCATGTTGACCTCCTCAGACGTTAAACAAAAGACGAATAATCCGAAATCCGCGGGAAATAGTAGCATTGGCGGCTGGCTGTGACGTCGCGTGTCACTAATACACATGCCGTATCGGACGTCCGAGCTCGCTCGACGACGGACACGCTGGTCTGTCATGGTCGCCTCTTTAGCGTCGTGCGGTATCCCTGACGACGGGGGTGGGAGAACCCCGAGCGTACGCGTACGGCACCTTGGAGAGCCTTGGTTTACTTGGCTTGCCAGAAACAACCTGCATATGTATGTACATGCCTTTACAACATCGACAAAATCTGCCGTCCGCCAGATGAACTAGGACGAAAAAGTCACACATTCTGGACAGGAGTCGGAACACCTGTCTATTACACCGTGGTTAAGGATTATATTCAATTTCCACATACATTCTTGTAACCCAATTACCTATTTCGTTTGTTTCGTCATTTTTCTAATAAGCAATACAGCAAGATGAACAATCAAATTTTAGTTTCTCCAATACTCAACGTCGTCACTTTGATACATACGTAATTTCGCAGGTCATTGACTTATGCGTTAACTCTTGCTAGTATAGTCTATCCTATAACCATGTGATGCACATTCTCTCGTACTTACTTTCTATGTGAATTTGCAGATAATGAATAGAAAATTTACGCAACTTGGTACGAGCGCCGTTGATCAAATGGTCGTTTAATGAAACAGTGATCTGGGTTAGATCAATAGGATCAGAGTTGTTATCTAAGTACACCTATACGTACAGTGGCTCACAGCCATAATCGTACACTTTTTAAAATCGCATAACTTTTTTAAAATTAATCCAAACGACTTGAGTTTTTTTGAGAAGCTAGAAGGATTAGTTTGCCAAGTGGCGGGTTTCGTCGTTTTGTACAAAATTGCAACTGGTCAGAATAGCAAAAAAATAGTAAAGATCGTTTTTTTCAACTTTTTTTCTGAGCCTGTAATGAAATTCAAAAAACCCGTTTGTAGATTTAAGTAACTTGTATACATGCTGAAAATTTCATCCAAATCGGTTAACGTTGCTCTGAGCTACAAACGTTTAAAGATCGCAGTATAAGGTCGAGAATCGCGGAAATTCCCGAAATCAGCGATTTTCAACCTTATTCTGCGATTTTTAAACGTTGGTAGCTCACAAGGGAACACCGCGAACCCGGACTCACCGATTGGAATGCAACTTTGTGGGTTTTTAGAGTGACTCAAAACTAGAACAACGGTGTGTTTCATTTGTGCCCTATCGCCCTTTAAGGGGGTGAAAACTAACCTCAAAGTCAAATTGGCATTTCCACTTTTTCGCGTATAACTCTCAAATTACAACAGACAGAAAAAAATGTTTCAAACAAAAGTTTAATGGTGCAATAAGCGCTACAAAATAATGTTAACAAAATTTTTGAAAAAGCTTTTTTTTCTGAAAAATAAATTTTACCTCACGTTATTTTTAACAATTTTTCCATTTACATAATAACTAAAAATATAGGGTGTTTCTTTATGAACTCAACCGTGTATATGAATTGTATAATGCACTATCGGCTTATGGAGTTACACGATGGCAAGTACACGGTGCGCACGGTTGCGCGCTCACAACACATAGTAAGTTGCATAATAAGACTCGTTTTGTTTGCTGCAGGCCTTAATACATGACGGTGACAAATATGATAATATTCCATGATGCTAAAGTGTATTATATATAATTTATTACTTATAAAATAAAAGAGTTTATCGAGCTATTTTTAATGGTATTCATATTTGTTTGTAGAAGATATATTTAATCATTTGATAAAAGTGTTGATACAATTATCATATTTGTTTTGCACGAGGTGTTTTCAAGTGTATGGTTAATTATTGATAATTTCGCATGACTGTTTGTAAAGTTCCCGTTATTAATGCATAAGATTAACTAGTCATGCCGTTTTTGAAGAAACAAACTTATCTTGCATGAGACATCCTTGTATCCTTATCTTTCTGTCTCATTATAAATACCAAGTTTTCGCAGCTCAACTTCATACTCGTTGTCACTGGCATTCTTTTAACTGCAAGCAGTACAAGTTATCGATAAAATGGTGCACATAAATTCGGCGAATGTAATTAATTTACTGATAACTGCTCTACATATATCTAGAATACCGCTGTCTCCTATTAATCATAGGGAAGTCGAATTATCAGAAATTATACATACCATAATAGTTGATAGTAAGAATGACGTTTCATTCACAACCGACTATGTTACGACCCTAGAATTTGAAGATCTAGTGCGGCCCCAAGAATGTGAGTTTGTTCAAGACGATAATATCCAGGAAGACGAAGAATTTACTATCAATGAATTTGATGATGTGTGTGTCCCAGGTGAAAGTGGTAACGTAGATTTAAATTATAAAATTCGAGCTGTTGAGTTTTGGAGAAGCGGCTCAAAAGATCGAAAACCTCTCGGCAGTGTGCAACATCAATTCAGGAAAGTTAAATCAGTTCAACAATTGTATCGCTGGGAAGCAGCGTTGGCGAATGGTGGTACACGCAGAGAACAGCTGTTATCTATCGTGCAATATGTGTTGGACAAATTTCAAGCTGCTATCGATCAGGGCTCATTGATACATGACATTGATATAAGAAGATGGGCGCTAGAAGCAAAAGAGGAGGTCAATCTTCCCACATTCAAAGCTGGCCATTCCTGGATCATGAATTTCAAAAAAGTGCACAACATCGTTTCGAGAAAAGTTATAAAATTCGTCAGCCGTTCCGCACAGCAAGACAAGCAACATTTACATTTAACTTCCTCCGAATTCGTAAATCAGGTAAAACCATACATTGCTACACACAATCCAAGTAATGTATACAACGCAGATGAGAGTGGATTTAATTTAGAAATCCATTCCGGTCGTACGTTGACACACCGTGGTGAAAAGACTGTAGAAGCATCCGTGCAATCAGTATCCTCAATCACACATAGTTATAGGATTCTCCCTACGATTTCTGCGAGCGGTCAGTTACTGTCACCCCTGTTTATGGTGTTAAAAGAAACTACCGGAGAATTTGGTCCCAGGGTGGAAACAACTTTATTCAGACCGGCTAATATGTTCTTGACTGCTTCGAAATCTGGGAAGTTGACATCGTACCATTTTAACATTTGGTTAACAGAAGTCTTTTTACCGAAGACTGGATCTCAAAGTGTCCTGTTGCTTGATTCATGGAGCGGCCACTGTCCTTCCACTTTTCAACAAAATATTCCGGCTAACAAACAAGTTATTGCGTTAACCATACCGAAAGGAACGACAGGTTTGATACAACCGCTGGACGTTTTTGGTTTTCGGATATGGAAAAATTTTGTAAGAATTTTTTCAGACCACGTCTTACTATACAATCTTGACGTAAATTTACATTTGCGAAATAATATCATCAAATTGCAATCGCTCACACATATTCAATTGTCTTCTCCGAGATTCCAAGAATTATTTAAATATGCTTGGTATAAAAATGGATACCTAGAAAAAAGACCATCGCGGTTTGAAAATCCAGTTCACTTTTCTTTCAATTTTCTTCAAGCATATACCTTGCCACGCTGTCATCTGTGTAATAAGCCTGCTATTATAAGATGTGCTTGGTGTAAAAAATATCTATGCATAAAACATTTTTATGATCAACATCATTCCTGTGAAAACTATGTGGAATGAAATGCATATATGTATACACGTATTTTTAACCGTAGGGTTAATAAATAACTTGTTAAGAATAGTCATTAAATGAATATTTATATACATGTCTGATACAGTGCAACGTATGTGATTGCAGCATAGTATGCACAAACATAAAACATCATAGATATTATAGACAAAACATAATCGAATAATTTTGATATAATACTTTATATTTTGATATTTTTATGTTATCATATTTGTCACCGTCATGTATTAAGGCCTGCAACAAACAAAACGAGTCTTATTATGCAACTTACTATGTGTTGTGAGCGCGCAACCGTGCGCACCGTGTACTTGCCATCGTGTAACTCCATAAGCCGATAGTGCATTATACAATTCATATACACGGTTGAGTTCATAAAGAAACACCCTATATTTTTAGTTATTATGTAAATGGAAAAATTGTTAAAAATAATGTGAGGTAAAATTTATTTTTCAGAAAAAAAGCTTTTTCAAAAATTTTGTTAACATTATTTTGTAGCGCTTATTACACCATTAAACTTTTGTTTGAAACATTTTTTTCTGTCTGTTGTAATTTGAGAGTTATACGCGAAAAAGTGGAAATGCCAATTTGACTTTGAGGTTAGTTTTCACCCCCTTAAAGGGCGATAGGGCAGAAATGAAACACACCGTTGTTCTAGTTTTGAGTCACTCTAAAAACCCACAAAGTTGCATTCCAATCGGTGAGTCCGGGTTCGCGGTGTTCCCTTGTCAGAACAACGTTAACCGATTTGAATGAAATTTTCAGTATGTATACAACTTACCTAAATCTACAAACGGGTTTTTTGAATTTTATTACAGGCTCAGAAAATAAAGTTGAAAAAACAACCTTTACTATTTTTTTGCTATTCCGACCAGTTGCGATTTTATACAAAACGACGAAACCCGTCCTTGGCAAACTAATCCTTCTAGCTTCTCAAAAAAACTCAAGTCGTTTGGATTAATTTTAAAAAAGTTATGCAATTTTAAAAAGTGTACGATTATGGTTGTGAGCCACTGTATATGTATATACATAAATACTACAGTCGATTTAAAACACGCCTCTACTTTTTTTCCTTACAAAAATCGCATAATTGGGGATTTCTTAAGATTGATTCTTTATAAGAGAATATGAACTCATCTCTACATATTTGGTCTCTTTGTTAAAGCTATAATTATTAAAGATTGCAGAATTCTGCTTGATTCGTCACAGGTCTCATGCTGCTATATGTTCTTAGTCCAAGAGTCATGTGCTGATTATTTACAAGTGGTGAAATTTTGATATTGACCGTTACTCATTGCGTTTACAATGCATATTTTCGTTGTATCAGTTTTGGACATTGTGTATGCGAAATATTATGTTCGTTTGCGCAGTAAAAAAGTATATGAAGCTCATTAACGATGTTAATAACATTAATAACATTGAGCAATGGCGTTAACAATACCATTATGTATTAAAACAGAATGGAATTCGGCGCATAGGATGCAGAAAGTGTAGTAATTAAAGGAACTGTAATTATGTCTTTTGGAAATTTGTAATTTCGGAAATGTTGTATAATCAACGGTGTGAGAAGCAATCTTACAGAGTTGTAGGATAATTGGCCATATTTCATATAATCATTTTCACAGTATGTTGACTGAAGTAGGAAAACGAATTACGATACATCGTTGCCTTTTTTATTGGTTCGTTGTTTCCACGAATTAACCGAAGTGCTTAATTAAATAAAGTTCTTGACCCATCGATAAATTGATGTCAGCATGAGCCCTGCGTTAGCAATACAACTCACGTTTAAGCATTCTTTCATGCAGATTTGATATTTCTGTACATATAACAATAAAAATATTATCATTTGTCCAGTTATTGATTAAATTTTGACTACGATTTACGCACGAGTACAGAAGGTATTCATAGTTGCATACGAATATGGGTATATATAAGTCTTCGTTAATTTCAAAATTGTGTTACATATCGCTTAATTTTCTGCTCGACAGTATCGAGCCTGCGAATAGCTATTCTTTATGCAACGATTGTTATTTTATGATCCCTTATCCAAACGTTCATGCAAGATTAAAATATTTCTCATTGTATGGAAAGTCATACTTGTTAATAATAAAATTAATCTAACATCTTTTACTACTGATCTACTAATAGTCTCATAATTTTTTAATAAATTTACGCCCTCATAAATTTTTCTTATCTTGTTGTCTCTCTTTTTAAACAAGAAAAAAACAGTATTCTGGCTAAAAATCATTCACACTTTTTTTGAACCATTACCTCGTTATTTTTTTCATTCTGTCTCTCTGTCTCTCTCTCTCTCTCTCTCTCTCTCTCTCTCTCTCTCTTCCATTACTTTAATATTAATTAATTAATTGAAATAATCGGTCGTACGAACATCGTGCTCGAGTAATTGGATACATTTCAAGGTTCTTCATCGAGCAAAGAATTAAGCCATCATCTTACAATCTCGCTAAAATACAAGCAGTTGGAATAATTGTTCGTGCTCTGATTTCATTGTTGTCAAAACATGTTACATTCATTACGAATATTTATACGGATGTTTCGGGAGAAACGTATACAGGGATATGGTTGGGGCTCGCTTTGCATCAATCAGCGAAACGATAAAAATGTACGAGAACTGTGGTGATCGTAAGAGCTAAGGTCACATTATCGATTCGTTACAATTACATTATCCGATTAATATGTACGACAGTATTTGTAGTTGGGCACTTGCTACATTGGAATTGAAAGCTTTGCAAACCTGAGTGTTAGGTGTTCTAATGATGGAAATGAGAAATGATACAAATAATTGCTATTTTCAAATAATTATAAGTAGTTGCCGGTTAATTCATAACTATACATTTTATCGGATATTTAAATAATTATTTCTCGTAGATACCTGAATATTTTGCAGAGGATTTAACGACTAAAAGATTACAAGTGTTAAAAATTTAAAAAAAAATTAAAACCGACTTCAAAATAATAAAAATGCACTAAAAAATAAAAAATAATTTTTTCCCTTATTTAATCTACGACTCTCATATTTTTTAAATATAATATTAGTATAAAATAATAATAATTAGGTGACATCAGTTTTTATTATTAACAAGAACTGGAAAAATATTGGGTCAATATTGATGCAGTCTACTTAGGATGGGACCACCGGGGCATCGCCCTCTTTCGAATAAAAAAAGGATCATCAAAATCGGTCCATATGCTGAGAAGTTATGCGGCGACAAACATAAACAGAAATAAAAAAAATTCATACGGATCGAATCTATAACCTCCTCCTTTTTGAAGTCGGTTAAAAATATAAAGTTACATACTTGAACATATTGCAGTACATAGTAATTGCCAGTACGTTCTCGCCTTTGCTGTTCTGGCAAATACTTACTCCGAGCAACACGAAATCATTGCAAGAGATACTCTTAAACTTGCAATAGATATAAATTATACTTGAAATTTTTACACGGATATCAGATATTCGGAATCGTTAGGGATCGTTAATTCTCAAAAAATAATTTCTATTTCAATTCGACGTTTATGATATTATAGTTTTCTTAGCCTGTCTTCGCCATATAATAAGACGCCTATGATAACCACAATTTTTGTTGGACACTCCCCTAGAAACAATTTTTGCCGCGAAATACGAAATTTAACAACTTTTGCGTACCAGAAGGGTACCTGTCTAATTGGTCTCCTGAAGGACATTTCGAGGGGCCTAAATCACATACGTGCCCAGACTTACTGCTCGGCGACATCTGAGACCCCCGCCACCCCCTGGAAGCGAAATAATTCTCGATATTATTACAACAACTAATGTGTGACAAAGACCCCGAATCTAAGAAATTTGTGGAGCAGTATTCACTCTTACAACAGCGCTTTTTCGTTTGCCTCCATGAGAGCCCAAATAAAGGGCGCATTTGGATTCTGCGTTGAGCGCGCGTTTGTATCTCCACCACTTCTTGGAATCCTTCGGCGGAGAGTGAGAGAACTCGTAAAGGTGGAGTTTCCTAGCCGCGATCCGGCGGCGGCCGCTGCGGGCGGCCAAATCTAAGTACCGCTCTTATAGAGAAGCATGCAACCGTTTTCCTAGCCACGTTTTCGAGCGGCCGCGGCCGCGCGTCAGCTACAGCAGCAACCTAGGCTACTCGCGACGCAACACAATGCGATGAGTGTCTGTTTTCCGCCATGATGACGGAATCTACTAGCCGCGCGGCTAACCACGGCGGCAAATCGCTTGACTGCTCCAAAGGGAGTCATAGCCGCGGCCGCGCTGCGATCCTACGCGACAGTGGGACAGAATCACAAAAAATAAGGAAACAAGGCAGAATTCAAAAGTTATGGGATTATGTTTTTTTTTTATATATTTCTTGTAAACTAATAATATGAGTTCCTAAAAAAAGGGGAAAATATCGTGGCGGCTATTTTTGATCTGTGTGTAAACACGTGTCAAAGTTTGTATATTTTTTCTGGTGGAAAATTTTGAATCGAGTCTTTTAAATCGTGATGATATAAATTTTTTGAGAACCGAAATGAGTAGTATCGGTTTTGGTAAGCAATAGCAAATAATTAGTTACATACAGTTCTTTTTCATAAGAAACCCATTGAAGAAATATCAGCAATTATCGGCTTTTTAGTTACACTCCGGGAACTTCCGAAAAAATTTCTTTTTTGTTATATAATCAACATCTATTTGGCTTTGCAACTACGAAAACAAGATTTGGCAATATTTACCAATAATGGAGTAATTACCTGTATTCTATGTCGCATAGCGAGGCTGAATCTCGAGAAATAGGGGGAAATTCAACATCATATTTTTCGCACTGAAACTGCGGAATATAATTAAGGAAGTTCATAAAAGAAAGTATTAATATACAACTCATACGGAGGATTAACGTTATTTAAAAAAATGATGTCAATAATTCCAATAAAACTAGAACAATTTGATAAATATACCTATATTACTATGGAAAGTGCAGAAATATTGTACGCGCAAAATATTCTCATTGCAATACAAACGAAGATGTTTTAAACATTTTATCTTTTTATTCTCATCCAGTACTAGTGTTTTATAAAATATGTTCATAAGATTCGACATTTTGATTAGAAAAACTGGCATGTTGAATTTGTTCTCTATTCTTGGGATTGACATCCACTGTGCGTTGGGATAAAAGCGGGATCGGACGCAAGCGAAAATTCATTCGTTGTTTTCGACTGATAATTTCATATTTCCCAAGTACGTTTCAACAACATCTGTTTGTCAGCATTTCTAAAGGGCGGTCCAGAACGTAGTGCCGTCTTTAATAATTTTAGGTATTCTTCAGTCAAACAATGAGTTTATTCGTATATTGCTCTGTCGGTGGGTAGTACGATGGGTTTCGGACCCGGATGTAGATACTGCTATTAACCGCCGCGCCGACTCATGAGACAATATGGTCATAAACCGTGACTCCGGCGAGAAGCTTTGGTCGGTCTGCCTGATTAACTTTTTGGAATCAGATGTGGCATTTTCCTCCACGAACAAAATAAGATGTTCTTATGTTAGACCGAAAAATGTTTCCCGACAATGGTGTTGGAAACGAAATCACTCTGAAGAAGTTTCAGTACGTCTCGCGGTGAGACACAGGAAGAGACGGGGTAGTCGGCCGACTGCGCGTGTTCCCGTCTGCATCGTCCTCCCTACAAAATTTGAGAGAAAGCACTTATCAAGTATAAACACGCGTTGAAATATAAAAACAGAAGCACGCGCTGACGTATTCGGTACGAGAGAAATAGCCATAGGGAGGAGATATTACTGGGCAGATGTGAAAAGCTGCTGCTTCAAAGGAATGCTGGACCGATTGTTTATAATATAATCTCCTCCCTATGCGCGTGCTTTGGTTTTGATATTCCATCGCGCATTTATACCCGAGAGATAAGAAATCCGTCTTTAATTTAAAAAGAGAACGACGCAGGCGTAACCATGCGCAGTCCGCGGACGGCAACCACTTTTCTTCCTGCGTCTTTCCGCGAGGCGTATTGATGGTAGATTTGGTGAATATTACTAATAATAATACTAATTTCATTGGTAAATAAAAACTGAACAGACTGCCCTATGTCCCTAGCACGACGGAATAGGGTTCGACTAAACGACCACCGTTGTTTGTCGTTTACTTAACTCGTTGCAGGCCGTGACGAGGACAACCTCTCCCAGTGCCTCACCGAATTTTATGGCTTTCGACCCTCGAAAGGGTTCGAATACTATTAAAAAGTCAGAAATGTCCAGGATTTCCGCATTTCCCATCGGATCTTTGTGAAAATGACGTCAATGAATTCCTTGTGTTTCGCCCATGAAACTGACACCACGAACGACACAATTCGGACCATATAAAAGAAATTTCATGAAAATTTAGTTTATATCATTCCATGTTGTCTTCGTTAATAATAGTCCGATGTACATGAAATTTCATATAATTTTCATCGCAAAAACATAAGGAATCCATTGGTGTCACTTCCATATCGAAACGAAAAGAATAAAAAATTATTTTATTTCTGAAGCAGGTATGAATCCTTGGCCGTAGACCCTTTCAAGTGCGCTTGAACGGAAGTGGGAGCCCGAACGCCGCGCGGCCGGAGTCTGGCTGCCGCCATGGGCCGCCGCCGCCGGATTGCGGCTAGGAAACTCCACCTTAAGCGAGCGAAATAGGACGGAAGAGTCGACACGAAGTTACCGTCAGCTACGAAAGAGAGAAAGCATGATACTTTGTCTCGCTTCGTCTTTCAGCTCGAACTCGAGCTCGACCCGCGTGCGGGCCTACATTCAATGCAGTAGCGGCTACTACATTGTACATAATACCTGTTTTAGGCCACAGGCACTACCCATTATCGAATTTTCCAGGTTTTGGATTTTTTTACGGCATCTTTGGGTGCCGAGGAAACTTCATGCCGAATTGTAGGTCATCGGGAAGTATGAAAAAAAGCTTCTGGAAAGATTTTGCTAACAAACGAACATCCACCTTAAGCGTCTTATTATATAGGAGTGTTAATTCAATGTTGTATGTAATATATAAGTATGATATTCTAATATATGTATATGTAATAAATTTGATGGTGCATTAGTACATAAACGATGAGATCAATAAAAAATATAATTCATTCGAAAAAATTGCTTTATTATTTTTTGTCCTTTATTCGTACTAATATTATTATCAATGTGATAACGAAATTCTTCAAAGAAGAACAAAGAAAAAAGCGCAATAGGGTGTCTCTAGAAATGGTTAAAAAATATGTATGTAAGGTTGAAGCTAGTAAATTAGTTGCTGTATCTTCATAACGAGTTATTGGTCCCTGAAATTTGAGAGCTTCATATTTTTTCTATTATCAGAGTAAGCAACAATAATTAAGTGCATTTGACAGAAAAATCATTGACAATGAAAATTAAAGTATTATTTAATGTACGGCTTAAACCAAAATCAGCTGCATTCGAAGGCAAAACTTTTGTAATATTTAAATAAAAATTTAGTTGGATCGAATTTTTATTAAATCTGAGAGGGTTAATTAAATAGTATATCATCAACAAATAGTGTTTCGTAAAAACATTTTATTTTCGATCACATGGAATAATATTTTGACTCAATCATATCTAATAAATACTTTAATATTGCAAAAATTCAACGTGGGTATGATGAAATTATGGCCTCTTTTTTATCATACTGATTGGTCCAATCTAATAGAAGATGATTATATACTGATAAAAAATCTGATTTAAATCTCACTACTGTATAGTTGACAAGCTCTCGATTTTTCATATCCGAGGTAATCTGGGTAAGTACTTGAATCTGTTGCACATATTTCATAAACTATTGTGCTCACGTAATAATGAGCCTTAACAAGTGATAATAATCGCGCAAACTCCGAACTCTCTCTCTCTCTCTTTATTCCCGCTTTACCCCCTCAATTTTTCATTAATTCTTGACAAAAATCTGAAATTCCATGAATGACTAGTAGATCGTGCAATATTATCTGTTTCACAATTTTGCCTGACAATGTTGGCGGAGAATACAATTCTGTAAATTTTTTTCAAGCAACTCAATGTTTACAGAAACTGACGAATGCATGATTATTGGGTAAGTTTTTGTATGCAAAGACAAATCTTTTAATTAACAACGTAAATGATAAACATAACTTCAGACATAGAGTGCACGTGACGGCGAATGATATCCAAAAATTTAGTTCAATATTAGAAAAGAGAGTTTGAAAATTAGCACGATTATTTAATGTTCACGTTTAAGAAATATATTTTCGTTCAGTCGTTGCTTCAGATTTAAACGAAAAGTTGAACGATTCACGTAAAAGTGTTCTCGAAGGCATTGCCATTTTCTGTAGCAGGATGTGTTATACGTATTGACTTTGGTTGATTGTTGTGTTTGAGCACTGATAGAAACATTTTTGTTAAACTATACGACTTTAAACATGAAGTATCACGTTCGTTTGACGGACGCCTTGAATGTTTGCGCGCTTTGTTCGCAGCATTTTGAATCAAATACGTATACCAACGATATTAATTGTTAGAAACTTGATTTGTTAATAATTGCACATGTAGGATGTATCATAGCATATAGGACTCACTTCAGTGGTGAACGGGGGACATAAAAATAATGGGAAAAAGTTCAAATAAACATGTGCCGTATTTGACCTTGTTGCAGTGTTATAGCCATTTTAATATTTTAGTCTTACTTAAAGACAAATAGAGCTATATAGTTTGTGCAACTCAATCTACTAAACCGTTTGTACGCTTTTTGTAATTAGACTTGTTTTTTTAACCGTTTATGGTCACACTGGGTACAATAGACTCACTTTTTAACTTTGAAGCTTGATACCGGTAAGTTCCTGCGTTTTAAATGGCATTGACATGACATACGGAAATTTGAGGTTTCCTCTTCCGGTAAAGATGGTCAGTTTTAGAATCAGAAAGTCCGTTGGTGAGTCGCAGCCGTTACAAAAACATCGTCTTTGAGCGTAGGCCGGTCGGACCCATGTGTGACCAACCCTTAAATTTTATCGTAAAACTGAAATTTTTTTATTCTACTCTAATTCGAGAAATTTACTTCAATAAAATGTAATGTGTATGGCTGTGACAGTATTTTTTCCCCCAAGTTATATGTGTGTATAATGAGTACGAACACAGAATGTTTATGTGTGCCTAATGCGTGAGAAATGACTAGATTCAATTCTTTTCACTGTTAAATTACTTTCTTCTGAATAATAATAATAATAATAAGAATCATTATAATAATAATAAATAGTTACTTCTCTAAATTAAACGTGTATTTTTACTCCACAATTGACCAGCTTCAGATCTCAAAATAAATACCTTCTTTGAAACGGACAGTATGAAACTGTATATTTCTAAAAGGACTATATCTTATTAGTGTCAGTCACATTCTGTACGAAAATTAATTGAAAAGTAAAAAAGTATGATTGATTTAGTATAAAACTCATTTTTCAGGACTTTACACATGTCCGATTTTTTTGGTACATGTTGTCATTTCATTTCTTACTAAAACGCGACTATTCCATATCCTACAATGTTCAAAGTGTGTATTATAATTTTTGGGACTCGATTGGGCTGATACAGTTCGTAGGATAAATGTTTAAAAATCGGCCGGGTCAATTGGACCCAGTGTGACCACAGCGGAACTTTACAGAAGTGTGACCATGAAAGGTTAATGGGAAATTAACAAGTCAATTTTATGTAAATTTTTTAAGTAATCAATTGAGTGAACTATTGGAAGAAGTCCCATTTGATGTAGGGCTGGGACTATTTGAATAATTTATTATTCGAATATTTAAATATTCGAATGCTACGAATAATTTGAGTATTCGAATGTTATTATTCGAATATTTAAATATTCGAATACTGAAATATTCGAATAGTATGGTATGAATTATAAATCAAGTTATTAGCTTAAAAGATTTCGCCCTGACAAACTAACGAACTCACAACTGAAACTAAATAAATGCTTGTAAAGCAATGAACCTAAAGAACTTGATTTATAATTCACACCATACTATTCGAATACTTGGATATTCGAATTATATTCGCCGAATAATTGAACAACTGAAGTATTCGAATATTCGAATACCGAAAAATTCGACAAGTAGTCCCAGCTCTAATTTGATGCCGCACGTCGCATGTGTCGCATTTTTTAGAAACTCTACAACTCGACAAATGCAGGCTTGCATTCAGGTGGAAGTTGGTCATTTTGAGTACTTTCTATAAAGATAAGCAGATGCACATTAGTGTAATACAAAAATGGTGATTCCCAGGAACAAAGTTAGATGGGGCAAATGTTTATATAAACTTTTTTTGTGTTTATGATACACTCCGTATAGCGAACTCAACTAAAATTATTTATCAAATTCAAACTAACAGCGATTTCTGGGCTTCTTGCAATTTCTATTTATTACTGCTAATTAATCTGAACACTAAATAGGAAAATACATAAATCGTTTTCACGAAAGCAGTCTTCCGTGAAACAATCTATGTGGATATTATACAATTAGTAAATTTAAATATTAATTCAATTTAGCTAACTCTTTCAATAAAATGAGGAAAATATTATTTGATAGAATGTTTTCCTTCTTTATTTTTTGATACGTTGCCCTTAAATTAGTCCTGCTCAGAATAAATTGGAGCCCCATACGTGCTTTTGTTTACGTCTGTATGTCGTATTGGTCATTGTGTGTTTATGTTTTCTGTAGCGTCAAATTTTACATTAACTCTTTCAGCGCTATGAACCCATATGCAGGGTGTTCATGTTATTGCCATCCAGTGTATTTCTCGCAAATGGCAAATATACATTTAAAAACATGAAATAGGAAAATGTTTCACTATCCTTTATAAGCAACACGACTGGTTATATCAATTATTTAAATTTGTCACATATTTCGACCCACGAAGGTGACTTAATTTTTTAAACAGAACGCTATATATTTTCTATCATATGACACCGACCGTGAAGATAAATTCAAGTATGTGAGATACGACAGTACCGTTGAAACTCACAAAAAGCAAAGAATTAAGAAAATAATTTGAACAATTCGTAGTTATATACGGTATAGTCTGACGAATAAGAAATTCTACTAAACACAGTGTATGCACTCCATGCGAAGAACGCCTATAGGCGTTCAGCGAGCATGGCAAACAAATACGACTGGAGCATTTCCGCACACGGCGCACGTTCAGCGTTTGAATATCAGCGCTGAAAGGGTCAATAGTTTTATCCGTCGAATTTGCTGTACTGTTATCAGTTGATTCACAGCAATACCCGATTATAGTATTTGCATTATGAATCTTGTAGCAGATATTGTTTAAATAAATAGCAGGTATACTTGATCAGGAACAGTTTCAACAACTCTAATGGAGTATGAAATACGTCAGATGTAAATGAGAGGCATAATTGCGTGCGATAGAGAAGTTACGCGTTCCGCATTAGCTTCTCTCGCCATAATATCCGCGATCTGTTGTGATTTTACCTATATTATTTGTAAAAAATAGTGGCTTAGTGCGCTGCACTGTATACGAATCATTTGACATCGATCGCCAGTCAACAACGCTGCACGGAAGCATGGAAAAGAAAAAGGGGAGACGCAGAACACCGTACCGTACGGAGGGATAGATATGCTTTTGACGTATCATATGAAACATGCATCATACCGCCGGACAGGATGTCTTGGAATAAATATCGATTTATCCTGAATAAATCAATCCTCATAGTTAGAGTTATAAGAGGCAAAGCAACATTTGGAGAGTTCTCATTTTAGCGAAACTTTGCAAACAAAGCATCTGCACAATTAACATTACAAGATGAATTCAATCATGCCATATCGGTATTTGCGATATCATTTTTGCTCCTTAGTCCGGTTGGGAATTTTTCATGCTGATTTCTTTCTAGAAAATCGTATAGTAGTCCTTGTAAGGTTCTAAGTCTGTTTCTTTCCCAATTGCGATTCGAGTGTAACACCGGGTGTCGAATACAAGGACAGCGGTAGAAAATGGTATATTTTGAAGTCATCGGAACAGAAACGTTCTTCCATATCATAATTTTGTATTAGAAACTAGGAACGGAATTAGAAACTAATTGCACAAGGCCCGCAAAATTGAGGGTTCTAAAAACTTTTTTTTTTAATGTATGCTGCACTTATAGGAATTTGGACTTCCATATGCAACAAAAAAATTTAAAAAAAATTAAAACCGACTTCAAAAAAATAAAAATGCACTAAAAGGTAAAAAATAATTTTTTCCCTTATTTAATCTACGACTCTCATATTTTTTTAAGTCGGCACACAGTGGGAGAAAATGACACAGTCGGCGTCAAAAATCGATTCCCAGGCCAAATCGAAATGAAAATCAACGAAACTTGGTATACTGGGGTATTAGGTATCGCTGATTACGAATCCGGTGCACGATTTTTGAAAAAGAAGATGGCGGATCCAACATGGCCGCCCAAACTCGGCCAAAACTAAACTGCGTTCCATATAAGAGTGTACCGACGCCCCTACCGATTTGCGCAGCTCCCACGGATCTGACACACGCGATTGGCCGTAGCTCTTTCGCGATTGGTCGTAGCACTTTCCCTGCCAGTTTACTACCAATCAACAGTGTATCCCTGCACGAAACCAGTATGCTCTAATGTGGAACGCAGTATAGTAAAATAGGGATCATACGAACGAAAAACGTTGTTTCTTGAAGTTCTAAAGCTATAACTTTATATTTTATGAGTCTAGAAAGTTGCAATATACTGTATAGAATGCTATACTAAAGAATAGTTGTTAAAAAATGGTAGATACCCTAGTAGCATTTATTTGCTGGGAGTTTGTTGGGCCAATGACGTGTTATCCGTTGGCCAACGGTTGAAGTGTCGCGCTATTTTTAAATGGGCCAACGATTGTAACCAACGCAGGCCCAACTGAAGGTTTCTTTCCATAGGCCCAACTGAAGGTTTTTTTCTATAAGCCCAACAGTTTCTTTCCAAAAGACGTCTTACAGACGTCCAGAAGGCGTCTTGAAGAACTTCAAAAGACGTCTTAAACACGTCTTTTTCAGGCCTGGTTTAGGAAAAAAAAAAATTCCCGGTGAGGAGAATCGAACCCAAACTTTCCGCTTACGAAGCAACCGCTGTTCGCACTTACCCAACACATTTCCTTATAAACACTTCGAATTTCTAGGTACATAACTAGTATTAATTGTTTATAAAAACTGCGCAATGAAGCGAAATATTCTACAAAATATCATCATTCGACCTTTAGACTCATTCCTTAAAATTTCACATTCGTCTCAAGACAGACGTCCTCATTACGTATTTATAAATAAGAAAAGAAAAATCACAACTTGGAATATAATAACAGGTTTTTGGATGTAGTAAATTTTCTGACGTTTGTAAGACGACATTTAATCATCGTTGTAAATTTTTTGTTAATTAACCAACCATAGTAATTGTAGGCCCAACATTGAATATTCGTTGGCAAACTGTCGTAAGTTTTTTACCATAGGCCCTATGTTGGGAATTTGTAGGCAAAACGCTAACTATATCCCAACTGTTGGCTACCGTTGGCCAACCAAAAATGCTACTAGGGTAACAATAGAAAAACCAACATTATTTACTAATTTTATCATTTCCGCGGCAAATACTGCAAATACATGATTAATCTAACCACTGAATATCTATTGGAGACCAAAATAAAGATTATTGACATACAAAAATGTTAGTAGAATTGCTTATTAATAATTTGTTTAAACAATTTTTTAACAAAGTAACAGTGAAATCATACCATTTCATACAATCAAATTGATCATATTTTGTTGTAACATTACTATAAACAATTGACTGTTATTAAACAATTTGTTAACATAATAGATTTCAGTAATATTCAATAACGATAAGTGGAATTTGGATTTTATGACATAGGTACCCACTAAGTAAGGATTCTTGGAAATTTCATCCCCAAGGCGGTGAAAAAGGGTAAAATGTATTTTCTCGGACTCCTTAATATCTCTTAGGCCCGATTAGATATTATCTTGGTTTTCACTTACAACGGTTGCCCACGGTTTTATTAATTTTAGTTATAAAAGACCATGAGTCAATATAAATATTATTTTATTCAATAAACTTCAAGTAAACAAAAAATTGAGGAAAACATGTAAAAAAAATTATAAAACTGAAAAACTAAAAAATGTAAAAAAAAGATCAAAAAGTTCAAATACTGGGATTAGGGTTATTTATTTATGTCTAGCAAAATACGCGTGCTTCGCTATAGTAGAATAATTAAAAGGAATTACTTTTATATCTGTTTTTTGTAGCAATTTTTTATGTAATTTCGGTAAAGTAACCTCTGTATACCGAACATTTATATATGTATATGTTTGTTCACACCTACTATTCAAAACTTAAGACGCCCCAATTCAATGTACACTTAGTCTAGACAATGTACAATTAGTACACTAGTATTTTCGTCTCCGATAGATATTAAATGGTTAGATTAATCATGTATTTGCAATATTTGCCGCGGAAATGATAAAATTAGTAAATAATGTTGGTTTTTCTATTGTTATCTACCATTTTTTAACAACTATTCTTTAGTATAGCATTCTATACAGTATAATGAAACTTTCTAGACTCATAAAATATAAAGTTATAGCTTTAGGAGTTCAAGAAACAACATTTTTCGTTCGTATGATCCCTATTTTACTAGTTTTGGCCGAATTTGGGCGGACATATTGAATCCGCCATCTTCTTTTTCAAAAATCGTACAACGGATTCGTAATCAGCGATACGTAATACCCCAGTATACCAAGTTTCGTTGATTTTCATTTCGACTTGGCCTGGGAATCGATTTTTGACGTCGACTGTGTCATTTTCTCCCACTGTGCGGCGCCTCATCATTTGCATTGTGTAAATCTGGCACCGAGTTAACAAAAATATGAGAGTCGTAGATTAAATAAGGGAAAAAATTATTTTTTACTTTTTAGTGCAATTTTAGTTTTTTGAAGTCGGTTTTAATTTTTTTTAACTTTTTAGTTTTATATATATTGACACAGCATGTTGAGGAAATGTGCGCGTACGTACATAAAATAATAATAATTAGGTGACAATAGTCTTTATTATTAACTAGAACTGGCAAAATATTGAGCCATTGTTGATGCAGTATAGGATGGAACCACCCGGGCATCGCCCGCTTTCGAATAAAAGAAATATCATTAAAATCGGTCCATATGCTGAGGATTTATGCGGGGACAAACATACAAAAAAATAAAAAATATATATACGGGTCGAATCTATAACCTCCTCCTTTTTGAAGTCGGTTAAATATAATGAAGATTTGCTCCATAACGTACATTTTTTCCACAACTTGCTTTATGAAATGTGGTACAAAATTTTTATTGTGTTTCTCGAATTCAGCACCAAAAAATAATAAAAATAGCTAAAATATTGAAAAAGTTTTTTCATGGTAGGCCTGTACAATTATTTACCCTAGAAATGCTAGGGAAATTATAACAAACACATATAAATGCAGAAATGGAATCGTGATCATAGCTCATTTGCCATATTTCGTCCCTAGTTGTTTCGCATGATGATTTATCTGTGAAGCAATTATTTAGGAAATTTTCCCGCAAATCGGTGCCGGATTAATGTTAAGCGAAACAAAAAAAACACGGAATTGTTATCACATGAGACCAATATCAAGAATTCTTCTATGTATCCTTTAATGGCTCTCAGTTCGACTTTACTTTTGTCTAGCAATGCGTAAACAAAATATTCCACTTTAACTGTAGAGTGAATTCATTTATAGGAAAGGTAGACTTATGTTGCGATAGCAAACATTAGACTCTAAAGGCTCGTATAGACCGGGCAACAATCGCCGGCAACTTTGTCGCTGGAGTCGCTGGCAACTCGGTGGGATGACCGACTTGTCGCCAGCGACTTGTATCCGGCGACTTTTATCCGGCGACTTTTATCCGGCGACTTTTATCCGGCGACTTTTATCCGGCGACTTGTGTCTGGCGACTCGTCCTTTAAAGGTTAAGAGATACGAATAGACCTGGCGCAGTCGCCGGATACATGTCGCCGGATACATGTCGCCGGCGACTTGCAACAATCTCTGTGGGATACAGCAACTCGACCCTTGCCTCAAACGGCCTTCTAGAAATGACTGTTGGCCACATGTTCCCGAAAAACTGTATTCAAGTGGACGGTGAGCAACATCGCCGCAGTGTCTAGTACCTGTATCCCTGTTTCTCGTTCCGAATGGGAAACATCGTCGACTCTGCGGCAACACACCATCTATAGTATTGTCCCAGTCATTTTAGAAGGAACCCGTTTCGCGCATGTAGAATGAGCTCATTGGCTCCGAGGGAGCGTTGGTTGGGTTATAGCCAATAGTAACTTGTTTCGGCACCAATGAGCGCCAACATGCGCAGAACAGGTCTGAAATTGTCTGTCGGTGGTTTCCTTCTTAAATGACTTGGAGTATAGATGTATACGTTAAAAATTTACTATAGGATGTACTTCAATACTTTACAGTTAATTATCAATTTCTTCTTTTTTTCTTCAACACGCCCGGTATTGTTCTTAATCTGTACAATTTCACTAACTCGCTATTGCATTAAAAAATCACTCTTACTAGGGATGTCCACTTAAAAAAAACATCGGATAGTTTTTTTTCGATGTAATGCATCGCAACTACGCATCGATGTTTTCTTAACATCGAATACTTCTGCGTTTTGAATTAATTAACAGGCCATAACTAGTGAAATAAAATAAAAAGCGTAAAGAACAATTCAGAATCATATCTATTTATTATCATTACTATAACAGTATTTCATTTAAATGTTCCAGTGTTCCTTTTGTACGCTTAGTAAAAGCAATAGTTTGGTCAATCGTTTACCCTTCAGCAAAGAAATAGATTGGAGGGTAAAAGATTGAAAAAACTATTATTTTTACTATGCCTACAAGAGGAATACTGGGACATTTAAATAAAATACTATTATAGTAATGATAATAAATAGATTTGATTCTGAATTGTTCGTTCCATATTATTTTTGCTACAATATCAAACATTGTATTGACCATAGGCAAGGAGGATCAAATGAGTAATTTTTTCCAAAGTCGAGCAAACTCACGACATGATCAACCAGCAGCCTGGGTCATTGGTTTGATCTAGGGCTGGGACTAATTCGAATTATTTTACAAGTATTCGAATGCTACGAATAAATTTCGAATATTTGAGTATTCGAATGTTATTATTCGAATATTTAAGTATTCGAATACTACTCGAATATTTCAGTTTCGGGACCACACGCAGTTAGCGGGCTCCCATTTTTTATGCCGGCAAATCGTGGTCGACCCCCCGCAGTCGAGAGTGCAATATTGATTACAGCGTATTGAGAAATTCTTTTCTTCATCGTATCGAATGGGAAGTGACGCCAATGGATTCCTGGCATTCTCCCGATTAAAATCATACCAAATGTCATGTAAATCGGACTACTTTTACATAAGGAATACAAATCCGATTTGGTGCAAAAGTAATCCGATTTGTATGACATTTAGTATGATTTTCATCAGAAAAACATAAGGAATCCATTGGTGTCACTTCCATACCCATACGATTAAGAATAAAGAATTTCTTAATACGCTGAAATTAACGTTTCACCCTCGATTGCAGGGGGTCGACCTACAATCGCTGCGGTCGGCCGAGAATTCATACTTGTTTCAGAAATAAAATAATTCTTTATTCTTTATCGTATCGATATGGAAGTGACACCAATGGATTCCTTATGTTTTTTCCGATGAAAATCATACAAAATTTCATGTAAATCGGATTATTTTTAACGAAGTCAGCTTGAAAGCCAGCCGCTCGGTTTAAGGCTGCCGTCTCCCTGGGCGTTGAATGTGTGCGTACGCTCACACAAGCTAGGAAAAGCGTGTACGTATACGCGGTGTAGTAAGCAATCCGTTTCAACCAACTTACGTCGTGGAATCGGCAAGAAGGAAGCTTTTGCGGGTATAGTTGCCTTCGGTAGACATCCGTGCAGACGGGTCTGGTGCGTTTGAACGCTAATAAGCACCGTACGTTGAAATAATAGCGAATTTATGACTCGAAAACTGACAGAATGAAGCTTCAAGGCTTCGCCGTCACTAGCGCTGGTGGTATATTCGAGCCACGTAGCATCAGCTTTATACGTATACGCGATGTAGTAAACAACCCGTTTCAACCAACTTACGTCGTGTAATCGGCAAGAAGGAAGCTTTTGCGGGTATAGTTGCCTCCAGTAGACTTCCGTGCAGGCGGGTCTGGTGCGTTTGAACGCTAATAAGCAGCGTTCGTTGAAATAATAATGAATTTATAACTCATGTACTCAGACAGACTCGAGAAATGACAAAATTATGCTTCAAGGATTCTCTGTCACCGGCGCTGATGGTATATTCGCGCCATGTACCATCAGAATCGGTGGAAGTCCAAGCTACCCAATAAATGTAGTAAAGACATAGTTGCCGATACGTATGGAGAGTCGTATCGCGTTGTTGCCGCATTTCCCCTATTACTATTTGTCGCCAGGAAGGCTTGAATGAATCACGACGAAGTGGCTGGAGAACAAAGATGGGCAAAGATAATATGTATCTGGATAAACTCTTCGAACTGAGGATTTGGGGTATTCGGCGGTTTCTAATCTCGATTTGAGAGGCATATAGTATTGCGTGCAGTGGATTATGTATATTAATAAAATGTGAAACGTGACGTTTTTACCCGACTGTGACAAGTAAAGGAGAGTATTGTGTTTATCAGATATATAATTTTCAAAATTGTGAGATAGAAATAAAAAAATTGGAAGGACTCGCAAGTAGTAATTTGGATCCGAGGAGAGTTTTTTATAGAAAAGATAATTTGATATATAGCTTGATAAAAAAGAAAGCGTCATATGTTTTTAGGAGCATTATAGCATTCGTAAATTTCATTACGATTGGCCTGTTACACTTCGGTGATGTACCTTATTCAAATTGTATGCTTCGAAATTGAAGGGTCGGATGCAATAAGGGGACTAGCGCTCAAAAATGGAAAAAATTATTGTCCAAACGCTAAGACAGATTGGAAAATTAAATGTTGTTAAACTGTATTTTAAAAAATATAATGTTGTAAAGCTCGTCAGGACACATATTTTTTCTATTTGCAATTTGTTTATTCAATCATTACTATTCGAGCTAAAACTTATAAACAAAAAATTTTTCATCGTCCAAAATGATTATAAACATAAAATGCGATAACTTGAGTAAATATTAAGGGATCGTTATGAGACTTAAAAAATATCTTCAGAAAACTCTACCGAAGCCGTAAAATGTATGCACAAAACCCTTATGTTAAAAAATGTAATAATATTTAATTAAAAAAAGTAATACTGGACATATACCATGTTTTTCAACGTTCGCCGTTAAAAAGTATCGAGGCAATTTTGAGGTACGTATTACTTGCAGCGACGAAGTTTTTCCTTAATATACAAGGAAGATTTTCACTAATTTCCACACTGATTAATAAATAATTGTAGAAGATATGATGATGATATATATATATAAATCTCGCGCGTCACCAACAGTCAGCAGCCGCGTATAATGCGCTAGTTATTGTTAGCAATTTTAGCACTCGCGTTGACTGTTGATTCTGCGCGGAATTTATATATATTGCCGTATCTTCTACAATTATTTATTAATCAGTGTGAGAATTGTTGAAAATCTTGCTTGTATATTAAGGAAACTTCGTCGCTGCAAATGATATGTACCTCAAAATTGCCTCGATACTTTTTAACGGCGAACGTTGAAAAACATGGGTTATGTCCAGTATTTCTTTTCAATTAAATATTATTACATTTTTTAACATAAGGGTTTTGTGCATACATTCTACGGCTTCGCTAGAGTTTTCTCAAGTTATGATTTAAGTCTCATAACGATCCCTTAATATTTAGTCAAGTTATCGCAATTTATGTTTATAATGATTTTAGACGATGAAAACTTTTTGTTTATAATTTTTAGCTCGAATACTAATGATTGGATAAACAAACTGTAAATAGAAAAAATGTGTTCTGACGAGCTTTACAACAATATATTTTTTAAAATTCAGTTTAATAACATTTAATTTTCCAATCTTTCTTAACGTTTGGACAATAATTTTTCTTATTTTCGAGCGCAAATTCCCTTATTGCATCCGACCCTTCAATTGCACATTGATTATACATAATATTACAGCCTTCTACGTATAAATAACAAATATTGATACGCAAATTAGTATTGTTTCATTGACATGTTTCCTAACTTCACTACTCAACCTCTCTATCTTTCATTATTGCTATCCTCCTTTACGTTCAGCGAGGCTCTGACGCTAGACGCAGCTCTCGTGCCGTATTCTTTCAAGACTTCTCGATAAGAAAGAGCTGTGGCAACAGCGCGGCAGAGACAGAGAGAACAAAAAATGTGGTAACTATGCGTGAAAAATTCATCTACATAGAGTACCTGGAGATGTCACCTCTGTACAACTTCTTTTTATCGACCGCAGTAGTTTCATTAGGGTCCGTCTGTTTACAAGGGACGTTTCGATCGATTCGGACCATAACAAAAAGCAGACGGCAGCCTTAAGTCGCTGGAGACAAGCCGATGCATCCCAGCGAGTCGCCAGGCGACCCGCTGGAGTCGCTGGCGACAAAGGTGCCAGCGATTGTTTCCCGGTCTATACGAGTCTTAACATAAAGGAGAACGAATCATAATTCTGATCAATTTCAAGCAGATTACATTTCTCGATTAAACAGTGAATACTTTTAGCTATTCTAAAGTTGGAAGATATGTATACTTATATTCTACGTCAGATTCCCTGTCGTGACAAGCACCTGCATCGATTATACACATATAATATTACCAGACAAGTTTCTAGTCTTGCGGTGTTCTCATGCCATAATAATTTTATGGTTTCTCCATTTGACTCAATACGAACTTTCTATTTGTTTATCTATAGATTTTCTGAAAGATTGTGTGCATGAACTATTGTATTTATAACTTTTCCCTCACATGTTGGATAAATAACTATACTTCATTGAATTCTCACGAAGAATACATGCGTATTCCGTACCAGTTCTCCTTTTTTCATGAGTTTCAAAATTATCCATGTTCTATCATTGTCCTTCGGTCCTGGCATACGTACAAAGCTGTACATTTTCAATGTCATGGCTAACGATCGACAATGCTTTCGGGTGGGTAGAAAGAATTTTGTTTCGAAACTACATACAAAAATCTGCATATTATCAGTGACATTAATATGTCGCGGCAGAAAGTTTGACTCTTCTACGATTGTTTGGAAACAATTTGCATGGAGCTTATTCTCTTGTAATTGAAAATTTCTCATCCCCGAATTTGACTTACAAAACCTGTAAGTCTGTTTATTCTAGCTAAAATGTTGTTTGATATTTTACGGTTGCACGACTGAAAATGCTTGCTGTTAAATTTCCTTCTTACATTTAATGTGAATTTTACTTAAATTCCGCATTTAAAGTTATACATACAATCTTTTGAATATCATTGATTCTACGTTAAAATACCTTATGACAGAGAATCTCGATTACAGTTGGTCATAGTTTGCTGAGAATTTTGCTTTCAGTTTGTCGCCGCACGATCGAGAATTTTTACTTTGAATTTACCTTACAACTGGTTTATGACTCGACCTCTTTCGGATTAAACGAAGTAAAGGGCGAGTATGTGATGTCACACGAGGAGTTCCTTTAGAAAGTCCTCGGCAAGCAAGTCCTACAAATAATCGTCGATGCGGTCTTTTTCGTCCGGTGGACTAGGCTTGCTAACGCTAAGTATGGGCAGACCAAAATGTTGATCCTTGATGCTTGATTCGGGGGTGCGCCTCGCGTAGTCGCAGCTTTTCGAGTGCCGCTCGATCCCGCCACGTCGATGATAGTGGTGATAGCGGGGCAGATGAGCTTCAATATCGTAAGATCGCCGATAACACCTGCGGATTTCAGTGAATATTTTGGTTTTATCAATTAAACGACCTACTTACGAATTGCGATTATTTTAAAAAGATAACATGTTTCATAAATTTTCACACATGAACTTATAAAGAGGAACAGTAAAAGTAGGATTGAAGGCTTTACGATGAGGTTCCAGATTATACGCATTTTAATAATTTCATAATTTATACATACATATGTATAAATCGTGGGTATTTAAAGGTAATGAACATTACAGGAGGTAGAACCTATATTCAGAATCATCTTTATAGTTGCTCAATCTTTTAGTTACACGATCGACTCTTCAGTTATTAACATTTAAATTTATGAAAGCACAGAATAAAATTGAAAAATGAGATTTAAAATTCTATGTTTCCTTAGCGAAAAACAAATAAGATTGGTGTAATGCAGATTTCCAACCGGTGTGCTGCGAGAGGTCTACATGTGTATCCAAGATTTCTTAAGGGGGGGGACAGCAGGGTAATGGCCCCAAATGTAAAGGTGTCTTAAGAAATTTATTGAAAGCAAACTACTTAATGAATCTTTTTGAAATTTTCAGGGCTTTTTATTGGATATTTAAGTTATGCGAATATCTTTTTTGAAATTTATTTAAAGCAGATTTATAAGCTGCAGGGAATCAGTAATTTTGCGGTCCAAAAAATTTCCGCTGACATGGTTGACAGTTTTCCGACGAAATGGTTCTTCTGAAATAAAAAAATCAGAGAGTTTTAGAAACTATAAACGGGTGGCTATGGCACGCCGGGTTCAATTTTGAAAATTTTGCAAAATGACAAAATGGCAGACCTCTGAAGAAAATTGAGATTTTGTTCTAGAAAATTGACCTCTTTCGTTGAAAGAGGAATAAAAGAAAACGACCAATCAAAAAAATCTCCCGTCTCTAAACATTTTGTGGTTTTGATTTTAGAAGAACCGTTTCGTCGGAAAACTGTCAACCATGTCAGCAGTATAGCTATGCCGATTCTAGACCAGGTCCTCTGAGGGGAGCGCGAGGGCGGGTGGAACTGTTGGCGTGCGGGGGAGTGCGGTGGGGGGAACTTTAGGCGCGGGGACAGCGGGGAGTGGAAGACTGGTTGCGCGCGCACGAGCCGCGGAGTGGGGGAAGCCGTAATCGTGGAGGGGATCAGTCCAGGCCGAGCGGCCGCGGAGACCTTTCCAGACCTGGCCCACCGTCAGAAATTTTTCAGAGGGAGGGAATGACCCACAGCAGAAATTTTTTCATACCTAACCGAGGGAGGGAACGACCTTGGTCCACCCCCGAAAATTTTTTCACACCTGACCCACCCCCGAAAATTTTTCAGAGCTGGTCCACGCCGATCTAGCGAACCATTATGTAGCAGAAATTTTGGTAATGGTATAGATAGAGGGCAACCTCACGGATTTTGACGACCTTGAAATATGTTGTCAAGGACGTCATTCTGAACAACTTTTTCCTCTAAACATTTTGGCGGTCGACCTTAGTTTCCGAGATAATTGCAAAAATTTTTGGTAATTATTTAGAAGTTTTCCATCCTCACCGATTTCAATGATTTTTGGATATGTTATCAAGATCAAGATTCTGAACAACTTTTTGCTATACATGTTACCGTCGCATGGCAGTAGTTTCCGAGATATTCGCACAGAACATCGCCGAACGCTGTGCTGCTACGAACGCGTACGTATAGGTAGAATACAATGTCGACCTTTCGGTTGATTTATTCCGACGCAACGGACACAGCGATCAACTTGAGGTGGTTGGTCATCTGGGGGATGTGTTTATCTCTGTCCCTAGACACCTCGGGGCGCGAAGCGCCCCGAGGTGGATAGCACGTGGTAATGTGATTGAGAAAAATTACATTCTTTTTGAAAAAAATTACTTTCTTTTTTCAATAACATTTCCACGTTCGAAGCGCCCCGAGGTGTCTAGAGACAAATATAAACACATCCCCCAGATGACCAACCACCTCCAGTTGATCGCCGTGTCCGTTGCGTCGGAATAAATGAATAGAAGTTTTTCGCAAATTACTCGGAAACCATAGTCGACCGCCAAAAAGTTCAGACGAAAAAGTTGTTCAGAATGAAGTACTTGACAACATATTTCAAGGTCGTCAAAATCCGTGAAGTTGCCCTCTATCTATACCATTACCAAAATTTCTGCTGTGGGTCATTCCCTCCCTCTGCAAAATTTCTGACGATGGGCCAGGTCTGGAGAGCTCTCCGCGGCAGTGATGCCAGAATGAGGACGGGTTCCCTCGAGAATTTCCCTCACCACGCACGCACACTACGCCGGAGCCGCGTGTCCGTGAGCTCGGCGCTTCGGACAATGTCGGGAAGACGAGAGAGAAAACGAATGTGTGTCTTACTCTCTCGCTCTTGAAACCCTGTGATCCAAAGCGAGGTGCAAGCGACACGCGCCACGCGCGATCTTCTTGAGTGCCTCGAGATACACTTTTCACTTTCTGACATATGTATAATACTCTTGTAATGAAAAAAAATATGCAAAAAGTTTTGTTACGGAAATCACGTTTTAAGACCTCCTGATCACGTTTTGACTATTTAGAAAAGAGCTTCTTTTTAAATATCTCATATTTGTTAACACGATTACGTTTAAACGGCAAAATGGATTTCAATGAAACTTTATATTTAAATTTTACATTCTTGTCTTAATATTCTTGATCCGATTATATCGCGAAAAATGATAATTACCCGTTATGGTTCTTCGATTTTTCAGATATGCGATCTAAATTCTACATAAAAAGAGTTAATAAAAATTCTTCTGTAACTTCTTTAACAAAGAAAAATGTACATTCATAATTTCTTGTTTTCATTTTACATTTTCGTACATTTTATTTGAACTATTCCTATTTTTCAAACCTAAAAATGAATTTTTTTAGTAAAAGATGAATATTTTGATACTGTACATTGGTGAACTTTCTTAAAATTAGAATCCACTCTTGGCCAGTACCGTGGACGCTGTAGCAACCTTCGATAAAATATATTTTTTCAGAGTATGATCTAAAAATCTAAAATCTAAACGTAATCACATTTCTCGATAGAGTTTTCGATAATTATATCAAGTTGCGACAAAGAATCACGCACTATTTACACATAAATTACGCGCAGCGTGCACGCTACCGCTCGATGGAAACTACGGGAAAGTGGTGGTCTCTTCCATCGGGAGGGAAATGTAAACAATTGGTTATGCAAAGCTAATATCGCGATACATGTTGTACACTAAAATGTGTAAATTGGTACAAAGGAATTGTACAAGAATAGGAGGGAATGGTAACTGGTTAATGCATCTGTGGCAGTTCGGTACTGTCACCATTGCTTTGCTGTTATTTCTTTTAGCCTTTTCTTCGACTTTTCTCCTTTCTGAATTTTTCTTACTATTTTACGATTTCCTATCTATTTTTTTCGTTTCTCGTTTCCAGGGTTCGCTCGGGCCTGGTTTTCGTCAAGTAGGTACATTTGACGGTCAGATCCGCGCGAACCCAAGCGATTCGCGATCTGTGGTCGCGTTTACTTTGTTTACGTGTCGATGCGTTTAGTGGGGGGTCGCGCAGTTGCGCTTCGCGCATTTAACCGTCATTTCAGTAGAAATAGAGATCAGGTGGTGAGTACTAGTTATTTGTATCGCTCTGTCTGCATGTTTTTGGTGAATTCGGGTCTGTCGGGTTAGAAGTGTAGTCTGTAATTAGCAGGCCCGGAATAAAGGGGGGGCTAGGGGGGGCTGCAGCCCCGGGCTCCACTTTTCGAGGGGGCCCCATTCATTTTAACTAAAAGTTAATTGTACAATATCTTTTTTACCCCCGCTGTTCAACCACGGGGGGCCGTCGAAGGTTTCATAGCCCCGGGCCCCAAAAATCTTAATCCGGGCCTGGTAATTAGTAGCCCCCTATATCTCCCCTTTTCTATACGCTAGCATTTGCTTGTTGCTTTGTATATAATATTTTTCCTACACATTTCATTTTTTTCGTGGTTACGATGGAAACGTTTGAGAAAACAGGTGAAAAGGCTACTCCTGTTTATCGGTCGTTGTGGGAAACGAATGAGAAGTTCCGATCGTGGATTCGCGAAGTCCCTAATGATAAAAGCCTTTTCTATTGTTCTGCATGCGAGAAAACTTTTTCTTGCGGCTCGTCAAGCGTTAAAAGGCATGCGGAATCAGCGAGACATAAATATTTATTATCTAAAAAAATTCCGCGATTAACTATGCATGCTAAGGTCTTGAGAAAGATTTTTATGCCTCAATGGCTTGAGGATTTCAAGCCCTGGTTGCATAAGGTCGCCGATGATCCTTTTTCGTGTTTCTGTTCGGTTTGTAAAAAATCATTTCCTTGCAGCCTGTCGCAAATCCAACGTCACGCGGATTCCAAGTGCCACATCAAAAACTGCGAAAAAAATGGAATGGATGTGAGGAAATCGAACGATTTCAGATCGCAATGCGAGGAATCGCCTTTGTCATTTCATGAACGAAAAAAAATCGCGCAAATTCGTTTTGCTGCATTAGTAGCCGAGAAAAATATTTCGCATCAATCCGCAGAGGCGATTTTTACATTTTTCCAAGACGTTGGGAAAAATCCTGATGTTTTGAAACATATGACATGTGGTCGAACAAAGTGTTCGAGTATTATATCGAACGTTCTGTGTCCTCGGGAAACAGAGCGTCTTAGTCATGTTTTACAGAATTCTAAGTTTTCAGTATTTATTGATGAGACATCCGACTTTACCAATGAGAAATGGATGTCGTTTATTGTTCGATATGTCGCACCCGAGACTTTGGATGTTAGAACGGAATTAGTAGAATTAATTAATCTTGACGCGCGAGAATGTACTGCCGATAAAATATTTACCTCATTTAGGAACTCCATGTGGAAAAAGCAAATTCCGTTCGAAAACATTCTTGCTTTGTCGTGTGATAACGCTTCTGTCATGACAGGGTGTCACTCGTCATTCAAGACTAAACTTGCAGAAATTCGCGGTGAAAAATTTTTGACCATGCCGTGTCCATGTCACTCCTCTGCATTGGTAGTGCATGCAGCACGCGCTACCATTCCCGAGGTCTGCGAGGAATTATTACGGAAAGTCACAACATTCATTTATAGCAGTCCCAAACGCTCGGCCATTTTTCGCGAATTTCAGCAATGTTTTCAATCTGCTGACCGCAAAATTTTAAAACTGTGTACTACGCGATGGTTATCGCGTTACTCATCCATTGTTACACTTTTAGAACATTGGGACAGTGTGTTGCACTTTCTGCAAGAATTGGTCGTAAGTGAGAAGACAAAGTCTGGGGAAGATCTGCTTATCATTGTGCAAAATCCAGAAGCGGAAGCATATCTTCTGTTTTTGAAATACGTTCTAGAGTATTTTAATGAGTTTAGTTTATTCTTTCAGTCGCAACAAACAAGAATCAATTTGCTTCAAAATACTGCCAAAACTCTTTTGTACAATATTTTACGTCATTTTTTGAAACCGCAGCTTTTGAAGCACATGGATTCAGTAAAATTAATAGATTTTTCAAGAGGCGATAATCAAATCCCATTTAATAGTATTCATTTAGGTCCGGATTGTGACACATTTCTTTGTCAGTTAGTTGCAGAAGACAAACCCGATGTTGTCCAAACCGTTCGAGAAAATTGTATTAAGTTTTACATAACGGCTGCAAACGAAATTCGTAATCGATTGCCAATCGATGACGAATTTCTGAGCAAGTTATGTGTTTTTGAGCCTCGTTTGGCATTAGTAGATAATGACAGAGACACTTCCTTCAAAAGTGTTCTCTTTATTGCTCAGAAATTGGGCGGTTTCGACGAAGACGGTTTGCAAAAAGAATGGTCGACATTGCACCTGAATTTTTCAAATAGAGACAAGCAGATGCTTTGTACATTAGCTTTTGATGATGTTTGGAAAACGGTGTTGTTAACGCGAAATGATCAAGGCTCATTTAAATATCCATGTTTGCAGGAATTATTAAATTCCATTAGAAGTCTTGAAAATTCAAACGCCGATGCTGAAAGATCGTTTTCTATGTTTCCCGACATAAAGAACAAGAAACGAAACAGACTTCGTTCGACCACCGTTAATGCCATGTGCGTAACGAAATCGGCATTAAAGGCGCACGGGGAAACAGCTCAGACCATGGAGGTAGATGACAAGTATCTATCTCTCATGTCATCTGAGAATTTATATGCAACTTTTGCGAAGAAGCAAAAGAGTAGTTTACGTTTACATGCCGTTGATGGCCTCGCGGATTTTCCTTCTACGTCGGGTAATGCAAATTGGTGATGTCCAGAATATTATCAATTTCATCCATTTTCTATTTCATTCGATTTTTGGACATCGCGAATATGTAAATAGTTGTTCGATTTACCTCACGCAATTCTTGTTCTATCCTTGCAATAAATTCGCTTGCTTGCTGTACATATGATTTATAGAGAGAACTTCGAGATAATTGTACAAATAAATGTATATTCTTAATTATATTCATTTTATATGTAACAATTATCTCGAAATTCTGTCGCATGTATTATAGTAAATTCCTCTGCGTGCTTTCTATCCTTTGGAAATGTAAACAATTGTAGCATTACTTATTTCAGTCTTACATCTCGTCAATATATCCAACCCAATTGATATATTTACGTGCTGCCTTTCTTTTCTATTTTTGTAATGTTTTTGTACATTTTAGTGTACAACATGTATCGCAATGTTAGCTTTGCATAACCAATTGTTTACATTTCCTTCCCGATGGAAGAGACCACCACTTTCCCGTAGTTTCCATCGAGCGGTAGCGTGCACGCTGCGCGTAGTTAATTTGTAAATAGTGCGTGATTCTTTATCGCAACTTGATATAATTATCGAAAAATCTATCGAGAAATGTGATTACGTTTAGATTTTAGATTTTAGATCATACTCTGAAGAAATATTTTTTATCGAAGATTGCTACAGCGTCCACGGTACTGGCCAAGAGTGAATTCTAATTTTAAGAAAGTTCACCAATGTACAGTATCAAAATATTCATCTTTTACTAAAAAAATTCATTTTTAGGTTTGAAAAATAGGAATAGTTCAAATAAAATGTACGGAAATGTAAAATGAAAACAAGAAGTTATGAATGTACATTTTTCTTTGTTAAAGAAGTTACAGAAGAATTTTCATTAACGCTTTTTATATAGAATTTAAATCGTATATCTGAAAAATCGAAGAACCATAACGGGTAATTATCATTTTTCGCGATACAATCGGATCAAGAATATTAAGACAAGAATGTAAAATTTAAATATAAAGTTTCATTGAAATCCATTTTGCCGTTTAAACGTAATCGTGTTAACAAATATGAGATATTTAAAAAGAAGCTCTTTTCTAAATAGTCAAAACGTGATCAGGAGGTCTTAAAACGTGATTTCCGTAACAAAACTTTTTGCACATTTTTTTTCATTACAAGAGTATTATACATATGTCAGAAAGTGAAAAGTGTATCTCGAGGCACTCAAGAAGATCGCGCACAGCCGCGTGTCGCTTGCGCCTCGCACCTTGGATCGCAGCGTTTCAACAGCGAGAGAGAAAGACACACATTCGTTTTCTCTCTCGTCTTCCCGACATTGTCCGAAGCGCCGAGCTCACGGACACGCAGCTCCGGCGTAGTGTGCGCGCGTGGTGGGGGAAATTCTCGAGGGAACCCGTCCTCATTCTGGCATCACTGCCTGGACTGATTCCCTCCACGATTACGGCTTCCCCCACTCCGCGGCTCGTGCGTGCGCACCCAGTCTTCCACTCCTCGCTGTCCCCGCGCCTAAAGTTCTCCCCACCGCACTCCCCCGTGCGCCCTCACTTCCACCCGCCCCCGCGCTCCCCTCAGAAGACTTGTTCTAGAATCGGCATAGCTATACTACTCATGTCTGCCGAAATTTATTGCAGCACTAAGTTACTGGTCCCGCACAACTTATAAATCTGCTTTCAATAAATTTCAAAAAAGATATCCATATAACTTAAATATCCAATAAAAAATCCTGAAAGTTGCAAAAAGGTTCATCAAGTAGTTTGTTTTTAATAAGTTTCCAAAGAAACCTTTAATTTTCGGGCAATTACCCTGTTGTCCCCCCTTAGGGAGATACATGGGTATTAGACAGCTAAAATCAACGGTTTCATTTGGGCTAGATTGTAGAGCCAGTAATAACTGAAACCATTTGCTCTTTTAACAATTATTTTTTAGGGATACAACACGTAATTTCAATTTAAAATGTTTACAAAATATTTAAAATGAATTAATATACAAGACATCAAAGTGAGTGCTTGCGTAATGCGCGCCTGCATGTGGTGAACGCGATTCCGATTGACCGACTCATCTAAAAGCAAAATCGCTGTATATGAGTATCCTTTAATTCAAAAGCTGCAAGGTGGAACTCGGTCGAAAATTTTTAATAAAAATTCACAGAGTTATATAACAAATGTCAACTTTGAAGAATTTCCCTGAAATAATTCTGTGATAAATGTTATCTTAAATGTTGTTAAAGTTATGCGATGTTAGTAAGCGAGTTCCACCTTGTGGAGAAAAGTGTTTTAGGTTTAGTTTAAAATTTCACCAAAAAATATCGGTCCCTTCTCGAGTTACGATGTTCACCGTCTTGAGAAACATAGTTTTGAGAAAAACGGCTAATTATTGTAATTATATATTGAAAATATCCACATTTAAAATGCACATATAAAGGGTATCCCGCAACGAGTGGTACAACGAGAAGGAGGTGATTCTACATGCAAAAACAAATCGAAAGTTTTCGAATAAACTTTATTAATAGGAGCCTCTGGTTCCGGGAAAATTGAGTTTGAAAATTAATTAGGTACACGTGCATCTAGGAGTTAACACAATACAGCAGAAAATACGGTACATACAATCGCGAATAAAATAATCCTCCTGCAAAAATGAGTCCAAAGTGTAGAACAACCATTTTTTGAACGGAGCTTTGTTTTCGAAAAAAACAGTTTTAAAAAGTACACGTGCATTTGTCTAGGAATCGGTTTCAATTTTCATTCAAGTTTTCAAACTCGACTCTCTCAAATACGAAGCTTCATATACAAGAATTTTATTCCACATGTTCAATTTATTTTGACACGGTGATCCGCCTCCGTTCTGGGTTGTATCACCACTTGATACGGCCTCGAATGTGAGTGTTGTGTGCGAACAAGTCTCGAGGGTAGTTTTAAAATGGGAAGGTATTTGCAGAATGAGCCGACGTCAACTACGATGATGCACATGTATTGTGAATAGAATGGTTATATTCATGGTTTCGGAATGTGATAGAACAGAATGTTGGAAAGTAAAAAAATATCGGATGTTTCCTGCGACCTCATAGGTAAATGTATTTTATAGACACTGAATCCTGACAAATTGGAAAACCTGAGTTATCTATCATTGTACTTATCATTTTCATTTGCTTGCATAAGATTGTCTTTTTGGTAATATTAGAATTTGGTATTGTTCGATGAATATTGTAATTAAGAAATTTTTCGTATCAATATAATAACACCTATAATAACGGATCGTTAACTGTATAGTATAATAGTCTCCACTAATTATTTATTTTACTATTATACGAACATGTCGAAAATATAGAACATGTTCAGAAAACTGAACAGAGATTTATGGAAGTCATAACACGTCTCGAGAAAACTGTTATAATGATTTAAAAAATAATATGAAATAAAAAATTGGATGTACACAACGTTTCTATTATACTAGAATCTTTTTCATTCCATGGAATTTTGTTTATTAATAGTTAGATTCATATTCTAATTTGTCAGTAACGATAATCAGATTGTATATTAACACTTCAAAAATCAATATCTCGGTTGTATTGTAAAATTATTTGGTTTTTGTTTCAGGTGTGCTGATCGAACTGGTTAGTGAAGGTCAGCAGACTCTATTTTATAATTAAAAATCAGTAACTATTTGTCCATCTTTTACCATGACACTATAGTTTCTTTACATAGCATGATAACGTTTTTCTTATAGCATCTAATTGTCACTCCAAGGACAACTTCAACGGCCTACAAGTTAAGGTCATTTACAAGTCGAATGAAGATGATACATAAATGAAATTGTCCATATGATTTGCCAAATTAGTAGGATGTATCGTTTCGTTTGTTTAGGTAATTAGATCTCATGTCGAATCCTCTTGTTCTAAGGTACAATGAAAGATATCGTATATCAACAATCGTCTACAAGGCAGAATATGACAGATTACAGAGTCAGTTGAATTATCTTACTGACAAGTCCAATGATCAATCTGAACAAAACTTTAATTGTTTCAAGAATAACTCATAAATGGCCTACCTAACACTAATAATCAAGGCAATTAAAATTTTCGTTTTCCTACTTGTATTTTCCCTCCGTTCATTTTTTATTATTATAATTGAAAGCAGTATATCAAAACAATTTTGAAAGCAATTTGAGATTATTCACGAAACAGCGGTACGAATTTGTTTTTATTAATCAGTCATGTCGTTCCTAATTCTAAAGAAAATCAAATTCATGATCTCGATCGCTTTTTCGAATAAGGTCATAGTAGTCGTGCAAAATTTTATTTCTTACCGCTCGTCCATGGAAGCAGGTTGCCGTATAGGACACCGAACATATTCGTGACTTCCACCAGTTCGCCATCCTCCGAAACGTCGACCAACAAACGACGATGTTGACGTCACTGGGGAATCCCTGAAATATTGAAGAGAATTTTGTCTAATAATTCTCTTGAGACTTTGATCTCCGGTAAATGTTTAGATTAGGAGAGGATTCTCCGATTTCAATGACCTTCATATATGTTGTCAAGGTCATCATTCTGAACAACATTTCCCTCTAAGCTTATCGGCGCTCGGCTTTGGTTTACGAGATATTTGCAAAAAACTTGACATAATTGTACATTGAAATCTGCCTATATAGGCAACTGTTTCACAGCCGACGGTATTAGTATTATTTGGGGCTAGACTAGGGGGTCTCTATTAATGTCTTTAATTGTTGATTATATGATAAATATTTATAAAATACGTGAATAAATATTCTAACCCCAAAAATGGTAAACCTGTCCAAAAGATACCTCCTCACCGATTTCAATGACCTTGACATATGTTGTCAACATTTCCCTCTAAACTTTTTGGCGGTTCGCCTTAGTTTCTGAGATATTAATAAAAAAACTTTTGGCATAATATATTGCAATTAGTTTCATAACCGACGGTATTAGTATTGGTTTGGGCTAGATTAGGGCGGGAGGTATGAGGTCTCGAGGACCGTCTTCGACACCGAATTTTTTGGCTTTCGACCCTCGAGAGGGTTTGAATACCATCAAGAAGAAGTGAGAAATGTCTATGATTTTCGCATTTCTCATCAGATCTTTGCGAAAACGACGCCAATCGATTCCGTATGTTTCACCTATGAAACTAACACCAAGAACGACATAATTCGGAGCATAATGAAAGAAATTAGATGAAAATTTAATTTATATAATTTCTCGCTAGCTTCGTTAAAAATAGTCAAATTTACATGAAATTTGGTACGATTTTCATCGGAGAAATATAAGGAATTCATCGGTGTCACTTCTATATCAATACGATAAAGAGTTAAGAATTATTTTACTTCTGAAACAGGTATGAATCCTCGGCCGACCCCAGCGAATCGAGGTCGGCGACCCACAGTCGAGGGTGAAATATTCATTTCAGCGTATTAAGAAATTCTTTATTGTTTATCGTATCGATAAGGGAGTGACAGCAATAGATTCCTTATGTTTTTCTGATGAAAATCATATCAAATGTCATGTAAATCGGACTACTTTTGCAGAAGCAATACAAATCATAAAAGGAGTAGGCATTTTTTTACCTTATTGCTTGTATAAAAGTAGTCCGATTTACAACGGCACAGTGGGCCGGATTGAAGAAGTCAGTGACATTTGGTTGTTTCTTAATATGATAAAACTATTCCTTTCTAATAATACCTGATGTATAATTTAATATTTTTTACATTTATTTTTTCCAATTTTTAAATTAATCGTGATAAAAAAATTGAAAACTGTTTACAGTAATCTTTCGTATTAAACCCGACGAACGGAGCTGGCGACGGGCGTACGACGCGTTGCGGACACTATTCTGTGCGGCCGATACTGCGATTGAGAAAACCGAAGCGCGAGCGAGAGGGAATGAAACAGTTGACACGAAGTTGCCATCGAATCTTTCGTTCTCTCACTCTCGACTAAAGGATTGCAAAAAATGGTAGGGATAGTTAGCGGAAGTACTACGCATGGTAAAAACGGAGCTATAACCATCGACGAAGTATAGGATAGACCTATCATCTTATGGGACTTCGTGTCACCACCCAAACTGTATTACCGACCCATAACTCGAGGACTGAATTTAGCGGCCTCTGTTCATGAACAGCGTCCAATTCCGGAACTACTCTGAAATGTGTTGAAATGCTGAAAGGTGTGTGCGTGCTTGTATACGTGTGACTTGTGTTTAGAGCGAGAGTTTGACATAGAGGACAGGCTTTCGTTACGCTACGCTTTGGCTCGGTTTGTCAGCGACTCACGTGGATTCGCGTAGATTTTTCTCCGAAGATCTATTTCGGTGATCTGGAGACTATATAGCGCCGAAATATGGCTCTTCTTGAAAGCTTATACAAGCTATAAATTGAAAGATGACATTGATTTTTAGTGCTTTACGTGTAGTTGAACACTTAACTAGCATTTTCGCGTGTCGTACGTCAAAAAATATTAAAAATTGACGCTGTTACTGACATTTCCGCAAATCTCTGCACTCCGCGCATGTATAAATAGACGGTGCCCATCCTCCGACATGTATAAATCATTGAGAACAAGGAATCCAAACGTTTTCGTAAAATCTATATTCGTAGTTTTCGGGACCCGAGGACATTTTGCAATAGTTTCTTTATTACTTGGGAACGGTAGATTAGTAGTTAAAACTCTACGTTTCGTTACAAATTGATTGGCCCTTTCCTTATTAACTATTGTATGGATTTAAAAATTGTAAAAAACATCTACGATGTAAGTACCCGAGTGTATCGCTTGCGTTAAGATCTGTTTTCATTATTCCTAGAGTACATATGAGAAAACAGTTATGGTATTTTTTAAAGCACAAGTAAAAAAAAGGTTCTGTTTTACGGACGTCGCGACTCGCGAGTGAGATAAAATGGGAGGGAAACGGCACAGAGGTCCTTTACGCGACAAACGATCATTCTGGCAGCGGCAACAAAGTATGATACCTACACTGTCTTCTTGCATTCTCCGTGCGCCTGATTTTCGCATGTGATGTCAGCCCACGGACGAGCTATGCTCAAATGCCCGTATTGAAGCAGATTTCACTTCTATAAATTCTGTAAAAGCCATAAGCAGTAACTAAAAGCGGAAAACATGTATATACACATGCTAAGCTAATTGTAAGATGAAATTTTTACATTCTCTGTTTTGTCTTTATTCGAGCATTTATGGCAAATTAGTGAAATTTTTTTAATAAAAGGAAAATCAAACACGACGTCATTCGGGCAAGTAGATACGTACATATGAGATGGTGGTGAAAGAAACGAACTGTTTTATATATGAAATATGGCCATTTTATTTATTTATTAAAAGCTGTCATACAAAAGACAAAAATAATATAACTGTATAATATTTGTGAACTCCTTTTCTTCTCAAGGGTCATAATTTCTTACTTATATAACATCCTAGACTGTAAAAAGAATAAAATGTATAAAGTATTAGGAAAGAGATCTTTTAAATAACAATATTAATAGTTGTAGTTAAAATTATCCATTTGGACTATTATACTTTTAGATATAATGTATTTTAATAAATATATAAAGCAGCAAGTTTATGTTAGTGTGTTTGTCTGTCGCCTAAAAACTTTCGAACAGTAAACTCTTGCAACACAAAATGTGCTACCGCTCATTATGCCTGGCTAATCCAAATGCATGTAACTATTTTCACAAAAAAAATTAAAAAATTTTTCTAGAAAATCAGAATTTAAATTCCAGGCGAAGCCGAGTATGTAGCAAAGCTAGTGTATGTACAGTGGCTCATAATCGTACACTCTTTAAAATCGCATACCATTTTTAAAATTGATCCAAACGACTTGAGTTTTTTTGCGAAGCTAGAAGGATTAGTTTGCTAAGTGACGTGTTTCGTCGTTTTGAAAAAAATGCAATTGGCCGGAATAGCAAAATAAAATAGTAAAGGTCGTTTTTTTTTTTCAATTTTTTTCGCTGATTTTGTGAATTTCGCGATTTTCGATCTTATTCTGCGATCTTTAAGCGTTTATAGCTCAGAGCAACGTTAACCGATTTTGATGAAATTTTAGGCATGTATACAACTTACTTACAGGCTCAGAAAAAAATTTGAAAAAACGACCTTTACTATGTTTTTTGCTATTTCGGCCAATCGCAATTTTTTCCAAAATGACGAAACACGTCACTTAGCAAACTAATCCTTCTATCTTCGCAAAAAAACTCAAGTGGTTGGACCAATTTTAAAAATGTTATGCGATTTTAAAGAGTGTACGATTATGTATATTCCGGACTGTAGACAGACCTGGTGTAACGTATGGAGCAAAGGTCTTTGAACCGTAGGCTGCTAAGTACATAATCATTTGTTTAAAGTTGAAATCGATTGATATCGTCTACGGATTCAATTACCAAAGTACCCTATATATTACATTTACGGAGCTTGAGACCATTACTAATGTTCTATCAAATATCGGAGCTCAATGTCCACAAAAGCTCTGCCATTCTTTCATTTTAGTTCCTCTATCGCTTTATAGTCTGTCATGTTAATACAGATTTAAAAAAATTAAGCAATAGAGTTAACGGGGTGTGCCACGCGAAGGCGTGAAAGAAGGTCTTCGCCATCCCAGAGTATGTTTAATGTTAGTACAAATCCAAACCATTCATCGAAAAAAAGGAAAATACAAGAAAAAAATACCTTATTTTTTAGAAATAAAGCCTTCCACCGAATAATATAACACTGAAAATACTCGAAATCATGCACAAGCCAAAATATACAGCATAAGCCAAAATAGACAGCAAAAGTATAAGGTGGAAAGATGAGCATGAATGAAGATAGAAGCGAAAAGGTAGGGCAGGGACTTGTTAAAAAAAGACAAAGTTTTCAAACATGCTTTAATGTCGATAATTTTGAATAGTTTTTACTTAACGATGCTCCCACACATCTAAATTGCTCGCCGAGCCTTACTGTATCTTTGTGTATTTTTACCGTTAAAGCTATACATACCATGTCATTACGATGAGCAGCGCATTCATCTTGAGTAAACCAATTTGGATATTTTTCCTCCACTACACGGGAAATAATCAAAACTAGTTTGTCCAATATGAATGCTTCGCTGCGTAACGCGGGATAATGAACGTCAAAAACTTTAGATATTATACGAAAAATAAACGAAAAATGTTGCGTTGGAACGCAAAGGTGTCCAAAATCAACATTATCTGCAACATTATCTGTCACGGTACAACCGACCCCGACTGCCGATGTTACAATCGACCCCAGCCAGGCTTTTGAACTTAAATTATAAATTTTGATTAACGAGCACTTAAAAGTGATAACTAACGATCACTATTACTTTAAAAATGGTTACATTAAATATTAAAAAAAAAAGAATAAACACGTACTTGTAAAGGGAGTATTTATATTACAAATTTAAATCGGTAAGAAAAAGTTACTTTAGAGTATCGAAAAGTTATTTTCTTCACTATACATGTCTATTGTGTTTCTATACTGCTAGGACATGGATGTGCGTATTCCAAATGTCATTCTTCATCAAATATACAAAATTTGTGTTAATATCTATCATATTTTCTAAGATATTTAACGTGTTACAGTCGTCCTCCTGTTACTATCACCCCCGGTCTACCCTACTTTGAATTCCAAATTGTAAGTTATTTAAATAAATTTTTACATTATCACTTTAAAGGACAAAGAGGAGGAGGAAGTATAAGAAACGGATTCATGCGCAATCGGAGTAATTGTAGGAAGGGCGTCGTGTTTGGCTTTTCTTTCATCCGGAAAATTTCATATAATATGTTACAAATATCGTGATGAAAATAAAACAAAAAATATAACAATTTCATTTTTCAATAGTATAGATGATTTCGTCTAACACGCGTTCCCGCCTTTGGTTACTGCATCGTCTGTTTCACGTCTGTCAGTACTCAACCGATGCACCAAACTCAGCATTACAGTATTATCTCCCTCAGGGCTCGGTATGGTGTACACGATACGGACTTTTCGCTATCCCCACCACTTCTGTCTCACTCTTGTCCGGCGAAAGCGAGAGCGAGATGGAACGAGAGCGAGCGAGAGGCACTGAAAGCGAGCGAGGGCGTTACGAGACAGACGACGCGTTGATGTTTTGTGTCTCTCCGTCATTCGGACGCCGCGACACTCCGTCCTTTGCGTGCGCGACGGGCGTGTGCGATGGTCGCAAGCGCTTACGGTCAGGAGGGGAACCGTTTCGCAAAATTTTGACACAGACCCAGCTACCAAGTCTTTTTTGCGCCCTAGGCGAACTTGTCAAATTGCGCCCTTTATTATATTACATTTATTTGAGATTATTTATGACTTTACTCTACAAAATTAGGCAACTGCTAGGGCGTAAGGTCGACAAGAGACACAAAATGGCCTTTTCATTGTTGGCATTGTTGAAAATAAATTTTTAAATGAAATATTACAAATTGTACTGCAACCGTTTGAAACTACGAATAAAAATTCAGAGTAAGGTCATCAATAATCTCAAATAAATGTATTATAATATAGGGCTTAATTGGACAAGTTCGCCTAGGGCGCAAAAAAGACTCGTGCCATGCCTGGCTATCTGACCGTCGCGCGCATGCGTCGAGGAGTCACGATTCCATCTGAGCGCTCGCGCCCGGCGCGCACGCAGAGCGTTCCATCTCGCTCCCCCCTACGGCCAGAAAGAAGAGAGAAACGAACACTCGGAATTAGAGCTTTGTCTACGATACGGGCTCAACGCCGGTCCCGACCAGCGAGTCCTCAGGGAGACGATTCTGTATTTGGCTTGACAAGTGCTACGAACTGGTAAAGATTCATTAAGAGAAAACGCCTGATTTAGTGAGCTCTGCTTGCAAGACATTTCAAGTCGCATCGATTTTTGCCTTCAGGTGCATCGCGTTTCTGGGAACGGTATCTGTTTTAAAAAAAGACGAATTTTTCGGGGGCCTTGACCTCAACAATCGATGAGAAAAAGGCCGCACATCTACTAAACGTTCGCTATCGTATTATTTCTTGGGCTTTAAAAAGAATATTCTGTACTAATCTTTTGCAGTACCTTCCTCATACCAAACTGCGTCGTAATTCGTTTCATTTTAGTAGAATAATTTGACATACAATACAGATGTTTGCATAATGATAAGAATATTAAAAAATTATTTTTCCATTAGAGGATACAGCATATTAATGCCCTTATATTCCTTCCCAGCACCGACCAACATGTTGTTATAAAGAGTCGGTAGCTTCTGAACAATTTTAGAAACCTATGTAAACCTGATACCTATGTTTCCATATTTAGAAGAGTGATAGAAACTAGAGGAAATACTGTATTGCGGTGTCTCAAGCGTAAATGTTGTAAAACGATTATAAGACCAACTCAAAAAATCCGATCTTACCATATTTTATGGAAGAAAGAAAGTCAGAAAAGCATGTATTTAGTCGCGTAATATAACATTTTTAATAGTTTTCTTAGCAGGTTAGTCAATTGAATGTCAGGGTGGCTTAAAGTAATTATTTAAATATTTAAAGACAGTTCTTCGAAATATAAAAGAATTAATTATGGCTACAGTCCCTAGTAATAATCCCACTAAATATAAAGAATTTAATGAAATAACTTTTCTCCCGCTTGGGACCACAAGTCAATTTTCCGCGTACCCAGGCTCAAAAATATCGTTTCAACTACAACTAATGTGGGGTGGGAAAAAATTCGCAGGCTGGATGCGCGTGATTATTATGTGGCCCCCTCCTCGAAATGACAGAAAATATAACCTATATGCTACATGACAATAAATGTTTATTGACTATTTCGTTCTTTTACGTTACATTTGTGAACAATTCATAACGTAACATCCTTCCAAAATATTATTGTTACGTCGCAACAGTATATTTATGAAATTGGGTATGGCATATAGGTTATATTTTCTGTCACTTCGAGGAGCTGATTTTCTGTCCTCGAAGTGACAGAAAATTAGGGAAGGGCGATTCCGTTCAAAAGAATCGATACTTAAGAATCCATTGTAACGAAACATCGATGCTTAAGAATCGATTATTTCCAAAAAGAATCGAAGAATCGATGAAAGGACCCAGATAGCACACGTCTATTATAAGCCGTCTTTAAGACGTCTTTTAGGCTTTCAAGACGTCTTAAAAACGGCTTATAGACGTCGTGTGCTATCTGGGAATAGAATCAATTAACTGTAAGATAAAAAGAATTTTTATTGAATCATTATATTGGAAAATACAGTATGTAATATACATATAGGCCGTTATTCATAGTCGCATACTTATTAAGCGTCTTAAGCGAAAAAGGTCAGCACCGTAACGAACGATGAAAAGCCAGCACCATTCCCAACGATGCTGAGCACCGTAAAAACCGGTGCTGGGCCCCATTCACAGCGCTGTTCAACATCGAAAAACACCGTTGTGAATGGGCGAAAATATCGGTGGTGGGTCCATTCACAAAGGTGGTTTTCGATGCTGAACAGTGCCCAGCACCGGTTTTTACGGTGCTGGCCTTTCATCGGTCCTAACGGTGCTGACCTTTTTCCGTGTAGACTAGTAAAGGATGCCGAATGCTTAAGACGATCTTAGTCTTAAGCAACGACTATGAATACCACCCATATTCTGTATTTTAAGCATATATTACAAAATCTTTTTAAAAGGTATAGTGTATACATCCACGAAACTCTCACACACGCGCGCTCGTGCAACACATAAAATTTTAGTTTTTATATACAGTTGTAGTTTATTTAATTTAAGACATCTGAATTTCATTTTCATTTGTAGAGACTAAAAAATAAAAGATTATAATTAGAAAATTCTTAAAAATACAAAGTGTGCATTTAAAAGCTTAATTATATCATGCTCTCTTTTTATTAAATCAAAACTTGTATTAAGAATAAAGTTGAAAGTTATTTGATAAACAAAATTAATTATACATATTCATAGTGATTAATAATTAGTAACTTGCCTGGCAGATTCAGAAGATGAATGAGATATAGATGAAAATGTTAATTTTTCTCGATTCTTGGTTAGAAAATAATCGAGTTATCGGGAATCGATTTCGAGAATAATCGGTAAAATAATCGATTCTTCAGAAAGAAAATCGATCGATTCTAGAAGAATCGGGGAGAATCTCCCTTCCCTACTGAACAGAGCCGTGAATGGGCCCATCACTGGTTTTTACGGTGTTGGCACCGTCGCCAACGGTGCTCACTTTTCGAGCACCGTTCCTAACGGTGCTAACCTTTTTCCATGCACAGAGATGTGAATTTAAGAATAGAAGCTAAAATTAGTTACAATCTCGAACAATTCCATGACATTGCAAATGTGAAAATTGATGCCAAAACTTCATTAAGCATAGAAATCTGTAAACATGAAAATTGATGCTAAAATCAATTAGAGTCTAATAAAACGCATGAACTTAGCAAACATAAACAAATTAAGCTAAAATTTACTATTTCGATGAAATGTACTCAGAAAATGACGTGATGAATGGAAATTTTGATTTCTTAACCACGAATAATTACGCTCATCGACTTCATAAATACACCGTTGCGGCGTAATAATAATATTTGGGAAGGATGTTAAGTAATAAAAAGTTCACAAATGTAGCGTAAAAGAACGAAATATCCAATAAACATTTATTATCATGTAGCATATAGGTTAAGTATATTTTCTGTCACTTCGAGGCCACAGAAAATCCGCTCCTCGAAGTGACAGAAAATATAACCTAAGAGACTGTACAAATATTTATTACGCGGTTGTATTTATATATAATATATGATCGAAATTTATGGAAATAAGTGCAAATTATGCTTCTATCAAAATGTATTAGTAAACGGAATTATACAACATGTTTCTTGAAATTAGTCATTACGCTCAGACCCTTTTAGATTTTAAATGTTTCCGATAAGATTTAATTTTAATTCCTACCACTCGTAGCATTGTAATCTTATTTTAGACTGAATCGATAACGTTGGGTGTGACACGAAAATGGTAAGGGGGCTCGCGAGCCCCCTGAGCATGTGACACAAAATTACATTGCGTGATAGGTCTATCCTATACCTGGTTTGTGCTATAACGAGGATTTACTGTATTTGGTACTTTATTTAATGCCCTTTTAAGTGGTTTAAGTCGTATGTTAGGGAAACTTTTCGTTTCCAAATTATAAGAAAAAGTCGAATAGTAAAGGAAAGTAGCCGAATATCGTTTTATTTAAATTAAAGGCCAGTCATTTGAGATAAAAATCATATTTTATTAGTAATTCTTTAACTCTCGGACACCACAGTGGGTTACGTTAATCCAGTCCGACCGGAAAACACCTGGCATTTCTAAACGGTAAAGTATGTGGAGTTCTCCATTCCTCTTCTACAAATCCCCCCCCCCCCCCCCTTCGCAGAGAATCGCTAGTATGCATGAAGCAGTGGAGTACACTCATTGCAAAGGTAGTCTGTGGGTTACGTTCACTCAGTGGGACTGTAACGTTAGGAATGTCTTCTTTTCAACCCCTGCATGAAAAGGGGTGTTTTTTACGCCAGCTGAGCGACAGCAAAATAGCTAATTTCAAGGGTCCTGTGAAAAAATGAGATGTATCGCATGCGTATTCGCGTTTTCTATTTTGCTCCCAAGGGAACTTGAGTTTGCGAGCTGAGTGAATATGGCGTTATGCCATATGCTTTATGACCTATGGTTTCGTGTAGATTTGGTGTTTGGAATTCTGTCAAAGTAGCAGAAGGTTACGTGGAAATTTCTGTCAAGAGTCTTCAAATTATTAATTGCTCAAATATATTTATTAATTACTTAAACGTATTTATTAATTTGGACAGAATAAAAAAGCCCAGCAGGCTTTCAAAAACACACCTTCCATGAAGGTGTTTAAAAAAGTATTGTGCGTGACAAGGGAGAGACTAGATTTTGCCTCGCCTGAAGTACTTACTGCCCGAGCGCAGCGAGACGAATTTTAAGAGAGAACATTCGTTCGATAGAACTAAAATGTTGCTCAACTTCACCTTGCCAAATAACTATATCTTTTTTAACCAATCAGAATAAAGTTTTTTTTTAATGGCTATCGTATGACTCGAACCCTTTTGATTACTGTAGGTATAATTAAACTCTCATATCTTTTTCTAAAAGAAACTGTGATTAAATGGAAAAAAAATTTCAGAAAATTCACATACTTGATCTCTTTATTTTCAAGATATCTCGAGTACCAATCGATTTATGACGAAATCATCTCTATATACTCTTTTTCCTTATTGTCTTACGAATCGTTTGAAAGCAAAAACATTAAAAACCGTGCAGCACATCCAGAGATACAATAACAGGTTACAAAAGTGGAAATGCACTTTAAAAGTTTACACTTCAAAATTCAGAAGATATTGTACATCAGAACATAATATAAATATATACATCAAATAATAAAATATAATTTTATTATGGCTTCATATTGCCAAGGAACTTCTCCAGCGGGTGAAACGAACCAGTCTACGAATGCGTTGCAAATATCTATAGCTTGTTCACTCAGTCTTGCATAACGCTGGGCGATGAAATATTTTGTGTATTTTCGTTGCTACTATCTTCACAAAGCACTAAATTATGTAGTGTACAATGCTCGAAAGGACATTCCAGTTTCCAAAAACCTAAAACATTATATAAAATATGGAAAACTTAATTTAAAAAAAAACCAATAGTAAATTAGCAATTGAATAATTACTAATGGTGATTCAAAAATTACTTTCAGGTTACTGGGGAATCATTCCAATCCCTGACATTTGCATTCAGAATTCGCCAGGGTATATCGGCACAATTGTAAAAGATGCTCTTAAACATCTATGTCGCACATTGGTCCCAACATTTATGTCGCAGTCCAGTGGTTCGGATTTTAGAAAAATTGCACAGCAATTCTCTGCAAAAAGGAATTTTCAAAAGGGGAAGGGGGAGAGGGGAGGGGGAGGGGGTGAGGGGGTGTTACCGCCGATGACTCATCCTCTCGGCCCGTGGTCAAAACATGCGGAGGTATTACGCGTAGAAGATGCAAGTCGAAACCTGCATGGCTGTTGCGTAATAACCGCGCCAAAAACATATAATGCTCGAAGGTCAACTTCCGAGAATAATGTGGTATGACGCGTAGAAGATGCAAGTCGAAACCTGCATTTTGTTATCACGTAATAACAGCGCCAAAAACATATAATGCTCGAAGGTCAACTTCCGAGAATAATGCGCGGCATCTTTGCGCGCGATATCTGAACCGCGAAAATTCAAAGCGATCCGCAACCCTCCTATCTCCCCAAGGCCAGATCGCGCCCGCGATAGCTGCGACGTTGGAATCGAGTGTACGAGAGAGAGGTACGATATGAATATATCCTTCTCTCTCTAGGGACATAGTCAAAATATACGGCGGTACGATGCGTAGAAGATGCAAGTCGAAACCTGCATGGGTATTGCGCAATAACAGCGCCAAAAGCATATAACGATCGAAGGTCAACTTCCGAGAATAATGAGGTACGGTTCGAACCAGGTGTGCGAGAGAGAGAGAGAGAGAGAGAGAGAGAGAGAGAGAGAGAGAGAGAGAGAGAGAGAGAGAGAGAGAGAGAGAGAGAGAGAGGTACGATATTTTCGTATATCTCGCTGTCTCTATTCCTCTCTCGGTCGGCGATCGAAAAACATACGGTGGTATGACGCGTAGAAGATGCAAGTCGAAACCTGCATTTTGGTATCGCTCCAAGGTCAGATCGCGCCCGGAACAAGGAGTGTGAGAGAGAGGTACGATATGTTCATACATCTCTCTGTCTCTATTCCTCTCTCGGTCGGCGATCGAAAAACATACTGCGGTACGACGCGTAGAAGATGCAAGTCGAAACCTGCATTTTGTTATTGCGTAATAACCACGCCAAAAACATATAATGCTCGAAGGTCAACTTCCGAGAATAATGATGTATGACGCGTAGAAGATGGAAGTCGAAACCTGCATGATTATCGCGTGAACACCATACCAAAAACATATAGCTGTAACGATGGAAGGTACACTTCCGAGAATAATGCGCAGCATCGGTGCGCGCGAGTACAGTTACATTGCAGGAGACTACACAATAGAATATATGTTATTCGAAATGCGTAATAAGAGGTATGAATGTTTCTAGATCGTAACATACCTAGTGTAAGAAATGAAGATTGAAAGAACACTAGTTTCTTTGGAATAAGTGATATCCTGCGAGGATAGGAAAGGAATGGATCGTTGAAGGTATCAAACAATACAGGTTTTCGTATGAAAAAAGTATTTATTGGTAAAGCAAATAGACATGTACACATTATTGGGGTACGTTGCGAGCATCACGTATAATCGAATCCAAGCATAACGGCAATAATTCACAATTTAACAAAGAATACGGTTCGAATACTTCGCTTTCTGAAATGAGTTTTTCATAGTCCGTGGTCGGTGTCGTAGCGGCGCGTATAATGGCTACAAAGCAAGCGTATTTGATGCTTACGGAGTCTAGAATTTCCGACAACCACCAGAACATATGATCGATGCAGCGATCGTATTTAAACAGTTGACGTATCGTAGCTTCGGTCATGTATATGGTTGAACTGCTATCCGATATTTTGGTAATTCGTTGACTGTTGATTCGCGTGAAGTCGATGCGTAAATGATCGACGGCGATAGGGTCTTGATGCGATGGAGTTGGGTCGTTACGGAAACGTCGAAGTATCTCCAGTTCTTGCTGCAGCAGAAGTTTCCACGTAGACATGGGGAAATACAGTTCGTTGGATTTGTTGTGGACTATGGTGATTTCAACGCAGCACGAATCCAGGCCGATACGAATTCCAATTGCGATGCGTTTATAGGTAGTCAAGGTCAATGGATAATCACGTCCCATGATTCGTAAGATTGTTTTCTTCGGCGATGATGCAGATTTATCACTGTAAGAAACACACACGCAGAGTTGATGCATCGAACGTTTTCGTGTGAATCGAAAAGTATGCAAAAAGTGTACTACGTAACTTATATTCGAACGGTGCTGTGTAGTAGGAAAATCCTGATTGTTACAGCGGTTGAGGTGATTTTCGCCCATGTAGGAAGCGTCGTTGAAATGTCGGTTAAACATTTTGAATACGTACTACAGCTAACTCTACCGAACGGTTACTACGAACGTAGGTGATGTAATGTGCTCCGCAAGACCGATCGGTACCTCTTTTATAGGGGTTCGCAATCATACATGTATAGTATGTTGGTGGTGGGGGTGGTAGCCATCGTCGTTGCAAGAGGAGGAGGAAGAGTAGGAGTAGGAGGAGGAGGAGGAGGAGGAGGAGGAGGAGGAGGAGTGTCAAAATAAAAGCCTTAACATATTTTTAGAAAAAATATTGCGTTTATTTATGCAATAAATGTCCATAAAATATGTAAAATATAAGGAATATACTATATATAATATAGAAGATAAAAGAAAGTGTAGCGTTAGATTCCACAGTGCATATACTTACAAATTTTTCTGAACATTTTCCAGCGCGCACATACAACCGTCGCCACCGCCGCCGCCGTTGTGGAAAGCGCATCGTACAGTGTTCTTTGCGGGCATTGATTTCAGGTTAGGAACGACCGTGGCAGGAGATACGATTCAATAATAATCGTCGTCAACGTCGGAGCCATTGATATCCTCGCCGTCGTCGTCGTCGGAGTCGCAGGTGTCATCGTCGTTGTTGTTGTTGTTCTTCTTCTTCTCGTACATCTCAACGATATCTACGATGTGTGGATCTGTTCGTAGGAGCAGTTGCGATAACCAGGTCTTTTTCTCCAGTCCCTTCACGAACACCATGTCGACGGTTGCGAGCTCGCGAGCGAGCATTTCTGGAAGCCTGTGGTACGGCACCCAGCCGTCGGACCAGCGAAGTCCGTGATGATGCGTCGTGAGCCAGGTCGCTTGACGCTTCTCGAACGATGACAGGCGAGCGTAGGAGTACGGTGGTTCGAAAATCCTATGACAAATGGTCGTTTCCGTGTCGCGATTGTTCGCGAGAATCGCAATTTCCTTAGCCACGAACGTGTAACGTTCGGTCTTAAAGCCTTGCAGGTCGACCACGACGGATAACATTGTTAGGTAGTAATATGTAGTAATATGTAGTAAAACAAGTGTCACCGATGGCTGCAGACGAGCTACTGACTATTTCGCGATTATCCTCATTGGTATAGTAGTCGTAGTCGTAGTCGTTGGAATCACGTGATTTTTCGCACTACGTTCGTCAAAGGATTGTATTGTATCATACATTCGTGTATGAGTAAGCAATGCGCGGTTGTATTAGCAGGAACGTTCTCTCTACACTCGAAATCGATCGTGGGCATGAGCGTGTTGGATGTGTCCAAGGTGTGCTTGTACGAATTTCACTATGACTACATGCGCGCCAAGTTCGGTGATGGGTGCAAAGTGTTGTACACGGACACTGACAGTCTCATGTATCTGCTGCGGTGCGAGGACGCTTACGAGCAGCTAAAAAGTGACGTCAGTGCGCGATTCGATACTAGCGATTACGCGGTGGACAACCCGTACGGTATGCCGCGCGTAAACAGGAAGGTGCCGGGATTCATAAAGGACGAGAACAACGGTGCCTTAATGACGGAGTTCGTGGGTCTGCGATCTAAGATGTACGCGACTCGAGTGTGTGACGCGTCGTCGGCGGGAACGTCCGAGACGAAAAAAGTGAAGGGGGTGAAGAGAAGTGTTGTAGCGAACGAAATACGTTTCGAGGACTACGTGCGGTGTCTTCTCGAGCACGCGGAAACTACGATTCAACAAAACCATATTCGTGCGCGAAAACACGACGTTTATTCCGTGAGCGACCTGAAGACCGCGCTCAGTCCGTACGATGATAAGTGTTACGTACTTCCCGACCATATCGAAACCCTTCCGTGGGGACACTGTCGGATTCCCGAGAGTGATAACTACCATAGTGACAGTGATAGTGATAGTGATACGTATATGCTTAAGTAGATACAATAGTTATATGTATATGTATATGTAGATACGTAGTAATGTCGCGTACGGTATAATTTGTTATGCATACAAGTATGATACACTGTATGAACGTAGAGGGGGTTTTTAGTGGGTATGCCAGAAATGAAGAGTCCCACATAACCCCGACATAACTGTTGTCGGAGTATGCATAATGCATTTTCCCCCTCTTTAAAGAAAAAAGTATGCAATGGATGGACGTAAAAGTTTTCTTAATATACCTATGTATAATATTACACATTCACGTAAATAATGTACAAGTATCGTGATATATATTGTGCTTTATTTTTTTTAACTACAAAGAATGAAATAAATGATATAAATGTATATGTATTTAAGTAATATTAATAAAGAGCCGCTCTTGCGTCACAGAACATCCTTTTCCCGTATCCACGAGTTCTTGGACGAGTCGAATCCCAACCGTTTCACGTACACCTGGTGCCCCTTGCGACGAATAAACTTCTCGATCAGATATACGTTCGGATTCGCGACCGAATGCAGTTCGTGCTCGTAGAATCCGCCCGAGATCGGCTCTCTACGCGGAATCGCGTAGAATATACGTGACAGAATGCGTTCGTTGTACAGCGGTGATTTCGAACACCTCGGTCGACCAGTTCGGCGTGTATCCCTTCTCGAAGATCGTCTTGAATTTGCTCACGCGTACTTTGTCGCCGACGCGGAATTTGGCGCGTTGTCGTCGTAGTCGTTGCTCGACAGCCGACGATACGATGAACGGTAAACGAGTGGCGGAGGTCACGTCGACGGGTCGCGCGTTGATCGTGCGATGTTTACGGTGATTGTAGGTGTGTACGAGCATCGGTAGCAGATCCAACCAACGATAAGAGGCGTTCAAGGTGAATTGTTTCCACATCAGATTCTTCAGCGTACGATTGAAACGCTCGACGATCGACGCTTTCATCACGCTGTACGTCGAGTAGTGGTTGATTCCGCGAGTCTTCGTCAATCGTTGAAAGTCTGTGTTGTAGAACTCCTTTCCCATGTCGGTTTGTAGGTTTCGTGGACATCTGCCGCTTCGTCGCAACACGGTCGCGAACGCCTCGGTCACGTCGCGACTGCTTTTCGCTTTCACGGGCACGGCCCACGTGTACTTGCTGAACGTATCGATGATCGTGAGTATGTAGTTGTAGCCGCGATTATGGGTTACGTACGCGCGCATTTCCACCAAATCCGCCTGCCACAGATCGTCGTAGCCTCGAGTAATTACGCGTCTCCGTGGGAAATTTCGTCTCGCTGGAGCGCGCAGTTCGTCGACTAATTGTATTCGCTCCTTACTCGTGCCCATAGCGATAGTGACGGTAACGTTCCACGACCAGCAACAGATACTGTAACAGACACTCGAAGCGCGTACGGTGTTGATGGGGTTTGTTGTCGTCGCTCATCGTCGCGCTTCCTTGCGTTTCTGCGCTTCCGCGATCGGTGTCGCAAGGTCGTCGAGTCTATCCTTCAAGTGATCGAAGCGTCGTTGCAGCGTAGTATTTATCGAATTCTCCGAATCACGGATGCGTCCTTCCACCGCGGTATTTATCGCGGTCGTCAAAGCGTCCAGTCGTTTCGTCGTTACTGCATACATGTCTTCCTCCATAGTGTCGAGAGCACGTCCGACGGTACGTTCCATGTAGTCCACGTATCGTTTCGTCGCAGCGTCGGTATCCTCCTCCGGATGCGCCATGCGACGTATCTTGCGTTCCATCGCGTTGGACGTTGACCGATCGGTGCCCAGACACAACGCGTTCTCTCGCACGTGATTCGCGACGTACAGATTCCGCGAGCGAATCGTCTCCGTGCGTTGATCGGTGTCGCCGGTAGCACCAGTAGTATCGTCGGTACTACCGTGCAAAGGTGCGCCAAACTTGTTTACCGACATGTTGGGTGGGCGGTGATCGCGAACAAGACTGACGCGTCGTCGATCCGACCGATCAATTTACTATGAGACCGGCTTCGCGAAGTTCCTCCACGATGGATGCAATTTCGTTATCGTGTCCGGTGTGTCCGGCGTTGCGCGACGCCAAGAGCAATCGTAGTCTATCAACCAATTCGTTTGGATCGTCCCAGTACACGTAATCGATCGCGTTATTGGTAACCGTCATCGTGTCGTCGATGGGTAATCCTCGACCTTCGCGCGCGATCCCGCCGACTTTGCGGTCTCCACTACCCAACAACACCGACACGATCTTCCTGTACTTGTAGCCCTTGTTGCCTAGCATAGGTTTGCTAACCGAATGGTCCCGTCGATGCGCGTTCGTCGCCAACAAGATGTCGCGGTACGCGTCGAGATCAGCATTCGTGTACGCTTGCTCGTTAGGCACTCGCATGAACAGCAGTTCGTACAAGCCACGCGTACCCGCGTATTGCTTGCCTTTCACGCTAACATCGTGATCGTGATCGTTCTTGCCGATAGTGAGCACGGAATCACCGATCATCAGCTGTTCGTCGTCGTCTAGGTACACGCCGTACACGTTGTCGATCAGTTTCTTAGTGTCGGTGAAGAACAAGTGCAGATATTCGCGCGATAGCGGCCCGCTGACGTTTCGAGTGTACGCGTCGAGGTTTTCGACGGTGGTGGTGGGGGTTTTTGGATCGAGAACTTCTCGAATCGTTTCGTCCGTCTCGCCATGGTCATGTTCCTCGGTTGTTTCGTAGTCGGTGTCGTCATCTTCGTCGTTCGACCCCGGGAGCAGAGTCTGTTCGGGCAGTATCGTCGCTTCGCCCGTGGACGGAGTAAAGGATAATCGTTTCTTCTTCAAACGTTATTGCTGCTGCTTCCGCTTGACGAGCGATGGTATCGCTGGACTCGTTTTCAACACCACGGTGTTCTCGACCAAGTGTTTCAGCGGTTTGACGATCGGTTGCGCGCTGTCCTCCGCAGCAGCTTTCGTCGCCATTTTACCGAGTTTCAGGTTTATGTACTTCCGTCGTATAGCGGCGCTGATTTCGGCAATTTTCTTCTTCGTCTCGATGTCTCGTGACTGTCGCCTACGATACCGTTTCTGTTGTATTTCTCGTTGTTGTTGCGTGCTCTCCATGTTGACACCGCTGGTAGCTGCTTCGTTAGACATCCTCGTGTGTTGCTCGACGAAGGACTCGCGATCGACTGAGGTTCGCGAGCTACCACGAACTCGTTAAATCCTCGTCGATACCGACCATCGTACATGACATGGTCTTTGTCGATGATTACGAAGTCGTTGTTTCCAACATCTGGCGCACAGATCGGTGAACGCCTCGAACGTCATGTCCGTATTCACGTGATCGTTGTACACGCGACGCAAGTTCGTCCCGTCCTGATTGAACAGCACGAGAAAATTCACGTTGTCTCTGATCAAGTGTTTCGGTATTCTCGCGTACGATTGGCACAGGTAGTAGCAATCCACGTTCGCGTGCCTTCCCATGGAGAAGTATTCGCGGATCGCGGTCTGTTCGTCGCACACCACGTCGTCGAACACAAAGATCGAATCGGGTCGAGCGTCTCTCGGCGGGACGATCTCAGCGGTGTCCGAGCAGGGAAAGTATCCGAGTCCATCGACGCGCGAAAACACTCGCTGCAGGTATCGATACTTTGGCTGTCGCAACGATTTCGAGTACATGTACACGTTCTCGAAGCGCAATCCGTTCGGACTCTCCAGCAGGCTGAGAAACACGTTCGTTTTTCCGCATCCGGACGGACCGCAGATCACCTCTCGCACGCTGTTCGGTAACAACGAACCGTGCCTGCGCGAACGATTCTCGTCCCACGTCGAATCCTCCAACGTCCTGTTCGCGGTCACGCGAATAGCGTTCGGTTGTTTCGCAAATCGCATGCTCTCACTCTCACCCACCGAAACCGTAACGGCACTGCTATTTATACCCGCGACACCTATCGAGCGAATCACAATCGTAGCGCTCCTCGAACCGATCGCTATCGAAGAACCCTCGAATTACGACTGTCCTCGCGTTTCCGCGTATCTCCTTTTTCACATGTACGGTTGCGGTAACGCGTAGACCAACGAAGAAGAAAAAGAAGAACACAGGATCGGGACTCGTGAACGGTATCATAAACCGCTTACCGTTCGAACTACACATTCCGGGATATCAGTTCTGCGGACCGGGGACGCGTTTGCTGAAGCGATTGGCTCGTGGCGACGAAAGTGTGAATCCGCTGGACGCGGCGTGTCGGGAGCATGATATCGCGTACTCTCGTCGAAAGGATGTGGAGGGACGACACGAGGCGGATCGCGCGTTAGCCGAACGAGCGCGAGAACGAGCGTTCGCAAACGACGCGACTTTTGGCGAAAAAACCGCGGCGTCCGGAGTGTGGGCCGCGATGAAGGCTAAGACTAAACTCGGTATGGGTATGAGAAGAGGAGGAAGAAGAAGAGGAAGGACTACGAGACGGAAACGCAAATCCAGAGGATAACGCCGTATCCTACCGGTAGCGAAACGCGGAGGCTTTCTTCCGCTTCTACCGCTCGTGCTGCCCGCTTTGTCGGCTATCGGAGCATTGGCCGGCGGAGCCGCTGGTATCGCCAAAGCGGTGAACGACGCGAAGGCCTCGCGAAAACAGCTGGAATAAACGATGCGTCATAATCGGGCGATGGAAGGGCAATAATGTATCTGGCACCGTACAAGCGTGGCACCGGCATGAACCTGAGACGACGACCGAGGAAAAAAAACTCCGCTCGACCAGGCTTGCGGCGGCGGCGATAACGCGACAGCAGCTACAACAACCTATGACTAACCTGCAATTAGAGCGAGAGTGCATCGACGTACCCTTCTTTCGGGGGGTGTTTATGCGCGACACGCTCCCCGCGCGCGTACAACCGAACGAATGCGGCATCTCGAATCTTGACGAGAATCGCGGCGAAGGCACACGCTGGGTTGCGTACGCGAAACGCGGATCGCGCGTGCAGTATTTCGATAGTTTTGGGAATTTGCAACCACCCGCGGAACTGATCGACTATTTCGGACGGGGAACGAAAACTACGACAACTACGATCAAGTACAATCACGATCGCTTTCAACGTTTCGACCAGATCAGTTGCGGCCGCTTGTGCGTACAATTTCTACGACAAAAAGCTCTGGAATTTTGGCCTCGACGCTACCCGAGATACATTGACGCGCTACGTTACGTCCGAGTCACTTTCTCTCTCGCTGTCTCGCTCGCGTAACCTACAGTGGTACGATGTCGCTCACGCTCACGTTAACGGGTCGGAGCAGCGTGCTCACGGTCAAGTATTTTCCACCGATAGATTTGAGCGACGGGCAGTACGAACTAGGACTCGCCGCCTTGGAGACGTTTCACACGATACCGAACATCGACTCGAGCAACGATACGTTCTACTTCGTCGCGAACAAGAACGCCGCGATCCCCAGCGTCGATATCGCTCGCGACCGCGTTACGATCCCCCATGGTTCCTACGAATTAGACGCTATCGCCAAGCACTTGAGGCGTCAACTTCTCGATCGATATCTTCGAAGACGCGGTGACAACGAGACCGACGACGACAAGTATCCGCTAGTGCTACGAGTTAACAACAACACCATGAAACGCGAGCTGTACTGCTCGTTCTTCGTGGACTTTACGCGAACGAACAACGTGGGATCGTTGCTGGGATTTTCGCCGAATCGTGTCTTATTGCCGAGAATCTGGCACGAGTCCGACGAACCTGTGCACATTATAAACGTTAACGTGATCAGAATAACGTGTAACGTCACTGCCGGTGCGTACAGCAACGACAAACTCGTACACACGATTCACGAATTTTCTCCTCGCGTGCCCCCGGGATGTAAGATATCGGAAACTCCGCGACACGTCATTTACCTGCCGATCGTTGCACGAGCGATACACGATCTAACGGTACGGATCTTCGATCAATACGATCGTCCTATAGATTTTCGCGGAGAGGAAGTAACGATTCGCTTACACGTGCAACGGCGTTCGCGCGATAAGATAACGTGAACGCGTGCGAGAGTACAGCATGTTGGTGTTCGATCACACGTACGACTCATCATCATCGCTCACCGCTCCTCCTCCGGTCTCTGCCACGTATTATCGCCAAAACGAAACACCTTCACCGCCACCGACAACGTTGATAAAGACAGGGAGCGGAACAAGAGGAAGAAAAAAAAGAAGAAGCTTCAAATCGTTGACTCATCGAAACGCGCGTTTCCTACGATCCGCGGGATTCGTCGTAACGTACTAACGTATCACTTATATACACATGTCTAACACGATGTATACTATACTGGACGTGACGATTACACCGACGTTCGACGATCGTATCACGAAGATCGAGGTGCACGGTTACAATCCGTACGCCAAAACGACGTACGACAATAACGATGAGATAAGAATACCTATTCAACAACAAGATCTGTATACGCTCCCGTGCGAAAGTTATCTCTATGTCGAAGGACGTCTCTCTTTGATGAATACCCCGACGACTACCGCGGACGTGAAAGCTGCTGCGAGAGTTTTTCTGGACAACAACTGCGTCGCGTTCATGTTCGACGAGGTTCGATACGAATTGAATGGAGTGGAGATCGATCGTTGTAGAAATCCGGGAATCACAACCACGCTGAAACATTACGCGTCATTGTCCGTCGAGAGGAGCAAAGCACTAATGAATGCCGGTTGGGACAATACCATCGCACGCGACAAAGACATTTTTAATAGCCCGGCGTTCAATTTCTGCGTGCCCATGAACGTGTTACTAGGATTCTGCGAAGATTACAAGCGTATCGTGATGAACGCGCGACACGAGTTGATACTGATTCGCGCGCGAGTCGATACGAAGGCGATATACGCGGTCACCCTAAACTCCGCGATAATACCGAAACTCTCGATCACCAAGATACAATGGCGTGTGCCACACGTCGTGCTAGAAGACGCGAACAAACTGTCGATGCTACGTTTCCTGCAAAGTGATCGACCGATCGCGATGAGTTTCCGATCGTGGGAACAGCATGAGTATCCGTTGCTGCAAACGACTACGAAACACACGTGGACCGTGAAAGCATCGTCGCAGCTCGAGAAACCGCGATATGTGACATTCGCTACGCAAACCGATCGCACGAAGAACCCCTTCAGAAGCGCGAGCAACTTCGACCCGAACAATATCGTAAACGTTCGACTGCACCTCAGTTTCGAGACGTATCCGTACGACGACATGAACCTTGATTTCGCTAAATCTGAATACGCGCTCCTGTACGATATGTACGCGAAATTTAAACCCTGGTACTACGATCACGGCGAACCGTTGCTGAACACGTTCGATTTCTTGCGATGCGCTCCTATCGCGATCATAGATTGCTCTCGACAGAACGAATCCGTGAAGAGCGCCACGGTGGCCGTTCGAATCGATTTCGAGTGTAGAGAGAACGTACCTGCTAATACAACCGCGCATTGCTTACTCATACACGAATGTATGATACAATACAATCCTTTGACGAACGTAGTGCGAAAAATCACGTGATTCCAACGACTACGACTACGACTACTATACCAATGAGGATAATCGCGAAATAGTCAGTAGCTCGTCTGCAGCCATCGGTGACACTTGTTTTACTACATATTACTACATATTACTACCTAACAATGTTATCCGTCGTGGTCGACCTGCAAGGCTTTAAGACCGAACGTTACACGTTCGTGGCTAAGGAAATTGCGATTCTCGCGAACAATCGCGACACGGAAACGACCATTTGTCATAGGATTTTCGAACCACCGTACTCCTACGCTCGCCTGTCATCGTTCGAGAAGCGTCAAGCGACCTGGCTCACGACGCATCATCACGGACTTCGCTGGTCCGACGGCTGGGTGCCGTACCACAGGCTTCCAGAAATGCTCGCTCGCGAGCTCGCAACCGTCGACATGGTGTTCGTGAAGGGACTGGAGAAAAAGACCTGGTTATCGCAACTGCTCCTACGAACAGATCCACACATCGTAGATATCGTTGAGATGTACGAGAAGAAGAAGAACAACAACAACAACGACGATGACACCTGCGACTCCGACGACGACGACGGCGAGGATATCAATGGCTCCGACGTTGACGACGATTATTATTGAATCGTATCTCCTGCCACGGTCGTTCCTAACCTGAAATCAATGCCCGCAAAGAACACTGTACGATGCGCTTTCCACAACGGCGGCGGCGGTGGCGACGGTTGTATGTGCGCGCTGGAAAATGTTCAGAAAAATTTGTAAGTATATGCACTGTGGAATCTAACGCTACACTTTCTTTTATCTTCTATATTATATATAGTATATTCCTTATATTTTACATATTTTATGGACATTTATTGCATAAATAAACGCAATATTTTTTCTAAAAATATGTTAAGGCTTTTATTTTGACACTCCTCCTCCTCCTCCTCCTCCTCCTCCTCCTCCTACTCCTACTCTTCCTCCTCCTCTTGCAACGACGATGGCTACCACCCCCACCACCAACATACTATACATGTATGATTGCGAACCCCTATAAAAGAGGTACCGATCGGTCTTGCGGAGCACATTACATCACCTACGTTCGTAGTAACCGTTCGGTAGAGTTAGCTGTAGTACGTATTCAAAATGTTTAACCGACATTTCAACGACGCTTCCTACATGGGCGAAAATCACCTCAACCGCTGTAACAATCAGGATTTTCCTACTACACAGCACCGTTCGAATATAAGTTACGTAGTACACTTTTTGCATACTTTTCGATTCACACGAAAACGTTCGATGCATCAACTCTGCGTGTGTGTTTCTTACAGTGATAAATCTGCATCATCGCCGAAGAAAACAATCTTACGAATCATGGGACGTGATTATCCATTGACCTTGACTACCTATAAACGCATCGCAATTGGAATTCGTATCGGCCTGGATTCGTGCTGCGTTGAAATCACCATAGTCCACAACAAATCCAACGAACTGTATTTCCCCATGTCTACGTGGAAACTTCTGCTGCAGCAAGAACTGGAGATACTTCGACGTTTCCGTAACGACCCAACTCCATCGCATCAAGACCCTATCGCCGTCGATCATTTACGCATCGACTTCACGCGAATCAACAGTCAACGAATTACCAAAATATCGGATAGCAGTTCAACCATATACATGACCGAAGCTACGATACGTCAACTGTTTAAATACGATCGCTGCATCGATCATATGTTCTGGTGGTTGTCGGAAATTCTAGACTCCGTAAGCATCAAATACGCTTGCTTTGTAGCCATTATACGCGCCGCTACGACACCGACCACGGACTATGAAAAACTCATTTCAGAAAGCGAAGTATTCGAACCGTATTCTTTGTTAAATTGTGAATTATTGCCGTTATGCTTGGATTCGATTATACGTGATGCTCGCAACGTACCCCAATAATGTGTACATGTCTATTTGCTTTACCAATAAATACTTTTTTCATACGAAAACCTGTATTGTTTGATACCTTCAACGATCCATTCCTTTCCTATCCTCGCAGGATATCACTTATTCCAAAGAAACTAGTGTTCTTTCAATCTTCATTTCTTACACTAGGTATGTTACGATCTAGAAACATTCATACCTCTTATTACGCATTTCGAATAACATATATTCTATTGTATAGTCTCCTGCAATGTAACTGTACTTGCGCGCACCGATGCTGCGCATTATTCTCGGAAGTGTACCTTCCATCGTTACAGCTATATGTTTTTGGTATGGTGTTCACGCGATATTCATGCAGGTTTCGACTTCCATCTTCTGCGCGTCATACATCATTATTCTCGGAAGTTGACCTTCGAGCATTATATGTTTTTGGCGCGGTTATTACGCAACAGCCATGCAGGTTTCGACTTGCATCTTCTACGCGTAATACCTCCGCATGTTTTGACCACGGGCCGAGAGGATGAGTCATCGTGGGTACCATCCCCCTCCCCCCCCCCTCCCCCACGTGTGTGTGTGTGTGTGCTCGCGCGCGCGTTCTCTCTCCACCGGGGTTTCCTCTCCACGGTTCATTCCCACTTCGATGGGTCACGTTCCCCCCACCCGTCTCCCCCTCGCTCCCGCTGCGGTACCCCTCGCCCTGCGTTGATCTAGAACTCTCTTAGATATCCTACTAACATAGTTCCATTTAAAAAACCGAACTTGACCATCTTATCTCTAAAAATAATAATGGAAGAAAAAAATCGTCTGCGATAATAAATTTGTGATAAATAATTTTTTTTATCTCGAATACGTTAGGAAATATTTACGTGTTTACTCTTCTATCGGACACCTTGTGTAATGAAATTAAATAAAAAATATATGTCGGAGAAGACAATCACTTAATCAGTTACACTACGATCTTATTAGGTCTATCTCACGTCACACCTTTCCCACGTGTACGGAAGTACCTGGCAACTCTGGTCAAAACTGAACTGATGTTGCGCATTACTGCCCACACTCGGTGCTGTCTATTCAATATTTGACAAGAAATTTCCAGACCGTTTTGATTCTCACAATATATTGTAGGGGGGACCTGTCCAAAACCGTATACCGGGGGAAAACCGTATACCATACTTATTTCTGAAAACAAATGAAGGAAGCCCACGCGCGTTTGGCAATTGTTTTCCGCCATATTGAACTGTTAGTCAACAGATCCTCGTAGCAAAATACATGCGTTCCAGCTAATTATTAAATTTATTATATTTCTACGTGCTGTGATCTTATTTTCGACTGTACTTCAAGTGGACTATATAGTGTTCTGGTAATTAGAATGTAAATTACATGAAGATATCTATTAACAGTATCTATTTCTATTATATTTTGATGATCGTGGCCGATTGTTGCCATTTTCATATTTAGCTGTAACCAAAAGTATGGGTGTTCTTACCTCTTGGTGCAAAACCGTACGGGATAAAATCGTACACCGAACGACGGTTCGTAAAGTAAGTAGTGTTCCATTTTTGTTTAAAGGTGTCAGCAAGATGCCACGTAATTATAAACGAAACACTACCAGACAAGATTGGAACTCGGAAAATACGAAAAAGGCTATAATGAGTATAATCAATCGAAACATGGGTTACTTAAAGGCAGCTCAAACGCAAGAAGGTGTGGTGGATGAGCACACGAAGGTTGCACCGGCTGGGGATCCGAAGAACTCGACGATTTTCAATGGTACCGTTGTTAATTTAGACATACATATACTATACGGTTTTGCCCCATAGGGTGGTCAACACCGGAAAAAGAAGAGGTTTTGTTTTATTGTTCTATTAAGTAGATACCGTACGTACAAAACCTCCACGCACCGGATAATATAAAATACCGTAAATTTTTAGTCAAGGTAACGCGTTTCCACAAATGAGAAAACATCAAGCGGACAAAAATTCATGAATAGTCGAAACAAAAATATTTACTTCCCGTCGACCTTTTTAGATTTTTCATTCTCACTGACAGAACACGCCAGTTTTTGTCACGGTGACACATTAAATGACAAGCTAGTCATTCATATGCTTCAATATCGTGAATCGCAACATAATTTATTCCATAATACAACAATTAAGTAGAATTACTCAACTATCCCCGGTCTCCCATACTTTTAAAAATATTTATTTCTAGCTCCTTGGGTCACTTCACCCAATTAGTTGATTGGAAAGTTGCCCAAATATTGCATAATTTCGTTAGAATGTATTAACACTTTGTAGACCGTATCCATTTAGTATATTGGTACCGGGATAACATGAATACAGGTTTACAAATATTTCTGCACTTTCCATAGTATATACATATATTTATCAAATTGTTTTGGTTTTATTGGAATTATGCTGTTTTTTTTTTATATAACGTCAAACCTTTGTATGAGTTGCATATTAACGCTCTTTTTATGAACTTCCTTAATAATATTCGGCATTTTCAGTGCGAAAAATGGGATGTTGCATTTTTCCCCTATCACTGTACGATATAGAATACAGGTAATTGCTTCATTATTGGCAAATATTTCCAAATACAAGGACAAATAGATATTAATTATACAACAGAAAAGAAATTTGCTCGAAAGTTCCCGAAAAGTAACTAAACAGCCAATACTGATACTTTTTCAATGGGTTTCTTATGAAAAAAGAACTATATAGAACTAATTATTCGCTATTACTTTGCAGAATTGATAGGTACTACAAATTTTGGTCCCCCAAAAATATTTTCCTTTTATATCACCGAAATTTAAACGACTCGATTTAAAATTCTGCACAAAAAACATACAAACTTTGACATATGTTTACACATACAGCAGAAGTAGCTGCCATGATATTTTTACTTTTTTAAGACCTCATATTATTAGGGTACAAAAATATATATAAACATAATTCCATAACTTTTGAATTTTGTCTTGTTTGCTTATTTCTGGGGATTCTGTCCCATTGTGGCGATGGGCCGCCGCGCGCCGGGCGGCAGAGATGGGCAAAGATAATATCTAGATAAATTCGAATAAAAGATACTTTACATTTATTCGTTATTCGCAGCTTCGAATAACACGATTTATCTTTATTCGAAACATCACGGATAAATAAATTTATTCGAAGTGAATTTATTCGACAGCGGAGGATAATTTTTTTATTCGAAGTGAATTTATTCGACGGCGAATGATAATTTTTTTATTCGAAGTGAAATTAGTCGAATGATAGATCTTTATTCGAGGAACGTTTATTCGAACCGTCGAATAAGGTTTTCATCTTTATCCGTAGTTTATTCGACTTTTATCCGAAGGCTTCGAATAACTTTCGACGCGCGATCTCGCCTCGAGCTGAGGACTTGGGCTAAAAATAATCTGATTTATATCGTGTTTAAATTCATTTTCATCTAAAAAATCTCAACAGTATGTTACTGAAACGTTCATGCCGATACGATAGAAAATGTGGAAGGTTTACATACATTCTATTAATATAAGTATACTCCACCACAAGCAACAATGTATGGCTCTCCAGCCGAGGCTCGTTCCAAGATCAGAAGCCGCCACCGAACAGCCCAAGTCTTCAGCTCGAGGCGAGATCGCGCGTCGAAAGTTATTCGAAGCCTTCGGATAACAGTCGAATAAACTACGGATAAAGATGAAAACCTTATTCGACAGTTCGAATAAAAGTTCCTCGAATAAAGATCTATCATCCGTGATGTTTCGAATAAAGATAAATCGTGTTATTCGAAGCTGCGAATAACGAATAAACGTAAACCGTGTTATTCGAATCTTCGAATAACGAACAAAGATAAAGTATCTTTTATTCGACACGTTATTTAAATAATTTTTTATCTAGATAATGCCCATCTATGCCGGGCGGCCAGCCGCTACACTGCTTCTGGAGCAGTGTAGCGACTGGCAGCCGCAAGCCATCGCGCGGCTAGTAGATTCTGCCATAATGGCGGAAAACAGACACTCATCCCACTGTGTTGCTTCTCCAGTAGCCTAGGCTGCTCCTGGAGCAGACTTGCATACACTGTAGCAATCTGCTGCAGCCGCGCGCGGTCGAAGTCGCAGATAGGAGGACAGATGAATACTTTTCCATTGTACCAGTGTACCGCGGCGCGCCGGGGCGGCGCCGCGCCGCTCGCCGCCGCGGCGAGCCGCGCATTGGAAATGGCACCTTTACCTAGCCCCAACCAATACTAATACCGTCGGCTGTGAAAGCGTCGGCAGTTCTAGTGTTAAGTAAAGTTTTTTGTGAATATCTCGTAAACCAAAGCCGAGCGCCGAAAAGTTTAGAGGGAAATGTTGTTCAGAATGATGACCCTGACAACGTACGTGAAAGTCATTGAAATCGGAGAATCCTCCCCTAATCTAAACATTTACCACAAGAGACATGACTAACATAGGATGTCTCTGAACCTGGTATACGAGCGGAAGGTGATGATTCTATACGAGAAAATAAGTGAAAATGTGGATTAAAAATTTCTGATATCACGCTTCGTTTTTAAGAAAATTGACTGAATTTTAACCGAATAAATCTAGCAATTCGGTGAACGTGTAAAGGGCTGAAATTCAAAAGTCAATATATTCGAAAATGAAGCGCGATATCAAAAAATTTTGTTCTACAGGGTGTCAACGGTATACGTAGCAATATTTTAGGGGGTGGTAGGGGAGGTCCAATGGAACATAAAATTCCTATGACATAGTGTCCGATCGGTCTCCATTTTACAGTAATAATGCCTCAAAGTTAACATGTCTATACGCTAAACTAATAGTCGCAGGATTCCATAATTTTGTAAATACATTGGAGACCACCAGCAGAATAAAATGGTCTGAATACATTTTGTTGTATCTCGTATAGTTTAGCTGTTATAAAGGTTTAAACATCGAAGATGTTTGTGGAAATGATCGTCGCTACACCCACACAGATGAGCCGTATCACAAAGACCGCCCGTTGTGAGCTGTTCTAGATGACCCAGTAACCGAGTAAGTACGGGCCCCTTACAGTAGCGGTCCCATTGAGGATCTGTTTGGGGTGGCGGAGGCACTTAGGGTCGTCAGCTAGAAAATAAAAAACAAGTGAACGAAAACTCTACACGTGTTCTTAGGTCAGGCGCGCAGTGGTGGCAATTTGTTGCGTGACAGTTTTGATGCTCACGAAAAATGCATTGATTTACATGGAAGTAAGCTCCTTTGATGACGTGACTGCAAAACGTATTTTTTTTTTCAGAAAGTGACAAAACTGTTACTTTCCTTTGAGTGTGAACAAACTGTCACGCAACAAGCTACTGTCAATGCGTGGCTACACTTACGTGAATATATAGTAAAGAAATACAAATTTCGCTACCTACATTTATTTATAAAAGATGCTCGAAATGATTGCCGTTTGCATCTAGACACGCCTGACACCGACACAACCAATTGTCGCGAACGCGGGCAAATATTTCAGGCTGCTCGCGTATAACTGTGCAGCATGAAATACTCTACCCTGCAATTCTTCTAAGGTTTCAAATTCGGTGTCGGCGTATACTAATGATTTCACGTGGCCCCATACGTAAAAATCTATTGGATTTAAATCTGGGCTTCTTGGCGGCCACGAAACCGCACCATTTCGTGTAATTACTTGGTTCCCCAAAATTCGTCCTATAGCTGGTATAGCTCTTCCCGTATGGGCTGGGGCGCCGTCGTAAAGAAGCCACATATTTCTTCGGGTGGCCAGGCAAACATCTTCAACTAGAAGTGGCAAATCCCGTCGATGAAATCTAACATATTTTGCGCTATCTAGACGCGCCGCCAAAATATGCGATCCGAGGAGATGATCGCCTACTACCCCAGCCCATATGTTTAGCCGCAGCTCGTGCTGGAAGTGCCCCATTACAATATTGTGGGGATTCATGGGTTCCCACGCGTGAGAATTGCGGAAATTAAATATTTCAGAACGTGTGAACGTTGACTCATCTGCTGCGAGTACGATCGTCGGGAAATGGTCATCCTCTTCCACTCTATCGGGGAACCACCGGCAGAAAGTCCGCCGTCTCTCAAAATCCTCAGGTAATAAATTTTGCACCCGTTGTGAGTGGTAAGGGTATAAGCCTGTGGGATTTTGGATTAATAATTTTTTAATCAGTGGTAGTTCGTGTTATTAATGAAATATGCGAAAACAAAAGATAAAACAATAAGTATCTATTCATTGGTCGACAGCGAGGATAACGACAGTGACTCAGATATTAAAGGCACCCACCGGTCAAATCGCGCGAAAACATAGGTGACATTTATATTTTCCAGAAAAAGGTATACAATGTATGAGTCTAAAACTTTTTGCACTTTATTCTGCTACAAATCAGAGTTGGGCAAAATGTAACGTAATTACAAATTACGATTGAAATGTAATTGTGTAATTCAATTACAGATTACTTTCTGTAATCGTTAATTTAGTTGACCACAATTACAATTGTAATTGCCACGTGTAATTGTACAAAACAATTACATAGTTCGTAATTGTAAATGTACAAAACAATTACATAGTTCGTAATTGTAAATGTACAAAACAATTACATAGTTCGTAATTGTAAATGTACAAAACAATTACATAGTTCGTAATTGTAGTTGTGCGAGACAATTACATTGTAATTGCAATTGTTCGAGAAAATTACATTGTAATTGTAATTGTAATTGTAAGTGTGCAGGACAATTACATCTAATTGCTATTACTTTTTAATCGGAATTACTCTGTAATTGTAATGAAAGTAATTACATTTGTAACTGATTATGCTCAACTCTGCTTTAGACAGGATCATCCAAATTCAAAAAACCAAAAATATTCCTTTATTACACATGTGTGGTTATCGCGTTATCTTCGGGCAGTGTTAAGAAACAACTGGGCGATGATTGTCAAATGTTTAAACGGTAGGGTCCCCGAAACATGGGGTTTTCTCACATAAAAATGATTCTTAAAAAAAAATTGACTGTATGAAAATTCGCAATAGAGGGTAGCACGGAAGCCAATGTAAGTACGAGTAGAATCCTATTAAGTGAGCGCCCCATTTTCCATGCGTTTATTCGATTAAAAGAAAAATTGATTCTTTTTTTAGATCAATAAATGTATTATTAATTTTAAAAAAATCACATTTCTATCTATTATACCTGCGTCACAATCCATCTTCAATAAACACCTATTTTTAAGGGTGTCACACTGTTAATCCCCCTGAACTGCATGTAAAATCTTTGCCGTTAGGAATTTTGTTCTAAAATTTTACCTGATCATTCTTGAGATGTTGGGGAATGAAAATATGCAAAACAAATCAATTTTTTTAACCGGGGGGTGTACTTAATAAAAATTTTGCGATACATTTAGTGACGAATTTACAGCGACAATGAAATGTGAATTTAAAGTAAGAATAGGTAAATTTATAAAGAAATGTCACTTTATACAACTAAACTCCTACAAACCTTCATCACGCAATATGCAATGGACATACGTATGGGAGAGTCCCATTTCTCGAGCAATACTTCTCGTACTGCGGGCAGAGTTATTGTGAATATGGTCAAGGATTTCTTCTTTCCTGTCGATATTCCTTCTTGGTCCTCTTCCTTCGATGCGAGGGAAAAAGGAACCCGTAGTGTGCAATGTTTCACACAAATTGAGGATAAACTGCCGGGATGGTTGTCGCTGATTAGGAAACCGTTCCGCGTATAATCGCTTCGCACCTAATGTGCTGCAGCCAGCCTCCTCATACATGACAATCATGTTAAACATTTCGTTGCACGAATACCCCGCATTGGTCTCCATGTTTCACAAAATGACTTCCTCACTTTTCCACTTAAAATGAGTTCGCGAGCACGTGTCGCACGATCAGCGATTTCGCACGGATGGCGTCAGCAAAATGTAAACGTCTTTTTAGGTTTCGGAGACCGAGTGTGGTGACTGTTGTGTCTTGACTGAGTTTTCTGCGTTTTCCATAGCAAAAGAAAGCACCAACGTGGAACTTGGTCGCAGAGGCAGTGATTTGCATAGCCAATCAGGGTTGGTGAAGGACTTCGTGTGAACCCTGATTGGCAGTACGGCGGCGGATACATGCTAGCGGAAGTATCTTTTTCTGTCACGCGGAAAACACGGACATCCGGATTGCACGTAAAGGGCTGATAGTCTTGCGACCCCTTAAACCCTTCACCGCGAGCGGCCAGAGTCGCGTACCCGACCTTAGAGTCCCTTAAAACGGTCAGGTCTTTATGATCTTATGACTTACCTCAATCGAAGCGGATTACAGATCGACCTGGCTATGCAATGCAGATGTGCGGAACTTCTGAAGTGGTTTATAACGGGGAATGAAATACTGTTATTAATGCATTTCCTTGTTGACGGAAATACTGATTCACAACTAAACGCAGCGCTGAACAAAATACTTCGAATCAGGGATCCTCTTGTAGTCCGTATGAAATTCGAGAGGCCATTTGCCATATGATAGACATTAACCTCTATTTTAGTGAATAATTTGTCTTTCTTTTTTCGGTACACTTGGGGAGGGGGAGGGGAAATACGTTTCATGCAGGGACGCAGGAAGAGAAAGGGTAGTCACTGCACGTGACTCCACCTACACCGTCTTCCCTTGAAATTGCAGACGGATACTTTATCTCTCGAGTATAAACACACGCTCGAATTCCAAAACAGATGCACGATTTGACGTATTCCGTGCGAGAGAAGGTGGAACTGGGGGAGGAGATATTGCTGTGAAGAAGTAGAAACTTCGCGTCTGCAAGGAATGCAGATCCGAGTTGTTACAACATAATCTCTTCCCTATGTCGCACCCTTTCTCGCATTGAATACGTCAGCGCGTGCTTTTGTTTTCAAATTTGAGCGCGTGTTTATACTCGAAAGATAAGGGATCCGTCTTTAATTTGAAGGGAGGACGAAGCAAGCGGCACCACCTATCAATCACGGCAAGAACGCGATCGTCTTTCCGGAAGATATAAACATTGCCTTTTCGAAAGATATGAACATTAATACTGTCCATAAAGGGTTAATACATTCCCGCGAAATTATAAAGTAGATTAATAAGATTTGGCATTTTGATAGGAAAAAATGTCATGTTGAAAGGTTTCCCTATTTCTTTTCATTGAGCCCCATTGTGCGTCGGGACAAAAACGGGTTCAGAGCGAAAGGAAAATTCATTCGTTTTTTATGATCGGTAATTTCATACCTATGTTCCCAAGAACGTTTCGACAAAATCTGTTTACCAGCATTTCTAAAGGGCAATCAAGAACGTGGTGCCGTCTTTAAGAATTTTAGATATTCCTCGACCTGAGTTAATCGGTATATTGCTGTATCGGTGGGTAGTACATGCGATGACTTCGGACCCGCTTGTACCGTTGTCGTTCGCCGACTCCTGGGGCAATACGGTTATAAACCGTGACCCTGACGAAACGCTTTAGCCGTTCAGCTTAATTATTTTTCGGGACACCAATATAACAATAACAAGGTAGTATTCACCATCAATACACCTCGCGTTCGGACACAGGAAAAAAGGGGTAGTCCGCTGACAGCGCGTGAGCCCTCCTGCTTCATTCTTCCCTCAAATTAAAGACGGATCACTTATCTCTGGAGTATAAACACGCGCTCCAATTTCAAAACAAAAGCTCGCGTTGACGTATTCCGTGCGAGAGAACGTGAGATGTAGGGAGGAAATTATGTTTTGACCAATTGAAGCTGCATTCCTTGAAGACACCTCTTCACAGCAATATCTCCTCCACAAGGCCCACCTTTTCTCGCACGGAATACGTCGACGTATGCTTTTGTTTTCAAATTCGAGCGCGTGTTTACACACGAGAGATAAGCAGGCCCGATTAGTTAGTTTGGGACCAATCGAACTTCAAACCCATCTTCTCTCGTACGGAATACGTCGAAGCGTGCATTTGTTTTGAAATTCGAGCGTGTGTTTTGACACGAGAAAAGGTGGGCCTTGGGGAGGAGATATTACTGTGAAAAGGGCCTCTTGAGGACAGTAGCCATTTGGAGGGATGCAGGGCAGATTGGTTAGATTAGGGCCAATCGGACTTCAAGCCCACAGTCTCTCGCACGGAATACGTCGACGCGTGCTTTTGTTTTGAAATTCGAGCGCGTGTTCATATTCGAGAGATATGGGATCCGCCTTTAATTTGAAGGTAGGACGAAGCAGGCGGGACTACGCGCAATCAGCGAACTACATGCTCTCCTTCCTGTGTCTCTTTGCGAGCCGTATTGATGTTGAATAATACTTTTTAATTGCTAGTTCCCAAAAATGAATCAGGCTGATGGGCCAGAGCATTTCGCCAGGGTCGCGGTTTATGACCGTATTGTCCCACGAGTCGGCGGTAGAGAACGATTTCTTACAGTTTTCGGTAATTTATGGCTTACAATTAGTTGATTCCGCCTCGTAACAGACGTGAACTCAGGGTATCGGAAAAGGGAAACTGGAAACAGGATTTTTTTCTGTATAGCAACTCGAAGACTTTCAGTTTCTCTTCTCTTCGGACCCTTTCGAACCGAAACACGTGGTGTCTGCTGCCTACCTCGAAGCAATGGGTACATTGGCAGTAAAAGGACGGCGCGCGGGCTTTTGTAAAAGTGTACGATGGTTCGTTCGTTGCACTTCTGCGAAGCTCGTGTGTTTCGAAAATGTGCTGGTTTCTTTTTACCTAAAACCTCTTGTCTTGGTGGGAGTTAACTCATAATGGAACAAGAGAAACTACTTGGGGGTAGAGGAAGTTGCTTGGAAAAAATTCTGTCAGTTAGCTAGTAATCTCGACCCAGAAATGTACTCTGCTGAAGAATATTACTCGATGTTCTGGGTGTACACCCGGAACAACAGGGACGCAAGTGCTATTGTGCGAGCACTTGCACGGAAATACCCGCGCATTCAAACCCCAAGCGAGTGTACGATTCGCCGTTTGGCGTCAAGATTATTCTCGACGGGGTCGATGATGTCGCGAGGCAGTGATGTGGGTAGACCCAGAGCAACACGTAGGAACAACACGTTCCATGAAAAATGAATTAAGTGATCACTGTTAGTAACCGTGCAGTAAAGTGAATATTCGGTACATTAACCTGAACGCACTTGTTGTTGCGACTCTTAACTTCATTGGATGGTATTGCATACGTGGAGCCGGCTGTGAATTGGGCGCATCCGTCGTTGACCAGGATCAGTTCAGTAACCTAGTGACGCAGGTTTTCAAGCTGCGGGTGAATTTCCAAAAGGGTGAGTTTTAGGTACTTTATTGGTGATTATTAGTTATCAAATTTAACGCAGACTATGGCTTATTTCCGGCGATAATTCTCTAAATTTCCGTACCTAAATTTTTCTTCGGGGTTTTTAAACAGACTTATTCATTATCAGCAACAGTGTTGGCCGTTATTGAACTACGGATTTTTATCACAATAACGAACTACGATCACGTTTTGTTCATTTTCTGTTACATTACTTTTTCGTTTATGCGATATTTGAAAACGAAATTTACGTATTTCTTTTCCTCTCACTTCAAATAATTATTATTTTCGATTCTGTTTTAAAAAAAATAATTCACTTTAATTGACAACCAAAAGATGACGAAAGGTATCGATTGATGTCGTTTTCGCAGAGATCTGATGAGAATTGCGGAGTTGGAAGAGTTTGATTCTTGATGGGTATTCAAACTCCTTTGAGGGTCGAAAGCCATAAACATGCGGTGAGGCATCGCGGGGTGTTGTCTTCGCCACGGGATACCATGCGGCATCTCCTTGAGTCGAGTCGCTGGAGGATCACTCTTAAGAGTTTTTCCTTCCGAAAAACACACCACTTAGGGAATGACATGAAAAATCAGAGGTCAACACCCTGTTTCAATGTGTTGGTATCACCAATATGCGCGAGCTACTATCCGTTTCAAACGCATGGTGCAAACTTTAGGGCATTATTACTGTAAAATGGAGACAGATCGGACACTATGTCATAGGACTTTTATGTTCCATTGGACTTCCCCTACCACCCCCTAAAATATTGCTGCGTATCTAGAGACGCGGTAGCGTCTCGACGCCAAGTACAGGAAAGACACCCTGTATATGTCGACTGTCGCTACCGCCTATCATTTACTCGTCCCCCGGCTATTCCAACCTAACCTGAAACTTATTTCATTAATATCTCATCACGCCTGCAATATTTCCTAAATTTAAAGGCATTTTTATTATATAAACCGTATATAAGCTTTCGAATAAGACCAAATTCAATAAAATCTGTCCACGCATTACAGAGATATCATAATATCGTCTCATGAATCAGTCGAAAACTAAGATATTCTTCTTCTTCTTCAAGCCAAATTTTCGTCAACATAATACGTATACGCGTTAAGCCGGATCCAGACTTGAATGCGTATACGCTGAGCAAGGCCGAACGCGCACGAATGCCGCATGCGGAGGGGTCGAAAGTGCCATGTGTCTCTCGTCACCAACTTCTGTGCTTAGCTTAGCCCACTCCGCAGTCGTAAAGATGGCATCGAAGGAACATCTCCTTATTGCGAGCGCAGCGTTTCTTTTAACGTACAAACTATTAAAAGAAAAGCGAACTAAAAAAAAAGTAGAGAGACGATGGTGGATTACAGAACTTTATAAACGCAGAAAAGAAGAGGGACACAACATTCTGAATCAATTAAAAGTGGAAATTAGCACGGGACAGTCTCAAAATTTTGTACGAATGTCCAGTGAGGATTTTGAAGCGCTGATACAGATGATCGGACCTAAAGTGGTCAAGAAAGATACTCGGTTCAGGGACGCTATTCCCGTTTCAGTGAGGTTGGCAATAACTTTACGCTTTCTAGCAACAGGCGATTCGTATACAAGCTTGCAATATGTGTTTAAAGTGTCGTAGCAAGCAATATCGACTATCATAATGGAAGTTTGTCCTGCGCTAATTGAAGGTTTAAGAAGTTGTGTAAAGGTAAGTACAAACTACAAATTTCATTTTAAAATAATTTTATTGTGGGTGTGGGGAGTATGTATAATGTACAGTTTCATGGTCTGTGGGAGTCATGGGGTTGGGTATGAATGTAGTCGGGCTCGAGGGATAAATGGGAGTGGGATGTGATGTGAAAGGGGTTGTGGGGGGGATAGCATAGCTGATATAATTGTCAAAATGTCCCATGTCCGCCTGGAACATTAGATTATTTATGTGGTGTTCCACAATTGATGCGACCCTCGCAGAATATAGTCGCAATTTGTGCGCTATATGCTCCCCGTAGGTTACAAATCTGTCGCCTTTCGCCGACGTATTCATTTGTGCATACGTATCCTGCAATATTTGGAACGTCTGTTCCACTCGAGGATCTTCCTCGTTTCGTGTTTTTTTTCGTGCTGGTGGTGGTGGTGGTGTTGGTGATGTTGATGTTGATGGTGGTGGTGGTGATGATGATGGTGGTGGTGGTATAAAATTAATATTTCCCGTTATTCCGGACGGTCCAGCAGTTTCGCCATCATTCGGCGGAGTAGATGGCCTGGTTTGATCACAGTCAGCCTCCGCCCCCGTATCCAATAAAGTTTCTTGTAAAATCATATATCGAATTAGATTGCTGTTTTCAATCTCAATTAGTGTCCTTAAAAAGTGATCCTTCCAAATCTTTATACAGGGTGAGTTAATAATAACTATCTCTTGAAGTATCTCGTTACTTATTGTTTTTAGGAAAAAATGTTTTATATGGAATATATTGTATTCGCTAGTGCTTGTCGAGCAGACACATTTTTTTTTATATATTATATTGTCTGAGATATCATTGTGGCCTTCAGTTTTTAAAATGACACCGCATATTTTCCTAAGTACTATCGTGTAATTGATAATTTTTGCTCAAATCAATAAATAACGAGTTATTTCAGATGATAGTTGTTATTCATTCACCCTGTATACGTACATATATCGCGTCTTTTATATAGTTATGTGTTTTTCTAGATGCCTTCAACTACGGAAGAGTGGGAAAGCATAGCTTCCCAGTTCGAAAGTAAATGGAACTTCCCGCACTGCGTGGGGGCAATGGATGGGAAACACATAATGCTACAATGTCCTATGAACAGTGGCAGTGAATTCTACAATTACAAATCGTTTTTCAGTATTGTATTGTTTGCTTTTGTAGATGCAGATTATAATTTTCTATTTGTGGATGTAGGCTGCCAAGGTAGAATTTCGGATAGTGGTGTTTTCAAACACACTGAATTGTATAAAAAAATTGAGAGTAAAGATTTAGCCTTGCCCGAAAAAACTCCACTGCCTGGAAGAAATATGAACATGCCGTACGTCATACTAGGTGACGAGGCATTTCCTCTCACCGAAAATATAATGAAACCATATTCGGGAAATCACAATAAAGGAACCAGAGAGAGAATATATAATTATCGCCTGAGTAGGGCTCGAAGAGTAGTAGAGAATGTTTTTGGTATATGTTCTTCAGTGTTTCGGATTTTAAGGAAACCAATGCTATTGCAGCCGGAAAAAGCTGAGATAATAACTTTAACAATTGTGTATCTACACAATTTTCTGAGAAAATCGACCTTGATTTCGAGAACATCATACTGCCCATCAGGGATGTTGGATAATGAAAGTAACGGGGAATTAGTAGTAGGAAGCTGGAGGACTTTAACACAAACCACTGTCAACAATTCATCGTTTCTGCCACTTAACAATGTACCTCGAAGACCGTCACAAAACTCACAGAATATTAGACGAGAATTTACAGACTATTTCGTTACCAACGGAACTGTCCCTTGGCAGAATAACTGTGCGTGACGATAATTGTTTAAATACACCCATTTTGTAAAACCGTATTTTACTTACATTTTCTGTATTTATGGTTTGCCTGGGTTTATTTCTGTCCAGCAAAAAATGCATTCTGTGGAATGCGAACCATTTCGAATTATATACTTCCTTCCTTGCTGTAATGTAACAATTATTTCAATAATTAAATAAAGAATGTGAATGATATATTCTTCAAATGCAGAAAGTACTACAATACGTTATGGAAGACCAACAGTTTTTTTTCGACTTACCCTTCCCAGTACCTATGGAACGTTTTCCTTTCGCCCTTTGTTGTCGAAAGGAACCAAGCAGGCTGGTCATTTTCTGCCGCACAATCTCCTCGACAATTCCAAGTTGTTTGGAAATTTTCCGCCATGCATCGTTCTTTTTATTTTTTGAAAAGTAATTATTATTTTTGGGGTTCCATAGAAGTGGATATTTTTCATATTCCCCGATTAATTCGAGGCATTGCTCGGGTGACCATTCTGCCATTGTTGTATACTGTACATAAAGATATATTTGTATTAATTGAATTAAATCAAACTCCTTTTAATTTAATTGAGGGGGGAGTCAGAATTAGTTTCAGGGTTTCATACTGAATATTTTAGAGAGACATTTACTTTAACTTTTATAGCTGAATATTTGAGAATTATTTTTATAGGATTTTTGATTTCATTAATATTTATTACATATCAATTCAATTCATTTAATCTATGTAATAATTTTAATAAAACATATTTTGCTAATTATTTGAATTGGAGGTGTTATGGCTGAAAAAGTTTCTTTCTTATGCTTTAAATTATCTAATTTTTCTTTGGGTTTAAATTAAATTTACAATTACTTATTTAGTAAATTAATAGTAAATATTATTTCTATGATATATATATCAAAATATATGTCTTATCAGACTGATTTACTAATTTTTTTAAATTAAATTATGTTAATAATTATTCCAATTTGGATTAATTATTTGTAAGGGTATTCAATATGCTTCCCTCCTGATCAAGTTAATAAAATAAATAGTTAATGTTCAAAATATAAAATTTGAGTCATTTCACGCGAAATCGCACACTTTTCGGAGTAACATTTCGGATGTTGGTGAAACTCGGATATGTTGTATTCTTTAGTGATATACAAACGTACATCGAAGAATTTTTAAAAATTTTAAAAATTGTGGATCTTACAGTTCTTTGAAATATAGAGTTGACCTTTCTTCAATAAATTATAACTGTATAATTCAAAATATATCTCACGCCAGTCCAGTCGGTGCTGACGACGCAGCGCATCGCCTTCAAATAATTTTCATTTGGCCAATTTTAAAGTGTCCATAGTTTTGAAAACGTATCCGTAAAGGGGACAAACAGGGCTATATCCTTATTTTTTTCAAATGTTTAAATTGATACGCATTTTGAGAAAATTGCATTTGTTTATAACAATTGCAAAATAAATGGTCAAAAATTTGTTTTTCCAAAATGAAATAATTTTTTTAGATACTCTTATGTCTCCACTGTAAGCTCCCAAAAGCTCATTTTTTTATCCCTTTCTTAGTTCAACAGTTATAATTTATTGAAGAAAGGTCAACTCTATATTTCAAAGAGCTTTAAGATCCACAATTTTTAAAATTTTTAAAAATCCTTCGAGGTACATTTATATATCACTAAAGACTACAACATATCCGAGTTTTACCAACATCTGAATGTTACTCCGAACAGTGTGCGATTACGCGTGGAATGATCATATAATAGACACAGATATAGATACATAGAAGTAACATTAAAAAAAACTATTAATAACTTTCAGTACTTACGATTGAAGTCGAACTGTTAGAACAAAATATCCAATTTTTGTTTCCACTTCTAGAGTCGAATGAACTGTAGGTACACGGTAAACTACACTGAAGATATTTGGTTCACTGTACGCTACGAACTGATCTTGCCGTGCAAGCTTTCTTCGCAAGTTGACATTAAAACGACTCTATTGGTTTGCATACCGAAAAACGGGGATGAAATGAGCTTTCTGATTAGTCATTTTCGAGAAAGGTGGACGAAGAAGGGAGAACTGTCGATCGCAGGAGGAAAGGGAAAAATTAGGGTTTTTCCCGGTTCGCGGTTCCGATGGATCAGAAAACCGCGTAGGGTGCCGAACGGTAAAAATTTGCCCCGTACCTGGTCCGTGGTCATCTGGTACGCAGCTGACGAAGTCAGGATTATTGTACCGACCCTAAAACAATTTATAGAAATGGTTTTCCGTCTAGGTATAGTGATGTACCTACACAAATGGCCATAATATATTTGAAGTAATTTGCGCCCTGACGCGACCTTTAAACGTTCAATATCATTGTGCAATATATTGCAATCCCTGTGACGATATGTGAAGTATCGAATAACGACACCAACTGATGTCAATAAATGACGACTATGTCATCCTGAAAGAGGCCGAAGTCCTTATCTCGTAATATTTCTGTCACTTCCCTGATCCCAAATCCCGAAATATGTTTGTTTTAACATGCTACCGATTTCACGACATTTCAAGAGATTCTACTGTTCAATGCTGCCAAGATGTCTTGCGGTGGGGGGGACGCAGGAAGAAAACGGGTAGTCCACTCACTGCGCGTGACCCCGCCTGCGTCGTCTTCCCTTCAAATTGGAGACGGATCCCGTATCTCTTGAGTATATACACGAGCACGAATTTCAAAACAAAAGCACGCGTTGACGTATTCCGTGCGAGAGAAGGTGGGCTTGAAGTCCGATTGGTGCTAACCTAACCAATCTGCCCTACATTAGTCCCAAAAGGCCACTCTCTTGACGAGGCCGTCTTCACAGCAATATCTCCTCCCCGAGGCCCACCTTTTCTCGCACGGAATACGTCAACGCGTGCTACTGTTTTGAAATTCGAGCGCGTGTTTATACTCGAGAGATAAGGGATCTGTGTTTAATTTGAAGGAAGGACGACGCAGGCGGAACCACGCGCCATCAGCGGACTACCCCTTTTCTTTCTGTGTTTTCCACGAGCCGCATGGATTGTGGGTAATACTTTCTAATTGCTATATTGGTGGCATCTTTCTCACATGCGTCGGGACAAAAGCGGGCTCAGAGCCAAGCAAGAATTCGTTGTTTACGATCGGTAATGTCGTTTTTTCCCAAGAACGTTTCGACAACATCTGTTTGCCAGCATTTCTAAACGACAATCAAGAACGTGGTGTCGTTTTTAAGAATTTTAGGCATTCTTCAGTCTGACAATGAGTTAATCCGTATATTGCTCTGTCGGAGGGTAGTGCGCACGATGACTTTCGACCCGTACGTACCCAATCGTTGTCTACCGCCGACTCGCGGAACAATACGGCCATAAACCGCGACCCTGGCGAGACGCTCCGGCCGATCAGCCTGATTAGTTTTTGGCAACCAGATGTGGCATTTTCCTCCTCTGCTGACGAATTCACTCAGAGAAGAGACGGAAACCTTGTACTGTCTGAACTCCTGGTGTCGGTATACCTGACTCTTGAGGGGTATTGTTTCATGCATGGGCATGCAGTATTATATTTATAATACAATATCTATCATTTGTTCAGACCTAATAAACGAGATGTAACATAAGGTTATTTACTGTGGCGTGGGGTTGTAAATTATTATGAATAAATTGTAAATTAGCGGTTTCCGCTTTCAACTATTTTTTATTTTTCACATTATTGTGCGAAGAAGAGAAAATAATATGAAAGTAATTGTTGTTTTAATATAATTATGAAAAACACATTGGAAACACCGTTCCTCAAAGAGGGGGCCTTTCCCTGAGTGAATTCGTCAGCAGAGGAGGAACCCTCTCCGTCTTGACGAAGTAGAGGAGGAAAATGCCACATCTGGTTGCCAAAAACTAACCAGGCTGATCGGCCGGAGCGTCTCGCCAGGGTCGCGGTTTATGGCCGTATTGTTCCGCGAGTCGGCGGTAGACAACAATTGGGTACGTACGGGTCCAAAGTCATCGTGCGCACTACCCTCCGACAGAGCAATATACGGATTAACTCATTGTCAGACTGAAGAATGCCTAAAATTCTTAAAAACGACACCACGTTCTTGATTGTCGTTTAGAAATGCTGGCAAACAGATGTTGTCGAAACGTTCTTGGGAAAAAACGACATTACCGATCGTAAACAACGAATTCTTGCTTGGCTCTGAGCCCGCTTTTGTCCCGACGCATGTGAGAAAGATGCCACCAATATAGCAATTAGAAAGTATTACCCACAATCCATGCGGCTCGTGGAAAACACAGAAAGAAAAGGGGTAGTCCGCTGATGGCGCGTGGTTCCGCCTGCGTCGTCCTTCCTTCAAATTAAACACAGATCCCTTATCTCTCGAGTATAAACACGCGCTCGAATTTCAAAACAGTAGCACGCGTTGACGTATTCCGTGCGAGAAAAGGTGGGCCTCGGGGAGGAGATATTGCTGTGAAGACGGCCTCGTCAAGAGAGTGGCCTTTTGGGACTAATGTAGGGCAGATTGGTTAGGTTAGCACCAATCGGACTTCAAGCCCACCTTCTCTCGCACGGAATACGTCAACGCGTGCTTTTGTTTTGAAATTCGTGCTCGTGTATATACTCAAGAGATACGGGATCCGTCTCCAATTTGAAGGGAAGACGACGCAGGCGGGGTCACGCGCAGTGAGCGGACTACCGTTTTTCATTCTGCGTTCCTCCACGAAGCGTATTGCCGTTCTCCGCGAGTAATCTTGTGTGATTTTTTAATACAACAGCGAGTCGGTCAGTTTGTATGAATTGAGAACAATACAGGGAGTAGTGAAGAAAAGAAACACATATTATTCATTAAAATAGAGCTTTAAAGTCTATCATATGGTAAATGCATTATATTGTTAAAACTGTAATTTTTTTATTTTTCACTAACTGTTTATGACAATATTAACAATGGATTGAATTCATTCGCATAGGTCATGGCTGCACAGGGTGCTGTTTTCAGCGCCTAGCGGCGAGCATCCAACCGTCCGTTGAGTTGCCCCATTGCTAAGGGTAGAATCAGTGGGGAGAACTGCAGTAGTGCAGGTGCGAATCTAAACGACATGAAACTCGACGGTCGGCTGGTTGCTCGCTACTAGGCGCTGAAAACAGCACCCTGCGCAGCCCTGACATTGATTCATCCTTCATGATTAAAAAAAAAGACGCAAGTTCATGCCTTCAATAATTTAGGTCATTAAAATTCATTTCTGAAGCCGTTTCGTAAAAATCATCGAAAACAGGAAACTTTGATACTTTGTATTCTTTAAACATTTTCGAATCTGCAAAAATGAGGACTTAGCCCTCTCTAATTTCATATGGGCTACAATATATTTCAATAGTATCATGAAAATCCCAGACATCGAGGATTTCAGAAAAGTATCTCATTTGCTTCTATCTTCCACGCTGAGCGCAATGCACTCCAAACTCCCTTTGATGTGTGGAAGAAAACCGACAACGGTTGGCTCAGGCCATGTGCCTTCGCCGGCATTCGCGAATAGGGTCGCATGCGTCGAGTCACCACGAATGACACGTCCACACTAGCATATGCGTTCGCGCTCACCCCTTCTGGCGTAGAAGCATGCGGCCCTGGCTACCGTTTCTCCCGTCCACATCAGAATATTCGTGCGCGTTCGGCCTTGCTCAGCGTATACTCATTCAGGTCTGGATCCGGCTTTACACGCACACCTTCAGCCAAAACGGAACTAATACATGTTTCGTTCGTCGATTCGTCGACTCTCGGGATCATTCGGCAGGGATCGTCGTCCGTCATTGTACATATATATATATATATATATATATATATATATATATCTATGTATACTATTTTGAATTTTATAACCTACCAAGTGTCAATCCTTCATAACCTGCCAAGTGTGAAATAAGGTAAGTTGTCCAAATTTCAAATGTCACGAGTTTTTACACTAAATAGGAGACTGAATTATTGTCTCAATTAACAAGGTCAGTCGCCAAAATTGTTTAAATAGATTTCTTATGTAGAGTCGCAGACTTGGAAGTTGTCCGGAGAAGGTTCGACAGAGAAGCATCTTCTTTCGCATAAGTTTCTGGAAATTTGAACCATGCATGTACAAAATATAAATTATAACAAATTGCATTGCATTTAAATTGACAGATATATTTTTATACCAGCAAACTATTTTTAATTTAAAGTTTTTATGTAAACTTATAGATATGAAAGAGATGCTCAGACTTGAATATATTGTCGAAGTCATTTTAGAAGGAACTCATTTCGCGCATGTAGAATGAGCTCTTCAACTGTCGCGAGGACTCTGTTCCCCCACTTTACCACCCAGGCTTCCCTCTCTCCTTGCACCGTTCCGATTCCCTTTCATATACCGGGTAACCAAATAAAACGTGTATTCTACTAAATTCGTGCCATATTACGAATTTATTTATTAGTCGTATTATAATGAACTGTTTGCGGTATTAATATTATGAAATATAACAACAAAGTATGACATATAAAAATAAATTTTATTATACAAAACTTAATAAAGGTACAATTTGTATATATTTATAAAACATTGTTTTCGCGTACATACAAGATATCGTTTAATCATCGCACTTTCCCCAGTGATGAAAAATAAGGAAGGAAAGATAAATGAAAATGGTTCACTCTGGACAAAGAAAAATCATCATCAATGTTTATAATGAAAAGAAAGCGCAGTTACCAGAAAAAAGTATAAAGAAATGATCAATTTGGTTGGAAATACATGCGGCGTGGACTATCCGCTATCGTACCGTCGTCGACAGTTTAAAAGAATTTAAAAGGACGGGGACCGTGAAACGGGTAGACCCGATATAATACAGAAGATGTCGGAAGAGGAAATTGGAGCAATAAGGAAGCATGTGCACGCCTTTTGGGAACGAAGAGAACTACCGACAGTTCCGAAAGTTTTGGCGGCGATCCGAAGAGACGAAAATTTACCACTTATGTCGGAGAGTACGTTACAACGGCTCTTGAAGAAAATGAACTTCAAGTACGAACAGAGACAACGCAAGAGTGCCCTTATCGAGCGGGAAGATATAATTCGTTGGCGCCGAACATTCATCACGAAAATTCGAGAATACAGAGCGGCGGGAAGGCCCATTTATTATTTGGACGAGACATGGGTAAATGCGGCCGACACACGGAAGCGAGTGTGGGTGGACAACACCATAGCTTCGGTATCGAACGCTAGAAAAAAGGACCTGACGTTTGGCCCACCTACTCCGACTGCGAAAGGAAAGCGCCTCATCGTACTCCATATTGGATCGGAGGATGGTTTTGTTGAAAATGGCTTGCTGTGTTTTGAATCGAAGACCAAGAGCGCTGATTACCACGACGAGATGAATGCGGCACACTTTTTCGAGTGGTTTAAGCGCACGGTACCATATTTAAAACCAAACGCCGTTATTGTGATGGATAACGCGCCGTACCACTCTGCCAAACAGGAGCGCTGTCCCGTAACGAGCTGGAACAAACCGCAGATAAGAGAGTGGCTTACCAGCAAGGGAATACGAATGCCAGATACAGCACTGAAGTGGCAATTATTGGATGAGGTTCGCAGAATTAAGCCCAATTACGATAAATATGTGATCGATGAATTCGCAAAGGCAACGGGGAGAACTATTCTCCGACTACCGCCTTACCATTGCGACTTGAATCCAATTGAGCTCGCGTGGGCGGTAGTAAAAGGCCACGTAAAAGCCAATAACAAGACTTTCCACCTTGATACAAGTGGGAAAGGTAATACCCGAAATGTGTAACCAGGTAATCGACGATATGCAGGATAATGCGCAGCATCCTTCACCCGATGAAAGTGACCCAGACCACGAAGGTGCGCATTCGGGATTGGCGCCGGATCCGGATTCAGATTGAGACATCTACAAGATTAAATAAAAATCACATTAATTCCAGATTCAATGTCCTATTAGCACACCTAGTTCAAAGATACCATACTTCTCTGGCTGATCCGGGAACTCTGAGTGGTCCTTCCTCAAAAAAGTTTCTGAAAGAAGTACAGAAGTACATAAATATATATACATAAGAAAGATAGATTGAAAGATTGGATTGTTCCCATGAAATGCAGCTTACCGGACTACTGTGCAGTGTGTTTTTCTCTTGATGTTTCAATCTGAATCCGACTCCAATTCCAAATTTGATTCCGGTTCCGGTTCCAAATATGAATATGCACCTTCGCCGTGGTCTGGGTCGTCTTCATCGAATGAAGGATCATCCGCGTTATCCTGCATATCGTCGATTACTTGGTCCAGGTCATATAGTTTATCCTCCACCTTCGTCGTGTGGCGGATAAAATTTGCCCACATTTCGGGTGTTGCCTTTTCCACCCCTTGTATTAGTAGCCGCTTTACATCGGCAAGGTGGAAAGTCTTGTTATTGGCTTTTACGTGGCCTTTTACTACCGCCCACGCGAGCTCAATTGGATTCAAGTCGCAATGGTAAGGCGGTAGTCGGAGAATAGTTCTCCCCGTTGCCTTTGCGAATTCATCGATCACATATTTATCGTAATTGGGCTTAATTCTGCGAACCTCATCCAATAATTGCCACTTCAGTGCTGTATCTGGCATTCGTATTCCCTTGCTGGTAAGCCACTCTCTTATCTGCGGTTTGTTCCAGCTCGTTACGGGACAGCGCTCCTGTTTGGCAGAGTGGTACGGCGCGTTATCCATCACAATAACGGCGTTTGGTTTTAAATATGGTACCGTGCGCTTAAACCACTCGAAAAAGTGTGCCGCATTCATCTCGTCGTGGTAATCAGCGCTCTTGGTCTTCGATTCAAAACACAGCAAGCCATTTTCAACAAAACCATCCTCCGATCCAATATGGAGTACGATGAGGCGCTTTCCTTTCGCAGTCGGAGTAGGTGGGCCAATCGTCAGGTCCTCTTTTCTAGCGTTCGATACCGAAGCTATGGTGTTGTCCACCCACACTCGCTTCCGTGTGTCGGCCGCATTTACCCATGTCTCGTCCAAATAATAAATGGGCCTTCCCGCCGCTCTGTATTCTCGAATTTTCGTGATGAATGTTCGGCGCCAACGAATTATATCTTCCCGCTCGATAAGGGCACTCTTGCGTTGTCTCTGTTCGTACTTGAAGTTCATTTTCTTCAAGAGCCGTTGTAACGTACTCTCCGACATAAGTGGTAAATTTTCGTCTCTTCGGATCGCCGCCAAAACTTTCGGAACTGTCGGTAGTTCTCTTCGTTCCCAAAAGGCGTGCACATGCTTCCTTATTGCTCCAATTTCCTCTTCCGACATCTTCTGTATTATATCGGGCCTTACCCGTTTCTTTGAAGGTGAGGTCACGGTCCCCGTCCTTTTAAATTCTTTTAAGGTGTCGACGACGGTGCGATAGCCCACGCCGCAAGTATTTCCCACTAATTTGATCATTTCATTATACTTTTTTTCTGGAAACTGCGCTTTCTTTTCATTATAAACATTGATGATGATTTTTCTTTGTCCAGAGTGAACTATCTGTAAGAGAAACGTTTCCCATTAAATTAAATTATACATTTCTTGGGCCGTTCAGGTTAATATTTATCCTTATAATATTTTAATTGCTTATAATACTTCAGTTGCTTATAATACTTCAGTTGCTTATAATACTTCAGTTACTTATAATATTTCAGTTGCTTACCTTTCCTTTTTTATTTTTTTGTATGGGGAAATGCGCGTTTTCCATTTATCGTAATGTTTGTTTTGCACGACATTTTAATAAGTATGCCTTTAATAGACATTTGCAGTAAAAAAGAGACAATCAAATCCGACAAAAAGTCGAAACACGCGGTATATACGAAAGTGGCGCCACGCCAATGCTTACGGCGCAGAACGGATGCGCAGCCGAAAGACCATTGGTGGTGGCATAGCCAATGAGCGCCAACATGCGCAGAACCGATCTAAACTCGTCGGTCGGCAAGTTCCTTCTAAAATGACTGGGACAATAGAAATGAAGGCGACGCACAGGTTTCGATAGAAATGAAGGGAATTCACAGGCTTGGAGGTTGTCTGGAGAAGATTAGAAGATAGACAAGTTTCTGGAAATTTGTCAAATAAGGTAAACCGACAAAATTTCAGATCACATTAATGAAAAAAGTATGCTGAAAACGCATCTCCCTTGATACGTTTCAATCTTTTGTGAAAGACATTCGTAATACTTTAATTAATATAAAATCCACAGTAGTTGCCATGCTGTTCATTAATTACTAATTTCCCATTAACAATATTCCAATTCACCAATAAATTCATCAATAAACATACTAAACCAACACGAATAAAAATATTGAATCTCTTCGTTCATTTTCGCTATATTATCATTAGTATTTTTTAAATTTCCTGCAACAAGACTTTCAAGTGTAGACTAATATGTAGTCTACACTTACTAATAGTAAAAGGCTATTCTATTTCTATATATAAGTAAGTTCTACGTTAAGTTGTATAACTAAAAAAAATGTGGCTTTCATATATTTACAGATAATCGAAGCAGCAGATGATGCAGTGTGATCTACGTCAGACTATGAATGGACAAATTTACAGGTAGGGTTTTGCACACGCAATTATTCATTCGTTCAATGATCTTGACATATGAGTACGTGTGATAATTTATAAATAATCTGTGTCGTATTTTTCCAGTTAATGATGCAGACAAAGAGAATTATTTCAACATCTTAAAGAGAAGTAACCCTGCTGCACGAGAAAATGAAAAAGTAAGCACATTTTCATGTATAAAATAAAAAAAATAATCGTGTATGAAATAAAATAATAAAATATTTATTTTTAATATAATATATGAATTTTTTAATATATATATTTTTTAATAATTTTCAATATGTTTATAATATATTATATTTTTTTATTTTAGTAAATCAGCCGCCACGGCCACGGCCACCACCACCACCACCACGGCCACGGCCACGGCTGTATTTATGAACAGCCCACGCACGTAGGGAGGTGGCCTGATCTTTGATGGCATTCAGAAATGCCCACTCCTCCTGCCGGGCCCTCGTTCTCCAGCCGCTGCGCTGGTGGCGCGCAACGCGTGGTTCTGTAATTAGTAAATAAAAAAGAAATTTATTAGTCAAATATTTTTTATTTAAATTTAGACCGATTTTCAAGCATTCTAAAAGCATATAACTCCTTAAAATGTGTATGCATTTACCTTCAGTTGTGGCCGGCGGCGGAGACGTCGGTGGCGGCGACGTCGGGAACGGCCGCTGCGTTGCCATAGTTAAACTAAGGTCTTCAAAATAGATGTCTATTGCAAAATTATTTCATTATTACATGAGTGGAAAAATTTGAATATATGTATAATATAAATTTTTAATATTTACTCGCTAAAAGGTTGTTGGTTTCTTCTTTCTGCAAAAATTAATAAACAATTAATTAGCCAAAAAGTTCAAGAGTTCATAAAAGCGGCGTATGATAAATGGAAGTCATATACATGTAGCGCAAGGATACGTACTGATCAATTGTAAATTGGAAATTAGATAATGTAAAAATTTGAAAATTGAAATAGTGTATGATGCGAAATTAAAAATGACATTACATTACATTACAAAATATGTTTCTTCTCATTACTTCACGAGTCTTTCAATTATTTAATCATACAAAAAACTGTAACATATTATAACTTTATGTTGTGAACGATTCGCACTTGTTACTAGTAGTATAGTACAAAATAAGAAGATGTTTTAAGCATATATATTCTATTCTAACTTATAATGCCAATGATTAGAAATATCAAATTTCTGAGTTGAACGTAAACGAACATGTAAACTACAACATTTTGAAAGTTTTCGATAGGCAGTTTGCCTATGTCAAGTATCAGTGGATGCCACAAGAAGATATTGGATACATAGAAGCATGTTTTAACTCAGTTGTGTTTGATATTTCTAATCTAAAGTTAGAATATGTTTCAACGTGTCGAATTCTAAGTATACAATATCTTCTTATTGTATTACTTGTTATATACAGTTACGGTCTATGTCCTCTGATACTTAACGTAGGTAAACTGCATATCAAAGACTTTCATAAGGTTGTACTTTACATGTTCGTTTACGTTCAACTAAGATATGTTTGATATTTCTAATCGTTGGCGTTACAAGTTAGAATATGCTTCAACGTGTCGAATATCTTCTTGCTGTACTATTAGTTATAAGTGTGAATTGTTTACACAATAAAGTTATAATAATACTTTGCAGTTTTCTGTAAGTATGATTGAATAATGGAAAGGCTCTTGAACTAATTTTTATAATTTTGCATCATACACTATTTCAACTTTCAACTTTTTTTATTTCAGAATTTCCAATTTGCCATTTGCAATTGAACAATACATATCTTTGTGCTACATGTATGACTTTCTTCTATCATAGGCTGCTTGTAATCCGGGTTACAAGTCCAAAGATGTTCAAAAAATCATGAATTTTAATTATGAATGAATTATACTAACGAATAATGATAAAGATGACCGGGCTAGAGTAAACGATAATAAAAACGATAATAATAACTCTGCTATAAGTATATATATAATATATAATAATATATATGAATTTTTATTACTTACATTCTCGTTTTGCGCCCACATCATGCACGTGCGCCACAAACAGCTAAGAGGCCAGTTAAACATTTGACGATCGACGATCCACGATCAAAGAGTACATTTTAATAAATATCGATCTATCGAAATTTTTCACTTTGTTTCGCGTTAAATAACATTTTACGTTTTCTTGTCATATAAAGCGGCGGCGAAGTTATAACAAGGCTTTTTACACGTTTAAATTTACAGTAAGTAAATTTAAAGTAACGCTTGTTTGTACTTCTATGTTAGATTTATATAAAAAAATTTGGTCCGCATACGACTGAAAGCGTATTCAAAAGGCGATGGTAAAGAAGACACGGTAAAATTATTGCCGATTGTTTATTATTACAGATCAATTAATAATATTTTAATTTTTTTTTGTTTGAATTTGAGCTGTTCACTTGTTTTAACTGACTTAAAAAGGGTGATTCAAATTTAACATGCTTTTCTTTAATTTTACAAAATTTAATAACGAACCTTGTGTTTCAATTTAAAAACTGGAAGTAGAGATGATAACGATACATCGATTTATATAATATAATAGATATTTGGAGCTCGATATGTAAGTATATCGATACATCGAAACCATCGATGTTTTTCTAATGAATGTTTATCGATGGCTTTGGTAATTATTGTGCTAAGTAGAAATCATTTCTTTAGGATAAAAATGATTTTATCCAGTTTTCCAGTTTAATGCTTTCTCAGCTTTAGCAGCAGTTCTTAAGCAAAGCGATCAGAACTGCACGGATATGAACCCACAATTTTCAATATCGATAATTATCGATAGTGAAAATAAGCCATCGATAGTACGATCGATAATTTGGCACCACTTTCAGAAAACAAAGCGGGCGTCCGGAGCTTGCGTATGTTACGGCGTCCGTTAAATCTTCATTTCCTTGCATATAAGTGAGTTTCATTATTATTAATTTATTAATTTAGGTGCACGCATAATGAAACAAACATATTTTCAACAAATTGGTTATTGTTTCATTACATGTGTAAAAATAATAGTCTGCGCAGATTTTTTCTAACCTATTTCTTTATTGTGTTGTGTTTCTTTTTAGTATCAAGTCTCTTGGAAGGAAATTGAATTCTTCTCGTCAGTAGAAGAAGCAAAAGGGAAAATATTATATTTGGTAAGTGATGTTTACATTTATTTATATATTAAAATAATACGTATGCTATTAGTTCTGTGTCTATTACAAATTTTTCGTTTTTTACAGGTTGGAGTAGTTTTAAAAAAAGTGAAGTACACTTGCTGAGCAGCTTTGCGCTACACTGGGCTGCTTTGCGCCTTTGCGAGTATTAATTGTTAATTAATTAAGCTTTACTGGCTGCATTGCGCCTTATCTTATAAAAGCTATTTATATTAAGCTTTACTGGCTGCATCGCGCCTTATTTTATAAAAGCTATTTATAAAAGCTTTTATTTTATAAAAGTACTCTAATTGTACTGTGTCTGTAATTTATTATTATTAAAAGAGAGGTGGGTTTTCTATTGATAACGCCACTCTAAACCAATTATACTCGTACCACTTTATTCTTCCAATACCCATACATCCTAGGAGATCCAGATAATTTTATTATTTATGGTAACTGTTAATTTATGAATTCTAGTTAATGAGTCTGAATAGGCATATATCTTGAAAATATATCATAGAATTAATACTGTCTATTAACTTCTGAGTCTCAATTGAAACAAACACTTTAACCAAAAAGTAAACACTAAATAAATCAAAATATTCGTCATGTCTATAATTAATAATAGTATTAATAATCTCTTACCACAGTTTACATAATATACAAATTATCATTAAAGGCGAATGGTTAACAGATGACCATATCGAATATTTTCACAAATTATTAGAAGCTAACTCCAGTTACAAACCACGCGAGACGTGGAGAGTTCAATTGCCTGATACAATTCAACCAGTTCCTGAAAATCAGAATCACATACAGATTTTACACCAATGCGAAAATTTTGAAACCAATGCAGGGGGACACTGGGTTTGTAGCTTTTATAAATATGCTGACAGAAGACTTTATATTTATGACTCTCTTAATAACAAGAAGATACATAGTCATCATAAAATTTATCTGGAGAAATTATACCTTTTTTTAAATAAACAAGACGGCAAAATTGACGAAGAATTTATTGAATTTCCACACGTACAAGCTCAACCTAACAATCGGGATTGCGGAGCTTTTGCGATTGCATTTGCTGTCTCGTTATTATTCAAATTATTACCAGACAAAGTAACGTACAATCATACGTTGATGCGTCAACATTTGATCCAAATGTTCCAAACTAATCGTATAGAACATTTTCCAGTGGTTCAAAATGTACCACTTAGTGTCAAAGAAGTTACTACACATTCAAACTACATAATTCAGACAGATGCACCATTCGTTTCGAAGTCAAAATTCGGCAATGTATACTTACCAAGTAATAGGACAGAATACATGTCTAATTATTATAAAAGGCAGAAAGAGGAAATTAATTTAAAAAGAAAAGCTGTTTATAAAGCAAAGAAAGAGGAGTGTAATATGAAAAAAGGCAAAGATTGTGAAGAAAGGGAGAAAGACATAAAACATTATAATTGTGAATATTATAACGCACATAAAGAAGGTATAATCAAAAAGGCAAAAGTGCATTATGACGCAAATAAAAAAGTGAAATGCGGAAAGCGAAAAAATTATTATCAGCTAAATAAAGAAGTTATCTCCAAAAAGCGGAAAGTATATAATGAAATACGTAAGGAAGATTATTACAATTATAATAAAGTAGCCAAACGTCGTGCTGTTCTGAAAATAATAAAAAAGTATCGTAATATTGCTGTAACGAACAACAATATAGGAACCAAAAATAACAAAGAAACTTATATTAGAAAACTTTCAAAAATTATTAGCATGCCGTCCGGAGCAGCAAGTAGATTGGAAGCTGAGCGTATAATAAAATGGTGTTTTCACATTAGGCAAAAGTACATTTTGAAAATGAGGAAACTGTTGAAAGATTGTAAACAAAAAGTGGAAGTTTCTTTAACGCGCGCAACAGAATGTTTAGAAGTTGATGACAGGATTAATCCTTTGTGTGGAGAATCCAGACATAGGTCTTCTTCAGAATCATATTTTGCAGAAAGTTCGTACCATACTTTCACCGGTTCTGAATCAATCGTACTGAATTCGGAAGGGAAAGCAATAAACGTTCTACCTGTATTGCAATCGAAGAAGACGACAAAAGCATGGCATTGCAGTTATCTTTGTAAAACAAAAAATGTTGAAATTCTGAATAATTTGCAGGATTTCTTCAAACGTTTGTTAGAATGCTCATTAAAAAACGTACATAAGTTGAACAACCATATCAGTAGCTGTTCTAATAAAGTGTATGCTGAAAAAGTTGGTCATTCTCATGGTTGTTACATAAACCCTAAACTATGTAAGTCCAAGTTTTTAGCCATTGAGATTTTGGCACCCCATTTTCCGGATTTACGACATTTGAAGAGAATGATATACAAAATTGCGAGCATTTATAAAGATCAATTACATAATTTAGACAAAGCTTTAAACGATAATGACCTTGAAACACTTGAACGAATAACACTGCAAGCGCGGAAAGAAGTTGAAGCGTTACAAAAAAATAATACTGACACAAGCTTGAACGAAGAAGAGATTATATCTCGATATTATTTAGCATTTAGAGCTTTCACAAAACGGTGTATGGACACACCACGCATTCCGTGTGTTTCCTGCGAGAAACTCTGTTTTCAAAGAGAGGTTCTTAAGTTTGATATTTCTAAGAGAACATATAAGGGAAATGTAATGCAAACATTGTTAAATCATATTGGATACAAAGTTGGTGACATACATTTTATTTGCCGATATTGTCACGATAAAATGCGCAACGATTCCATACCATCAAAATGTATTTTAAATAAGCTTGATGTACGTTCAGTTCCAGAAATAGCAGTGTTGAACGATTACGAACGAATTCTGATTCAAAGAGCTAAACCGTTTCAAACGGTTGTGAGAATGGATACAGTAATGCGTAAAAATATGCCACATAAACATATGTTTCCAAAAGTAAAGGGGAGAACATTTCACCTTCCTTTGCCGTTAGAAGAAAATTTAAAAAAAATCTGTCCTTCGACTGAACCTTTAAATCAAAATTATGAATTATACATATTGGTGCGGGGCGTTCCAACAAAATCTAAAATAGTTTGGGAAAAGTTAGTTGATTTGAAGAAAGTATGGAATGCCTTAGTATGGTTGAAAGCCAATAATTCTCTATACTCAGAAATTGTTTTACCACAATCGCACGATTTATTGCTGACTGCCAAATTACCAGATACAGAATTTCAAGAAAAAGTTGTTGCCAATGATGATAATAACGACTCTATCGAGGACGTTGAAGGTGAAACACTTAATATCGATGAAAACCACAAACGTGCATTATTGACGCAAATGTCACAATCTGATTCATATTATGATCAGTTTACGATTTATCCAATGTATGACAAAAGGGTTAACGACTCTGCTACCGCACTCTATCAAATGCTTAAAGTTCAGGACATTCCGTTGGGCCATCGTGCTGAACACTTAGATGTGAAATGTTTCCCAGATTTACATTCTTATGGGGTGAACGGACAGCATGAAGAAAGATTGGTTCGTTTGACTGATCATGAATTCATTAAGTCCAAACTGATGTCCAAGCATTCGCAATTTCGATTGAACATGCAATATATTTTTCATTTATTACACGATACCAATATGCGGCAATTGAACGCTGGAATTTTTCACAAAATGAACGTCGTAAATCCACGTGAGAAATACACAGCTGATGGTTTTCTAGAGCAACTCTCTAAAGATCAGCTACAAACGAACTTGAACACTATATTTTCCAGATTACGTAATACAGCATAGTATTGGCGAAAACCGAGAAATGATTTGAACTGTATGATACACCATTATGGACCAGCTACATGGTTTCTCACTCTCAGTCCAAGTGAGTGGCTATGGACAGATTTAATAGAATATCTTCGTGAAGTAAACGGCCCATCGGTGGCTAAAATGTCCCCGAACGAACTCATTGCTTCTGATCCCGTTTCAACTGCTCGATTTATAGATAATACATCCCACGCTATGCTGGATTTCATTTGTTCGCCCGACAATCCGATTGGCAAGGTCACTCATTACTTTTTGAGCAGAGAATATCAGAGCAGGGGATTACAACATTTTCATCTTTTAATTTGGATTGAAGATGCTCCTATAATCGATAAATCTTCGAAGGAAGAAGTAGCAGCATTCGTTATGAAATACGTCACTTGCAGATTGCCATCACCGCATGTGTCGCCAGAATTATATAGACATGTAATTGCATATCAAATGCATAAATGCAATAGTTACTGTCTACGCAACAAAAAAACCAAAAATTCCTTGTGTAAAGTATGTCGATTTTCATTTCCACGTCCAGTTACAGATACTTTTATAATAAGGGATGTGGCTGTTTCGATAGGTGCTAGAAAACAATTGAAAGCAAAAAGTAGACTCTATGATCTTCCACGTTCAATAAAGGAAGTCCGTATCAATGATTTTAATGCTGCCGTTCTTACGGTTTGGAGAGGTAATATGGATATACAATATATTGGGGAAAAGACAGGGTTGGTGACATGTTACTGTACTAAGTACGTGTCCAAGCCAGAAAAAAGTTACGCTACGGACACTATGGCAGCAATAAATTCTACTAAGTCATTGGCTAGTCTGCTGTGCAACCTTGGGATGCGCATGCTAAATCATAGAGAATGTGGAGCGCCTGAATGCGCTGATACTCTTTTAGGGTTATCATTGCATGGCACTGACTCCAGTACTACTATTAGATGGTTAGATGTAAATATACTGAGAAGTAGAAAATTGAAAACTCGCAAAGAGATTGAGGAGCTGGAGGGTCAATCCACAGATATATTTTGTCCATCCCTCATAGATGATCACTATCCTAACAGACCTGAGGAATTAGAATCTATGCATCTGTACGATTTTGCTATGTGGTACGACGTTACTAAAATTAGACCGTCTGAAAAAACTGAATATTATGAAATCCGTGCATCTTTGTTTTTGAAAAAAAAAAGGCAAAGAGGGTATCTTATCAATCATTATAAGTACAATGTTCAAACCCAACCTGAGAATTATTATTTCTCATTGTTATCATTATTCCAACCTTGGAGAAACACCAACGAATTGAAAAATAGATTTAACACATATGCGGAAGCTTTTTTGTCGCTACAATCACAATTGACAGAAGCAGTTCAGTATCACGAACGAATAACGGATATTCAAGAAGCGCGTGATCATATAAAGGAAGAAATTGAAAAGAACGTGTTGAATATTGTGGAACAAGAAGAAAATGATCAAGGCGATCACCCATTAGAGTGTGTCCCCGTTGAAACTGTTAGTGCCATGAAAGATTTTAAAGACGCCGAAAATAAATTTGACTGTGGCGATCTTGCAAAAATGATTTCGGAATTCAACCATGATCAGAAGCAGATATTTGATAAAAGTAGTATGTCTAGGCCGATTCTAACTCTGGTCCACTGAGGGGAGCGCGGGGGCGGGTAGAAGTGAGGGCGCGCGGGGGAGCGCGGTGGGGGGAACTTTAGGCGCGGGGACAGCGGGGAGTGGAAGACTGGCTGCGCGCGCACGAGCCGCGGAGTGGGGGAAGCCATAATCGTGGAGGGGATCAGTCCAGGCCGAGCGGTCGCGGAGAACTCTCCAGATCTGGCCCGCCGTCAGAAATTTTTTCAGACGGAGGGAATGACCCCCGAAATTTTTTCACACCTAACAGAGCGAGGGAATGACCTTGGCCCACCCCCGAAGATTTTTTCACCCCTGGCCCACACCGACCTAGCGAACCAATATGCAGCAGAGAAAGAATAATTTATCAGAAATTGTTTCGAGCGATGTCGGGAAAGATCGACGTTTTACAAATCACATATTCGGGGAGGGAAAGACATAGCACTACATAGTGGTACAAGCTAAATTCGGTGGAGGGAAAGAGATAGCACTACATAGTGGTACAAGCTAAATTCGGTGGAGGGAAAGAGACAGCAGTGGTACAATCGCATGCATTCTAAAGCTAACATTTTTCAAAATGTTTTTTCAATCTTTGCGTCGCAGCGTATCGCGCGATCTCGCGTAATTTGACTCCCCTGGAGCAGCTGAGCGAGATGATGTCATTTGGCGGCGCGAAAAACGCTCGAATGAAAATTTTTCAGAGGGAAGACTGACCCCCGAAAATCTTTTTCACACCTAACCGAACGAGGGAATGACCTTGGCCCACCCCCGAAGATTTTTTCACACCTGGCCCACACCGATCTAGCGAACCAATATGCAGCAGAAATTTTTCCCCCAGCGCAGAGAAATAATTTTGATCAGAAATTGTTTCGAGCGATGTCGGGAAAGATCGACGTTTTACAAACCATATATTCGGGGACGGGAAACAGAGAGAGAGAGAGAGAGAGACGGCACAAGCACAGTTATTTTAAAACTTAATTCGGGGAGGGAAAGAGACAGTGGTACAATCGCATGGATTCTAAAGCTAACAGTATTTCAAAAGTTTTTCAATCTTAATATCGCAGCGTATCGCGCGATCGTGTGTAATTTGACTCCTCTGGAGCAGCCGTGCGGGATAACGTCATTTGGCGGCGCGAAGAAGGCGCGAATCATAGAATTATGCGATGTCAGCTGAAATTTTTTTCCAAACCAATAGATACTTTATCCCCAACGCAGAGAAATAATAATTTCATGAATAAACGATCAAGCGAACCATTCTGTAGCAAACAGACATATTTTTTCCAACGCAGAGAAATAATTTTCAAACAAATATGTAACAAGCATTCTAAAGCTAGCATGTTTTTAAAGCGTTCAGATTTAGCGTCGCAGCGTATCGCGCGATGACACGACGCGAAGAACGCGTGAACGAAATATAATACTATTTAAAACGTTGAATCTTAGAATTAGGTGGTGAGGAAAGAATGAGGGTAAATAAAATAGAGACATAATATGTTTTAAATGATAATATATTGTTACAGGCAAAGAATATGAAAATAGAATAATAATAATTTAACATTTTTCTTCCTACGAGCATCAGCTAGAATATCATTGATGGCACATGCTAACAGTTCGCAATCTACAAGATAATCCTCGTCGTAATATTCGCTATCACGTATGATTTTAGCAGCACGACGCGTATCTAATGTTTCGCAGGCAACATCGCTCTGTTGTAGCACGTTAACAAAATTTAAAAATTTCATCCGCACATCTTGTGCAGTTTCATACAACCGCAGATACACATCTATACAGGCTATACACAGATCAAGATTAAATAAAAATGTTACAGTATTCAGTTTGAAATACAGCGGCTTAGTATCTAGTGTTATCTTTACAATCAGAGAATCATAGAAAGAATTATGTGGAGTCGATAGAAATTCGTGAGGAGAGGTCTTATGCTACTGCATAAAAATTTAATTCTAGCTAAATAAAAAATCATAAACATTAATGAAATTAAAAATCTTATAAAAATAATTCTTAAATACCCAGCTATAACAATTAATGAAAATCTACCTCTAAAATACTCAGTATTAAATCCAGACACCAATTCTGATTCCCCCTCCACTAAATCTGGCTCAATTAATAATCTAATTAAAAACATTAAATAAATTGGAATTAAAATTAAATATAAATAGAATATAAAAATATAAAATAAAAAGAGAAATAGAAAACTATAAAAAGAAAAATATAATAATAATAATTTAATTTATTGCTCATTTTCGTGTTACAATTTAACGATCATATACTCTTTTCATTTCATTCCCGCGATTGTGTCAGTGTCCAACCCTTCTAATGTATCCTGCTGTGTCTTAACAATTTTTCTATTTTACAAGTGTTTCCTAATCTATTCTATGCTGTATAAGCTTCTTTTATCACTTTCCAGTTCTTTCCATCTTTTCCTTCTCCCTATTATCTCCTGTAAAATTGCCAAGTTTTTCCTTCTCTTCTTTCCAATTCCCACCACTCTCTCCACGTACTTCACATGCTTCAATCACGTATTCCACTCTTTCTTCCACTTTCTTATAAAGCCTAAATACTCTTTCTTCTCTCTTTAGCCAATATTTGCATGTCCTTGTTTCACTACTTTTTGATTTTTCCCCCCAATAGTATTTCGGCTTATCTCCAGGTTTCCTCGCCACCTCTCTTAATTCTCTTAGGAACTTTGACTCTTTTACTTTCGTCTCTCTCTCTTGTTCTTGGATGTCTTTACTTATCTGCTCTATTTTGATCGACACTTCTTTCCCATTTAATCTTCTTCTTTCCAATTCTTCATTTGACCATCCTCTCCCTTCCAAGAATTTGATTCTCATTCTTTCCCTTTTCGTAACTTCATTTCCTCTCATTAGACTTCTCCCACTTTCATATCTTATCAATCCTTCTTCCGTGTTTATTAGCCTCTCTTCAAAATTCATTCCTCATTCCCCGATTTCAATTGCTATGCCATCTCTTCCTGTTTCTTTTAACAGCCAGTATGTTGGTGTTGATCTCTCCAATTTCATTATCCACCGCATGTATTTCACCCGCAATTATTATAATTAATATAAATTGTATTAATCTTGAAATTAAAAGAGCTAATTATAAATTTTTTTTATGTTGTATAATAATTATAAATTTATAATTAGTGGTGATATGTTATTCGATTTTATTGATATCTAGTTTTTAAATGAATTTATTCATATATTTAATTAATTATGAAAAGTATTTTTATTTTTGTTAAATATAACAAATTTATGGAATTATCTACACATTTATATTATTATTATTGATTTGATGTATTTAAGAATTGTAATTTTAAAATTTAGTTTCATTTAAAATAATTTAATAATTTATTTCATTGATATGTAGCGGACTGTAGGCCGGGAGAAAGTTTTATTTATTTCCTAGGCCTAAAACGGTCGGTTGCTCGAGTGCCTACTGCGGGTGGTCGAGCTTGAGAGCTAGGGCAATAAAATGATGGTTGCCAGAGCCCTGGTGAAGTGTTAAGGACAGAGTGTCCTCTTCCACAACCTTGGGGTGCGTGGGAAATTTGTTTTCCCCGTTCGGGAATTTTCGGGCGTTCGTTAAACGCCGAGGAGAAAGCGCAGAACCTCGTGGGACTTCGTACCTAACGCTTCGTGCTCCTTAAACGTTTCATTTTTTATACTTGTATTGACTTTGTTAATCGTTGAATATATGTTGTTATCGTTACGTATATATGGTGACTCATTTCACATTCACACCCTAGTATCCAAAGTGGTGACCCCGACGTGATAGGTGTTAAACGCGATACCGTGGGTTGTGAGTGATAGGTACAGTGAGGGAAAATGGTGAACGAAACTGAGGGCGCGAATGTCCCGACCGCTACGGAACATCAAGATTCCGAGCATGTCAAGGTTGTTACGGCTGCTCCCATTCGGGTTCCTACCTTTTGGCCCCAGAAAGTGTCGCTATGGTTTCGTCAATTGGAGGCACAATTCGCCATTGCGCGGATAACCAAGGACGAGACCAAATTTGGGTATGTGGTGGCACAACTCGACGGGAAGTATGCCGAAGAAGTCGAGGACATAATTTGTAATCCACCCGACACTAAGAAATATGAAGCCATCAAAACCGAACTGATTAAACGCTTGTCAGATTCGGACACAACACGCGTCAGAAAATTATTGGAGACGGAGGAGATTGGCGATCGGACGCCCACTCAATTTTGGCGTCACCTGAAAGAGTTAGCAGCCTCGGCAGTAAATGAAGACTTTTTGACCGAGATGTGGAAGAGTCGTCTTCCAAGTAAGACTCAGCTCGTTTTGGCGGCGACATCCGATAAGAAAGGGGCGAAATTAGCCGAAATAGCTGACCGGGTTCATGAGCTACCGGGTGACAGAGGAAAGATCGCTTCCATCTCGCAAACCTCGGAGATGGACCTGCTCCGCGAAGAACTGCGGCAAATGAGGTTGCAGTTAAATGCAGTCGTAAATGGGCAAAGGCCACCGCGAGGGCGATCGCAATCCAAGGACCGACGGGGGAAGAGATCCCCTAGCAAAAATCGCCAACAGCAGGACAACAAGCCGCGGGATTTATGTTGGTATCACCACAATTTTGCCGAAAAAGCGGCGAAGTGCGTTTCCCCTTGCAAGTGGACCGGACCCAAGCCGGAAAACCAATAGGACCGTCGCACGTTAACGCGGCTGAGTTTCACGGTCCCAAAATCGGTCGCATTTTTCCCACGGATCATTATTCCAAGTCACAGTTTCTTGTGGATACAGGTGCTGATCTGTGTGTGTTCCCCCGATCGCGAGTGCGTGGTCGCTTGTACAAAGACGATTACGTGCTTTACGCGGCGAACGGCACTCATATTGCAACTTACGGCACCATAAATTTAAGACTGAATCTTTTATTGCGTCGAGAGTTTGTGTGGAGTTTTGTTGTGGCCGACGTAGGAGGACCAATCATTGGCGTGGATTTTTTAAGCCATTATAACTTATTGGTGGATTCACGGAATAAACGTTTAATCGACGCGACGACGAACTTATTCGCGGTTGGACAGTCCGCCGGCGATACCGTCGCGTCTATAAAAACAGTTGTGGGTGATTCAGTGTATCACAGTCTTCTCGCCGAGTATCCTGATCTTACTAGACCAGCCGTTTTCAGCAGAGAGACGGTGAAGCACAACATTGTGCATCACATTGTAACGACACCGGGACCACCTGTTTTTAATAAGCCACGACGTCTGGCTCCAGATCGACTGCAAGCAGCGAAGGCCGAAATCGACTTGATGCTCCGACAAGGGATCATGCGACCATCCAAGAGTTCCTGGTCTTCACCGTTACACCTGGTGGTGAAGAAGAAGCCGAAGTAGGGGGTGAAGGAAGAAAGAGCCATACGACCATGCGGTGATTTTCGTGGAGTCAATGCTCGCACCGTTCCTGATAGGTATTCGCCCCCGCACATAGAGGATTGCGCGCACGGTTTGCATGGAAAGAACATTTTTTCAATGATAGATTTAGTCCGCGCATATAATCAAATTCCGGTTGCGCCGGAAGATTGTGAGAAAACGGCTATTACAACTCCGTTCGGATTATTTGAATCAGTTTTTATGCCGTTTGGGCTGCGAAACGCGGCACAGACATGCCAATGTTTTGTAGACCAGGTAATTCGCGGAGTAGACTTTGTATATGCTTATATTGATGATTTCCTTATTTCGTCGGAAAATGAAACCGAACATAAGGAACATCTTAGAATTGTTTTCGAGCGTTTGGAAGAGTATGGTATTGTAATAAACCCTGCAAAATGCGTTTTCGGCGTCAAAGACATTAACTTCTTGGGGTATACCATTAACCGGGACGGTATGAAACCTTCGGCAGAACGCGTCGAAGTAATAACAAATTTCACGAAGCCCGCGATAATAAAATTGCTTCGAAAATTTTTAGGTATGATTAATTTTTATCGACGGTTCATATCTGGCGCCGCGAATTTGATGCAGCCCTTGAATGACCTGCTCAAGGGATCTAAAAAGGGTAATACACCCGTGCCGTGGTCAGAAGCAGCAGAGAAAGCTTTCGAAGATGTAAAAGCGGGTCTTGCCAATTCTACGAGGCTAAGTGCATCCTGTACCGGGTGCACCGATTAATATTACCGTAGATGCATCAGATTATACCATTGGAGCTGTTTTACAGCAGTTCGTGAATGGCATGTGGCAACCCCTCTCCTTTTACACGAAGGCTCTTTCTTCTGCCCAGCGGAAATATAGCGCCTATGACCGCGAACTACTAGCGATTTATATAGCAGTTAAGCGATTTAGACATTCGGTTGAAGGCCGCGATTTTTCGCTTTCAAGCAAAAGCTTGATAAGTGCTCGCCGCGCCAGTTCCGTTATTTAGATTTTATTGGTCAATTTACAACGGATATTAGGCATATTAAAGGCGTTGAGAACACCGTAGCGGATGTATTGTCGCGAGTTGAGGCTATAACACCAGCCCCAGATTATAAGGCACTCGAGCAGGTACAAGAGCAAGATTTAGAGCTTAAGGAAATTTTAAAATCTGAGTCATCTGCACTTCGGCTCAGGAAAGTCCATTTTCCTGCGTTTGAGGTTTCTTTATATTGCGATACGGCTAACGAAACAATTAGACCCTTTGTCCCAAAATCATTACGAAGGGCGTTTTTTGATTCCCTTCACGGGCTTTCGCATCCAGGCATACGGGCGTCACAAAGACTCATAACAGAACGCTTTGTTTGGCCTGCAATAAATAAAGATTGTCGGGAATGGGCAAAACATTGTATTCCTTGCCAGCGAGCGAAGATTACACGACATGTTACAACTCCCGTAGTAGATTTTAAAGATTCTGGCAGGTTCGAACACGTGCATATTGACATTGTAGGGCCGTTGCCAATGTTCAAGGGTTGTAGATATTGTTTAACGTGCGTAGATCGTTTCTCTCGCTGGCCAGAGGTTATAACAATCGCGGAAATTGACGCGGAAACCGTTGCAAAAGCCTTTCTTAATATCTGGATTGCTCGTTTTGGTGTGCCGTTGAGGATTACAACAGATCAAGGACGCCAGTTCGAATCTCATTTATTTAAAGAGCTATCACAGTTAATTGGCGCGACACATTTAAGGACTACCGCGTACCATCCACAAGCAAATGGTATGGTGGAAAGGTTTCACCGTCAGCTCAAGGCGGCTGTAAAATGTCACGCGACCGAAAATTGGGTAGAAATTTTACCTGTTGTCCTGTTAGGTATTCGGTCGGCATTTAGGGAGGATTTGAAGGCCACAGCGGCAGAAATGATTTATGGTACAGGCATGCGATTGCCTGGCGAGTTTTTCATGTCAAAAGGTGTGGAGGGATCTTCCGATTTCGTTACTCAATTACGGAACCGTATGAAACAACTTAGACCCTCACCCGTTAGGCGACATGGCACAAGAAAAACTTTTATCTTTAAAGAGCTCGCCACGTCATCGCACGTATTTGTGCGTCATGATGCTGTCAAAGGTCCTTTACAATCTCCTTATGACGGACCGTTTGAGGTGTTACAGCGCGGTGATAAGAATTGCGTTATTGATATTAGAGGGAAAAGGATTAGGGTTTCCAACGATAGGTTGAAACCAGCTTTCATTTTCGCTGACGATGATGATTATCAATCGTTAAATAGACCTCAAACTGACAACAACGACTTACACGACGATGTACAAACGACACGACCGGACAAAAACGATTTACGAACACCAGATGACAGTTCTAAAACACGATCTGGTAGACGGGTACGATTTCCCGAGCGGTTACAAGTTGGGATCTAATTGAATCGTGTCGTATCGCATTATATTGTAGTGTAAGTGTATTATACTTGGTATTGTAAGAATATGTTATAGTAAGTATTATAAGGATATCATATTAGTGTAATGTAGGCTATTCATCCACATTATTTAGTATTATGGTTTTACTTTGCTTTATGACTGACTTCTATATATGCTGTAGCGTGAATCTTACGAACGATTCGTACGTATACCCTTATAGGTCAGTTTTGTTTCTTACCCCTGTAGCGTTATCACTGGTAAGGGGATAGTGTAGCGGACTGTAGGCCGGGAGAAAGTTTTATTTATTTCCTAGGCCTAAAACGGTCGGTTGCTCGAGTGCCTACTGCGGGTGGTCGAGCTTGAGGGCTAGGGCAATAAAATGATGGTTGCCAGAGCCCTGGTGAAGTGTTAAGGACAGAGTGCCCTCTTCCGCAACCTTGGGGCGCGTGGGAAATTTGTTTTCCCCGTTCGGGAATTTTCGGGCGTTCGTTAAACGCCGAGGAGAAAGCGCAGAACCTCGCGGGACTTCGTACCGAACGCTTCGTGCTCCTTAAACGTTTCATTTTTTATACTTGTATTGACTTTGTTAATCGTCGAATATATGTTGTTATCGTTACGTATATATGGTGACTCATTTCACATTCACACCCTAGTATCCAAAGATAAAAAATTTAAGAATTTTGGTGCAATTTTTTAAATAAATTATATAAATGAATTATGCGTAGGGTATAATGATAAAATTAATAACTAATTTAGTGAATATATTTTTTAGATAAAAATGAACTAATGGAATTCTGCAAATTAAAAATATTCTCCTGGTTATCAAAAAACATGTCTTTATGTTTAATAATTTAAAGTTTGCTCTGCCCAATGAATTATTTTTAAGTGGCTGCGATATATTGACTACATGGTAGCATACAAAGGTAGTATAATAATTAGTCTTTTTATTGAAGGCTTGAATGAATGAGTTGATGAAATATTTCCTGTCTCTAGATTAAACTGTTAATTTAAATTTTAAGTAAAAATGCTTAGATTTTTTCTATGGGACGAGAAGACCCTACAGAATTTTATAATTTATTTTAGGAATAAGTTTTAATAAAATTAAGTAATTTATTGGGAGGATATTTAAAATTATTTAACTTTAAAAAATTTATCCAAGTATTCTTGTTTCGAAAGATAGTTTATTAAAAAATTGTTAGATTTAATTACCTTGGGGATAACAGCGTAATATCTTTGAAGAGATCATATTTATGAAGATGATTGCGACCTCAATGTTGAATTAGGATATAATTTAAATGCAGCAGTTTAAATATTAAGTCTGTTCGACTTTTAATATCTTACATGATTTCAGTTCAGATCGACGTGAGCCAGATCGGTTTCTATCTATATTTATCTAATAAATTTTTGTACGAAAGGATTTAATTTATAAATTATTTTTTACTATTTTGAATAAAAATTGGAATTTTATATTTATTAAGAATAGGTGTTTACCCTGTGATAATTGTTGGTTGGTTGGGCTTCAAATTCTAATTATTCAATATTAGGAGCGATTGGATCAATTTCACAGTCAGTTTCTTATGAAGTCCGTTTATTTTTAACAATATTTTCCGCAATTTTATTAATTGAAAGTTATTCATTATTGGATTTATATAAATTTCAATATTACATTAAATTTATTTTAATTTTAATCCCAATACTACGACAAGAAAACCGCGGATAGGTCTTTTAAAATCGGAGACCAAGTGCTACTGCACGACGAGACGTTAAGACGCGGACGGTCACAAAACTAACACCTGCATGGATAGGTCCCTACACGATTCACAACATGCACGATAACAATAATTACAGTATAAAGGGCGACGAACAATCCGCGTTCACGCGAACCGACTCAAACACTTTATAGAATAGGGCAGGAATAGGAAAATGGTCGCACTTATGAGGGGAAGTAACAGCGCACCAACAACTATGTAGATTTGAAAAAAGAGGCGAAATATATTTATTAAAAAAAAAATGTGGGAGAGAAGAATTTTTAAATATGTATTTTAAAATAAGTAATTTAACTAATCAGGATATTCGCCGTTTTTGAGGGTTTAATTTAGATTTAAATTTATTTAAAACACAGTTCAATTGGTATTTCTGATGTCTCGCATCTAAAGCTATTTGCGGGCTTAAAAATTCTAACGAATTTAAAAATTTCTCATTAAAAGGCAATCTCCTAACAGTATGTTTGAAGGCAGATTGGTAATATTTTTTTATATTTTCATAAAAGTCTATAATTCCTTGGCTATTTTCTGAATTACTACTTCTAATTTTATTAATGGTTGCCATCGATTCCTCTCGAATAAAAATTGATTGCAGTGGCAGTAAATTATCTTCATTATATACGTCTATTTCATGTGAATTGGGTGCTACAATATACTCACGCTTTATAAAATTTCCTCCCAATGATCTTAATAATCTAAAACATTCAGGGAGCAGGCAATGAACTAGAATTTTCGAATTCTGAAACACTGTGTTGAATCTTGTAAATATGTTTAACGCGTAATTTAAAAATTGCAAATAAGCCTTAGTATAAGGGCAACTTAATGTTCGAAATATTTGGTTTGTTCTTTCGGAATAATTGTGTTCTGCTGCTGCCTCCGCAAAGACAGCAAATAAAACTGTCCACTTACTTAACGTTCTTTCTACAATTTCCGGTAGTGCAACCCATCTGATCGGAGATGGCTGCAGAATTTTTCCCTTGCATCGTCCATAAAATCTTGCAGGTCTTCTAAAACTTTCTGTTGTTTTCGATTTACTGTAAGACATGTATAAATGAAAGTGAATAATTGCTGTATTTGCAATGGCAAGTAATGGCTCGCACGGCACGCGACCAAATATATTGAATAGCAAAAGCATGGGAAGACAGACATTTCTTCATGCACGTGTATCACATCGTGATTGTATTATATCGAATAAATCCTCTGAACACATATACGTACATTTACGGCTCGAATAATCGTCGTAGCCCCCAAAAGTCCGGATCATCATTGTCGTCGTTGAACGCCCAACGGTCTAAATCGTCTCGAACCTCGCGCCAAAACTGCCTGCAGCCATGCATTAATTTTCTACATTTAATGCTGTAGTATCCCTTCGTATATGGATACTCTGTTCGCTGAAACATATGAGAAACTATAGAAAACATGTGCTTTTTATGAAAAGACCTTGTAGTCGCTATGTACAAATATCACTTACCAAATACTCCTTCATCTCGTTGCTGTCGTCGCACCACATCCCGATTGAAACGCGTAATGATCCCTCGCAGGGGCAAATTGACGAGCGACTGGTCTCGCTGCATCTCCAAGCTCCCACATATAGATCCATGCCCAAAGTTGCATAGCCTTGCAAAAGTAAGATACCGTTGTTCTCCACCTGCATATTCGCTGACCATCCTCTCCTTCAATGCATCTTCTTCGAATTATTCACTGACCACCATCTCCTTTTTCTTCTTCGCACTCGTCTTCTTCCTCTTCTTCTTTGGACACATCTCTTCTTCGAATTATTCACTGACCACCATCTCCTTTTTCTTCTTCGCACTCGTCTTCTTCCTCTTCTTCTTTGGACACATCATTCGAGCCACTTTCAACGTCTAACGTACCATTTTGATCGCATATCGAACGTGTATCGAACGTGTATTGAACCACTTTGATCACGTATCGAACGTCTATCGTACCAGCGAGACCAGTCGCTCGTCAATTTGCCCCTGCGAGGGATCATTACGCGTTTCAATCGGGATGTGGTGCGACGACAGCAACGAGATGAAGGAGTATTTGGTAAGTGATATTTGTACATAGCGACTACAAGGTCTTTTCATAAAAAGCACATGTTTTCTATAGTTTCTCATATGTTTCAACGAACAGAGTATCCATATACGAAGGGATACTACAGCATTAAATGTAGAAAATTAATGCATGGCTGCAGGCAGTTTTGGCGCGAGGTTCGAGACGATTTAGACCGTTGGGCGTTCAACGACGACAATGATGATCCGGACTTTTGGGGGCTACGACGATTATTCGAGCCGTAAATGTACGTATATGTGTTCAGAGGATTTATTCGATATAATACAATCACGATGTGATACACGTGCATGAAGAAATGTCTGTCTTCCCATGCTTTTGCTATTCAATATATTTGGTCGCGTGCCGTGCGAGCCATTACTTGCCATTGCAAATACAGCAATTATTCACTTTCATTTATACATGTCTTACAGTAAATCGAAAACAACAGAAAGTTTTAGAAGACCTGCAAGATTTTATGGACGATGCAAGGGAAAAATTCTGCAGCCATCTCCGATCAGATGGGTTGCACTACCGGAAATTGTAGAAAGAACGTTAAGTAAGTGGACAGTTTTATTTGCTGTCTTTGCGGAGGCAGCAGCAGAACACAATTATTCCGAAAGAACAAACCAAATATTTCGAACATTAAGTTGCCCTTATACTAAGGCTTATTTGCAATTTTTAAATTACGCGTTAAACATATTTACAAGATTCAACACAGTGTTTCAGAATTCGAAAATTCTAGTTCATTGCCTGCTCCCTGAATGTTTTAGATTATTAAGATCATTGGGAGGAAATTTTATAAAGCGTGAGTATATTGTAGCACCCAATTCACATGAAATAGACGTATATAATGAAGATAATTTACTGCCACTGCAATCAATTTTTATTCGAGAGGAATCGATGGCAACCATTAATAAAATTAGAAGTAGTAATTCAGAAAATAGCCAAGGAATTATAGACTTTTATGAAAATATAAAAAAATATTACCAATCTGCCTTCAAACATACTGTTAGGAGATTGCCTTTTAATGAGAAATTTTTAAATTCGTTAGAATTTTTAAGCCCGCAAATAGCTTTAGATGCGAGACATCAGAAATACCAATTGAACTGTGTTTTAAATAAATTTAAATCTAAATTAAACCCTCAAAAACGGCGAATATCCTGATTAGTTAAATTACTTATTTTAAAATACATATTTAAAAATTCTTCTCTCCCACATTTTTTTTTTAATAAATATATTTCGCCTCTTTTTTCAAATCTACATAGTTGTTGGTGCGCTGTTACTTCCCCTCATAAGTGCGACCATTTTCCTATTCCTGCCCTATTCTATAAAGTGTTTGAGTCGGTTCGCGTGAACGCGGATTGTTCGTCGCCCTTTATACTGTAATTATTGTTATCGTGCATGTTGTGAATCGTGTAGGGACCTATCCATGCAGGTGTTAGTTTTGTGACCGTCCGCGTCTTAACGTCTCGTCGTGCAGTAGCACTTGGTCTCCGATTTTAAAAGACCTATCCGCGGTTTTCTTGTCGTAGTATTGGGATTAAAATTAAAATAAATTTAATGTAATATTGAAATTTATATAAATCCAATAATGAATAACTTTCAATTAATAAAATTGCGGAAAATATTGTTAAAAATAAACGGACTTCATAAGAAACTGACTGTGAAATTGATCCAATCGCTCCTAATATTGAATAATTAGAATTTGAAGCCCAACCAACCAACAATTATCACAGGGTAAACACCTATTCTTAATAAATATAAAATTCCAATTTTTATTCAAAATAGTAAAAAATAATTTATAAATTAAATCCTTTCGTACAAAAATTTATTAGATAAATATAGATAGAAACCGATCTGGCTCACGTCGATCTGAACTGAAATCATGTAAGATATTAAAAGTCGAACAGACTTAATATTTAAACTGCTGCATTTAAATTATATCCTAATTCAACATTGAGGTCGCAATCATCTTCATAAATATGATCTCTTCAAAGATATTACGCTGTTATCCCCAAGGTAATTAAATCTAACAATTTTTTAATAAACTATCTTTCGAAACAAGAATACTTGGATAAATTTTTTAAAGTTAAATAATTTTAAATATCCTCCCAATAAATTACTTAATTTTATTAAAACTTATTCCTAAAATAAATTATAAAATTCTGTAGGGTCTTCTCGTCCCATAGAAAAAATCTAAGCATTTTTACTTAAAATTTAAATTAACAGTTTAATCTAGAGACAGGAAATATTTCATCAACTCATTCATTCAAGCCTTCAATAAAAAGACTAATTATTATACTACCTTTGTATGCTACCATGTAGTCAATATATCGCAGCCACTTAAAAATAATTCATTGGGCAGAGCAAACTTTAAATTATTAAACATAAAGACATGTTTTTTGATAACCAGGAGAATATTTTTAATTTGCAGAATTCCATTAGTTCATTTTTATCTAAAAAATATATTCACTAAATTAGTTATTAATTTTATCATTATACCCTACGCATAATTCATTTATATAATTTATTTAAAAAATTGCACCAAAATTCTTAAATTTTTTATCTTTGGATACTAGGGTGTGAATGTGAAATGAGTCACCATATATACGTAACGATAACAACATATATTCGACGATTAACAAAGTCAATACAAGTATAAAAAATGAAACGTTTAAGGAGCACGAAGCGTTCGGTACGAAGTCCCGCGAGGTTCTGCGCTTTCTCCTCGGCGTTTAACGAACGCCCGAAAATTCCCGAACGGGGAAAACAAATTTCCCACGCGCCCCAAGGTTGCGGAAGAGGGCACTCTGTCCTTAACACTTCACCAGGGCTCTGGCAACCATCATTTTATTGCCCTAGCCCTCAAGCTCGACCACCCGCAGTAGGCACTCGAGCAACCGACCGTTTTAGGCCTAGGAAATAAATAAAACTTTCTCCCGGCCTACAGTCCGCTACATATCAATGAAATAAATTATTAAATTATTTTAAATGAAACTAAATTTTAAAATTACAATTCTTAAATACATCAAATCAATAATAATAATATAAATGTGTAGATAATTCCATAAATTTGTTATATTTAACAAAAATAAAAATACTTTTCATAATTAATTAAATATATGAATAAATTCATTTAAAAACTAGATATCAATAAAATCGAATAACATATCACCACTAATTATAAATTTATAATTATTATTCCACATAAAAAAATAATTTATAATTAGCTCTTTTAATTTCAAGATTAATACAATTTATATTAATTATAATAATTGCGGGTGAAATACATGCGGTGGATAATGAAATTGGAGAGATCAACACCAACATACTGGCTGTTAAAAGAAACAGGAAGAGATGGCATAGCAATTGAAATCGGGGAATGAGGAATGAATTTTGAAGAGAGGCTAATAAACACGGAAGAAGGATTGATAAGATATGAAAGTGGGAGAAGTCTAATGAGAGGAAATGAAGTTACGAAAAGGGAAAGAATGAGAATCAAATTCTTGGAAGGGAGAGGATGGTCAAATGAAGAATTGGAAAGAAGAAGATTAAATGGGAAAGAAGTGTCGATCAAAATAGAGCAGATAAGTAAAGACATCCAAGAACAAGAGAGAGAGACGAAAGTAAAAGAGTCAAAGTTCCTAAGAGAATTAAGAGAGGTGGCGAGGAAACCTGGAGATAAGCCGAAATACTATTGGGGGGAAAAATCAAAAAGTAGTGAAACAAGGGCATGCAAATATTGGCTAAAGAGAGAAGAAAGAGTATTTAGGCTTTATAAGAAAGTGGAAGAAAGAGTGGAATACGTGATTGAAGCATGTGAAGTACGTGGAGAGAGTGGTGGGAATTGGAAAGAAGAGAAGGAAAAACTTGGCAATTTTACAGGAGATAATAGGGAGAAGGAAAAGATGGAAAGAACTGGAAAGTGATAAAAGAAGCTTATACAGCATAGAATAGATTAGGAAACACTTGTAAAATAGAAAAATTGTTAAGACACAGCAGGATACATTAGAAGGGTTGGACACTGACACAATCGCGGGAATGAAATGAAAAGAGTATATGATCGTTAAATTGTAACACGAAAATGAGCAATAAATTAAATTATTATTATTATATTTTTCTTTTTATAGTTTTCTATTTCTCTTTTTATTTTATATTTTTATATTCTATTTATATTTAATTTTAATTCCAATTTATTTAATGTTTTTAATTAGATTATTAATTGAGCCAGATTTAGTGGAGGGGGAATCAGAATTGGTGTCTGGATTTAATACTGAGTATTTTAGAGGTAGATTTTCATTAATTGTTATAGCTGGGTATTTAAGAATTATTTTTATAAGATTTTTAATTTCATTAATGTTTATGATTTTTTATTTAGCTAGAATTAAATTTTTATGCAGTAGCATAAGACCTCTCCTCACGAATTTCTATCGACTCCACATAATTCTTTCTATGATTCTCTGATTGTAAAGATAACACTAGATACTAAGCCGCTGTATTTCAAACTGAATACTGTAACATTTTTATTTAATCTTGATCTGTGTATAGCCTGTATAGATGTGTATCTGCGGTTGTATGAAACTGCACAAGATGTGCGGATGAAATTTTTAAATTTTGTTAACGTGCTACAACAGAGCGATGTTGCCTGCGAAACATTAGATACGCGTCGTGCTGCTAAAATCATACGTGATAGCGAATATTACGACGAGGATTATCTTGTAGATTGCGAACTGTTAGCATGTGCCATCAATGATATTCTAGCTGATGCTCGTAGGAAGAAAAATGTTAAATTATTATTATTCTATTTTCATATTCTTTGCCTGTAACAATATATTATCATTTAAAACATATTATGTCTCTATTTTATTTACCCTCATTCTTTCCTCACCACCTAATTCTAAGATTCAACGTTTTAAATAGTATTATATTTCGTTCACGCGTTCTTCGCGTCGTGTCATCGCGCGATACGCTGCGACGCTAAATCTGAACGCTTTAAAAACATGCTAGCTTTAGAATGCTTGTTACATATTTGTTTGAAAATTATTTCTCTGCGTTGGAAAAAATATGTCTGTTTGCTACAGAATGGTTCGCTTGATCGTTTATTCATGAAATTATTATTTCTCTGCGTTGGGGATAAAGTATCTATTGGTTTGGAAAAAAATTTCAGCTGACATCGCATAATTCTATGATTCGCGCCTTCTTCGCGCCGCCAAATGACGTTATCCCGCACGGCTGCTCCAGAGGAGTCAAATTACACACGATCGCGCGATGCGCTGCGATATTAAGATTGAAAAACTTTTGAAATACTGTTAGCTTTAGAATCCATGCGATTGTACCACTGTCTCTTTCCCTCCCCGAATTTAGCTTTAAAATAACTGTCCTTGTGCCGTCTCTCTCTCTCTTTTTCCCGTCCCCGAATATATGGTTTGTAAAACGTCGATCTTTCCCGACATCGCTCGAAACAATTTCTGATCAAAATTATTATTTCTCTGCTGCATATTGGTTCGCTAGATCGGTGTGGGCCAGGGGTGAAAAAATCTTCGGGGGTGGGCCAAGGTCATTCCCTCGCGCGGTTAAGTGTGAAAAAATTTCTGGGGTCATTCCCTCCCTCTGAAAAAATTTCTGACGGCGGGCCAGATCTGGAGTGGTCTCCGCGACCGCTCGGCCTGGACTGATCCTCTCCACGATTATGGCTTCCCCCACTCCGCGGCTCGTGCGCGCGCAGCCAGTCTTCCACTCCCCGCTGTCCCCGCGCCTAAAGTCCCCCCCCCCGCGCGCAATCACTTCCACCCGCCCCCGCGCTCCCCTCAGAGGACCTGTGTTAGAATCGGCCTAGACATACTTCTGATAAAGTTACTAAGTCCTTGACGTCTAACGATAACATTCTGAGACTTTATGTGAGAGCAGAAGGTGGCACTAGGAAAAGTTTTTTAATTAAAACTATCAGACACTGGATCAAGCAGACTATTGGAAAAGACACAGCAGTAACTGCTCCTACTGGAATCGCAGCTTTTAATATTGAAGGTCTTACCATACACCGATTATTCCAATTACCCGTAGAACATGGGCATACAGCCCAGTATAGACAACTTAGCGATGCAGCCCTTCAAATTGTACGAGATCAACTAAAAAATGTTGCTTTAGTAATCAGCGATGAAATTTCGATGGTTTCTAACGTAACTTTCATGTACATACATCTGCGACTTACAGAAATATTTGATACTGCAGATTCCGATGATGCTTGGTTCGGAAAAAAGCCTATGCTGCTATTTGGTGACTTACTACAACTTCCTCCTGTTCACGAAGAACCTGCTTTTATACAATTATCCACTAAGAGCATGGAGAAAAATGTTGGAGGATTAGGTTCTTGTAATTTATGGTCTGCCTTGTTTAGCTATGACGAAGTGACAATAAACATGCGACAGCAGGGTGACAATACTTACAAAGACATCTTGTCGAGAATTCGCACCGGATTAGTCACCGATTCGGATACAAAGCTTTTAGACTCGAGGAAATTAAATTTCAAAGCGACAAATTGTTGTAATGACCGATTAAAGGAATTAAATGATTACATGCTTAATGTGGGATCTAATACGGTGTGTTTACTTCCCACATGTGTTCAGTGTGATGTTTTGAACGCTGCAATGCTGACTTGATTTCCGTCGGAAGAAATCCATTTGATTGCTCATGATATAACGAATTGTGCACCGTACTTGAAAAAAAAAGGTGTCAATGGTACTGAACAATAATGACGATGATAGCTCCCGAACGGCGGTACTTGCAAGAGTCGTAATTGTTAAAGTAGGAGTGCAAATCATGATTAGAAAAAATATTGATGTTACGCTAGGTCTTGTCAACGGTACCATTGCTAAACTTGTTTCAGTTACACGAGGTGTTGATAATGACGTTGAAAAATTGAAAATTATATTACCCACGGGGCAAGAACATATAATAGAACGTGTAAGTGTTAAATTTGAAGTAATGGCTAGAGCGTTCGTTATTAGAAAACAATTTCCAATTTGCCTTAGCTATGGTATAACTATTCACAAAAGTCAAGGACTAAGCTTGCAGAATGCTGTCGTAGAAGCAGGTAATTCAGAATTTACTTCCGGACAAATTTACGTTGCTCTTTCTCGGATGACCACATTACAAGGACTGCATCTTATCAATTATGATCCATCTTCCGTAAAGGCACAAGAATCGGCTATAATAGAGTACAATAGATTGCGAAAAAAATATAGACCTGATCTTATGACTATTTCAATTTCTAAAAACCGTGTTCGCAAGGTTCGTGATGCTGTTTGGGCAGTACCTAATTATAATGTATCCGAATGTCAGAATACTAATGATCACATCGTGGATATCACTCAATACCACGTCAGAGGTCTCCCGAATTCTGATGGTGTGTCTTGTTATGCGAATGCCACAATCCAATGCATGTTGTATTGTTCATCCATAAGAGAAAATTTATTTTCGACTAAAAAAGCTGATCATATTATAAAAGTCTTTATGGACCAATATAACACGAATCAAAATCCAAACATAATATCATTACGGGAATTCGCAGGAGAAAAATACGTTAACAATCAGCTACATGATGCAGCTGAGTTTATTACCTCTCTTTGTGATCATGAGATTCTTATTAAGAATTCAGTACAACACGAAATTACAACGGTATTAAGATGTTTAGAGTGTAATTATTACATAAGTACTACTATCAGTACAAATTGTCAGTGGTACATCTTGCACTGCCCAAGATGTTAAAAAAAAAATCATTTGAATTTCAAGATATAATAAAACACAATTTCGCAGAATGGAAAAATCTGAAAGATTCTTGCCCTAATTGTGATAATTCAAATTCAAACACAATGAAGAAAATCGATATAACTGCTTCCAAACAAATTCTTATTGCAAAATTACATTTGTTCGATCACGATAGTAGTGGAACAACAACGAAAGTGGAAAATTTCTACATCAAAGCAATACCTACTACTAAAATACAAATGGGGGATCACTGTTATAAACTTAAGGCAGCGATTTTCCACCACGGTAAAAGTATTGCCGATGGTCATTACACGAGTATGGTAAGGGGTAAGGGCACAACGTGGGTATCCGTTGATGATTTACGAGTAGAAAAACAAGCTTGGCCACGAAATGCTAAAAATGCATACATATTTTTCTTCGAAAGGTGTTAATTGTGGTTGTTATTACAGTTCAATGTTAAATACGTTCAGCACCAAAGGCTGCTTTCAGCGCCATAAGCTGCTTCGCGCACTATGTACTATACACAAAGTACTATACATATAAAATACATATAGATCGGCAATGCAGTGCGCATGGTTTCATTTCGTAGTTGTTAAACTTATGTAGAATTTATCCTTAATCAAAAAATAAATAAAGTACACTCGCTGAGCTGCTTTGCGCTATTCCGAGTATTCCAAGTATATATATACCTTACAAAAAGTAAAAAAATTACGCCAAGCACATGAATTATCTTTGTAAAAAGAAGTGAGATCCCCATAAAAAAACTTCAAAAAAGTAAAAAAATTACTCCAAGTACACGTATACCTTACAAAAAGTAAAAAAATTACGCCAAGTACATGAATTATCTTTGTAAAAAGAAGTGAGATCCCCATAAAAAACTTCAATAAAGTAAAAAAATTACGCCAAGTACACGAAATCAAACAAATCACAAAAAGAGAAGATAATTATAAAATAAAAAAAAGATGTGAAATCAAAATGAGCTGCAAGTACATAAAGGTGCTTTCCCGCTGCGTGCAAAGACGACACTGTGTAACGCAATGTAAGATTCGGTGCTTTCCAACTGCGCTTAATAATATTAAGCAGATATATTTTTATACAAATAAATATTTTAATACGAATAAATATTTTATTTAAAATACTTGGCGCAGCGAAACCGAAAAAATGTTAATTGTCTTAGTATTAATAATTTACAATAACTCCCTTACAATCTAAAATACATAAACATATACATATACATATTACAAACGCAGTCAGATTTATTCTATATATATTTAACTCTAATATCATACGTAGCATATGCAAACGCACGCATACACACATTCACGAACGCACGCACAAGAAAGAAAGAAAAAGATTAATGCAATTTATACATATGTATTCAGTTTAGCAACACCAATTCGGTGAGCAGCGCCAAGTATTTTAAATAAAATATTTATTCGTATTAAAATATTTATTTGTATAAAAATATATCTGCTTAATATTATTAAGTGCAGTTGGAAAGCACTGAATCTTACATTGCGTTACACAGTGTCGTCTTTGCACGCAGCGGGAAAGCACCTTTATGTACTTGCAGCTCATTTTGATTTCACATCTTTTTTTTATTTTGTAAATATCTTCTCTTTTTGTGATGTGTTTGATTTCGTGTACTTGGCGTAATTTTTTTACTTTTTTGAAGTTTTTTTATGGGGTACCGTTTACACCCTGTATATTTTCGACTTATTTTTCCGTGTAGAATCACCACTCTTCCGCTTGTAGAGAAAGTGCAGTATATTTGGAATACTAGTTTGTTTAAGACGAATAAAAAAATACGGCAGAGGATGGGACTAATAATCTTCGATTAAGTCGAAACTGTCAAACTGGCGGTTCACTCACAAATGTCATTAGTTAACAGGTCATTAGCCCTATTATCTACGGTGTTACAAATTAGATAGCGTTAGTAGTTTATTAGATAATTCAGTATTCCAAATATGCTGCACTTCATCTACTACCGGTAGTGACTTAGGCCAACTTTGATGATATTTTTGGAGCAATTGAATTTTCATAAAGTATTCAACACGTGTATTTTTTACCGACAATCATCCATATATAAGGCGTGGGTACAGTTTTGAAAATAGGTACGGTGTGAATAGCATATTTGACTCAATATTAAACAATTGCACTGTCTTTTGTGTTCTTAATTTATCCATTGGATGGTAAAAATTCATACGCTTTTAGAGCTACCACAATTTTCCAAACTTGGGAAACCGTAAGGTAAATCAGGTAAAAGTGGCAGACGGTTCTCAGGTAATTAGATTTTGGAGTCTCCTGATGATTTCGGGTCACTCGGGCAAAAAAAGTCTTCCATAGCGCTTGAAAAGAAGACCAGTATTCCTGGTTTTTTCTACTTGTGGTAAGAACTTTTACCACGTAAGGGATAATTAAGAATGCACTGAAATTTTCCAGAGTATCATGAAACATAACAATCTTTTCGGTAGTATGTTCCTCAAAATTTCGCCTGGCACAAATAACGGGTTTACTACAATGATCCGAATATTGAAATATTAAAACCAAAAACTTCAAAGGATTAATATTACTCGTTTTGGTCTGTAGTTCGCGTTGGCAAATTTAGATATAAATAGACGAACAATTTATAAGAAGAAGACAACAATTTGAGTGAAAAATGATTGTTTGCTAATGTATTGTATTAATAATTTGGCGTATTGGGAAGCTGTTTACGTAGCTAAATTGTTCTTTTAATATATGATATATATCTCGAATCTCAAATAATTTTCTAAATATTGAAGAAAATATTGTTTTCCACGTCCTAGATATGAACGGTTACTGATAAATTAATATCCGTCAAGTATTTTTTGAAGAATTATTGCCTACAAAAGTTTTATCAAAATTGACATCTCACCGGAAAATTGCCTTTTGTTAGTGGTGTCCTCAATCGATTTTTTGTTACCCTCGTTCTTCACACGAGTTTTACTGTTTACATAAATAACTTTCTAAGCACTTTATACACTTTCCATAGCTCGATAATGGTATTTTTTTATGTCAATCATCAGAGGTCTCCCTGCTGGCGGTTAATAGTTTCCTTATTGTCTTTAGTAGACTTTAGCCTTCCTTGCTTGGCGAGTATCATAAATCATGCAAAGTATGGCTCTAGTTTGCAAACACAATTTTTCTTTCAGATATAATTTTCCTTTGTATTATTCATTGTATAACCACAGTAATTGTGTTTTGCATCATTAACACTGCCAATGCCAAACATGTTCATCGTATGTACAACTTTGAAAAGAAGAATGAGAAAATTGGATGTCTATCGTAATATTAAACTTTGTTAAGAGTATACATATAGAGGGCTGGCAAGCGGACCTATTTATGAACTAGTTTTTTAGTCTGTTTTCGCCAGGCATTACTATCCTATATAATAAGACGCCTATGATAACCACAATTTTTGTTGGACACTCCCCTAGAAACAATTTTTGCTGCGAAATACGAAATTTAACAACTTTTGTGTACCAGAAGGGTACCTGTCTAATTGGTCTCCTAAAGGATATTTCGAGGGGCCTAAATCACATACATGCCCAGACTTACTGCCCGGCGATATCTGAGACCCCCCCCCCCCCCCCAGAAGCGAAATAATTCTCGATATTATTACAACAACTAATGTGTGACAAAGACCCCGAATCAAGGAATTTTGTGGAGCATATTCACTCTTACAACAGCGCTTTTTCGTTTGCCTCCATGAGAGCCCAAATAAAGGGCGCATTTCGATTCTGCGTTGAGCGCGCGTTTGTATCTCCACCACTCCTTCGGTCGAATCCTTTGGTAGAGAGTGAGAGAACTCTATATATCAGGATTTGCTGCACCGATTTAAAATTTTTTTTTTAAACAATTCGTTAAACAATAAGGAAATGGAATATATCAATAGTTTGATCAAAAATCTTTTGATATTCAAGATATTTTGAAAAAAAGACGTCCGTGAAAGGGTGTCGTCTCTATATTGAAACACTGTTATCTAACAAATGGTTGGAAGCACGAAAAACTTATATATACAGTAATTCTAGAAAATTGAATGCTCTTTTAATATTATTTGAACAAAATTTCGATAGGGCTTACCATCTTTTGAGAAATTTTTCAAATTCAAACCAGTGATGAATTCTGAACTTTAAGGCGTGGTCGGCATCCTTTTCTGTTGTCCGATTGCAATAATCTTGTTCAGGGACTACTTTTTTATGAAATGGAACTATATTAGGGGGTGAGACCAAAAGAAATCGCAGGTTGAAAATAAGGGCCACCCTAATGTCCTACAGCCACCAACAGCAGGAACATCCAAACTCCGCTCTCGCGTAGAAGGGCAGCGTTCGGTATTTGTACATATACTTGCAAGCGAAGGTGAAAGCAACCAGGGGATTGGAGCAGACCAATTTTTTAATTGCTCCAGAACTGTTCCGGTCCGACATTCAAATACTTGCTCCAGGTCCGCTTCGTGTGCCGAGTAAAATGTTTGGCGAACGGCGATTAATTTCGCAGTTTTTAGGCAACGCCGGAATTTGTTTGCTTTTTCGCTGCGCGCGCCCTTATTAGCTCCGGGCTTCGCGGAATCAGAATATGTATAATACTTTTTCAATGATGAACACTTGAGAATTAATATCTAAAAAAATTTCATTCATCTGCTTTTGTAAAAAAAATAAAATACAAATAATAAAAAAAAAATCGGGAGCAGTGGAACAGTAAAAATTCTCTGTACTCCGGCTCCTGCTCCAGGCAAACTCCATTGCTCCACACTCCAGCTCCGAGCTCCTCTCCAACGCTCTAAGAGCCACAGCAGGTCGGCAACAGCAGCAATCGCAAAAGAGTGCAGATAGTGGCGTTGTGGGTAGTGACTAAATAGGTCCAGAAAGGATCGCCGGTCTCTACTCTCTACACCAGACCTGTCCAAGGATTTGCTCCCACGAGCAACCGCGAGTTGCTCTTCGGTCTTGAAGGCACCGAGCCAGGCCCTTCGCGCCCTTCAAGAGCGAAAGGTCCCCATGGTGGGGCACAACCGTCGCTCTTGGCTTCGCTCGCAACCAACCCCGGTTGCTCTTCGAAGGCAAGAGAAAAAGTTGAACGGGCCTGCTCTACAGGGTCATCCATTAAGACTGCAACCTACGCGCGCGAACAGGTAAAATGGCAACACCGCCTCACGGACACATTCCACTGCAACCATGCGCCGATACTTCCGCCATCTATGAGCCAATGATCAAAGTATACGGTCTTTTAGGTGTCAGTGGAGAACGCAGGGTGCTTTTGGCTTTCGCCAGAAAATATTACATTTGACGTAGCAGACGGGTAAGAAAACGGTAGCCATTTTAAGAGTGCGACCGCGCCGGTCCCGTTATCTACGCATGCAATGGCCCACCAGCGGTATTAGACCACGCTGACGCGTTAAGGTGGAGTTTCCTAGCCGCGATCCGGCGGCGGCGGCCCATGGCGGCAGCCAGACTCCGGCCGCGCGGCGTTCGGGCTCCCACTTTCGTTCAAGCGCACTTGAAAGGGTCTACGCCCAAGAATTCATACCTGCTTCAGAAATAAAATAATTTTTTATTCTTTTCGTTTCGATATGGAAGTGACACCAATGGATTCCTTATGTTTTTGCGATGAAAATTATATGAAATTTCATGTACATCGGACTATTATTAACGAAGACAACATGAAATGATATAAACTAAATTTTCATGAAATTTCTTTCATATGGTCCGAATTGTGTCGTTCGTGGTGTCAGTTTCATGGGCGAAACACAAGGAATACATTGACGTCATTTTCACAAAGATCCGATGGGAAATGCGGAAATCCTGGACATTTCTGACTTTTTAATAGTATTCGAACCCTTTCGAGGGTCGAAAGCCATAAAATTCGGTGAGGCACTGGGAGAGGTTGTCCTCGTCACGGCCTGCAACGAATTAAGTAAACGACAAACAACGGTGGTCGTTTAGTCGAACCCTATTCCGTCGTGCTAGGGACATAGGGCAGTCTGTTCAGTTTTTATTTACCAATGAAATTAGTATTATTATTAGTAATATTCACCAAATCTACCATCAATACGCCTCGCGGAAAGACGCAGGAAGAAAAGTGGTTGCCGTCCGCGGACTGCGCGTGGTTACGCCTGCGTCGTTCTCTTTTTAAATTAAAGACGGATTTCTTATCTCTCGGGTATAAATGCGCGATGGAATATCAAAACCAAAGCACGCGCATAGGGAGGAGATTATATTATAAACAATCGGTCCAGCATTCCTTTGAAGCAGCAGCTTTTCACATCTGCCCAGTAATATCTCCTCCCTATGGCTATTTCTCTCGTACCGAATACGTCAGCGCGTGCTTCTGTTTTTATATTTCAACGCGTGTTTATACTTGATAAGTGCTTTCTCTCAAATTTTGTAGGGAGGACGATGCAGACGGGAACACGCGCAGTCGGCCGACTACCCCGTCTCTTCCTGTGTCTCACCGCGAGACGTACTGAAACTTCTTCAGAGTGATTTCGTTTCCAACACCATTGTCGGGAAACATTTTTCGATCTAACATAAGAACATCTTATTTTGTTCGTGGAGGAAAATGCCACATCTGATTCCAAAAAGTTAATCAGGCAGACCGACCAAAGCTTCTCGCCGGAGTCACGGTTTATGACCATATTGTCTCATGAGTCGGCGCGGCGGTTAATAGCAGTATCTACATCCGGGTCCGAAACCCATCGTACTACCTACCGACAGAGCAATATACGAATTAACTCATTGTTTGACTGAAGAATACCTAAAATTATTAAAGACGGCACTACGTTCTGGACCGCCCTTTAGAAATGCTGACAAACAGATGTTGTTGAAACGTACTTGGGAAATATGAAATTATCAGTCGAAAACAACGAATGAATTCTCGCTTGCGTCCGATCCCGCTTTTATCCCAACGCACAGTGGATGTCAATCCCAAGAATAGAGAACAAATTCAACATGCCAGTTTTTCTAATCAAAATGTCGAATCTTATGAACATATTTTATAAAACACTAGTACTGGATGAGAATAAAAAGATAAAATGTTTAAAACATCTTCGTTTGTATTGCAATGAGAATATTTTGCGCGTACAATATTTCTGCACTTTCCATAGTAATATAGGTATATTTATCAAATTGTTCTAGTTTTATTGGAATTATTGACATCATTTTTTTAAATAACGTTAATCCTCCGTATGAGTTGTATATTAATACTTTCTTTTATGAACTTCCTTAATTATATTCCGCAGTTTCAGTGCGAAAAATATGATGTTGAATTTCCCCCTATTTCTCGAGATTCAGCCTCGCTATGCGACATAGAATACAGGTAATTACTCCATTATTGGTAAATATTGCCAAATCTTGTTTTCGTAGTTGCAAAGCCAAATAGATGTTGATTATATAACAAAAAAGAAATTTTTTCGGAAGTTCCCGGAGTGTAACTAAAAAGCCGATAATTCCTGATATTTCTTCAATGGGTTTCTTATGAAAAAGAACTGTATGTAACTAATTATTTGCTATTGCTTACCAAAACCGATACTACTCATTTCGGTTCTCAAAAAATTTATATCATCACGATTTAAAAGACTCGATTCAAAATTTTCCACCAGAAAAAACATACAAACTTTGACACGTGTTTACACACAGATCAAAAGTAGCCGCCACGATATTTCCCCCTTTTTTTAGGAACTCATATTATTAGTTTACAAGAAATATATAAAAAAAAAACATAATCCCATAACTTTTGAATTCTGCCTTGTTTCCTTATTTTTTGTGATTCTGTCCCACTGTCGCGTAGGATCGCAGCGCGGCCGCGGCTATGACTCCCTTTGGAGCAGTCAAGCGATTTGCCGCCGTGGTTAGCCGCGCGGCTAGTAGATTCCGTCATCATGGCGGAAAACAGACACTCATCGCATTGTGTTGCGTCTCGAGTAGCCTAGGTTGCTGCTGTAGCAGACGCGCGGCCGCGGCCGCTCGAAAACGCGGCTAGGAAAACGGTTGCATGCTTCTCCATAAGTGCGGTACTTAGATTTGGCCGCCCACAGCGGCCGCTGGCCGCCGCCGCCGGATCGCGGCTAGGAAACTCCACCTTTAGTGGCCCGGGTTGAAGAATGTGAGGCATTTTTCGCATAACATTTGAAATACAAAAGATATCGGAATGCAATTTGCGCTATAAAATGGGGACAAATTATCCCCTTCTAATGGTGTAAAATTTACCAAATTTTACGTTTACTTAATTCTTTTTTTCAATTTTTTAACCATAATTGTTGCGGAAAGCTTTTGCAAAATGTTTATTTAAATACTTTATATAATGCTCTTTTTAAAATTCATGGCGCCAATAAACAATAGGCTAGTTGTCCCTGTATCATTACTTTCACAAATTGAGGAATTAAATTTTTATTCAATTATATATTAGTTCTGCAGCCTCAGAATCTAATGCTCTGGTTTCCTTCTTTGTGATTTTATCCTTAATGTAGTGCATGCACAGATCGGATGTAAGGGGTAACTAATGGGATGTGTCGCTGTTTCTAGCAGTCTTTGAATTTTTTCTACAATTTTTGTATCTGAATGTTTTAACCCTTTAGCTATTATACGCCACGCTTGTAGTGGCTTCCGTTTATGTCATCTTTTGGAATGATACCTGAAAATGGGGTGACTTACGTTAATATCATCTTTTGAAGCGATACGCCACTATTGTGGTTTTCACACACAGGTGACGAAAAATCAAGCCAACCCTGTCGTATCCAAAATTTTTTAAATTGAGACCGGTACGATACCAGTCGACACATTGTTTTCAAACCTCGTTAGAGTAATCGGGGGTGCGAGCGGTAAACCAGCCATAAAAGCAGAGTGCGCGGCTCGCTCACTTGAAACGGGGACCTCCGATTCACTAATAGCTGTTTGCAAAGTTAATTTGAAAGAGGCCATTTTAGAATTCATCTTATTTTCTAGGTAGCGTTTCTAGGAATTGTTTCTGTGTATATATGTATGAAAAAGGCATACGACTAACATCATATAACAATCAGCTGCAGCTTCGACCGTTATTCGAATGAGGTAGCTCTGAGCTATTATTAAGGCTATTATTTTTTTACGATACAATTATAAAAAAATAACAAGAACATGAAGAAAGTATTTGAACAAAAACGGTGGCTATGTGGCAAATCGTGTGGCTCACATGTTAAAATTTTTCCCCAAAACAATTATGCAAGAATCAGTTCCCACTTCGCCCCTCTATTGATGTTATTATTATTTGAAGACGTTCGCGCTGGAACGACCCCCCACGATCGGTGATGAGACCCGTTCCGAACGTGGCTGAACACCGAGCGCGAACAAACCAGGCAACGGGTGTCTCCTCGCTACGAGACCCGAGTGTGTCCGAAGTTCGACTTTCAAACAGAGGCACACTTCTCGAAGCCATTTCTCGCACCGGCCCGGCGTTCAGCGCTGCCAGCGAACGCTGGATAGCAACGATGCTCAAGCTACGAGAATTTTAGGATAGTTTCTTTCAAATTAACGTCGCAAAGAGCTATTCGGAATTCCCCGGCTCAGGTAAGCGAGCCGCGCGCTCCGCTTTTATGACCGGTTTACCACTCGCACCCCCGATTACTCTAACGAGGTTTGAAAACAATGTGTCGACTGGTCTCGTACCGGTCTCAATTTAAAAAATTTTGGATACGACAGGGTTGGCTTGATTTTTCGTCACCTGTGTGTGAAAACCACAATAGTGGCGTATCGTTTCAAAAGATGATATTAACGTAAGTCACCCCATTTTCAGGTATCATTCCAAAAGATGACATAAACGGAAGCCACTACAAGCGTGGCGTATAATAGTGTCGTGAACCCGGGAGGAACAAATTCGAACACTTGTATAAAACAAACACGTCTTTATTAAAACAGCGTATTGGAGATGACTTGACTGTACAAAGTATCAGAGCTTTCTCAAGCTAAAGACATCCGCAGGAAGCAACGTGAAAATGTCGAAGAAGCATATTGCTGGTTGCTATTGCGAGGGTGAGGAGATAAGAACTGGGATTGGTTATTGCGAGGGTGGAAGTGGTGTTACTGGAGAAAATTAGTTTCTACATTTAAAGCGATTTCGGTTGGAAGAAGGGCCTTGAGGCCCACGGCCTAATCCGCTTGTTTACGGCTAAGGCACGTACGCCTGAAAAGGTCTAAGGGTTCAAGTGGGTGACGATGACCAGATACAGTGTAAGGGAAAGTCGCGCGGAAAGTAGCTAACGTTCGGAATGGGTGACAATGTCCAGATTTACACGTTGCGAAAGCTCGGGATATCTAACAATAGCTAAAGGGTTACATTCAGATACAAAAATTGTAGAAAAAATTCAAAGACTGCTAGAAACAGCGACACATCCCATTAGTTACCCCTTACATCCGATCTGTGCATGCACTACATTAAGGATAAAATCACAAAGAAGGAAACCAGAGCATTAGATTCTGAGGCTGCAGAACTAATATATAATTGAATAAAAATTTAATTCCTCAATTTGTGAAAGTAATGATACAGGGACAACTAGCCTATTGTTTATTGGCGCCATGAATTTTAAAAAGAGCATTATATAAAGTATTTAAATAAACAGTTTGCAAAAGCTTTCCGCAACAATTATGGTTAAAAAATTGAAAAAAAGTATTAAGTAAACGTAAAATTTGGTAAATTTTACACCATTAGAAGGGGATAATTTGTCCCCATTTTATAGCGCAAATTGCATTCCGATATCTTTTGTAGTTCAAATATTATGCGAAAAATGCCCCACATTTTTCAACCCGGGCCACTAACGCGCCAGCGTGGTCTAATACCGCTGCTGGGCCATTGCATACGTAGATAACGAGATCGGCGCGGTCGCACTCTTAAAATGGCTACCGTTTTCTTACCCGTCTGCTACGTCAAATGTAATATTTTTTGGCGAAAGCCAAAAGCACCCTGCGTTCTCCACTGACACCTAAAAGACCGTATACTTTGATCATTGGCTCATAGATGGCGGAAGTATCGGCGCATGGTTGCAGTGGAATGTGTCCGTGAGGCGGTGTTGCCATTTTACCTGTTCGCGCGCGCGTAGGTTGCAGTCATAACGGATGACTCTGTACACTCTACAGCAGGGTTGACTAACTGGCAGCCCCGGGACACCGGGCCTTAAATGCCTACCCCCACTATGATCTACCGTCGTCCTCAACTTTTTTCCCATCGCACTGTACACAGGTATATCCCTACCCCAGTCCGTGTGCTCGACAGTCCAACAGGCAACGTACACGGACGGGCGTAGGAATATGTTTGTGTGCAGTGCGATGGGAAGAAAATGGGTGACGACGGTAGGTCATAGTGGGGGTAAGCATTTATTCCACGTCCCACGATTCTGGTATCACTGCCTCCGCCTTGCTGCCACGCTGAATGGCTCCCTCCATACCTACCTGACTTTGACGATCGCAATCAGGAAGAGAAAGATAGAAGGAGGAATTCGACTGAGATCATCAAAGTCTGGTAGGTATGGAGGGGGCCGTTCAGCGTGGCAGCAAGGTGGAGGTGCTCCCGGTGTTGCGCGGGCTACCAGTTAGTCAACCCTGCTCTACAATATTCACAGATTGCTCCACCATTCAACTATTGCTCTTGGTCCCGCGAGTCGCCTGACTGAGTTGCTCCAAGAGCAAGAGCACTTTACGGCTGATCCAAGAGCAAACACTTGGTCATCCATGCCCTACGGTATTAAGTTAGTTATGCAGACATGTAAAAATATGTTTTAAACTTTCTTTTGACCATCACTGTATAAAAAGTTGCAATGTTATTAATTTGTCCAATATGTGCTCTATAGTTTAAACATTGTTCTCGTAAATTATTACTTACACAGTAGCTTTAATGTTTTCAACAAAAAAAAATATACAGTGAGCTAGTATCATGTAACAAACACGGTGAAAAAATTCGAATAATGCGTTGAGGAATTTGTTATTCATTTTTCTATTTAAATGTAAATAGAACGTCGAGCATGATTTGGTTAATACAGAACTTATTGACCATTAAATATAGCATTTTAGAATAACAACGCTTTGGGAGGAATGTATGGGTTGGGAGGAAGGAGGATGCCAGGAGAGGGTAAGGGGGGTGTTGGATGACGAGGGCGGGGGGGGGGGGGAGAAGTGGATGAGGAGAGTGGAGGAAAGGAGAGGGGAAGGAGTAGGGGAATGAGAGAGGAAGGAATGAGATTGAGTGGTGGCGTGCGGAAGCGGGGGTCAAAGGATAGGGAAGGGGGTGAAGGCGGAGTGCTGGACGGAGGAGAGCGGGCGAGCGGGCGAGCGAGGGTTAGGAGCGTGTAGGTTTAAGGAATAGATTTAAGGAGTAGATTTAAGGAATAGATTTAAGGAGTAGATTAAGGAATAGGTTAAGGATTAAGTTAAGGTGAATGTAAAGAAGAGCGGAGGGGTAAAAGGATTGTAATCCCCAAGGGGAAACAAATAAACGATACTAATAACAACGCTTTGACAATGACTTATGCAATTCTAATACATGGCCGCAGTTCACTAAACTTAAAAGATAGAAAATCTTTTTGCTGGATCATGCAATTAAAATTTATGATACATAATGTTTATTACAGATACACTAAATTCTTCTGTTTTTATGGTGATTACTTTGTGTAGCTAATTGTATGGCACGAACCTTCTCCATCACGCAACTAATGCATAATACAGTATCTATTGCGTTGCCACGGTATTAATATCTCCGATAAAAAATTACACAAGGAAGCTAATATAGTAAAGAGGATTACATAATGATCCTGTTTACACATGTATGTATTTAAGTGTGACAGTGTTACGTAACAGATTTTTCAAATAATTTCTCTTTACAGAAAAATAACAATAAAGTTAATTTATATACCTAAAATGACAATTCTCTAAATCAATCTAGGTATCTTGAAACAAGCTTTTAGTTTTTATTTTTTACAAACTGGTTAAAAGAGGGATTATTTCATTAACGTACGGCCATAAACGTTTTTCAGAATATTTCGAACACAAATACTCGTAAATCACTACGATATTCAGGGGTTGAACAGTACAGTAGAACGTCGATTATCCAAACGTCGCTTAACGAAAACGCCGATTATCTGAATATCGATTACCAGAAGCACCGATTATCGGAACACAGCATGAACCACGCACCTATGCTATGGCACTCTGCACAAGTTGCTATTAACAGTTCACATTTTGAAACACGTATCCTTCATGATTCAAATGCCCGAGTTTAGTATCTCGCATAAGTTTAGTACGTATACATTTTATTTATACCATGAGTGGCAAAAGAAAAAGAGTGGTACTAAAATTGGAATAGAAATGAAACATTATTGAACGTTTAAAAAAATGTGAAAGTGCTTCTAATTTAGCGACAGAGTATAATGTTCGAAAGTCTACGGTTACGGGAATTAAAAATAATCCATCAAAATTATTAGTGTTGTGCCCTGCGTGATGGCTCGCAAGGCTGGTACGGGATCTGGCGTAATTATGGTTCGGGAGTGATTAAAGGATGAGAATCCACCGGGTGAACTACACCATATGCGTTTAAACTCAAAGACTAAGTCTTTATTCAGAAACAACTAAACTAGACTGAGGTGTACAAATAGGTTTTTAGTCGTGTTGCCCGGTCGAGGGTCGGATCTCGAGTCTGTCGATTAGCGGAGTCGGATTGGTTTTATATCCCTCTTGGGCGTGGTACGCGTTACCATGCCCGGTAAATGTGAAGCGTTCGCATTTTGCTGATTTTGTAGATTCGGTTGCTTAGTGGCTGTCTTAGCTTGGAAACGTCTCGAACGTTTCGTAACGAACGTAATATAATATGTATAATGTATATGCGGTGTGTATGATACGCGTGCTTGGGCGTTGTCTGGGCACAACATTAGCATTTCAAAATAAATTGAGTAATGAAGGCATTAATCGTCCCCGAAAGATCTTGAAATTTGGCAAATTATGAGAAATTTGATCAAGCAATATACAAATGAATATCACAAAAAGGAAGCGTCTTTTTCTCATAGAAAATTTTTTTCCTCCAAGGGGATTCTAACCGGTGCACAGAGGTCGAAAATCGCGAAAACCTGCCCAAAACATGAAGATGACCCTTGATTTGTACAGAAATGGGTATACTAAGGTTTTTGAGGTCGTTGATTACGAATCTGAAGTCAAAATTGCAAAACATAAAATGGTGGACCCAATATGGCCGACGCACATATCAGAAAAACATTAGATGTAACCTAAACTTGGTATCCTGGAATTTGCGAGGTCGCTGATTACGAATCTGAGGTCACAATTGCAAAAAACAAAATGGCGGACCCAATACAGCGGACGCGCATATCAGAAAAACATCAGATTTGGTCTAAACTTGATATCAGCAGCCAACAGCCAAATTCCGCTTCATCTATGGAACCGAATGAAGTAGTTCGACTAAATATACGTATATTTGATGAAAATCGAATATAGAAAAGTGGGATTGGTTTTTTTTACTAAAAAATTTTTTTCGTCAGGAATTTTTTCCAATTTTTTTCAAAAATTTGTCAACGCAAGTTTGCAGCGCTTATTGAACCATTAAACTTTTGTTTAAAATATGTTTTTCTGCCTGTTGTACGTTAGGAGTTATACGCGAAAAAGTGGAAGTGCCTATTTGAATTTGAGCGTAGTTTTCACACGCTTAAAGGGCGATAGGACACAAATGAAATATACCGTTGTTTTTGTCTTGAGTCACTCTGTAAACCCACAAAGTTGCGTTCCAATCGGGGAGTGCGGGTACGCTGTGTTCCCTTGTTGGTTCCGCATTCACGGAAATACCATTTCAACATTAACTTATTAAAAAATATCTCAGCTCCAGGGTTGCAAAAAGTAGCAAATGGAAATAATTTTTTCAGACTCTCTACACTTGTGTGAACAAGTTCCAAGAAGCCCCAAGGTGGAACTTTTTTTTGAAAGGCCGTCAAAGTACAACGTCCGTGTGTCTTTTTAACAGACTTCAAAAAGGAGGAGGTTATAGATTCGACCCGTTTGTATGTTTCTTTATGTTTGTCCCCGCATAACTCCTCAGCATATGGGCCGATTTTGATGATCTCTTTTTATTCGAAAGAGGGCAATGCCCCGTTGGTCCCATCCCATACTGCATCAACATTGGCCCAATATTTCGCCAGTTCTGGATAATAATAAAGACTATTGTCACCTAATTATTATTATTTTATGTACGTACGCGCATATCTCCTCCGCATGTTTTGTCAATATATATAAAATTAAAAAGTTGAAAATAATTTTTTTTTAAAAATAATTAAAACCGACTTTAAAAATATAAAATTGCACTAAAAAGTAAAAAATAATTGTTTCCCTTATTTAATCTACGACTCTCTTATTTTTTAAGTTGGTGTCTCATCATTTGCACTATGTAAATCTGGCGCCGACTTAAAAAATATGAGAGTCGTAGATTAAATAAGGGAAAAAAGTTATTTTTTATTTTTTACTGCAATTTTATTTTTTTGAAGTCGGTTTTAATTTTTTATAAATAGAATTTTTTACTCCAGGGAGATTCAAACCCGCGACCTGTAACACCGTAGACGAACACTTTTTTTGTACAGATGTTTATTGAGGGACATACAGAAAAGAGATAAAGTATCTGCTTATGGTAACAAAAACAATAGAAAATTACCAATGGTTAATTACTAGGTGACTGTTTATTCAGCGCGCCTGAATCTTAAGTCAGTCTTTGGTTGATGTTGCTTATAAATTATTTGGTCTATCATGAGTTGTGGGTCATCGGTAGACCACCATGCGCTGTTATCTTCTAAAATTTGGGGGAAAAATGTCCGAATAAAAAAAACCCTAAAGCTTTCTTGTGAGTTTAATACCTTGCGACTAAGACTTACAACTAACTTAATACCTAGTAACTATTTACAACGAGCTTACTACAGGATTGCTCAACAATTTCGAAACAGTTGCTGCTGAGTTATCATTTCTGTATATAATCGTGCCATCGGTTATGGTGTTCTAACATATATGCACTAGCATCATTTACCCACCAGTATTTGCTGTAGTTGAGGCGATGGAAGTCATAAAAGTCCTGCTCCGATATCTTCGTTGAGAATTTAAACAGGTTATTGTCGTGTATATTGTTGTTTTGGCTGAACGCTATGCGTTTGTTGGTTTTATTGCGCCGCCAATGATAAATTAAGGATTTATTATATTCGTCTTGGATTAGACCCATTCTATCACAGAATGTGAACGCCTGCGGAGTTACATAACCGGAGGCGATCTGCCTGGTGGCAACATCATCGCTCAGCTCGGTTACAGCTTTGACTAGTTCGTTATCCATGAACGGGAGTTTACTGAGATAATCTCTAGTTAGTCTTAGGATAAATAAATCGATACGTGGAATCTCAGCCCTATCGTATAAAGTTTTGTTGCTAACAAAATGTTGCCAGTCAAATGTTTGGGATCTATACAGGGTGTCCGCGGGAAGACTGGACAGCTGGATATCTCCTAAAGTATTGGAGATAAAAAAATAAAAAAATATGGAATCGCATGGTTCGAGGGGTCCAATTTATTAGCGCAGACGAATTTTTTCTTCGATTATTATTTTAAAAGATACGATGATCAAGTTCGGTTTTTTAAATGGAACTATTTTTTTGAAGAGGCCACTTGATAGTGCGTTCCAAGCTAATTCAATAAGCTATAATGTATACACTTTATTTCCACTGGTTTTTAAGATATTGCGCTTGCAAATTTACTAATTTTCTTTGGAAGAAAACCCGCTGGAATAGCAAGGACCGGGGACGGTCTTGCTGGCGCCACGCGTGGCCTTGCCTATTGAAACAGATACCTACCTGCCAAAGGTCTACGCCGCGAATGGCAGACCAAAGGCTGGACAATTTTTTTCCGTCAGAAATGCTACTTAGGTAGGTACATCTGCGGTATCGAGAAGCGCACCGTTACTTATATTTCGCATTTGCTTCTACGCTCAGATGGCCGGTTCTTTTGGGAGGGATGCAAGTTCGATTGGTTAGAGTTAGGAGGTGTGAAACTTGCTAGACCAAATTTCAGCCATAGGGAGCAGATTGTATTAGGACCAATCGGATTTGCATCCCTCGCAAACGGCTGCTCTCTTGAGAAGAGCCTTTTCACAGCAATACTTTCTCCCCAATGCCCACTTTCTCTCGCACGGAATATGTCAACACATGCTTCTGTTTTGATATTAGAGCTCGTGTTTATACTCGAGAGATAAGGGATCTGCGAATTTTTAGGGAGGACCTCGCGTCGACAGCGGGCTACCCGTTTTCTTCTTGTGTCTCTTCACGAGACGTAATGACGGTGGATTGTAGGAGCGTTATTTAGCTTTAGGATTACCGGATTTTAGTTTAAGGGTTTGAGAGGTTCGCGGAACACCACTATGTAGTTTAAGTCTAGTTTATTAGCGTTAACACTTGTCATTAAATGTAGTCTTATAATTCTATTAAAGTCTGAAGCAATATTAAGCTTAATCTCCTAGCACCCGGAGATTATTAGCGGTCTATAAGCGTAAGCGCAATTATTTTGCAAGCAATTAACCAATTAAGCACGCACACTGCCAAAGGCTAAGCGATGAAGCTAAAGACAATTTAAGCAATCACAAGCACGAACCGTTTTGCATATAAACCTGTCGATACCTGATCCCAGCGAGAGTGATCGAGGAATCTTCTCGCGATTTCCGGGAAGCGTATTCTCCCCCTTCCATCGATCTAGAATCGAGGAAGGGGGGCCGGGATCGATTTTCCGCATGAGTGAATCGGTCCGCCAGAATTGGCTAACCGAATCTAGTACGCGTGACCGGGAGATGGCGCTAAGCTGCCGATTTCTTGTACAAGCGTAGATGTCTGGATGCCAATTATTGAATTCAGGAGACGATAGAAACACTTTATTACAAAACACACATGCACTATAATATTAAAGTAAATCGTATTCCTCTCGGACAGGAGTACTGATAATGATCGAACTTGCGCCCTACTTCGCGCAGACCGATTACACGGAGGGTACTCGAGTCACACATTGCACATATGATACAGGGTGAATCTGGAGCTACGCACGTCGAAGGATGCGGCCCGGTACCCCGTGACGAGGACAACCTCCAGCAGTGCCTCACCGAATTTGATGGCTTTTTCCGGAAAAAGGTATGAATCCTGGGCCGAACATAGCGAATTGAGGTCGAGACCCCGCAGTCGAGGGTGAAATATCCATTACAGCGTATTAAGAAATTATTTTCTTCATCGTATCGAAAGGGAAGTGACGCCAATGGATTCCTTATGTTTTTCTGATGAAAATCATACCAAATGTCATGCAAATCGGACTACTTTGACACAAGCTATTTGTATTCCTTATGTAAAAGTTATAAATTGGACCCCTCGAACCATGCGATTCCAAATTTTTTTATTTTTTTATCTCCAATACTTTAGGAGATATCCAGCTGTCCAGTCTTCCCGCGGACACCCTGTATAAGCCTAGGCAGGCCCGCAGGCATTTCTCTCAAGATATCCAGCTTTTTCACCGGTAGTGTGATTGAGGTTCCACCATATGGGTACTGCATAGGTAATAATTGGCCGTATCAGGAGCATGTATAAGATGACTTTTGCTTCCGGGGATAAGTATTTATTACAGAATAGTCTGCTGTTGCTTAAGAATGCTAAGTTCGCTTTTTCGAGTTAGATGTCTATATGCTTGTTGCTTTTTAGAAGGTAGTCGACGTGTACTAAGTATTTGACAGTTTTTTTTATGTGGAATCATTATCCTATCGTTAGTGCCCGGTCTTATTGTTGTGAGTTGAATGTCTTTGCTGCTAACTTTGGCTTTGGACGTTAGGTGGACCAATGGTTTACGGAATAATATTGTCTCGCATTTGCCTAGATTAAGTCTGACATTCCACGCTGCAAAATATTTGTTCATCTTATCCATTGTTTCCTCCAGATTATCCCGGATGAGGTTCGCTCTATTGCTCGACAGGTACACTATTATGTCATCCGCAAACGTCAGTATTGCCGGAAACCCTGGTTTATTAAAATTAAATAATCTAGGAAGGTCACTTATGAATAAGTTGAAGAGGATCGGGGAGTTCACGGTTCCCTGTTGCAGGCCCTCCTCAATCCTGTATTCAATGGACGATAGATTTTTACCGTCTCAGGCAACGAAAGTTTTGTTATATATCATGTCTAGGATTAAGAGGACCATCCATTGTGGGATTTTTTTTTGTAAGTTTGTACAACAGGCCATTGATCCATACTGAATCGAATGCCTTCTCTAAATCCAGGAGGGCTGCCCCCACAAGTTGGCTCCTCTCCACCAGTACATTCAGGTCCGACAACAATTTATGAATGACATGGGTGGTGGAGTGGAAGTGCCTGAAGCCGAACTGGCTGTCCGGAATTATGGCGTTAGATTCACAATAATCTGTTATTTTGCTATTAATAATGGCTTCGAACACTTTGCTCAGGCTGGGGGTCAGAATAATCGGACGTTAGCTAGCAGGGTCTTTTGGGTCCTTACCTGTTTTGATAATAGGTAGGACTTTGGCGCATTTTCAACATTTGGGGAAGTAGTTTCTGTTGATTGCGTTGTTGAAAATTACCGTTAGGTCTGTTATTACTTTGAGCGGTAAATGTTTTGAGACAATCGGTGGGATTTCGTCTAGGCAGCACGATGATTTGTTTGAGAGGTTTTTTAATATCTGTACTATTGTTATGGGGTTGCAAAATGGTTGCATTGTGTCGTCTATTAGTTCTGGATTGATTGCAGTGTTGGTATTGTTAAATTGAGTAAACGTTATATTGTTTTCTCTGTTACTTCTAAAAGCCTGTTTGATCTTCATAGCCGAATTATCTACTATTTTTTTTAAGCGTGTGCCATGGTTGAGATATCGTGGTGAGTTGATCGACTCATAGTATGCACCTATTACATTCAGTTTGTCTGTCTGGGTAGACGAACACTTTACCCCTACAGCTACAACCGTTGATTAAGAAAATTGTTTCCGTATTCGAATTTATATTTCTACTCTGCAACATTTTAAACTCAAATTATTCAAAAAAGAAGATTTATTTTGACAAACCCCATTACATCTCCCTAATCGTGGAGCCGGACATTTCATAACAAATTCATTTCGACGCTTGATGTTAGTTGATTCATGTTCTGTTATGAAATATCCTGCGTAGTACAAGAAAATAATGTTTTTTAGTTTTTAGCGCATTTTTAATACAATCGTTTAACATAATTTTTTTTTATAAATTTGTTTTAATTTCTCGTTTCTAGTGTTTGTGGATTTACATTTCACAGCTCAGACTTCTTTACAAATCTTTGTTATTGCTGTATACAGTTTAACAGTTTGCTTAAACCTTATAGTGCTGATTAACTAATTGTATTAACCCCGTGCCCTGCGATTTAAATTCCGACGGCCGGCGCATAATCAACACCAGAGGTTGGCCACACGTCGAGCCATTTCACGGTTCGGCTGAATTCTCTTTTTGAAGACATTTTTAGGGGTATTCTTCTAATATGTTTAAAAAAATATATCTGAAGGTAAGAATGCGGCCAAGAATAACACGCAACTGAGATAAAAAGATGTCGGCGAAAATTATCCACGAACATGACTCGTGTTGTTTACGTTGAGCGCTATCTACAAACCACAAGTCTGACACGTGTTGTTTACGTTTGGCCCGTACGACATACAACGGCTATCACCCGTGACTTTCATGTTTGGCCCGATCGACGTACCACAGGTCTCACACGGTATTATAGGCGAAGGGGTTAATTACTTATATCACATATTGTCCGTGTTGACATATATTCCCCCGGAGGTTGCCTGTGAAATGTAACACTGTAAGAATACAGTGTACTTGCAACTGTGAGCCACGAGCCTGGAACGCTAACTGCGGGCCTGGGGTTTTTCCCTACGCCTGGTCACCGTATGGTCGATTGGGCAAGTACCCTTGCCTCGCCGAATACGCGGCTGAAGACGATGCGACCGTTTTATGATAGGGTAGCTAGAAACGAGGACAAAGTGCGAGTCGGCCCGAGGGCGAGAGAGTATTCTGTGAACGGTTGCCATTGGAGTCCACTTATTCGTGTCTACACGAATAAATCTCATTTTTCAATTAAAGTATTTGTTAATGCCTTAATTGTGAACTCATTTTTCCCGTTCACCCTCAGCCATCCCTACACAACCTACATGGAGCGTTCTTGAAATGTCGACACATAGAATACAGTGTTACATTTCGCAGGCAACCTCCGAGGGAATATATGTGATCACAGACAATATGTGATATAAGTAATTAACCCCTTCGCCTATAATATCGTGTGAGTCCTGTGGTATGTCGATCGGGCCAAACATGAAAGTCACGGGTGAGAGCCGTGGTACGTCGTAGGGGCCAAACGTAAACAACACGTGTCAGGCTCGTGGTTTGTAGATAGCGCTCAACGTAAACAACGCAGGTCATGTTCATGGATAATTTTTGCCGAAGTCTTTTCATCTCAGTTACGTATTATTCTTGGCCGTACTCTCACGTTCAGATATATATTTTTAAACATATTAGAAGAATACCCCTAAAAATGTCTTCAAAAAGAGAATTCAGCCGGACCGTGAAGTGGCTCGACACGGGACCAACCTTTGGTGTTGATTATGCGCCGGCCGTCGGAATTTAAATCGTAGGGCAAGTGGTTAATACAATTAGCTAATTAGCACTATAAGGTTTAAGCAGACTGTTAAACTGTATATAGCAATAAAAAAGATTTGTAAAGAAGTCTGAGCTGTGTACGATTGTATTAAAAATGCGCTAAAAACTAAAAAAACATTATTTTCTTGTACTACGCAGTATATTTCATAACAGAACATGAATCAACTAACATCAAGCGACGAAATGAATTTGTTATGAAATGGCTCCACGATTAGGGAGATGTAATGGGGTTTGTCAAAACAAATCTTCGTTTTTGAATAATTTGAGTTTAAAGTGTTGCAGAGTAGAAATATAAATTCGAATACGGAAGCAACTTTCTGAATCAACGGTTGTAGCTGTAGCGGTAAAGTGTTCGCCTACGGTGCCACAGGTCGCGGGTTCGAATCTCCATGGGGTAAAAGAATTTTCAATTTATGAAAGACACACGGTCGTTAAACCAAGTACGATTCTGCACACATTCATGTCGTCGGGTCCCCTCACAGAACACGCCCGGTATGTGTATATATATATGTATATGTATATATATGTATATATATGTGTATATATATATATATATATATATATAAAATACCGTTATTTTTTTAGGCCCTACTGCCCGAAACGTTGCGCGACCATTGCTGTAAAATCTCAGAAACGTTGCGTGACCATTCCTGTAAAATCTCAGAAATGTTGCGTGACCATTGCTGTAAAATCTCAGAGTCGTTGCGTGACCATTGCTGTAAAATCCCGAAGCAATGTTGCAGAAATATCTCCTGCAATGTTGCACAGGGGCGGACATAGCAATTTACTTGTAACGTTTCGGCAACATTCCGTGCAATGTTTCAAATATTAAACCGCAACGTAACTGAGGCATTCCTGCAACAAAGTGTGCTGTAGGGGTACCTTTGTAAAATTAAATATAGCACATTAATAAGTTTATATTAATTTACGACAATGTTTTTAAATGGGATTCTTTTTGATGGGATTATACACTTGGCGCTCTTTTTTGTACCTTCTTTAAAAAAAGGTAATTTTGTGGAGATTTCACACATTTTGTAGTGTTTATTGATGACTGGATAATTTTTTCACCCCTTCGGGGTTATTTCTTTTAACAATATATTATATTGACATCCAAACTACGTACGCCTGCAAAGCTACAAGACAATTGGATTGGTGAAATTGGTTTAAATTTGAGTTTTCAGATATGAAGCAAACATACAAGAAGCAAACATACAAGAAGCAAACAGAGAATCGAAGCTGAATAAAATCGTTTAATTAATATAATACTATGTCACAATAAATTTTTTTCTCGGATGTAGATCACACTGTATCAACTTCTGCTTCGATTATCTGTATATATATATATATATATATATATATATATATATATATATATATATATATTATAATTCTAGCCTCATCAGCCACAGAATAGGACTTGGTTTACAATCTATTACTTAACCACTCACCCATCCATACTTGTTCACTCACTTTTCCTATTATTATTATACTATTTCTCTCTCTTTTTGTCTTTTAGTTTCTTGTCTAATATTCTCAGCCATTTTATTGCCCTTTCATTCACTCTACCCTCTAATATTTCCACTAACGAACATCCCCCTTTCTCTATTCCCTTACACTCTTCCACCCAGTGCTTCAAAATTCCTAGTCCCCTTTCACATATCACGCAATTTCTCTTTTCACTGTCCTCCCAATACCTATTATATGGTTCCATATTTCCACATCTCACTCTTGCTATCAATTTCTGGCTGTTACCCCTCACCTCTCTCATCAAGTACTCTGGTAGTATAAAACACATGATGTGTTTATACAGGGTGTAAACGGTATACGTAGCAATATTTTAGGGGGTGGTAGGGGAGGTCCAATGGAACATAAAAGTCCTATGACATAGTGTCCGATCTGTCTCCATTTTACAGTAATAATGCCCTAAAGTTTGCACCATGCGTTTGAAACGGATAGTAGCTCGCGCATATTGGTGAGACCAACACATTGAAACAGGGTGTTGACCTCTGATCTTTCATGTAATTCCCTAAGTGGTGTGTTTTTCGGAAGGAAAAACTCTTAAGAGTGATCCTTCAGCGACTCGACTCAAGGAGATGCCGCATGGTATCCCGTGGCGAAGACAACACTCCGCGATGCCTCACCGCATGTTTATGGCTTTCGACCCTCAAAGGAGTTTGAATACCCATCAAGAATCAAACTCTTCCAACTCCGCAATTCTCATCAGATCTCTGCGAAAACGACATCAATCGATACCTTTCGTCATCTTTTGGTTGTCATTTAAAGTGAATTATTTTTTTTAAAACAGAATCGAAAATAATAATTATTTGAAGTGAGAGGAAAAGAAATACGTAAATTTCGTTTTCAAATATCGCATAAACGAAAAAGTAATGTAACAGAAAATGAACAAAACGTGATCGTAGTTCGTTATTGTGATAAAAATCCGTAGTTCAATAACGGCCAACACTATTGCTGATAATGAATAAGTTTGTTTAAAAACCCCGAAGAAAAATTTAGGTACGGAAATTTAGAGAATTATCGCCGGAAATAAGCCATAGCCTGCGTTAAATTTAATAACTAATAATCACCAATAAAGTAACTAAAACTCACCCTTTCGGAAATTCACCTGCAGCTTGAAAACCTGCATTACTAGGGCACTGAACTGATCCTGGTCAGCGACGGACGCGGCCAATTCACAGCTGGTTCCAAGTATGCAGTACCATCCAATGAAGTTAAGAATCGCAACAACAAGTGCGTTCGGGTTAATTTACCGAATATTCACTTCACTGCACGGTTACTAACAGTGATCAATTAATTCATTTTTCATGGAACGTGTTGTTCTTACGTGTTGCTCTGAGTCTACCCACATCACTGCCTCGCGGCATCATCGACCCCGTCGAGAATAATCTTGACGCCAAACGGCGAATCATACCCCCGCTTGTGGTTTGGATGCGCGGGTATTCCCGTGCAAGCGCTCGCACAGTAGCACTTGCGTCCCCGTCGTTTCGGGCGTACACACAGAACATCGAGTAATATTCTTCAGCAGAGTACATTTCTGGGCCGAGATTACTAACTGACTGACAGGATTTTTTCCAAGCAACTTCCTCTACCCCCAAGTAGTTTCTCTGGTTCCATTATGAGTTGACTCCCACCAGGACAAGAAGCTTTAAGTAAAAAGAAGCCAGCACATTTTTGAGACATACGTACTTTGCAGAAGTGCAACGAACGAACCATCCTACACTTTCACAAAAGCCCGCACGCCGTCCTTTTACTGCCAATGTACCCATTGCTTCGAGGTAGGCAGCAGACACCACGTGTTTCGGTTCGAAAGGGTCCGAAGAGAAGAGAAACTGAAAGTCTTCGAGTTGCTATAAAGAAAAAAATCCTGTTTCCTGTTTCCATTTTCCGATACCCTGAGTTCACGTCTGCTACGAGGCGTAACCAACTAAGCCATAAATTACCGAAAGCTGTAGGAAATCGTTCTCTACCGCCGACTCGTGGGACAATACGGTCATAAACCGCGATCCTGGCGAAATGCTCTGGCCCATCAGCCTGATTAGTTTTTGGGAACTAGCAATTAAAAAGTATTATTCAACATCAATATGGCTCCCGAAAAGGCACAGGAAGAATGAGAGCATGTAGTTCGCTGACTGCGCGTAGTCCCGCCTGCTTCGTCCTACCTTCAAATTAAACACGGATCCCTTATCTCTCGAGTATGAACACGCGCTCGAATTTGAAAACAAAAACACGTGTCGACGTATTCTGTGCGAGAGAAGGTGGGCCTTGTGGAGTAGATATTGCTGTGAAGAGGTGGAAACTTCGCGTCTTCAAGGAATGCAGCTTCGATTGGTCAGAACATAATCTCCTTCCTACATCTCACGTTCTCTAGCACGGAATACGTCAACGCGTGCTTTTGTTTTGAAATTGGAGCGCGTGTTTATACGCCAGAGATAAGGGATCCGTCTTTAATTCGAAGGAAGAACGAAGCAGGAGTGCCCACGCGCTGTCAGCGGACTACCCCCTTTTTCCTGTGTCCGAACGCGAGGCGTATTGATGGTGAATAATACTTTTTTATTGCTATATTGGTGTCCCGAAAAATATTTAAGCTGACCGGCTAAAGCGTTTCGTCAGGGTCACGGTTTATAACCGTATTGCCTCACGAGTCGGCGAACGACAACGGTACATGCGGGTCCGAAGTCATTGCATGTACTACCCACCGATACAGCAATATACCGATAAACTCAGGCCGAGGAATGTCTAAAATTCTTAAAGACGGCACCATGTTCTTGATTGCCTTTTAGAAATGCTGGAAAACAGATTTTGTCGAAACATTCTTGCGAACACAGGTATGAAATTACCGATCGTAAAAAACGAATGAATTTTCGCTTCACTCTGAACCCGTTTTTGCCCGACGCACAATGGGGCTTAATGAAAAGAAATAGGGAAACCTTTCAACATGCCATTTTTTCCTATCAAAATGCCGAATCTTATTAATCTACTTTATAATTTCGCGGGAATGTATTAACCCTTTCTGGACAGTATTAATGTTCATATATTCCGAAAAGACAATGTTCATATCTTCCGGAAAGACGCTCGTGTTCTTGCCGTGATTGATTGGTGGTGCCGCTTGCTTCGTCCTCCCTTCAAATTAAAGGCGGATCCCTTATCTTTCGAGTATAAACACGCGCTCGAATTTCAAAACAAAAGCACGCGTCTGGCGTATTCAATGCGAGAAAGGGTGAGACGTAGGGAAGAGATTATGTTGTAACAACTCGGATCTGCATTCCTTGCAGACGCGAAGTTTCTACTTCTTCACAGCAATATCTCCTCCCCCAGGTCCACCTTCTCTCGCACGGAATACGTCAACTCGTGCTTCTGTTTTGGAATTCGAGCGTATGTTTATACTCGAGAGATAAAGGATTCGTCTCCAGATTGAAGGGAAGACGGCGTAGGTGGAGTCACGTGCAGTGACTACCCTTTTTCATCCTGTGTCCCTGCACGAAACGTATTGCCCCTCCCCCTCCCCAACTGTACCGAAAAAAGAAAGACAAATTATTCACTAAAATAGAGGTTCAATGTCTATCATATGGTAAATGGCCTCTCGAATTTCATACGGACTACCAGAGGATCCCTGATTCGAAGTCTTTTGTTCAGCGCTGCGTTTAGTTGTGAATCAGTATTTCCGTCAACCAGGAAATGCACTAATAACAGTATTTCATTCCCCGTTGTAAAACACTTCAGAAGTCCGCACATCTGCATTGCATGGCCAGGCCGATCTGTAATCCGCTTCAATTGAGGTAAGTCATAAGATCATAAAAGCCTGACCGCTTTAGGAGACTCTAAGGTCGGGTACGCGACTCTGGCCGCTCGCGGTGAAGGGTCTAGGGGGTCGCAAGACTACCAGCCCTTTACGTGCAATCCAGATGTCCGTGTTTTCCGCGTGACAGTAGAAGATACTTCCGCTAACAGGTATCCGCCGCCGTACTGCCATTCAGGGTTCACGCGAAGTCCTTCACCAACCCTGATTGGCTATGCAAATCACTGCCTCTGCGACCAAGTTCCACGTTGGTGCTTTCTTTTGCCATGGAAAACGCAGAAAACTCAGTCACGACACAACAGTCACCACACTCGGTCTCCGAAACCTAACAAGACGTTTACATTTTGCTGACGCTATCCGTGCGAAATCGCTGATCGTGCGACACGTGCTCGCGAACTCCTTTTAAGTGGAAAAGTGAGGAAGTAATTTTGTGAAGCATGGAGACCAATGCGGGATATTCGTGCAACGAAATGTTTAACATGATTGTCATGTATGAGGAGGCTGGCTGCAGCACATTAGGTGCGAAGCGATTATACGCGGAACGGTTTCCTAATCAGCGACAACCATCCCGGCAGTTTATCCTCAATTTGTGTGAAACATTGCACACTACGGGTTCCTTTTTCCCACGCATCGAAGGAATAGAACCAAGAAGGAATATCGACAGGGAAGAAGAAATCCTTGACCATATTCATAATAACTCTGCCCGCAGTACGAGGAGTATTGCTCGAGAAATGGGACTCTCCCATATGTATGTCCATCGCACATTGCGTGATGAAGGTTTGCAGGAGTTTAGTTGTATAAAGTGACATTTCTTTATAAATTTATCTATTCTTACTTTAAATTCACATTTCATTGTCGCTGTAAATTCTTCACTAAATGTATCGCAAAATTTTTATTAAGTGCACCCCCCGGTCAAAAAATCGATTTGTTTTGCATATTTTCATTCCCCAACATCTCAAGAATGATCAGGTAAAATTTTAGAACAAAATTCCTAACGGCAAAGATTTTACATGCAGTTCAGGGGGATTAACAGTGTGACACCCTTAAATATAGGTGTTTATTGAAGATGGATTGTGACGCAGGTATAATAGATAGAAATGTGATTTTTTAAAATCAATAATACATTTATTGATCTGAAAAAAGAATCAATTTTTGTTATAATCGAATAAACGCATGGAAAATGGGGCGCTCACTCAATAGGATTCTACTCGTACTTACATTGGCTTCCGTGCTACCCTCTATTGCGAATTTTCATACAGTTAATTTTTTTTTTAAGGAACATTTTTGTGTGAGAAAACTCCATGTTTCGGGGACCCTACCGTTTAAACATTTGGCAATCATCGCCTAGTTGTTTCATAACACTGCCCGAAGATAACGCGATAACCATACATGTGTAATTAAGTAATATCTTTGGTTTTTTGAATTTGGATGATCCTGTCTAAAGCAGAGTTGAGCATAATCAATTACAAATGTAATTACTTTCATTAAAATTACAGAGTAATTCCGATTAAAAAGTAATAGCAATTAGATGTAATTGTCCTGCACACTTACAATTACAGTTACAATTACAATTACAATGTAATTGTCTCGCACAATTACAATTACGAACTATGTAATTGTTTTGTACAATTACATGTGGCAATTACAATTGTAATTGTGGTCAACTAAATTAACGATTACAGAATGTAATCTGTAATTAAATGACACAATTACATTTCAATCGTAATTTGTAATTACATTACATTTTGCCCAACTTTGATTTGTAGCAGAATAAAGTGCAAAAAGTTTTAAACATACATTGTATACCTTCTTCTAGAAAATATCATAAATGTCACCTATGTTTTCGCGCGATTTGACCGGTGGGTGCCTTTAATATCTGAGTCACTGTCGTTATCCTCGCTGTCGACCAATGAATAGATACTTATTGTTTTATCTTTTGTTTTCGCATATTTCATTAATAACACGAACTACCACTAATTAAAAAATTATTAATCCAAAATCCCACAGGCTTATACCCTTATGACTCACAACGGGTGCAAAATTTATTACCCGAGGATTTTGAGAGACGGCGGACTTTCTGCCGGTGGTTCCTCGATAGAGTGGAAGAGGATGACCATTTTCAGACGATCGTACTCGCAGCAGATGAGTCAACGTTCACACGTTCTGGAATATTTAATTTCCGCAATTCTCACGCGTGGGAACCCATGAATCCCCACAATATTGTAACGGGACACTTCCAGCACGAGCTGCGGCTAAACACATGGACTGGGGTAGTAGGCGATCATCTCGTCGGACCGCATATTTTGCCGGCGTGCCTAGATAGCGCAAAATATGTTAGATTTCTTCGACGGGATTTGCCACTTCTGCTAGAAGATGTTTGCCTGGCCACCCGAAGAAATATGTGGCTTCTTCACGACGGCGCCCCAGCCCATATGGGAAGAGCTACCACCCCCTAAAATATTGCTACCAGCTATAGAACGAATTTGGGGGAACCGAGTCATTGCACGGAATGGTGCGGTTTCGTGGCCGCCAAGAAGCCCAGATTTAAATCCAATGGATTTTTACGTATGGGGCCACATGAAAGCATTAGTATACGCCGACACCGAATTTGAAACATTAGAAGAATTGCAGGGTAGAGTTTTTCATGCTGCTAATGTTATACGCGCGCAGCCTGGAATATTAGCCCGCGTTCGCGACAATTAAAATCTAAACAGGCGTGTCTAGATGCAAACGGCAATCATTTCGAGCATCTTTGTAAATAAATGTAGGTAGCGAAATTTGTATTTATTTACTACACATTCACGTAAGCGTAGCCACGCATTGACAGTAGCTTGTTGCGTGACAGTTTAGTCACACTCAAAGGAAAGAAACAATTTTGTAACTTTCTGAAGAAAAAAAAACGTTTTGCAATCACGTCGTCGAAGGAGCTTACTTCCATGTAAATTAATGCATTTTTCGTGAGCATCAAAACTGTCACGCAACAAATTGCCACCACTGCGCGCCTGGCCTAAGAACACGTGTAGAGTTTTCGTTCACTTGTTTCTTATTTTCTAGCTGACGCCCCTAAGTGCCTCCACCACTCCAAACAGATCCTCAATGGGACCGCTACTGTAAGAAGCCCGTACTTACTCGGTTACTGGGTCATCTTGAACAGCTCACAACGGGCGATCTTTGTGCTACGGCTCATCTGTGTGCGTGTAGCGACGATCATTTCCACAAACATCTCCGATGTTTAAACCTTTATAACAGCTAAACTATATGAGATACAACAAAATGTATTCAGACCATTTTACTCTACTGGTGGTCTCCAATGTATTTGCAAAATTATGGAATCCTGCGATTATTAGTTTAGCGTATAGACATGTTAACTTTGAGGCATTATTACTGTAAAATGGAGACCGATCGGACACTATGTCATAGGAATTTTATGTTCCATTGGACCTCCCCTACCACCCCCTAAAATATTGCTACGTATACCGTTGACACCCTGTATATTTTATTATATTTCGCTTCTTTTATTCTATTTATTTGCTCTTGCCCATGTATTTCTCTATCCCTATCCGACAGAATTTTCCTTATATCTTTCCCTTCCGCTCTCAACTGTTCTACTCCGCTCTGACTCCATCCATTTCTTCTCATATATTCTATCCTTTCCCTCTCCCACCTTATTTCATTTACTCTTGCATTTTTCACTTTGAGGCATTCTTTTAAGAAATTACTACCCCCCTCTCTTCTGATCCTGTCATCCATACTCCAACACCCTTCTTCTCGCCTCTATCCTAATCTTATCCCTATTCGTTTTCTGTAAGACTATATACGACGGTGTACATTTATCTAAACCTAAGCACCATTTAATGTACTTTATTTGTATCGCCTCTATTTCCATTCTTTCTTTCCATCCAAATAGTTCCACTCCATATAACAGTATTCCTTTTATCAGGTAATCGAACATGAGCATTCTTCTCCTGAAATTATCTTTAAAAATTCTTTCCCCTATGCCCCATTTGTTTTTTTTTTCACCCATTCCTGTATGTGTTCCTTTACATTTTCATTTTTCTGTAAATGGAAACCCAAATATACAAAATCCTTGACCGTTTCGATTACCTTATCTCTCCATTTCCAGATTGTTTTCCTTTTCTTTCCTCTTCCCTTCCCAAACACTAACATTTTAGATTTTTCTGCATTCAGAGATAACTCCTTTTGATCTAAGTATTTTTCTAATTTGCTACACATTGCCCTCATGTCTTCTTCTTTCTTCGCTAATATCATAATGTCATATGCGTACGATAGGGAGCACACTTTCCTATTCCTTATCTTTATACATCCCCACCCTATTCTTTCTAGCTCTGTTTCCAGATCTGCCAAAAATATTGCGAACAGTGTGGGGCTCAAAACACATCCCGGTCTTAGACCTTCTCTAGTCCAGAATTCTTCTGTTATTCCCTCTTCTAATCTTATCACATTTTTCGTCTCTTCATAGATTTCTTTTGTTCTTTCTATGAGTCCTACTCTTATGCCTCTCTCTTTTATCACTTCCCATATTTTCCCTCTATTTACCTTGTCAAACGCTGACTTCAGATGCACAAAGGACGCAAAAACCTTACCTCATTTCTTTTTAATTTCCTCTTCTACAACACGTTGGATCACATAAATGTTGTCTATTGTGCTTCTGTGTTTTCTGAAGCCAGCTTGTGTGTCGTCTAGAAGTTCCTCCTCTTCTATGTTCTGCCTAATCCTTTCATTTAGTACCGCTGCATATATTTTATACGCCGTGTTCAACAGAGTGATGCCTCTGTAATTTTCTACCTTTTGGAGGTCTCCTCTTTTATGTAACGGCACTATCACGCCCTGTCTCCATTCCATAGGGAAGCCCTCTCCATTCCAGATCTTTTTTATTAGCTCTCTAATTTTTGTTCTTACTTTTCCTGCACTCCATATCCACGCCTCTGCCGGTATTCCATCGACACCTGTTGCTTTCTTTTTCTTCAGTTTTATTATTTGCTTTTCAATCTCATCATCCGTAACATTTCCCTCCTTCTCTTCCCTCTCTATTTTCCTTTTTTCCCCGTACACCCTTTCTTTAGATCCGTTTAGTTGTTTCATAAAATGCTCCATCCACTGTTCTTTTGCGATTTCAATTCTACCTCTTTCATTTTCTTTCTTTCTTTGTTAATATATTTCCAGATTTGGCTCTTTGTTTTTGCTTCCCTTATTTCCATCATCTCCTTTTCTCTCATGCTTTCTATCTTCTTATTTTTCCGCTTTCTCAACTCTTCTTTCATTCGCATATATTCCTCTTTTGTGCTTCTGCCTCTTTTCCAATTACTTAGTGTTCTTCTTACCTTTCTCTTTAACCTGGTACATTCCTTGTCCCACCACTTTAACTGCCCAATCTTAATCTTCTTCCTCCTGCTTTTCTTCTTCACTATATTGCACCTGATACTATTCTTTAGATCTTCCCATACTATATTGGGTGTTCCATCCTTATACTCATATTCTTCGCATTTCCTCCTGAATCCTTCTATGCTCTCTTCATCCCATATAACATATTCCTTGACGACGTCTCCTCCCTCAACCTCCTTAATATGTTCTTCTCCTATATTCACTTCAGTTGGCATGTGATCCGACTCCATCCTTTCCCCTATTTGGAAACTTCTAACCCTTGCTAACGCCCTCGTATTCGTAATAATATAATTAATTACTGAGGATCCTTGTTTGCCTACATAGGTGTATTCTCCTTCTTCATCCCCCGTAACATTACCATTCAAAACATGCCATCCTCTGTCCTCACATATTGTCAGTAAGCCTCCTCCTTCATTGTTGACCGTTTTATCCTTAGACCGTCTCTTTGCTTGCCCAACACCCACGTCTTCTACCCCTCCGATACCTAGGTCCCCTTTTGCTTCTATTCTGGCATTCATATCTCCCCCAATCATCAAAACATACTCTTCATTTTCTGCTATACCTCTATCCAACTCTTTCTCTATATTTTTGATTCCCTCACCATTATATATTGTCCATATCGACCATTTCTCCATTTTAATTTTTACTTCTCTCTATTACCCCTTTGCCCTCCCATTCCTTTTCTCTCGCATCCCATTCTTTCTTCACCCCTGTTAAAATACCACCTTTGGCTCTTCCATTTGTAGCTGTTCTTTCTGCCGGTTGAAAGGACAATGTTAAAAATAGGTTAATTTTGGCATTGACGACCAAAGAATAATTCTTTCACAGATCGATTCTATACCTTCCAAGGAACAAAAAATGTATTGGCCATTTTTCCGAGAAGTGACGGGAAAGTTGTGAAAAATGAGGCCAAAGTGCAAGAATATGACTGAGACCAGGGCGCGAATTTTTCGGTTTGATTCTCTTCGGAGCATGATCTACTGGCAGAATAATCACTTAAAAAATCATAACTAGGATTATTTATATCAATTATAATGAATTAGTATTCTGTATAAACATCAAAGTGGTGATAAATAATGCTTTATTGATATTATAAACATCGAAAACAAGAAATTCTTCTAGTAATAAAACGTAAATAAGGATAAGTAATAAGTGTTAAACTAAGTTGAATGTACAATAATTAATCTACTCTTGTGGTCATTACTTACATGTTTCGTCTTCATACGTCTGTGTCACTTTCTTCGGATGACGATGCATTTATGAAATAATCATTCAGAAAGCTCGCAGACAAACGGACTGAAGATTTGTGTCGAGCGAAACCGAAATACCATAAAATTATCGCTACATGTGAGCAGCAGCCTACAACTCGTTCACCGATTTTGCATCCGCATGTATGTCCAATAATTGCATCAAGCCCGGTTTTGGTTTTGTAATTTCATTCAGTAATACGTAATGAAATATTTTACACTGTTTGAATGTCGCGAGCGTAACTGAGTTTTTAATAAAAGGCTGTTACGAATATCTATTGCTATTTGATATTTTTGATAATCGATTACCGAAGTTGTGTTAGATATTGTGAATTCAAAGTCACCATTCTCATTAATATGATCCGCATAATAGTGAGGAGCTTGTTTTAACTGATACGTTGCACACGTGTATACACGGAGATCGCGATCACTTAATTCGGGGAAAAAATCTAATGTTGTAGCTTCGATACGTATAAATTGTGATCTGCGTGCATTCAAGTTTTCTCGACGTACTAATTCAGAAAGGCGATTAGTCTCGTTTGATTGCTGCAGCATTTTATCAATCATGAGCTGGTCTAATTGAGTTGTAACTATTGGTTTGAAGGTAGCATTTAATAAAGCACACGCAGTGAGTGACTCCCTCTTCTCTCAGGTTTAGGAATTGGAGGGGGAACTTTAGGCAAAGAGGGATTCACTCCCACTCTTCTTCAGTCTACCTCTCCTTAACCCACTGCTACCTCACCGACAAACATGGAACCTTTCCTGGCAGCCCTGGACGGCACAGCGTGTACTGCACAGCGTGGATGGCAGAGCGCAGACGGCAGGTCGTGCACCGTACAGCGTGAACGGCACAGCGTAGAAGGCATATTATAAACGGCATAGCGTGCACCGCTATTTACCCACTGCATTTTTGTTGTATTTATAAGTTCTTTCCTTTCTTTTTTTTTTAAATAAGCAAAAAATATCCTTTTGTCGTTTTATTAATTAAAAATTCTTACATTTAAAGATATGGATAAGTAACAGTGGCTCAAGTTATTACTTTTTTTTATCGCATTTTATAAATTCTGGAGAGAATTAAAAAAACGAAACATATCGGTTCTTTCATTTTTTTACTATAATTAGTTCTTTTTATTCCCTTTAATTTGGTATCAATTTTAACTGCTCCCGAGTGCTTCCACATAAACAAAAATACACAAGATAAAACGAAAAACTAGACAAATCTGTGCTCGAATATTTATTTTTAAAAGACACTGACCTTTGAATTCCTTCAGATTCAACTGATAGTGATGAAGATGTATAATAAGAATGAATAATTTAAAATTTACTATCATTACGAATTATTTAAAAACTTGATTTTATTTTTTTTATAATTGTTTCATATGTTTGTTATTAATTTGTATTTAAATGTATTTAAAAATATATATATTTTATTTGCTTTACTTTTATTATGTTCAAAAATATGTTTTAATGAATTATTTTATGTTGAAAATTAAATTTTGGGGTATTAATATTATTAACATATCAAGTACATGTAAATAACTGTATCTTAATGGAAAATTGATTTTTGAGTTTTTCCCCTATATACTCGTTACACTGTGCGTCTGCGAGAAAACTGAGCAGTGACGGCGATAGTGATATAACGATAAATCCAAGTGTCAGCTACAGATTGTTGAATTTCATTACTGTTTTAGCAAAACTAAGCCAATACGTGAAATGTAAAGTGTGTGAAAGTGACGTGACATTTTGCGAGAAGAGTCGACGAAGACTTGGATTCAAAATTGTTGTAAAGTGCAACTCGTGTGATCCAAAAGAAATTTCTTTATGCCCGACAATTAATAATCCATACGAAATTAATCGTCTATTTATTTTTGCAATGCAGTTGCTGGGCGTGTTATTATCTGCAGCAGAAAATTTTTGTGCATTCATGGACTTGCCGCGCCTAATTTTCAAATCGTTTTACGATACTATTACAACTCAAATTTGTAACGCCACGGAGTCCATAAAAATGTTATCAATACTAAAAGCTGGTGAAAGGGAAGGAAAATTAGTTGCCGAGAAATGTGGAACTGTAGGTGGATTTACTGTTTCTGGCGATGGCACTTGGCGCAAACGCGGTTTTAGTTCGGTACATGGTGTGACAACTCTCGTCGGCTACTATTCTAAAAAAGTTCTGGATATTTGTATGAAATCGGCATATTGCAAGGCATGCGCATTGTGGAAGAATAAAACGCATTTAGAAGAATACAAAACTTGGCTAGAAGACCACGATTGAGGATTTAACATTGTATTATGGCCTTGCAGTTCGACGCAACAGCAACCCTGTAAAAGACATGCGGAAAGATATCTGCGCCACATTCTATCATAAATGTTCTACCGACGAAACTTCCCAACATCACCATTGTCCGGAGGGAGAAGATTCATGGTGTTCGTGGCAGCAGGCAAGTGCGAAAGGGACATTAGATGCATATAAGCATAAAAAAGCATTGCTCGAAGATGTGGTTGACGTAATAAAACCAATCTATGAGGACCTCAGCAATGACGATCTTCTTCAGCCATGTTTAGGTGCTTTCAACCAAAATAACAATGAAAGTCTAAACGCCGTTATTTGGACATTCGCGCCAAAGACATTGTTTAACGGCACCTCGGTTGTTCATACTGCCGCTAATATTGCCACCGTACTTTTTAACGACGGTCATATGGGCCTCTTGAATATCTTGGAGGAACTAGATATCAATATTGGCGAGACTCTCTACCAATATTGCCAAAGAATCGACGAGGAGCGTATACGCAAAGCCGAGTGCCCAGCTAAACAAAGCACGCACGAGGGTCGTTTGAAGAACAAACAAGAAAAAAGCGCCAACAATGACTGTTTTATGGATGCTGAGGAGCTTCTATATGGTCCCGGAATAGCTGACTAGGAGTGAGTTAATAAATTTAGTTTACATTTATAAATTATGTGTCAATCAAGTTTTGAACGCGCTTTTCTCAGAATGACACTTTTGAACCGCGTTGACACTATACACAGAAAACTATACGTCCAATTGACACGAGCATTTATTGTACGGAAAACCCGTCGCTATTATGTGACGATCAGTTTTTTCTCAATTAACGGACCTGCTTCTATTTCTTTTATCAACATTTCCCCAATATTGTACCCCGAAAACAATTTTTTTTCGGTGGTCCGCCATTTTGTAATTTTCGTAATAGAAGTAGGCTTCTAGTTTCTAAATATTTTTGTCTTTTTGAATTCGGATTAACCATATGGCCTGGGCACTGTCAACGCGACAAGCACGATTTTGCTGCAGCGCAAATTTTGACGAAGAGTATACAGGAAACAGATTTATGAAATTGATTGAAAAAATTTCTTACTCTTCGATATGTATATATTAACTATACTAAGCAATACATTGATTTACTTGCGTTGTTTGGTTGAAAAAAATTCCCGAAAACACCCTTACTTTTCAGACCATTACAGTGGTCTCCCCCCTTAACGACGCGTCTGTTGATTTCTGCGGTCGCGGATAGCAACGATCGGATTTAAATTAGAGGCCCGCAAAGGCATTTCCTTCTTCGCTGTTCCGAAAGAGAGGACGAGGTTAGACCAACGGCCGCTCTCAGACAGCTTAGGGACTCCGGCAGGAGAGTTCGGCGATAATACCTGGACGCCTACTGGTCGAGAGAGTGCAAAGCATTTCAGTAGAAACGAACGGAGAGTACGGGAGAATATTCCTGGACGCCCGTTTGGTATGGAGACTTCGGAAATAATACCTGGACGCCAATCGAACGAGAGAGTACAGAGTAACTGCTGGACGCCTCATTAGAATATAATCAAGTGCCGCATGCACATTAGAATCCCGTAAAATTGTATAAACGCAGCGAGACGTAACGTCTGAATTCCGAAATTTATAGCCCCGTCCTATCAACCAAACCATGTATTCCTACCTAATCCGCATAAACCTTGTCTGTCCAGAACTTATCCTTGTTTCCATTCACGAAGGCTACAACTGTAAAATTCAACATTAGCAACGGGAATTGATTATCAAGCTGTTTGCTAATCTTTAATTTTCTACCATTGAGTGAAAAGCTGCCGAGGAAAATGTTTTTCTAAATGTTAATTTCAATGGATTCAATGGCCAAAGAAAATGCATATTCATAATTGTGAATTTACTAGCCACATAAAAATTCCAAGTTGTAGAATAATAGATCAACTTCAGTGCACTTCATTCGTCTGCAAACGATTTCCATATTCAAGAGCAGTGCAGGGGTATGTATCGACCGCAAATATACAAGCGTCGAACTTCCTTCCTCAATTCTTGAGCAGTGGAGACACGTAGTTGGATACGCAGTTGGACATACGCGAAAGGGTCACTGATAAAGGAGAACTTTTATTGACATGCAAAGGTATCGGGACTGTAATATTCTAAGAATAAAAAGACAATGTTAAGTCGCAGAGGGGATTAGTGACCTAACAGCGTATGCTATACACCGTTGGAAAGATCTCGCCAAGACGAATCGATTGATACCATTTTTAACTTCGAAATCAGATGGGATCACCTCTAGAAATGGCCACAAATTTCGAGATTTTGCGGTTTTGAGTAACAGAAACCGGTAGTAAAATCCTAACTGGCCCGACGGACCTCGGGTAGGCATCTGAGGAAAAACCCAGGGATGTAAGCGATACTCCAGCAGGCTGCAGCGGCAAATGTGCCACATGACATTCATTTCATTGCGACTTAACATTGTCCTTTGACGACGGTCAAAAGTGAGCGAAATACATGTATTTAGAATTAAAGATTTAGAGAAGTATGCAGATGGGAATTTTTAATTAACGTTGGTTACTCTGGCATGAGAGTGAACACCAAAGTAAAGGTAGGCACTCACTACGCCTTGCCTCGGCTCATTTTATGCTTCCTATGCTTTTCTTTTGCAGTGTTATGCAGCTTGACAATTTGACTCACACTCCGATCGGCGGATATTTCCTCCAGAATATTTTGAGGAAGTGAGGGGAGGCGTAGTGCGAGTGGATGCAAGCATAATTATGCGTACTGAATTATTGACGACTGCACAGGAAGAGGTTCTCTGAACAACTGACCAAACATGTGAACCGAGACAAGCTGAAAACTTTTAGGGCAAAACCAAGGTAACGCGAGTTTATATAAGTACTTAGGGCCTATGCACACGGCGACTTTTTGCAGCGATACAGTCGCGCGTTTCGCGAACGCGCGATTGCATCGCTGCAGAAGGGCAGCTGAAACAATTGCCAGCGATTGTATCGATGCAAACGCGCGTATTCAGTTAATTCCAGGTTATTAATTCAATAAAGTTTATTCTTTGTTTGTGTTTTTAAAAGCAGTAATAAAGTCAACGTAAGCAGTGTGGTCTCGAACGACTCTATTGTGCTACTGTTGAAGTCTTGACGAGACACCGAACCAGTCGGGCAGACACGCGTTTGTATCGCTGCTGCATCGCGAATGTGCTACGCACGTGTGCAAAGGTAGACGGGCAGCAACTGCATCGCGCTAGTATCGCGACCTCTTTGCGACTGTATCGCGACTGTATCGCTGCAAAAAGTCGCCGTGCGCATAGGCCCTTAGATGTGAGTGAAAAAAGAAAATGCGCCGAGGCGAGGCGTAGTCAGCGCCGACCTTAAAGGTGGGATTGCTTATACGCATTCGGACGCGTAGGTATAAAAAATCCCTCCTTAAGAATTGGGGGAAAATATAACCGGGTCAGGTTATAGCATCTAAAATCTGAAACGAGTTTTCAATAAGAGAATATAAAGGGGGATTTGTTCCGTTTTCATCAATTTACTATTAGTGTCTCGTGTTGCATTAAGATGGTGTATAAAGTAAGAGTATTAAAATTACTTTTTGCAATATTTCAGCTTTAATTAAAATCCAAATTTTCAGTTTGACTGGATTCGTTTCTTCGATTAATTTATTTTATGTCAACAATAAAGTATGCTATTTTACGCTTGTATAGTATGATATCAAGAGATTTACAAAATTACTAGGTTCAGAAAGAGTGGGAGCGGGAAAGTAGGATCCAGATGAAAATCATAAAATTTAGGAATCAGAAAAATGAGTTAATGCAGGGAGAAATAAAATAGAAAGATTAAATGTTATGCAAAAAAATAAATGTCCTACATGTGGCGTAGAGAGAAGAAAATTTGGCGTGCGATGGCGTCAGTGCGGGGGTTAGTGATGACGTGCGAGGGAAATATAAAAGTTAAGAAGTACAGGAATACACAAAAGTAACGCAACTTTAACTTTCGACACGTAAAGAAAGACTGTTACGAACGTTTAGGGGAGTTTTACGAATATAGTAGTAATAGTGGTCCACAATGAATAACCACAACAATATTATGTTCATGTCGCGTTTCGTCTATCACTGACTCCATGTTGTTTAAAGAGAGACTTGTCGTGTAACCCTCTACCCAAAAGATTACCGTAAAGTTTATCAAACAATTGTTGTACAAGTTTCAAATAAAGTGTTTGAAAGTTTTAGAAGCTAAAAGAAGCATGTTTTCATATTTTTTTTCTATACGAGTATAGGTTTTGGGTTGCATTATACTTTTGTAACACTCTATACTTGAAGAATGTGTCGCAATCGTTAAATTAATACACTGTACTGAACACATGAAAACGTACAATCAGTACATTTCTGTATTACTAGTTACGAATACTTATTTTTATGTACGTGTTTGGTTCAAAATATTTTTTTCAATGTTTATTTTAGGAAATTTTGACATTCTGGTTCCAAAGGTTTCTCTTTGTTCTGTATACAATCCTAATAATATTATAAAAAAGACTGCAAAGAAATGTATACATTTTCGAGTTTTCAATCAAAAGATAGATTACAATCGCTGTTATTTCATTTTCTTAAGTTTTATGCCATTTTATAGGTACAGGACTACTTAGTTACTTTAAACGCACGAAAATAAAAATATGTCCAAATAATGTAGGAGAGACCGGGGCAGATTGTAACAAAAAAGTTTTCAGTTTTTTCTCGAAAGTGGTTTCCTCAATCAGGAAATAATTTACGTGATTTATTACTTACATATGTGGTGAACTGATTGCGTGGTCTCGAACAGAGCGAAGTAGCGAGCAGACGTGTTCCACTGTCGCTCCCTGTGTTTACTAATATCGGCAACATGTATTTCGTATATCTAAAATATTTCAGTTATACAGCTAAAAGTTTTCACGAGTGCTGAACAGTGTTTCTACTTTCAAGTCTTTCAAACTGCAGTCGCAGTTTGATAGGCTTCAACAAATCAGTGTAATGGCCTCTGACAACAGGAGCCATGGCACTCAGGAAAATAACAGGTCTACCCAATCACCCGCAAGCAAACCATATGCCAATGTTATGGCACGGAGCTCACGGCCGAAAAAAGAGGATGCAATAATATTGAATTCAGTGGAAGGCATCACTAATGACGACTACATAGATGGCCTGGAAAAACTAATCGATGTAAGTAGTATTCTGTTTATTTCAAAAATCTCCGGTGGTAGAGTATGTGCTTTTTTGTCCAACAATTCTCTAGTGGAAAAGCTAACCAATAAATCAGTGCAAGTAAAGAATCAAACTCTGAATATTAGACCTTTAATGGAAAAAAACAAAAGAGTAGTTATCTCTAATGTATCTCCTATCATACCGCATGAAATATTAACAGACGTATTAAGAAGCAACGGTATAACTTTGGCCTCCCAGATGAACTACATTAGAGCAGGATTAAACAAACCGGGTCGCTCACATATTCTTTCTTTCCGTCGACAAGTCTACATCAAGGAAGAAGATGTACATTTTCTACCAGAGTCACTACAAGTAAATTATGACAATCTGGGTTTACTTAAGCACGGACTCAGCGTCCTGCTTTATATGTAAACAGAACGGCCATATAGCTAAATCTTATCCGAATCAAACTGTGGAAAGGACAACAAATATCGCACCAAAACAAACCAACATCCTAACTCCTTCGGACGACATCCCTGTAAGCAATTTAACTCCACAGAATGCAAATAGTCAAATTAAAAAAGGGACAAAGAGACCTCCTCCTCCAGCATTCACTTTAACTGAAGGTACACTAGATAATCTTTATCTCAAGGACAATGAATACACTTATCCGCTCTTAGATTACAGTAGTGTGACTTCTCCGGCACCAGCGATCGAAAACTCTAAATTCAAAAAACCGGAAACTAAAAAAACGAAGCTCCAATCAAAAACAGTTTCAGAAGAATATGGCGCGGAAGGAACTCCCACAGACTTAGAAGAGAGTCTACTACCAGCAAGACACGTAATTGAACACTCTCCAGATCCCCATGTCTTGGGTTATGATCAATTCAAAAAGTTTTTAGAAAAATTCCGGGGTCACACTAACTCACTAGAAATTGCCTTTGAATTTACAGAGGATATAGAAGGCTTAATTAAAATGATCAACATGGTTTACTAACATTTAGAGGATCGTAGCTTAAAAGCAAGGCTCACAAGAATTAAAAAGAAACTCACCTGGCAAAGTGAATTAGGACAAAATTCAGATCAATCACTGTCATCGGGCAGATCATAAACCAACAATCAAAATAAAATAAAATATTCAAACCTTTTCTCTCAAGAGCTGGATTATGACAGTAAACCCGAGCACGGGCAAATTACATTCTACAGAGCTCAGATTAATGTTCTGGAACCCCAGAAGCATCACAAAAAGAAAAGAAGAACTTCCTAAAATTCTCACAGCCTTAGACATTTTGGTATGTGTAGAGTCCTGGCTCTCGGATAAAAGTCCCAGGGAAAAGGATTTCCACTTCAGCGGCTTCAAAACCTACAGGAAAAATCGTCCGCACGCGAAAGGTGGAGGATTCTGCATCCTGATACGCAACAGTCTAGCGTTTGTTGAACTTAACAATCTGAAATGTTCCGAAAAATCTGTGGAAGTGGCTGGCATAAAAATTACTAATGTTAAGCTCGAAATTGATATTATTATTTGTTACAGAACTACAGGTGCACTACTCCCACAACTAAAATGGGATGAAATTTTCGAGAATATTGATAAAAAAAAGCACACAATCTTAATGGGAGATTTCAATGCCCGTCATAAAAATTGGAATTGTAGCAAAAACGACACCAATGGGGAAAGACTCCTTAATAGCTTTAATAGATATAATTTACTACTTCACAATTACAAATCTATCACACATGTACAACCGTATAATAATAATAGCATTACTTCCAACCTAGATTTAATATTTTCTTCTGGTAATATAGCATACAAGATCAATGTAAAAGTAAATGACGACACCTGGTGTTCTGACCATTTTCCGATTTTTATAAATATAAGTTTAGAAAAAAGTATCTATCATAAAAAATCTTTTAATATAAGTTCACAAAGAACTAATTGGGAAGAAGTTCACAAAAACTTAGAAGATAACTATCTCAAATTTTTGACGACGGAATTCGATCAATTGACTGGTAGCGAAAAATATCTCCTATTTACAAATATATTAACTACTGCTACCAAGTTAAATACACCCAAAAAAAGAATCGTTAACAATAAAATTTATCGAAATCCGGTTCCCTGGTGGGACCCAGAGTGTGGAAAGGTCAAAAGGCTCAGAAAAGCAGCGCTCAAAAAATGGCAACTTACCAAAAACCCCACAGATTACATAGAATATAAGAGGAACGTAGCTATAGCTAGGAAAACTTTTAAAGTTAAAAAAGAGATAATTTTAAAGAATTTGCAAAGAACATTAATTTCAGTACCAGTAGAAAATATGTTTGGAACATTAGTAAAATATTAAAGAATAAATGGACTAAAATAATACCTTCTCACACGTCTGAGAATCACCAGTTGGAACACAAAATTAAGGACGCTCTGGATAAAATCAGCCCCCATGGGTTCCAAATGACCCAGAATGGTTGCCTTCTTGTGTCGACAATGCAATCCTAAATTCACCTTTCAACTTTGCAGAGTTCAATATCGCTCTTAGAAGTAGAAACACGCACTCAGCTCCTGGCATTGACGGAGTGGACTACGAAATTCTTCAAAATCTCCCAATAAAACATAAACTAATCCTACTGGATATAAACAATGAAATGTACTCGTCGAGCAACTACCCGCCAGAGTGGAAAACATCTTACATACACTTCATTAGTAAATCGGATGGTAAGAGTGTCAGGCCTATATCCTTATTATCCTGTCTATGTAAGCTTTTTGAATCGATGATAAAAAATAGATTAGAGTGGTGGATGGAGCGCAATAGCATTCTTCCTAAAACCCAAACAGGATTTCGAAAATGTCAATCAACCATAGATAATTTGACCAAGTTAGCCTTGAACGTAGATGAAGCCTTCAGCAACAAAAAACACCTTCTAGCTGCATTTTTAGATGTTAGCAATGTATTTGACAATGTCAATATAAATATACTTTTGCAACAATTGGCAACGATTGGATGCCCCACTAGCATGATCGAATTTATCAAACATACAACTTTCGAGAGGCTAATATATGCTGATGCCACAGGTGATTAGCCCAGAAAAGTATCTAAAGGCGTTCCCTGTTCCGTCTTACGGGAACAAAAGGGGGCTCAGAGTGAGGCAGAAATTCAACTATCTTTTATTAGCAGGCAATTGCTTGCCTTCGACGCGTTTTGGGGAACATTTGCCTGCCAGATGTTTAATAGGCAGCAATCGACATCGTGCTATTTTTTTGGACACCTCGACCGTCCTCGCTCTGAGAAAATCCGTTAATTGCTCTGTCAGCGGGTGGTATATGGTAACTTCGAACCGGCATATCGTCGACCATCGCTGACTCGCGGGACAATACGGTCATAAACCGCGACCCTAGCGAGACGCTCCGGCCGATCAACCTGGCGAGGTTTGGTAGCCAGATGCTCGGTTTTCCCCGCTACGTCACCAAGAGGGAAAACTTCCTCCTCCACCACCGAAATCACAGAGGGAAGGTTCCTTTTCTTCAAGGAAAGCTGAGCCAATCAAAAATGTTGCCGCCTCCCAAATTCCGATGTCTTGTCTACCTTTGATATCGCAAAGGTAGACAAGGTAGAATTCAATCAGCTCGCTACAAGCAAGGTTCGTCTGCTTGATCAGATTATCGTTCGGACCACAAAAATGAACAGAGCAATCTCTCATATTTTGATCATCGTGCGGATCATACTCTACGAAAAACAGTCACCTAATAAATTAGTTTGGCGGGTGATAAGATCGTCCGGCTACACGCGTACCATCAGGTGAATCGGGCCTTACAACCCCGAAAGAAGCATCGAGTTTTTACATGCGCGAGTCGGTACGAACATTCCCCAAGGCGGGGTACTTAGTCCCCTATTGTACAATATTTACATATCAAGAATAGCCGAAAATCTACCAAAGAGTGTGGTGGTTTCCCAATTTGCAGATGATATCGCAGCTTACTGCAAAAGAGCAACAATCAGTTCAAGCAAGAGCCTATTAGAAAAATCGATCTCCACAATCCATGACAATTTATGACACTTAGGATTAAAATTATCTCCCCAGAAAACTGTATTTATACATTTTAACCAACAAAACGTTAATCCAGGGCAAACAGAAATAAAAGTAAAGAACACAACAATTAAGTCAAGTGAATCAGTACGCTTCCTACGTATAATTTTTTACCACAAAATGACATTCAAGAATCAAATAGATCAAATCCAAAAAAAGTGTTTAAGAGCTATGAACATAATAAAATTTCTCAGGGGTACATGGTGGGGATCCGACCCCGAAACATTAATAATTCTATATAAGAGTTTTGTTCGGTCAATACTTGACTGACTGCTTTGTATGCTTTCCCACCCAACTAAACCAAATAGAAAAGCTAGAAAAAATTCAATATGCGGCAATAAGGCTAGTAGGTAGGCTATGAGAGTTCTGCGACAGAGGGGCGAGGGGTGAGGCGGGGCGGGGGGTACCGCGGGCGCGGGGCGCGGCGTGGAGGTCGAGTTCGACGGTGGGGAGGGGGGGGGGTGACGTCACAGGGGCGGGGGATTTCAAGATGGCGTCGCGCGCGCAACCGTTTGCCGTACGCGTGCGGGGATCGGTGTGCAGGCGCAAAGGGATGTACCACGGATGCTGTAATTCAACATGGATGACGATTCGAGATTAATTAACCTAAACAGCGAAACCGTCTCACGATCGCCGTGAAAGAATGCAACGTCGCGCTCGTATAAACATCCGCCTACGCAATATGATTCGACGCGCTATCGCGATAACTATTCGAGATCGATTAATCTAAACAGCGCAACCGCCTCGCGAAAGAACGCAACGTCGCGTATAAATATCTGCCAACGAAAAAACTTTTACGCCGTTTCACACGCCCTTGTCCCACTTATAATCGCGATACATGCAAATACTTGAAATGTTATTTCGCAGGGAAGGTGGAAGATAGGTGAGTAAACCTGACATATTAATATTAAGATTTGTAAATTATTTGACATAATTATCCCCCTCGATAACATCGTCAGCAAATAAATCACTTAATAATAAATCTATAGTAACTTGCGCAGGGTCAGTTTGAACTGAAATATCGCTAGCCTGCAGCCCCGATACCGTATTCGTAAAAACGGCGTTATAATCAATCTTTTTCGCATTGACGCAGTTTCGCTCTTTGGAGCATCGGCACGATACCGCTGATATATATTTCCGTGTACATAATCATCGTCGTCATCGTCTAATAAATATGTTCGCTGCGCATGTCGATTCAGCCAGAATTGCTCGTCCCCGTAGTGATCATCCGGTGGTTCATCGCGTATGGTGTCGGCATTATGGAAAACTTTTAAAAAGATGTCACCACCGTGAACACCTTCCGCCTCGCGAAGTTCTCCACCTTGAATATTTTCGGTCAGAACCGCGACATTTCTGCACGTCACATACACTTTCTGGCTGGAAGTATGGATGGGTGTCACAGCAGAGGTGATCGTAGTTGTAGCTGGACGATGCAAATTCACGGGCAATGACATAATCTGAAAGCGATTTTCCTTATAATTCTCAAAGTTACTAGCAGAACGATTCACTAAAATATGATAATGGAAACTTACGGTATTGTTGGATTGTTGGATTGTATTTCCCGTGCGCTGAACAGCTGACGATATCCTTCGGAAGCAGTCTTCTTGCGATAAATTCTTAAAGCGTTTCTCGTAGCAACGTATGTCTCGACCGCTACGGTAGCATTTGAGAACTGAGTTTAAGGTGGCTGCTGCACGATCACGCATAAGGAAGTATAGCGAGCATCGCCCAACGTATTTTGATGAACGAGAGACCCCCGTGACGGGTGTAAACACCCTTATCGCGAGCGCGCGAATTCGATACGCATGGTAACGCATCGAGCCAGCGCGGCATCGCGTCACCCGATCGAGTCGTCGAGGGTGAGAGCGAAAGAACGCGAGAGCGAAGAAAAGAATTCGGAGCGATAACGACTCATGAATCTCGGCTAGGGTATATGGTTAGATATTCAATCAGAGCCGCGCAGTCGTTCGGTAAAAATCTTAGCGACAACATTTGTCAGGCATCATTCTTCCCCCGAGTTTTCGATATCCGCACCATAATCGCATCACGCGGAAGAGTCGCATCAACCACTCGTGCCTTTTAATTGAATATTGAAGTAGAAGAAAAGAGAAGTAACCATGGAGGTATTCATGGAAACGTACAGGGTTTTGTCCCGGATGTCCGTGCTTTTACGCACCATTGTGGAATTCAGGGACTGGATGGATCGGTGCGACGCGAGCTTGCGACTTATCGTCGAGTATCAGTGCGGCGAAGGAGTGTCGGTGGCATCGAAACAGAGTCTGGTGTCGCTGATCGTGCGAATAAAGACATTGCGCGCGATCGTGCGGGAAAAGTTTTCGCGAGTAGGGCTCGGGGTGTCGGCTCGATCGACGACACCCAAAGTCGTATGGGAAGACGTGGAATCAGCGTTTCGGAATCGTATTTCAACCGGTGCAGTCATCAACGAGGGTTACATCGATCTGCGTCGATTTTTGGAGGGTGCTCGACGAATTACGATCTCGCGCGTCACGGACGCTATCACCCAACATAAAAGCGTGGTCGTGAATACGGTCCTGAACGCGGAGTTTATGTTGGGTGAGAATACGGACATGAAAAGTTTCGGTACGCGAAATCGCGTACTGTTCAGGACATCGAACGTGCGCGAGAGGTATTCGAAGCACGTGGTCGCTCCCACGTTAGTGGCGATCGAGGAGTTCCAAGATCGCGATAGTGGATGGGCTCTGAGGGCTGTGCTAAACCTCCTAATAAACATTAATAAGCATAACCCTCTTCGCGCCGGTTGCGACATACCGCTTCCGCGCGCCGTCGTCCTGAAAAAAGCGGTGGTGAACGTAAAGAGCAGAGACAATGCGTGCTTCTTGTGGTCCGTTGTCGCCAGTTTGTACCCTGCTGCTGTTACTACGAACGTACGTAGGGACTCATCGTACCCACACTACTCGGCGGTGCTTCGCACGGACGATATGACTCTTCCCGTGACGTTGGATCAGCTGGCGAAGTTCGAGAGGTTGAACGACGTGTCGGTGAACGTGTACACGTGGTCCGACGGAAGCTGCGCGCCTCTGCGTTTAACCGAGGACAAGCAAGAGAGACACGCGAACCTGCTACTGGTGCAGGACTCCAAGGAGCCACAACGATATAATTTCGCGTGCATTCAAAGCATGTCGAGGCTCGTATCGAAGCAGCTCGGTAACCATAATGGACAAGTATTCGTTTGCGAAAGGTGAGCCGAATACGGAATATTTCGATCGATGTATTATTATTTATTCTTATGTTTATTATTGACGTTGTTATCGTTGTAGATGCCTGAGTTGCTTCTCCTCGTCCGAGCAATTGACGAAACACACAGTGGACTGTCAACGCATGAACGAGTGCGCCATCGAATTGCCGTCCGCGAAGGAAAGATGGTTCCAGTTCCAGAATTTCAAGAACAAGGAACGAGCGCCATTCGTCGTGTACGCGGACTTCGAGTGCATGCTGGAGGATGTCGAGCCTGCGGAGTGGAGTCGCACGTACACGTACCAGCAGCACAGAGCGTCCAGCGTAGGATACTACATTCATTGTTCCACCGACGCGTCTCTGTGTCGTTATCGCGCGTATCGTCACGAAACCGAGTGCGTGAAATGGTTCGTGCAGGATCTTCGAGACTTTGCCGACACTGCCTATTCATGGTTACGGAATGAACTCGTTGACGAGTGAACAGTGGCGTAGTTTTAATGACGCGATCGTGTGTCACGTGTGCGGGCAACCTTTCGTCGACATGGACAAAAAAGTGCGCGACCATTGCCACTCGACGGGCGAGTACCGAGGCGCGGCTCACGTGACTTGCAACTTGCAGTTTCAGCGATCGTACACGATACCGGTCGTATTTCATAATCTGTCAGGATACGACGCGCATTTCATGATTAAGGAGTTGGCGACCGCGTTCGAGGGACAAATCGACTTGCTGCCGGTGACGAAGGAGCGGTACATATCGTTCAACAAGCACGTAAAGGGACTCGACGCCGAGAACAACAATTGGCAGAGGGGGTTGAAGTTCCGTTTCATCGATTCGCTGAAGTTCTTGGCTGCGAGTCTGGAGAAACTCGCTTCGGACCTTGGCAGAGAACGACTCGCGATTCTACGACGCGAGTTCCAACACCTGCCCGATCATCGTTTCAATCTCCTGACCAGGAAGGGCGTCTTCCCGTATGACTACGTGACGTCATACGCCAAGCTGAAAGACGCGTGTTTACCGTCCCGCGAAGCGTTCTATAACCGGCTGAACGATAGCGCCGCGTCGGAGGCCGATTACGCGCACGCCGCGAACGTGTGGAACTCTTTCCGCGTACAGACATTGGGCGAGTACAGCGATTTGTATTTAAAAACGGACGTATTGTTACTCGCCGACGTATTCGAAAGTTTCCACACCGACTGTATCGCGAGTTATAACTTGGATCCTGCGCATTATTTCACGCTTCCAATTTTCACGTGGGACGCGATGCTGAAGTACACGTGCGTACGGTTAGAGCTTCTGACGGACGTGGACATGTTACTGTTCGTGGAGCGTGGCATACGCGGCGGTCTGTGTCAGTACTCGCACAGGTACGCGAAAGCCAACAACAAACACCTGCCTGCGGGGATGTACGATGAGTCAAAGGCGTCGACGTATCTGATGTACTTCGACGTCAACAACTTGTACGGATGGGCGATGTCGCAGGCTATGCCGCAAGGAGGGTTTCGATGGCTGGACGATGCGACAGTGGCCGCGCTAGACGTGTCATCCCTGCCCGACGACGAGGACTCCGAGGGATACCTGTTGGAGGTGGACATCGAATACCCCGAAGAGATCCATGACGCGCACGCCGACCTACCATTCTGCCCGGTGCGCGAGCACGCGCCACACGGTAAACAGACCAAGCTGCTTGCCACGCTCGACGATAAGGAGCGATACGTCGTCCACTATCGCTACCTGAAACAGTGCGTGAGACACGGTTTACGCGTGGCGCGAATTCATCGGGTGTTGCGATTCGATCAGTCGCCTTGGTTGCGCGACTATATTCAATTGAACACCGATTTGAGGACGCGAGCCACGAGTGAGTTTCAGAAGACTCTATATAAATTAATGAACAACGCGGTGTACAGGAAAACGATGGAGAATGTGCGGAATCGCGTAGACGTGCGACTGGTGACGCGGTGGGTCGGTCGTTACGGCGCGGAAGCGCTGATCGCGAAGCCGAACTTTCACAGTCGTACGATTTTCTCGGAGGAGTTGGTTGCGATCGAAATGCGAAAACTCAAAGTGAAGTTGGACAAGCCGATATACGTGGGGATGAGTGTACTGGACGTATCGAAAGAATGCCTGTACGAGTTCCATTATGCGTACATGCGTGCGAAGTTCGGTGATCGGTGCAAGGTCCTGTACACCGACACCGACAGTTTAATGTAGAGCGTGGAATGCGATGATGTATACGAAACGATGAAGCGCAACGTCGACCGATTCGACACAAGTGATTACGCGGTGGACAATCCGTACGGTATGCCCCGCGTAAACAAACATGTGCCGGGACTCATGAAAGATGAGAACAACGGCGTCTTGATGACAGAGTTCGTCGGATTGAGATCTATGATATACGCGACTAGAACGTTTAACGCTGCAGTGGGGTCTACGAGCGAGACTAAAAAAGTGAAGGGTGTGCGGAGACACGTGGTCGCGAACGATATACAATTCGACGATTACATTAGTTGCCTGCACGATCTCACCGAGAAAGCGGTTCGGCAGAACAACATTCGATCGAACCGGCACGATGTGTTTTCCGTGAGTGGGGAAAAGAACGCTCTGAGCCCGTTCGACGATAAGCGGTATATTTTAGCCGATCGGGTCAGCACCCTTCCGTGGGGACATTATCGAATTCCCCAGCTCAAGGCCCACGAACGCATCGAGCTTGAGCCCGACGAGTCCCTCGAGAATCCCGTTGTATGATTGTATGTTTGTATGATTGTATGTTTGTATGATTGTATGTTTGTATGATTGTATGTTTGTATGATTGTATGTTTGTATGATTGTATGTTTGTATGATTGTATGTTTGTATGATTGTATGTTTGTATGATTGTATGTTTGTATGATTGTATGTTTGTATGATTGTATGTTTGTATGATTGTATGTTTGCATATACATATGTATATACGTTTCGTTGTAAGCGTTGCTTTCTTTTGTTCATACCATTTATCTATTTGCGAATATCTGATATATGTATATAGCGTAGAATATTAAAAAAGTATTTTCTATTCGTGTTAATATACATATTTTCCTTCTTCTATTAAGATTAATTGTATGCATATACGAGGAGAATAACTGAATAAACGGACAATGTATATATATTTAAATGTATTTAGTTATTTATTTATTTCAGTACCATAGAGCGCGTTTAAAATCGCGAATCATAGAATATCCTTCTCGCGTATCCACGAGTTCCGCGATGATTCGAATCCGAGCCACTTAACGTACACCTGGTTTCCTTTACGACGAATAATCTTCTCGACCAGATAGACGTCCGGATTCATGATCGAATGCAGTTCGTACTCGTAGAATCCACCCGAGATCGGCTCTCCCGCGGAATCGCGTAGAATGTACGTCACCGGGTACGTTCGTTGTACGGTTACGATTTCGAACACCTCCGTCGACCAGTTCGGAGTGCACCCCTTCTCGAAGAAGGTCTTGAACTTGCTCACGCGTACCTTGTCACCGACGTTGAATTTCGCGCGTCGTCGAACACCTCTCGATGCGGAGGTTAGGGGCTCATTCGCGGCGAACGTCAAACGCGTCGCGGGGCTCACGTCAACGGGTCGGGCGTTCATCGTTCGATGCTTGCGATAATTGTAGGCGCGTACGAGTGCAGGTGACAGGTCGATCCAGCGATAGGACGCGTTCAAGGAGAATTGTTTCCACATGAGGTTTTTTAGCGTGCGATTGAAACGTTCTACAATCGACGCTTTCATCACGCTGTACGTGGAGTAGTGGTTGATCCCGCGTCTCTTCGCGCATCGTTCGAACTCCGCGTTGTAAAAGTCTTTTCCCATGTCGGTTTGTAAATTTCGCGGGCATCTGTCGCTCTGCCGCAATACGGTCGCGAACGCCTAGGTCACGTCGCGTCCGCTTTTCGTTTTCACGGGTACGGCCCAGGCGTACTTGCTGAACGCATCGATGATCGTTAGTACGTAGTGATATCCTCGATTTTGCTTCGCGTACGGACGCATCTCTACCAAGTCGGCCTGCCATAAATCATCGTAACCGCGAATCGCAACGCTACGCCGTGGGAAATTTCTTCTCGCCGGAGCGTGTAACTCGTTCACTAATTGTACTCGCTCCTTGCTCATGCTTCGCGGGTGGGCGTTAGAAGTAGTACGAGTTCCTCGAGCGTTCGTAAGATGTAATCGGTACGCGTCTTTCGCAAACGACCGTCTTCGTTCGACGATCCGGAGTCATAGCCACTGTCGTCGGGGTCAGGATCGATAATCATCGTCGTCGTCGTCGTAGTCGATCCTCGCTCGCTTTTCGCTAATCCTTTCGTTTGTACAGATCCGTGATTGTTATCGCGGTCGGTGTCGGCGCCGACGTCTTGATCTCCTCGAGTCCGTCTTTCGAGTGATCGAAGCGTCGTTCCATCGCGTTATTTAAATCGTCCTCTAGTCGAGACAATTTCGCCTCAACGATATCCAACATCCTTCGTTGTACTCGCGTCTCGAGTGGAGATCGTTGATGCTCGGCGTCCAGTCGCGCGTTCGCGATAGCCGTTTCGATTTTCCGAGTAAAGCGTTCGTCCACCGCGGCCAATAGTCTCGTCATTGTCATCGCCGTTTCGTTGTTGTTGTTGTTGCTGTCATTGCGTAACGAGGTACCAAACTTGTTCACCGACATGACGATGCGCGCGCGCGAACACTACTGACGAGACGATCACCGGATCGCTCGATTTAAGATATATATTTGCCCTCGCGAAGTTCCTCCAAGATCGACGCGATTTCGTTATCGTGACACGTGTGATCTGCCGCGCGCGATGCCACGAGAAACCCAAGTCTTTCGACCATTTCGTTCGGATCGTCCCAGTACACGTAATCGATCGCGTTATCGGTGACCGTCATCGATTCGTCGATGGGTAACCCTAGACCATGTCGCGTGCCGCGCCCGCCGCCGCCGCCGCACCTACCATTGCCCCTAACGCGTCTGATACCCGATGTCCGCACCCCGCCGATCACCGCGGATATGATTTTCTTATACTTGTACCCCCTGTTACCCAGCGTGGGCTTGTTCGGCGAATGGTTTCGCTGATGCGCGTTCGTCGACAACAAGATGCGTCGGTACGAGTGGAGATCCTTGTCCGTGCACGTCCGATCGTTGGGTATTTGCATGAAAAGCAATTCGTACAAACCCCGAGTCCCCGAGTATCGCGTTCCGTTCACGCGAATGTCATCGCCGTCACCGTCAATGGTGAGCACGGAATCGCCGATCATTAGGTCGTCGTCGGGCCCCAAATATACGCCGTACACGTTGTCGATTCGTTTCTTGGTATCGGTGAAGTATAGTCGCAGGTATTCTCGCGATAAGGGTCCATTGGCGTTCCGCATATACACTTCGATATCATCGACGGGGCTACGCAACGTATCCAAATCGCGAACCTTTGCTGGCGACTCATCACCCCGAATTTTTTCGCCGTCGTCGACATCATCGACAACATCGCTGTTGTCGTTGTCGTTGTCGTCGTCGTCGTTGTCGTTATCGGCGTTGTCTTTGTCATCGTCGTCGTCGTCGTCGTCGTCGCTAGAATCTGGAAGGTTATTCGAAAGTTCCTTGGATGTGTCCGCAGTGGCGGTTCGGAGTTTCTTCAACGATTGTTGTTGTTGTTGTTGTTGATCGTGTTCGTGTTTCCTATTCACAGACCGCGATCGAGGCGTTGAGCGCGTTTTCAACGCGGACCCGTTCTCGATCAATCGTTTCAGCGGTTCGACGATGGGACGCGTGCTCGCCTCCACAGCCGCTTCCGTAGCCATTTTACCAATTTTCAAGGCTAAGCACTTTTTACGTATAACGTCGCTGACTTTGGCAATTTCTACCTTTGCATTCACCTTTGCGTCCACACCCTGGCGTTTCGTTTCTTTTTGGTGTTTCGCCCCTTTCTGTCGATAACGTCGACGATGTTTACGCGTATGCTTCGCGTCGGCGTTGCTCGAGGTTATCGTAGTCGGCGATGTCGTCGTCGTCGTCGTGGACATATCGTGTTGATCGATGAACTACTCACGGTTTACTGAGGTCCGCCAGCTACGACGAACTCGTTAAATCCTCTCCGATATCGACCTTCGTACATGGAACTATCCTTATCGATCACCACGAAATCGTATCGTCGACGCCAACATCTCGCGCACAATTCGTTGAACGACTCAAACGTCATGTCTGTGTTCACGTGATTGTTGTACAAGCGACGCAAGTTCGTGCCGTCTTGTTTGAACAGCATGAGAAAATTCGCGTTGTCCCTGACCAAATGTTTAGGTATTCTAGCGTACGACTGACACAAATAGAAGCAGTCCACGTTGGCGTGACGGCCCATGGGGAAGTATTCGCGTATCGCGTTCTGTTCGTCGCACGCCACGTCGTCGAACACGAAGATCGAATCGGGCCGTGCGTCTCTCGGTGGAACGATCTCAGCGCTGTCGGAGTAGGGAAAGTATTCGATTCCGTCGACGAGCGACAACACCTGCTCGAGATATCGATACTTTGGCTGATGCAACGATTTCGAGTACACGTACGCGTTCTCGAAGCGAAAACCGTTCTGACTCTCTAGCATGCTCAGAAGCACGTTCGTTTTTCCGCACCCGAACGGACCGCAAATCACGCCTCGCACGCTGTTCGGCAACAACGGACCGTGTCTGTTCGATCGACTCGCATCCCTATCATCCTCGAGCATTTTGTTGGCGGTCACTTGAATAACGTCTGACTGTTTCGGGAATCGCATGTTCGCGCGCGCGTCTATGACGGGGGACGACTATTTATACTCGTCGCACGTGTCCCGCAGGTCACTATCGTTGTGATCGGTGGACGTACGCGTTTATTATTGTAGTAGCTATTGCGGTTATTCTAACGCAGGTGTATGGTCGCATCAATTACCGCGGCGTCTCGCGAAGTAGGGAAAAGGAATCTAAAGAAGAATAAGAATAAGAAGAAGAAGACTGAATCGGGTCTCGTGAACGGTATCATAAACCGCTTACCGTTCGAACTACACGTTCTGGGTTATCAGTTCGGGAACGCGTTTGATAAAGCGATTGGCTCGTGGCGACGGAGGTGTGAATCCCCTGGACGCCGCGTGCCGCGACCACGTGTACTCTCGTCGAAAGGATTTGGAGGGACGACACGAGGCGGATCGCGCGTTAGCCGAACGAGAGCGAGAACGCGTGTTCGCGAACGACGCGACCTTTGGCGAAAAAGCCGCAGCGACTGGAGTGTGGGCAACGATGAAGGCTAAAACTAAACTCGGCATGGGTATGAGAAGGACGAAACGTAAACAGAGAAAGTCTGGAAAGAAACATCCGCAACGACGACATCGCAATCTACGAGTGGCGAAACGCGGGGGCTTTCTTCAATTTCTTCCGTTCGTGCTGCCCGCTTTATCGGCTATCGGGGCGTTGGCCGGTGGAGCGGCTGGTATAACCAAAGCGGTCAACGATTCGAAGGCCTCTCGAAAACAGCTGGAAGAAACGTTGCGTCATCATCGGGCGATGGAAGGGCGAGGAATGCATCTGAGGCCGTACAAGCGAGGCGCGGGTTTGAATCCTAGACGTCGACGCCAACGACGACTGCGATCAAAGAAAAAAAAAACGTCGATCGAGTAGGCGCGTGGCGACGGTGGCGGCGATAACGCGACAACCTATGACGAACCTGCAACTAGAGCGCGAGTGCGCCAGCGTACCGTTCTTTCAAGGGGTGTTTATGCGCGACACGCTTCCCACGCGCGTACGAACCAACGAATGCGGCATCGCGAATCTGGACAAGAACCGAGGCGCCGGTACGCACTGGGTAGCGTACGCGAAACGGGGGCCGCGAGTACAATACTTTGATAGTTTTGGGAATCTGCGACCACCCGCGGAATTGATCTACTATTTCGGACGCGACACAACGATCACGTACAATCACGATCGTTTTCAACGTTTCGACGAGATGAATTGCGGTCGCTTATGCATGCAATTTTTACAGCAAAAGTCTATGGAATTATGGCCTATATACTAATACTAATACTAATAATTATGTATACTAAGATTATGCTGCAATGTATCCATGCGTAATGGCAATCCACATCTTCTATAATAAAGACTCGTAACATCGGATAAATTGCCGAGTATTCGTACGCGCGCGCCACTTCCTCTCTCTCCGCCTCGCGAGTGTAATCTATGATATGTCGTTCACGCTCACGTTAACGAGTCGCAGCAGCGTGCTCACGGTAAACTATTTCCCGCCGATAGATTTGAACGACGGTCAATACGAATTAGGACTCGCGGACTTGGAAACGTTTCACACGATTCCGAACATCGACTCGAGCAACGATAAATTCTATTTCATCGTGAACTATGAGACCGACAACGAATCCATCGTCGACGCCGCATATGAATGCATTACGATCCCCCACGGCTCCTACGAATTAGACGCTATCGCCGAGTATCTGAAGCAACGATTGCTCCATCGATATCCTCGAAGACTCGGTAACAACGAGAACGGCGATGACGACAAGTACCCTATAATGCTACGAGCTAACAACACCATGAAGAGTGAGCTATACTGCTCGTTCTTCGTAGACTTTACGAAACCAGACAACGTGGGCTCGCTGCTAGGATTTTCCCCGAATCGCGTCTTATTGCCGAGAATCTGGCACGAGTCAGACGTACCCGTGAATATTATAAACGTTAACGTGATCAGAGTAACGTGCAACGTTACTACCGGCGCGTACAGTAACGATAAACCCATACACACGATCCATGAATATTCGCCTCGCGTGCCGCCGGGATATAAGATATCGGAAACTCCGCGACACGTCATTTACCTGCCGATCGTCGGACGGGTAATACGCGATCTAACGTTGTGCATCGTCGATCAGTAGGATCGTCCTATAGATTTCCGTGGGGAAGAAATAATGATTCGTCTGCACGTTCAACGACGTTCGCGCGATAGGTAGCGTGACCGCGCGTGTGCGTAGTATGTTAGTGTTAGATCACACGTACGAATCATCAATCGTCGCTGCCGCTGCTACTCCTGCCGTCTCTGTCTCGCGTCATCGGCGCAACCCTTCATCGGAAAGCGAAAGTGGAAGTAGAATAAAGACAGGTGGAACGATAAGAAGAAGACCGGTAAGAAGCATAAGAAAGCCGTTGACTCGTCGAAACGCGCGTTTTTTACGATCGCTAGGATTTATCGTCGCCTATTGGACAAGCGGAGAGAGCGACGCGATGTCTATTATTCTGGACGTGGCGAATACGCCAACCTTCGACAATCGTATCACGAAGATTGAGTACCACACGTTTAATCCGTACGCCAACACGACGTTCGACAATAACGAAGAGATAACGCAGCAAGATCTGTACACGCTCCCGTGCGAAAATTTTCTCTACATCAAAGGTCGTGGCACGTTGACGGCGCAGGATGCGAAAAGCCCGGCAACGTCCGCGACCGCGGTTCTCGACAACAATTGCATAGAGTTCATGTTCGATGAGATTCGATACGAATTGAACGGTATCGAGATCGATCATTGCCGAAATCCCGGGATCACTACCACGTTGAAAAATTACGTTTCATTGTCGGTCGACAGAAGCAAAGCGCTCGCGAATGCCGGTTGGAATCATACCATCGACTACGATAAAGATATTTTTCATTCGGGCTCTTCCAATTTCTGCGTACCCATGAGCATGTTATTAGGATTCTGCGAGGATTACAAACAAATCGTGATGAACGCGCGGCACGAGCTGATCCTTATTCGATCGCGAGTCGATACGAATGCAATGCACTGTGCATCCGCCACTGCGAGACCGAAACTGGAGATACGCAAGGTTCAGTGGCGTATGCCCCACGTCGTTCTGGGCGATGCGAATAAACTATCGATGCTGCGTATCCTGGAAAGCGTTCGGCCGATAGCGATGAGTTTCCGATCGTGGGCCATGAACGAGTACCCGTTACTGCAAGCGACAACGAAGCACACGTGGACCGTGAAAACTACGTCGCAAATGGCGACACCTCGACAGGTGATACTCGCCATACAAACTGATCGACAGGGCCGCTCTGATAGATCCTCGAGCAGCTTCGATCCGTGTAATCTCACAAACGTTCGATTGTACCTAAATTCCGAGGGGTATCCGTACGACGACTTGAACTTGGATTTCGATAAATATAAATACGTGATCCTGTACGATATGTACGCGAAATTCCGCCGATCGTACTACGGTCACGGAGAACCGTTGCTGAACGCGATCGAATTCTTTCAATACGCGCCCATCGCGGTCATAGATTGTTCTAGGCAAAACGTGTCGCTGAAGAGCGCTACGGTGGACGTGCGAATAGAGTTCGAATGCAAAGAAAATGTTCCCGCTAATACTACCGCGTACTGTTTCATGATACACGAACGCATAATCGAATACAACCCTTTAACCAACGTGGTACGTAAACTAATATAGTGTGCGTACGTGAACGATTACTACTACTACTACTACTAATACTACTACTACTACTGCGAATACTACTACTGTTTTAAAACGACGATGTCGATGTCAAAGTCCTCAGTTACTGTTTCGCTACCGACGTTACTACTACTACTACTACTACTACTACTTATACGAGTAACGATGTTCGCCGTTGTCGACCTGCAAGGTTTCAAAACCAAACGTGACTTCGTCGTGAAAGAGATCGCGATTCGCACGAGCAGCAGCAACGAGAGCAGCAGCAGCAGCAATAACGATGAAACGTCGACGATCAGCCACTGGATCTTCGAATCACCATACTTCTGGAATCACCTGAATTCGTTCGAGAAATGTCAAGCGTCCTGGCTGGCGAAGCATCATCACGGGCTCCACTGGTCGGATGGCTGCGTTCCATACTGGAAACTTCCGGGACTGCTCGCCGGCGCACTCGCGAACATCGACTTCGGCATCGTGAAAGATGCGGAAAAGAGAACCTGGATGCTGTCGCTACTACCGAACATAATCGTCGATGATATCTATGATCTGTACAAGCTGAAGGGAAAAAGGATCAACAACGCTCGAACCGTTGAGGACGACGGCGGCTACGACGTTGACGATGATTATTGCGGGATCACGCCTAACACCGTGGACGACTACGATGATATCGACGTTCCTAACCTAAAGTCTATGTCTTCAACGAATGCTCCACGATGCGCGTTTCACGACAACGATGGCGTTTGCGTGCTAGAGAACGTCCATAAGATATGGAATTATATACGCAGCATCGCCTAATGTACGTCCTATACACGCATTACATCTACTTTACGCGTCGTACGCAGAGAAACGAATATGTATTAATTATTTTTTTTGTTTCTATAGCGATGGGAATCATAGCGACGACGACGACGAGCACAACGGCGAAGATGAGAACAACGGCGGTAGTGGCGGTGAGCGCAACGACGACGACGACGATGACTGATTCATCACCCGCGAGCAAGAATATCCCACCCATATGAACGTCATTTTTACGCAAAATACTGTTTTTTTATAATTTAAGTATGCATGCGTGGATGTACATTAATAATCACACGCTGTTTTGAATAAAAAATATATATATTTATTAAAAAAATATTCAATATATTCAAAAATAAAAAATATTTAATAAAAAGGAAAAAATTATTTAAAAAAAGAAAAAAAAATATTTTAAAAAAAGAAAAAATTATTTTAAAAAAGAAAAAATCGCCGCGATGTTACGTCCTGCAACACACAGAGAAAACACCAAATTATTATTATATAAAACGTTGGCATTAGCACGCGAAACACCAAACAATTAAAATTCATTTATACTCACTCCTTAAATAATCGTGGGAGGCCCCAAAATTCCCCCTCGAATGCGAGGAAATCCACCTGCGTGGTGTAATTGCGCCACATGCGCCGTTCAAATTGAATTTTGCTCCTCAACTCTGCGCAAATGCGCCCATCCCTCCTCGTCGGGTATTCTTGATGCTGAAACAAATACGCACACAACTCGATTAAACCGCCATCGTATGGTAGGTATACATATGACAATACAATTTGCACTAAACATCACTTACCAGCAGTTGGATGATCGTGTCACGATCGCCGTCGCGGGCGTGCAGCTCGACGTCGCGGCTGCGCATAAACAAACGCGCGACTCGATTAAAACATCTTCGATTGGCGTACGCGTATCGGTATAATTTTCATAAAAAAAAAAAATGTTACTTACGAGGCGTCCGAGCATGCCCAAATATCGGTCGCTCCACGACCGCATCGCCATCTCCTGCTGATACTGCAACAAACGCACGATTAGATTAAAACACTGTTGAAAGGACTGCGCGTACCAGTACAATTTCACGAAACACTACTTACAACGGCTGTCAATACGCGATAGCGCGCCTCGCGCCACGCATCGCACTCTTCGCTGGAAACTTGCTCACACTGAATCAAACGTATAAACTGTTCAAATGGTGCCGAATTGAATACGCGCACCAGTTCAATTTCAAAAAGAAACAAACGCGCGACTCGATTAAAAACATCTTCGATTGGTGTACGCGTATCGGTATAATTTGCATAAAATGTTACTTACGAAGTATCCAAACATCTCCAAATATCTCGCATTCCATGCCCGCATGGTCATCTCCTGCTGATACTGCAACACACAAACGCACGATTAGATTAAAAACACTGTCGAAAGGACTGCGCGTACCAGTACAATTTCACGAAAAAATCACTTACAACGGCTATTAATATTCGTTTGCGCTCCTCGCGCCACGCATTACACTTTACGCTGTGCTCGCGCTGAAACAAACGTATAAACTGATTAAAATGCTGCCGAATTGAACACGCGCACCAATTCAATTTCAAAAAACTATACTTACGATGCACCGACGCATCTCGTATACATTCATGTGCGTCATGATGATATTTTGTCCCGTGCGGCGGAGGTCCACCTCCTTATATGCATTCGGTTCTCTAGCCCTGCGCGTCGCAGGGTAGGGGTAGTAGTGGAGTACGCGTGGTGGGGGTGTCCGTATCACAGTTTCTTCTTCGATGATTCGATATTAATTATTCCAGCTTATAGCGTACGTTTATGGTTTGCACTTTTATGGTTCGCACCGCAGTAGTATGTCTAGGCCGATTCTAACTCAGGTCCTCTGAGGGGAGCGCGGGGGCGGGTGGAAGTGATGGCGCGCGGGGGAGCGCGGTGAGGGGAACTTTCGGTGCAGGGACAGCGGGGAGTGGAAGACTGGCTGCGCGCGCACGAGCCGCGGAGTGGGGGAAGCCATAATCGTGGAGGGGATCAGTCCAGGCCGAGCGGTCGCGGAGACCTCTCTAGATCTGGCCCGCCGTCAGAAATTTTTTCAGAGGGAGGGAATGACCCCCGAAAATTTTTTCATACCTAACCGAGGGAGGGAACGACCTTGGCCCACCCCCGAAAATTGTTTCACACCTGGCCCACACCGATCTAGCGAACCAATATGCAGCAGACATTTTTCCCCCAGCGCAGAGAAATAATAATTTTGATCAGAAATTGTTTCGAGCGATGTCGGAAAAGATCGACGTTTTACAAACCATATATTCGGGGACGGGAAAGATAGAGAGAGAGACGGCACAAGCACAGTTACTTTAAAGCTAAATTCGGGGAGGGAAAGAGACAGTGGTACAATCGCATGGATTCTAAAGCTAACAGTATTTCAAAAGTTTTTCAATCTTAATATCGCAGCGTATCGCGCGATTGTGTGTAATTTGACTCCTCTGTAGCAGCCGTACGGGATAACGTCATTTGGCGGCGCGAAGAATACGCGAATCATAGAATTATGCGATGTCAGCTGAAATTTTTTTCCAAACCAATAGACACTTTATCCCCAACGCAGAGAAATAATAATTTCATGAATAAACGATCAAGCGAACCATTCTGTAGCAAACAGACATATTTTTTCCAACGCCGAGAAATAATTTTCAAACAAATATGTAACAAGCATTCTAAAGCAAGCATGTTTTTAAAGCGTTCAGATTTAGCGTCGCAGCGTATCGCGCGATGACACGACGCGAAGAACGCGTGAACGAAATATAATACTATTTAAAACGTTGAATCTTAGAATTAGGTGGTGAGGAAAGAATGAGGGTAAATAAAATAGAGACATAATATGTTTTAAATGATAATATATTGTTACAGGCAAAGAATATGAAAATAGGATAATAATAATTTAACATTTTTCTTCCTACGAGCATCAGCTAGAATATCATTGAT